>CM061069.1:126336764-127597972 GCA_030762895.1 Sophora flavescens
CTCCATACCGAGCTAGGTCAGGAATCCGGCGCACCACACCGAGACATATCAGCGACACATAGGTACCAATTAGAGTAATGATGTACTGGATTGACCCCCCATGAGAACACTACATGGAGCGTTATGTGAGTGTCATAAGTAGTTCTCATAGTGACAATGGTGCATACAATCCTTCGACCTGAAATCACTACGATCCCTACATGAGGAGTCGTGTGCTTTAATATCGTCAAATGTCATCTGTAATAGGATGATTATAAAGACGGTCATTGGGCATACCATGAGCCATGCAGAGGGATGTGAGTGACCTAGATGGAATTTGTCCCTCCTACATGACAGGAGTAATATCTGTGGGCCCCCTGATAGAGTGAGACTGTAAAATGCATGGCCATGCTGAAATGAGTCAATATGAGATATTGACCTCATTTGTTGTTGAGTCTACTTGGGTATCAGGGAACATGATATTGAACCATACAAGGGTGACACATTCTATGCCTTGTGTTCAATATAGATATATGGACAAAGGGATAATAATGCACATGAATATTTGTCACGTAAATGTTTCACAAATCATCGACTTTCTCACTACTTAGGTAGCAGTGATGTATTGCTAGATACCGCTCATCGCTTGTAATATTAAATGGGATTTAATGTTACTACTAACGCTTTGGGAACCTATAGGTCACACACATAAGAGCGGATTAAAAGAAGCATTAAAAGGAGAGTTGACTTTCCTATCGGGCCTAGCGCATAGTACATGGGCTTAGGTCAAGTGCTTCTCACTAACTCACTTAAGGAGGCGCTACTATAAGTAGAACACTTAAGTTGTTGTGCACACAAGGTTGATACCCTAGCCGCACAGGGAGAGTAAGAGTGAATAGTAAGTCTCGGTTTGAAGCTAGCACCGCAAACACGTAGACGCTCAGTGTTCGTGGATGTTGGACGCTCACGAGTCCGCCGTGTGGATACCCCGGAGACACCGTCGTAAGGGGTGTTCGTGGATAGACGAATTTCAACCAACAACCATCGCTTCAAGAGGTAAACTTTCTAATCATGAATCATGACCATTCGCATGGATCCTTCGATGGGAATTTTTCCGCTATGCTTTTATTTTGTTTTATAGGCAAATTCCCAACAAGGGTATCAAAGTCGCCATAAAACCATGATTTTGTTACGTGGTTTATCCGTTATGTATGATAACATGTTTATAATGTGAATCGCTTTTTCTGAAAAATTGTATTTGAAAATCATTTGCATCTGGTTTGCGAAACCTTGTTTCTGTGATTTTTTATGTATATGATATATACGTCTATTGCATGTTTGTGTATGTATGCGATATGTATGTTGGTTCTGAATCCTTATTATGTTCTGCGATGGCGTCAAATGTTGATGTTAAACATGATTGTTTTCAGTTCTGTGTTGGCGGCGTTAAGGGGTTTCAGACATGAAAAGTTCATGTTGTTGCGGCTGTGGTTCCAAGTGTTGAAACCGTAGCCGCCGTTCCTTGCAACGTGCAGCGGGACCCCCGTGCTACCTCTGCGTAGTGTGTAATTTCGAAATTCAAATTTTGAAAAATTTTATGTCACCATTTAATAATTATATCAATTACAATAAATGTGATTTATGTTACAATAAATGTGATTTATAGTAACATCAATTATAATAAATGTGATTTGTTACAATAAATGTGATTTATATAAATGTGATTTATATCAATTACAATAAATGTGATTTATATAAATGTGATTTATATCAATTACAATAAATGTGATTTATATAAATGTGATTTATATCAATTACAATAAATGTGATTTGTTACAATAAATGTGATTTTTATAAATGTGATTTATATCAATTACAATAAATGTGATTTGTAGTAACAACAATTGTAATAAATGTGATTTATAGTAACATCAATTATAATAAATGTGATTTGTTATATATATGTTACGTTTTCAAAATCCAGATTTTGAAATCTCTAATTAATGAAATTAATAATAATAATAATTGTGTATTATTATTGGTTGTTACTATTTATTTGGTGATGTATGGTGAATGGTTATGGCCTTAGTCCTTTTATCTTTTGGTTTATATTTTGAAATACGGCCTGCGTGTCGTGCCTTTCTCTTATATTCCATATGTATCTTCTTTTCTCATCTCACTCCCTCATATGAAAATGAGGTTTCTGTTTATGTAATGTAATGATGGAGACAAGAAGACGTTATCACGTGGGAGATCTTGCTTGGAGAAGCTTGGACGCTCCTAGGTTTTAGTTTAGATTCTCTCATTGGCTTGGGAGAATCAATGCGTTAGGGGCCATAACCATATCACATTTATTTGCCTTATATATGTATGAGATGCATGTATGTATATAGTATGTTAAAAGAGTTTAACTAATATATGTATGAGATGCATATATGTAAATAATAAGTTAAAGAGTTTAACAAATGATGAGATCAAACTTTAAACAAATCCCTCAAAAGGAAATATTAAGTGACACTTAAAGGCCTTCCGATGCATGGCACTCGTCAAGACTATGATCGATTAAGTGTGGGTCCGCCAAAGCGGGGTACCTTTATCTATAATAGTAAGGCGCGATGGGACAAATGTAATGTTCAACTACTATCCATTGGGTCTGACTTAACTAAGCCAACTTCAATAGGATTGAAAGGCTTGGAGGCTCATAAGTTGGGCTTTAGTCCATGTGATGGATTAGAATAAGAGTTGTTCACCCAACTGTCCAAGAGTTGCATGAGATGCAATCGGAAAGTGTTTCCTACCTAAATAACCGAATTTTAAGTGATCAGCCAAAGCTGACTTAAAGCTAGGTGAAATATGGATCTTGGCCCACTAGAAAATCTTCCAACGGGATTTTCCGAATCAATGATGAGGGTCATTGTTTTGAGTAAAATAAGGGAGGCGTATTTAATTAAAGACCTAATTAAATAACTTCATGGCATGATACTTATATTTTGCATATTTATCTCTCGTAGATTACCATGGCATCAAACACATCAAGTAACCTCACATATGCGATCCGTCCCGAGAAGGACAAACTATCCGGAACGAATTTTCTCGGACTGGCATGTAAACTTGAGGATTGTCCTCAAACATGAGAAAAAGCCGTATGTTCTCGAGGAGCCTATTCCCGAGGAGCCACCGCCATCAATCGCTTCCTTGGGCCGACAGAGATGCTTATAAGAAGCATCGTGATGACCCCTTAGACGCCCGGTTGTCTTATGCTTGCTACCATGACCTCTCGAGCTGCAAAAGCAACATGAGACCATGGAGGCGCACGATATGATCGCGACCTCAAGCCGCTCTACCAAGAGCAAGCAAGGCATGAGCGGCTCAAGTTTCCGTGAGCCCTTTTCCAAAGGTAAATTGGCGTAAGGGAGCCCTGGAGTCCTCATGTACTGCATGATCGGGTACATTGAGAATCTCGAGAGACTGGGATTTCCTTTAGGCCAAGAGTTGGCCACCGACTTGGTTCCCGCAATCGTTGCCCGAGAGCTATAGTCGCTTGTCATGAACTTCAATATGAATGATCTTGACAAACCTTGCCGTAATTGTTGAGCATGTTGAGAACTCACTAACAAAATATTAACAAAGGAAAGGGGAAGGCCATTTTGATGGTCCAGCCGGAAATAGCAAGAAGTAGACCCAAGAAGCCCAAGAATAAACAAAAGGGCAAGGGGCAAGGCCAAGGCCATCAACAAGATCAAACCCAAGATTTCCGGTTTAAGCCCGTGGGTGGTGTGGCTAAGGAAGGCAATTGCTTCCAAAGGTGGCCGGACCGACATTGGAAGAGGAACCGCCCAAAATACCTGGAAGAGATCAAGAAGAAGAAGGGAAGTGAGACTTCCGCTTCAGGTATGCTTGTTATAGAAGTCAATTTATCTACTCCGCATCATGGGTATTAGATACCGGATGTGGTTCTCACATTTGTACAAATGTGCAGGACCTAGACAGAGTAGACCATTGACAAAGGGCTAAGTCGATCTACGAGTCGAAATGGAGCAAAGATTGCTGCTTTAGCCGTAGGGACTTATGTATTGACTTTGCCCACTCGGGCTTACTATTCGCTTAAAGAACTCAGTATTTTGTGCCTCGCAATTAGCAGGAATATCATTTCCGCTTTTTGTTTGGACGAGATTGGTTTTTCTTTTATAATAAAGAACAAAAAGTTGTTCTATTTATTTGGATGATATTTTCTATGCTAGTGCACACATGAGTAATGGACTTTATGTCCTTGATCTTGAAATGCCCATCTATAACATAAATACTAAGAGGTTCAAACCAAATGAGTTGAACCCGCCTTACCTTTGGCATTGTCGCTAGGCCATATAAATGAGAAGCGCATTTCAAGCTCCATAAAGATGGACTCTTAGACTCATTTGATTATGAATCATATGAGATATGTGAGTCTTGTTTATTGGGAAAGATGACTAAAGCTCCATTCACCTAAGAAAGGTGAAAGAGCCAACGATCTTTTGGGTCTTATACATAGCGATGTATGCGACCCCCTAAACACATTAGCTAGAGGTGGTTTTCAAGATTTCATCACATTTATCGATGATTTCAGAGATATGGATTTGTGTATCTTATGAAACATAAATCGGAATCCTTTGAAAAGTTCAAGGAATTCAAAAATGAGGTACAAAACCAACTTGGTAAAAATATTAAAGCTCTTCGATCGGATCGAGGTGGTGAATATTTGAGCCTAGAGTTTGATGATCATCCGAGAGAGTGTGGATTTTATCTCAACTCACTCCACCCGGAACACCACAATGGAATGGTGTTTCTGAGAGGAGAAATCGAACCTTGCTGGACATGGTTCTGCCTATGATGAGTCATGCAAACCTTCCAAACTCTTTCTCGGGGACATGCTCTATTAACAAGCAGCTTTTACACTTAACCGTGTTCCATCCAAAACGGTAGAAAAGACACCATATGAGATATGGACTGGTAGACGACCCAAAGATATCTTTTATGAAGATTTGGGGTCAGAAGCATATGTAAAACGTCAAGTTTCTAATAAGCTTGATCCCAAATCTGATAAATGCTTTTTGTGGGGTATCCCAAAGAAACCAAGGGATACCAATTCTATAATCCTTCCGAAGGCAAAATGTTTGTCGCACTGACCGGGTGTATTCCTAGAAAAGGAGTTTATCTCCATAGGAACCAAAGTGGGAGGAAGATAGAACTTGAAGAAATTCAAGAATCACAGAGTAGTGACCTACCATTGGTGGAACAGAGCAACCTTCACTGCACGTCGTGGAGGAACAACCCGCCTCTAAAGAGCACAAGACCAGAGTAGGTCTAACAGATACGTCACCACTGAGAGATATGGATTTCTCATGACTCCACAAGGTGATGCATTGCTCATGGATCAAGATGAGCCCCGTGACCTACCAGGAGGCCATCACTCGCCTGGGACCGAGAAGTGGCTTGAGGCCATGAAATCGAGATGGATTCCATGTACACCAACCGGTATGGACCTTGGTATAGCCACCAATGGGGGGTAAAACCCATAGGGTGCAAGTGGGTTTTCAAAAAGAAAACTGACATGGATGGTAAGGTACACACCTTTAAGGCGCGATTGGCGTCTAAGGGTTTCAAGCAAATTCATGGTGTCGACTATGATGAGACCTTTTCACCTGTCATGATGCTTGAACTGTCCCGGATCTTACTTGCCATCGCTGCATACCATGATTATGAGATATGGCGAGATGGATGTCAAAACGCCTTCCTTAATGGAAAGCTTCGAGGATGTGTACATGACACAACCTGAAGGCTTTGACATTTCAGTGGGATGCCGAAAGGTATGTAAATTGCAACATCAATCTATGGATTGAAGCAAGCTTCCGTAGTTGGAACCTTCGCTTTGATGATGTCAGAAGACAAGACGGATTCATCAAAAATGAAGATGAACCTTGTGTCTACAAGAAGGTTAGTGGGAGCATTGTTGTTTTTCTCGATGTTATATGTAGATGACATATTACTCATTGGAAATGACATCCCTACACTACAAAATGTAAAGACATGGTTAGGGAATTGCTTCTCTATGAAAGATTTGGGTGAAGCTACCTATGTATTAGGATCGGGATCTATAGGGATAGATCAATGAAATTGCTTGGCCTAAGTCCGAGTACATACATAGACAAAGTGTTGAGACGCTTTAACATGCATGAATCCAAGAAAGGACTATTGCCTATGTCACATGGTATATGCCTATCAAAGGCACAATCCCCTTCCACTCAAGAGGATAGGGATCGCATGAGTAAGATTCCATATGCATCCACAATTGGATCTATCATGTATGCCATGTTATGTACTCGACCGTGATGTATCGTATGCTTTAAGCATAACGAGCAGACTACTGGGTCCTATGAAAGTCATCGTTCTGTCTCAAGAACATCCTTAAGTACTTGAGAAGAACTAAGGATTCGCTTCTTGGTATATGGAGGCGAGGAAGAGCTTGTAATAGGTTACACCGATGCTAGCTTCCAGACCGAGCATGATGATTCCGATCGTAATCTGGTTATGTGTTCTGCCCCGAATGGCGGGGTCAGTAAGCGGGAAGAGTTCAAAGCAGAGACAATTGCCGATTATACTACAGAGGTCGAGTATATTGCCGCCTCCAATGCAAAGAAAGGAGGTTGTTTGGATCAGGAAGTTCATTACTGAGCTTGGTACGGTTCCTAGTATTGTGGACCTCATTGATCTCTATTGTGATAACAATGGGGCCATTGCACAAGCTAAGGAACCTAGATCTCATCAGGGATCCAAGCATATACTTAGGCGCTTCCATAGGTACACATTAGAGTATTATGTGAGTGTCATAAGTAGTTCTCATAGTGACAATGGTGCATACAATCTTTCGACCTGAAATCACTACGATCCCTACATGAGGAGTCGTGTGCTTTAATATCGTCAAACGTCATCTGTAATAGGATGATTATAAAGACGGTCATTGGGCATACCACGAGCCATACGGAGGGATGTGAGTGACCTAGATGGAATTTGTCCCTCCTACATGACAGGAGTAATATCCTCGGGGCCCCCGATAGAGGAGATCGTAGAAATGCATGGCCATGCTGAAATGAGTCAATATGAGATATTGACCTCATTTGTTGTTAAGTCTACTCGGGTATCAGGGAACATGATATTGAACCATACAAGGGTGACACATTCTATGCCTTGTGTTCAATATAGATATATGGACAAAGGGATAATAATGCACATGAATATTTGTCACGAAAAGGTTTCGTCAAATCATCGACTTTCTCACTACTTAGGTAGCAGTGATGTATTGCTAGATACCGCTCACTGTTTGTAATATTAAATGGGATTTAATGTTACTACTAACGTTTTGGGAACCTATATGGTCACACACATAAGAGCGGATTAAAAGAAGCATTAAAAGGAGAGTTGGACTTTCCTATTGGGCCTAGCGCATAGTACATGGGCTTAGGTCAAGTGCTGCTCACTAACTCACTTAAGGAGGCGCTACTATAAGTAGAACACTTAAGTTGTTGTGCACACAAGGTTGATACCTCAGACCGCGGAGAGAGAAGTAAAAGTGAGAAGGTGAAACCTCGGTTTTGAAGTACCTGCCAAAGCCCAGATGAGGTTACCGTGACGTTGGGCGTTCAAAACAGTCGCTCGTGTGAATACCCGCGGAACTCACCGTTAAACATCTGCTGAAAAACAGTGATAGGTAAATTTACAAACAAAAAATTAAAAATTGACCATTCGCATGGATCCATTCGAGAATTTTCCGTGGATTTTATTTTTGTTTTTTATACCCAAATTCCCCAGCAGGTGGTATCAAAGAAATTTTAAATGTGTTGTTTCTGTTGTATGATAACATGTTTATAATGTTCATTTTTCTGAAAATTGTTTTTGAAAATCGTTTCGTGGGACGTTTGCTTTTTTTGTGATTTATGTATATGATACTCGTCTATTGCATGTTTGTGTATGTATGCGTTTATGCGTTGGTTATCATCTTATTATTGATGATGGGCGATGTTGATGTTAAACATGATTGTTTTGATTCTATTGGCGGCGTTAAGGTTTTGAGACATGAAAAGTTCATGTTGTTGCGGTGAGGTTCCAAGTGTTATTTTGTCGACCGGGCCCGTTCTGCGACGTGTACTTACTGGGCTTGGTTGGGGTGCACTAGCCACCAAGGAAGCGAGGGGCACGCCGGAGAAAATTTTACGGGTGTGTAATTTCGAAATTCAAATTTGAAAATTTTATGTCTCCATTTAATAATTATATCAATTACAATAAATGTGATTTATGTTACAATAAATGTGATTTATGTAAATGTGATTTATATCAATTAATACAATAAATGTGATTTGTTACTGATAAATGTGATTTATATCATTTATATCAAAATTACAATAAATGTGATTTGTTCTGATAAATGTGATTTATATAAATGTGGTTTATATCAATTACAATAAATGTGATTTATAGTAACAACAATTGTAATAAATGTGATTTATAGTAACATCAATTATAATAAATGTGATTTGTTATATATATATATTTTCAAAATTCAGATTTTGAAATCTCTAATTAATGAAATTAATAATAATAATAATTGTGTATTATTATTGGTTGTTACTATTTATTTGGTAATGTATGGTGAATGGTTATGGCCTTAGTCCTTTTATCTTTTGGTTTATATTTTGGAAATACGGCCGTGTCGTGCCTTTCTCTTATATTCCATATGTATCTTTTTCTCATCTCACTCCTCATATGAAAATGAGGTTCTCGTTTATGTAATGTAATGATGGAGACAAGAACACGTTATCACGTGGGAGATCTGCTTGGAGAAGCTTGGACGCTCCGGTTTTAGTTTAGATTCTCTCATTGGCTTTGGGAGAGTCAATCATTAGGGAACCATAACCATATCACATTTATTTTCTTATATATGTATGAGATGCATGTATGTATATAGTATGTTAAAGAGTTAACTAATATATGTGTGAGATGCATATATGTAAATAATAAGTTAAAGAGTTTAACAAATGATGAGATCAAACTTTAAACAAATCCTCAAAGGAAATATTAAGTCACACTAAAGGCCTTCCGATGCATGGCACTCGTCAAGACTATGATCGATTAAGTGTGGGTCATGGCGTACCTTTATCTATAATAGTAAGGCGCGATGGGACAAAATGTAATGTTCAACTGCTATCCATTAGTTCGACTTAACTAAGCCAACTTCAATGGGATTGAGGGCTTGAGGCTCATAAGTTGGGCTTTAGTCCGTATGATGGATTAGAATAAGAGTTATTCACCCAACTGTCCAAGAGTTGCATGAGATGCACTCGGAAAGTGTTTCCTACCTAAATAACCGAATTTTAAGTGATCAGCCAAAGCAGACTTAAAAGCTAGGTGAAATATGGATCTTGGCCCACTGAAAATCTTCCACCGGATTTCCGAATCAATGAATGAGGTCATTGTTTTGAGTAAAATAGTGGGACGTATTTAATTAAAGACCTAATTAAATAACTTCATGGCATGATACTTATATTTTGCATATTTATCTGTAGATTACTATGGCATCAAACACATCAAGTAACTTGTCATTACGTCCAGTCTCTGGGGGAGGACAAACTATCTCGAGGAGATTTTCCCGGTAGTGGAAGGAAACTTGAGGATTGTCCTCAAACATGAGAAAAAAGTTGTATGTTCTTGAGGAGCCCTATTCCGAGAAACCCCAGCCCAACCGCTCTGGGGAAGGACGGGGAGATGCTTATAAGAAGCATCGGGATGACGCCTTGGACGTCGGCTGTCTTATGCTTGCTACCGTGACCTCTGAGTCTGCAAAAGCAACATGAGACCATGGAGGCGTACGATATGATCGAGCCCTCATGCTGCCTACCAAGAGCAAGCAAGGCATGAGCGGTTCGAAGTTTCAGGGCCACTTTCCCGGTGTAAATTGGCAGGTGGGGAGCCTGTGAGTCCTCGTCTACTACAGGATGATCGTGCATTGAGAATCTCGAGAAGTGGGATTTCCTTTAGGCCAGAGTTTGCCACTGACTTGGATTGCAATCGTTGCTTGAGAGCTATAATCGGGGTTAGTCATGAACTTCAATATGAATGATGTTGACAAACCTTTTGCAATTGTTAAGCATGTTGAGAACTCTGAACAAAATATTAACAAAAGGAAAGGGAAGGCCATTTTGATGGTCCAGGTTGAAATAGCAAGAAGCAGCCCAAGAAGCAAAGAACAAACAAAAGGGCAAGGGCAAGGGCAAGGCCATCAACAAGATCAAACCGGTGCCGGTTTAAGCTTTGTGGGTGGTGTGGCTAAGGAAGGCAATTGCTTCCACTTGTGGTCGGATGGACATTGGAAGAGGAACCCAAAATACCGGAAGAGATCAAGAAGAAGAAGGGAAGTGAGACTTCCGCCCGCGGTATGTTTGTTATAGAAGTCAATTTATCTACTTCTTCATCATGGGTATTGATACCGGATGTGGTTCTCACATTTGTACAAATGTGCCAGGACCTAGACGAGGAGTAGACCATTGACAAAGGCGAAGTCGATCTACCCAGCCGGAAATGGAGCAAAGGTTGCTTTGCATTAGTTGTAGGGACTTATGTATTGACTTCTCCCCTTTGGGCTTACTATTCAGTTAGAGATGACCCATTTTGTGCTCCGCAATTAGCGGAATATCATTTCCGCTTATTGCTTGAACAAGATTGGTTTTCTTTTATAATAAAGAACAAAAAGTTGTTCTATTTATTTGGATGATATTTTCTATGCTAGTCACAAATGAGTAATGGACTTTATGTCCTTGATCTTAAAATGCCCATCTATAACATAAATACTAAGAGGTTCAAACCAAATGAGTTGAACCCGTCTTATCTTTTGCATTTTCGCTTAGGCCATATAAATGAGAAGCGCATTTCGAGCTTCATAAAGATGGGACTCTTGGACTCATTGATTATGAATCATATGAGATATGTGAGTCTTGTTTATTGGGAAAGATGACTAAAAGCTCCATTCACGCAAAGGTAAAAGAGCCAACGATCTTTTGGGTCTTATACATAGCGATGTATGCGAACCCCTAAACACATTAGCTAGAGGTGGTTTCAGTACTTCATCACATTTACCGATGATTTCGGAGATATGGTTTGTGTATCTTATGAAACATAAATCGAATCCTTTGAAAGTTCAAGGAATTCAAAAAATGAGGGTACAAAACCAACTTGGTAAAAATATTAAAGCTCTTGATCGGATCGAGGTGGTGAATATTTGAGCCTGGAGTTTGATGATCATCCCGAGAGAGTGTGGGATTTTATCTCAACTCACTCCACCTGAACACCATAATGGAATGGTGTTTTTACGAGGAGAAAATCGAACCTTGTTGGACATGGTTCGACTATGATGAGTCATACAAACCTTCCAAACTCTTTCTCGGGACATGCTTCTATTAATAGCAGCTTTTACACTTAACTTGTGTTCCATCCAAAACGTAGAAAAGACACCATATGAGATATGGTATTGGCGACCCAAAGATATCTTTTATGAAGATTTGGGGTTGTGAAGCATATGTAAACGTCAAGTTTTTAATAAAGCTTGATCCCAAATCTGATAAATGCTTCTTTGTGGGGTATCCCAAAGAAACCAAGGGATACCAATTCTATAATCCTTCCGAAGGCAAAGTGTTTGTCGCTCTGAATTTGGTGATTCCTAGAAAAGGAGTTTATCTCCACAGGAACCAATGGGAGGAAGATAGAACTTGAAGAAATTCAAGAATCACGAGTAGTGACCTACCATTGGTGGAACAGAGCAACCTTCACGGAATCTTGTGGAGGAACAACCCGCTCAAAGATAAGACCAGTAGGTCTAACATGATACGTCACCAACTGAGAGATATGGATTTCTCATGACTCCACAAGGTGATGTATTGCTCATGGAACAAGATGAGCCCGTGACCTACTGGGAGGCCATCATCGCCCCAATCCGAGAATGGCTTGAGGCCATGAAATCGAGATGGATTCCATGTACACCAACCAGGTATGGACCTTGGTAAGAGCCACTGAAGGGTAAAACCCATAGGGTGCAAGTGGGTTTTCAAAAAGAAAACCGACATGGATGGTAAGGTACACACCTTTAAGGCGCGATTGGTTGCTAAGGGTTTCAAGCAAATTCATGGTGTCGATTATGATGAGACATTTTCAATTGCTATGATGCTTAAATCCGGCCCCGATCTTACTTGCCATCGCTGCATACCATGATTATGAGATATGGCGATGGATGTCAAAACGCCTTCCTTAATGGAAAGCTTCTTGAGGATGTGTACATGACACAACCCGAAGGCTTTGACATTTCAAAGGATGCCGAAAGGTATGTAAATTACAGCGATCAATCTATGGATTGGAAGCAAGCTTCCGTGGTTGGAACCTTCGTTTTGATGATGTTGTAAGACGATGGATTCATCAAAAATGAAGATGAACCTTGTGGTCTACAAGAAGGTTAGTGGGAGCATTGTTGTTTTTCTAGTGTTATATGTAGATGACATATTACTCATTGGAAATGACATCCCTACACTACAAAAATGTAAAGACATGGTTAGGGAATTGCTTCTCATGAAAGATTTGGGGTGAAGCTACCTATGTATTGGGGATCGGGATCTATTAGGATAGATCAAGTAAATTGCTTGCCTAAGTCGAGTACATACATAGACAAAGTGTTGAGACGCTTTAACATGCATGAATCCAAGAAAGGACTATTGCTTATGTCACATGGTATATGCCTATCAAAGGCACAATCCCCTTCCACTCAAGAGGATAGGGATCGCATGAGTAAGATTCCATATGCATCCGCAATTGATCTATCATGTATGCCATGTTATGTACTCGACCGGATGTATCGTATGCTTTAAGTATAACGAAGGCAGTACCACCTAATCCCTGTGAAAGTCACTGTCTACGTCAAGAACATCCTTAAGTACTTGAGAAGAACTAAGGATTAGGTTCTTGGTATATGGAGGCAGGGAAGAGCTTGCTGTAATAGGTTACACCGATGCTAGCTTCCCCACCGGTAAGGATGATTCCAGATCGCAATCTGGTTATGTTTCTGCCCCTAATGGCTGGCATGAAGTGGAATAGTTCAAAGGAGGAGACAGTTGCGATTCTACTACATAGGCCGAGTATATTGCCGCCTCCAATGCAAGAAAGGAGGCTGTTTGGATCGTGGAAGTTCATTATCGAGCTTGGTACGGTTCCTAGTATTGTGGACCCCATTGATCTCTATTGTGATAACAATGGGGCCATTGCACAAGCTAAGGAACCTAGATCTCATCAGTGATCCAAGCATATACTTGGGCGCTCCATCTCATTCGAGAGATTATCGATAGAGGAGATGTGAAAATATGCAGAGTACCAACGCTTGACAATGTTGTCGACCCACTTACGAAACCTCTTGCACAAATGTAAGCATGAAGGTCACACTAGATCGATGGGCATTAGATTTATGCCTCGATTGGCTCTAGTGCTAGTGGGAGATTGTCGGTGTAAGCCCTTAGAGGCCAATGTATTTCTTTAGACTTACATTTGTATCTTGCTATTATATATATATGATATTAGGGCATTCCATTTATTGTGTTACTTGTTTAAACATAATAAAGTCCTTAGAATGGAAATTTCAGTTTAACAGAATATCAAGTATATGACTTGATCGTGAGACACTATTGAACAATGAAATCCTATTCTTAAATATCCGTAGTCAAGTATTTTATTAATAAGGACAATAATAATACAATTGAGACTATTATGTGTGCAAATCGATGACCACATCTCACGGGTCATAGATATGAGATATCGAGTTGCAAACATAGGTACACATTAAGGTAATGATGTACTGGATTGACCCGCCATGAGAACACTACATGGAGCGTTATGTAAGTGTCATAAGTAGTTCTCATAGTGACAATGGTGCATACAATCCTTCGACCAAATCACTACGATCCCTACATGAGGAGTCGTGGTGCTTTAATATCGCCAAACGTCATCTGTGTAATAGGATGATTATAAAGACGGTCATTGGCATACCACGAGCCATGCAGTAGGGATGTGAGTGACGTGGATGGAATTTGTCCCTCCTACATGACAGGAGTAATATTCGTGGGCCCCCCGATAAGTGAGACCGTAAATGCATGGTCCATAAAATGAGTCAATATGAGATATTGACCTCATTTGTTGTTAAGTCTACTCGGGTATCAGGGGAACATGATATTGAACCATACAAGGGTGACACATTCTATGCCTTGTGTTCACATATAGATATATGGACAAAGGGATAATAATGCACATGAATATTTGTCACGTAAAGGTTTCACAAATCAATCGACTTTCTCACTACTTAGGTAGCAAAGATGTATTGCTAGATACCGCTCAACGTTTGTAATATTAAATGGGATTTAATGTTACTACTAACGTTTTGGAAACCTATAGGTCACACACAATAAAGAGCGGATTAAAAGAAGCATTAAAAGGAGAGTTGGACTTTCCTATCGGGCCTAGCGCATAGTACATGGGCTTAGGTCAAGTGCTGCTCACTAACTCACTTAAGGAGGCGCTACTATAAGTAGAACACTTAAGTTGTTGTGCACAAAAAAAGGTTGATACCCTAGCCACATTGAGAGTAAGAGTGAACAAGAAGCCTCTGGTTTTGAAGCTAGCAACTGCAAGACAGAGACGCTCAAGGTTCGTGACGTTGGACGTTCACTGAGTCCGCTCGTGTGGATACCTCTGAGACACCGTCTCTGCGGTGTTCGTGATGAGGCAATTTCAACCAACAGCCATCGCTTCAAGAGGTAAACTTTCTAATCATGAATCATGACCATTCGCATGGATCCTTCGATGGGAATTTTCCGCCGCGCTTTATTTTGTTTTATACGCAAATTCCCAAACAGAAGTTTGAATGAAGATAGGGATTTAAAAGTGAAGAAAATGAGCCAAACAGAGCCCATCACGGCCTAGCCGTGATGCCCATCACTGCCCATGATCGAGCAAAACTAGAAAGGAAGCAAGGCTGAAGTCGAAATGTCCACGATGCAGCCGCGTGATAGCCATCACGGTCGTGACCCAAAACCACAACAAGTCGGAGCACATCATGGCCTAGCCGTGATGGGAGATCAGCGCCATGAAATGGAGACTCGCGACGCGAAGGGTAGCCTCGCCACACGAGAGATGAAAATTTCCGGAAGCTCGGCCAGAATGCATCTGTCACTACCGGTCGTGATGGCCATCATCCATGGGATACATCATCCATGGGATACATCATCCATAGGATACATCATCCATCATCCATAACAACTAGGACTCTAGGCATAGATCTCTCTTCTCCTCCTCTCTTCTCTTTTATGATTTTTCATGATGTTGTCAACCAAGCTTGTCATTTCCATGGCAAGACTTGAGTAGTAGTTTGTTTCTAGGGATAGGGCTCTGCCGAGTTTTGTTTACGTATGCTGATTTTGATGTAATATCTTTGTAATTATGATTTTGCTTTAGATCTGATTTCTAGCATTTTAATCAATCGTAAAATCGTACGACGCTATTTGCGTGGACGTAGACGTTGAAGGAGGAACCTAGCGGTGAACTTAGGATTTCTAGTGTGTTTCACTCGTAAAGTTCGTGGCCATTGCTTATCAACGAGACGTGGATATTCTAAGGAGGAACCTAGCGGTGAACTTAGGTTATTTGCATGACTCGAGACATTCTAAGGAGGAACCTAGCGGTGAACTTAGGTGTCGGACCTATAGAAGTCAGACTTGGGACTGAAATCACGAGGTTAGAAGCCGTCCTCGAGGAGCAACGAGTCGTCACGAAGTGTAAAGGGTCCAATCTGGGATCGACTACCCACGAGAGTAGGGAGTTCGGGTCAATTGGGCACTGCTTTTGTAACTTGAGAGGGAGCTTAAGCTGTTAGAGGATAAACTCGCCTTCAAGTCAATTTCGTTAATCAACAAAGGTAAATCAGATTAGTAACATAAATAGTCTCAAAGGTAACCCAAATCCTTAGGAATCCATTTAGATCAAAACCCCAAAAAGATTTGTTTTCTGTTTTAATTGTTTTCTGCTCATCTATCTTTTAATTTCAAATTCAAAACCCCTTTTCAAAATAAAGATATCCTTTAAAACTTCAGATCTAATCGATTCGAAAAACGATTGGCGATTCGAAGAACACAGTCTCTGTGGGTTCGATATCTTTTTATTACTTGACGGCAATCCGGTACACTTGCGAATCGTAGAGCGCGGGGCAACACTTCTGGGCATCTCCACCAATCAAACGACCAACTTAGGATGTTTCTTTTGGGTTGTGTACGTTTAGAGTAGTCGGTATAAGTAGTTATGAAAAACCTTGTGTAATTTTCTAACTTCAAGATGAAAGATTATTTCATGAAATGTATATTAAGGTTCTATGATTTATAAATAAACTTAGTCTTTGCGTGTTAGTAAAATACAGTGTGATTTCATTTCAAGTGATGCGTGAATCATTTTCTTAGGTGAATCCTAGAAAAGAAAAATTTTACCCCCATATTTTCAGACCTATAAAGATAATAGAAGTTTTTATTTCTCCTAAAAGCAACCAGAAACTTTCTTTTTAATTTATTTTCGCATGTCATTAGGGAAGTAATGCCCATGGGGGTATTAAATAAAACACAAGATCACAAGTTAAAATCAACCAAGACACTAAACCACAAGGTATTAGGCCAAGACAATATATTAGGGTTAGAGATCCTTGAAAATTATACAACTCATGGATTTATGATCCTTAAGTGTTGGGAGTTCATAAACAATGATCATTTAACACGATTGAATTAAAATCCCACTAAGTTATAAACTTAGGGTATTCGACAAGGCTATTAAAATAGGCTAGCATTCTCTAAAGTTTCCAATAGCTTAAGTCTAGCATCCACACATAGTAAGGAGCTCAAAACCATGATCATTTTGGAAAATGAAAACAAAGTATCCTAGGTCCATAACCTTCTAGGTTCGGTCTTCATAGGATTTATAGGCTACAAATCTCTAAAATTTCCAATCTCTTGACTTAGCATCCAAATATCTTATGGAGCTCAAGTCCACGATCATTTTGGAAAATAAGAAATAACACATCCTAGGTTCAATGACATATAATAAACAAGTTAGAAATCCTTAAACTTTCCAATCTCTTAGACTTAGCATCCTTCTATATTAAGGAGCCTTAGTCCATGATCATTTTGGAAAATGAAACTCAAACATCCTTGCTCTAAAACATTTAAGTTTCTGCCTACATAGGATAATGAGGAAAAATATTCTTTGTTTGAAAACAACTCTTAGGTTTAGAATCACAAGGTATTAAGAGTTCTAAATCCATGATCATACTTGGAAAGTTGAAACATAGTATCTAGGCTTACTTATACATATTTTCGGCCATCATAGGAAAACAAGCTATCAAACCTTTAAAGATTTATAGATTTAAGATCAAGGGAATAGTTAGAAACCTCAGGACACATGATCATATTCCAAAAGTTGAAGCAAAAACCTCCTAGGCCACATATGCTTAGCATTCGGCCTTCATAGGAAAGAGATAGGTAGAGATTCTTGTTTTACACAAACTCTTAGTATGTGAAAATATAAGTTAATACAAGACTATAGAAAGTGGTTTCCAACTCAAAAGGAGTTTTCTACCGTTTTAGAGAGATTATAGAAGTTTAAAGCATATAAGAACACATAAAGCAAACTAAGAAATAAAAGATTAAACTTGTAAAAGATTCATATGAGAGCATTACCCTTAGTATAAGGAAGAACTTTAATGAAGAACTCAAGTGGAAAAGACTAATGAAAATGGAAGCTTTAAGTGTTTGAAAAAAGAAGAAATGGAAGAAGTTGAAGAAGTATGAAGATGGAGGAAGAAAATGAGAGAATGAAGATGAGTGGTGATTATATAGAGGAGGGAGAGGAGAGCATGAAATTTTGGAGAGAGGGATGAGCTTAGTGATCAAGTTTTGTCTTTAAGACTTGTTTGGTTGAAGAGGAAAGAGAAAAATAGGTTTTTAGGAATATAATATGATATAATTTGAAATGTGTGATGATTACACTTTTGGAGTGTGTCATAAACCTTCCCATCATGTCCCATCAAGTCACTTCACTTCTTTGTGCTCCCTAATCTGCCCCATTTCGCACCGGTTGCATTTCCGATCGTAATTCTTCCCCATGGACCTGAATAAAATATTATATTATATTTTTGAACGAAAATTTTCAGAATAACCAGATTTGAAGGAAACATAATAAAACATTAACCGCCTCGCTCACGGGTCAAAAATAGGTTTTCTCGCACAGAAAACTTGTAACGACAAAGAAAATGCGGACTGATTTCCGTTTGAATTTTCAACCAAAAGTTTTACTGTGACTTCATATGTTACAAAAACACAAGAAAATGATTTTAGTTTATCACTCACAAAAGCATAGGAAAAACAAGGTGTTACAGGGGACTATATTTGACCCGAGTGTTTTTCTCAGGGACCATTTTGGCCTTTAGTCTTTTTTTTTAAAAATAATATCTTTTAAGTTTCATTATTGATTAATGATTTTGTACATAAAATGGTGTCCCCCTTTGTTTTTTAGTGTATTTTTTAGAAGCGTGTATACAAAGAAGATAAAAAGTAAGTGAGAGATAGAGATAAACATATACGTATCACATACGGTATCCAAAATTTTTGTTCAAATAACATAACTCTTTGTTATTTTATACTTTTTTCCAACACAAGGGGTAACAACCCCCTGCACCTGCAACAACCCAATAGAGTGATGGGAGCACCACACCATGGCACCACCATCCTGTAAAAATCCTTCATCCTTACCTCTCAACAAACTAGTAACAAATTTTGGCATCATCCTCCAGTTCTTTGGCTATATATTGACACTCAAACAAAGTAGAAGGGGGAGTTTTATTCTTGAGACAACAGAATCACAATACAATTTTACAAAACCTCTAACCCATCAGGAACACTGAAAAATAGTAAATAGCCAAAATGGTCCCCGAAATTGTGAGGTCGTGTCTAGTTGGTCCCTCAAATTAACGAAATTCCAAAAAGGTCCTTGAAAATGTCAAACGTTGATCAAGTTAGTCCCTCCGTTAGTCGTGGGTTCGTTGATGCCGTTGATGACGCTTATGTGGGACGTTAAGTGTCCATTTGGTCTGCTAACTTTTCCTCACACGTAAGATGGACATCGATACGCATATTTGAGGGACCAAATTGATACGGGGACCAAATTAACATTCAATTTTTTCAAAAACTCTAACGCTCATCTTCTTCTTCCCCAACGCCTCGGGTTCGTCTCTCTCACTCTCTCCGTCCTTCATCTGCTTTGTCTCTCTCTCGCTCTCTCCAACTACACAAAAAGGATGTTGATGGGTGGTGGTTCGTGCATTACCATACTCAAGACAAACCTAGAAACCCACAACTCCCTCTTGGGTTGAGTAGCTCTAGGGTTGATAGGGCGTAAATCAACAACCCCTTAACTTTGTTTTGTAATTGTGAGAGGAGAGATGTGTTACGAATCTATAGGACTCCGAGGAACCCGTGGAAGGCCTTCTATGGATGTCCCTTACCATTGGTAACATTCAATCCCAAAACTCCATAAGGGTTTGTGACTTTCTTGCACTTTTTGCAGGAGCACAATTTCTACTAACCCTAATTTCTTTTTGTCCAAATTGTTGCAGGGTGAAGGCAATTGTGGGCTATCTTATCCGGTGGATGAGATTCTGAGATTTTCAAGGTTCCCGAGAGATGTGCAACTCGTAATGACATCTGGGAAGTAGGAATAATGAAGGCAAAACCGATGGAGCTGATTGGCAAGGTTGACACTTTGGTTACAGATTTTAGAATGGTCAAATTTGGGGTTGTTGTAATGTGTGGGTTGTTAAGTGTTTGTCCTGGTTTAGTGGATTGGTAGGCCGAGTTCTTAGGTAATTTTAGGTGTGATGTTCTTAGGGATGATGTAGGCATATTTTGGAATATAATGTGTAATGTATTGTCCTATTTTGGAAATGAAATGAATGACAAGCTTGGAGTAAATGTGTCATTTTGTTACAAAAAATGAAATGAAGCACCAAAATGTGGTCCAAAAGACAAATTGCATGTGTATTAATTGAAGCACCAAAAGGTGTCCAAATATGTCTTACAAAAAGTATACCCAAAACGAGTACATATAAACTTTACCAAACCGTAAACTACAAGCAGACAAACCATACACCATATTCCAAAATAAATAACCAAAACAACCAAAGTTTCCTAAGCATCCATTTTTCACATGTGCCATTAACAAAAAACAGAGGCACCATCCATTGTGCAAATATATCATTGAACTACATTATCCAAAATCCAAATAACAGAGGCACCATCAATTTTAATAAATATATCATGGTTTCCTTGGACGATCTGTGGCAGCCCTGGAGTTGGAATGAAAGACATGAACTGTGGTTGTCCTCCCCGATCCAGCTTGGTGGTGCTTGGAAGTTGACCTTGATAGCCGTGGAGCTGGAATTAGAAGTGGTGGAAGTGGAAGTGGAGCTGGTGGTGGTGCAAGAGGGGTGAGGTTGTGGAGTCATTTCGGGTGGGACTCTCAACCGGGGTTCCTTTGGCACTTGTGGGTATAAGAGGTCCTCTTATACCATATCTCCTTGCTGCAGAAATAGAAATCGATAACATAGTGTCAATTTAGTCCCCAAAATATGCAACTTAAAATCAAAAAGTCCCGAACTTTTATATATGAAAACAACCCAGTCCCTTCAAAAGCCGACACCTCCTCTGCACTCTTTGCTGTGATGGTGGTGGAGCCTGCATTTGTGGTGGATTGGCCAGAACATGTACTGGAGGATCTTGTACTTGTTGCTGCACTTGTGGTGGTAGTAAGAGCAGTTTGTGTTAATGGTATCTCAGACACTGAATCCTCTTGCCCTTGAGTTGATGTCTTAGCTTTTGGTTTTGAGGAACTCCAGTGTTCATGCATCCCCAATGTTATGACCCACAATGCGACATCTTGAGCAACCGAGTTAGGATATGACCTCTTTTAGCTTATGACCACACACGGGTTCCTCATTTCCATCCTTCCTTCTCTGTTTCTTTGGTCTCCCAAAGACTTCTCTTGAGCTTAGGTGGAACCGGCTTGTCATAATCAGAGGCATCCAAAATTGTTCAGACTATGTTGGTTGAATGAAAAATTGGTAAGTTGCATCATATGACCCCATTGTTAGCCAGCCATGACAATACATTTCTGCCCTTTAATTCCTATATGCAATTGCAAGACATGCATGCTTACATGGCATACGTGTCAAAGTATGCAAATATACATAAATAACATTGTCATAATAGATAAAAAGTAAAAACAATATACAAAAATAAACAACATGTCATCACCATCACTCGTTAGTTGCCGAAATCTGCAGGTTCAAGTTTGTGCACTCAGGTTGACATCAACCTTAGAAGGAAGGTTCTGCACTTCAAACCGCATGCCATCACCATCACCTGACCACACAGGAGTCCACAGATTGCTATCCAACTTCTCTTTTTCCAGCCTACTTTGTTGCATTGGACACAAAGGTCCTCTCCTCCCAGCAAACTTCAGCTTGTTTGCACACATTGTCCTCATCACATAGCATCTAACTTCCTCAGCCATAGTCAGAATAGGCTTACCACAATAATCCACAATCCTTGAATTGAAAACCTCACATGTATTGTTGCATATGTTGTCCACCTTACGCTTTGTCTCAAAGTAGGCCTTTGTCCATGCCTCTTTTGGCCATTTGTTCGGATACTCCTGGCTTTCAGGTTCAACCTCTTAACCCTTTTCATTTGCATGTTGAATCGTGTAATCGTGGGTTGACTTGGCACAGTCCCAAACCACATCCTTTAGTTCCTTTTCCTTCCATTGTTTTATAAAGTTCCTCCACATATGCATGGCACAATACCTGTGGGGCACTCCTGGCATCACTTCCTGCATGGCTGCTATTAGCCCCTGCAAGCATAACATACAAATCAATCCCTAAAATTAGTCACTTAATATCAAATTGGTCCCTGAAATATGCAACAAGTTATCAAACCAGACCACATAATGAATGAAAAAATCTTACCTTCTGCATGTCAGACATGAAATTCCATCCATGATGCCTGTAATCACCTAGTGTTTCATGCAATATTGTCAAAAACCATCCCCAATTGTCTTTGTTTTCCACATCCACTATATAGCATATGCTATCACAAAAATATGGTTGTTTTCATCCTGCCCCCACACCTGAAAGGAGTTGTCCTCCAAAGTAACCTTCAAAAAGTAACCATCCAATTGAATAAAAGGTCTGCAACCTACCTTAAATCCTCTCTTGCATGCATCTAGACAAACAAAGAACCTTTGGAACTGTTGTTGTGAATCGGAAAAAGGGATGGTATCAATCTTAACTAATGACCCTGGATTGCTCCTTAACATCTAATGAGCATAATCCCAAAGCTTACCATACCGATCCCTTTCACTACCTTCAACCAACTCTCTTGCCTCCCTAATGGCCCTAAAATCATTGACCTGTCAATGATGACATTGAACTCCTTTTTAGGAAATCAAAAACCTCTACATGTGTGATTTTGGGTTAGCTATGAATCTTTTCTTCTAGCTTCTTCACAACCTATTTTCTGTTTGCTTGATTAACCTTAAAGGCTCTGCAACAGCTGTGAGTCTCCTTGAAGGTCTTAATTTGGAATCTCCTCCTTACATTTCTCCTACCACAATAAATCTCCCAATCACAACCAACTTCCTTGCATTTAGCTCTATCCCCGGAGCTATCATTTTTCACCCATTTTATTGGTCTCGCCCATGTATATGGTGTAATCCTTCACAAATGCCTTGAAAGATGATAAATTTGTAAACTCCATTCCTACTACCAAACTGACATTACCAAACTTTTGCTCTGTCATTAAACTGGGGAAGTTAGGCAAACCAGTTGTTCCATCATTCTCCTCATCTCCGTACTAATAGGATCCTTCATTTCCTCAGACTTGTAGCTTCCATCACTCACAACTTCTTGCTGCACTTGACTTCTTCTACCACCTAAATCCCCATAATTAAAGAAGTCTTCATGCCCTTTATAAAACTCAGCCCCACCATCATTATCATCACTACTGTCACCATTTGAAGGACTAGGTGACCTCTACCTACTCTTACTTGAAACCTTCTTCTTACCCTTTCCATAACTCCCACTAGGCTTCTTACCCTTGGATGAAATCCCACCAACCTTCTTACCCTTTTCATCTCTCCCACCAGCCTTCTTACCCTTAGCCTTCTTACCCTTGGATGAAGTCCCAGTAACCTTATTTCCCCTAGCCTTCTTCCATTTAATCTTACTTAACACCACTTCTTCAGAATCATCCGAACTAATTACAACCGGAGGAGGCTTGTAATGGTTGTCCTCTGCACTTTCATCAGCAGTAGAATGGTTGTCCTCATATGGACTCATGAGACCCTCATCAACATCCATGTTAGCAGCATTCACAGCTTCCTGGTTAGGCACCCATGCCGGAGGGGGCTCGGGGGTATACTGGTCATAAATATCAATCTCATTCCCATTGAGAAGGGTAGCCTTAACCATCTCTATGAAGCTACTGTCAGAGGTTAGTTCCCTCAACCCAATATCCAGGTTCCTGTTTGGCTTCAACCACATCAATTTTTCAACCTTATCATAACCCTTACACACCTTCACAATGCTAAACAAATCAAAAACATTGAGTGTGTCTGAGTCCAACTCTTCCCACACAACCATCTCGCCACCCACATTTGCCAGAATTCCTCTATCATTCCTCAACAATATGCCTCCATGGTGCAACCATAACGATGATCGAGAGTACTCATTCTCGCACATTAACAATGATGCATAAATTAAAAACACTTTATATACTCTATTACAAAACAAAAAAGAGCATCGTAATAAACCCTAAACCCACCCACATTGATGATGAAGAATGCGAACAATGGGTAAACGATAACTAGGCAAATGCCTAAGTACAAAACTAATGTAATAGAGGCTTAGAAGAAACCCTACCCAACCCCTACCACATGCACAAAGATGAATAAGAAGATGAATAATCAAAACCCATGACCCGATAACCCAAAACAAAATGGGTAAACAAAATACACACTTGAGTTGTGATAGGAAGGGAGTTCCGTGCAGCTTCCCTGACGCAGTTATGGTCTCCGTCGAGTGGTTGTGAAGGAAGGGTGTGGCGGAGGGGAGGTTAGGGCGGGAAGATGAAAAGGTAAAATGAGGGATGAAAATGAAATGAAGAAGGTGAAGTGTTAAAATACAAAGTAAGTATCATTTTAGTCCCTAAAATAGAGTGTCAGATTGGTCCCCAAAATTGTGGTACAGCTGTCATGAACGGTAGAGGCCACATGGGCACTTTACGTGCCACATAAGCGTCGTTAACGGTGTAAACGAACCCTGATTAACGGAGGGACTAACTTGATCAACGTTTGACGGTTTCAGGGACATTTTTGGAATTTCGTTAATTTGAGGGACCAACTAGACACGACCTCACAGTTTCAGGGACCATTTTGGCTATTTACTCACTTAAAAAAGCTCTCGTGACACCTTCTTCTTCACCTCTATACCGTCACAACAACAACTAAACTTCCACTCCACCCTAAATTAGACAAGAAAGAGGGAAATACAAACATATAGAAACACATTTTTTTTGTTCCAAGTTCATTCATTTTCACTTACCTCCAAACCCGCCGCCTTCGCCGTTAATCCGACCACCTCACACTACTCGCATCACCACCATCGCTGCTACAATTCCCGCCCAAACTACCACCGTCCCACCGAGCTCCTTCGCAACCACCGCTGCTGCTTCTCCACCCGCTCATCACCACATGACCTACCTCACACCACCGCGCACCTCCTCCGATCGCCACACCATATGGGGTTCTCTCCACCGCCATTGAAGCAACTTTACCTCGAACCGCCATCGCGGCTCTACCACGGACCACCACTGTGCATTGCTGCTAGAGACGTTGTCGCTGCTAGAGCTTCCTCTTCACCGTCACAGACGCGAGCCGCCCTCTCCTCCTATGTCGCAGTTGTCGCCGTCCAATGTGTTGCTCACCCCCAATCTATTTTGGTTTGTAAGTAACGAATAGATCATAAGCCTAATCTGGTCCTATTGTTTTTCTAACATTTCCTTTATATTTTTATTATTCTCTTTTTTTGTTTTTGTTTTTGTCATCTTTGGGCTGGACTTGAGTCAACTTTGGTTAATGGGTTATAGATAATCTTTGGGTTGAGTATCTTATTTGAACTAAGCAAAAGAATAAAAAATAAAACAATAGAAAATCTTTTTAAAAATATTTTCAATCATTATTTTAAACAAAAAATTCTATTAAAAATATTGTGAAATAAAAATCACTTTTCAGTTCAAATATCATGAATATAGGTAAAATGACATTTTCTTCTTCCTACTCAATTGATAAAAGTACAATACTTTCCACAAATCTAAATGCATGAAGTACTACTCCTTCACTAATTGGAACAATCTTGACTGATTGTTGTTGTGACTCCGCAAGTGTACCGGTCGTCGCAAGTAATAAAAATAACACTAGTAAGTAAATACCGAGGTCGAACTCAAGGATTGGGATACCAATTCGACTAATCCGCTGGAAGTCGGATATGTTCGGTCAAGTTACGAAGAAGGTGGTTGAGAGAAAGAGAATAATAGCGAAATTCAACTAACAATCTAAATAAACTAATTAACTAAAAATCAGAAAACTAAAATGTCCAAGGTCACAAATCCACCTACCCAATATGTACACCCAATTGATGATGAGTCCTCCCTAAATTCAATTACAATGTCAACCGGGACCCCTAAATTCTCCTAAATCCACTTCCGTGCTCATTAGGACGTATTCGATGATTTGAGTTAATTACTTGCTAGGTCTCTTAACCCTAATCTCGAATTCTGTTAATTCATGTTCCTATATGGTTGCACCAATCTCCTATTCACTCGTGCAATATTCGATCGATGATTCTAATTCAAGTTCTAAAACGCGAATCGCTGACTAAGCCTCATCACGATAACAAGTCAATCACGCTAGCATATAATTGACACAATCAAATCAGAATTAGAAAACAAGAATTGAATTAAGGAGAAAGACATACATCATATCGAATTTACATCGCCATGGGTGGCTTCATCGCTCCTGACTAGGGGATTAGTTCCTCATGCTCATAGACAAGCGATCTGGACATAATCTCCATAAGAAAAAGGGAGACGCAGCTCCAAAGAGAAAAGAAAATATCCTACGCTACTATAAACAAGTGGAAAACTGCCTTCTAAAGATGGATCCCGTTTCCGATATGCAAGACCTTTAAATAGTAATCCCGATATGCGCTTCTCTCGCGAGGCGAGCAGACTTTCGCGAGGCGAGAATTAAAATTAGCGCGCTCAATTTAAACTCTCGCGAGGCGAAGGTATGTTCGCGAGGCGAGTCTTCAATTCTAGGTCGGTGACCTTCATCACGGCCGGGCCGTGATGGTCTCCGACTTCCAGGTCTTCAAACTCTCGCGGGCGAGAGGCTTCTCAGCGGCGAGTCTTCAACCTTAAACTCCACACGGGCGTGGTATTCATCACGCCGCCCGTGATGCTCTCTCTGCTTGCAGGTCTTCATGATTCGCGGGCGAGACATATCTCGCGTGGCGAGACTGAAGTGATGACTTTGCTGCTTTGTCGACCTTCGTGCTCGCTGGCGAGCATACACTGCGAGGCGAGTGTCTCCACTTGCAATTTCCATAACGCTGACTTTCCTTGACTCCCGAGCTTCACTTATTTAACCTGAAACAACAAAAGCACCCACAAGCGTAATTCTATTCAAAATAACCTAAAAACTACACAAAATACGCAAAATGAGTCAAAGTCCAACTTAGGAACAAAACAAGGCAAATTTGGGCGAAAAGGAGAGTGAACTCGAGTAAATTGGCATGTAAACCCTAGTTCATCTAGTCATAAAACTAGATAAGCCAGAGGCTTATCAAAATACCCCAAACTTAAACCTTGCTTGTCCCCAAGCAAGCTTAAAACTCAAAAACGACTCAAGACTTGGCAAGCCTAAAGGAATCAATCGATTTCGCACAAATTTAATGCAATCAAAACAGTTTTTCTTCAATGATCTCCCCCCTACATTAATGTAATCCCCACATTCATTTACTTTAAACCATTGAGAACTCATCATTCATTCCGTCATTACTCTAAGTTGAGGATCAGAGTTACACACAAAGGAAGATCACCTATCTCAAACAATTGCCTTCCTCACAAGGGCATTTAAAATTTCACTCATTCGCCAAGTTTGTCAAGGCTTTCAACTTTTTCACTCAATTTCACTTATCAAGAGCACTTCCCATGAATTTGATTTTCATCTCAAAAATGGTCCCCACGTAAACATGTATGCAACATCAGAAGGTCTTTTAAAGGTTGTAATGGGGCCTGGCTGAGGGTAGGATAGTCAAGGATACTAGGTTTAAGTCCCTAGGAACTAAGAGAGCATGAGCATTAAACACATTTTCCACTCAAATTCCTTTTTTTTCATTTTTCTTTTCTTTTTGTCTCGGGTGACTACAACTTTTTTCCTTGCTCATCTTTTGATTTGCCCCTTTTCTTTTGGCCAAATTTTTTTTTTTTTTTTTTTTTTGTTTTTTTGTTTTTTTTTTTTTTTTTTTTTTTTTTCAACCTTTATTTTTCTTTTTCTCACCCCAAAATGTCATACCTCCTTGTAGCCACCCCAAACTTAGTTTCTCACAACCTTTCTCTTGCTCATTTCCATGCTCTCCTAATCCTAAGATTGGGTTAACATGGTTTTTCGGATTTTGGCTCGTAATGTAGGGTCATCAAGAAACAATAGGTCAATTGGGCTCAATTTGGCTAACTAGGGAACATGCATTAGGGATGGTTCATTTCAGGCCAAGTAGTTATTCAAAGAACATTGCCTAAATCATTTGATGCAACACATAAACATGCAAACCATATAGAGATTCAAGCAAATTCGGGAAAGTGCAACTTAACAGTGATTCACACTTCAAAAACGAGTTGGAGGCTCAAATTCCTCACCTGGACATTTTGCAAAATTGTTTGACCGAGATACAATTCCTAGTGTGTGCACCCCCTCACCCCAAACTTATCATAAATCAAGTAATCACAACAAAATTCTCAAAGTTCAATTTTCAATTTTTAAGTGGGGATAAACTTTTCTAATTTCAGTAATCGAGGGAAATCATCAATGGTCAAATCAATTCATGCAATCAATCTATGCTCAATTCAATCAAAATCCAACAAGCTTGCAAACACGACATTCATACAAAAACTCTTGATCTTCTCAAATTATTCAAGAGCGACAAACAAAAACAAAACAAAAACAAAACAAAACAAAAGTTAAGAGAAGAGAAGGATACCTAGCTTGGGTTGCCTCCCAAGAAGCGCTTGTTTAACGTCCCGAGCTTGACTTATTAAGAAGCATCCACCGGATCCCATAGTCTGTGGTACAGAGGCCAAGGGGACGCTCATCATATCGCATCCTCCACCCGGATCAAATGGTAATTGGAGTGGAGATCGTAGCAGCAATATGACCTTATTATCTACTCCACCCACCTAGTGTGTGAGAACTCCATTGACCTCTTCAATTATGAACTCACTTCCTCTCTGGTCAAATGGTGTTTTCACGAGGAAGTGTGATAGACAAGTGGGAGGGTCTAATTTACTGGTGTCCACACATGCATGCAAGCCAACATATTTATTTAACGCATCAAAATCAGGTTGCTTGGCAAGCATGGTGGAATCCTCCGCCACTTTATCTTCATCTTGATCTCTACCCCCTTGCTCCAAAGCCTTATCCTTTGCCAACTCCTCTTCCTTAGGTTGCTCTTCCTCAACATGTGGTTGTTCCTGGCCATGACACTTGCCAATTCCTCTTCCTTAGATTGTTCTTCCTCAACATGTGGTAGTTCTTCCTCAACTCCCCGAGAACTAGTTACACCCCAAGTCATATCCCAACACCCCATCGCTTCTAGTTGTTATGGCTTCGCATGGGCTCTTAGGGTGGTTCTCGGCATCACCGGGAAAGTCTCTCGTGAGACGCTCATTTTGTTGTTCTACGAGCTGACCCAACTCCTCTACACCGCAATTGCCTTCTCAAATGATGTCTCCATAGAACTTGCCAACTTATCCATTGCCGCATTTGCCCTCTCAAGAGCCAACTCCCAAGGTTGTGGCTGCCAATTTTGTTGAGGTTGTTGTTGCCAATTTTGTTGAGGTTGTGGCTGCCGGGCTAGACCACCGCTATCATTACTCCAAGCAAAATCCGGATGGTCTCTACTCATATCACCCCAATACTCGATTCTCGACTCGATAGTTGTTCCGGGGCACGCTGTCATTATGCCATGGTTCCACATAAACTTGAGGGAAGTAGAACGGACAACTCCAAGTGTCATGGCTCCCATCACAATACTCGCAACCCTAAGCATTCCTTCGTGTACCTCGCATACAAAACAAGGCAAGACCAAGTGGAATCAAAGAAGTAGAGAGATAGTAGAAAATAAAAAGAAAATAATAAAAATAGAAATAAAAATAAGAACAAAAATAACTTAACCAAATAATCAAACTCACCTAAAATCAGAAAAATTGGTTGTGCCAATCCCGTAAACGGCGCCAAAAACTTGTTGTGACTCCGCAAGTGTACCGGGTCGTCGCAAGTAATAAAAATAACACGGTAAGTAAATACCGAGGTCGAACTCAAGGATTGGGATACCAATTCGACTAATCCGCGGGAAGTCAGATATGTTCGGTCAAGTTACGGAAGAAGGTGGTTGAGAGAAAGAGAATAATAGCGAAATTCAACTAACAATCTAAATAAACTAATTAACTAAAAATCAGAAAACTAAAATGTCCAAGGTCACAAATCCACCTACCCAATATGTACACCCAATTGATGATGAGTCCCTCCCTAAATTCAATTACAATGTCAACCGGGACCCCTAAATTCTCCTAAATCCACTTCCGTGCTCATTAGGACGTATTCGATGATTTGAGTTAATTACTTGCTAGGTCTCTTAACCCTAATCTCGAATTCTCGTTAATTCATGTTCCCTATATGGTTGCACCAATCTCCTATTCACTCTCGTGCAATATTCGATCGATGATTCTAATTCAAGTTCTAAACGCGAATCGCGGACTAAGCCTCATCACTTTAACAAGTCAATCACGCTAGCATCTAATTGACACAATCACATCAGAATTAGAAAACAAGAATTGAATTTAGGAGAAAGACATACATCATATCGAATTTACATCGCCATGGGTGGCTTCATCGTTCCTCGGACTAGGGATTAGTTCCTCATGCTCATAGACAAGCGATCGGACATAATCTCCATAAGAAAAAGGGAGACGCAGCTCCAAAGAGAAAAGAAAATATCCTACGCTACTATAAACAAGTGGAAAACTGCCTTCTAAAGATGGATCCCGTTTACGATATGCAATGACCTTTAAATAGTAATCCCGATATGCGCTCTCGCGAGGCGAGAGACTTTCGCGAGGCGAGAATTAAAATTAGCGCGCTTTCAATTTAAACTCTCGCGAGGCGAAGGTATGTTCGCGAGGCGAGTCTTCAATTCTAGGTCAGGACCTTCATCACGGCCGGGCCGTGATGGTCTCTCGACTTCCGGGGTCTTCAAACTCTTGCGGGCGAGAGGCTTCCGCGGGCGAGTCTTCAACCTTAAACTGCCACGGGCGTGGTATTCATCACGGCCAGCCGTGATGCTCTCTCTGTCTTACAGGTCTTCATGATTCGCGGGCGAGACATATCTCGCGTGGCGAGACAGAAGTGATGACTTTTGCCGCTTTGTCGACCTTCGAGGCTCATGGCGAGCATACACTCGCGAGGCGAGTGTCTCCAGACTTGCAATTTCCACTGCTTCGACTTTCCTTGACTCCCGGAGCTTCACTTATTTAACCTGAAACAACAAAAGCACCCACAAGCGTAATTCTATTCAAAATAACCTAAAAACTACACAAAATACGCAAAATGAGTCAAAGTCCAACTTAGGAACAAAACAAGGCAAATTTGGGCGAAAAGGAGAGTGAACTCGAGTAAATTGGCATGTAAACCCTAGTTCATCTAGTCATAAAACTAGATAAGCCAGAGGCTTATCAATTGTTGGGTATGGAAGTTATATGAAATCAATGGTAATTTGTAATCTTCTGTTATAAGAGCCTTGTCCTCTTTCCAAATGCCCCAAAATTTCCATTATAGAGAATGAAGTATAATATTAAATTTCTTCGTCAAACTCTCTCTTCAACACCATATTCATCAATTACCCATATCTCAACAAGAGTTCCTAATGGTGAAGAAACATTATATTCTTTTATATAAGTAATAAAATATTTTTTTTATGAATTGATGTGCAAAGGCATCACTATAGTGGAGATTATCCATCATTTGCAGCACATCAGAGTATTATTAGTAAAAGAAAAGAGAATACAAAAACATGGGGGGGCATGAACCAAAATCCATGCAAAAAAGAAGTTATTTAAATTTATAGTTGGGAAGACCCCATCTATTACAAAAGAAATCCATTCTAATAAAATCTGGAATCAAATTCCACCATGTATAACATTTAGAAATAACTCCATGGTTAGCCAATTTGTCAGTACAATGATTTGCTTCCCTAAACACATGTGACATTCTGAAATTGAGTTTGGATGTCAAAGACAATGCAATTTCTCCAAAGGATTCTAAGCTTCCAAGGGACAATTTCAGGCTTGGAATAAGCAAGAACCACTAGTGAAGAATCACATTCCAACCAAAGCCTAGACCAACCTTTATCATAAGCAATCCGGGACAAAGCATATAACAGCCAAAAGTTCAGCAGAGAAGGAGTCCATAGTACCATAGAACTCATCAAAGCATCCTAAAACAGCACCACTCCTATCCCTAAAGATTCCTCCACCACCAGCATGACCAGGGAAGCCTTTAGCAGCACCATCAATATTTGCCTTTATCCATCCACAACAAGGAGGGATCCAATCCACCCTTATTATACTAGGAGCCTTTCTCGGGTGAGGAGATATGCTCAGCATCTTCAAGATATTTATTCCATTCTGAACATGAAAGGAAGTGTGCTTAGTGAGATTACCTCACCAGTTAATAGAAGCAACAACTAAGCTAATAACAGCCCTGGTTAAGATAGGTTTGTCTTCAAATTTTAATTTATTCCTTACAAACCAGATGGTCCAGATGATATTAATGATTTCAGCAGAGATGGTGTCTTTCATTTGGAGACTCCAATTTTTTTGAGAATAGCTAGGATACAATGCAAAGAAGAGACATCCAGATGCACGCGTACTATAGAGGAGCAGCAGTTCCAAAGACTTGTTGCAAAGGAGCACCTTAGGAATAAATGAACCTGATATTCAGCAGCAGCATAACCAAGGCTGCAAATTGAAACTGAATTACAAACACTCTGTTGGATTTGATCTTCAGAAAGCAATCTATTTAAAAACAATCTCCATGTCACAAATGTCTTAGAAGGAGGAATTGCCCTGTTCCAAATCAGGCTTGCTCAGGGACAATTAGCTTGAGTTGGATTGAGGAATAGAAAAACATCCTTAAAGGTCAGTTCTCCTGATGTAGAATGATGCCACATAAGCTGATCATTAGCAAAGAATTGAGGAATAGGCAATTGTCTCAGTTTGAAGCCAATAGTAGGAAACTTATCAAGTAAGACTTTTGGAATTAGTCAACAGTTATTCTGAATGAAGTCAGCAACTGTAGCAGCAGCCAAGTTCATATGCAGGTTAGAGGGAAAATGCATCAGCTCTACAATCAGTTGGCCAAGCCAATTATCCAGCCAGAAATTGATTTGGTTACCATCACCAATTTGCCATAAAGAGTTTGTAACAACAACATCCAAGTTGCATTTAATGCCTGGCCAAATGGATGATTTTACATAGTTGACAACAAGCTTGTTATTCTTCAAAAATCTAGACCTCGAGGAAAAAGGGCCCACTTTTTGCTAGAAGCCAACATTTCAAAAGTCAATTTAAGAAGAACTGGCTCATTTAGAGTTTTAAGAGATTTAAGACCTAGACCACCCTCTAAGAAAGGCGGACATATATTTTTCCATTCAACAATGCAAATCTTCTTCTTATTGGGGTCTCCGCACCAAATAAAATTCTTGATTGACCTATCCATGACCTTAAGAAGGGAGGATGGCCACATATATACATGAAAGCTGTATAAGAGCATGCTTTGTATGGCAGACCTATCCAATTCCACTCTTCCCATTATTGAAAGAAGGCAACCTTTCCAAAGAGCCAATTTAGACAAAATTTTGTCAGCAATGGATTGAAGATGAGATCTTCTAGGTTTGCCCTTAAAAATAGGAACTCCAAGGTAAGTAAAAGGCAAAGAGCCTGCAGAGAAACCAAGGAGACTAGAAATTCTAGTTGTTCTAGGCTGGAAAGGAACAACCAAAGTGTAGAATCTGCATTTGTTCCGACCTATATGTTGTCCTCAAGCAAGACCATATTCACCAAGCAGCTGCATTATAGCCTCCGGACCGACTTATTCCCTTTGCGTAAGACTAATGCATCATCAACATAGAGCACATGGCTTGGAGACTCGGTCCCGAGATTGATTTCAGCTTTCCAAAGGGCCACTAAAGATGAGATTCCTCTCTCGAGGACATCTTCTACTAGGCAAAAGAGCAAGGGAGAGAGGGAATCTCGCTGCCTAACTCCCCTTTGCAAGCTAAAAAAACCTTCAGATTTACCATTTATTAAAAAAGAAAGCTTTGCAGAATGTAAGATGGTTTTGATCCAATTACAGAAAGTGAAGTTGAATCCAAAAGCTTCCAATACAGCAATAAGAAAGCCCCAATCTAGAGTGTCAAAAACTTTCCCGATATCCAACTTAAGGGACAAGTTCCCTCCAAAAGCTTTATAGTCCAAATAGATTAACACACTCGGAGGCTACGGATGCACTCCTTTATATTCCTACCTTTGATGAAGCCTCTTTGCTGAAGAGATATGATCTTAGGAGCAATGAAAGACAACCTATCTGCAAGCACCTTGGTTATAATCTTGAACTGAAAGTTTGCAAGAGCAATAGGTCTATACTCCTCAATTTTATCTGCATTCCGGACTTTTGGAATAAGTGCAACCAGATTAGAATTCAGATTTGGTAAAAGCCAATTTTGAGTCAAAAACTGAGACACTGAACTGCATACATCCTTTCCTATTATATCCCAAAAGGAATGGTAAAAGCAACCCCCGAAACCATCTGGTCCAGGGGCTCCCTCATTGTTCAAACCAAAAACAACACTTTTGATTTCATCAATATTAGTGATTCTTGTTAGGAAATTGTTATCATCATTAGTGACAACAGCAGGCACCACTCTACTGATAAGATCATTAGGCTGGCAGTCATTAGAGACATCATATAGTCATTAGAGAAATTTCTATCCATGAGCATTTTGATTTGCAACGTACCTTGAGAAACGAAGGGCAAATTCGTTTTCCAAAATGCATTATTGCTCATGTTAAAGCATAAGATTGATTCATCGTCTTCAGGCTTAATCAACCAATGATAAACTCCATTCAGATATAAAGTAAACAGTGAATCAATTACGCCATAAGCAGAGACAGTAACATCAATAAAGTTCCATGAGTTTGTACTCAAACTATATACATGAGCTTTAGGTTCTATACCTCCGTTCGTGGCAGATTTAACACCCGCTACAAGGTTCACGACCTTATTATCACTAGTCACTAGATCAACACCAAATCCATGTACATCTACAAAGGACTCCCCAGGAATTATGTTTATCTGTTGAGGCATATGAAGAGTTTTGACCTCTCTACTGGCTGGATTCCAAGGCATCAATCGGTCAAGGTAGAATGCACGACTCACTTTAAGAAGTTGGGTTGGTTTTTAGCAATGGAGTGGGATAAGTCTTTTGTGATGAAACTCTTGTAGCTCATAAGAGTATAGAAGGGTTTGCATATGGATTTGAATAGCATCAGTGATTTTACAGGGAGGCGAGTCAAGATTTCCTCTATAATTTTTTTTTGGGAAGGTGCTTGCTTGCCATTTTTTAACAAGAGGAATACTAAATATAAATAATTGAAGTTTATTTTTGAGTTGAAGATCGGGAAGGAGCTAGTGGATACTAATATATATTTAGTACCAAGAGGAAGCCAATTACAAATTAAAAAAAAAAAGTAAACAATAAGGGCCTGTTTGCAAATCAATATTTAAAATCAATATCTCTTATCACAATACTAACACATAAAAATTAATAATTAAAATAAATAAATATAAATATATAATACAAATAAGTTTTTACAGTCAATATTCTAAAGTAATATGCTTATAAAAAAATATTCTAAAGTAATTTCTTTGACTAATTAATGCTACAATTAATTATTAATATATAATATTATTTTAAAAAGTTATTTAATATCATTAATAATTGATATGTTTTAATAAGATAAGAAGTAATTAAATATATTATAAACTATAAATTATTTAAATAAAATGACATTCATTTATTAATATTGATTGAAATTTATTATTAATAAACTATATAAAAATTAAAATTAATTTCTTATTCTTTTTAGTAAATAAATTGTTTTCATCAAAAAATGATTTATTTTTTTTTATAAAGTGATTAAAACAGAAAGTTTCTAGTTTAGTAAATTTTTAATTGTATAAATCCATTTAAGAAAGCACTCTTAACATCTATTTGATACAATTTAAATCCTATTATGCAAGTATAAGCAAGTAGCATTCTTATAGCTTCTAATCTTGCTACTGGTGCATATGTTTCATCATAATCTATGCCTTCTTCTTGGTTATACCCTTTGGCTACCAATCTAGCCTTGTTTCTTACAATTATACCATTTTCATCTAGTTTATTCCTAAAAACCCATTTTGTACCTATTACTTGATAGTTCTTGGGTTTAGGCACTAGTTTCCAAACTTGGTTTCTTTCAGACTGGTTTAACTCATCTTGCATAGCCATCATCCGATGTTCATCAATTATAGCATCATCTATGTTCTTAGGTTCTACTTGAGGCACAAATGCCATATGATTACAAGCATTTCTAAGAGATTGTCTAGTAGTTTACCCCTTTGTAATTTCACCAATGATGTTATCAACTGGATGATTTCTGATAGTCCTCCATTCCTTTGGTAGGTCAGGCTGTTGTTCTATTTGCTCCTGTAGCAGCAATTCATTCTTTAAGCTTTCGTCTTCTTCATTGTCCTATTTCTCTTCTAGGAGATTTTTCTCAATTGAATCTGCAAGGTCATCAATAACAGAATCCTTTCCCAACCTTTTGGGGTTAGACTCATCAAATATCACATGCACAGATTCCTCAATAGTTTGTGTTTTCTTATTATATATATATTCTAAATGTTTTACTAGATAGAGAGTAACCTAGGAAAATTCCTTCATCAGCCTTTGCATCAAATTTTCCAAGATTATTCTTTCCGTTGTTAAGAACAAAGCATTTGCAACCAAAAACATGAAAATGTGCTATATTTGTTTTTCTTCCTTTTTAAACATCATAAGGGGTTTTCTTTAAGATGGGTCTTATCAAGACTCTATTTACCATATAGCAGGCTATATTGACAACATCTGCCCAAAAATGTTTTGTCAAGCTAGAGTCGTTCAACATAGTTCTTGCTATCTCATCTAATGATCTATTCTTTCTTTCCACTACTCCATTTTGTTGTGGAATTATAGGAGCATAAAAATTATGTTGAATGCCATGCTCATCATAAAAGTTTTCAAACACTTCATTTTGAAATTCTCCCCAATGACCACTTCTTATAGAAACAATTTTCACGTCCTTTTTATTTTGCACAATTTTTGCCATTTTCTTAAATGTAGCAAATGAATCACTCTTATGAGATAGAAAATGTGTCCATGTATATCTAGAGTAATCATCTACTATTACCAATGAATAAGAGTTACCACCAAAGCTTTTGGTTCTAGATGGACCAAATAAATCTGTGTAAAATGAAAGGGTCTAGTTGTTGAAATAATGTTCTTTGGTTTAAAAGAGACCTTAACTTGCTTTCCTTTTTGACATGCATCACATAGTCCATCTTTCACAAATTTCAGTTTAGGCAATCCAACTACAAGATCTCTACGAATCAGTTTATTCAAGTGGTTCATATGAATATGTGTAATTCTTCTATGCCAAAGCCATTTCTCTTCTTCTTTTGAAATAAGACGTCATGCAGTATTTGAAGAGATTTTATCTAAATAAAGCTTATAGATGTTATCCGCCCTATGTACAATTAATTTCAAATTTTCATCATATTGATTTTCTATTAAGTAACTATTGGAATTGAATTTTACCATGAAGCCTTTGTCACATAGTTGACTGATACTTAATAGGTTGTGTTTCAGTCCCTCAACATATAGTAAATCCTCAATGATTGTTGTTGAGTCACTTCCAATGTTGCCAATGCCAAGTATTCTCCCTTTGTTGTTGTCTCCATAGGTAACACTACCACTTGGCTTAGGGGTAAAGGAAATGAACTTGCTTTTGTCTCCAGTCATGTGCTTGGAACAACCATTGTCAAGATACCATTTCACATTCTTGGCTTTCCAACACACCTACAAAACAGAATCATGTTTGTGCTTTAGGTACCCAAATCAGTTTGGGTCCTTTTGAGTTAGTTGCAGCAATAGTTCCTTTAGGAACCCATATACACTTAGATTTATTGTATGCTGATTTTCTGTATTGGCATGTAGAAGCCGTGTGACCTTTTCTAGCACAAAAATTACATTTAACAAATGGTTTGTTTGATGTCTTAGGTGAAGCAAAAAATTTCTTGAAATATTTCTCATGTATCTTAGGTTTATAGCCTATTCCATCCTTATCATAAACACATTTTTGCTATCCTAACAAAGCATTCAAGTTATCTCTACCATTTGTGAACTTGTCTTAGTCATTTTTCAGTTTTTCAACTTCTTTAGTCAATGTACAACACTTAGAACAATTAGTGCACGTAGGTGGTTCCAAAACACTAGCCAATCTATCTTTTACAGCATAATTTTCTGTTTTTAATTCATGTAGCTCTTTGTTTAAAACAGATTTTTACTCTTCTAGGCATGTGATGGTTTTCTTAGACTTATTTAGAAATCTAGCAAGTCTAATGGATTCTTTGTGAAGTTCTTCAAAAGCATTTTGTAATTCATCATAAGAAGGTTGATAATTAGAACTTACTTCACTTTCTGAATCACTATGATTGCTGGCTATCAAACACAGGTTTGCCTCCTCAGATTCAGATTCTTCAGTGGATTCTAGATCATTATCATCCCAAGCAATGTAGGCATTTCTTGGCTTTCTCTAATTTTTGTCCTTTGAGTCAAATTTTTCATTTTTGTCCTTCTTTTGCAGCTTTGGACAGTCAAGCTTCATGTGGCCAATCTTTCCACATTCATAGAATGTGATGTTGTTGGAAGAGTTGTCACCTTTGCTGAAATTTCTCCTTTGAAAAATGGATGGCTTTCTTTTGAAGTTGCCTTTCTTCTTTAGGAACTTCTTGAAATTTCTAACTAGCATTCCCATCTCTTCTTCAGATTCTGCCTCTTATGCTGAATCATCATCATCACTGTCTTCTATTTCTCTGACTTGTGATTTCAGAGCCAATCCCTTCTTTCTTTTATCAGTTTCTTCACTCTCATTCAGTCTGTTCAACTCCAATTCATGCTCTTGCAGCTTTCCAAACAATGTGGCAATGGTCATTGATGAGAGGTCTCTAGGTTCTGAGATTGAAATGACTTTAGGTTGCCATTCTCTGCTCAGGCATCTCATTACTTTGTTAACTTGATCTTCATTTGATATAGCTTTTCGAAGACCAGTCAATTGATTTACAATGTGTGTGAATCTCTTTTGCAATTCAGACATAGGTTCTCCTCGATTCATGTGAAATAACTCATACTCATGTATGAGGGTGTTCATTCTTTCTCTTTTGACATATGTGGTTCCTTCATGTGTTACTTGCAATGTATCGCACATCTCCTTTGCTGATTTACAATTTGAAACCCTGAAAAACTCATCACAGCTTAAAGTAAATGTTATAATATTCTTAGCACGTGCATTATATTGAACTCTTTTCTTATCATCCTCATTCCATTCAGTTTTAGGCTTATTTCTTGGAGCACCATTAGCATCTACAGCTGAGGGGACAAATGGTCCATTTTCTACTGCATCCCAAATGTCTACACCTGCTGCCTCAAGAAAGATTACCATTCTTTCCTTCCAATAGATATACTCAGATCCATTGAAGGCAGGAGGGCGTGCAAGGGAAGCCCCTTCATTCAAACAGTCATTGGAAGCCATACTCCTATAGTTGTTAAGCCAAACTTAAGAGTTTAGCTCTGATGCCAATTGTTGTTTTGGCTTCAACGACTCAAGAGGGGGGGGGGGGGGGGGTGAATTGAGTTCTCTTAAAATATTCCCCTCTTAAAAAAAATTCACAAAACAATTAAAATTAGAGTTGCGGATTTGTGGCCTCAGGACAAAATCAATGAAGGGTTTATATAAAATCTTGAATTGGAAGATGATGAAGATAAGAAAGATTGATTCAGAATAGGTTCGGGTCCAAAACTTAATAATTACAAAATGCAGAAACCGATTAAGCCTTTAAAGATTAAGAACATGTTATGCAAGTTTCAGATAGAAGCATCAACAATCAAGAACAAACTTGCAGGTTTCAGTTTCAGTGTTTAGTTCAGTTTCAGCAATCAAGATTGGTTATGATCAACTCAGTTTTGAACGCAGATAACACAAACTTGAATACACTAAGACTCAGGTTTTCAATACAGTTTATACAGATCAAGAACAGAAATTTTATTGAACTTTAAACATCAAAATCACGGGTTCTTTATCATAAACAGAAAGTAAAAGAGTTTGAGTTTAGAGATACCACACAACCAGATTTATCCTGGTTCAGTGACAGCGCGCCGCTCGAGCGACGCGACGTGTGCGATTCCGGCAAGTGTACCGGACTGTCGTCAAGTAATAAAAGATATCGATCCCATAGAGACTGTGATCTCGAATCGCAACCAATTATCAAATCGAGTAGATATAGACTGTATAAAAAGGATTTGAAAAAGGATTTTTTGATTTTTGATTTAAGAGATAAGTAAATGAAGACAAATAAAACAGAAAGTAAATTGCTTATGGGGTTTTTGATCTAAATGGGTTTCTAGGGATTTTAGGTTACCAACAAGATCGTTTACGTTGCTAAGTCGATTACCCTTGTTAATTAGCGAAATTGCCTTGAAGGCGAGTTTATCCTCTAATAGCTTAAGCTCCCTCTCGGGTTACAAAAGTCGTTCCCAATCGACCCAACCCCTACTCTCGTGGTAGTCAAACTCAGATTGGACCCTTTGCGTTTCGTGACAAATCGTTGATCCTCGAGGGACGACTTCTAACTCTCATGATTTCAGTCCCAAGTCTGACTTCTATAGATTCGACACATAAGTTCACCGCTAGGTTCCTCCTTAGAATGTCTAAGTCATGCAAATAAACCTAAGTTCACCGCTAGGTTCCTCCTTAGATCATCAACGTCTCGCAAATAAGCGGCCGCCGAATTTTACGAGTGAAAAACACTAGAAATCCTAAGTTCACCGCTAGGTTCCTCCTTAGAATGTCTACGTCCCGCAAATAAGCGGTCGCCGAATTTACAAGTGATTAAAACACTAGAAATCAGATCTAAAGCAAATCGAAATTAACGAAGATATTACATCAAATTCAACATCATAAACGAATCTCGCGCATAGCCCCAATCCGTAGAAACTAAGCTACTACTCAAGTCTTGCCATGGAGATGACAAGCTTGGTTGACAACATCATGAAAATTACAAAATCAGAGAAGAGAGGAGGAAGAAGAAGATAGATCCTAAAATGTAGCCTACGTCTATGTGTGTGTTCTCTCCTAGATGATCCCTTTTGCATCTGCCTGGTCCATATTTATAGATTTGGGAAGTTAGAATCCCAATCTAACTCAAATTCTGATCCAATTCGGTTTCTTCAGGTCCAAGTAATGCGCGTCACGGCCGTGATAGCCATCACGGGTAGACCGTGACGGCTTATGTTTTTGGGATTTCTGGTAGAATCCAGTCTCTCGCGACGCGAATGTGGGCTCGCGACGCGAGCCTTCATTTTCTGGCCGTGCTAGTAATTACGGCTGGGCCGTGACGGTCTCTGTGAAACACAAATCCAAAATTAAAATTTCCTTAACGTATCCAAGTTGTCGGCAATAACCCATTGTATAAATCCACTTTACTGAAAATCATTTTACGTTGGAAATTCGTTTTATAAAATCATTAAAATCACTCAAAATTCATTTTCTTTCAAAAAAATCAATATTTTGAACCTGAAGATATTGGTTGAAACAAATTCCCTGTTTTAACTAATATTACCATTTTAAATAATACTACCGTAAATATTACCGGAATTGTCCGATGTTTGACATTTTAAAAAAACGTTGTAAGTCCAAAAATGACTTTTCTAGTAACAAAATTTTTCCAATACCTTAATAAAATTATTTTTGATACTTATTTTCCTAAAATAACATTTTCTAATATTTAGAAATTTCTTATGTCAAAATTAGCAGTGCTAAAATATTTTCACGGTTACGTCCTCACCATGACTCATAAAACACTATTACGCTGTTAAATTATTAAAATAATATTATTTTTCACTATAACCCAATTTTCACCAAACCAATAATTAGTAATAATATATTAAAATTTTCCACATTTTCCACTAATTAAAAGCTCATTATTCCGTAAAAAGCTTTTTAATGCTTTTAACCTCATTATTAATTGAGCACGACCACTATCAGGCTTTACAATCCACAAACAATATCAATAACAATCATGCCAATAGTATAGCAAATAGCAATTAATGACATGCAACGAAATATAATAACAGTTAAATGCAGATAATTAAATCATTAAAAGCGGATAAATCTAACTACGTAAAATAACAATTACACACAAATAAATCATACAGACCACAAACAAATTACATACAACAATCGGAAAAATCCCTCAGGTACTCCCCTTACCTCTTGAAGAATTTTCTTGGCAAATTGAAATTCCGTCAAACGTCCGGTCTCCGCAAAACACATACACGACTCACACAACAATTTATACTTCAACAAAATACAACAAATAATTATCAATCAAACAACTAAATACACCTATGCTCCTATATGATAGGTTCGGCCATGAGGTGTTTGTATGGATAAAAAATTTCTAAAATTCCGCTTTTGGATTAAGGATCCTTAAGCAGGATTAAGACATAAACAAAGCTTACTTAACAAAAATTGAATCAATACCATCTTAACCACAAAGTTAAGATTTTCGGCCTTAGAGTAATTTTATGACTAAAAATTTCTAAAAATCTTAAGCTCTTGGATTAGTGATCTCTAATCACTTGAAACCTTAAAACAAAGATTAGAATACAAAGATTGACATAAAACTTTCCAACCTTTCAAAACCCCTAATTCGGTCATGACACTTAACATAGGCTAGAGATTTCAAAAATTTACATACTCTTAGATCCATGACCTTATAGTAGTGTAGAGTTAAGATAAACTATCATAAGTTGAAAAATGAAACAAAATCTTTCAACTCCTCAAGAACATAATTTCGGCCACGAACAAAATAATGACTTAGATATTTTCATTTGATTAAACAAGCATGGATTCAATACCTATATGAGCCATAAGATTGAATCAAGCAAGACTAGTCTTAAAAAAAATGAACAAAGTCATTCCCCCACAACAAGTTAGGGTTCGGCCTCCACAAAATAAATAAGCACAATTTTTTTTATGTATCCTCTTGGATCTTGAATATAGAGAGGATAATAAGTTCGTAGAAATTGGTTTCATACTCATTGGATTTTTCTATGATTTTCTATGAATTTTCTAATTTCTAGATCTAGGAATTGAAAAATATGATCAAGACTTCAAATCACAAAAATGAATGAAGAACATGATGATGATTGAGTGAGATGAGTATGTTATACCTATTAGAATTGGAAAATGAGCTAAGAATCAAGTACTTCCTTCACAAAAATGGCTTATCAAAGTTATGAACTTTGAGAGAAAAGGGAGAACAAAGAAAAGGAAGAAGATGATGACTTAATGAAATGGATGGAATGGCCTAATGTGGTGTGTTGACCATGGGAATTGGGGGGCTAAAGGGTCGAAATTGTTTTTCATTTAAGGACAAAGGTGTAATTTCACTTAGGGCAATTTTGTGATTAAGTTAGGACTTAAGGACATTTTGGTAATTTTGCCTAAGGTAATCATGAAATTTATGTGGTTGAGATTGAAGGAGAGGTGGCTGATTTGTGTCCACATATTGTGAGGCAAACTTGTCATTTCAATGAAAGTTCAAGGGTAAAATGGTCCGAGGACAAAATGGTCTTTACACTATTTTAAAGAAATATCTAGATTTTTGTTTAAATGTCATCATGATATTGATGACTCACCCATATGACTCACCACCCTAGGTGGCAAGAGGTATCATAATCCGATGTCGGGTTTTGTCTCTACACGTCCGTTCTCGACTCCGTCGATTACCCGATTTAGGGTTTTACTCCCGAATCGAGTATAGCAACCTATTTATTTTGAAAATTTTCAAAATAACCTATATCAATGGAAATGAGATATATAATCTATTCATTTTGTTCTCGGGTCAAAATTAGCTTTTCCGGTCAGTAAAATCTTATTGTCAGTGAAAACGCAAACCGGGTTTCGTCTGAATTTTCAACCAAAAATTTCACCATACACTTATAAAAATAAGTATAATAAGAATATGACTTTGGTTTTCCCAAAATAATTTTCTAAATTTCAGATAAAAATATAAACATTTATTTATATTTATACCGATATTAGAAATCGGAAAAATCGGGGTGTTAGAGCAAGAAGGCGTGGTGTTCAAGATCTGTTACTTCCCCTGAAGAATTGGAGTTGGCCGAGATAAAATTGTTGTAATAGAAATGGGGTTTGGATCCCTTAACTCCCTAAAATGGCTCGATTGCCTTAGAGAAAGCAGGAACTTCGTTACCGTGGAGGGGAAGCCCAGTGATAGCCAAAACATTGAGCAAAGTAGGGCTCATCATGCCATGGGGAAAAACGAAGCCATTAATGGAAGTGTTCCAGAAGACGAAGATAATGTCGGAATTGAGGAGGATCCTCGTGGCACGATAGCTTTATCAAGTGATAAATTCCCCAAGATTTCCAATCTTTACTCTTGGCCGCAACTATTCGGTCGAGCCATGCGATGTAGGAAGGAGGATTGCTGGGCCAAGTCCGAAAGCTAGAAGTTTTCTTATCCATGGTAAACCAGTTAGATGCAATAGGCAAGGCGAACAAACTGGTATAATGGATATTGTCCATAAATAGTTTGCCTTCGTCTTGGTCTTCGGTAGAAGGGTTTAGGGTCATGGAATGATCAACATGATAAAGAGTACCCATTGCTTGTTCAGAGGATGAAGTCACAGAAGAAGATTACTGAGAGGCAATTGAGGCCGAATCATCGGAAGCATTATGGCCGTAAGATACATTTTCAGGGTTTTGAGAATTGAACGCAGAAGACATGTTTGAAGAAGGGTTTGAGAGAAGATGGCAGAAGAAAGAAAGCATAGAGGTAGCAAGAAGGTGGGCGCACAAAGGTAAAGTAAAAGGGAGAAGGAAGAGCTCGGCTAATTATATAAGAAAATATAGGAGATTGAAGGAAACTGGTCATTGGAGAGAAGTAAGGTGGTTTACATGTGCAGATTAAATGCTGGTATGGCGCTCAATGTGGGAGTAGTTATATCATTCTATCTTCATTTCAGTCAGATATAAGATATAAAGGGGCAAATGTTATCACCAGAATTTAAATCAATTATTGTTGTTGGAAGGTTCAGTAGTTGGGCGAGACAGATTCGGATGCCAGACGAATAATGTATTTGTAGCGATGGGAATATAAGGAAGCGGTTGACAGAATTGTGGAGAATAAAGGGTTGACACAATGATAAGAGGGAGTTGTACTAAACTCGTTCGTTGAGGTGGTGATTTTGGTAGCCGATTGCACGTGCTAATGGAATTCCTAAAAACAAGGGACCAGGTTTCGAGTTTGTTAGCTTAAGTTTAGGAGGGAAAGAACCGTTAAAGACAGAAGATAACAAGCCAGCGGTTATTGGCGGATGATCATGGAAGGTGGTCCGAAATAATAGGGATGTTAGCTGGATGTGGTTAGCCGTTGTAACCTAAGATGGCCACTAAGCAAGCAGGCAGAACTAAGGAGTCAGTGGTCGTAGGGACATTTTACATAGTTTGTTTGTAGCTTATAAATACTCATTGTACATATTGAGAAAACACGTCAATACAATCAAACATTTTTATGCACAAGCTTTATCTTTCCATTCATTTATTGTTTATGCGAATTTATTTTAGTTAACTTCATATTCCACACTAAACACTCTTTGGAGTAGTTTAGGAACCCACAAGTTAGATGGCAGAATCCCCCTTCTAGCGCTTTCGACCGATTAAGGGAATCATTGTTATTTAGAGTTAGTCGAGACAACGACTAATTTTAGTTCATCCGATAACACAAACCTTCAACCACGTATAAGTTTTTCTTAATAATCTTTCCTTATAAACTATATGAAAACTATCAAGACCCACGTACTAAACTTTTTCAAACATATACCCTCAAACACAAACCTAAGCTGGTCGGCTTACAAGACACTCACTGACTTAAGGAACTCTTCTACAACATCTACACTCGTGTACCAAGGTACAACAGCAAAGCCAGAAGAACAAGTATATGCAAGGCTAACAACCAGAATATGGATTTTAAAACGATAACCATATGCACGACACACAAACATCATTTAACATGTATATTCAAAATAAACAATTATTTATCAAAGGGTTTCATACCCGACAGTCATCATCGTTTAAAAAAAATGACACTTCAATATTTATGATCTAAATTTTGTAGTTAATCTCCCGGAGATTCACTCACCAAATAAACGAATTGATCAAGCTCTCTTTTCCAAATAAGGCATACCGGATTTAAGTTAACCATAGCACCGTCCAAAACGAGGCACAGTGGTTACTATTTATAGTATATGGTTTTATTGTCCATCAAGGCACAATGATGCAACTTCATGAATACTTGCCATCAAGAATTCAAGTCCAAATGCGTAGGCACGTCTACCTCAAAAATGCATATAAAACAATTTGTTCACGTCATTTTTCTTTGTGTTCATTCTTCCCTTGTCGAATCTCAAAGGCTCATGACCAATCCAATGTTAAAACATTTATGTTTATCAATCATTCCAATAAAACAGACTCCAAGTCAAAATGTGCAAATCACGATATCTAGACCGATGCACCAGATTTAGATTCGTAGATTTTGGCGCACAAAAATCAATATCACTTTTTATAGGACATGTAGTCCATAACTTCACCTTTATGTCACACGGTCCACACCATAGAACACTAGACCACAATGTCTCGGCAACTAGGTTCGTCTTTCAATTTTAAAAACATTTTCGTTCTGTGAAACACAAATCCAAAACAAAACTCCACAACTTATCCAAGTTGTCAGAAATAATACCATTGTATAAAACTACTTTATAGAATCCTTTTACGTTGGAAATTCGTTTATAAAATCATCAAATCAATTAAAACTCATTTTCTTCTAAAAATCTTTATTTGAAACTTTAGTACAACGAAAAATATTTGAGACTAATTCTCTTTTCTAACAAATATTGCTGTTTTTAAGAATACTTTCTGTAATTATTTTCGGAATTGTTTGTCGCTTGACGTTTTCAAACGTTTTAAGTCAAAGTTTGACTTTTTTAGTAAAATAATTTTCCCAACACCATAATCAAATTATTATTGAAACTTATTTTTTATAATAACATTTTCTATTATTTAGAAATTTCTTACGGATAAATTGGCAGTACTAAAATAATTTCACGGTTACGTCCTTACTATGACTCATAAAACACTCTTTCGCCGTTAAATTATTAAGATAATATTATTTTTATCTATTTTCCATTTTTAACCAATCAAATAATTAGTAATATTATATTACTATTTTCCATGAATTAAAACTCATTATTTTATAAAAAGCTTTTTAACGCTTTTAACCTCATAATTAATTGAGCACCAACCACTGTCAGGCTTTTCAATCCACAATCAACATCAATAATAATTTCATGCCAATAATATAGTAAATAGCACAATTTATGACATGTATTAAAATACGATAATAATTAAATGCAGATAATTCTAACTACGTAAATAATAAATACACCCAACTAAAGTATACAGACCACAAACAAATTGCATACAGCTATAAGAAAAACCCCTCAGGTACTCCCCTTACCTCTGGAAGATTTCTCCTTCTGAATTTAAGTTTCGTCAAACGTCCGATCTCCGTAAATCACGTACACGATTCACAACAGCAATTTATCCTTCAACAAACCACAACAAATAATTATCAATCAAACAACTAAATACCCTATTTTCCTATATGATGGGTTCGGCTATGAGGTGTTTTGATGGCACTTGCAACATAAAATCAATAATCAAAACTCATAGATCATGAAGCACTTGCAACATAAAATCAATAATCAAAACTCATGACTAGATAAACCAGCTAGAGATCTCAAAAATTCACATACTCTTAGATCCATGACCTTAGAGTAGTATAGAGTTAAGATAAATTATCATAAGTTGAAAAATGAAACAAAATCTTTCAACTCTTCAAGAACATAGTTTTGGCCATGAACAAAACAATAGGTTAGAGATTTTATTTTGATTCCATAACTTGGATTCAATAATTACATGAGTTAGAATAATTAAATCATGTATAATTTTACAAGAGAAATGAAACAAAATTCCTCCACCTATAACAACTAGGTTTCTGCCTTGATAGGTTAAGTAGGAAGGAGATTTTTGCTTGATGCTTACTTTTGGATTTTAAATATAGATATGATAATAAGATCATAGAAATTGGTTTCATGATCATAGGATTTTTCTATGATTTTCTATGAATTTTCAAAGTTCTAGATCTAAGAACTTCAAATGATGATCAGGGCCTTGAAACATGAAAATGAATGAAGAACATAGTGATGATTAAGTTACAAGAGCATGGTATACCTCTTGAAGATTGAAAATGAGCAAGGAATCAAGTGGTTCCTTTACAAAATTGGCTATGGAAACTTAAGGTTTTTGAGAAAAAAAAAATGAACAACCTTCATGAAGAAGATGAAATGTGCCTTAAATAGCAATGGAATGGGCTCCAAAGATGGGTTGGATCGTGGGAAAATAGGGCCAAAAGGGTCCAAGCCATAAAATTTTAGGGACAAGGTTGCTGTAACACCCTTCTCGAGCGCTAGATCGTAAGTGACATTTTAAGGTCGAAAAGTAAGTTAATTAAAAATTGGCTATAAAAGAATGGGCTAATTTTTTCTTTTTCAACAATCAAATATTCCATTATCACCGTTGGGATCATAAGTTAGAAAATCATTTACATAATACCCAATCCGACTCATAAACAGAAATCATAGAACATACAGACTCAACATAAAGATATGGAGACGCAGCTCCTACAATATAAGATACTTGGAGTCACAGCTCCATAGACAGTTACATTAACTCCCAAACATACCCAGCTGGCCAAACTAAAATAGAAAAGATAATCCTTTCTCATACATCGTGAGAAAGACAAAGCCACTGACGAGATCTAGTGGAAACTCTATTTGAGTCCACTACCGACGTCGTGACAAAAGACACTACTGGAGCTACTACAATAGTAACTCTCGAACTAAGCCATTTCCTCTTCCAAGAGGAAAAACATGGTCTACGAGCCATCGACAGCCTGGAAGACGTCCACTAGAAAACTCTAACATATCACCAATCTTCTCAAAAATAGTACAGAAGGCACATAGCCAGTCAACATAGGCAATATAAAAATAAGGTGGTGAGATTTCCATTTATCACATACATAAGGCAGACATGTAGTGGTACCACTCTCGGGTACGTACAATTAACAATTAGCAATCATATTTACACTCATAACAAACAAAAATGTTTCACAGAAACATGACCACAACATCATGTTTTCCTACATAGAAGACATCTAAGACTTGAGGAATGACTTCTGAATTCCTATACCACGGTTTTACGAACAGTCGGAGAGAGTGGTTCGGAGGATTGTTCCGGAGTCTACTAGCCTTAGGTAATAAAGAATGCGTCAATAGAAGAGGGCGTGCACGTCATACGCTTTTTCGGGAACATCCTACACTACCAAAAAACACGTAGTGTCTATTCAAGTATGTTGGTGTATTTCCAAATCACCACACCACAGAGGAGCAACCCACTGGGTCTCTGTGAGTATTTCATAACCCCGACATCCCTAAGCATCAGCCAGATTCGCCCTACGGAATTCGTACCCGCATTAAAGTGTTAGATCAATCCCCTAGGCACAACGGCCTTACAGAACATAGTTTCACTATGTGTTTATGCAAAATTACCGAAAAATGAGTTTTTCTTGTCTTTCCATCGGATGACATCTTGATTCCATCGAAATTCTCTTAACGTGCTTTCTCAGATACTAGATGTTCTTAACATCAAGAGAAAGTTCTCACGTAACCTTTCATCTTTGTGTAAATATATTGTAAAAAAGTTTGTTTAAAAGTCCTAACGCATTATGAGATTGGAATACAAGTCCAATTATTTATTTCTCTATACTTTTCTAACCGAGCCTTTATCTTTGGCTTCCAAGAAAACAAATCCTTCTGAGTCCATTAAATTTTATGGAATATGGATAGTGAATTATCCATACTTTTGACATAAGGTCGTGTTTCACCCCACTTCATAAATTATTACGTTCGTATTTTCACTAAGTCATTCTTGACTTAGGTTTTTTACAGTTTACAATAAAATCTAGTCTTTGAATACAAAAATCCTTTTTTCTTTAAACCAAAATCTTTAATAAAATAAAATCAATTTTCAAGAATACTTTCCATCAAAGATACATAGGTAGCGGTTTCTCAAAACATTTTCTCGAAAATCCTTAAAAACGTTTAACGATGGTTTCGCCGCTTTTTACTGAATTTAGGCCCAAAAGCCATATTTTTGAAAACATGATTCCTCACATTAAAATGATTTTTCTATGACTTTCTAGGAATTTTCAAAGTTCTAGATCTAAGAACTTTAAATGATGATCATGGCATGAAAATCATGAAATGAATGAAAAGGAAGACATGATTGATCATGTAGAAGAGAGGTTACCTCTTGATGAGGAGTAATGATCAAAACAAGCTTAGTTGAAAATTTAACAGATTTGAGGGTGTGGTGGTGTTATGAGCATATCTTAGGATTTACTCATCTAAAAATTACAAACTTTGACTTGTTAGAAAGGTAAGAATGATAGGCACAACTTTTATGTTTAAGTTTTTGTTTTATTTGGATCACAACAGGGTCGTAAAGAGCCTTATTTCCACTGTTCTCTTGGGATATTGAAGATTTTGAGTTGTTTTGGTAATTTGGGCATATCTCTCGATATACTCATCCAGTTTTGGTGATCTTTAGCTCGTTTGAAAGAAGAGGTGAAGAGGAACAACTTCCATGTATAAAGTTTTACGAGTTTCCGAACATAAAAGGGTCAGAATTTTGGTACAGTTTCGGATGAGTATGAGCATCAATGAAGTTTTTATGTGTTCTTGGAGAAAATGACGAACAACCTTCATGAAGAAGATGAAACACTTGTGAAGGAGCAAAAATGAAATGGAGATAGCCTTTTATATAGGGGTGGGCGTGGCTTCAAGGGACCAAAGAGTCAAAAATGTTGTCATGGAAAACTTGGAGTTACAAGGAAAGATTAAGGGTATTTTGGACTTTTCACATATAAGTAATCATTATGCTATGAAATGAATGTGGTGGAGATACTCTTAGGTTGGTGTGACTGAGTTTGGACCACAAAAAGGAAGAAGATATTTTTTAGTTACAAATCATGGTTGGCTAACCTTGGTTGGAGTTAACTAGACATATGTTAAGTTAGGGGTATTTTAGTCTTTTCACATTTACTTGTCATAAATGCACATTAATGGATATGGTGAGTCATTATGGTGACTCATTCCTCTTGAGTCATCAGGGACGACTCATCGTTCTGTTCTCCCGGTATATCTCTGCACATTCGTGTCTGGTTCCGTTGTTTACCCAATTATGGTTTTTGAGAGAAAGGTGATGAAATGAAATCAAAATGAAATGAATTTGGTTAAGTGGAGGGGATGCACGAAATTAAGTAGATTTAGAGGGTATTTTGGTCAAAATTCACTTAGTGATATTCTTGGAATTTCACTTAAAGATCAAGGGCATTTTGGTCTTTTCACTAGAATAAATATCATGATATTTTGGTGTCATCATTATGCCTCATAAATGCTAGGTGAGTCACCCCTATGACTCACCACCCTAGGTGACAAGATGCCCCATCATCTGATGTCGGGTTTTGTCTATGCACCTCTGTTCTCGATTCCCTCAATCCCCGATCGTCAATTATTCACCCGAGTAACATATATTAACCTATTTATTTTGAAAATTTTCCAAATAACCACTATGGGTGGAAATAAAATCATAATCTAAACAGTTTCCTTCTCGGGTTAAAATTAGGTTTTTTGCTCAGTAAAATCTTATTGTTAGTTAAAACACAGATCGGGTTTCGTCTGAATTTTAAACCTAAATTTTTACCGTAACCTTCTACCATAAGGTAGAGTATAATTACGATTTTATTTTATCCAAAATCATTTTATAAATCTCATATAAAAATATAAAGAATTAAAAATTCTACCGATAATGAAAAACAATAAAAATGGGGTGTTACAGTTGTAATCTTACAACAGTCATCATGGCTAACATGTGGTGAGGATTGGTTGGAGGTGTGGCTGATTTGTGTCCACAAAACAAGAGGAAGTAGCCAATTTGAACTTGTCTTGCCTTAACCATGGTTAAATTTTAACAAAGATAGGTTAAGTAAGGGGTATTTTGGTCTTTTCACACTTAAACCCATCATTACATAAATTAAATGCTAGTTGAGTCACCCCTATGACTCACTACCCTTGGTGGCAATATATCTCAGTATCCGATGTCAGGTTTTGTCTCTGCAGGTCCGTTCTCGACTCCGTCGATTACCCGATTTAGGTTTTTACAGCCAAATCAAACATAATAACCTATTTATTTTGAAATTTTTCAAAATAACGCATATAGTTGGAAATGAGATTTAAAATCTATTCATTTCCTTCATGAGTCAAAATTAGGTTTTTTGATCAGTAAAATTTACTGTCAGTAAAAATGCAGGCCGAGTTCCATCTGAATTTTCAACCCAAAATTTAACTGTATACTTATAAAAATAAGTATAATATGAATATGACTTTGGTTTTCCCAAAATCATTTTCTAAGTTTCAGATAAAAATATAAATGTTTATCTATATTTAAACCGATCTTAGAAAGCAGAAAAATAGAGGTGTTACAATCAGGATTTCGTCTATCAATCCTTCTTGAAGATCCTTGCTTGTCATTCTTTATCTTCTAGGAACTGAATAAAAAAGGTTTATCTTGGTGGAATATACTTAGGGGGATAATGGATACAAATATATACTAGTACCGTAACAACAAATAACACGCATAAAAATTTTAATAATTTATACAAATAGATCATATTTATTAGAGTTTTCAATCTAATAATATTTTTTTCCGTCAAAAAAAAATCTAACAATAATTTTTTAGGTAATTAATGTTGCCATTAATTATTTTAAGTTATTGAATATCATTAATTATATATAATATTAAATTAATAAATAATTAAATATATTATTAACTAAAAATTATATAGATAGAATAACATTCATTCATTAACACTGTATGAAGTCTATTATTATTAAATTATAAAAACATTCAAAAAATAAAAAAGATTAAAATTATTTATTTTAATTCCTTAATAGTAAATAAATATTATTTCTTTTTTAAAAAGGAATAAAGATTAATTCTTTTTGTTTGATGAAGTGATTAAGATAAAAAATTCCTAATTTAATAAAATTTTTAATAATAAATATTTTTGATTATTTGAGTAATTTTGGAAAAAAAGGAAAGCCATTAATTTTGCAGGCATAATTAACATAATTACTTAAAAAATTAGTATTATGAAACATAATTATTTACGTTGAATGGGTTCTTATTCTTGTAACATTTCGATCCATCAAAAAAATTTAGTTGAATTACCCATTCATGGAATAACCAATATGTAATAAATTAATTTTCATTTTTAGTGAGGATTATTCCATTTTTCGTTTGAGTATTTGTAGGTAAGTTCATAGGTACGTTAAACATTGAGTCAAATAAATAAATAAATAAATAAATAAATAAATAAATAGGCGCGTTAAACATGCTTGTAATTGTAAATGGACAGACAAAAAAAGTACTAGATTGCCTCCATAATCTCTCTAAAAGAAAATATTACTGTTTGAAAATTTAGTATTCTATTTATATATTTTTTGATTAAATATCATTTTCAATAGTCATATCTATCTTGAAGGATAAATTTGAGTGCAATACATAATCCGTTTGCTCAAAAAAATTAAAAATAAAAATCCTATTCTTCAAAAAGAACTATTGTAACACCCTTCTCGGGTGCTACATCGTAAGTGACATTTTAAGACCGAAAAGAAAGTTAATTAAAATTGGCTATAAAAGAATGGGGATTTTTTTTTTCATTTTCGACAATCAAATATTCCATTATTACAATTCAGATCATAAGTTCAAAAATCATTTACATAATACCCAACTCGACTCATAAATAGAAATCATAGAATATAACAACTCAACATAAAGATGTGGAGATGCTGCTCCTAAAATTTGAGATACTTGTAGTCACAGCTCCATAGACAGTTACATTAACTCCCAAACATACCCGGCTGGCCAAATTAAAATAGAGAAGACAATCCTTTCTCATACATCGTGAGAAAGACAAACCCAACTGAGGAGATCTAGTGGAAACTCTATTTGAGTTCACTACCGACGTCGTCACAAAAGACACTACTAGAGCTACTACAATAGTAACTCTCGAACGAAGCCCTTTCCTCTTCCAAGAGGAAAAACATGGTCTACGAACCATCGATAGTCTGGAAGACGTCCACTAGAAAACTCTTACATATCGTCTGCATTCTCGAACCTCGACATCTACGACGCATCAGCCAAGCGACATCTTGACGTTTCAATCTTCTCAAAAATAGTACAGATGGCACATAGCCAGTCAACATAGGTAATATAAAAATAAGGAGGTGAGATTTCCATTTATCTTACACATGAGGCAGACATGCAGTGGTACGACTCTCAGGTACGTACAATTAACAATTAGCAATCATATCTACACACATAACAAAACAATAATGTTTCACAGAAACATGACCACATCACGGCATTTTCCTAGATAAAAGACATCTAAGACTTGAGGAATGACCTCTGAATTCCTATACCATGGTTTTACGAACAGTCGAAGATAGTGGTTCGGAGGATTGTTCCGGAGTCTACCAGCCTTGGGTAATATAGAATGCATCAATAGAAGAGGGCATGCACGTCATAGGCTTTTTCGGGAACATCCTACACTACCATAAAACACATAGCGTCTATTCAAGTATGTCGGTGTATTGCTAGATCACCACGCCACAGAGGAGCAACCCACTGGGTCTATGTGAGTATTTCATAAACCCGATATCCCCAAGCATCTACCAGATCGGCCCTACGGAATTCGCACCCGCATTAAAGTGTTAGCTCAATCCCCTAGGCACAACGACCTTACAGAACATAGTTTCACTATGTGTTTAGGCAAAATTGCCGGAAAATACGTTCTTCTTGTCTTTCCATCGGATGGCATCTTGATTCCATCGGGATTCTCTTAATGTGCTTTCTCAGATGCTAGATGTTCTTAACATTAAGCGAATAGTAACCTTTCATATTTTTGTTAAGATATCTTAAAATACTTTGTTTAAAAGTCCTAACGCATTATGAGATTGGAATACAAGTCCAATTATTTATTTCTCTATACTTTTCTAATTAAGCCTTTTTCTTTGGCTTCCAAGAAAACAAATCCTTCTGAATCCATTAAATTTTATGGAATATGGATAATGAATTATCCATACTTTATGACATAAGGTCGTGTTCCACCCCACGTCATAACTTATTACGTTCATATTTTCACTAAGTCATTCTTGACTTAGGTTTTTACAGTTTATAGTAAAATCTCGTCTTTGAAGACGAAAATCCTTTTGTATTAAAAACAAAATCTTTAAATAAAATCAAATCCAAGAATAATTTCCATCAAAGATACATAGGTAGCGGTTTCTCAAAACATTTTCTCGAAAATCCTTAAAAACGTTTCACGGCGGTTTTGCTGCTTTTTACTGAATTTAGGCCCAAAAGCCATATTTTTGAAAACATGGTTCTTCACCTCAAATGTATTACTATCCTAGGTTATATTAATCATATGAATATTTTGAAACAATGATTTTACATCTTACTCTCTATTTATACGAAATTCCTAAAATTTTGACCGAACGTCATTAATTTTGTAAATCGCGTAAATCCATTTTTAACGATTTTACACTCTAATAGTCCAAAACTCATTTTGGAGTTTTAGAAAAGTTTAATAGGTGTGAAAAATAGTCTCTCACTGTCCAGTTAAATATATTTTCTAAAATTGGACTTTAACCCCTAAACTTTCATTTATTGCAAAAAGATCCTTATTCACTTAAATCCTTTTAACTTTTTATTTATAACTTCAAATCACACCATACCAACTTCTTTAAAAATAATTTTCAGTTACCCTCATATTTATATAAATTACAATTCTACACCCAAATATTTTACAGTAATTGCAAAAAGGTCCTTGTTTATAAAAAAGCTTATAACTTTTTATGTATTAATCCAATTAACACCCAACCAATTTCTATGGTTTTGTCTCATCAAGGACTACAATCTTAACACACAAGAACGTGAATTTCAGTGAAGCCTCTGAAATTCTCAGAAATTTCATTTTAGTCCCTAAGGACTTATAAAATCATATCTTTTAATATACACATCCAAATCAATCCAAACCAATTTCTATATATTTATATATTCATTCATTCCTTGTAAAAATTATTCAAAAAATTAACTCAACTTGAAACCCCATTAATCATTTATGGCCGAATGGCCTCAAATAAATATATTACGCATTTTTCTTAATAAGTCAAGCAAACAACAATCTTGATTCCAACTTAAGGTCATTGGAATCAAAACAACCATATGACATATCATGGCACAACCAAACATCAAATCAAATCCTCCAAGTGGATCACACACATATAAATCAATAATACATAATCCTAACACTTAGGATTTACAAGACAACATACAAATACTTTAAACTGCATACATATCTACATTAAGGTAGGATAGTAGTAATCTCCCCCCTTACCTCTTGTAGATCACTTGAAAGTAAAATAGTTTAAGGATGTTGTTCGCCTAAATCACAAGGTTTTGAACCCACAAAACCAAGCCATGAACAACCAACAAGAAATCAAGTTAAAGAATGAAGAAAATCCTACTCAACCCATTGATCATAGGTTTGTCCAAGTCAAGAAGAAATAGCTAGGGATCTCTAAATTTTTCAAGATCTTGGATGATGAAAATAGAAGTTATATGGAGATCAAAGTAATTAATCTCACATTAAAATGATTTTTCTATGATTTTCTAGAGATTTTTGAAGATCTAGATCTAGAAATTTGCTCTTGAACAAAACATGGATTTAAGAAGAAAAGTTGTGACGAAAAGTGAAGGTATGATCAAGGATCATAAGGCCATACCTTTGGAATTTCAAGAAATGATCAAGATCTTAGAGTTCCTTTTTAAATCACTATGAAGAACTTAGAGTTTTTGTGTAGGAAAATGAAGAATGGTGATGAAGTGAAGATGAAACACTTGTGAAGGAGCAATAATGAAATGAAGATAGCCTTTTATAGAGGGGTGGCCGTGGCTTCAAGGGACCAAAGGGTCAAAAATGTTGTCATGGAAAACTTGGAGTTACAAGGAAAGATTAAGGGTATTTTGGACTTTTCACATATAAGTAATCATTATGCTATGAAATGAATATGTGGTGGAGGTACTCTTAGGGTGGTGTGGCTGAGTTTGGACCACAAGAAGGAAGAAGATATTTTTAGTTACAAATCATGGTTGGCTAACCTTGGTTGGAGTTAACTTGACATAGGTTAGGTTAGGGGTATTTTAGTCTTTTCACATTTACTTGTCATAAATGCACATTAATGGCTATGGTGAGTCATTATGGTGACTCATTCCTCTTGAGTCATCAAGGACGACTCGTTGTTCTGTTCTCCCGGTTTATCTCTGCACATTCGTGTCTGGTTCCGTTGTTTTCTCGATTAGGGTTTTTAAGAGAAAGTTGATGAAATTAAAACAAAATTAAATGAGTTTGGTTTAGTGGAGGGACTGCACGAAATTAAGAGGATTTAGAGGGTATTTTGGTCAAAATTCACTTAGGGACACTCTTGGAGTTTCACTTAAAGGTCAAGGGCATTTTGGTCTTTTTACATATAACCATCATTACTTGCATTTAATGCAAGATGACTAACCCATATGACTCATTGTTCTCCTCCACCCGATGCTGGTTTTGTCTCTGCACGTTCGTTCTTGATTCTGTCGATCCCCGATGGTCGAGTACTTGCTTGATTACGTATAATAACCTATTTATTTAAAAAAATTTAAAAATAACCACTATCATTGGAAACAAAATAAGAATCTTAACTGTTTCGTTCTCAGGTCAAAATTAGGTTTTCTGATCATTAAAATCTTAATGTCAGTTAAAACGCAGACCGGGTTTCGTCTGAATTTTAAACCTAAATTTTTACTGTAACCTTCTACCATAAGGTAGAGTATAAATATGATTTTTTTTAATCCAAAATCATTTGATAAATCTCAGATATAAATATAAAGAATTAAAAATTCTACCGATAATGAAAAACAGTAAAAACGGGGTGTTACAACTATCGCATGTATCAGCTGAGCCTGAGTATTCATGCGCAAGGAGAAATTCACAAAATTTTTAGTTGAGTTACATATGGACATCCACCTTGTGTGCCCAATATGTTTCCCGACAGAGATTTGTCACTGCAAACGGAGGTGGATACTTCATACCTAAGTAATGGCCTACCAAGAAAAAAAAACTCTTAAAAGAATATTGAACATCTATTTGAAATTTATTTAAATTTTAAGATAAATTATTAGTTACATATATAAGAGTAGACAACCAATATGTGGTAAATTTTCATTTATTTTAAATAAATGTCTCCTACCACAATACTGACACACATAATAAAAATAATATTTATTAGAGTTTTCAATATATACTCTGAAGTAATATTGTTTTGAAGTAATTAATGTTATCATTAATTATTTTAAGAATTTATTTCATATTATTAATTATAGAAATATAATATTAATTTAAGAGATAGTAAAATAATATTCTATTTTTTATATATAAGAAGTAGTTAGTACTGCATACTAATTTATAATTTTGATTTAAAAAAACATAATCACTATAATATTGATGTTGAGTGAAGCAGAATACCATGGTATTTGGAAAAATGTCAAAAAAGGGGATAAATACTTTAAAATGTATTAAATCAAATAAATTTTCATGAGAGAATAAAAATAGTTATGTGATAGATAAATATATTTTCTAAAAATAGTTAACTCACACCGGAGAAGAGGAAAATAAATCAAATAGATTTTCAAGAGAGAAGAAAAAGAATATGATAGATGACTATATTTTCTAAAAATGTTTAGCTTACATGGGGAAAGAGGAGAAATTAATAAATCAAATAAGTTTCAAAGAGAGAATACAAATTATTATGATAGATAATTATATTTTCTAAAAATGATTAACTTGCATGGGGAAAAGAGGATAAATAAATCAAATATATTTTGAAGAGACAAGAAACTATTACTTTGTGTTTAGTATTAGTGTTTCAATAAATAACACTGAAAAATGATTAATGAGATTTAAATGCAGTTGTTTCTTTGGAAATATATATTTGCTATTAGATATTCAGAGAAATATGATACTAAGGTAGTGAAAGAAAGAAACAACATCATTTTGACTAATCACAATAATTTTCATTTTGATTATATGCCATCTTTTTGTATTATCATTAAATTTTATTTTCAAATAAACATATTTTTTAAAATAACAATATTCTTCCATTATTTATTTTTTCTCCATATGCAAACATTTTCAATATCTACCTTTTTATATTGCATAAATATTGTGACAGAGTGCATATTTACACGACGGTATATACTCACTATTTTAACTTAAGAGTCATATCATAATATCAATAATAGTTATTAAGTTAATATCTCTTATACTTTATGATCGGTGGTTCAGACATAATAATTTCTTTAACAATTTTTGGTATATAATTTCACACAAAAAATTTTAAACCAAAAACGTAAAATCTCAGCAATTACATATGTCAAGGTGTGTAACAAGAAAGTTTTTGGTGATGTTCATGAAAAAGTCCAAAGAGCTCAAGCAATTACAGATTAATGCACTCGGCTGCAATGATTCTCTATTGGAAAAGGAAAAGCAGGCTCAGATAGAATTCCATAAGGCTTTGCACTTTGAAGAGGAATTCTGGAAGGAAAAGTCCAGAATCAATTGGCATAACTTTGGTGATTGAAACATTGCATTTTTTCATAGAGTCACAAAGATCAGAAATGCTTCTAAACACGTCAATCCTCAAATTAGGTTCTTCTATCCTTGACAAACATGAAGATATTGAGCAACATGTTCTCCAATATTATACTAGCTTGTTTGCTTCTGATAATAGATGATTGCCTAATGATTTAACTGCCAATTCTGTTTCTTCTTTGGTTTCTGCTGCTGATAATATTATGCATACTTGCTTGCCAACTAAAGAAGAGTTGAGGAATGCAGCTTTCTCTATGAACAACAGTGGTCCTCCTGGCCCTGATGGGTTTGGTGGTACTTTTTACCAAAAGAACTGTGATATTGTATCTGGGGATGTCTTCAATTCTATCACTCAGTTTTTTCACTCAGGACTGGTTGCTTCCTAATATTAATTCGAATTTGGTTGTTCTAATACCAAAATTCCATGGAGTTGATACTATTGAGAATTACAGGCCAATTGCCTTAGCTAGCTTTCGATTCAAAATCGTTACCAAGGTGCTAGCAGGCAAGTTAGCTTCTATTGCTCCTAAAATCCTATCAGAGAATCAAAGAGACTTCATTAGAGATAGACACATCCAAGAGTGTGTCTGCATTACTTCTGAAGTAATCAACATGCTAGATAAAAAAAGTCCTTGGTGGTAATTTAGCACTTAAAATTGTCATCAAAAAGGCTTTTGACACGATTGATTGGAAATTCCATCTTCAGGTGCTGGATTCTCTTGGATTTGATAGTAAATTTTGCAACTGGATAAGAGTTATATTGCAGTCAACCAGGTTATCCATTTCTGTCAATGGCCACTTGGTTGGATTTTTTAATTGCAGGCGAGGAGTTCACCAGGTTGATTCTCAATTTCCACTTCTATTTTGTATTGCTGAGGATGTTTGAGTAGAGCTATTTCAAAATTAGTTCAGGATGGCATATTGCTCCCTATTGCAAGTCCAAGAGGTTTCCAAACTCCCAGTCATGTTCTTCATGCAGATGACATCATGATTTTTTTGTAAAGGGTCCAAGAGAAACCTGCTGGAAATTAAAAACATTTTAAAGGATTATGGTGAAGCATCTAGTCAAATCATCAGCTTATCCAAGTGCAAGTTTTTCACAGGTCCTATGACATCATGGAGAATAAATAGCATTGTAGGCAGACTTGGTTTTACTGTTAGAAAACTCCCTTTCTCTTACCTCGGAGTTCCAATTTTTAAAGGTAAACCTAGAAGAATTATGGCAAGTCATGTTCCAATTTCCAAACTCCCAGTCACGTTCTTCATGCAGATGACATCATGATTTTTTTGTAAAGGGTCCAAGAGAAACCTGCTGGAAATTAAAAACATTTTAAAGGATTATGGTGAAGCATCTAGTCAAATCATCAGCTTATCCAAGTGCAAGTTTTTCACAGGTCCTATGACATCATGGAGAATAAATAGCATTGTAGGCACACTTGGTTTTACTGTTAGAAAACTCCCTTTCTCTTACCTCGGAGTTCCAATTTTTAAAGGTAAACCTAGAAGAATTCACTTACAACCAATTGCTGACAGAATAAAAGCTAAGTTGGCCACTTGGAAAGGTTCTTCGCTATCTATCATGGGAAGAGTCCATCTAGTTAAATCAATCATTCATGGTATGTTGGTCTATTGCTTCCACATATATGTTCGACCTTTTTCCGTGTTAAAAACAATTGATAATTGGCTAAGGAACTTTATATGATCTGGGGATATCAATGTTAGAAAGATTGTTACTGTTGCATGGCATATAATTTGCAATCCTACTTTTGAAGGAGGTTTGAGTCTCAGATCAGTTAGGAAGATTAATGAGGCTACAACCATGAAACTTTGTTGGGATTTATTTTCCTCTAACAATCAATGGGCCTGCTTCCTCAAGGCAAGATATTTGAAGAACAGGGTGCCTATAGGTATCATTTAAGCTCTTCTATTTGGCATGGTTTAAATAGCTATTTTCAGACAGTGTTGAACAACTCTTCTTGGCAAATTGGGGATGGCAAAACCATCAACTTCTGGAGGGACAACTGGATATCTGAACATGTCCCTAAACATTATGTAAATTCTAGAATCCTTGCATAATTGTTTTCAGTCCAAGGTTTGTGAATTTAAGAGTGATTTCTCTTGGTCTATACATGATGATTTAGTTACTATGCAACGAGGGCTAGCCGTTGATATAAAAAAAGGTTTTTATTCCTATCAAAGCATCTAAAGATCAATTGGTTTGGTCTAACTCAAATAATGGTTTTCTGTCATTCAAAGAGGCATACTTGCTTTTTAATCCCAAATCTCAACCACTAAGTTGGTTTAAGCAGATATGGAAATATTTTATTCCTCCAACCAAATATTTCTTATTATAGAGGTGAATTCATAGAAAGGCTCCTACGGATGAGAATCTACAAAGAAGAGGTTATATTATTGTTTCAATGTGCATCTTATATGGTCAATCTCTTGAAACCTCTCATCTTTTCCTAAATTGTAAATTTGTTGTTGATCTTTGGACTTGGTTTAGCAGTATCATCGGCTGCAACATGGATTTATTATCATTCAAATTTGTTCTAAGAATCTGCAACATAAAATGGAGTGCTCAGTTTGTGATTTGATTTTGGAAGCAACATTTAACATTTTCTGGATGATTTGGACATGCATAAATAAACTGAGGTTTGATATTAAATGCATCACTTTTAATTCTGCTATTAGCACTATCCTACCATCAACTTCAATAGCAGGTAATCTGTCAAATGGTGCTACATCATCCTCCATATTAGAATTCTCTATTCTGAAGCATTTTTGGGTCTGCACTCATGTTGGCCGAGCCCCTTCAATTAAAGACGTGTTATGGTCTGCTCCTCCTAGTCATTGGATAAAATTTATTTGGGTGGTGCCTCTAGAAAATCCCCTGGTTGGTCTGCCTGCGGAGGCATATTTAGAGATTACAGAGCTGCTATAGTGGGTGGTTTTGCTACTAATCTTGGTATCTCATTCTCATTTCATGCTGAGCTCATCGGAGCTATGTTGTCTATTGAACATGCTTATAGAAGAGGTTGGAATAATTTATGGCTTGAATGTGACTCTCTTCTAAAGTTAACACAGGGAAACACAAGAAGGGGGGTAGAATTATGTTTCTTAACAGTTTTTGGGTAGAATTATGTTTCTTAACAGTTTTTCGAAAAAACCTTTTCTCAAACACAAGAAGGGGGGTTGAATTATGTTTCTTAACAGTTTTTCGAAAAATCCTTTTCTCAAACACGAGAAGGGGGTTGAATTATGTTTCTTAACATTTTTTATAGAGTTAATAAACTCAGATTTAAAACCCCACAGTTAGTATAATCAAAAACTGTAAAAGATAAAGGTTAGAAGATTCACACAAGTATTTTATTCTGGTTCACTATCTTCCTACCAAGAGCTATGTTCAGTCCCTTCTACTTGAAGGTTTTCTCCACTATTCTCCAAATAGAGTATTCAACACCTCTTCAGGGTACAAGTGTTCTTTCTCTACCAAGCCACTTCAGGCTCTTACTCTAATAAAGAGATTAAATGGTTTGATCGAAGAACTCACTAAGTGTGAGAGTATGAAAGTTTAAGATCAGCAAGGTTTACAACTAAACTTGTTTAACAAATTCAGCAGAGTTTTTGCACTTTGATATCAGAGCTTGTATTATGTATCACCCCTTCTCTCTGAAGTTCTTCCAGTATTTATAAAAGGATAGCTTTTTTTTCTTCAATTTCTTCAACGATCATCAAGATATATCCGTTTAGACATAGTATTAAATGCTAGAATCCGTTGAGACTGATAACTTGATATGCTTTATGGAGAAATGCTCTTGTTTATCATAGGAATGCTTAAAGTAGAGCTGTCACTTGCCTGTTGTACCTAAAGTTGCTTTCTGATTTTCCTTTTTTGTACTTGACCTGAACTTTACAGCAATGTAGGTGACAAAGTACAATGGTTTCTATTTTTGATGGTACTATATTCTTTTATCTAAGAGACAAAGAGTTTAGCACTTAAACATTAAACATTAAACATTAAAGGAAAGAGACATATCTCTTGAATTAAATATACAATCATTTGAAATAAATACGCTTAAGCTTAGACGGGTTCACTCTTGATAGCTAGTAGACGTGCGGGTCTTTGGATGTGCAAGATTAGCTTATCAGTGAGATGGGCTCGTCTACTGATACCTCGTCTATAGTATTTTTCTGGTTCCAAGTCTTTGGACTTGCTATACGCAATAGCTCGTCTACTGACGTGGCATCTAGTGAGACTACTCGTTTATTATCAAGTCTTTGGACTTGTTTTTTTTTCTGTAGATTATTTTGATTGGCTCGTCTACTTGACTTTTCTTAGACTTAGATACTTGTCTACCTTAGCCAATTTTAAGATCTCGTCTAGCATAAATTGAACAGACTCAGAATTTTACCAAGAGTTGTAAACTTGTTTAGAGGGTTAAAATAGAATCTGATATGATTCCATACTTTAATTTGAGTTCCTATGACTAGCATAATTCAAACAGTTATTGCAATCTTATAACAAACAAGTTAGATCTTGATAACATTTTGCCATACAAATTTAGCCTTTTTGTTAACATCAAAACTTAAGAGATTATTTAATCCAAAACAACTTTGATTCCAACAATCTCCCCTTTTGTGATGATGACAAAAAATAATTAAATTTGAGTGAGCAAAGTCTAAGAGAGCTACAAAGCTCCCCCTAAGACAAAGCATTCAAACTTAAAAATAAAATAGATAAACAACAACACATATTAGATTAGTTAAGCATTGACTCATTCATATTAAAAATACAGTATCAGAACTTAGAAGAATTTTAAGCATAGAGATATATCAAAAGCAGCAATAAGCAAAAAAGTATCAGAACATATCAAACAAAAGTATGCAACAAAACAGTATGTGAAATAACCAAAGTTAACACAAGAAGAGGGGTTGAATCGTGTTTACCAACTTTTTGGAAAACTTTGAAATTATTTTCGCAGGCACAACAAGCAAAATTAAGACAACAGAAATTTAGATGAGTGACACGTCTAAATTTAAGACAGAACACACATGCAGACAGAGAAGGATAAAAGAGAGTTTGATAATCTCAATATTAACTCGCCAAGTTAAAAGCTTAAAGAAACAATACTTAATCAAATTAAAGAGATAAGGGAAGATGAATATCACTCGAGAGTTTTATACTGGTTCACCCCAAAATCTACAGGGCTACGTCCAGTTTCTTGGCAACATCAAGTTTCCACTATAACTAGTCAGATTATAGTACAACTATTCTTTGTACACCTAGCCTCTCCAGGCTCAATCACTCAAACAAGTATTCTTTTCTCACCTAGCCTCTTCAGGATCAACTCAGAAAAGAGTAAAGGTTTTGTGTATTTAATACAACTTGCAAATCTTTCAGATCACACTCAGAGAGTGGAATAAATATGAAGTACGAAAGACTGCGAATTAAATTCAAATGATTGAATGAATATTCAATGAATGAATGAAGAAGTTAATGAAGTGAGTAAATGCTTCTGTGCAGTGTTCTTAATGATATTCAACTTCTTGTCTTCATCTTCATTGTTTGATCTATATAAAGACTTAAATCAAATAAATCCATTAGGCACGGCTTCAAAAAGTGTGTTCTTCTGATTTGAGCTTTTGGAACACCATTAATGCCAAAGAGTCATTCTGTGTAAACATTAAATGCTTGGGGATGTTGAGCTTTAACAATGTTGTCCAAGAGTACACTTTATTCTGAGCAGCTGTTGTATCAGAGTTTGCAGCAGCAGGCTTCTTGTACTTGCAGCAGGGAGCTTTCCTCTTTCAATGCAACTCTCGGTTCACTTTTCAGAAGGCACTTTTACTTTGTACTAAAACAGCTGAAAAGTTACTGCTGTGGTACAGAGATTGTGTGTTTATTCCTTAAAACCTTGAAACAAATGTTCTTTATTCTTTATCCGTTGTGCTATTGTCCAGAGGTCTTCGAGATCCTTAAGTAATGCATCTAATTTGAATAAGGTGACTTGGACTTCATTTCTGACAAACTGACATTGTAGCAGTGTTGGAAATTTAGACAGGTGAAAGGCAATCCAAAAATTAGACAGGTGCTCTTGTAGTTCAAAACTAGATAGGTGCTAGCGTATTCCAAAATTTTGACTGGTGATCCAGAGTCTTTTCCAGATAGATGCTTCTTGCCACATCATCAAGTATATTCGAATCTTGACTGAGTGTTGACTTGATCTTTGGCTGTGTGTACTGAATTTTAGAAGAGTGGTTTTTATACGAGTCTAAAAACTGGGCTCCACCAAAGGTAGACAGACGGGTTATAAAATAGACGAGTGACCTTAAGTCTATTTTCTTGAACACTTAAAAGACATGTCAATAATTTCATATGGTTCAATATTACCATACTTAATCTATTTGGAATCATCAAAAATTAGAAAATCTACACATGGAATGTGTTTCAGATTTATGAGGTCTCAACATTCTCCCTCTTTTTTGATGATGACAAATAACTTTTTTGATTTTATTGAGCATCAATAAGATAAATTTCCAAAAGATATAATTGTTCAGATTATGTTACTTTCCCACTTAGTTTATGCACCAGATAAAAACATGTAGTTGAGCAAAATCAAGGTACCAGAGAAGATATTAGATTCAAACAAATTATACCAGAGCAAAAATCAAACTTTTTGGATAGATAGTCATAAACTCATAAATAAGTTTTCTATTATATTTCTTATATTTCCTCCCCTTTTTGGCATCAATCAAAAAGTAAAAAATAGTAAAACACACACACACACACACACACACACACACACACACACACACACACACACACACACACACACATAGAGAGCCAAAAGGTATACCAAAACATCAACTCATTTCATATAATCAGAGTCAAAAGGAGTACAAGTAATGGACTTCACTGACTAGTACATTGCATGACTCAAAATAAATGAAAAAGACTAAATCCTAAGACCTAAGAACTAGGACCCCCTTGGCATTTGAAGAAAGCTTCCATCATTCTTTGAATTGCCTCTTGCTGTGCTAACATTTGGGCTTGAAAACCTGCTTGTTGAGAAATTGCATCATCCTGTCTTTGAGTGACAGTCTGCAAACTCGAAGCCATTGCATCTAGCCTTTGATGTGCAGCAGGATCATAAGCAACCACTGGAGCAGTAGAATCTGTTGTAGCCAGAGCAGTTGCAGATGCTGATGGAGAAGGTGGACTAGGAGGAGGGGTAGGAGGTAACTCTTCAACAAGAATGTCATCCTCAGGCTGAGGGTCTAGAAAAACACAGGTTGAGAGAGTTGTTACAAAATCATTATTTGGATAAAATTCCTATAGAAAGGCATGACTTTGTTCATGGTGAAGAGGAGAGTCAACTACAGATAGGAGAAATTCATAAGATCTCCTAATGAGATTTATGTGAGCAAGAGGGGTAGATTCAGGAAAGTTCAAAAGAAAGAAGGTAAAGACATAAAGAAGGGAGGTATGGTATAGATTGAGGGTGAGAAAGGGTACAAAGCAAAAGCTTGACTACCTCTCATAGGAATATCTTTCTTCACTTCTTCTTTCAAACCAGAACTGGATCCACTTCTCCAGTAAATCTCTCTGACCTTGAGGAACTGATTATGGGTCTTAGTTGTGAACAATCTATTCTTGTACTTGCACTTCTGATCATTCAGCTTGATAAGAGAGAATTTTTGATCCAGTGGCAAGTTTATTACCTTCTGCTTTCCTTTTAGAACAATGGAGTCAGGCATCACTTTGATTTCTGTTGAAGGGTTCATGAAGACATGTGGATTGAAAAGCCATTTTCCTATAGGCTTATGTTTTCTATCGATCTTTACAAGCTGCCTTTCAGTTTCAAGAGAGGTAATTACATCCAAGTCTTTGCCATTTAGGTAGCTGGAGCAAGATTCATCTCTGACAGAGAGTGGATGGTTCTGAATGATAGGTGATAGGGAGATATAGTGGCTAAGGGGATAGGATTGTATCTGGTTTCAGAGAATAAGTCTGGAAAGACTACTCTCAGAGGGACTTGACACTGATTTCTGATATGATTAGGGGTTTGTATTTTAGGTGAAGGTGGAGGAGGAGTGGGATTGTCAAAATATTCAAAATCATTGACATCCTCAGTTTGGAGAGTGCCAGTATGATGAAATGTTTGTGGTGTGGAAGGATTGGATGAGTCAGTTTCAGACAGGTGAGTTTCTGAGATAGTAGGGTTAGGTTCAGAGGTGTGATGGATAGGTTCAGAAACATAAGTTTGTGGGATAGGTGATGTATGTGATGGAGTTGAGATTTTTGGTGAAACAGGTGGAGGAGTAGAGGTTTTTTTGTTGTAGTTGTGGTGATGGGGTTGGTGCTCTTTGTGGTGACAGAGTAGGTAGTGGTGATTAAGGTGATTAAGGTTGTGGAATGGAAGTTGTTGGAGGTGTTGGTTGTCTTTGTGGTGAGGGTGATGGTGATCGAGTAGGAAGTAAAACAAGCTTCCTCTTTGTCACAGTGGTCATTTTCCTTTTGGGGATCATTGTCTCCTCATGTTGAGACTCCCCCTCAGCTTGCACATTCCTTTTTCTTTTAAACACCTTGGTAACCCAAGGTGCATCAGAAGCAGAGGCAGATGCTTGAACAGCAGGTTCAAGTGCTGATGATGATGCTTCAGCATTTGGCTCAACAGTGGGAGTCAAAGTGATCTTCATGAAAGACAGAGTCTTTGTGGTGATCTTAGTGCAGAGATCACCATAGACAACAATCCTTAAATCCAACTTGCTTGCCCTAAAGATTCTTGTCATGATCATACCGTAAGGATAATCCTTATCCTTTCCCTTAACAGCTTTCTCCATGTGTATGAAGTTCAAGTCACTAATATCTATCCTAATCTTTTGGACTAGATGAAATAGAGCAAACTTCTCTATTTTACTGACATGATTCCTAGACCCAGTTCTAGCCATGACATAGTTTATAATTAAGACATGTAGAAATCTTGCCTTAGAGGATAAGTATTTGGAGTCTTTGTTTGCAGGTCTTGGAACTCCATATAGAATCAGATTCACATTGGCTTCTCATTTGTCCTTCAACCATTCTTTGTAATACCCAGCACCTTCTCTTGGGCATTTTGTTACTTCAGCGAGTACCTCATGAGTTATGAAAACATGATCCTCACCAACATCTCTAGTAATCATGGAGGTTGAGTTGTCCTTGATGATTTTTACAGTGGTCCAGGAATCCCTAACAAGAGCAGGGAAGACAAGCCCTTGTAGTTGAAAGAATGGTAACCATCCAGCATGGTTAAGTTCAGGAAGAACATCCAAACCCTTGGTTCTGAGTTCGTTAAAGTTAGGGACCCTTCCAGGGTGCACCTTTTTCAATTCAGAGATTGGAAGTTTAGTTCTCGCTGCCAAAGATTCAAGAAGACTCTTGGGTGCCATTGATTAAGAGTAGTGAAAGTTAGGGTTTTTGGTAACGAAGAGTTTTGAGAGGTTGAAGACGAAGAGAGTTAAGAGAGATTGAGACTCGAGAGCAAAGATTATGAGTGGGTAGTCTTCATACGACACGGGTTGTTTTGTTAAAACGCTTAAATGCTTTTTGCATTGGGAACAAGGAGAGAGATTATTGCCATAAACCGCAATAAATTTTGAAAAGACATAGTTTATAGAATGAAACGTTTTTCAGAAAAGGAGGCAAAATGCAATGTACACGTGTCTTAGTCAGGGTTTAGCACTGAGTGCTTTTATCCACATCATCAGACGCTTGGCTAAAGTACACGAGTGAAACATAGAGAAAATAGACGAGTCAAGCAGATATAAAATTTAGACAAGTAAATTTTCAGACATACCAACATACACTTATTCAGACACATTATGCATATTAAGATTCCTTCTAATAAAAACAAATCTATCTTCACTTAGAGGTTTAGTAAAGATGTCTGCCTACTAATAATCAGTGTTCACAAACTTAATTTCAAAAACACCTTTTTGAACATAATCTCTAATAAAATGATGCTTTATTTCTATATGCTTTGCTCTAGAATGTTGTATGGGATTCTTAGACAAATTAATAGCACTAGTATTATCACACCAAACAGATATATTATGCTCAAACATAGAATTATCTTCAAGTTGATATTTTACCCAAAGCAGTTGTGAATAACAACTGGCTGCAGATATGTATTCAGCTTCAACAGTTGATAGAGCAATGGTACTTTTCCTTTTGCTTGACCAGGAGATCATATTTGCTCCAATGAAGTGACATCCTCCATTGGTACTTTTTCTATCAATTTTATCTCCAGCAAAATCAGCATCACAGAATCCAACTAACCTGAAATCTTCAGATTTCTTTTATAATAAACCAAGGGGAGTAGTTCCAATTAAATATCTGAAAATTCTTTTAACAACCTTATGATGGAACTCCTTAGGATCAGATTGAAATCTAGCACATAGACAAGCACTGAATTGAATATCAGGTTTGCTAGCAGTTAAGTACAGAAGAGATCCAATCATAACTCGGTAGATAGTTTGATCTACTTTTTTACCTTCCTCGGCCTTGTTTAGAACAACTGATGGATGCATAGGATTACTCATAAACTTTGAATTTTCCATTTTATACTTTTTCAGAAGCTCCTTGGTGTTCTTCTATTGATGGATATGGATTCCATCACTTGTCTGTTTTATTTGAAGACCAAGGAAGAACTTCAATTCTCATAACATTCTCATCTCAAATTCATTCTGCATCAACTCAGAACTCTTTGTAGAGCTTTCCATTAGTAGAACCAAATATAATATCATCAAAATAAATCTGTACTACTATGAAATCTTTCTTTGAGCATTTCTTGAAAAGTGTAGTGTCTACTTTTCCTCTAATGAAATTATTTTCCATTAGATATCTGCTTAATCTATCATACCAAACTCTAGGATCTTGTTTGAGTCCATATAAAGCTTTTGTTAAGCTTATAGACATGATGAGGATTTTCAGAATCCTCAAACCCAGGAGGTTGCTTGACATAAACTTCCTCCTCAATTATTCCATTTAGAAATACACTTTTAACATCCATTTGATAAAGAGTTATATCATGTTATGCATCATATGACATGAGATTTCTAATTGCTTCTAATCTAACTACAGGTGCAAAGGTTTCAGTGAAATCAATACCTTCATGTTGATTATACCCTTGAGCAACTAGTCTTGCTTTGTTTCTTACCACTTTTCCATCTTCATCCAGGTTGTTTCTAAATACCCATCTGGTTCCAATGATAGATTTATCTTTAGGTTTAGAAACTAGAGTCCAAACATCATTTATTTTGAACTGGTTCAGTTCTTCTTGCATGGCTAGAATCCAGCTTTCATCTTGTAGGGCTTATTCAATCTTTTTGGGTTCCATATCTGATATGAAGGCCATGTTATTGTTTTCATTGAAAGCAGACCTGGTTCTAACTCCTTGAGATGGACTTCCAATGATAAGATCTTCTGGATGATAAGTCTTGAATTTCCAATATTTCTTCATATTCTAAGTTTCAGACGTATCAGCACTTGTCTGATTTTCAGACACGTCTACTTTTGACTTGTCTGATGATTCTTCCACTGCGGGATTAAGTTCAATACCTGCAATCTCATTTTCAAGATCTGATAGTTCCTTATTAGTCTTCAAACCATCATTAAACTTTACATGAATTGATTCTTCTACAACAAAGGTTCTAGAGTTAAAGATTCTAAAAGCTTTAGACATTTCAGAATATCCAATGAATATACCTTTATGTACTTTAGAATCAAATTTACCAAGATGATCTTTTGTGTTAAGAATATAACATTCACAGCCAAAATCATGACAATATGATATGTTGGGTTTTCTATCTTTCCACAATTCATAAGGAGTCTTATTTAGGATAGGCCTAATCAGAATTCTGTTTTGCATATAACAAGCAGTGTTAATGTCTTCTGCCCAGAAGTACTTAGGAAGATTATTTTCATTAAGCATTGTTCTTCCCATCTCTTAAAGAGATCTGTTCTTTATCTCAACTACTCCATTTTGCTGTGGAGTACTAGGTGTAGAGAAATTATGAGAAATTCCATTTTCCTCACAGAACGGTTTGAACTGCTCATTTTCAAATTCTCCCCCATGGTCACTTCTGATTGGAGAAATACAAAACCCTGCTCATTCGGTACTCTTTTACTGAATACTGTAAAGACCTTATAGGATTCATCCTTGTGGGTTAAGAAGAGTACCCATATAAATCTAGAATAGTCATCAACTATGACAAAACCATATTTCTTTCTACATAGGCTAGCTACATTGACTGGTCCAAATAGATCCATGTGTAACAGTTGCAAGGGTCTAGAGGAGGTGACTTCTTTCTCAGATTTGAAACATGATTTTACTTGTTTACCTTTCTGACATGCATCACACAAAACATCTTTCTTAAAAGATATATCAGGCAATCCTCTCACAAGGTTATGCTTTTTCAATTTAGAAATTTGTTTCATACTAACATGTCCTAGTTTCTTATGCCATAACCACTTTTCATCCTCTTTAGACATAAAGCATGATACACTTTGATCTGAAAGTTCAGTCAGGTCAATCTTATACAGATTGTTTTGCCTTTTGGCAGAAAAGAGGGTCTTTCCACTACTGTCATTGACTATGCATGCATCCTTAGAAAAGGATACAAAAAATCCACTATCACTCAATTGACTTATGCTAAGAAGATTATGTTTTAACACTTTCACATATAAAACATCACACATAATAGGCAAGGGAGGTTTACCACCAATTTTACCTACACCAATAACTTTTCCTTTCCGGTTGCCACCAAAGGTTACATGTCCACATTTCTTAGGTTTGAGGTATAGGAACATAGACCTTTCTCCTGTCATATGTCACGAGCATCCACTGTCCAGGTACCATGATAGGTGTTTGCCTTGTCCTGTTAAACATGTCTGCAATAGGAATGATCATGGACTTAGGTACCCATATTTTCATGGGTCCTTTTCTGTTAGTATAAGGAGTCTGTGAAGGCTTCCTTATCTTTTTGTGGATACACTTAGACGTGATATGCCCATCTTTTCCACGGTATGTACATATAGATTTATTTAAACTAACTGACACAGATTTGATAGTTATTTTTGAGAACTTTGTTGATCCTTTATGATGTTCTTGACTGGAATAACCTATGCCTTCTTTGTTAAGGGAGTGCCTATGACTTCCCAAAAGTTGAGTCAAATTATATCTACCGTTAATAAACTTGGCAAGATCTAATAAACTTGAGGGATTTGAATGCTTTAGACATATAGTTGGATTCTTCCAATAGTTCACCATAGGCATCATTCAATTTCTCGAGTTCAGAATGTATCTCAGTTTCTGATTCAGAATCAATATCTGCCATAAGACATATTTGCTTTAAGCTCTTCTCCTTCACTTTCAGTGGAGCTTTCATTAAGATCTTCCGAAGTGGCCATCATTCCCTTCTTCTTTTTGTTGAAGAACTTCTTGGGGGGTTACTACTTGAGTTGATGACAATCTGCTTTGATGTGACCAGGCTTCTTGCATTCATAGCACACAATGACATTTCTATCATTAGATTCACCATTTTTGTTGTGCTTTTCTTTACTAAAACGCTTGAAAGGTTTGTCCTTTCTGAGGTTTCTTTTCTCACTACAAAAAAGGTTATTTAGCAACCGAAAATAGCGACCGAATTTGTTGGTTGCTGTTTGCGACCAAAATGGCGACCGATTGTAGGATCTAAATCAAACACTGATGAGAGTTGATATTATGACCGAAATAGCAACCGAAATAGAGCGTAGCAGAGTTATCGGTCTCTATTTTGGTCGCAAAATAAACGAAAATAAAAGTCAAAAAATTATGACTTTTTAGCGACCGAATGACAACCGAGTTAAATGCAACGGTTAAATTTATTTATCATTGCGACCGATATTAAATCGGTCGCTAAATTTATAAATTCAAATTTCAAATTAACCCATTTAGCGACCGATTTAGCGACCGGATTATTCGATCGCTAAAACTGAAATCCCAAAATCGTGAGCCCTTCCCCTTTCTTCCCCATTTCTCTCATTTCTTCTTTGTTCTTCTCTCTCGCGCCTCCCTGTTCCTCCCTACCGCCACACAACACAAAGCTCCAACCACCAAAACAACATTGCCACCACCAACATCGCCACCACCCACATTATCTCTCTGTAACCCTGTTCTCTATCTCTTTCTCCCTTCCTCTTTTTCTTTTCACTGATTTCCCCCTTTGTCTTTCCAGTGCACCACCACCAACACCGCCACCACTGCGCGGCCTTCGGTGACACCGCCACCACCATCGGTCTAAGTCAGTAGTGGCGTCGCGCGAATCAAGCCTCCACCATGGTAAGCACCACGAGTCGTCGTTTTCGTGTGGTTTCCACCATGTGGGTTCCTTCCAAGCTTCTTCTTCTTCCCTTGTGTTGATGTGTCTTCTTTCTCTCTTTGTTTTACAAAAAACCGCCCCTGTCGCCGCTGTCACAGCCGTGCGTCGCCGCCATTAGCACCACCACAAGCTCATCTTTTTCATTGGGTGGGTGGTTTCTTCACTTCTTTGGTTCATTTTCAAGAAACCCCAAGTTTTCCCCAAACTCAAACCCTAACTTTAATTTCAGAGTTTGAAATTTGAAATTAATTGGTATTTTATGAAATTGGGATTATGATTAAGTGTTCCCCTTAATCAATTTTATCAGTCTCTTGTTTAATTGATTTTTCTCAATTTTCACCTTGAGCCTATAGACCCCCAAATCTGTTTTGACTTAAACCAATGAGATTTTTTAAGAAATTAAATATGCTATCGAGCTATACTTATAGTGTAATTGTTGCGAAATTAATTTGACGATTTGTCTGGCTGTTTCTATGTTTGGATCGACTCTATCGGTTGTCGCTAGTGCTCGTGTTTGATTGACTTTATTATTATTGGATTGCTATGTTGTGCTGGTGGTGATAAATTACTTTGTGATACTTGAATATTTATGATTGTCAGTGTTATGCATGATCTGCCTGGATTATTTATATGCTTAGTTTACTTTAAGTGAGGATGTGTTGTTTGGAGATAATTGTTTGGGTGAGAATGAATTGACTTAGAGTTGCCCAGCCTAAACTAGTTATTTAAAGATGAGTGGTGACATAGAACATGTGTTGAGGTTTTGGTGGAAGGTTAAGGCACTAGGTGGTTATTAATGTGGGTTGGTGAGGTTCGTGTATTGGTATTGTTGTTCGCCATCGTGTATTGGGAACATGCGAGGTTGGAGTATCCGATCATGGACAAACTTAATGATGAGGGACTGGACGAGACTCCCTATGAGCCGGATGCCGAAGCTCGAGTCTTAACCCATGTTGGCGGGCAATTGCTTTAGCAAAGCCTTTGCTTTTCCAGTCAGAGATGAGGGGAACAACCTCAAGCGAATAGCATCGACCGGTGCACCATGAATCCTAATTGCATCGGTGAACTCCAAGAATGTTTCTACGTGATCAGTCGGGTTCTCCGAGGGCAATCCTCCTAATTGGTACTGCCTAATCATGTTGATGAGCATAGGCGGTATAGTGTAGTTCTCCGCCTCAATCTCTGGCCTGGCTATCCCAGTTCGCAAGCCTCTCGCATTTGGGGCTGCGTAGTCCTTCAAAGGTTTTGTATCCGGTTGATTCGCCATGAGTGGAATGGGGGTCAACCTTTCTCCCTCTCTTTGTAGTCTCCTACGTCTATGGAAGGTCCTCTCGATTTCTGGATCAACCTCACTAAGGCTCCCAAGACTTAGGGATCTTTACATATAACACACAGAGAGATGGATATACTAGAAGGAAAGAAATTTTGATTTTTTTTTCTGAAATAAAAAATCAAATAAAAAGACAAGGTCCAGAAAAATCAATTCAAAAACTAAATTGAGATTCGAAAACGCATAGTCCCCGGCAACGACGCCAAAAACTTGACAGCGCGCCGCTCGAGCGACGCGACGCATGCGATTCCGGCAAGTGTATCGGACTGTCATCAAGTAATAAAAGATATCGATCCCACAGAGACTGTGATCTCGAATCGCAACCAATTATCAAATCGAGTAGATCTGGACTGTATAAAAAGGATTTGAAAAAGGATTTTTTTTGATTTTTGAATTAAGAGATAAGTAAACAGAAGACAAATAAAACAGAAAGTGAATTGTTTATGGTGTTTTTGATCTAAATGGGTTTCTAGGGATTTTAGGTTACCAACAAGATCGTTTACGTTGCTAAGTCGATTACCCTTGTTAATTAGCGAAATTGCCTCGAAGGCGAGTTTATCCTCTAATAGCTTAAGCTCCCTCTCGGGTTACAAAAGCCGTGCCCAATCGACCCAACCCCTACTCTCGTGGTAGTCGAACTCAGATTGGACCCTTTGCGTTTCGTGACAACTCGTTGATCCTCGAGGGACGGCTTCTAACTCTCGTGATTTCAGTCCCAAGTTTGACTTCTATAGATCCGACACCTAAGTTCACCGCTAGGTTCCTCCTTAGAATGTCTAAGTCATGCAAATAAACCTAAGTTCACCGCTAGGTTCCTCTTTAGATCATCCACGTCTCGCAAATAAGCGGCCGCCGAATTTTATGACTGAAAAACACTATAAATCCTAAGTTCACCGCTAGGTTCCTCCTTAGAATGTCTACGTCCCGCAAATAAGCGGTCGCCGAATTTACAAGTGATTAAAACACTAGAAATCATATCTAAAGCAAATCGAAATTAACGAAGATATTACATCAAATTCAACATCATAAACGAATCTCGGGCATAGCCCCAATCCCTAGAAACTAAGCTACTACTCAAGTCTGGCCATGGAGATGACAAGCTTGGTTGACAACATCGTGAAAATTGCAAAATCAGAGAAGAGAGGAGGAAGAAGAAGATAGATCCTAAAATGTAGCCTAAGTCTATGTGTGTGTTCTCTCCTAGATGATCCCTTCTGCATCTGCCTGGTCCGTATTTATAGATTTGGGAAGTTAGAATCCCAATCTAACTCAAATTATGATCCAATTCAGTTTCTTCAAGTCCAATTAATGCGCGTCACGGCCGTGATAGCCATCACGGGTAGGCCGTGACAGCTTCTGTTTCTGGCATTTCTGGTAGAATCCAGTCTCTCGCGACGCGAATGTGGGCTCGCGACGCAAGCCTTCATTTTTTGGTCGTGCTAGTAATTACGGCTGGGCCGTGACGGTCTCTGACTTGTGGGGGTTTTTGGTCACGGCCGTGATGTCTATCACGGCCAGGCCGTGACAGACTCTGACTTCAGCCTTTCTTCTTTTTCAGTTTTGCTCGATCATGGCCGTGATGGGCATCACGACTAGGCCGTGATGGGCTCTGTTTGGCTCATTTTCTTCAGTTTTCAAGCTCCATCTTCATCCAAACTCCATCATGGTTGATCTTGAGCATTTTACCCTTGATTTCTGCAAAACAACACCACACAAACCGCCTTACCCGTTCCAAAGGAAAATTAACCTAAAATCCAATTAAAAATGCCTAAACTACATGAAAATGCATGCAAAATGATAGACAAAGATGATGTGAAATCACACTCATCATTCAGTCACCTCAACTATGACCTACATTCAGTCCCCACTCCACCTGTGGGATTTCACACACTAACACAACAAGCTTTAGCCAGGTAGCTTGAAAAACCTTTACACCACAGAGCACTCCTTCACCTCGAGATACCACACTCTTGTGAAGAGCCTCAACGTTCTTCCTTAGGGATACCTCACCCTAATCACTCAGAGAGACTCCCCTCTCTTTACAATCGAAAAGTAAAACAAAAAATTGATTCCTAACTCTCAATAGTCAGATAAACAAATTGAAGCACTTATGAAAACGAAACACTCTTTTCACAATAAGCTCAAGAAAGATGATGAGTGGTATGTGTATTGTATTCGATATGTTATTATTTGTAAAAAGTGTTCCATTGATCCCTCTTTATATAAAAACAAGTTATAGTGGTTGGGATCAATCAAAACAGATTTGGGTTTGATAACAAAATCAGTTTTCTTGATTCTGGTTCTTGAAATAAGATTCTTCATCGGTTCTTAGCATTCGTGTCCATCTTGAAAATAAGCGCGTCCATCTAGCCATTTGAGATTTTACATCGGATGAGCTAGTAAACGAGCTCCATATGCTACGCCATTGGACGGATACTCTCATTAGGATTTAGCAAGTCCAGAGACTTGTGTGGACGAGCGCTTATGTCACTCTAGTGGACGAGCACTTCTGTCACTTTAGTCGACGAGCATTTCTGTCACTTTAGTGGACGAGCGCATCTGTCACTTTAGTGGTCGAGCACTTGTCACTTTAGTGGACGAGCGCTAACTACAACAGATTAGACTTTTAATAACGCACCCTTTATAGCATTTCCGCACGGAAATACTATTAAAAGTGATGCGGGGACTTTTAATAGCTGTTCTTTAAGGAAACGCTATCTTAGGTGATACCTAAGATAGCGTTTCCTTAAGGAACCGCTATTAAGAGTCAAGCTGCAGGAAAAGATAGTGCTTTCTTGAGGAAGTGCTATCTTAACTAACCACCTAAGATAGCGCTTCCGCTAGCAAACGCTATCTTATGTACCCCTACAATTGCACTTCTATACAGAAACGCTATTGTTTCCTTTTCCAAAATTTAAAAACGTGAGGGGCGTTCAATTCCCTCGTCCCACGGTATTCTTTTTCTTTCTATTGTTAACAAGGCAATGATGTGCCTTCCTTCGTTTTTGAAGTCGCAACCTTGGGTGGTTTCACGGTTCGAACAGATCTACTCCACCCATCATGGTTTCATGGTTCCTTTGTCCAGATCTACTCCACCCATCATGGTTTCATGGTTCCTTCGAAGTTCCTACATCTCACGGTTTCAGTCGCACCCCAAGTTCCTTGGTCCAGATCTACTCCACCCATCACGAACCAGAGCCACCACACCTCTTCCACCACCCATCGTCCTTCGCCGTTCAAATGCACCGCCGCCCCAAGTCCCTTCTTCCTGATCTATATTCCTTCACGCTTCTGGTTCGTTGTCCAGACGCCACGAGTCCGGCCGCCCCACCTGGTTCGTAGCTGACCGCCACCACACGTAGCTGACCATACATGCTCTGTCCGATGGTTCATTGCTGTGTTCGTTACTGGAATTTTTGTTTATGTAATCTTAGGTTTTCAAAATTAGAGGGGATTTGAGGATTATGTAATTTTTTTGTTTTTTGTTTTTTTTTTGTTTTTGTTTATGTTGTGGGTCTTCATCTTTTACACACAATTGTATGAATTCGATACATTGAATAGCATGATTTTTAGCTTTATTGTGTTTTGATTTGGTTGATGTTTTTCATTCGATTTTCTTATGTACTGGGTTTTGATGAATGAAGAGAGAATTTGGAAAAATCATTGTAAAATTTTTTTTTAAAAAAAAGACCTTAAGATAGAGTTTCTTTGAGGAAACACTATCTTAGATGTACCCTAAGATATGGTTTCCGAAGCGCTATCTTAGGTCAAAAACTTTAATTGTGGGGCAATAGATAGTGTTTAAAAGCGCTATTAAAAGGCACACATAAATGCTATCTAAAGCCTTTTTCTGTTGTAGTGGCTTCTGTTACTTTAGTGGACCAGCACTTGTTTCACTTTAGTGGACGAGCGCTTGTATCACTTTAGTGGACGAGCGCTTGTATCACTTTATTGGACGAGCGCTTTTGTCACTTGTGTTGGACGAGTGCTTCGATTACTTCAGTGTTGAACAAGCTCTTCTATTACTTATGTTTGGACGAGCACTTGTATTACTTCAGTGTTGGACGAGCGCTTGTATTACTTTAGTGTTGGACGAGCGCTTGTATTTCCAAAAATCATTTTCATTAACGAAAACTTATTCCTTTTAATGCAGGTTAATAAAATTGATTTTCTTCATGCATCTTTTTAATTGAGCTATTTTGTGAATAAGAGATTTCTTTCTCTTACAAATCATCTAAGACTTAACTCTAAAATTCTCCGTTAAGTCTGTGTTTTGATGATTCTTTGATCTCCGTCTTTGCTCTTTGATTCCTCCATGTAGCTCTTTTGATTTCTTCAAGTTCTTCCTTGAATATTCTCCTTTAATTGCTCACTGAACTTGTTATTACTAGTTGATAACTGTCTTTGTAATTTAACACTAAAACACTTGCATGCACATTAAGTTGTATTTGTCATATATCAAAATTTATAAGTCATTGAGTCTTACAAAAAGCAGTAAAATGGTATTTTAAGAGTTTCAATGTTTTTCAAGAAACGGTTTTGATGAATTTAGTACTTATGTACTTTGATGGAATCTGATTTTAAAATGGTTGGGTTTTAACCAAAGGTTTTAGTTTTAAAAACTAAAGAGAATTTTAGTTTTCAAGACTAGTATTTCAAGTAAATGGAAAACCTAAGTCGAGGATGACTTAGTGAAAATATGAACTTACTGATTTATGACTCATGGTGAAGCAAGACCATTTGTCATAAAGTGTGGATAATTCATTATCCATACCTCCATAAGATTTAATGGACCAGGAGTTATTTGATTTTCTTGAAAGCCAGGAGAAAGGCTCAATTATTAAATTGTAAAGAAATAAATTATTGGACTGTCGATCCAATTTCATAATGTGTTAAGACTTGTAAATAAGTGCCTTAAAACATCTTTACACAAACATGGAAAGTTTACTTGAGAACTATAGCTCAGTGAAGAGCCGATGGTTTGTACCCGAGAATATCGTTCATCAGAGATTGACAGCAAATGGATTCTAGTGGAATAATGAGGTTATCTGATGGATAGACCAATTGGACGTATTCCAGCAATTTTTCCCAACTACATAGTTGATACTATGTTCAGAAAGGCTGTTGTGCCTAGAAGCCAAGCTTCCCAGAAGTAGATGTTTCATAAAGAGCCCGTTCCACAAAGATTTTGAGATCACATGTGATTATGATAGTACGTACATTATGATTATGATTTGAGCCTTGTGTGCCATGATAGCCACACATGGTGCCTGAAGGTGGGCGTAGATGAAACCTGTACTAACCATTCCTTTCCAAAAAATCATCTTAGCTCCGATGTTAGAATCGGATTTTCCTTGAGGCTGTGTAGGAATGGGACTATACGGTTTCAATTAGTTTCTCTCTATTCCTGTCCTCCGATGGACAAACCGTGTCTGGTATGCTTGATAAGCCTACCGTCGAGTTTAGTATATTATATTCTTGGAGTTTTGAGTTGCAGAATTAAAATGGGAGATAAAAGGAATATAGTATTGTTGTATTATGTACCTGTGAGTCGTACCACTGCATGTCTGCCTTATGTGTAAAATAAGTGGAATCTCACCTCCTTATTTAATTTTTCCTATGTCGTCTGGCTATGTGCTTTCTGTATTCTGTTGAGAAGATTGAGACGTCAGGATGACGCTTGACTGATTCATCATAGAGATCAAGGTTCGAGCATGCGAACGTTATGGTGGAACTTCTATTGGACTTCTTCCAGACTTCAGAGGGTTCAAGGAGATGGCATTAGGGTTTCCGTTATGCCTAACCTTTCTTTTCTTGAGATAGGCATAATAATCATTAGTTCGTAAGTTGTAGTTTTCCTTAGAAATGGAAATGGTTTAGTCTGAAAGTTACTTTTATAGTGACTCTCGTAGAGACTTTTGTGACGACGTCGGCATTGGACTCAAATAGAGTTTACACTAGATCTCGTCTATTGGGTTTATCCTTCTCACGATGTACGAGAGAGGATTGTATTTTCTATTTTAGTTTGGCCAGCTGGGTATGTCTGGGAATTAATGTTACTATTTATGGAGTTGTGACTCCAAGTATCTTATATTTTAGGAGCTGCATCTCCATATCTTTATACTGGATCTGTGTATTTCAATGATTTTGTTTATGAGTCGGGTTGGGTCTCGTGTAAATGATTTTCGAACTTACAACCCTAAAAAGGGTAATGGAATATTTTATTGCCCATTCACTTGAATCAAAGTTTTTATATTTACGACTTGCGAAAAAGAAAAAAAATTATCCCATTCTTTTATAGCCAATTTTAATTAACCTACTCTTCGGCCTTAAAATGTCACGTACGATGTAGCACTCGAGAAGGGTGTTACAAAATTAGGAAGGACCCTTTATTATTAGTCAAGTTGTTAGTTGAGGTGCTTATTGGCTAGTTAGTATGCAAGGAGAGGAATTGAGTAGAAACATCAATGGAAAATACTTAAAATCATATTATCCTTCAATTTGGGAAAGGGTGATGGCAAAATGATGACCACAAGCCGACCAAGTAACTTTATGAAGAAAAAAAGGGGAGAAATACTTAGAAAGTACATCGGCTGCTGCTATCCCTAAGTTAGATAGCTGGGTCAGTCGATGGGTTTTGGAGGGTTACGCGAGGTTCCTCAGGTTGTGCAGTTGAGGAATATCATCCGAAATGTTGGTTGCAACATCTTCAGCCGTGATATATCCTTCGGCTGCGTTCTCTTCATCCATTGTCTTCGTCGCTTCTTCAACCACAAGAGTTGGTTCAGGAACTGTCGAAGCTTCATTTGTCACAACTGCATTCACGGTGTTGGTAATGATGGTGTCAACTGAGATAGACGTGGAAGTCACAGGTTCTAGAGCCAAAGTCTTAAGCATGGCATCAGAAATAGTCGGTATAGTAGCCGATGGAGCAGGAGCAGTCTTTGCTTCCATAAACAATGTCCTTAAAGCAGCCCAAGAAGACTAAGCTGTCGTAATAACATTTTCTGCGGTGGCCAAGGCCCCCTCCAAGGTGATTCATTGTTGAGCAAGAGGAGTGACTTCCTTGTCAAGTACGGTGGATCGATGGTATAACTGGACTCTGACCTTAGCATTTGACTTGAGCTAGTCTGCAATTGGTTTTAGTCGAGGCTCAATCTCAGCTATTGTAACACCCTTCTCAAGCGTTACATCGTACGTGACATTTTAAGGCTGAAAAGTAGGTTGACTAAAATTGGCTATAAAAGAATGGGGTAATTTTTTTCCTTTTTCTTAAGTCGTAAATGTAACTACTTTGATTCAAAGGAATGGATAATAAAATATTCCATTATCACAATTAAGTTCATGAGTTCGAAAATCATTTACATAATACCCAACCGACTCATAACCAGAAAGCATAGAAATGTGCACCAACACAACATAAAGATATGGAGACATAGCTCCTAAAATATAAGATACTTGGAATCGCAGCTCCATAAACATTACCATTAAGTCACAGACATCCCAAGCTGACCAAACTACAATAGAAAAGACAATCCTCTCTCGTCCTTCGTGAGAAGAATGAAACCAACTGACGAGCCCTAGTGGAAAATCTATTTGAGTCCACTGCCGGTGTCGTCATAGAAGACACTACTAGAGTCACTACAAAAGTAACTCTCAGACTAAGACATTTCCCTTTTTAAGGAAAAACCATAACTTACAACTATTGACTATCATGCCTATCTCAAGAAAGGAAAGGTTAGTCATAATTGAACCCTAATACCATCGTCTTGAACCATCTGAAATATGGAATACGTCCACTAGAAATTCCACCATAACGTTCGTATGCTCGAACCTCGACCTCTATGATGAATCAGTCAAGCGTCATCTTGACGTCTCAATATTCTCAACAGAATACAGAAAGCACATAGACAGCCGACATAGACAAAATAAAATAAGGAGGTGAGATTCCATTTATCTTACACATAAGGCAGACATGCAGTGGTACAACTCACAGGTACATAATACAACAATACTATATTTCTTTTATCTTCCATTTTAATTCTGCAATTCAAAACTCCAAGAATATTCTATACCAAACTTGGCAATAAGCTTATCAAGAATACCGAACACGATTTGTCCATCGGAGGATAGGAATAGAGAGAAACTGATTGAAACTGTATAGTCTCATTCCTACACAGCCTCAGGAATATCCGATTCTAACATCAGAACTAATTTGATATTTTGGAATGGAATGGTAAGTATAGGTTTCACATCCTCCCACCTCAGTCACCATTGTGGCTTTCGTGTTACGCACACAAGGCTTAAACCATAACGTACGTACAATCATAATCACATGTGATCTCAAACTCTTTGTAACACATCAGGCTCTTTATTAAACCTCTACCACTGAAACTCGGCTTCCTGGGCACAACGGCCTCGCCGAACATAGTATCAACTATGTATCTGGGTAAAATTGCTGGAATACGTCCAATTGGTTTATCCATCTGATAACCTCGTGATTCCACAGAATCCACTTGCTGTTAATCCCTGACGGACGATATTCTAGGTTACCCTTCACTGATCCACGGTTCTCAAACAGACTTTTCATGTTTGTGTAAAGATGTTTTAAGGCACTTGCTTACAAGTCCTAACTCTTAGTCCATTAAATCTTATGGAGGTATGGATAATGAATTATCCACACTTTAAGACAAATGGTCTTGCTTCACCATAAGTCATAAATTATTAAATTCATATTTTTCTATGTCATTCGTGACTTAGGTTTTGCTCTTTAATTTAAATATCAGTCTTTGAAGACTAAAATCCTCTTTTGTCTTAAAACCAAACCTCTGGTTAAAACCAAACCTTTGGTTAAAACCAAAACCTTTTGAAATTAGACTCCATCAAAGTACATAAGTACTAAATTCCTGAAAACAGTTTCTTGAAAAATGTCGAAACTCTTAAAATACCGTTTTACCGCTTTTTACTGTATTTCAACTTAAATTCCATATTTTGACAAATGTAATCATTCTTCTCAAATCCTTCAGTTTCCTAAGTTACCATACTTATGTTAAAGTATTAAAATACTTATTTCAAACTTTACATAATTGGATGATGAATATAGAAGTCATATGAAGATCATAGAAATTGGTTTCAAGTCAAATGGATTTTTCTAAAATTTTCTAGAGATTTTTGAAGAAAGCTTCGTGAAGATGGAAAATCATGATTCATGACTTAAACAACTAAAATAATTGAAGGAGAAGTCATGATTGATCATGGAAAGAAAGATTGTACCTCTTGTTGATGAATAAGTGATGAAGATGATCAAGTTCTTCACAAAAATCACTAAGTGTCCTTGAGGGAAAATGAGAGAAAAGTGAGGAAGATGAAGATTTTGAGCTGTTTCAGTAATTTGGGCACATCTCCCAATCTACTCAACCGTTTTTGATGATCTTTACCTCGTTGGAAAGAAGAGAGGAAGAGGAACAACTTTCATGTAGAAGTTTTCTGAGTTTCAGAACTGAAAAGGGTCAGAATTCCGGTACAGTTTCGAATGAGTAAGGAGAGTTTGTCTTAGTTCTCTTTGTGTTCTTGAGAAAAGGAGAGAAAGTGATGAAGAAGATGGAGTTTTGTCATAAAAATGACTAAGTGTGAGGGGAAGGGGCTGCATGAAATTAAGGGAGTGAGGGGGTATTTTTGTCCTTCAAAATTGTCTTGGGGACAAAATGGTAAAAGTGCTTAGGGACAAACTTGGAATTTCCTTTAAGACCAAGGGTATTATGGTCATTTCCACTAAAAAGTCATCATGACAATTGAGTGGCTAGGAATGAAGGAGATGTGGTTGAATTGTGACCACAAAAAGCTTATTGTACTTGAGAATTGATAAAAAAACTAGGGACATTTAGGTCTTTTCGTGCACAAAATATCCAGATATTTAGGAATCGTCATAAATACGCCACAAATGTTCAATGACTCACCCCTATGACTCGCTGCCTTAGGTGGCAAGATGACTCATCATCCTCATCCACCCGACTTATCTCTGCATCTCCGTTCTTGACTCCGTCGGTTACCCGGTAAAGGTTTTGCGCCCAAACAAAGCATAATAACTTATTTATTTTGAAAATTTTCAAAATACCCCATATCATTGGAAATGGAATATAAAATCTAACCATTTCGTTCACGATTCAAAATTAGGTTTTCTGATTAATAAAATCTTACTGGCAGTTAAAACGCAGATCGAGTTTCATCTGAATTTTAAACCTAAATTTTTACCGCAACCTTCTACCATAAGGTAGAGTAAAATTATGATTTTGTTTTATCAAAAATCTTTTTCTAGATCTCAGATAAAATATAGAGAATTAAAAATTCTACCGATAATGAAAAACAGTAAAAACAGGGTGTTACAGCTATCTCCTTGTTTATCCTTTCTCGTTCAGCCGTGAGATAGGCAACTCTATCAACTAGCCTCTTGTTCTCGGTCGTGTCGGATTCTCTCTCAGATTGGACTGAACGGAAGGTGGTCAATAGTTGGAGTTTTTGGGCTTCCAGTTCAGAGGGGTGTTGAAGGTTGTTGAATGCTTTTTAATGGCGATGGGAGTGGGCAGAATATTCATAGTGAACGTCCCCGACCCTTACTGATATGCTTTGAAGAATGGCTTTCTGAGTTTCTGAGAATCTGGGACTTTGGATGATCTTCGACAGAGACAGTCGCAATTGGGTGACGATGGTCTCTTCCAAAGGTACTTCTTTTTCTAGCTGTTCTTCAATAAAAGATAACTGTTCATCCATTGGAGAGGACGAAGCAGCAGTAGCCGATGAGGCAAATACTTCGAAATACTGGAGGAATGTCATTTGGGACAATGGAGAGGTAATTGGAGTAGAAGGACGAATGGTTGCTTCAACTTGGTGTTCAGCCGGTTGAAAGACTGACGCTACTGGAATGGTTGGGACGTTGGTCGTCCTTTCATTAATCGGTGATAGGAAATTTGTGTCTGTTGTCGAGGAGTTCGTTTCTTCGGCTGACGGTGTACTGAAGGGGAAGCCTCAAGGGATTGTTTCTTGTTTTTCTGAAAAGATAAAGAAATAAATACTTAGGTATTGGCTTGATAGAAGTTTTGGTCCCAGGATTAAGTAAAGAAGATACCTTAGACGATCCTTCAGGTCCTTTCTTAGCTTTCTTGGGGGCACCTTCTGAGGGTTCCCTAATGACTATCCCTTGAGACCTTGTTCTTTTCTTAATAGATAAAATGAGGGTATTATCATCAGGATCTTCATCTAGGTCAATAATTCCTTTTTCTGTATTCAAGCATTTGAACAAAAAGGGTTAAGATTAGGAAGAATATGAAGGTCATTCAAATCATGAAATGTGTATCGATTTACCTCGTACTTGCAAAGAGGAAGACAGTGGTCGAGAGGAAACAGATTGAACGATGAGTGGAGGAGAGGAAGATCTATCATCTGCCCTACCTTCAACCAAACGGTTGACCCAATCAGTAGTTTAGTTGTTGAAGGTTTTGTCAACGACTGATGGCCACCAATTAAGGAAAGCTGAAATGGTGCCTGGTTGCCGTTGGAATCTTTTGTTTCTGAAAACAAACAATCTTTCCACAATAGCAGAAAATTGATCTCCAACTTCATGTTCATCAAAAGTGGGGTGAGAGTAAGGGGATGCAGGTTCAAAGAAATATAGCGGAATGTGTTGAAGCAGTCCAAATTGTCTAGCAAAGCACTGGGAATTATAATATTCTTTTGAGAACTTGCTATTTCTGGATTTGGCCTTGATGCCGGTGAGGAGGTACTGAGCTGTCAAAATGCTTGCCCAGTCGAGTACGATTGCGCGGCGAGTGGCTTGACGAGTAGTACTTTCATATGAAGTGAAGATCCAAAGTGGTCCGATCCCTGTAGAAATGGTGGGATGAAATTCTGAAGGCAGATGTTAAAGAGAAAGGATAGTGTTTACCACTTCAACAGTTGAGTCGTAGGATGGGATGAGTGTAATCAATCTCTCGGCTAGGATAGAAGGATTGCAAGGAGATGGGACTGAACTTTCGACTTGAGTCATGAACTCGGGGAAATAGTGCAGGATCCAAAGATCTAAGAACCATAGCGGGCCAGGGATGTTGTCAGTCTTCTCTTGGTTCTTCAGTTGTTCCGCGTATATGAACATGCTCCGGTAGAGAAGGCCGAGAAAAAGAAGGCCAAGAGACAATTCTTGTCCAGAAGTGATGAGTTGGATGTAATTAAGAACTTCAGCCACTATTTGTACTGAATTGGTGCAGATAAAATACCTACATATCCAGTACATCAAGTATAACACCCCCCTTGGGCATTACTATGCGAACACGTGCGGAAATAAATTAAAAGAATTTTGCTGGTTGCTTTCGGAAAATTATTTTATTTGAAGTCATAAAATCTGGGTGTAAAATAATTTCTCTTGAATACTTCAAGTGTAACTTGCATAACACAATAATAAAAACCATCTTATTCACAACAAAATTTCAACCATATAAAGGTTTTGAAAATACCTACACAGACTTTCCCAAAACATACCACCCAACAAATTTTAAAATATCCTAAGCCGGTCGCTCTACAAAACACTTATTGATAAGACATCGTGATCATCCCTATGATCACACATCTTTTCCCGTAATCCAGACTTAAGTCTCCAAGTGTCTTAAGGAACTCTTCTGCAACACATGCATTCGTGTACCAAGGTACAACAACAAGACAGAAGAAAATGTATATGCAAGGGTGAGTTCCAATATATGGATTTTAAAACGATAACCATATGCACGACTCTCAAATACCAATTAACATGAATATTCAAAGCTAAACAATATATTTATCAAAGGGTTTCATACCCAACAGTCGTAGCCTTTTTAAAAACCATGGCACTTCAATATTCATCAACTAACTTTGATACCTAATCTCCAGAGCTCCAACCAACCAATAAATGAGCTTATTAGGCTCTCATTATGGAATAAGGCAGAATCAATGCCAATAAGGCAGAATCATTGCCAGATAAGGCAAAGTTCAAATAACCATACCACAGTCCAAAACGAGGCAAAGTGGTTAATATGTATAGTATATGGTTTCATGGTCAAATATCCATCAGGGCACAATGATGCAAACTGCATGAATACTTGTCATCAAGCATTCAAGTCCTATGCAAAGGCATGTCTGCCCAAAATGCATGTAAAATGTTTTGTTCACGTAATTTTCTTTGTGTTCATTCTTTCTTTGTCGAGGCTCAAAGGCTCACGACCAAACCAAGGTTTAAACATTTAAGTTAAACAACCATTCCAATAAAGAGTACTACAAGCCCAAACCAATCAAACAGACTCCAAGTCAAAAATGTGCAAATCATGAAATATAGACCTGTGCAACAGATTTAGATTTGTAGATTTTGGCGCACAAAAATCAATATAGATTTTTATAGGACATTTAGTCCATAACTTCACCTTTCGGACCCCGGGTCCATATCATAGAACACTAGACACTGACATCTCGACAGCTAGGTTCATCTTTTAATTTAACAACATTTTCGTTCTGTGAAACACAAATCCAAAATCAAAATTTCCTTAACGTATCCAAGTTGTCGGCAATAACCCATTGTATAAATCCACTTTACTGAAAATCATTTTACGTTGGAAATTCGTTTTATAAAATCATTAAAATCACTCAAAATTCATTTTCTTTCAAAAAAATCAATATTTTGAACCTGAAGATATTGGTTGAAACAAATTCCCTGTTTTAACTAATATTACCATTTTAAATAATACTACCGTAAATATTACCGGAATTGTCCGATGTTTGACATTTTAAAAAAACGTTGTAAGTCCAAAAATGACTTTTCTAGTAACAAAAATTTTCCAATACCTTAATAAAATTATTTTTGATACTTATTTTCCTAAAATAACATTTTCTAATATTTAGAAATTTCTTATGTCAAAATTAGCAGTGCTAAAATATTTTCACGGTTGCGTACTCACCATGACTCATAAAACACTATTACGCTGTTAAATTATTAAAATAATATTATTTTTCACTATAACCCAATTTTCACCAAACCAATAATTAGTAATAATATATTAAAATTTTCCACATTTTCCACTAATTAAAAGCTCATTATTCCGTAAAAAGCTTTTTAATGCTTTTAACCTCATTATTAATTGAGCACGACCACTGTCAGGCTTTACAATCCACAAACAATATCAATAACAATCATACCAATAGTATAGCAAATAGCAATTAATGACATGCAACAAAATATAATAACAGTTAAATGCAGATAATTAAATCATTAAAAACGGATAAATCTAACTACGTAAAATAACAATTACACACAAATAAATCATACAGACCACAAACAAATTACATACAACAATCGGAAAAATCCCTCAAGTACTCCCCTTACCTCTTGAAGAATTTTCTTGGCAAATTGAAATTGCGTCAAACGTCCGGTCTCCGCAAAACACATACACGACTCACACAACAATTTATACTTCAACAAAATACAACAAATAATTATCAATCAAACAACTAAATACACCTATGCTCCTATATGATAGGTTCGGCCATGAGGTGTTTGTATGGATAAAAAATTTCTAAAATTCCTAAGCTTTTGGATTAAGGATCCTTAAGCAGGATTAAGACATAAACAAAGCTTACTTAACAAAAATTGAATCAATACCATCTTAACCACAAAGTTAAGATTTTTGGCCTTAGAGTAATTTTATGACTAAAAATTTCTAAAAATCTTAAGCTCTTGGATTAGTGATCTCTAATCACTTGAAACCTTAAAACAAATATTAGAATACAAAGATTGAAATAAAACTTTCCAACCTTTCAAAACCCCTAATTCGGTCATGACACTTAACATAGGCTAGAGATTTCAAAAATTTACATACTCTTAGGTCCATGACCTTATAGTAGTGTAGAGTTAAGATAAACTATCATAAGTTGAAAAATGAAACAAAATCTTTCAACTCCTCAAGAACATAATTTCGGCCACGAACAAAATAATGGCTTAGATATTTTCATTTGATTAAACAAGCATGGATTCAATACCTATATGAGCCATAAGATTGAATCAAGCAAGACTAGTCTTAAAAAAAATGAACAAAGTCATTCCCCCACAACAAGTTAGGGTTCGGCCTCCACAAAATAAATAAGCACAATTTTTTTTTATGTATCCTCTTGGATCTTGAATATAGAGAGGATAATAAGTTCGTAGAAATTGGTTTCATACTCATTGGATTTTTCTATGATTTTCTATGAATTTTCTAATTTCTAGATCTAGGAATTGAAAAATATGATCAAGACTTCAAATCACAAAAATGAATGAAGAACATGATGATGATTGAGTGAGATGAGTATGTTATACCTATTAGAATTGGAAAATGAGCTAAGAATCAAGTACTTCCTTCACAAAAATGGCTTATCAAAGTTATGAACTTTGAGAGAAAAGGGAGAACAAAGAAAAGGAAGAAGATGATGACTTAATGAAATGGATGGAATGACCTAATGTGGTGTGTTGGCCATGGGAATGGGGGGGCTAAAGGGTCCAAATTGTTTTTCATTTAAGGACAAAGGTGTAATTTCACTTAGGGCAATTTTGTGATTAAGTTAGGACTTAAGGACATTTTGGTAATTTTGCCTAAGGTAATCATGAAATTTATGTGGTTGAGATTGAAGGAGATGTGGCTGATTTGTGTCCACATATTGTGAGGCAAACTTGTCATTTCAATGAAAGTTCAAGGGTAAAATGGTCCGAGGGCAAAATGGTCTTTACACTATTTTAAAGAAATATCTAGATTTTTGTTTAAATGTCATCATGATATTGATGACTCACCCATATGACTCACCACCCTAGGTGGCAAGAGGTATCATAATCCGATGTCGGGTTTTGTCTCTGCACGTCCGTTCTCGACTCCGTCGATTACCCGATTTAGGGTTTTACTCCTGAATCGAGTATAGCAACCTATTTATTTTGAAAATTTTCAAAATAACCTATATCAATGGAAATGAGATATAAAATCTATTCATTTTGTTCTCGGGTCAAAATTAGCTTTTCCGGTCAGTAAAATCTTACTGTCAGTGAAAACGCAGACCGGGTTTCGTCTGAATTTTAAACCAAAAATTTCACCATACACTTATAAAAATAAGTATAATAAGAATATGACTTTGGTTTTCCCAAAATAATTTTCTAAATTTCAGATAAAAATATAAACATTTATTTATATTTATACCGATCTTAGAAAGCGGAAAAATCGGGGTGTTAGAGCAAGAAGGCGTGGTGTTCAAGATCTGTTACTTCCCCTGAAGAATTGGAGTTGGCCAAGATAAAATTGTTGTAATAGCAATGGGGTTTGGAGCTCTTAACTCCCTAAAACGGCTCGATTGCCTTAGAGAAAGCAGGAACTTCGTTACCGTGGAGGGGAAGCCCAGTGATAGCCAAAACATTGAGCAAAGTAGGGCTCATCATGCCATGGGGAAAGACGAAGACATTAATGGAAGTGTTCCAGAAGACGAAGATAATGTCGGAATTGAGGAGGATCCTCGTGGCACGATAGCTTTATCAAGTGATAAATTCCCCAAGATTTCCAATCTTTACTCTTGGCCGCAACTATTCGGTCGAGCCATGCGATGTAGGAAGGAGGATTGCTGGGCCAAGTCTGAAAGCTAGAAGTTTTCTTATCCATGGTAAACCAGCTAGATGCAATAGGCAAGGCGAACAAACTGGGATAATGGATATTGTCCATAAATAGTTTGCCTTCGTCTTGGTCTTCGGTAGAAGGGTTTAGGGTCATGGAATGATCAACATGATAAAGAGTACCCATTGCTTGTTCAGAGGATGAAGTCACAGAAGAATATTACTGAGAGGCAATTGAGGCCGAATCATCGGAAGCATTATGGCCGTAAGATACATTTTCAAGGTTTTGAGAATTGAACGCAGAAGACATGTTTGAAGAAGTTTTTGAGAGAAGATGGCAGAAGAAAGAAAGCAGAGAGGTAGCAAGAAGGTGGGCGCACAAAGGTAAAGTAAAAGGGAGAAGGAAGAGCTCGGCTAATTATATAAGAAAATATAGGAGATTGAAGGAAACTGGTCATTGGAGAGAAGTAAGGTGGTTTACAGGTGCAGATTAAATGCTGGTATGGCGCTCAATGTGGGAGTAGTTATATCATTCTATCTTCATTTCAGTCAGATATAAGATATAAAGGGGCAAATGTTATCACCAAAATTTAAATCAATTATTGTTGTTGGAAGGTTCAGTAGTTGGGCGAGACAGATTCGGATGCCAGACGAATAATGTATTTGTAGCGATGGGAATATAAGGAAGCGGTTGACAGAATTGTGGAGAATAAAGGGTTGACACAATGATAAGAGGGAGTTGTACTAAACTCGTTCGTTGAGGTGGTGATTTTGGTAGCCGATTGCACGTGCTAATGGAATTCCTAAAAACAAGGGACCAGGTTTCGATTTTGTTAGCTTAAGTTTAGGAGGGAAAGAGCCGTTAAAGACATAAGATAACAAGCTGGCGGTTATTGGCGGATGATCATGGAAGGTGGTCCGAAATAATAGGGATGTTAGCTGGATGTGGTTAGCCGTTATAACCTAAGATGGCCACTAAGCAAGCAGGCAGAACTAAGGAGTCAGTGGTCGTAGGGACATTTTACATAGTTTGTTTGTAGCTTATAAATACCCATTGTACATATTGAGAAAACACATCAATACAATCAAACATTTTTATGCACAAGCTTTATCTTTCCATTCATTTATTGTTTATGCGAATTTATTTTAGTTAACTTCATATTCCACACTAAACACTCTTTGGAGTAGTTTAGGAACCCACAAGTTAGATGGCAGAATCCCCCTTCTAGCGCTTTCGACCGATTAAGGGAATCATTGTTATTTAGAGTTAGTCGAGACAACGACTAATTTTAGTTCATCCGATAACACAAACCTTCAACCACGTATAAGTTTTTCTTAATAGTCTTTCCTTATAAACTATATGAAAACTATCAATACCCACGTACTAAACTTTTTCAAACATATACCCTCAAACACAAACCTAAGCTGGTCAGCTTACAAGACACTCACTGACTTAAGGAACTCTTCTACAACATCTACACTCGTGTACCAAGGTACAACAGCAAAGCCAGAAGAACAAGTATATGCAAGGCTAACAACCAGTATATGGATTTTAAAACGATAACCATATGCACGACACACAAATATCATTTAACATGTATATTCAAAATAAACAATTATTTATCAAAGGGTTTCATACCCGACAGTCATCATTGTTTAAAAAAAATGACACTTCAATATTTATGATCTAAATTTTGTAGTTAATCTCCCGGAGATTCACTCACCAAATAAACGAATTGATCAAGCTCTCTTTTCCAAATAAGGCATACCGGATTTAAGTTAACCATAGCACCGTCCAAAACGAGGCACAGTGGTTACTATTTATAGTATATGGTTTTATTGTCCATCAAGGCACAATGATGCAACTTCATGAATACTTGCCATCAAGAATTCAAGTCCAAATGCGTAGGCACGTCTACCTCAAAAATGCATGTAAAATAATTTGTTCACGTCATTTTTCTTTGTGTTCATTTCTTCCCTTGTCGAATCTCAAAGGCTCATGACCAATCCAATGTTAAAACATTTATGTTTATCAATCATTCCAATAAAACAGACTCCAAGTCAAAATGTGCAAATCACGATATCTAGACCGATGCACCAGATTTAGATTCGTAGATTTTGGCGCACAAAAATCAATATCACTTTTTATAGGACATGTAGTCCATAACTTCACCTTTATGTCACACGGTCCACACCATAGAACACTAGACCACAACGTCTCGGCAACTAGGTTCGTCTTTCAATTTTAAAAACATTTTCGTTCTGTGAAACACAAATCCAAAACAAAACTCCACAACTTATCCAAGTTGTCAGAAATAATACCATTGTATAAAACTACTTTATAGAAAATCCTTTTACGTTGGAAATTCGTTTATAAAATCATCAAATCACTTAAAACTCATTTTCTTCTAAAAATCTTTATTTGAAACTTTAGTACAACGAAAAATATTTGAGACTAATTCTCTTTTCTAACAAATATTGCTATTTTTAAGAATACTTTCTGTAATTATTTTCGGAATTGTTTGTCGCTTGACGTTTTCAAACGTTTTAAGTCAAAATTTGACTTTTCTAGTAAAATAATTTTCCCAACACCATAATCAAATTATTATTGAAACTTATTTTTTATAATAACATTTTCTAATATTTAGAAATTTCTTACGGATAAATTGGCAGTACTAAAATAATTTCACGGTTACGTCCTTACTATGACTCGTAAAACACTCTTTCGCCGTTAAATTATTAAAATAATATTATTTTTATCTATTTTCCATTTTTAACCAATCAAATAATTAGTAATATTATATTACTATTTTCCATGAATTAAAACTCATTATTTCATAAAAAGCTTTTTAACGCTTTTAACCTCATAATTAATTGAGCACTAACCACTATCAGGCTTTTCAATCCACAATCAACATCAATAATAATTTCATGCCAATAATATAGCAAATAGCACAATTTATGACATGTATTAAAATACGATAATAATTAAATGCAGATAATTCTAACTACGTAAATAATAAATACACCCAACTAAAGTATACAGACCACAAACAAATTGCATACAGCTATAAGAAAAACCCCTCAGGTACTCCCCTTACCTCTGGAAGATTTCTCCTTCTGAATTTAAGTTTCGTCAAATGTCCGATCTCCGTAAATCACGTACACGATTCACAACAGCAATTTATCCTTCAACAAACCACAACAAATAATTATCAATCAAACAACTAAATACCCTATTTCCCTATATGATGGGTTCGGTTATGAGGTGTTTTGATGGCTAAAATTTTCAAAAATTCATAAGCTTCTTGGATTCATGATCCTTAAGCACTTGCAACATAAAATCAATAATCAAAACTCATGACTAGATAAACTAGCTAGAGATCTCAAAAATTCACATACTCTTAGATCCATGACCTTAGAGTAGTATAGAGTTAAGATAAATTATCATAAGTTGAAAAATGAAACAAAATCTTTCAACTCTTCAAGAAAAAAGTTTTGGCCATGAACAAAACAATAGGTTAGAGATTTTATTTTGATTCCATAACTTAGATTCAATAATTACATGAGTTAGAATAATTAAATCATGTATAATTTTACAAGAAAAATGAAACAAAATTCCTCCACCTATAACAACTAGGTTTCTGCCTTGATAGGTTAAGTAGGAAGGAGATTTTTGCTTGATGCTTACTTTTGGATTTTAAATATAGATATGATAATAAGATCATAGAAATTGGTTTCATGATCATAGGATTTTTCTATGATTTTCTATGAATTTTCAAAGTTCTAGATCTAAGAACTTCAAATGATGATCATGGCCTTGAAACATGAAAATGAATGAAGAACATAGTGATGATTAAGTTACAAGAGCATGGTATACCTCTTGAAGATTGAAAATGAGCAAGGAATCAAGTGGTTCCTTTACTAAATTGGCTATGGAAACTTAAGGTTTTTGAGAAAAAAAAATGAACAACCTTCATGAAGAAGATGAAGTGTGCCTTAAATAGCAATGGAATGGGCTCCAAAGATGGGTTGGACCGTGGGAAAATAGGGCCAAAAGGGGCCAAGCCATAAAATTTTAGGGACAAGGTTGCTGTAACACCCTTCTCGAGCGCTAGATCGTAAGTGACATTTTAAGGCCGAAAAGTAAGTTAATTAAAAATTGGCTATAAAAGAATGGGGTAATTTTTTTCTTTTTCAACAATCAAATATTCCATTATCACCGTTGGGATCATAAGTTAGAAAATCATTTACATAATACCCAACCCGACTCATAAACAGAAATCATAGAACATACAGACTCAACATAAAGATATGGAGACGCAGCTCCTACAATATAAGATACTTGGAGTCACAGCTCCATAGACAGTTACATTAACTCCCAAACATACCCAGCTGGCCAAACTAAAATAGAAAAGATAATCCTTTCTCATACATCGTGAGAAAGACAAGGCCACTGACGAGATCTAGTGGAAACTCTATTTGAGTCCACTACCGACGTCGTCACAAAAGACACTACTGGAGCTACTACAATAGTAACTCTCGAACTAAGCCATTTCCTCTTCCAAGAGGAAAAACATGGTCTACGAGCCATCGACAGCCTGGAAGACGTCCACTAGAAAACTCTAACATATCACCAATCTTCTCAAAAATAGTACAGAAGGCACATAGCGAGTCAACATAGGCAATATAAAAATAAGGTGGTGAGATTTCCATTTATCACATACATAAGGCAGACATGTAGTGGTACCACTCTCGGGTACGTACAATTAACAATTAGCAATCATATCTACACTCATAACAAACAAAAATGTTTCACAGAAACATGACCACAACATCGTGTTTTCCTACATAGAAGACATCTAAGACTTGAGGAATGACCTCTGAATTCCTATACCATGGTTTTACGAACAGTCGGAGAGAGTGGTTCGGAGGATTGTTCCGGAGTCTACTAGCCTTAGGTAATAAAGAATGCGTCAATAGAAGAGGGCGTGCACGTCATACGCTTTTTCGGGAACATCCTACACTACCAAAAAACACGTAGTGTCTATTCAAGTATGTTGGTGTATTTCCAGATCACCACACCACAGAGGAGCAACCCACTGGGCCTCTGTGAGTATTTCATAACCCCGACATCCCTAAGCATCAACCAGATCCGCCCTACGGAATTCGTACCCGCATTAAAGTGTTAGATCAATCCCCTAGGCACAACGGCCTTACAGAACATAGTTTCACTATGTGTTTATGCAAAATTACCGAAAAATGAGTTTTTCTTGTCTTTCCATCGGATGACATCTTGATTCCATCGAAATTCTCTTAACGTGCTTTCTCAGATACTAGATGTTCTTAACATCAAGAGAAAGTTCTCACGTAACCTTTCATCTTTGTGTAAATATATCGTAAAAAACTTTGTTTAAAAGTCCTAACGCATTATGAGATTGGAATACAAGTCCAATTATTTATTTCTCTGTACTTTTCTAATCGAGCCTTTATCTTTGGCTTCCAAGAAAACAAATCCTTCTGAGTCCATTAAATTTTATGGAATATGGATAGTGAATTATCCATACTTTTGACATAAGGTCGTGTTTCACCCCACTTCATAAATTATTACGTTCGTATTTTCACTAAGTCATTCTTGACTTAGGTTTTTTTACAGTTTACAATAAAATCTAGTCTTTGAATACAAAAATCCTTTTTTCTTTAAACCAAAATCTTTAATAAAATAAAATCAATTTTCAAGAATACTTTCCATCAAAGATACATAGGTAGCGGTTTCTCAAAATATTTTCTCGAAAATCCTTAAAAACGTTTAACGATGGTTTCGCCGCTTTTTACTGAATTTAGGCCCAAAAGCCATATTTTTGAAAACATGGTTCCTCACATTAAAATGATTTTTCTATGACTTTCTAGGAATTTTCAAAGTTCTAGATCTAAGAACTTTAAATGATGATCATGGCATGAAAATCATGAAATGAATGAAAAAGAAGACATGATTGATCATGTAGAAGAGAGGTTACCTCTTGATGAGGAGTAATGATCAAAACAAGCTTAGTTGAAAATTTAACAGCTTTGAGGGTGTGGTGGTGTTATGAGCATATCTTAGGATTTACTTATCTAAAAATTACAAACTTTGACTTGTTAGAAAGGTAAGAATGATAGGCACAACTTTTATGTTTAAGTTTTTGTTTTATTTGGATCACAACAGGGTCGTAAAGAGCCTTATTTCCACTGTTCTCTTGGGATATTGAAGATTTTGAGTTGTTTTGGTAATTTGGGCATATCGCTCGATATACTCATCCAGTTTTGGTGATATTTAGCTCGTTGGATAGAATAGGTGAAGAGGAACAACTTCCATGTATAAAGTTTTATGAGTTTCCGAACATAAAAGGGTCAGGATTTTGGTACAGTTTCGGATGAGTATGAGCATCAATGAAGTTTTTATGTTTTCTTGGAGAAAATGACGAACAACCTTCATGAAGAAGATGAAACACTTGTGAAGGAGCAAAAATGAAATGGAGATAGCCTTTTATATAGGGGTGGCCGTGGCTTCAAGGGACCAAAGAGTCAAAAATGTTGTCATGGCAAACTTGGAGTTACAAGGAAAGATTAAGGGTATTTTGGACTTTTCACATATAAGTAATCATTATGCTATGAAATGAATGTGCTGGAGATACTCTTAGGATGGTGCGACTGAGTTTGGACCACAAAAAGGAAGAAGATATTTTTTAGTTACAAATCATGGTTGGCTAACCTTGGTTGGAGTTAACTAGACATATGTTAAGTTAGGGGTATTTTAGTCTTTTCACATTTACTTGTCATAAATGCACATTAATGGATATGGTGAGTCATTATGGTGACTCATTCCTCTTGAGTCATCAGGGACGACTCATCGTTCTGTTCTCCCGGTATATCTCTGCACATTCGTGTCTGGTTCCGTTGTTTACCCAATTATGGTTTTTGAGAGAAAGGTGATGAAATGAAATCAAAATGAAATGAATTTGGTTAAGTGGAGGGGATGCACGAAATTAAGTAGATTTAGAGGGTATTTTGGTCAAAATTCACTTAGTGACATTCTTGGAATTTCACTTAAAGATCAAGGGCATTTTGGTCTTTTCACTAGAATAAATATCATGATATTTTGGTGTCATCATTATGCCTCATAAATGCTAGGTGAGTCATCCCTATGACTCACCACCCTAGGTGACAAGATGCCCCATCATCTGATGTCGGGTTTTGTCTCTGCACCTCTGTTCTCGATTCCCTCAATCCCCGATCGTCAATTATTCACCCGAGTAACATATATTAACCTATTTATTTTGAAAATTTTCCAAATAACCACTATGGGTGGAAATAAAATCATAATCTAAACAGTTTCCTTCTCGGGTTAAAATTAGGTTTTTTGCTCAGTAAAATCTTACTGTCAGTTAAAACACAGACCGGGCTTCGTCTGAATTTTAAACCTAAATTTTTACCGTAACCTTCTACCATAAGGTAGAGTATAATTACGATTTTATTTTATCCAAAATCATTTTCTAAATCTCATATAAAAATATAAAGAATTAAAAATTCTACCGATAATGAAAAACAGTAAAAATGGGGTGTTACAGTTGTAATCTTACAACAGTCATCATGGCTAACATGTGGTGAGGATTGGTTGGAGGTGTGACTGATTTGTGTCCACAAAACAAGAGGAAGTAGCCAATTTGAACTTGTCTTGCCTTAACCATGGTTAAATTTTAACAAAGATAGGTTAAGTAAGGGGTATTTTGGTCTTTTCACACTTAAACCCATCATTACATAAATTAAATGCTAGTTGAGTCACCCCTATAACTCACTACCCTTGGTGGCAATATATCTCAGTATCCGATGTCAGGTTTTGTCTCTGCACGTCCGTTCTCGACTCCGTCGATTACCCGATTTAGGTTTTTACACCCGAATCAAACATAATAACCTATTTATTTTGAAATTTTTCAAAATAACGCATATAGTTGGAAATGAGATTTAAAATCTATTCATTTCCTTCATGAGTCAAAATTAGGTTTTTGATCGAGAAAATTTCTTGTCAAGAAAAATGCAGTAGAGTTCCATCTGAATTTTCAACCCAAAATTTAACTGTATACTTATAAAAATAAGTATAATATGAATATGACTTTGGTTTTCCCAAAATCATTTTCTAAGTTTCAGATAAAAATATAAACGTTTATCTATATTTAAACCGATCTTAGAAAGCAGAAAAATAGGGGTGTTACAATCAAGATTTCGTCTATCAATCCTTCTTGAAGATCCTTGCTTGTCATTCTTTATCTTCTAGGAACTGAATAAAAAAGGTTTATCTTGGTGGAATATACTTAGGGGGATAATGGATACAAATATATACTAGTACCGTAACAACAAATAACACGCATAAAAAATTTAATAATTTATACAAATAGATCATTTTTATTAGAGTTTTCAATCTAATAATATTTTTTTCCGTCAAAAAAAAATCTAACAATAATTTTTTAGGTAATTAATGTTACCATTAATTATTTTAAGTTATTGAATATCATTAATTATATATAATATTAAATTAATAAATAATTAAATATATTATTAACTAAAAATTATATAGATAGAATAACATTCATTCATTAACACTGAATGAAGTCTATTATTATTAAATTATAAAAACATTCAAAAAATAAAAAAGATTAAAATTATTTATTTTAATTCCTTAATAGTAAATAAATATTATTTCTTTTTTAAAAAGGAATAAAGATTATTTCTTTTTGTTTGATGAAGTGATTAAGATAAAAAATTCCTAATTTAATAAAATTTTTAATAATAAATATTTTTGATTATTTGAGTAATTTTGGAAAAAAAGGAAAGCCATTAATTTTGCAGGCATAATTAACATAATTACTTAAAAAATCAGTATTATGAAACATAATTATTTACGTTGAATGGGTTCTTATTCTTGTAACATTTCGATCCATCAAAAAAATTTAGTTGAATTACCCATTCATGGAATAACCAATATGTAATAAATTAATTTTCATTTTTAGTGAGGATTATTCCATTTTTCGTTTGAGTATTTGTAGATAAGTTCATAGGTACGTTAAACATTGAGTCAAATAAATAAATAAATAAATAGGCGCGTTAAACATGCTTGTAATTGTAAATGGACAGACAAAAAAAGTACTAGATTGCCTCCATAATCTCTCTAAAAGAAAATATTACTGTTTGAAAATTTAGTATTCTATTTATATATTTTTTGATTAAATATCATTTTCAATAGTCATATCTATCTTGAAGGATAAATTTGAGTGCAATACATAATCCGTTTGCTCAAAAACATTAAAAATAAAAATCCTATTCTTCAAAAAGAACTATTGTAACACCCTTCTCGGGTGCTACATCGTAAGTGACATTTTAAGACCGAAAAGTAAGTTAATTAAAATTGGCTATAAAAGAATGAGGATTTTTTTTTCATTTTCGACAATCAAATATTCCATTATTACAATTCAGATCATAAGTTCAAAAATCATTTACATAATACCCAACTCGACTCATAAACAGAAATCATAGAATATAACAACTCAACATAAAGATATGGAGATGCTGCTCCAAAAATTTGAGATACTTGTAGTCACAGCTCCATAGACAGTTACATTAACTCCCAAACATACCCGGTTGGCCAAATTAAAATAGAGAAGACAATCCTTTCTCATACATCGTGAGAAAGACAAACCCAACTGACAAGATCTAGTGGAAACTCTATTTGAGTTCACTACCGACGTCGTCACAAAAGACACTACTAGAGCTACTACAATAGTAACTCTCGAACGAAGCCCTTTCCTCTTCCAAGAGGAAAAACATGGTCTACGAACCATCGATAGTCTGGAAGACGTCCACTAGAAAACTCTTACATATCGTCCGCATTCTCGAACCTCGACCTCTACGACGCATCAGCCAAGCGACATCTTGACGTTTCAATCTTCTCAAAAATAGTACAGATGGCACATAGCCAGCCAACATAGGTAATATAAAAATAAGGAGGTGAGATTTCCATTTATTTTACACATAAGGCAGACATGCAGTGGTACGACTCTCAGGTACGTACAATTAACAATTAGCAATCATATCTACACACATAACAAAACAATAATGTTTCACAGAAACATGACCACATCACCGCATTTTCCTAGATAAAAGACATCTAAGACTTGAGGAATGACCTCTGAATTCCTATACCATGGTTTTACGAACAGTCGGAGATAGTGGTTCGAAGGATTGTTCCGGAGTCTACCAGCCTTGGGTAATATAGAATGCATCAATAGAAGAGGGCATGCACGTCATAGGCTTTTTCGGGAACATCCTACACTACCAGAAAACACATAGCGTCTATTCAAGTATGTCGGTGTATTGCTAGATCACCACGCCACAGAGGAGCAACCCATTGGGTCTATGTGAGTATTTCATAAACCCGATATCCCCAAGCATCTACCAGATCGGCCCTACGTAATTCGCACCCGCATTAAAGTGTTAGCTCAATCCCCTAGGCACAACGACCTTACAGAACATAGTTTCACTATGTGTTTAGGCAAAATTACCGGAAAATGCGTTCTTCTTGTCTTTCCATCGGATGGCATCTTGATTCCATCAGGATTCTCTTAACGTGCTTTCTCAGATGCTAGATGTTCTTAACATCAAGCAAATAGTAACCTTTCATCTTTTTGTTAAGATATCTTAAAACACTTTGTTTAAAAGTCCTAACACATTATGAGATTGGAATACAAGTCCAATTATTTATTTCTCTATACTTTTCTAATTAAGCCTTTTTCTTTGGCTTCCAAGAAAACAAATCCTTCTGAATCCATTAAATTTTATGGAATATGGATAATGAATTATCCATACTTTATGACATAAGGTCGTGTTCCACCCCACATCATAACTTATTACGTTCATATTTTCACTAAGTCATTCTTGACTTAGGTTTTTACAGTTTACAGTAAAATCTCGTCTTTGAAGACGAAAATCCTTTTGTATTAAAAACAAAATCTTTAAATAAAATCAAATCCAAGAATAATTTCCATCAAAGATACATAGGTAGCGGTTTCTCAAAACATTTTCTCGAAAATCCTTAAAAACGTTTCACGGCGGTTTTGCTGCTTTTTACTGAATTTAGGCCCAAAAGCCATATTTTGAAAACATGGTTCTTCACCTCAAATGTATTACTCTCCTAGGTTATATTAATCATATGAATATTTTGAAACAATAATTTTACATCTTACTCTCTATTTATACGAAATTCCTAAAATTTTGACCGAACGTCATTAATTTTGTAAATCGCGTAAATCCTTTTTTAACGATTTTACACTCTAATAGTCCAAAACTCATTTTGGAGTTTTAGAACAGTTTAATAGGTGTGAAAAATAGTCTCTCACTGTCCAGTTAAATATATTTTCTAAAATTGGACTTTAACCCCTAAACTTTCATTTATTGCAAAAAGATCCTTATTCACTTAAATCCTTATAACTTTTTATTTATAACTTCAAATCACACCATACCAACTTCTTTAAAAATAATTTTCAGTTACCCTCATATTTATATAAATTACAATTCTACACCCAAATATTTTACAGTAATTGCAAAAAGGTCCTTGTTTATAAAAAAGCTTATAACTTTTTATGTATTAATCCAATTAACACCCAACCAATTTCTATGGTTTTGTCTCATCAAGGACTACAATCTTAACACACAAGAACATGAATTTCAGTGAAGCCTCTGAAATTCTCAGAAATTTCATTTTAGTCCCTAAGGACTTATAAAATCATATCTTTTAATATACACATCCAAATCAATCCAAACCAATTTCTATATATTTATATATTCATTCAATCCTTGTAAAAATTATTCAAAAAATTAACTCAACTTGAAACCCCATTAATCATTTATGGCCGAATGGCCTCAAATAAATATATTACGCATTTTTCTTAATAAGTCAAGCAAACAACAATCTTGATTCCAACTTAAGGTCATTGGAATCAAAACAACCATATGACATATCATAGCACAACCAAACATCAAATCAAATCCTCCAAGTGGATCACACACATATAAATCAATAATACATAATCAATAATACTTTAAACTACATACATATCTACATTAAGGTAGGATAGTAGTAATCTCCCCCCTTACCTCTTGTAGATCACTTGAAAGTAAAATAGTTTAAGGATGTTGTTCGCCTAAATCACAAGGTTTTGAACCCACAAAACCAAGCCATGAACAACCAACAAGAAATCAAGTTAAAGAATGAAGAAAATCCTACTCAACCCATTGATCATAGGTTTGTCCAAGTCAAGAAGAAATAGCTAGGGATCTCTAAATTTTTCAAGATCTTGGATGATGAAAATAGAAGTTATATGGAGATCAAAGTAATTAATCTCACATTAAAATGATTTTTCTATGATTTTCTAGAGATTTTTGAAGATCTAGATCTAGAAATTTGCTCTTGAACAAAACATGGATTTAAGAAGAAAAGTTGTGATGAAAAGTGAAGGTATGATCAAGGATCATAAGGCCATACCTTTGTAATTTCAAGAAATGATCAAGATCTTAGAGTTCCTTTTTAAATCACTATGAAGAACTTAGAGTTTTTGTGTAGGAAAATGAAGAATGGTGATGAAGTGAAGATGAAACACTTGTGAAGGAGCAATAATGAAATGAAGATAGCCTTTTATAGAGGGGTGGCCGTGGCTTCAAGGGACCAAAGGGTCAAAAATGTTGTCATGGAAAACTTGGAGTTACAAGGAAAGAGTAAGGGTATTTTGGACTTTTCACATATAAGTAATCATTATGCTATGAAATGAATATGTGGTGGAGATACTCTTAGGGTGGTGTGGCTGAGTTTGGACCACAAGAAGGAAGAAGATATTTTTAGTTACAAATCATGGTTGGCTAACCTTGGTTGGAGTTAACTAGACATAGGTTAGGTTAGGGGTATTTTAGTCTTTTCACATTTATTTGTCATAAATGCACATTAATGGCTATGGTGAGTCATTATGGTGACTCATTCCTCTTGAGTCATCAAGGACGACTCGTTGTTCTGTTCTCCCGGTTTATCTCTGCACATTCGTGTCTGGTTTCGTTGTTTTCTCGATTAGGGTTTTTAAGAGAAAGTTGATGAAATTAAAACAAAATTAAATGAGTTTGGTTTAGTGGAGGGACTGCACGAAATTAAGAGGATTTAGAGGGTATTTTGGTCAAAATTCACTCAGGGACACTCTTGGAGTTTCACTTAAAGATCAAGGGCATTTTGGTCTTTTTACATATAACCATCATTACTTGCATTTAATGCAAGATGACCAACCCATATGACTCATTGTGCTCCTCCACCCGATGCTGGTTTTGTCTCTGCACGTTCGTTCTTGATTCTGTCGATCCTCGATGGTCGAGTACTTGCTCGATTACGTATAATAACCTATTTATTTAAAAAAATTTAAAAATAACCACTATCGTTGGAAACAAAATAAGAATCTTAACTGTTTCGTTCTCGGGTCAAAATTAGGTTTTCTGATCAGTAAAATCTTAATGTCAGTTAAAACGCAGATCGGGTTTCGTCTGAATTTTAAACCTAAATTTTTACTGTAACCTTCTACCATAAGGTAGAGTATAAATATGATTTTGTTTAATCCAAAATCATTTGATAAATCTCAGATATAAATATAAAGAATTAAAAATTCTACCGATAATGAAAAACAGTGAAAACGGGGTGTTACAACTATCGCATGTATCAGCTGAGCCTGAGTATTCATGCACAAGGAGAAATTCACAAAATTTTTAGTTGAGTTACATATGGACATCCACCATGTGTGCCCAATATGTTTCCCGACAGAAATTGGTCACTGCAAACGGAGGTGGATACTTCATACCTAAGTAATGGCCTACCTAGAAAAAAAAAACTCTTAAAAGAATATTGAACATCTATTTGAAATTTATTTAAATTTTAAGATAAATTATTAGTTACATATATAAGAGTAGACAACCAATATGTGGTAAATTTTCATTTATTTTAAATAAATGTCTCCTACCACAATACTGACACACATAATAAAAATAATATTTATTAGAGTTTTCAATATATACTCTGAAGTAATATTGTTTTGAAGTAATTAATGTTATCATTAATTATTTTAAGAATTTATTTCATATTATTAATTATAGAAATATAATATTAATTTAAGAGATAGTAAAATAATATTCTATTTTTTATATATAAGAAGTAGTTAGTACTGCATACTAATTTATAATTTTGATTTAAAAAAACATAATCACTATAATATTGATATTGAGTGAAGCAGAATACCATGGTATTTGGAAAAATGTCAAAAAAGGGGATAAATACTTTAAAATGTATTAAATCAAATAGATTTTCATGAGAGAATAAAAATAGTTATGTGATAGATAAATATATTTTCTAAAAATAGTTAACTCACACCGGAGAAGAGGAAAATAAATCAAATAGATTTTCAAGAGAGAAGAAAAAGAATATGATAGATGACTATATTTTCTAAAAATGTTTAGCTTACATGGGGAAAGAGGAGAAATTAATAAATCAAATAAGTTTCAAAGAGAGAATACAAATAATATTATGATAGATAATTATATTTTCTAAAAATGGTTAACTTGCATGGGGAAAAGAGGATAAATAAATCAAATATATTTTGAAGAGACAAGAAACTATTACTTTGTGTTTAGTATTAGTGTTTCAATAAATAACACTGAAAAATGATTAATGAGATTTAAATGCAGTTGTTTCTTTGGAAATATATATTTGCTATTAGATATTCAGAGAAATATGATACTAAGGTAGTGAAAGAAAGAAACAACATCATTTTGACTAATCACAATAATTTTCATTTTGATTATATGCCATCTTTTTGTATTATCATTAAATTTGATTTTCAAATAAACATATTTTTTAAAATAACAATATTCTTCCATTATTTATTTTTTCTCCATATGCAAACATTTTCAATATCTACCTTTTTATATTGCATAAATATTATGACAGAGTGCATATTTACACGACAGTATATACTCACTATTTTAACTTAAGAGTCATATCATAATATCAATAATAGTTACTAAGTTAATATCTTTTATACTTTATGATCGATGGTTCAGACATAATAATTTCTTTAACAATTTTTGGTATATAATTTCACACAAAAAATTTTAAACCAAAAACGTAAAATCTCAGCAATTACATATGTCAAGGTGTGTAACAAGAAAGTTTTTGGTGATGTTCATGAAAAAGTCCAAAGAGCTCAAGCAATTACAGATTAATGCACTCGGCTGCAATGATTCTCTATTGGAAAAGGAAAAGCAGGCTCAGATAGAATTCCATAAGGCTTTGCACTTTGAAGAGGAATTCTGGAAGGAAAAGTCCACAATCAATTGGCATAACTTTGGTGATTGAAACATTGCATTTTTTCATAGTCACAAAGATCAGAAATGCTTCTAAACACATGTCAATCCTCAAATTAGGTTCTTCTATCCTTGACAAACATGAAGATATTGAGCAACATGTTCTCCAATATTATACTAGCTTGTTTGCTTCTGATAATAGATGATTGCCTAATGATTTAACTGCCAATTCTGTTTCTTCTTTGGTTTCTGCTGCTGATAATATTATGCATACTTGCTTGCCAACTAGAGAAGAGTTGAGGAATGCAGCTTTCTCTATGAACAACAGTGGTGCTCCTGGCCCTGATGGGTTTGGTGGTACTTTTTACCAAAAGAACTGTGATATTGTATCTGAGGATGTCTTCAATTCTATCACTCAGTTTTTTCACTCAGGATTGGTTGCTTCCTAATATTAATTCGAATTTGGTTGTTATAATACCAAAATTGCATGGAGTTGATACTATTGAGAATTACAGGCCAATTGCCTTAGCTAGCTTTCAATTCAAAATCGTTACCAAGGTGCTAGCAGGCAAGTTAGCTTCTATTGCTCCTAAAATCCTATCAGAGAATCAAAGAGACTTCATTAGAGATAGACACATCCAAGAGTGTGTCTGCATTACTTCTGAAGTAATCAACATGCTAGATAAAAAAAGTCCTTGGTGGTAATTTAGCACTTAAAATTGTCATCAAAAAGGCTTTTGACACGATTGATTGGAAATTCCATCTTCAGGTGCTGGATTCTCTTGGATTTGATAGTAAATTTTGCAACTGGATAAGAGTTATATTGCAGTCAACCAGGTTATCCATTTCTGTCAATGGCCACTTGGTTGGATTTTTTAATTGCAAGCGAGGAGTTCACCAGGTTGATTCTCTATTTCCACTTCTATTTTGTATTGCTGAGGATGTTTGAGTAGAGCTATTTCAAAATTAGTTCAGGATGGCATATTGCTCCCTATGGCAAGTCCAAGAGGTTTCCAAACTCCCAGTCATGTTCTTCATGAAGATGACATCATGATTTTTTTGTAAAGGGTCCAAGAGAAACCTGCCGGAAATTAAAAACATTTTAAAGGATTATGGTGAAGCATCTAGTCAAATCATCAGCTTATCCAAGTGCAAGTTTTTCACAGGTCCTATGACATCATGGAGAATAAATAGCATTGTAGGCACACTTGGTTTTACTGTTAGAAAACTCCCTTTCTCTTACCTTGGAGTTCCAATTTTTAAAGGTAAACCTAGAAGAATTCACTTACAACCAATTGCTAACAGAATAAAAGCTAAGTTGGCCACTTGGAAAGGTTCTTTGCTATCTATCATGGGAAGAGTCCATCTAGTTAAATCAATCATTCATGGTATGTTGGTCTATTGCTTCCACATATATGTTCGACCTTTTTCCGTGTTAAAAACAATTGATAATTGGCTAAGGAACTTTATATGATCTGGGGATATCAATGTTAGAAAGATTGTTACTGTTGCATGGCATATAATTTGCAATCCTACTTTTGAAGGAGGTTTGAGTCTCAGATCAGTTAGGAAGATTAATGAGGCTACAACCATGAAACTTTGTTGGGATTTATTTTCCTCTAACAGTCAATGGGCCTGCTTCCTCAAGGCAAGATATTTGAAGAACAGGGTGCCTATAGGTATCATTTAAGCTCTTCTATTTGGCATGGTTTAAATAGCTATTTTCAGACAGTGTTGAACAACTCTTCTTGGCAAATTGGGGATGGCAAAACCATCAACTTCTGGAGGGACAACTGGATATCTGAACATGTCCCTAAACATTATGTAAATTCTAGAATCCTTGCATAATTGTTTTCAGTCCAAGGTTTGTGAATTTAAGAGTGATTTCTCTTGGTCTATACATGATGATTTAGTTACTATGCAACGAGGGCTATCCGTTGATATAAAAAAAAAGGTTTTTATTCCTATCAAAGCATCTAAAGATCAGCTGGTTTGGTCTAACTCAAATAATGGTTTTCTGTCATTCAAAGAGGCATACTTGCTTTTTAATCCCAAATCTCAACCACTAAGTTGGTTTAAGCAGATATGGAAATATTTTATTCCTCCAACCAAATATTTCTTATTATAGAGGTGAATTCATAGAAAGGCTCCTACGGATGAGAATCTACAAAGAAGAGGTTATATTATTGTTCAATGTGCATCTTATATGGTCAATCTCTTGAAACCTCTCATCTTTTCCTAAATTGTAAATTTGTTGTTGATCTTTGGACTTGGTTTAGCAGTATCATCGGCTGCAACGTGGATTTATTATCATTCAAATTTGTTCTAAGAATCTGCAACATAAAATGGAGTGCTCAGTTTGTGATTTGATTTTGGAAGCAACATTTAACATTTTCTGGATGATTTGGACATGCATAAATAAACTGAGGTTTGATATTAAATGCATCACTTTTAATTCTGCTATTAGCACTATCCTACCATCAACTTCAATAGCAGGTAATCTGTCAAATGGTGCTACATCATCCTCCATATTAGAATTCTCTATTATGAAGCATTTTTGGGTCTGCACTCATGTTGGTCGAGCCCCTTCAATTAAAGACGTGTTATGGTCTTCTCCTCCTAGTCATTGGATAAAATTTAATTTGGGTGGTGCCTCTAGAAAATCCCCTGGTTGGTCTGCCTGCGGAGGCATATTTAGAGATTACAGAGCTGCTATAGTGGGTGGTTTTGCTACTAATCTTGGTATCTCATTCTCATTTCATGCTGAGCTCATCGGAGCTATGTTGTCTATTGAACATGCTTATAGAAGAGGTTGGAATAATTTGTGGCTTGAATGTGACTCTCTTCTAAAGTTAACACAGGGAAACACAAGAAGGGGGGTAGAATTATGTTTCTTAACAGTTTTTGGGTAGAATTATGTTTCTTAACAGTTTTTCGAAAAAACCTTTTCTCAAACACAAGAAGAGGGGTTGAATTATGTTTCTTAACAGTTTTTCGAAAAATCCTTTTCTCAAACACGAGAAGGGGGTTGAGTTATGTTTCTTAACATTTTTTATAGAGTTAATAAACTCAGATTTAAAACCCCACAGTTAGTATAATCAAAAACTGTAAAAGATAAAGGTTAGAAGATTCACACAAGTATTTTATTCTGGTTCACTATCTTCCAACCAAGAGCTATGTTCAGTCCCTTCTACTTGAAGGTTTTCTCCACTATTCTCCAAATAGAGTATTCAACACCTCTTCAGGGTACAAGTGTTCTTTCTCTACCAAGCCACTTCAGGCTCTTACTCTAATAAAGAGATTAAATGGTTTGATCGAAGAACTCACTAAGTGTGAGAGTATGAAAGTTTAAGATCAGCAAGGTTTACAACTAAACTTGTTTAACAAATTCAGCAGAGTTTTTGCACTTTGATATCAGAGCTTGTATTATGTATCACCCCTTCTCTCTGAAGTTCTTCCAGTATTTATAAAAGGAGAGCTTTTTTTTCTTCAATTTCTTCAATGGTCTTCAAGATATATCCGTTTAGACATAGTATTAAATGCTAGAATCCGTTGAGACTGATAACTTGATATGCTTTATGGAGAAATGCTCTTGTTTATCATAGGAATGCTTAAAGTAGAGCTGTCACTTGCCTGTTGTACCTAAAGTTGCTTTCTGATTTTCCTTCTTTGTACTTGACCTGAACTTTGCAGCAATGTAGGTGACAAAGTACAATGGTTTCTATTTTTGATGGTACTATATTCTTTTATCTAAGAGACAAAGAGTTTAGCACTTAAACATTAAACATTAAACATTAAAGGAAAGAGACATATATTCTCTTGAATTAAATATACAATCATTTGAAATAAATACGCTTAAGCTTAGACGGGTTCACTCTTGATAGCTAGTAGACGTGCGGGTCTTTGGATGTGCAAGATTAGCTTATCAGTGAGACGGGCTCGTCTACTGATACCTCGTCTATAGTATTTTTCTGGTTCCAAGTCTTTGGACTTGCTATACGCAATAGCTCGTCTACTGACGTGGCATCTAGTGAGACTACTTGTTTATTATCAAGTCTTTGGACTTGTTTTTTTTTCTTCTGAAGATTATTTTGATTGGCTCGTCTACTTGACTTTTCTTAGACTTAGATACTTGTCTACCTTAGCCAATTTTAAGATCTCGTCTAGCATAAATTGAACAGACTCAGAATTTTACCAAGAGTTGTAAACTTGTTTAGAGGGTTAAAATAGAATTTGATATGATTCCATACTTTAATTTGAGTTCCTATGACTAGCATAATTCAAACAGTTATTGCAATCTTATAACAAACAAGTTAGATCTTGATAACATTTTGCCATACAAATTTAGCCTTTTTGTTAACATCAAAACTTAAGAGATTATTTAATCCAAAACCACTTTGATTCCAACAATCTCCCCTTTTTTGATGATGACAAAAAATAATTAAATTTGAGTGAGCAAAGTCTAAGAGAGCTACAAAGCTCCCCCTAAGACAAAGCATTCAAACTTAAAAATAAAATAGATAAACAATAGCACATATTAGATTAGTTAAGCATTGCCTCATTCATATTAAAAACATAGTATCAGAACTTAGAAGAATTTTAAGCATAGAGATATATCAAAAGCAGCAATAAGTAAAAAAGTATCAGAACATATGAAACAAAAGTATGCAACAAAACAGTATGTGAAATAACCAAAGTTAACACAAGAAGAGGGGTTGAATCGTGTTTACCAACTTTTTGGAAAACTTTGAAATTATTTTCGCAGGCACAACAAGCAAAATTAAGACAACAGAAATTTAGATGAGTGACACGTCTAAATTTAAGACAGAACACACGTGCAGACAGAGAAGGATAAAAGAGAGTTTGATAATCTCAATATTAACTCACGAAGTTAAAAGCTTAAATAAACAATACTTAATCAAATTAAAGAGATAAGGTAAGATGAATATCACTCAAGAGTTTTATACTGGTTCACCCCAAAATCTACAGGGCTACGTCCAGTTTCTTGGCAACATCAAGTTTCCACTATAACTAGTCAGATTACAGTACAACTATTCTTTGTACACCTAGCCTCTCCAGGCTCAATCACTCAAACAAGTATTCTTTTCTCACCTAGCCTCTTCAGGCTCAACTCAGAAAAGAGTAAAGGTTTTGTGTATTTAATACAACTTGCAAATCTTTCAGATCACACTCAGAGAGTGGAATAAATATGAAGTACGAAAGACTGCGAATTAAATTCAAATGATTGAATGAATATTCAATGAATGAATGAAGAAGTTAATGAAGTGAGTAAATACTTCTGTGCAGTGTTCTTAATGATATTCAACTTCTTGTCTTCATCTTCAATGTTTGATCTATATAAAGACTTAAATCAAATAAATCCATTAGGCACAGCTTCAAAAAGTGTGTTCTTCTGATTTGAGCTTTTGGAACACCATTAATGCCAAAGAGTCATTCTGTGTAAACATTAAATGCTTGGGGATGTTGAGCTTTAACAATGTTGTCCAAGAGTACACTTTATTCTGAGCAGCTGTTGTATCAGAGTTTGCAGCAGCAGGCTTCTTGTACTTGCAGCAGGGAGTTTTCCTCTTTCAATGCAACTCTCGGTTCACTTTTCAGAAGGCACTTTTACTTTGTACTAAAACAGCTGAAAAGTTACTGCTGTGGTACAGAGATTGTGTGTTTATTCCTTAAAACCTTGAAACAAATGTTCTTTATTCTTTATCCTTTGTGCTATTGTCCAGAGGTCTTCGAGATCCTTAAGTAATGCATCTAATTTGAATAAGGTGACTTGGACTTCATTTCTGACAAACTGACATTGTAGCAGTGTTGGAAATTTAGACAGGTGAAAGGCAATCCAAAAATTAGACAGGTGCTCTTGTAGTTCAAAACTAGATAGGTGCTAGCGTATTCCAAAATTTTGACGGGTGATCCACTGAGTCTTTTCCAGACAGATGCTTCTTGCCACATCATCAAGTATATTCGAATCTTGACTGAGCGTTGACTTGATCTTTGGCTGTGTGTACTGAATTTTAGACGAGTGGTTTTTATACGAGTCTAAAAACTGGGCTCTACCAAAGGTAGACAGACGGGTTATAAAATAGACGAGTGACCTTAAGTCTATTTTCTTGAACACTTAAAAGACATGTCAATAATTTCATATGGTTCAATATTACCATACTTAATCTATTTGGAATCATAAAAAATTAGAGAATCTACACATGGAATGTGTTTCAGATTTATGAGGTCTCAACATTCTCCCTCTTTTTTGATGATGACAAATAACTTTTTTGATTTTATTGAGCATCAAAAAGCAATAAGATAAATTTCCAAAAGATATAATTGTTCAGATTATGTTACTTTCCCACTTAGTTTATGCATCAGATAAAAACATGTAGTTGAGCAAAATCAAGGTACCAGAGAAGATATTAGATTCAAACAAATTATACCAGAGCAAAAATCAAACTTTTTGGATAGATAGTCATAAACTCATAAATAAGTTTTCTATTATATTTCTTATATTTCCTCCCCTTGTTGGCATCAATCAAAAAGTAAAAAAATAGTAAAAATACACACACACACACACACACACACACACACACACACACATAGAGAGCCAAAAGGTATACCAAAACATCAACTCATTTCATATAATCAGAGTCAAAAGGAGTACAAGTAATGGACTTCACTGACTAGTACATTGCATGACTCAAAATAAATGAAAAAGACTAAATCTTAAGACCTAAGAACTAGTACCCCCTTGGCATTTGAAGAAAGCTTCCATCATTCTTTGAATTGCCTCTTGCTGTGCTAACATTTGGGCTTGAAAAGCTGCTTGTTGAGCAATTGCAGCATCCTGTCTTTGAGTGACAGTCTGCAAACTCGAAGCCATTGCATCTAGCCTTTGATGTGCAGTAGGATCATAAGCAACTACTGGAGCAGTAGAATCTGTTGTAGCCAGAGCAGTTGCAGATGCTGATGGAGGAGGTGGACTAGGAGGAGGGGTAGGAGGTAACTCTTCAACAAGAATGTCATCCTCAGGCTGAGGGTCTAGAAAAACACAGGTTGAGAGAGTTGTTACAAAATCATTATTTGGATAAAATTCCTATAGAAAGGCATGACTTTGTTCATGGTGAAGAGGAGAGTCAACTACAGATAGGAGAAATTCATAAGATCTCCTAATGAGATTTATGTGAGTAAGAGGGGTAGATTCAGGAAAGTTAAAAAGAAAGAAGGTAAAGACATAAAGAAGGGAGGTATGGTATAGATTGAGGGTGAGAAAGGGTACAAAGCAAAAGCTTGACTACCTCTCATAGGAATATCTTTCTTCTCTTCTTCTTTCAAACCAGAATTGGATCCACTTCTCCAGTAAATGTCTCTGACCTTGAGGAACTGATTATGGGTCTTAGTTGTGAACAATCTATTCTTGTACTTGCACTTCTGATCATTCAGCTTGATAAGAGAGAATTTTTGATCCAGTGGCAAGTTTATTACCTTCTGCTTTCCTTTTAGAACAATGGAGTCAGGCATCACTTTGATTTCTGTTGAAGGCTTCATGAAGACATGTGGATTGAAAAGCCATTTTCCTACAGGCTTATGTTTTCTATCGATCTTTACAAGCTGCCTTTCAGCTTCAAGAGAGGTAATTACATCCAAGTCTTTGCCATTTAGGTAGTTGGAGCAAGATTCATCTCTGACAGAGAATGGATGGTTCTGAATGATAGGTGATAGGGAGATATAGTGGCTAAGGGGATAGGATTGTGTCTGGTTTCAGAGAATAAGTCTGGAAAGACTACTCTCAGAGGGACTTGACACTGATTTTTGATATGATTAGGGGTTTGTATTTTAGGTGAAGGTGGAGGAGGAGTGGGATTGTCAAAATATTCAAAATCATTGGCATCCTCAGTTTGGAGAGTGCCAGTATGATGAAATGTTTGTGGTGTGGAAGGATTGGATGAGTCAGTTTCAGACAGGTGAGTTTCTGAGATAGTAGGGTTAGGTTCAGAGGTGTGATGGATAGGTTCAGAAACAGAAGTTTGTGGGATAGGTGATGTATGTGATGGAGTTGAGATTTTTGGTGAAACAGGTGGAGGAGTAGAGGTTTTTTTGTTGTAGTTGTGGTGATGGGGTTGGTGCTCTTTGTGGTGACAGAGTAGGTAGTGGTGATTAAGGTGATTAAGGTTGTGGAATGGAAGTTGTTGGAGGTGTTGGTTGTCTTTGTGGTGAGGGTGATGGTGATGGAGTAGGAAGTAAAACAAGCTTCCTCTTTATCACAGTGGTCATTTTCCTTTTGGGGATCATTGTCTCCTCATGTTGAGACTCCCCCTCAGCTTGCACATTCCTTTTTCTTTTAAACACCTTGGTAACCCAAGGTGCATCAGAAGCAGAGGCAGATGCTTGAACAGCAGGTTCAAGTGCTGATGATGATGCTTCAGCATTTGGCTCAACAGTGGGAGTCAAAGTGATCTTCATGAAAGACAGAGTCTTTGTGGTGATCTCAGTGCAGAGATCACCATAGACAACAATCCTTAAATCCAACTTGCTTGCCCTAAAGATTCTTGTCATGATCATACCGTAAGGATAATCCTTATCCTTTCCCTTAACAGCTTTCTCCATGTGTATGAAGTTCAAGTCACTAATATCTATCCTAATCTTTTGGACTAGATGAAATAGAGCAAACTTCTCTATTTTACTGACATGATTCCTAGACCCAGTTCTAGCCATGACATAGTTTATAATTAAGACATGTAGAAATCTTGCCTTAGAGGATAAGTATTTGGAGTCTTTGTTTGCAGGTCTTGGAACTCCATATAGAATCAGATTCACATTGGCTTCTCATTTGTCCTTCAGCCATTCTTTGTAATACCCAGCACCTTCTCTTGGGAATTTTGTTACTTCAGCGAGTACCTCATGAGTTATGAAAACATGATCCTCACCAACATCTCTAGTAATCATGGAGGTTGAGTTGTCCTTGATGATTTTTACAGTGGTCCAGGAATCCCTAACAAGAGCAGGGAAGACAAGTCCTTGTAGTTGAAAGAATGGTAACCATCCAGCATGGTTAAGTTCAGGAAGAACATCCAAACCCTTGGTTCTGAGTTCGTTAAAGTTAGGGACCCTTCCAGGGTGCACCTTTTTCAATTCAGAGATTGGAAGTTTAGTTCTCTCTACCAAAGATTCAAGAAGACTCTTGGGTGCCATTGATTAAGAGTAGTGAAAGTTAGGGTTTTTGGTAACGAAGAGTTTTGAGAGGTTGAAGACGAAGAGAGTTAAGAGAGATTGAGACTCGAGAGCAAAGATTGTGAGTGGGTAGTCCTCATACGACACGGGTTGTTTTGTTAAAACGCTTAAGTGCTTTTTGCATTGGGAGCAAGGAGAGAGATTATTGCCATAAACCGCAATAAATTTTGAAAAGACATAGTTTATAGAATGAAACATTTTTCAGAAAAGGAGGCAAAATGCAATGTACACGTGTCTTAGTCAGGGTTTAGCACTGAGTGCTTTTATCCACATCATCAGACGCTTGGCTAAAGTACACGAGTGAAACATAGAGAAAATAGACGAGTCAAACAAATATAAAATTTAGACAAGTAAATTTTCAGACATACCAACATACACTTATTCAGACACATTATGCATATTAAGATTCCTTCTAATAAAAACAAATCTATCTTCACTTAGAGGTTTAGTAAAGATGTCTGCCCACTAATAATCAGTGTTCACAAACTTAATTTCAAAAACACCTTTTTGAACATAATCTCTAATAAAATGATGCTTTATTTCTATATGCTTTGCTCTAGAATGTTGTATGGGATTCTTAGACAAATTAATAGCACTAGCATTATCACACCAAACAGGTATATTATGCTCAAACATAGAATTATCTTCAAGTTGATATTTTACCCAAAGCAGTTGTGAATAACAACTGGCTGCAGATATGTATTCAGCTTCAACAGTTGATAGAGCAATGGTACTTTTCCTTTTGCTTGACCAGGAGATCATATTTGCTCCAATGAAGTGACATCCTCCATTGGTACTTTTTCTATCAAATTTATCTCCAGCAAAATCAGCATCACAGAATCCAACTAACCTGAAATCTTCATATTTCTTATATAATAAACCAAGGGGAGTAGTTCCAATTAAATATCTGAAAATTCTTTTAACAGCCTTATGATGGAATTCCTTAGGATCAGATTGAAATCTAGCACATAGACAAGCACTGAATTGAATATCAGGTTTGCTAGCAGTTAAGTAAAGAAGAGATCCAATCATAACTCGGTAGATAGTTTGATCTACTTTTTTACCTTCCTCGGCCTTGTTTAGAACAACTGATGGATGCATAGGATTACTCATAAACTTTGAATTTTCCATTTTATACTTTTTCAGAAGCTCCTTGGTGTTCTTCTATTGATGGATATGGATTCCATCACTTGTCTGTTTTATTTGAAGACCAAGGAAGAACTTCAATTCTCATAACATTCTCATCTCAAATTCATTCTGCATCAACTCAGAACTCTTTGTAGAGCTTTCCATTAGTAGAACCAAATATAATATCATCAAAATAAATCTGTACTACTATGAAATCTTTCTTTGAGCATTTCTTGAAAAGTGTAGTGTCTACTTTTCCTCTAATGAAATTATTTTCCATTAGATATCTGCTTAATCTATCATACCAAACTCTAGGATCTTGTTTGAGTCCATATAAAGCTTTTGTTAAGATTATAGACATGATGAGGATTTTCAGAATCCTCAAACCCAGGAGGTTGCTTGACATAAACTTCCTCCTCAATTATTCCATTTAGAAATACACTTTTAACATCCATTTGATAAAGAGTTATATCATGTTATGCATCATATGACATGAGATTTATAATTGCTTCTAATCTAACTACAGGTGCAAAGGTTTCAGTGAAATCAATACCTTCATGTTGATTATACCCTTGAGCAACTAGTCTTGCTTTGTTTCTTACCACTTTTCCATCTTCATCCAGGTTGTTTCTAAATACCCATCTGGTTCCAATGACAGATTTATCTTTAGGTTTAGAAACTAGAGTCCAAACATCATTTATTTTGAACTGGTTCAGTTCTTCTTGCATGGCTAGAATCCAACTTTCATCTTGTAGGGCTTATTCAATCTTTTTGGGTTCCATATCTGATCTGAAGGCCATGTTATCGTTTTCATTGAAAGCAGACCTGGTTCTAACTCCTTGAGATGGACTTCCAATGATAAGATCTTCTGGATGATAAGTCTTGAATTTCCAATATTTCTTCATATTCTAAGTTTCAGACGTATCAGCACTTGTCTGATTTTCAGACACGTCTACTTTTGACTTGTCTGATGATTCTTCCACTGCAGGATTAAGTTCAATACCTACAATCTCATCTTCAAGATCTGATAGTTCCTTATCAGTCTTCAAACCATCATTAAACTTTACATGAATTGATTCTTCTACAACAAAGGTTCTAGAGTTAAAGATTCTAAAAGCTTTAGACATTTCAGAATATCCAATGAATATACCTTTATCTACTTTAGAATCAAATTTACCAAGATGATCTTTTGTGTTAAGAATATAACATTCACAGCCAAAATCATGACAATATGATATGTTGGGTTTTCTATCTTTCCACAATTCATAAGGAGTCTTATTTAGGATAGGCCTAATCAGAATTCTGTTTTGCATATAACAAGCAGTGTTAATGTCTTCTGCCCAGAAGTACTTAGGAAGATTATTTTCATTAAGCATTGTTCTTCCCATCTCTTAAAGAGATCTGTTCTTTATCTCAACTACTCCATTTTGCTGTGGAGTTCTAGGTGTAGAGAAATTATGAGAAATTCCATTTTCCTCACGGTTTGAACTGCTCATTTTCAAATTCTCCCCCATGGTCAATTCTGATAGGAGAAATACAAAAACCCTGCTCATTCGGTACTCTTTTACTGAATACTGTAAAGACCTTATAGGATTCATCCTTGTGGGTTAAGAAGAGTACCCATATAAATCTAGAATAGTCATCAACTATGACAAAACCATATTTCTTTCTACATAGGCTAGCTACATTGACTGGTCCAAATAGATCCATGTGTAACAGTTGCAAGGGTCTAGAGGAGGTGACTTCTTTCTCAGATTTGAAACATGATTTTACTTGTTTACCTTTCTAACATGCATCACACAAAACATCTTTCTTAAAAGAAATATCAGGCAATCCTCTCACAAGGTTATGCTTTTTCAATTTAGAAATTTGTTTCATACTAGCATGTCCTAGTTTCTTATGCCATAACCACTTTTCATCCTCTTTAGACATAAAGCATGATACACTTTGATCTGAAAGTTCAGTCAGGTCAATCTTATACAGATTGTTTTGCCTTTTGGCAGAAAAGAGGGTCTTTCCACTACTGTCATTGACTATGCATGCATCCTTAGAAAAGGATACAAAAAATCCATTATCACTCAATTGACTTATGCTAAGAAGATTATGTTTTAACACTTTCACATATAAAACATCACACATAATAGGCAAGGGAGGTTTACCACCAATTTTACCTACACCAATAACTTTTCCTTTCCGGTTGCCACCAAAGGTTACATGTCCACCTTTCTTAGGTTTGAGGTATAGGAACATAGACCTTTCTCCTGTCATGTGTCACGAGCATCCACTGTCCAGGTACCATGATAAGTGTTTGCCTTGTCCTGTTAAACATGTCTGCAATAGGAATGATCATGGACTTAGGTACCCATATTTTCATGGGTCCTTTTCTGTTAGTATAAGGAGTCTGTGAAGACTTCCTTATCTTTTTGTGGATACACTTAGACGTGATATGCCCATCTTTTCCACGGTACGTACATATAGTTTTATTTAAACTAATTGACACAGATTTGATAGCTATTTTTGAGAACTTTGTTGATCCTTTATGATGTTCTTGACTGGAATAACCTATGCCTTCTTTGTTAAGGGAGTGCCTCTGACTTCCCAAAAGTTGAGTCAAATTATATCTACCGTTAATAAACTTGGCAAGATCTAATAAACTTGAGGGATTTGAATGCTTTAGACATATAGTTGGATTCTTCCAATAGTTCACCATAGGCATCATTCAATTTCTCGAGTTCAGAATGTATCTCAGTTTCTGATTCAGAATCAATATCTGCCATAAGACATATTTGCTTTAAGCTCTTCTCCTTCACTTTCAGTGGAGCTTTCATCAAGATCTTTCGAAGTGGCCATCATTCCCTTCTTCTTTTTGTTGAAGAACTTCTTGGGGGGTTGCTACTTGAGTTGATGACAATCTGCTTTGATGTGACCAGGCTTCTTGCATTCATAGCACACAATGACATTTCTATCATTAGATTCACCATTTTTGTTGTGCTTTTCTTTACTAAAACGCTTGAAAGGTTTGTCCTTTCTGAGGTTTCTTTTCTCACTACAAAAAAGGTTATTTAGCGACCGAAAATAGCGACTGAATTTGTTGGTTGCTGTTTGTGACCGAAATGGCGACCGATTGTAGGATCTAAATCAAACACTGATGAGAGTTGATATTACGACCAAAATAGCAACCGAAATAGAGCGTAGCAGAGTTATCGGTCTCTATTTTGGTCGCAAAATAAACGAAAATAAAAGTCAAAAAATTATGACTTTTTAGCGACCGAATGGCAACCGAGTTAAATGCAACGGTTAAATTTATTTATCATTGCGATCGATATTAAATCGGTCGCTAAATTTATAAATTCAAATTTCAAATCAACCCATTTAGTGACCGATTTAGCGACCGGATTATTCGATCGCTAAAACTGAAATCCCAAAATCGCGAGCCCTTCCCCTTTCTTCCCCATTTCTCTCATTTCTTCTTTGTTCTTCTCTCTCGCGCCTCCCTGTTCCTCCCTGCCGCCACGCAACACAAAGCTCCAACCACCAAAACAACACTGCCTCCACCAACATCGCCACCACCCACATTCTCTCTCTGTAACCCTGTTCTCTATCTCTTTCTCCCTTCCTCTTTTTCTTTTCACTGATTTCCCCCTTTGTCTTTCTTGTGCACCACCACGAACACCGCCACCACTGCGCGGCCTCCGGTGACACCGCCGCCACCACCGGTCTAAGTCAGTAGTGGCGTCGCGCGAATCAAGCCTCCAACATGGTAAGCACCACGAGTCGCCGTTTTCGTGGTGGTTTCCACCATGTGGGTTCCTTCCAAGCTTCTTCTTCTTCCCTTGTGTTGATGTGTCTTCTTTCTCTCTTTGTTTTACAAAAAATTGCCCCTGTCGCCGCTGTCACAGTCGTGCGTCGCCGCCATTAGCACCACCACAAGCTCATCTTTTTCATTGGGTGGGTGGTTTCTTCACTTCTTTGGTTCATTTTCAAGAAACCCCAAGTTTCCCCAAACTCAAACCCTAACTTTAATTTCAGAGTTTGAAATTTGAAATTAATTGGTATTTTATGAAATTGGGATTATGATTAAGTGTTCCCCTTAATCAATTTTATCAGTCTCTTGTTTAATTGATTTTTCTCAATTTTCACCTTGAGCCTATAGACCCCCAAATCTATTTTGACTTAAACCAATGAGATTTTTTAAGAAATTAAATATGCTATTGAGCTATACTTATAGTGTAATTGTTGCGAAATTAATTTGGCGATTTGTCTGGCTGTTTCTATGTTTGGATCGACTCTATCGGTTGTCGCTAGTGCTCGTGTTTGATTGACTTTATTATTATTGGATTGCTATGTTGTGCTGTTGGTGATAAATTACTTTGTGATACTTGAATATTTATGATTGTCAGTGTTATGCATGATCTGCCTGGATTATTTATATGCTTAGTTGACTTTAAGTGAGGATGTGTTGTTTGGAGATAATTGTTTGGGTGAGAATGAATTGACTTAGAGTTGCCCAGTCTAAACTAGTTATTTAAAGATGAGTGGTGACATAGAACATGTGTTGAGGTTTTGGTGGAAGGTTAAGGCACTAGGTGGTTATTAATGTGGGTTGGTGAGGTTCGTGTATTGGTATTGTTGTTCGCCATCGTGTATTGGGAACATGCGAGGTTGGAGTATCCGATCATGGACAAACTTAATGATGAGGGATTGGACGAGACTCCCTATGAGCCGGATGCCGGAGCTCGAGTCTTAACCCATGGTGATTAGGGTCAAGGTAGTATATGGCCAGTGCGTCTTGTGATTGAGACCTTTTAGATGTTTTCAGTTGTTTAGTATTTTTGTCTAAGTCTATGCCTGTGAGGGCTCCTACCGAGAGGATACCCTCAACAGTGTTTTGGTAATGTAATAGATAAACATGGGGTATTTATATATTATAACGCGAATATTTTATGTTATTAATGAAAATTGTGTATGTGCATGACAAACCAATTTGGGATTACTGTATCTATTTATTTCCTAAGTCTTTATCACGACTGGAGTTTGTGTATTTATTTTCCCGCTCCTGGTAGTTGATGTAAGACCAGAGACCAATTATGGTTGGATAAAGTTTTGAAGTTATAAACTATCTATCAGACGTTTTTCCGACATCATACAAATCTATGATTTTTTAAAGGGGACATTTCGAAAATGAATTATGAAAATCTCTAACTCTAAACGAGCGATTATGGAATTAATTAATAAGGTTTTAATCTAATAAAACACCGGGGCACAACGGGGTGTCTCATTGATGACCATCCTTACTAGGTTATCTAGGCATTTCCAGTAGGAAAAGTCCTCTCTATGACCATCCTTCAAAACGACGGAAAAGCATCTGCTTTCCTGAAAACTACTATGTTTGCTAATCTGTAAAGTTGCATGTGAAGTTACATTTCTTTGTTCTATTTTAACATGCTAGTATGCTACATGGATCTTTCCATCTTTTCTTATTATCACTTGATGAAGTTTAGACATATGACTTGTTTTCCTAATCGTTTTATCAGAAAATGGATTCGACTAAATGTTTTGAGACAACCATCCATATAGACCAGGTACAGTATCTCATCAACTTAAGAATAACGATCAGATTCACGTAATTATGGTTAAGGCATAAACTAATCATTACTAAATTGTTCTTGTGTATTTGCAGGATTTGATTTCAATCCCGCGATCATTCTACCGTCGTTGGAGACAAGAAATACCGCGTGTTGTGACTATTGAAGACAAAAGCGGAAATCTATTCAATGGGAATATAGTAATCCATGAGGATCGCCCATATTTTGCAACAGATACAAATGGTATCAGGGAGTTGTATTTGTTGTCCACTGGTGCATTGGCAAAGTTTAAGTACCTTGGGGGTTCTCGCTTCTACATGTTCATCCCTTTGGAAGATTGATGAGTTTTGATATTTTGATTAGTACTTATTGACTGTGGTGTGTTTTTATGTTTTGATCGTTAATTAGTACATTATTAAACTTTTTTTTATAAACAATTATTAAAATTGCATTAATTAATGTATATGGTTTCTTGATCATATTGACTGTGGTGTTTTGGATCGTTAGTGCATCATGTTTACGTATTCTATTTATTCAAAAAAAATATTGATGTATTTTGTTTATATCAGAAATTTAAAATCAATGGGGTATTAGTTGAAAAACAAAATTTGGTCGGTAGGATTAAGTTACAGGAAAATTTGTGTAAAAAAAATTTCAAAATTTGCGACCGAAATAGCGACCGAATATCGGTCACCAAATTCGGTTATCTGTGCATGCAACCAACTATACAGCGACCGAAATATATAATTTTGTGACCGAAATATCGGTCAGAAATTGCAACCGAAATACAAATTTGGTCGCTAAACATTTAGCCACTAGGGTTTCTGCTACCCCCTTAATTCGGTCGCTAATTCGGTCGCTACACAGTATAGTAACCGAATTATCATGTTTAGCGACCGAAAGCTTCGGTCGCTAAATAGGTTTTTTTTGTAGTGAAAATCCAAAGTTTTTCATCTTTTTGGTGAAAAGAGAAAGTTCATCATCTTCATCACTAGAGTCATCGTCATTTGATTCCTCAGATTCTTCTAAAGATTCATCTACTTTGAGAGCTTTTGAGACTACTTCCTTAGATGACTTCTTGTCAGCCTTGAGTGCAATTGATTTGTTTTTCTTTGCATTGTTTTCTTCAATCAGCTCTTGTTCGTGGATATGAAGAGTACCAAGAAGCTCATCAAGCTTCATTGTTGTTAAGTACTTGGCCTGGGATACAACAGTTACAAGTGGTCCCCATTGTTTTGGAAGACTTCTGAGAATCTTCTGAATGTGTTCCTCGGTATGGTAAACTTTTCCCAAAGATTTCAATCCATTGGTTATAGTTTGAAATCTTCCATACATTTGGCCAATAGTCTCTCCTTCTTCCATTTTGAACAGCTCATACTTTCTGACCAACATGCTGACTTTGGTTTCTTTGATCTTGCTGGTTCCTTCATGAGCAACAGCTAGTGAATCCCACATTTCTTTTGAAGATTCACAAGCACATACATTTTCAAATTCTTCTCTGTTCAAGGCACACATGATTGCATATCTAGCTTTAACATTTAACTTCCATTTTGTTTTTTGATCAGAGGTCATGTTTGCTTTATGAACTACAACTCCTTCTTCATCTTTAGGAACAAAAGGACCTTCTTCAATGATATCCCAAAGATCAGAGTTAGTTGATTGTAAAAAACACTTCATCTTTTCTTTCCAATAGATGTAGTCCTCTCCATTGAAGTATGGAGGTCTCACCATTGAGGATCCATCTCCAGCATGGTTCTTGCTTGTACTGGCTTCTCCAGCCATTTCCAAGATCTTTTCTTCTATGTTGTTAAGTGCTCAATGTAACACCCCGATTTTTACTGTTCTTTAATATCTGTAAACATATACATATATTTGTTTATATTTTTATCCGAGACTTAGAAAATGATTTTTGAATAAAACAAAATCATATTTATACTCTAATTTATCATAGAGAGTTACGGTAAAAATTTAGGTTTAAAATTCAGACAAAACCTGGTCTGCGTTTTAACTGACAATAAGTTTTTACTAAGCAGAAAACCTAATTTTGACCCAAGAATGAAACCATTTAGATTTTTATTTTATTTCCAAACAGTGGTTATTTTTACTAAGCAAGTAATGATGGTTATATGTTAAAAGACCAAAATGCCCTTGATCGTTAAGTGAAACTCCAAAAGTGTCCCTAAGTGAATTTTGACTAAAATACCCTCTAAATCTACTTAATTTCGTGCAGCCCCTCCACTAAACCAAACTCATTTCATTTTGATTTCATTTCATCATCTTTCTCTCAAAAGCCCTAATCGGGTAAACAATGGAACCAGACACGAATGTGCAGAGATATACCGGGAGAACAGAAGGACGAGTCGTCCATGATGACTGATAAGCCTCTGGCTCATCTAGTTTTATGGCTAGTATGACCAGGGTTTTGTGCAAATTATTTCCTATTTTCACCCAAATTAGATTAGATTGTCCTCAAGCAAGGTTTTGAGTCTCTGAAGTAGTGTTAGGCTAATTTAGCTAGTTTTGAGTCAAAATAATGCACTTATAGTTAATTCCTTGTTTTCAGGTTAAGTAGAAGTTGAGGAAATAAAGAAGCAGGGGATTCGCCCTGCGAATAGCTATTCGCCACGGACCCCGAAGGCTGACTGTTCCAAGAAAATGCAAGGTCTCTGGTTCGCCCCGCGAAGAAGATCTCGCCCCGCGAGTCACCCAACCTTGAAAAGTCAGAGACGATCACGGCTTGCCCGTGTTGAAGGTCATGGCTGTGGCAGTTTTGAAGTTGAAGAGTCTCGCCTCGCGATCATCCATTCACCTCGCGAGTCTGGAAGTCAGAAAGCATCACAGTTGGCCCCTGATATTCATAATGGGCGTAATAAGAAGACTCTTCAGTTCCTCGCCCCGCGAAGGTTTGTTCGCCTCGCGAGAATACCAAAGGTTGCAGACTGTTCGCAAGATTCGCGTCGCGAGATATGCTTCGCCTCGCGAGTGGGCTAAAATTCTGAATAGTATAAAAGGCTGTCTGGGCAGAATTGTAGGGACTTTTGCTTCTCCATTGTTCTGCTTACATTTTTTCTGTGTGTTTTTGTTTTTGTCATGGAGAACTAAGTTTCTAGGATTAATCTACTGTATGAGAATTCCATATACTTGAGATTTTGTAAATCCCTATTTTAATTGCTTTTCCCTTTGCAATACCATATTATACATTTCTGTTTGTTATTTCAGGTGTGTAGTATTGTGTTGATTTGTTTCAGTGATGTTATGTTCCTATACTTAATCGTGTTTGTTATTTCGCGTGCGTTCATTCATGTTCGTTTGTTCATGAGAGCTTAACCCCGTTTGTTATTTCGGGAATAGGAACATATATCCGTAGTAGCGATTACGTTGTTAGTTGTTGCTACAACAGAAAGGGGATTAGAATCTGCTTAGGGCTTGGGATTACATGAACCAAGGATAGTTGGGAATTCGAGAACAGTAGATTAATCGTTGTTTGCTATTTGATAACTTCTTTGAACTGTCTTGTTTTATTGCTCTGTTTTCATTGTCTTATTTTCTTTGATTGCATCCCAATCCAACCCCCCAAAAAAAAACTGATTTTTGTGGAAAATAACACTTTAAGAGTCCTTGTGAGACGACATCCGAGTTGTCTCCCTAAACTACAGTTCTAAAACCCGCTCGTTCTTTTTGGCGAGTGCGCGACAGCGCGACCAAAAAATTGGCGCCTTTGCCGGGGACTCTTAATTGTTATTTTTCCATTTTTTCCCCTTTCTTTTCTTCCTTTTATTTTCTATTTTTGTTTTGAATTGGTCTGGCTACTAGGTCTAATTGCCCTGAATTGTGTGATTTTGACTCGGAAATTGAAAGAACACTGCCCATACTTCGTAGAGAATTTCGGGCTAGCACTAGTAGTGATTCTAATTCCAAAACTGTTTTTGAAAACATGGGAGACCAAAGGACATTAAGACAGCTTGCTGCCCCTGATGTCAACTATAATGGATTGTGTATTTCATATCCTGGTGCTGATACTCCTTTTGAACTAAAATCTGGTTTCATTCACTTGTTGCCAAAGTTTAATGGTCTTGCAGGTGAGGATCCACACAAGCACTTGAAGGAATTCCAAGTTGTCTGCTCCACAACCTCGAGATCAGAGGGAGTCACTGAGGATAGCATCAAAATGAAGGCTTTTCCGTTCTCACTCTAGGGAGCTGCATAGGATTGGTTATTGTATCTTGAGCCCAACTCTATCACCACTTGGAATGATTTGAAGAAGGTTTTTCTAGAAAGATATTTTCCTGCTTCAAGAGCTGCTTCAATAAGAAAAGAAATATGTGGCATCAGGCAAGGGAATGAATTGCTAGCTGAATATTGGGAAAGGTTCAAGCATTTGGTGTCCAGTTGCCCCCAGCATCAGATATCTGAACAACTCCTGATCCAGTACTTTTATGAAGGATTACTGCCGATGGATAGGAATCTTTTGGATGCTGCTAGTGGGGGAGCACTAATTGATAAGACCCCAGCTGCTGCCAAGCAACTCATTGAGAACATGTCATTGAATTCCCAGCAGTTTACTACCAGAAGAAATTCAGTTGAGACAAGAGGCGTGCATGAGGTCCATAGTTCATCTTCCAACCAGGCCGCCATTGAGAATAGATTGGATGAGCTCACTTCTTTTGTAAGGCAATTGGCAATAGACAGAGTTCAGCCTGCAAAGTTATGTAGCATGTGCAACTCTCCTGAGCACCCTTATGATGCATGCCCCATTCTGAAGGAAGGGTCATTTTATGATTTGTCTTAAGCCTATGCAGTCCATCCCTATAATCCAGGCAACAGTCAGAACCAATACAGCATTCCTGACCTCTCAACAAATAGGTACCATCCCAATTGGAGGAATCATCCTAATCTGCGGTATGGGAACTCATCCCAACAACAACCGATGGCAGCACCTCAGAATCCTCCTCAAGTGACCACTTCTGCACCTTCCGGACCTTCATTGGAGGACATGTTCAAGCAAATGACTTCACAATTGACTTCACAAATGAATGCCCAAATGACTACACTTTTCCAGCAGCAAATGGGACAGTTCCAAGCTTCACAGGCACAATATCAGCAGCGAACAGATGCTAGCATTCAAGATTTGAGGACACAGATTGGACAGATGGCCACATCCATAAACAACATACAGCAAGGTCAAGGATCCAGTCAACTGCCGGCACAACCAGTGATAAATCCCAATGCATCCAATCCTAATGTGAGTGCCATTTATCTGAGATCTGGGAAAGTTGTTGAGGCCACCTCTAGAAAGGATGAAGGAACTATTGAGGTAACTCCTAAGCCTTCAGTCGATGTTAAAGCTGAGAAAGTGTACAGAACACCAATCCCATTCCCACACAGATTGCAGAATAATAAGAAGATTGGTGGTGAAGATAAGGAGAAGGAAATTCTTGATGTGTTAAGAAAGGTGGCTGTGAATATTCCTCTTCTAGATGTGATCAAGCAGGTGCCCAAGTATGCAAAATTTCTGAAGGACCTATGCACCAACAAGAGGAAGTTGAAGAATAATGAGAAAGTTGACTTGGGAAGAAATGGTTCAGCTCTTATCCAGTCTAGGCCTGCACTGAAAAGAGTTCTTTGCTTTAACCCCTACTCAGGCACTACCACAGAAGTGCAAGGATCCGGGCACATTTACGATTCCATGCACTATTGGGGATAGAAGATTTGAAAATTGCATGTTGGATTTGGGAGCCTCTATAAATGTCATGCCTACTTCCATCTTTAATAACCTTGATCTTGGGCCCTTGCAGTATACAGGTATTACCATCCGGTTGGCTAACAAGACCAGTGCCCGCGCCATGGGAATGGTAGAAGATGTGCTGGTGCAAGTTGATGATTTGATATTCCCGGCTGATTTCTACATCCTGGACATGGCAGGAGAGAGAAATTCCAGTAGATCACCAATAATCCTGGGCAGACCATTCATGAAGACAGCCAAGACTAAAATTGATGTTGATGATGGGACCATGTCTATGGAGTTTGGTGATATAGTGGCGAGGTTTAAAATCTTTGATACTATGAAGCAGCCCCTGGACGAGCACTCTGTTTTCCAAATGGAGTTGCTCTCTGAGCTTATTGATGATAACTGTGATGATTTGGTTTCTGAATTTCCATTTAATTCTAGCTTTGATGATATTTCTTCATGTCCTGATTGTACTAACACTAACCATTGTGTGGTATGTGCTGAGATTGCTGCATGTTTAGCAGGTGATAAATTTGTCAGTGCAGTGGATGAGGAACATGCTGAAGATGAAGCAGCGCCGGAGACCCTCCCTACCTATCTGTCACCTCCCCCTACGAAGCCACCAGAGGAAATGGATTTTGCACCATGGATAATTCAAGGGATTGAAGCCAAATTCTATTGGGAGGACTTTGTTGATGAAGCGGTCGTCTTTGACCCAAGAGGAGGTGACGAGTCCGCCGCATTGAGCAAGGTCACCATCATTGGCAAGTGTTTACTCATATATCAAGGATGCAAGTTATAGGACCATGGAATGAACTCTACCTCTTTGGCCTTAGGCTACAAGAAATGGGATCCAGGCGGAAGCTCCTACACTGCCACTTAATCAGGGATTTTCTTTTCCTTTCCCTCACTCTGATTTTATTGTTATCTTGTTTCATTGGGGACAATGCATGATTTAAGTGTGGGGGAGGGCACTAGTTGTAGTTTTGTTGTGTCTTGTTTTGTTGTGTCTTGTTTGTTTCATTTTCTTTGAATAAAGCTCCTGAATAATTTGAGAAGCTCAGGAGTTGTGTTGAGTCTTTTGTTGGCAAGTTTGATGGATTTTGATTGATGTTGCACAGATTGCTTGCATGATTGATATGTGATGATTCCCCCTAGGCTGAAAAATTTTTTGTTTTTGAAAAGTGATTCCCATGTGACATTGAAAACTGAACTTTGAGATTTTGTTGTGATGGCATGATTTATGATAAGTTTGGGGTGATAGGAAGCACACACTAGGGATAGAATCTCTGTCAAACAATTTGCACAAAAATGTCCAGGTGAGGTTTTGAGCCTCCAACATGTTTTTAACTGTGTGAGAATCACTTTCAAGTTGCACTTTCCTGAATTTGCTTGAATCTCTTTATGGTTTGCATGATTATGTGTTTGCTTCAGATGATTTAGGCGTTTTCTTTGTAAATAGCAACTTAGCCTAAAATAACCATCCCTAATGCATGTTCCCTAGTTAGCCCCATTGAGCCTATTAGCCTGTTAATTCTTGATAACCTAATGTTATAAGCCCAAAAATCTGGAAAACCATGTTAACCCGATCTTAGGATTAGGATAGCATGTAATCTTAGAATGGGTGCAAGAAACTAAGTTTGGGGTGGCTGCAAGGTGTAATATGTTGTTGGGATTGAGAAAAAAAAATACAATAAAAAGGCTGGAGCCAAAGGCTTGTAGAAAAAAAAAAGAGCCTGTAGTCACCCAGAAGCATAAAGAAAAAAATGAGAAAAGGAACTTGAGTGGAATTTCAAAGTGTAAATAATGTTCATGCTCTCTTAGTTCCTAGGGTCTTCAGCCTAGTACCTTTGTATATCCTACCCTTAGCCAGGCCCCATTACAACCCATAAAAGCCCTTTTGATGTTGCTTGCATGTTTTCTGTGGGAATCATTTGGAGATGAAAATCAATTTTATAGGAAGTGTTCTTGAAAAGTGAAACTGAGTGCAAAGTTGTTAGCCTGACACAAACTGAACGATTGAGTGAACACTAAATGCCCTTGTGAGGAAGGCAGTTGTTTGAAGTTGGTGATCTCCCTCTTATGTGTAACTTAGATCCCCTACTTAGATTAATGATTGTTTAAATGATGAAATTCTCAATTGTTTGGAATGAATGAATGTGGGGATTGCTTTGCTTGAAAAAGGGGGGGGGGGAGGGGGGGAGGGGGGACATTAAAGAAAACTGTTTTGATGTATTGCTTGAATTTGTGCAAGGTTGATTGGATCTTTTAAGCTTGCCAGGTCTTGAGTCTTTTTGATTTTTGAGTCTTAGTTTGCTTGGGGACAAGCAAAGTTTAAGTTTGGGGTATTTTGATAAGCCTCTGGCTCATCTAGTTTTATGGCTAGTATGACCAGGCTTTTGTGCAAATTATTTCCTATTTTCACCCAAATTAGATTAGATTGTCCTCAAGCAAGGTTTTGAGTCTCTGAAGTAGTTTTAGGCTAATTTAGCTAGTTTTGAGTCAAAATAATGCACTTATAGTTAATTCCTTGTTTTCAGGTTAAGTAGAAGTTGAGGAAATAAAGAAGCAGGGGATTCGCCCCGCGAATAGCTATTCGCCACAACACCCCGAAGGCTGACTGTTCCAAGAAAATGCAAGGTCTCTGGTTCGCCCCGTCAAGAAGATCTCGCCCCGCGAGTCACCCAACCTTGAAAAGTCAGAGACGATCACGGCTTGCCCGTGTTGAAGGTCACGGCTGTGGCAGTTTTGAAGTTGAAGAGTCTCGCCTCGCGATCATCCATTCGCCTCGCGAGTCTGGAAGTCAGAAAGCATCACGGTTGGCCCCTGATATTCATAACGGGCGTAATAAGAAGACTCTTCAGTTCCTCGCCCCGTGAAGGTTTGTTCGCCTCGCGAGAATACCAAAGGTTGCAGACTGTTCGCAAGATTCGCGTCGCGAGATATGCTTCGCCTCGCGAGTGGGCTAAAATTCTGAATATTATAAAAGGCTGTCTGGGCAGAATTGTAGGGACTTTTGCTTCTCCATTGTTCTGTTAACATTTTTTCTGTGTGTTTTTGTTTTTGTCATGGAGAACTAAGTTTCTAGGATTAATCTACTGTATGAGAATTCCATATACTTGAGGTTTTGTAAATCCCTATTTTAATTGCTTTTCCCTTTTCAATACCATATTATACATTTCTGTTTGTTATTTCAGGAGTGTGTAGTATTGTATTGATTTGTTTCAGTGATGTTATGTTCCTATACTTAATCGCGTTTGTTATTTCGCGTGCGTTCATTCATGTTCGTTTGTTCATGAGAGCTTAACCCCGTTTGTTATTTCGGGAATAGGAACATATATCCGTAGTAGCGATTACGTTGTTAGTTGTTGCTACAACTGAAAGGGGATTAGAATCTGCTTAGGGCTTGGGATTACATGAACCAAGGATAGTTGGGAATTCGAGAACAGTAGATTAATCGTTGTTTGCTATTTGATAACTTCTTTGAACTGTCTTGTTTTATTGCTCTGTTTTCATTGTCTTATTTTCTTTGATTGCATCCCAATCCAAACCCCGCCCCCCCCCCCCCAAAAACTGATTTTTGTGGAAAATAACACTTTAAAAGTCCTTATGAGACGACATCCGAGTTGTCGCCCTAAACTACAGTTCTAAAACCCGCTCGTTCTTTTTGGCGCGTGCGCGACAGCGCGACCAATGACTCAAGATGAATGAGTCACCATAATGACTCACCATAGCCATTAATGTGCATTTATGACAACTAAATGTGAAAAGACTAAAATACCCATAACCTAACCTATGTCTAGTTAACTCCAACTAAGGTTAGCCAACCATGATTACAACAAAATATCTTCTTCATCACACGTGGTCACAAATCAACTGCATACTCCTACTCACCATTACCACTCATTTGTCATGATGATTTCAAGTGAAATGACCAATTTACCCCTAAGTTAACCTAACCTAAGTTTGGTTAATTCAACCATGATTCAACTAAAATATCTCCATCCTTTTGGGGTGTTAAATTCGGCCACATCACACTAGATCCACCTCCACCACATATTTCTCTCCTTCATCCATGTTCATTCAATTTTGATGATGACAAAGTTACAAATATCTAGATATTTTCCTTACTAACTTAACCTAGGATAAGTTACTATCAACCACGGTTATCAACCACATATTTGCCCATTTGGCTCATTAAGCCCACGTCCTCCTCCCTATAAATACCCCTTGTTACTTCATTTTTGTTGCTCTTTACAAGTGCTTCATCTTCACTTCATCTCCATTCTTCATTTTCCTACACAAAAAATCATAAGTTCTTCATCAAAATTTTCAAAGGAAGTCTAAGATCTTGATCATTTCTTGAAATTCCAAAGGTATAGCCTTATGATCCATGATCATACGTTCACTTTTCATCACAAAGTTTCTTCTTAAATCCATGTTTTGTTCAAGATCAAATTTCTAGATCTAGAACTTCAAAAATATCTAGAAAATCTTAGAAAAATCATTTTGATGTGAAATAAATTTCTATGATCTCCATATGACTTCTATTTTCATTATGCACGAGCTTGAAAAATTTAGACATCCCTAGCTATTTCTTATTGACTGGGCCAAACCTATGATCAGGTGGGTTAGGATGATTTTCTTCAATCTTTAACTTGATTTCTTGTTGATTGATCATGGCTAGGTTTTGGTGGACAAAACTGTGGCCTACCTTGCATGGTTTAGCTTGTGTTTGTTTCATCTTCAAGTGATCTACAAGAGGTATCGGAGAGATTACCATTATCCTACCTTAATGTAGATATGTATGTGGTTTATATTATTTTTATGTTGTCTTGAAACCCTAAAAGTTAGGGTTATGTCTTTGTGTGTTTGTGAGCCTCTAAGAGGACTTTGTATCATGATTGTGTTGTGACTGTGTTGTGAGCATGATAAATGATATATATGTTTTTTTGATGCATGATAGTTAAAAGAAAATGGTTAATATGCTTACTTAATCATTGAAAGATCATATGTTGAATATGTTAAATAATCAAGCCATGATTTAGTGTTTGAATACAAGAATATGTATGATGTTTAGAGATTGGTTGATGAAGAGAAAATCTTCATTTGTGTTGTTCATGGTTCGGCCATGTTGTGGAACAAAAAGGTTATGAAAATCTTAAGGATTAAAATCATGGAATCTTATGAGTATTTCAAGTTTTCAAAGAATGAAAAAACCAAGAAAAATCACTAAGTTTGCAACATTGACATTGTGGCAGTATAAACTGTTTGTCCTATTTTTAAGGACTGCCTTATCTTATTTTAAATGATCCAAAATTGGTTTGAATTGAATTGGTTGATTATATTGAAAGTTATGAAATTTTAAAGATCTAAGGACTAATGTGCAAATACTGAGAATTTCAGGGATTGTTCTGAAAATTTTATGTTTATGTACTCTGTTTATAGTCCTTAACGATATAAAACTATAGAAATTGATTTGAAGTTATTTGGATTAATCCATAAAAAGATATAAGCTTTTTAGTAAATAAGGACCTTTTTACAAATATTGTAAAATATGGGACAAAAATGTAGTTTCTGGAAAATTTGATGGTTACTGAGAATTATTTTTATAGAAGTTGGTTTGGTGTGATTTGAAGTTATAAATAAAAAGTTATAAGGTTTTAAGTGAATAAGGACCTTTTAGTAATTAATGAAAGTTTAGGGACCAAACTACAATTTTAGAAAATTTATGTAATTGGACAGTTAGAAACTGTTTTTCATGCTTATCAAACTGTTCTAAAACTCCAAAATGAGTTTTGGACCATTAGAGTGTAAAATCATTGAAAAATGATTTACGCGATTTATAACTTAACGACGTTCGGTCAAATTTTTAGGAAATTTGTATAAATGGAGAGTGAGATGTAAAATCAGTGTTTCAACATTTTCATATGAATATTATAACATAGGAGGGTAATATATTTGAGGTTAAGAACCATATTTTTAAAAGTATGGCTTTTGGGCCTAAATGCAGTAGAAAGCGGTAAAACCGTCGGTAAACGTTTTAAAGGTTTTTCGAGAAAATGTTTTGAGAAACCGATACCTATGTATCTTTGATGGAAATTATTCTCGAAAATTGATTTGATTTTATCTACAGGTTTTGGTTTTAATCCAAAAGGATTTTAGTCTTCAAAGACGAGTTTTTAAAGTAAAATGCAAAAACCTAAGTCAAGAACGACTTAGTGAAAATACGAACGTAATAATTTATGACCTGGGGTGGAACACGACCTTATGTCATAAAGTATGGATAATTTTATCCATATTCCATAAAATTTAATGAACACAGAATGATTTGTTTTCTTGGAAGCCAAAGAAAAAGGCTCAATAACAAAAGTACAGAGAAATAAATAATTGGACTTGTGTTCCAATCTCATAATGCGTTAGGACTTTTAAACAAAGTGTTTTAAGATATCTTTACACAAAGATGAAAGGTTACTTGAGAACTTCTGCTTGATGTTGAGAACATCTAGCATCTGAAAAAGCACGTTGAGAGAATTCCGATGGAATCAAGATGTCATCCAATGGATAAACAAGAAGAACGCATTTCCGGCAAATTTTTCCTAAACACATAGGGAAACTATGTTCTTTAAGGCCGTTGTGCCTAGGAGATTGAGCTAACCCTTTAATGTGGATGTGAGTTCCATAGGGCCGATCTGGTTGATGCTTGGGGATGTCGGGGTTATGAAATACTCACATTGGCCCAGTGGGTTGCTCCTCTGTGGCATGGTGATCTAGCAATACACCTACATACTTGAATAGACACTACGTGTTTTATGGTAGTGTAGGATGTTCCCGAAAAAGTCTATGACGTGCACGCCATCTTTTATTGATGCATTCTTTATTACCCAATGCCGGTACCTCAGGAACAATCCTCCGAACCACTCTCTCCCACTGTTCGTAAAACCATGGTACATGAATTTAGAGGTCATTCCTCAAGTCTTACATGTCTTTTATCTAGGAAAACACGGTGTCGTGGTCATGTTTCTGTGAAACATTATTGTTTGATATGAATGCAGATATGATTGATAATTGATAATTGTACGTACCTGAGAGTCGCACCACCGCATGTCTGCCTTATATGTAAGATAAATGGAAATCTCACCTCCTTATTTTTATATTACCTATGTCGGCTTGCTATGTGTCTTCTGTATTCTTTAGAGAATATTGAGATGTCAAGATGTCGCTTTGCCGACGCATCGTAGAGATTGAGGTTCGAGCTTGCGGACACTATGGTGGAGTTTCTAGTGGACGTCTTCCAGACTATCGATGGTTCGTAGACCATGTTTCTCCTATTGGAAGAGGAAAGGGCTTAGTTCGAGAGTTACTATTGTAGTAGCTCTATTAGTGTCTTTTGTGACGATGTCGGTAGTGGACTCCAATAGAGTTTCCACTAGATCTCGTCAGTTGGGTCTGTCTTTCTCACGATGTATGAGAAAGGATTGTCTTCTCTATTTTAATTTGGCCAACGGGGTATGTTTGGGAGTTAATGTAACTGTCTATGGAGATGTGACTCTAAGTATCTTATATTTTAAGAGTTGCGTCTCCATATTTTTATGTTGAGTCTGTACATTCTATGATTTTTGTTTATGAGTCGGGTTGGGTATTATATAAATGATTTTCGAACTTGTGATCCCAATTGTGATAATGGAATATTTGATTGTCGATTCATTTAAAACAAAGTAGTTATATTTATGACTTACGAAAAAGAAAAAAAAATTATCCCATTCTTTTATAGCCAATTTTAATTAACTTACTTTTCGGTCTTAAAATGTCACTTACGATGTAGCACCCGTGAAGGGTGTTACACTCAACCCAGAGGCTGAGCTCTGATACCCACTAAAATAACCAAAGTTACACAAGAAGGGGGATTGAATTGTGTTTACCAACTTTTTGGAAAACTTTGAAATTATTTTTGCAGGTACAACAAGCAAAATTAAGACAACATAAATTTAGACAAGTGACACGTCTAAATTTAAGACAGAACACATGTGCAGACAGAGAAGGATAAAACAGAGTTTGATATTCACAATATTAACTCCCCAAGTTAAAAGCTTAAACAAACAATACTTAAGCAAATTAAATAGATACGGGAAGAGGAATATCACTAAAGAGTTTTATACTAGTTCACCCCAAAATCCACAGGACTACGTCCAGTTTCTTGGCACCACCAAGTTTCCACTATAACTGGTCAGATTACAGTACCAGTATTCTTTCCACACCTAGCCTCTCTAGGCTCAATCACTCAAACAAGTATTTTTTGCTCACCTAGCCTCTTCAGACTTAAGTCAGAAAATAGTAAAGGTTTTCTGTATTTAATACAACTTGAAAATCTTTCAGATCACACTCAGTGGAATAAATATGAAGTATGAAAGATTGAGAATTAAATTCAAATGATTGAATGAATATTCAATGAATGAATGAAGAAGTTAATGAAGTGGGTAAATGCTTCTGCGCAGTGTTCTTAATGATATTCAACTTCTTGTCTTCATCTTCATTGTTTAATCTATATAAAGACTTCAATCAAATAAATCTGTTAGGCACAACTGCAGAAAGTGTGTTCTTCTGATTTGAGCTTCAGGGACACCATTAATACAAAGAGTCGTTCTATGTAAACATTAACTGCTTGGGGACGTTGAGATTTGACAAGCACTACAAAAAACAACTGTTTAGCGACTGTAATATTCGGTCGCTAAACAGTGTAAATCTGTCGCTATTTAATTTAGTGACCGAATTAGAGACCGATTAAGGGTGGTGGCTGAATACTTGGTCGCTAAGGTTTTAGCGGCCGAATTAATATTTCGGTCGCTAATTGGTGACCGAATTTTTAGTCTCTAAATAATAATAAACGGTCGCTATTAGGTTGGTCGCATTTTTTGGGTAACCATTTATAGCGACCGATAATCGGTTGCTAGTTCGGTCGCTAATTTTGGTCATTGTTAACCTATATTAGCGACGAATTTTCGGTCGCTATACCTCATCTGTAAATGTTAAATAAAGTTTAGCGACCGAATTATTGGTTTCTAATTCGGTCGCTAAACTGGTTATTATTAATTTTTTTTAATTTTAATTTTTAAAATAAATTTTTTTTCTGATTTTCTTTAAACGTTAGAAAAATTACTAATAAAACACACCAAATAACTTATGAAATATACAATCATAAAAAATAATAAATATATATAAAAAGAATAATCCAAAATGTCGTACAAGAATCGTTTATAGTCAAAAATATGGGGGGAAAAATCAGTCATGATGAGGGGGAGATGGAGGAATCCAATCATCCTCAGCGTCGTATTCACCGATGTCGCTGGCCGATCGTCCTCTGCAGAGATGCAGACATCGAGGCCGGGGCGGAAATGGAGGAGCGGCAACAGTAGCACAACCGCCGTGAGCATCATCTCGAGCAACTGAGTCTGGATCCTCATCTGCTCCAACCCCAGCCGCAGATGTCCGCCCCCGCTCGATGCTCGCCGCATCAGGCTTTGGTGTGCCTGAGTCAACTATGCAATCTGGTTCGCCATCTGCTGCTCTCTCTCGCTCTTCTCCCGAAGCTCTGCGTTCAGCTGCGTGATGGTGTCCTGCATTTGGTGGAACTGCTCCTGAGGGACGGTATCGGCGCAGGAAGGAGCAGGCGTGCCGGACGATGAAGCGATAAACTCGCCTCCCAGGTGTCTGAGGCCATACACGTGCCCCTTCTTGTTCATGCCCCCGACGACCTCCAAATAAATAGCATTATCGTCGATGGAGACAGGAGAGCAGGGCCCATCACCAATCAAAGCCTCATCTTGTGACTATGAGGCACGTGATATGGCATCGTCCTTCTTCTCGTTGAAGCCCGCCTACAAAGTATAGTTGAAGAGATTTAGTTAAAATTATAAGTAAATATTAACAAATCATTTATAATAAATTACAAGTAAACACTAAATTATTTTTTTGCTTACAGCATAGTTACGAGCCTTGTCGTTGACCCATGTCCCCGACTTCAACTTCTTCGTCCTCTCCACCAACTCCATAGCAGTCGGGGCTCGCTGTTTCTGTGCTTTCTGCACAGAAAAATATAATATTAAATTCATAAGAATAATTAAAAATGAAAACTAATTAATTAAATAGTATATTAAGTCAAAAGTTTAATGTATTACTAGCTCGTCGTAGTGGGCGGCGGCTGATTTAGACCCACCGGTCCAAGCACATGCGCCACCATCAGAAGCTCGATTACGCCGATCTGTGGCCTGGATCTCCTGGAATTCTCAGTAGCCCAGTACTGGTCCAGCTGCCTCCTGATCTCAGGATCCACCCACCTCCCCTTATTCTGACCCTTCCTCAGCTTGTTCGTCAGATTCTTCATGACCAATGAGCCTTTATGCTCAAATATGTCCCTGACGAGAGCCTCTAAAGCTATGTCCCACCTATACTCTTTCTGCAACTTACAGTTGTTAGGAAATTCATGTGTACATATATATAATGTAAATTTAATTCAAATAACTTAATAAATTGTTACCTTAAACTCTAGAAACAACTGATCCCTATGGCCCAGTGGGATGGCCTTCCATGTAGGCCATGGACAATCAAACTTCCGTCGCAGGATCTTCGATATCGAATTAGAAGGGCCCTTCACAGGCAGAAAGCTGCAGCAAAATAAGAGCATTAATAAATGTTCTAAATAAATTTAAAAAACAAGTAAATAGAAATTAACGATACTTTATATATATTAAAAAATTAAATTAGCATACTCGTTATCCCCCCTGGGGATAAGAAGAATCCTCCTGTCGGATGGACCATGACTCTCCTGTCCTGATGATGATGATGGTCCTGTCGTCGTAGGTGTGGATGATGAGGGTGCAGCCTATGTCCCGACCACATGAGACTGGGTGGGGGGTGCAACTCCATCACCCTGAGGTGTCCCGTCCACAGAGGTGATGGTAGGGTGGTCTCGATCTAAAGGCTGTGGGTCGGCCGGGGAAGGGACTCTCGCAGCACGACCTCCACGACGACCTCCACGACGACCCCTACCTCTAGAGGAATCTGCCATATGTGAATAAAATGAAAAGATGATTACACAACAGTGTAAATAATACAAAAATAAATTACCTAATAAGTAGAATGACATTTACACAATGAATTATGACATAAATAAATTACCTAAGTAGAATCTCCGTCACTAAATTCACCCTCACTCTCATCAGTATCACTTGATCGGAATGTACCTTCGCTAGATGCGTCCAACTCGGATTGATCCATTAACTCTCTTTCAACTTCTTCCCCATTTCCGGAAATGTCCGCCAGAGAATTAACAATAATGTCCGGGGTAATTTGCAACGGTACGTGGGGTCTTGAAAACTCATCATCTTGGTACGGAGCATCTTTTTCAGGCTGGTTGATTACATTATCAGTAATTATACTGCGAGCCTTTATCTTAATAACACCCAACCAGCCATGATGTCCTTCGGGATATGGCGAGTAATAAACCTGCTCAGCCTGTTGTGAAAAAATGAATGGGTCGTACGCCTTATTATACCTTCGAGACAGCCTAACTTGAACAATACCATAATTTTTATCTATTTTTGTCCCTACGTCAAGAGTAGGATCAAACCAATCACACTTGAAGATAACTAACTTCATCACGGGGAAACCGGTATAATCGAGTTCGAGGATGTCAGTTAGAACCCCATAGAAATCATCCTCTACATTGCCATCAGTGGCTCACACACAAACACCATAGTTACACGTCTGCATTCCTTCATTCCATGTTTTTGTGTTAAATTTATATCCATTTACAAAATAAGTATTCCATGATGTAACCCATCTGTTAGGCCCCCATGCCAAATTTGTCAACAATGGATTTTGAACATTGTTTTTTGGATCTAGTACCTAAAAAATCAAATATTATATTATTCTTATACATGCTATATATTTAAGGAGATAAAATGTATTTCAACAAATGAAGGTGCTTAACCTACATATTTACTGAACCACGTAGCAAAGTGAGAAGTAATTTCTCGATCAACCTGGTCGTTTGAAATGTCAGGTTGGAGATCCCTTAGAAATTTGACGTACATCCTACATATGGGAGATTAACAGCAGGATGATTAATAATCATAAATGTCAATTGAACTTGTAATAGACATTGTAGAAACTTACTCTAAATATGGCGTGACCTCTTCACAATTTTGAAGGATATACAGATGAGCAGCATTAATGTCACGCTGCTCCAAGAAATATCCTTTTGATTTGCCACTAAATCTGCCCGGATAGTTGAATATTGATATAGGAGGACTAGTTGAACTTCCTTCGCCCGAATCAATGTTTCTAGGCATCCTTGTCCTTCTCGTGTTAACTTCGTCCGGATAGAAATAAGAGGCAAAAGTGGAAGTCTCCTCTACTAAGTATGCTTCACAAATGGAACCCTCCACTCGTGCCTTGTTCTTGACTTTGTGTTTAAGGGAGTGCAGGAACCTATTACAGAGGGATACATACAAATAATTACTAGTTTTAGGGAAAGCTAAACTACGCTCTCGTGTTCGTGAATTTCATATGTATTAAGTAAAATAGTTGATGTTGTTTACCTCTCAAATGGATACATCCAACGGTATTGGACTGGGCCACCAACTCTTGCTTTGATCGCTCCATACATATTGGGCATCCAAGCTTCCCCGCGGTCATCCAACCCGACATCATCCCATACGTCATATGTCAACCCACCATCATTCCACAGCATTGTCAACTCATCTATCAGCGACTGCAAGTACACATCAATCTTACCTTTTGGATTAGACGGACCCGGAATTATGACTGTTAGGAACATAAACTCCCACTTCATGCACATCCCCGGGGGAAGATTGTACGGAGTCAGGATAACCGGCCAACAAGAATATGCTTTTCCAGACTGCCCAAAAGGATTAAATCCATCAGTAGATAACCCCAATCGGACATTGCGAGGGTCCTGCGAAAATGCAATATGAACCCTATCAAAATGCTTCCAAGCTTCTCCATCAGATGGATAACACAAGATATCTTGCTCCCTCTCATGCTCACTATGCCTCCTCATGTGAGCTGCAGTGGCCATCGAAGAGTACAATCTTGTAAGTCTTGGCACGAGCGGAAAGTACCACATCTTTTTTAGCGACCTCTTCTTCTCAATGCCCATCCTAGTGGTTGTCTTATACCGATCCGCACCACAAAATCAACAACATGTTATGCTTTCCACTGAATCATCCTTATAGTACAACATACATCCATTCGGGCAACAATCAATTTTCAAACACCCCAGACCCAAATTTTCCACAGACTTCTTAGCATGATAAAAACTAGTAGGCATCCGATTGTCTTCTGGCAATGCCTTGGACACTGACCTGGTGAGGCGATTAAAACAGTCTTCTTGCATATTGTAGTCAGATTTGATACTCAACCATTCCATGCACATCGACAACTCCGTGTACTCCCGACATCCTTCCCACAATGGAGATCGTGCAACACTCAGCATATCATACAATCTTTGAGCTTCGGGATTCGGATTCTCCTCTATGTATTGGGAACCCATTCCACCATCTTCTCCACCATCTTCTTCTAGTACAACACCAACTGATGGTCCAGCATGATCCATTATCATATGCTCGTATGGATTCAATTCTTCCCTCCGGTCACCACTTCCATAGTACGAACCTTCAACCACAATCGAGTTTAAGTCAGGCAACGTCTCACCATGGTTACTCCACCAATAGTAATCAGGCATGAAGCCCTTCTCATAAAGATCGGCTACAACTCCATCCACGCTTTTGAAAGATTGAAACTTGCATCTTTTGCAAGGACACCTCAATTGATCACTGCCCAGTCGTATAAATCTCTCCTGGCTAACAACAAACTATATAAACTCACCCACTCCAACTCTATACTCTTCCCTAAGACGTTTATTCCGATCCAACCTACGATACATCCATTTCCGATTCTCTGGAATATCCATTGCTGGCAATTAAATAGCATGACCAATCCTACAATAACACTTATATATTACGGTGCATTCCAATAACTCCATCAATCTCGTTCTTATGACAAGGTATGAACCTATCCCATTCGAGAAGAAACCTTTGCCACACTCGGCTACTAATAGTTATTCCCATATTCAAATACCTTATTCTTGACAAAATTTTGGCAGCATTTCCCATCGGTCTCCAAGTTACACGACTCGAGCACGGTCAGAATCACCGCGATCAAGTATGCACCAGGAGAACAAAAGGAAATGCATCAGACCGAGATTTCAACAAGTATATAAGGCATTTGAACATTGAAATGACTATTGTACGAGTGTGAAAAAGGTTTTTTCCCAAACTGTCCCACTTGGACAATTCAAGATTCAATACAATGAGCATGCATACCTTGATAAGTTACGCATGCTCATTAATATTGAATCTCAAACAGGAAACTAAGACTTTCGTAAATTAATTATTACCTCTAATAGAAAATAAAACCATTAACCTATAAATATTGCAACATTGTTGAGCTTATATAAATTGCAGCGTAAATCAATACAAACTTAGATTAAATATTGTAGCAAACATCCTATTGAGCTCCACTCTCCACTAACAAGTAGCAGTTAATTGTCAAACTCATGCATAATTTCTAAATTATCAGCACACAACCAGCATCCCGCTTTTCGGACAGGATCACATCCTATTGAGCTCCGCTCTCCACTAACAAACAACACATATTGACAAACACATACATAAACATTAAATTATCAGCATACAATCAGACAAGATCACATCCTATTGAGCTCCGCTCTCCACTAACAAACAACACATATTGACAAACACATGCATAAACATTAAATTATCAGCATACAATCAGACAAGATCACATCCTATTGAGCTCAGCTCTCCACTACCAAACAACACGATAATTCACATAATACATTACACTGAGTGTTCAGAGAACTTACCTGAGAGAGAAAACACAACCGAGCAAGGATAAGGGGAGGAGCCGGAGCCAACAGAGAGTAGAAGAATATGACAACAAGGACCTATCGTGCATAAATGAAATTAGTCATTTCAAATCAAATCACTATTCTATATATACAGAATCCAGTACAACTATTTATAAGACTAGAAACACATAAATTAATATAAAATAGAATCAACAATATACCGTTACAAATATAGAACAACTTGCAACTTCCCTTCTTCCTTATACTCTCCTCCCCATCTCCTTTATTTCAGAAGAAGAGGAAACAAAGGGAGAAAAGTACTAAGGAACCTTTTCTCTCCCAAAACCTAAGTCTTGGAAGATGAGGTAAGGGTTTAAATCTTAAATTACAAATTCCATTTGTTTGTGGTTTGTCATATTTGCATGTCTGAGAACTCAAAACAAAATTCAAAACACAAAATTTAAGCTTTAACCAGTGACAAAAACGTAACTATAATAAACTAAACTAAAAAAAAAGAATGTTTCAAATGCTTTTTGGACGGGCAAAGCAAGTGTCATGATTCATGAAACCATCCAGACCTGGACTCTACTCTGGTGTTTATACAAACACATAAAACTCACCCAGGATAATTGTTCTCTCTCACTTTTAACTCTCAAACTCACACAGCACTTATAAAGGAAGAGAGGAAAATTTATGTTCTCATATTGTTGATTCATTTCCTTTATGATTTCTGCAAACACAAACATGAAAATAATGACCACCAACGGCAACACAAAAAGAGTGACAACAATTTCCACTTTATGTTGATATTACATGCCAAATTTAGAGTACTCCCTCCTTTGAATATAATGACCACCAACAACAACACAAAAAAAGGAAAATTTCAAAGTTCCTTCCTCTCTTGCTTCTGAAATTCAGAGAGAAAAAGATGAACCCTCAGAAAATTTTTGGACCCTCTTAGACATACCACCAGACCAGAATTTTTGGACACACTCACAAAGCAACCAAAACAGTAACCATCATTGTCACAAAAAGAATTTCAGAGACTGTGAAATAACAATAAAACGGAGAATGTTTTAAGCTTGGATCAACTTCTTTAATGGAATGAGTGAACTTTCTTGTTATTGAATTGAGAGACCAAATCTCTTTATATAGAAAGTACAAAATAAAAGGAAACTAACACAACCAACTAAGAGATGCTAGACTAACAGAAAAAACAGAAAAACTTAAAAACAACTAACTAACAGATTTAACCAACTAACAGAATACAATGACCAAGCCTAGCAAAACTCAACAAGCCTCAACAGAATGAAGGGCGCAGGGGATACATAGATGGAAGAAGGGGATACCTTTGCAGTGGTCCTTGCGGTTGTCCCTGTGGTGGCCGGAGCTCTACGGTGGTGGCACTGTTTCTGCGGAGGGAAAGACCAAAGATGAGAGGGAGGAAACGGAAGAGAAGAAAGGAAGAGATGAGAGGTAAGAATACTTACGTACTGTGATACGGTGGTGGCCGTACTGGTGCGGTGGTGGCGGTTGTGGAGACGGACGACGGACTGGCGCGGTGGTGGAGGTAGGGAGCAGATCTGAGAGAGGAAAAATGAAGACGTGAGGAAGGAAATGGGAGATTTCGCGATTTAGGGATTTCAGTTTTAACGACCGAAATAAATCGATCGCTAAAATGGTTAGTTTGAATTTGAAGTTATAATTTTAGCGACCGATTTAAATTTCGGTCGCTAACACGCACTATTTTATTTTTTTTTATGCGTCGTTTAGTGACCGAATTAATATCGGTCGCAAATATAAATAAAGTTTAGAGTATGAATTCATAAATTTAGCGACGGATTTCTAAATCGGTCGCTAAAATAAATAAAGTTTTACCGTTGCATTTAATTCGGTTGCCATTTCGGTCGCTAAAAATTCAGAAATTTCAGACTTTTACTATCCTTTGTTTAGCGACCGATATCTCTGCTACGCTCTATTTCGGTCACTATTTCGGTCGCAGACTCAACTCTAACCAGTGTTTCATGTAGATCCTACAATCGGCTGCTATTTCGATCGCAAATAGCAACCAAAAAATTCGGTCACTATTTTCGGTCGCTAAATGACCTTTTTTTTGTAGTGAAGGTTGTTCAAGAGTACACTTTATTCTGAGCAATTGTTGTATCAGAATTTGCAGTAGCATGCTTCTTGTACTTGCAGCAGAGAGCTTTCCTCTTTTAGTGCAACTCTCAGTTCACTTTTCAGAAAACACTTTTACTTTGTACTAAAACAGCTAAAAAGTTACTGAGTTACTGCTGTGGTACAGAGATTGCATGTTCATTCCTTAAAACCTTGAAACAAACATTCTTTATTCTTTATCCTTTGTGCTATTGTCCAGAGGTCTTCGAGACCTTAAGGAAGGCATCTAATTTGAATACGGTGACTTGGATTTCCCTTCTGATAAACTGACATTGTAGCAGTGATGGAAATTTAGACGGGTGAAAGGCAATCCAAAAATTAGACGGGCGTTCATGCAGTTTAAAACTAGATGGGTGCTAGCGTATTCCAAAATTTAGACGGGTGATCCACTGAGTCTTTTCCAGATAGATGCTTCTTGCCACGTCATCAAGTATATTCAAATCTTGACTGAGTGTTGACTTGATTTTTGACTGTGTGTACTAAATTTTAGACGAGTGATTTTTAGACGAGTCTAAAAATCGGGCTCTACCAAAAGGTAGACGGGTCATAAAATAGAAGAGTGACCTTAAGCCTATTTTCTTGCACAATTATCAGACATGTCAATTAGAAGTATGAGTGGACCATCATTGTCAATTAAAGAGATAAAAGAAAACTAAGAAGAGTGTGGTGGTGGATTAGGAGGGTCTTGAGTTGGTGGAGGTGGAGGATGTTGAATAGGTAGATTATGACTCTGTTGGAATCTTGTAAGAATGCTCATCATCTGATTAATCATAACATTGGTTGGAGCCAAGGCTTTTGCAACTTGCTCCTTGACCCGTTCCTTGGCCTCAACTTTCACTCTCTCCTCTATTATCTTGCCTATAATTTCTTCAAAATTTGGCGGTACTAAAGGTCTTGAGCTTTCAGTACTATCATGTACGTTTGCTTGACCTTGAAAGGTGCTTATTGCTCTACAATGTTGAGGTTGATCATTTGGATGGATAACTGCCAGAGCCGGTGGTTGATATGAGTGCTTTCTAAAAGTACTTTGTCTTGGAGAAGACTTAGCAACTTCCTTATACCCAGTTACTGGTTGAACGATATCAACATTCATATCTGGTCGTTCAACTATAATCTCTTGCTCAGTGTGCTCAGAAGAAGAAAATGAGTCTTCAAAAGGTTGTGGAGATGAAGCAAGAGTGAGCACAGGATGAGGAAAGTCTGGAGCCCAGTGAACATGATCTTCTTCATAAACAGAACTGATGAGACGAATTCCGAGTGTGTCCTCATGAATGTAAAATCTAACATTGGAGAGACCACATTTTCCTCTAACTTTTGGAGTGTTTCTGTTTTCCTCATCACTTAGTCCTGAAGAAGAAGATTCCTTAGTACAAGCTATCATATGATCTCTCCAAAAATCAACTGTAGAATCTTCAGGTATATCCTCAACAGGTTGTGACATCCAAAAATCTATTAGATCCTGATCAACAGAGGCATCAGAATTTGTAATCATACAGGAGTTGTCAGCTGGCATCTTTGCAGTACTCCTTTGCTTTTTCAAATCCTTATCCCTGTTCAAGTCTATCATCGGTAATCTTGGACAAATCATATAAGGTCTCACTCCAATTCTTGTTTCCATCGAGGTGTGGAACAGCCAGGTTGGTGGAACAAAATTGGCAGCTCTAATATATCTTGGTAATTCAAATTCAGCTTTCAAATGAGCATACATGAGGTGATCCACAACATCAGTAGCTTTGCCATATTCCCTTGGATGTACAAAGGTCTTCCATTTAGTGTTTCTGTCCAATATGAACCGAGGTCTCCCATAAGTTCTTGACCTTCTGTACTCAGCTGACTTAGCTTTAACTTTGTAAGGATCTTGAGTCTAGTCAGGAATAATATGCCTGTTGACACCTTCTGTGAAAGGTTTGAAGGGAGGGAATTTGATGATATTGGGGTAGATCTTTCTTGGTGGGAATTTTTGTAGTGGAAGGTGAGTAAGGGCAAGTCCAATATGATTGTACAAGGTAGATGGAAGTGGATTGTTCTGCACATAAGGAATAGGTACATGCCATGGGTATTGTGTAGGCTCAAGCTCATACTCATACTCAGGGAGAGGGTAAAAAGGTCTGGTTGACTCAGGTTCAGGTTCATGTTTACGGTAGAGTATTCTGCAGCCTATTTTGACTTTGGTCCAGCTTTTAGTTTTGCCATCATAGAGAACTGAAGGGTCGGTGTAGGGAAAAATTGTTTTTGGTAATTTGGGAAATGGGGCACCAGGGTTAATCCCTACATCATCTGATTGATTGAACCAGAGATCATCTGCAGGAATGATTTTTTGAAATTGTGGTCTAGTTTGAGATGTTTGTAGTGGTGAGTGGACAGGGGATTGGATAGGTGAGGTTATTTGTTGTTGTGGTTGTGTGGCTTGTGATCAGGTAAGGGCTGTGTTGGTGGAAGTGTGGGAATATAAACATCATGGTGAGGTGAAGGTGGTAATACAGACTTAGCAGGCGCAACAGTAATATTATCCCTATTCTCTAAACTTTCTACCAGAGCATTTACTGCTAATTGAAGAGGATCATTAACGGGGATGTTTACCTCCGAAGTTGTAACACCCCGATTTTGCTACTTTCTAAGATCGGTATAAATATAAATAAATGTTTATATTTTTATCTGAAACTTAGAAAATGATTTTTGGAAAACCAAAGTCATATTCAAATTATACTTAATTTTATAAGTGCACGGTTAAAGTTTGGGTTGAAAATTCAGACGGAACCCGGTCTGCGTTTTCACTGGCAGTAAGATTTTACTAATCAGAAAACCTAATTTTGACCCGAGATTGAAATGAATTGATTTTATATCTCATTTCCAACGATATAGGTTATTTTGAAAATTTTCAAAATAAATAAATTATTATACTTGATTCGGGTGTAAAAACCTAAATTGGGTAATCGACGGAGTCGAGAACGGACGTACGGAGACAAAATCCAACATCGGATGCTTAGAAATATTGCCACCTAGGGTGGTGAGTCATAGGGGTGACACACCTAGCAATTAATGAACCTAATGATGAGTTAAGTGTAAAAAGACCAAAATACCCCTAACCTAACCTATCCTAGTTAATTTATAACCATGGTCAAGGCATCTTCATCTTGTTTATGTGGTGGAAAATTATCCACATCTCCTACAAATTACCCCCACAAGTTTTTCATGATTACCTTAGGGTAAATTCACAAAATTGCCATAAGTACAAATGACTACATTGTCTCTAAAATGAAAAATCCTTGGACCCTTTTGCCCTTAATTCTCCACGGCCCAAACTCCCTAAGAGGCCCTCTCACACTCATTTTATGCATCATCATCTTCTTGCTTAAGTCTTCTTCCATTTTTCTCTCAAAAACTCTAAGTTCCATAGCCAACTTTTGTGAAGAAACCACTTGATTCTTTGTCATTTTTCAACATCCAAGAGGCATACCATACTCATCTCACTCAATCAATATCATGTTTTTCAATTATTTTCATGTTTCAAGGCCATGATCATCCTTTGAAATTCCTAGATCTAGAACTTTCAAAATCTCTAGAAAATTGTAGAAAAATCCTATGATCGTGAAACCAATTTCTATGATCTTGTAATCATCTCTATATTGTATATCTAGAAGCATAAGATAAAAAAAAATTATATCCCTATTTACCAAGATTGACCGAACCTATGTGTGATAGGAGGAAAAATGTTTTATTTCAATTTTTCAAGTATAACACTTGTTTTGATCTAGTGAATACATATTATAGTTAAATCCAAGAGCTTGATGATTTTGAAAATTCCTAACCTATTTTTCTATTAATGGCTGAAACGTAGAAGTTCTGGTGTGAGGGGATATTAGTTTCAACTTTGTTAAATGATGTTGATCTCATCTTCCTAATCCTTTTTGTTGTTGAATCCAAGTGATTGGAAGATCAAATCATGTTCTAACTCACTTTCCTTTTAATAGCTGAAAACCCTAACTCTTAATGAGTTAGATGATTTTGTTTCAATCTTTGAATTAAAGCAGATGATCTTGCCTTTCAAATGCCTAAAGATCATAAATCCAAAAGCTTTGGAATTTTAGAAACCTCTAGCCTATTTTCTTTGAGGTGGCCGAAGCTTGGTCAAAGTGGGTTAGGAGAATTTTTGATTGAATCTTTGTCAAGTGACAATTGATTATCTCTTCCTAGTACTCAAGGATCATTAATCCAAGAGTATGTGAAATTTTGACATCTCTAGCCTAATTAATCTATGTTGGCCGAACCTAAGTACAAAAGTTAGAGGAGATTTTATTTCAAAGTTTAACTTGTTGTGTTGTGAAGGATTAAGTGATTGTTTGATTGATTTAGTTGTGTGGAGGAAACCAAAATCAAATCGAAAAGTACTTCAAGAAAGGAATCGGAAACTTCAAGAGGTAAGGGGAGTACCTGAGGGTTTTTTCCGATAGTTATATGCCAATTGTTTGTGGACTGTATATTTTATTTGGCTTATTTATTGTTTTACGTAGTTAGAATTATCTGCTTTTAAATTATCTATTTTTAATTATTTGTCTACATTTAATTGTTATCATATTTTAATGCATGTCATAAATTGTGCTTTATGCTATATTATTGGCATGAAATTATTATTGATGTTGATTGTGGATTGTAAAACCTGACAGTGGTCAGTGCTCAATTAATTACGAGGTTAAAAGCATTAAAAAGATTTTTAAGAAATAATGAGTTTTAATTGATGGAATTAAGTAATATAATATTACTTAACGTTTTGATTAGTTTAAAATATGGGATAGTTAGAAAAATGATTATTTTAATGATTTAACGGTGTAAGAGTGTTTCATGAGTCAAATGAGGACGTAATCGTGAAAATATTTTAGCACTGCTAATTTATCCATAAGAAAATTCTAAATATTAGAAAATGTTATTAAAAAAATAAGTTTCAAAAATACTTTTATTATGGTGTTGGGAAAATTATTTTACTAGAAAAGTCAAATTTTGACTTAAAACTTTTGAAAATGTCAAGCGACGAACAATTATGAAAATAATTATGGACAGTATTCTTAAAAACAACAATATTTGTTAGAATACAGAATTAGTCTCAAAACGATATTTTTCGTTGAACTAAAGTTTCAAATAAATATTTTTAGAAGAAAGTGAGTTTTAAATGATTTGATGATTTTATAAATGAATTTCCAACATAAAAGGATTTTCTGTAAAGTAGTTTTATATGATGGTATTATTTCCGACAACTTGGATAAGTTGTGGAGGTTTGTTTTGGATTTGTGTTTCACATAATGAAAATGTTTTTAAAATTGAAAGGCGAACCTAGTTGTCGAGACGTCGGGGTCTAGTGTTCTATGGTATGGACCATGTGTCCTAAAGATGAAGTCATGGACTAGATGTCCTATAAAAAGTGATATTGATTTTTGTTCGCCAAAATCTACGAATCTAAATCTGGTGCCTCGGTCTAGATTTCGTGATTTACACATTTTGACTTGGAGTCTGTATTATTGGAATGATTCATAAACATAAATGTTTCAACATTGAATTGGTCGTGAGCCTTTGAGCTTCGACTAGGGAAGAATGAACACAAAGAAAAATGACGTGAACAAATTGGTTTACATGCATTTTTGGGGTAGACGTGCCTACACATTTGGACTTGAATTCTTGATGGCAAGTATTCATGAAGTTGCATCATTGTGCCTTGATGGACAATGAAACCATATACTATAAATAGTAACCATTATGCCTCGTTTTGGATAGTTCTATGGTTATTTTAAAACCTGCCTTATTTGGCAATGATTAAAACATGCCTTATTTGGCAACGAGATCTTGATCAGCTCATTTATTTGGTGAATGAATCTCTGGGAGATTAAGTACAAAATTTAGATGATGAATATTGAAGTATCATTTTTTTACGACGACGACTGCTAGGTATGAAACCCTTTGATAAATAATTGTTTATTTTGAATATACATGTTAAATGATGTTTGTGTGTTGTGCATATGGTTATCGTTTTAAAATCCATATATTGGTTATCACCCTTGCATGTACTTGTTCTTCTGGCTTTGCTGTTGTACCTTGGTACACGAGTGCAGATGTTGCAGAAGAGTTCCTAAAGTCACTTGGAGACTTAAGTCCAGATTGTGGAAAGAGATGTGTGATCATAGAGATGATCACGGGGTCTTATCAGTGAGTGTCTTGTAAGGCCACCAGCTTAGGTTTGTGTTTGAGGGTATATGTTTTAAAAAGTTTAATATGTGGGTCTTGATAGTTTTCATATAATTTATAAGGAAACACTATTAAGGAAAAAATTATACGTGGTTGAAGGTTTGTTTATAAATAAAATTTGGTGTATGTATGTGGTCAAGTATAGAGTAAGCGTACTGCTTTTGGTTTTGTATTTCATAATTTTCCGAAGTGTTAAAGAAGACAAAAAAATTACTTTTTTTGCACCCCGATTTTCTGTCTTAAAATAATTCAATTTCACAAAGCAACCAGCAAATTTTATTTTTAATTTATTTCCTCATGTGTTCACCAAGTAATGCCCAAGGGGGTGTTACAGAAGTCAAAATGGACTTAGCTTTCCTTGAGGGTTGCCTTCTCCTTGTTGGAACAGCAGCAGCAGATACCTTCTGCTTCTTCAGCACAGTTCCAATAGGAACATTATCTTCATCATCTTCATCTTCATTGTGAGACAACACTAGATTCATGGTTCTCTTCTGAGATGTGACAGGATGAGGTGCATCAGCAGGTTGTTCCCTGATTACAATTCCACCAGCAGGCTTCTTAGCAATAGGTTTCCTTGCAGTAGTGGTCTTCCTTCCAAATGTCTTTTTCCTTAGCCCTAGAGTCTTAGCATTGTTGAGATCTATTTGTTCTTCTTTAACCTTCATCATTTTTTCTTCTTTAGCCATAGCAGCTTGAGCATATATGCTCAGATTCATGTTGGACAAGTTTATCTTGCCAAAGACAGCAGCAGACATTCCCTTTTCAGTGAGGATTTCATGTTGCTCCTCTGGGGTTTTGGAAACAAGAATGTCATAGACTTGTTGGGCCTTGAAGATTTTTGACAGTAGCTGACAGAAAGGAATAGTAGAGAGCTTCTTCCCGTGGATTATGGCATCCTTGAATCTTCCTTAGAGAATTCTGGGCAAGTTGATTTTGGTCTCAGTAATAAGATGGCAGAGACAACTTGTGTAGGGCTGATAAGTTGTCTTTCGACCCTGTTTTGTGAATAACAGATTTGTTCAGGATTTGATCAAGAATGCGAACTTCATCCTTCATTTCCAATGACTTCCATGAGTGAGTTCTTACTTTGTCTTCTCTCATCAGGAAAGTAGCTACTACTTTAGAACCACCAAGGTCCTTCTCCCAACTGTTTGTGATGAACACTCCTTCTTGAGCGCATTTAATAGATTCAGAGACAGTCTTCTCAGAAACCACTACTCTTTTTCCAAGAACATCAGCGGAGATTTCAGCAATAGTTACCTGAGGGTTTCTCCATAAGTCCCTTATCAAGTTTGGATATATGGAGATTTTCTCAATGAACAGTCCATCCCAACCAACAGCAATGATGTTCTTACTCACATCCAGATTTTTTTTTTAATCTCAAAGTCAAAATGATGCGCCACAACAAGATTCAGCTTGTCTACGTTGTAAGTTGAAGCACCAGAAGAGGAAGCCATTTTTGAGGTTGAGGATTAGGGTTTGGTAGCAAGAGAAATAGAGAGTTATTTCACAAGAGAGGTTTCAGAGAGAAAGGTTTTTTAGAGGGAAGTTCCTTTCTTAAAAAGGTTTCGAATATGAGGGGTTTTCTTTTAAAAATAAATCAAAAAAGAAAATAGAAAACAGATATGTGAAAGGACATGTCATAAAAGGTTGTCACGACACAAGTTTTTGAAACTATAAAAAGCTAATGATGGCACTGTTGGAAATAATTGATTCAGCAGAGAGAATATAAATTGAACTTATATTTGAGACAAAATAAATGCATTTAGTTAATAAATATATGGACGAGTCAATTCAAAACACAAGCAAGCAAGGACGCGTTATGCACTGGACGCGGCAAGTAAATACACTGGACTCGGTCAGTACTGGACGTGCATAAAGACATGCAATAGACTTGAAGTACAATAGACTCGTATACATTAGACGCGACAAGCATTAGACGCACAATCAATCCATACAAATCATATCAAGATGCTTTCTAATAAAGATAAATCTGTCTTCAGCAAGAGGTTTAGTAAAGATATCTGTTCATTGATGGTCAGTATCTACAAATTGTATATCAATAATGCCATTTTGCACATAATCTCTAATAAAATAATGTTTAATCTCAATATGCTTAGCCCTTGAATGAAAAATTGGATTCTTGGATAGATTTATTGCAGCAGAATTATCACACATAAGTGGAATACTACTTACAAACACAATGTAGTCCTCCAATTGATGTTTGATCCATAGAAGTTATGAGCAGCAACTAGCATCTGAAATATACTCGACTTCAGTAGTTGATAAGGCAATAGTACTTTGTCTTTTGCTTGACCATGAGACTAGATTAGCTCCAATGAAGTGGCATCCTCCACTTGTACTTTTTCTTTCAATTATATCCCCATCATAGTCAACATCACAAAAGCCAACTAATCTGTAATCACCATTTTTCTTAAAGCACAAACCCAGATTGGTAGTACCTTTTAAATATCTAAAAATTATTTTAACTGCTGGTAAATGAGATTCTCTTGGATCAGATTGAAATCGAGCACATAAACATACACTGAGCATCATATCAAGTCTAGACGCGGAAAGATATAGCAGAGATCCTATCATACCTCTATATACCTTTTGGTCTACCTTTTTATCTTTATCATCTTTGTTCAGTATGGACGTGGGATGCATAGGGGTGTTCATTGGTTTGCAATCATCCATCTTGATTTTTTTTAACAATTCCATTGTGTACTTAGTCTGATGGATGTGCACCTTGTAACACCTTGTTTTTCATATGCTTTATGTAGCAGTAAATACGTATTTAAATAGGTTTATTTTAGATTAAACTCAGGATTATTTTAATTAAACTAAAATCATTTTCTTGTCTTATTATATCATATGAAGTCACGGTAAAAATTTCGGTTGAAAATTCAGACAGAAGTCGGTCTGCGTTTTCACTGCCGGTACAAGTTTATTTTGCAGAAAACCTAATTTTGACCCGTGAATGAGACAGTTAGTGTTTTTATTATGTTTCCTTCAACTTTGGTTATTTTGAAAATTTTCGTTCAAAAATAAAATAAAATATTTTATTTGGGTGATAACGTCGGAAGAATTACGATCGGAAATGCAATCGCGTACGAAATGGAGCAGATTAGGGAGCACAAAAGAAGTGAAGTGACTTTATGGGACATGATGGAAATGGGTTATGACACACTTCAAAAGTGTAATCATCACACATTTCAAATTATATCATATTATATTCTAAAAACCTATTTTTCTCTTTCCTCTTCAACCAAACAAGGCACAAGGTCAAAACTTGCTCTCCAAGCTCATTCCTCTCTCCTCAATTTCGTGCCACTCTCTCCCCTCTCTCTATATATCCCTCTCATTTTCACTTCATCATCTTCCTTCTTCAAACTTCATTAAACCTTCATCTTCTTCCTTTCTTTTAAAAGTTCAAGCTCTTCAAGCTTTAGTTTTTATTCATCTTTTCTACTTGAGTTCTTCATTAAAGTTCTTCCTTATACTAAGGGTAATGCTCTCATATGAATCTTTTTGCAAGTTTCATCTTTTATTTCTTAGTTTACTTTATGTGTTCTTTATATGCTTTAAACTTCTAAAATCTCTCTAAAATGGTAGAAAACTCCTTTTGAGTTGAAACCACTTTCTATAGTCTTGTATTAACTTATATTTTCACATACTAAGAGGTTGTGTAAAACAAAAATCTCTACCTATCTCTTCCAATGACGGCCAAATGCTTGTATTTGTGACCTAGGAAGTTTTTGTTTCAACTTTTGGAATATGATCATGTGTTTGAGTTTCTAACTATCCCTTGATCTTGAATCTATAAATCTTGGAAGTTTTGATAGCTTGTTCCTATGATGGCAGAAAATATGAATAAGTAAGTCTATGATACTATGTTTCAACTTTCCAAGTATGATCATGGATTTAGAACTCTTAATACCTTGTGATTCTAAACCTAAGAGTTGTTGTTAAACAAAGAATATTTTCCTCATCATCCTATGATGGCCAAAACTTAGTGTTTAGGTGCTAGGATGTTTGAGTTTTTATTTTCCAAAATGATCATGGACTTGAACTCCATAGGATATTTGGATGCTAAGTCTAAGAGATTGGAATGTTTAAGTTTCAATTGTTTTCCAAAATGATCATGGACTTGATCTCCGTAAGATATTTGGATGCTAAGTCTAAGAGATTGGAAAGTTTAAAGATTTCTAGCCTATAAATCCTATGAAGGCCGAACCTACAAGGTTATGGACCTAGGGTACTTTGTTCTGACTTTTCCAAAATGATCATGGTTTTGAGCTCCTTAATATATATGGATGCTAAACCTGAGAGATTGAAAAGTTTAGTGAATGCTAGCCTATTTTACTATCCTTGACCGAATACCCTAAGTTTATAACTTAGTGGGATTTTAATTCAACTTGGTTAAATGATCATTGTTTATGAACTCCTAACACTTAAGGATCATAAATCCATGAGTTGTATAATTTTCAGGAAACTATAACCCTAAGAACTAGTCTTGGCCGAACCTATACCTTGTGGTTTAGTGTTCTTGTTTGATTTTAACTTTGATTTTGTGTTCATAACCTTATACTTCCATCACAGAGGAAACAAGGACGTTCGTACCTTCACGAAAGGTAAGAGGGGATTGCCTAGGGATATTCAATGACTATATACATGTGTGTATGTGTTTACTTGAGTGATTTGAATATTATTATGATGTGGAGAAAATACTTGAATGCCTTGTTTACTTGAACTATTGTGATTGTTACCTGATGTTGATTATTACTTGCCTTAAAGTCTTGTGAGTTGTATATATGTGATGAACTGTCGTTAACTGTGATATTATTGTTGAGAATATATTACTGTTGATTGAAGTTTGAGAAGTGACTTGAGTCTGTGCTCAATGATTATAAGGATTAAAAGCCTTAATAAGCCTTGAATAGAACTTTGAAAGTATTGATTTCATTTATAAAAGTTCCTTGTTTAAAACACTTACTTCAAGAGAATGATATTCTTGTTTTGAAAAAAAAACGTTGAAGTGTTTTTAAGTCAATAGAAACTACCTTTTTATGATCCAAAGTTTGTACGAGAGAAAACCTTTTTCGAACTATGTGTTTTATAAAGGAAAAACCCCTTTGAAAATATTTGACTTTATTCCATCAAGGATTTCAAAAGCAAACGAATTTCCTAATTGTTTTATAAAAGGATTTGTAAAGGAAAAGATTTTCTCCTAAATGATTTAGAAACGTTCTGGTTACTTGGATAGGTGAACGAGGTTTTGTATTGGTTTTTGATTTTCACTAAGCGAAAAGAAAGCACATGTGAAAGAGGATCTAGTTCACGAGACGTCGCCTCTAGTATTCAGTTTATGCACGCGATCTGGGATCCGTGTCAAGAATTATGGACCAAGGGTCCAAATCGTGATATTATGGGCTAGGAGTCCTAATCTTGGAATTGGGGACTGTGTGTCCTAATTTCGTTGTTATGGGCTAGGAGTCCTTATCATGTTGAAATAAAACATGGATAAAATTATAATTGTTTCTACGACCACAACCTTGGACTGCAGCATCGGTCTAAGGTGTTGTGATTGAGCACTCGGACTGCGTGTCCTGTGTGATTGATTTATAAGTGATGAAAATTGTGAATAGTCGTTGGCTTTGGGGTTCGACAACGAAAAAGAGTGAACACAATGAAAAGTCTCGATAATGAAAAGTCTTTTATTCATATGCATTTCCCCTTAGCAGACATGCTTGAGTTACCGAACACCCGATTAACAAGTGGTATTCGATGATGTATACATCCGAATGGCCGTTATAAGGGATTCGTGATGATGTTGATCCGGGTGCTTGAGGTGACGGAGACAACTTGCCAATGCGACATACGAGCCTGGTCAACTCTTTATTTCTTAATGATAAAACGGTGATGGTATCTCATGAGATTACGTTTAGAGCCTGATGATTGAAGTGTCATGCATTATCTTTATAAAATTGATTGATTCGGGTGTGAGACCCACTGAAATAATACTTGTTGTTTACCTATAAATAATGTTTAAAATATTAGTATTCTAAAGTGTTGTATGTCTCATGTGTATGGTTGTTGTATGATATATCCATTTGCCGGTGTCTTACTCTTATAGTTATATCAGGTCTCTTCGGGTTTTGTTGTAGTACCTTGGTACTCTAGTACCGATGTTGCAGAGGAGTCTGTCTAAGTCACTTGAAGACCTAGTGTTAGAGGTTGGGAAAGTATTCTGATTGGGGGTCTCTCCAATGAATATTTGATAGAATGACCGGCTTAGGAGTCTGAGTTGGGTTGTATATCTAAAGAGGTCGGTAAATGTAGTGTTATAATCATCCATCTGTAGTTTGAACCTTTTTTTCGAAAGTGGAAACTTAGAGAAATGTTGTATGTCATGGTAACTTTTTACGAACGTGACTTTACGTTTTGTATGAATGATGGATTTCAGAGTTATCCTTAAAGAAAAATTTTATACCCCAGTTTTCTGACTTAAAAGAAAACAATTTTCCGAAAGCAACCAGCAAATTATCTTTTAATTTACTACCGCATGTGTTACGTAGTAATACCCAGGGGGTGTTACACACCTCATCCACTGTTTGTTTATCTTGAAGTCCAAGAAAGAACTTGAGTTATCCCATCATGCTCATTTCAAATTCTTTCTGAATAAGCTTAGAGAATTCTTTGCATAGAGATTCATTAGTAGCACCAAAGATTATGTCATCTACATATATTTGAACAACAATAAAACTGGACTTATTGGATTTTCTAAATAAGGTTGTATCAACCTTTCCTCTTCTGAATCCATTGTTCATTAAGAATGAACTTAACCATTCATACCAAGCTCTAGGAGCTTGTTTAAGGCCATATAAAGCTTTCTTTAGCTTATATTCATTAGTAGGTTGGGTTTCATTTTCAAAACCCGGAGGTTGCATAACATACACTTCCTCACTAATAACACCATTTAGAAAAGCACTTTTTACATCTATTTGATATAGCATAATATTGTGATGTGCAGCAAATGATAGTAAAATGTGAATAGCTTCTAATCTAGCAACTGATGCAAAAGTTTCAGTATAATCTATACCTTCTTCCTGTGAATAACCTTGTGCAACAAGTCTAGATTTATTTCTTATCACCTTACCATTTTCATCAAGCTTGTTTCCGTAAATCATTTGGTTCCAATAACTAATTTTTCTTTTGGTAAAGGCACAAGAGTCCACAATTCACTTCTCTCAAACCGGTTCAGTTCTTCCTACATTGTTAGAATCCAGCCCTAATCCAGTAGAGCCTCGTCTGCTATCTTTGGTTCTTACTCAGACTAATGCAGAATCATCCTGCTCTCTGAATGTTGATCTGGTTCTCAGCCTATCATTAGGATTCCCAATGATTTGATCTTGTGGATGATAATTTTTGAAGTACGAAGATCTTTGTACATTTTCCTATTGAGAGGTTGAAGTTTATGATTCATGTTGTTTAGGGTCATCCACTTGATTATCAGGTTTGACATTTGTTTAAATTTCAGAATCCTTGAGATTCAAATTTACAATATCTTCATCAAGCTCTGATAATTTCTTATCAGGCTACTTGTCATCAAACTAAACATTTATACATTCTTCTACTACTAAGGTTCTAGAATTGTAAACTCTAAACCCTTTGGACGACTCATAATATCCTAATAGAATTCCATTATCTATTTTAGCATCAAACTTACCAATTTGATCTTTAGTATTTAATATGAAACATTTACAACCAAAAAGATGAAAGTAAGATATGTTGGGTTTTTGACCTTTCCACAATTCATAAGGAGTCTTATTCAAGATTGGTCTAATGTATATTATGTTCTGAATGTAGCAGGCAGTATTAACAGCTTCAGCCCAGAAATGTCTAGGGACAGAGTTATCATTGAGCATTGTTCTAGCATTCTCTTGAAGAGATCTGTTCTTTCTCTCTACCACACCATTTTGCTGTGGTGTTCTCGGTATTGAGAAGTTGTGAAGTATACCACCTTCTTCACTAAACTTTTGGAATAGCTCATTTTCAAACTCTCCCCCATGGTCACTTCTGTTTGAAGTGATACACATGCCTTTTTTCATTCTGCACACGTTTGCAGAAAATAGAGAAGACCGTGAATGACTCATCCTTGTGTGCTAGGAACATAACCCATGTCCATATAGTGTAGTCATCTACTATGACTATACCATATTTCTTTCCACTAATAGAGGCAGTCCTAGTTGGTCCAAACAGATCAAGGTGTAGCAACTCTAGTGGTCTATTAGTACTAACAATATTCTTAGATTCAAAGGAACCTTTGACTTGTTTTCCCTTTTGACATGTATCACAGAGAGCATCAGATTTGAATTTATGGTTTGGTAATCCTCTCACGAGGTTATGCTTTTTTAGCTTTGAAATTAATTTCAAGCTTGCATGACCTAGCCTTTTGTGCCAAATCCAAAGCTCATCTTCAATGGACACTAGACACGTGACACTTTGATTTGTGAGGTCCTCCAAGTCAATCTTATACAAATTGTTTTGCCTCTTGGCAGTGAATAAGAGTGATCCATCAGTCTTCTTGACATTACACATGTTCTTATCAAAGGAAACAGCAAACCCACTATCACATAATTGACTTATGCTTAGCAGATTATGTTTTAAACCATTAACTAAAAGAACATTATCAATGGAGGGAAAATGATATTTACCAATTTTACCTATTCCAATGATCTTTCCTTTATGATTACCTCCAAAGGTAACCCAGTCACCATCCTTATGTTTAAGGTCTTGGAACATACACCTTTCTCCTATCATGTGACGTGAGCAACCACTATCCAAGTACTAGGATGTGTGTTTCTTTCAAGTTGTTAAGCAAGTCTGTAATAGGTACAATCTTATCTTTAGGTACCCATATTGACTTGGGTCCTTTCTTGTTAGTAGTCACTGGACAAACATGTTTGATATGCTTGTGATGTTTGCATCTAGATGTTATATGACCACCTTTTCCACATACTTTACAGTAAGTATTGGACGAGCTCAATTTAGTTTTAACATGCTGTGTTTGAGATTTTGAGGTTCTATTATGTATATGTGTTTTTGACTTTTTATAAGATGCTTCATGCTTTTCTTTGTCATAAACAAGGCCAGACTTATCATGCGGTGACCTAGAGTACCTTAAAATTAAACTTAGTTTATCTGAGCCACCTACAAATTTAGACAGTGTATCTGTCAGGTATGTCACATCTTGTTTCAGTTTTGTAACTTCACAAGAAACAGTTGGCTCACACTTGAATTTGTCAGTTAGACTGACATTCTCTGATTTTAGTTTGTCATTTTCATTTACAAGACTTAGTTTCTCCATGTAAACCCTATCAAATTCTTTAGATAGTTTTGAAAATTTCTTTTTGAGACTTCTATATTCATGAGACAGAATTGATGAGTTGTGCAATAATTCATCAAATGCATCTTGAAGAATGAACAGGTCAAAATCCACTACCTCAGCATCAGTGTATTCATTTTATGATGATGTATCAGTCATGAGACAGATATTTCCCTCTTCCTCAGCTTCATTTTCTTCATCAAATGAAGATATATCCAGATCCCCCCAAGTAGCCATCAAGCCCTTCTTCTTTTTGAAGAACTTCTTTTTGTCCTTCAGATCTGGGCAGTCAGCTTTGAAGTGTCCAGGCTTCTTGCATTCGAAGCACAGAGGTGGACCCTTTTCTTTGGAGTCTGATTTCTCCTTGAGGAACTTTTTGTTGAACTGCTTCCTTCTCAAGCCACCTTTCTTTCTCCACATATGTTGAATCTTTCTGGAGATGAAAGACAATTCATCCTCATCAGATCCTTCATCATTGTCAGAAGGGTCTGCTTCATCAGAGGATTCCTGAGCTTTAAGAACTTTGGAGAGCTAGCCTTTTTTGACTTTAGGGAAACTTACCTTCCTTTTCTGGAACTTTCTTCTTCATTGAGCTCAATCTCATGAACTTTCAAGGATCCAAGAGGTTCCTCCAGGGTAACAGTATTGAGGTTCTTTGCTTCCTGAATAGCAGTGACCTTAGGTCTCCACTGTTTATATAAGCTCTTCAAAATTTTCCTGACATGATCTCTATTATCATAGGTTTTTCCAAGAGATCTAAGACTGTTGGTGATGGTTTGGAATCTTCCAAATATTTGATCTATGGTTTCATGTTCATCCATTTTAAATCGCTCATCTGATGAACCAACATGCTTATCTTTGATTCCTTGACTTAGGATGACCCTTTGATAGTGTGATTTTACATGATGTTTCTTGTACACTTTTGCATGCATTTTTCATATAGATTAGGCATTCTTTATTTGATTTTAGTTATTTTTTCCCTTGGAACGGGTGAAGCGGTTTCTTGGTGTTGTTTTGCAGGAATTAACGTAAAAATGCTCAGAATTAGCCTTGATGGAGTTTGGATGAAACAGAGCTTGAAAAGTGAAGAAAATGAGCCAAACAGAGCCCATCACGGCCTGGCTGTGATGACCATCACGGCCATGATCAACCAGAGATGAAGGCAAAAGTCAGAAGCTGTCACGGCCTAGTCGTGATTACCATCACGTCCTAGCCGTGATTACCATCATGGCCGTGATAGACTGTCTCGCGACGCGAATCTTCCTCTCGCCTCGCGAGAGTCCAAATTTGAAAGCGCGCCTTTAACAGAACGCATCACGGCCGTGACGCGTGGCCTCTCTATATATATGAGCGCCGCAGACAGAACAAGGGAGGCTGGGTGGAGATGGGAACCCTAGTGGAGACCAGAAACCACCAGAAAAATAGAGACCTTGGAGGTTGCGGCTAAGGAAGGATTGGAACCCTAGAATGGAGTTGCTGAGAGGGGCTGCTGTGACGATAGTGGAAAGCTCCCATGGAGTTTCTTCTCTCCTCTTCTCCTATTTCTCTGGTTTTTGTTTTCTCTTCTATGAGTAGCTAAATCCCGTTTTTTGGGATTAGATGTAATCAAACTGATTATTATGTATTTATCTTGACTGATTATTCTGTGTTCATGCCTTCGTATTAGTGATTAATTTTCCATGCTTAATGCTTGTTGTGGCTAGCACCCCCATGACTCGATTAGTGTTTTGGTTTGCAATGGACACGTTCTTATCAATTCCGGAACTGAAATTAATCACCTAGTAACCCTTACGTCTAGAAATGGAGTTTGGTTTACTAGTAATCGCGTAATCCCTATCCCTAATGCAAATTCATTAATCTAGGCCACCTAAGGAATTAGGGTCTATTAGTGGATTTAGGCTCTTGCCATCCGAGACATCGGGGCTTTAGTAATCTAGTGGATTGATTTTAATATCTGAAGTATGAATGGGAGGTATCTAGTCCTGATAGTACATGAGCTAGAGGTTTGGTGAAGTCTAGTCCCAACATATCCTTTTCGCATTCCAAGTGCTCGACAAAAATACAAAAAGATTTTATTTCTTTTGTTTTGTTTGTTTTGAATTCTCTTTTTAGTCTAGATAGTTGCTGAGTTTGTGAACCGATAATTGGCATCCAATCCCCGTGGATACGATAACCGGTCTCACCACCGTATTACTTGCACGACTGGGTATACTTGCCCAGATTCGTCAAACAAGTTTTTGGCGCCGTTGCCGGGGATTGGTTTTGCCAATATCATTAGTAACAAAGTAGGCAACTAATTTAGACATTTTTATCTTTTATTTTTCTGTATATATATTTGACATTTTCTTTGTACAGATTTGATTTTTTTCTTTTGAGTGTTTGTTTGTGCAAGGGCGAGGAAACACATGGACTATCATTACCATCCAACTTGGGAAGCTCAACTTGACTGGATCGTGTTTGATGGTATCACTATTAGGCACGTGAAGATTTACTCCAAGGAGGAATGGCAGTGTTATTTGTCATCCTTGCAACCACCACCGCACTTCGAGCTAGATCCTGAATTGCTAGAGATTCTTTGGGATATAGATGCTCATTCTCTGAGCTTGAGCATAGAGCGTAGCCAGGAGGACATTAGTTCCATGATTCAGAGGGCTGAGATGCGAGCAGGGAAAAAGGCTAGTAATATAGTGGCATCGCTAAGCGACATCTTTCAGAAGTTGGAAGAACAAGCCAGCGAATTTTTTAAATTACTAGAAGAAAAGCCACATGGAATTCAAACGGAAGAGAATCTATTGGCTAGCATGGACATGAATGAAGATGAAGTGGTGGTGGTAGAAGAGCAACAAGAAGAGGAATGGGAATGGAAGGAGCAAACACCGTTGAAAGCTGCTCTAGAACAGTATTCCCAGGAACTATCCACCTCTGAGGCCAAGGCAAGAGCAAATTATGATTGTATCGATGCTCTGACGGAAAGCTTCAAAATGCAAGTGGGGGAGATTTGCAAACAGCTAGTACAATACCCACGTGAAGCATTGTTTGAGCAGAATCTGGTTTTGGGGATAGTTCAAAATGTAGATGAAGTGGTGGTGGACTCTACCATGCGTGCTGAGCAATTTGAAATTTCTGCATTGGACAAATATGTCGGCTTACATGCATGTGTGGACGCTGCAAAGCTAGCCCCTTCCACTTGTTTGTCAAATTTCCTCCTGAAGACACCATTTGATCAAGGGGAAAGTGAATCCATTACTGCAGTTACAAAGGTCAATGGGGTTTTCATACACTGGCTGGGTGGGATTGTGGCCAGAGTTATATTACTACTGCAATCACCACTCCATAAATCATGGGATCCGGGTGGAGGATGCCGTTATACTGTGAGCACCAACTGGTCTTTATACCACAGGTTATAGGATCCAGGTGGATGCTTTTCAATAAATCAAGCTAGTGACGTTAAAGAAGCGCTTATTTGGAGGCAATCCAAGTTTTCTTAACCCTTCTCTTTAGTTAGTTTTTGTTTTTGATTTTTAACCTCTTGAATAATTTGAGAAGATCAAGAGGAAAAATAATAAATTGAGATTCGCCAAGTGATTTCAGGGAAAGAAGGAAGGGAGAGCAAGAAGACAAGAAAAAGTAAAGTCAGCACCCCTCACGGCCGTGAAGTATTCCCCAACAAGTTTCTGACTGGAATGAGAGCCAACACCCGCTACCGCCTCGGTAAGTCGTTCCAATTTTTCTTTCCCTCTCCAACTTGATTGTTTACATTGGGGACAATGTAAATTCTTAAGCTTGCGGTAGGGGTATTTTGAATTTGCATTTTTCATGTTGCATTCATATAGTTTTGCATGATAGCTTTGCATGATCACACAATTAGATTGCCCTTGCCTAGATTTTGCATCCAAATTGAGAAAACTGAGTGCCAAATAAATTGTGATAGTGAATTCTTGAACCCAATTTTCTTTATTCTTGTGATATGGCAACAAATAAAAATGTTTGAGACAATCTTGGATAGTTGATAATTAGCATATGGTTCTATAGATTTGTGTTTTTCATTGATTCTTGAACTACAAAATGTGAGATTTTGAGCCAAAGGGGTACTCACTAAATTTACCCCATTCTTTGTGTTAGAGTGTTATTCCTCTTGGATGGTATTTCTCTAGAACTTGACTTGAAACCATTTTGAAGCTTAAAAATTTTTGAAAACATTTTTTTTAAATGATTGAGGCACTAGGTATTTTTCTGGCCTTCTAAGCTTTGATCGATGAAATGATACCCCTTAGTTGCCCAATTTTGAGCCTACATGAATAAAATGCTTTTCTTGGTACCCTGAAAAATTTTGATGAATGATGCTTGATAAAGGACCTTCTAAAGTATTACAAAAGGGTAAAAAGGTAGTTGAAAAAGTTTGGGATGAAAGAATCAGAAAAAAATATTTCTCTTGAGTTGAAAAATCTCCCCTTCTCCAAGCAAAAGAAAAACAAAAGGAAAAGAAAAATAAATGGAGAAGGGGATGACAAAAAAGAAATGAGAAATAAAATGAAAAGAAAAAGAAAGAAAGGTGGAAAAAGGAATCTAAACCCAAAAAGGTATTTTAGAAGGTCATGTTTGCAATGCTTGATATGTTATGTAGCCTTTTGAAATATCCTTTTCTTGATTTCCCCACCTAACGATTAATCCCATGACCCCATTACAACCAAAGCAAAAAGACCTCGTGATTCTTAATTTTTTTCATTAATAAAGTAGAGATTTGGTTGATAGTCAAGCCTATAGTAGAATTCATTCCTTGATGAAAATCGTGCGAATTGTCTTATGCCCCTAAACACTTGAGTGAGGTGAAAGAAAGCCAAGCAAATGAACAAGCTTGGGGTGAGCTTCAGGTGAGAAAGAGTGCCCGAATCAATGAGAATATGAGTCTAAGAAACCTAAGCCTCTAATTGGACTTGAATTGATTGTCTCTTGCTGAATTGTTTGAAATGCCTATCACTTGGATTATTTGCTCGGGTTCTTGATTCACTATCATTGCTTTGATTATATATCTCTTCTGGCCTTAGTGATTGCTTGAGGACAAGCAATTGAATAAGCTTGGGGTGATTTGATAGTGTGATTTTACATGATGTTTCTTGTACACTTTTGCATGCATTTTTCATATAGATTAGGCATTCTTTATTTGATTTTAGTTAGTTTTTCCCTTGGAACGGGTGAAGCGGTTTCTTGGTGTTGTTTTGCAGGAATTAATGTAAAAATGCTCAGAATTAGCCTTGATGGAGCTTGGATGAAACAGAGCTTGAAAAGTGAAGAAAATGAGCCAAACATAGTCCCATCACAGCCATGATCAACCAGAGATGAAGGCAAAAGTCAGAAACTTCTGCTATCACGAAATTATCTGGGTTATAACTCAAGAAATAGTCATAACCACTTCTCTCAACAAAGTGTGAAAGTATCCAGACCAATCGATTCCTTTAAACCAATTCACTCAAATGTTTAATACATCGAGGATCATTTAGAAGTGTGAGTACGACTTCTCACAACAAAGAAATGAATAACTGGAAATTTATGAATCATCATAACTAATTCATGAGTCTTGACAGATTGCAAATTAAAATCAGAAAATTTATCTGACCCACACAAACTTCACCGTTGTGATTATCTAATACAATCACAGGATTTGAGAAATAAATGTCAACTGACAAACACAAGAGAATCAAAGGGTACAATGAAGAATTCCTCAATCACGAGACACTCACCCGAGATCGAAAATCCACTCGATTCATCTTGGTTCCAACCAACATACACGTCTTTCTAGCAAAGCTTAGTATGACCACCTTGAATTGGGTACGATCCCGAACAACTTAATCAATCGATCCAACATCACTCCTCATAAACTGAGTTGACGATGCAAAACCTTAGATAGATCATCACTCCAGTCTGGTACTAACTCGTCTTCACGTCAATCTTTGAGTAGTTGACAACTCCTAGCAATTAATTTACCAAATCAACTATGCAAGTTAGAGAATACTTATTCCTAATTCGTCCTTTTACCTAGTCGTCAGAAATCTAGACGGTGACACGAACTTCCACACAACGTTGGTGATTCACAAAGAAAACACTCGGTCTAGCAAACGATTCAGACCACCGATCTTTCAATTGAATCGAGTCGTCGAACTCGTTTCAATCTTTATAGACAACATCTTACACAAAAGGACAGAGATCTGACCGCATCCAGAAACTAGATCAATCAAAAATCAATGTCCTTTGCTAACCATAAACCTAGAATATTTCCAGGAAACATTCCTGGAAAAATCCTTTTACACAAGCATCTTGTTTCGAATGTCTGACACGATTCGCAAGGATAATCGAATGTCATATCCGAACCCAAGTAACATTCAAGATCTATGGTCTCCGAGGACATAAAACCCTTGGAAAAACATCAACAAAACATATACTTGTGCGTCAACACACATTGCTTCAACAAGAAACAATTCAAACAAGAACCAACCAGAGATCACACAACAAAAACTTAACAGACCTATTCCCCAAAGATCCCGAAAGACTCGACCAGCTCTGATACCACCTGTAACACCCCCCTTGGGCATTACCTTCTAAACACGTGCGAAAATATAATTAAAAGATAATTTGCTGGTGCTTTCGGAAAATAATTTATATAAGTACATAATTGTCTGAAATTGGGTATAAAATTTTTGTCACGACTCCATACCTAAGCCTTAATTGATCGACACACAAACTTATTATCATAGCTTGACAAGCCTATTTAATTTAAAGGATATACTTAAATACAAGATAGTAGTTTTACAAAAATTTTGACAGAGTCTCCTCTGTAATTCGGACATCCCAGGTAAAATCACACCTGTTAAAATAATTACATTTTCACTCCAGGATTCCAGTTACACCAAATTCAACCAGACATCAATACATAAAAATAATAGTTATAGCCATAAGCTTTACAAGACCAAAAGAAATAGCTTAAATTTTCATTCAAAAGATATGTTCTCCGAGCTATAGACATTCCATTTTAAAATAAAGGCTCTCTGAGCCAAACTCGTACATACTATCAAAATAATCTAAGCCTCAACCCTACGCTGGTCGTTCTAAAAGTTATTCCGCAAGTAATACCTCATCTAGCAACTAGATCTAAGTCTCTGAGTGACTTAGAAAGACTCCTCTGCACCATCTATGTTAAAGTACCCAGGGTACAATATCGAACTAGAAGAATCCTGAAATGTGTGTGTAAGGGTGAGACGCCAATATATGGTTTTAACCCAATAACTAAATGCTCGACACCACATAACACATATACATTTACCACACGAGCATTTATAAGCTAATAGTCTATCAATGGGTTCAACACCCCAAACATCATCCATAAAATTATGCATGACACTTCTATTCATCATCTAATTTTCGTCCTAATCTCATGAGATATCCCAACATCATATGAGTTGATCAGACTCCATAGCCACACTGGCTAACTTGGCCAACTGCCAATAGGTGCGCAACCTCTTCCCATCTTCAAAAGGCATACACAGCCAGGCACACACAAGGCCAAACACATTGCTAAGTCCACAACCAGTGGCCCAACCATTAGCAAGTAAGATGGGGTCTCCATGTCCTCCCTAGGCACATGAGATAAATGCACATCGTAATTACCTTTCACCGATGGTAATTGATGCATTATGTCACAAACCGCAGGCACGTCTGCCAAATGCATGCAAAACACTTTTGTTTTGATCTTTTCTTTGTGCTCACTCTTTCTTTTGCCGAAGCTCAAAATGGCTTACGACTCACATAGTTTTTAAATACTTTTAAAACTTTCATCACAACACAGGACCTCACTGTCCATAAAACTTTTATTAAAACATAGGACCTCACAGTCCATAAAACCTTTATCAAAACATAGGACCTCACAGTCCAAGTGCTCAACTACGACACCTCTCGACCGGTGCACCAGTCTTAGGTTCGTGGCACTAGAAACATCTTCAGTGTTTCAACACAGTATACCTCATGTATACAATATAGGCCTTCAAAGTCCAAATGACTGAGTCCATCACAACACAGAACCTTAGTACCCCGACGTCTCGGTTACTAAGTTCCACACCACTTTTAACACTAAATCAGTTTTGCCTTCATAAATTCGTTTCCAAAATTGGAAATTCATCAATAAAATCCTTAAATAATAAAACTTGGTTTTCACAAATGTGAGTCACTTGAGGTTTTAACTTCCTTAAAATATGTACTACCGTTTCAAAATACTTTCCTTCTACGTTTTTCCAAATCTGTCATCACATTTTTCCAAATCATTCATCAATTATCACTTAAAAGCTTCTCAAGCCAAAACTTAACTTTTTCCACTGAAACAACTTTCTAAAATCATCATTAACTTCTTTTCAACAATTAATTTCATAAAATAACTTTGTATAATATTACAAACTTTCTTACATAAAAATTAGCAGTACAGAAACATTTTCACAATTTCGCTCTCATTATGACTCAAGTTACTTTTACACTAATAAATCATCATCATCAAAACTCCTTATTTTTCCAAAATAATACTTTCCACCACTATTATATTCCAACGTTTCCCATAAAACCTGGAATATAATTTACACAGCTTATTAAAGCTTTTATCTGATTAATCGGTTGTGCACTGACCACAGTCAGGCTGCTCAAACAACACTCACAAGCAACATTCAACAACAAACCACCAGACAGATCATGCACCATAGCAATATCATATCCAAATAATCAAATAATTTAAAACAGATCAGACACTGATACTCAGATATACAATTCAACATAAACCACATAATCAGATAACCACAACCACATCAATTATACAGAATACACAACAAGCAAATGGTCAACAAGCAAATGGTTATTGAGAAAAATCCATCAGGCAAGTCCCCCTTACCTTTGTAGACAAGTGAAGGATCCTCGTCCTAGTGCCCACGTTAGCTCATATCTACTCCATCAAGCAAGCATAGCCATGTCCAAACGTCTCAGAGAGTAAATCCAACAACGCGCAACAACCAGAAATCAAGAAATCAATTACACATGATCAAACACACATTCTAACTTGATCTAAACACTTAATCTAATTACCAAACAAGGTTATTTTTAAAGAAAATCATGTTTGAAGCTCACGCTTCCCAATACCCTTTAAGTAAACTTTGTTTTGATTAAAAGATCTTGAAAAAGAACTTTGGAAATCATCCATTAAGAGTCCTAATTGCACTAAATCATAATTAATTTCATAAAAACATACCCAAATTTAAATCAAATTAAATTGGGGTTTTAGGGCTCCTTATTAAAATTTAGGGAAAACTCATAATAATGAAATTGGTTTAGGGAAACACAAATTCACAGTCCCAATCTCATAAAACAACCTTAAATTTCAAGATTAAAATCTGAAATCAAAGGGTTAGGGTTAGGATTTCAAATCAGATTTTGGGGTTTCTTGAAATTAGGCAAAGTGAAATGAGAAAATCACTCACCCAACTAAGAGGAAGAAGGAGATGGTGGTTATAGGATGATCCGACGCGGTGGAGGCGGCTGAGGACGGCGGCGGCACGACATCAACAGTGGTTGAATGTTTCTTGAACACTCTTGACCAAAAGAACATGGGTAAGTTTCAAGGAAAAGAGAATGGAATCTCAAACTAACCAAAAAGGAAGTTGAAATCACCTTGAACGAGTCGTGTTGGAGACGAGCTGGGTCACAGCTGTCTCCTCCTCCTCATGCGGCGCGTTCGATGGCGGTGCAGGGGCGGCGGTCGCGCGGCTGCTTCAAGGAAGGAAGGAAGGTGAGTTTGGGGGGAGGAAGAAGATGATGTGAGGAGGAAGAAGAAGAAAAGAGAAGAAAGGAAGAAAGAAAGAAGAAAAGAGATAGAAACAGAGAAAGAAAAGAGAAACAGAGAGAGAACGTCGAGAATGAGATAGAGAAAAGTGAGGAAGCTTAGTTTTTAAGCTAATTATTTAGTGATAGGTACAAAATGAGTGATAAATATTAGGCCTAAAATAAACATGTTTTTACTTTTTAGAATCTAAAAATAAAGATTGATAAAGATATGATTTCGAAATTCAAATTAGAGTAAAGATTAATAATTGAACTGATCCACTAAGAAAATACTCAGTCCAAAATTTAATCTCCGATAAATGTCAAACCAAAATATTTTTAACTCTAAAATTAAATAGAATAGGAATATGAAAATATTTTTCTCTTAATCATATTATTTAAAATATTTTTCTGTACTGGTATAATAGTGACAATAACATAAATTATTGTCTATTAAAAGTGCATTCACTGAAGTAAGTCAGTGCTAACGCACCTAATAAAATAATTTGAAGAGAGTAATTTAATTACTCAGACTAAACCACCTAACATAATAAACATAAACATCCAAATAAAATAATTAATACTAGGTGTAAAAACTAGGGTGTTACAATATGTAGCAGCTGGTAGCTGTTGTGCACAGGTTTTATGGATGAAACAACAATTAGTTGATTATGGTGTGCAACTAAACCAAGTTCCTATTAGATGTGACAATACAAGTGCAATTAACTTAACTAAGAATCCCATAATGCACTTAAGAACTAAACACATAGAAATCAGACATCATTTCATTAGAGATCATATACAAAGTAGAGAAATTGAAATTGAATATGTTGATACAACTAAACAACTTGTAGATATTTTTACCAAGCCCTTGAACAAGAAAATCTTCTTTTTCATTAGAAGAGAATTGGGCATAATTGATCAATCCTATATCTAATCCCTCTATCATGAACAATTTAGATGCTATGTTTGAATGTTTAAATGCTTACCTTCTCTATTGCTTTGACTGTTTATTTTCTTTACCTTTTTTATAATGCCAAAAGGGGGAGGAAAAAGTATGATATAGAGAAGGGGATAATAACAAATTATACATGCATATGTTGAAGGGGAGCTTAAAAGCTTACATGATTAATGGCGAGTAAATTAAATTCTGCTATGATAATTTTTTTTTGCTCTGATATCTTCTGCTCTGACTGCTCTGATACCATGATATAAATCTATCAAAAACACTTAGCTTCTGCTACACTTATACTCTGATCTTATAATTTGTTAAAAGACTTGTCATAATAAAAAAGGAGGAGATTGTTAGACTCAATGACTTAGAGATTTTTGATATATGACAAATACAACATAATGTGTATGCAAGTGTTTTAGTGTCAAATTGCAAAGACAGGTATCAAACAATAATCAACAATTTCGGTGAGCAATCAAATGAGAATATTTAAGGAAGAACTTGAAGAAATCAAAAGAGCTACATGGAGGAATCAAAGAGCAAAGATAAAGATCGATGAATCATCAAGACAAGAGCTTAAAGGATAAATTAGATTTAAGTCTTAGATGATTTGTAAGAGATGAAATATCTTATTCACAAATAGCTCATTTGAAAAGATGTATGAAAGAAAATCAATTTTCATAACCTGCATTAAAGGAATAAGTTTTCGTTAATGAAAATGATTTTTGGAAATAAGATTTTTTGAATCGAAGCACTCATCTAACACTGAAGTAATAGAAGCGCTCGTCCAACACTGAAGTAATAGAAGCACCCGTCCAACACTAAAGTGACAGATGCGCTCGTCCACTAAAGTGATGCAAATGCTCATCCACTAAAGTGATACAAGCGCTCGTCCACTAAAGTGACAGAAGCGCTCGTCCACTAAAGTGATACAAGCTCTCGTCCACTGAAATGACTAAAGTGCTTGTCCACTAATGTGGCAGAAGCGCTCGTCCACTCAAGCCTTTCGACTTGCTAAATCCTAAAGGAGTGCCCATCCTATGACGTGGCATATGGAGCTCTTCTACTAGCTCGTCCGATGTAAAATCTTAAATTCAAAATGGCTAGATGGGCGCGGTTATTTTCAAGATGGACTCGAATGATTAGAACCGATGTAGAATCTTATTTCAAGAACCAAAATCAAGAAAACTGAATCTGTTAATTAGATCCAAATCTGTTTTGATTGATCCCAACGACTATAACTTGTTTTCTATATAAAGAGGTATCAAAGGAACACTTAAACAAACAACGAATAACATATCGAATACAGTACACCTATCATTCATCATCTTTCTTGAGCTTATTGTGAAAATAGTGTTTTGTTCTCATAAGTGCTTCAATTTGTTTATCTGACTATTGAGAGTTAGGAATCAATTTTTCATTTTTATTTGATTGTAAAGAGAGGGGGAGTCTCTCTGAGTGATTAGGGTGAGGTATCCCTAAGGAAGAATATTGTGGCTGTTCAAAAGAATGTTGTATCTCGAGGTGAAGGAGTGCTCTGTGTTGTAAAGGTTTTTCAAGCTACCTGGCTAAAGCTTGTGTGTTAGTGTGTGAAAACCGACAGGTGGATTGGGGACTGGATATAGGTCACAATGGAGGTGACTGAACAAGGATAAATCTGGTTGTGTGGTATCTCTAAACTTAAACTCTTTTACTTTCTGTTTATGATCAAGAACTTGTGATTTTGATGTTTAAAGTTCAATATAATTTCTGTTTTTGATCTGTATAAACTGTATTGAAACCCGAGTCCATTTGTAATCAAGTCTGTGTTATCTGCGTTCAAAACTGAGTTGATCAAAACCATTCTTGATTGCTGAAATTGAAGCCCGCTAGTTTGTTCTTGATTGTTAATGCTTGTATCTGAAACTTGCATAACTTGTTCTTAATCTTTAAAGGCTTAATTAGTTTCCGTATCTGTTATTACTGAGTTATTGAACTTGAATCTTTCTGAATTAATTCTGAATCAATATTTCTTATCTTCATCATCTTCCAATTCAACATTTTATATAAACCCTTCATTGATTTTGTAAAAGATCCTAAGGCCACAAATCCGCAACTCTGATTTGAAAAGTTTTGTGAAAAGTTTTTAAGAGAGAAAGATTTTTAAGAAAACTCAATTCACCCCCCTCCCCCCTCTTGAGTCGTTGAAGCCAAGACAACACATTGAGCTCTAGGAATAGCAGCTCCAGCATCACCTCTTGGCTCAGTGTAGACAGTTTCAATCAGCTCCCAGATATTCACATTTTGTGCATCAAGGAAAGCCATCGTTCTTTTTTCCAATAGTCATAATCACTACCATGAAAGAGAGGAGGTCTGTTGATTTCTTGTCCTTCTATATCCATGTGTGTTGGATCGTACTTCCTCAGCACTTGTTAGATGTTTGGGGTGTTGAACCCACTGATAAACTATTTGTTTATAAATGTTGATATTTGGTAAATGTTGATGTGTTTATGTGGTGGCTAGTATGTAGTTATTGAGTAAGATCCATGTATTGGTTTCTCACTCTTACATGTTCAGATGAACCCGGATATACCTTTGGTACAATCGAGGGTTCGAACGATCATGTTTGATCGTGCGTAGTATGGTGGTGCCTGGGAGATTAACCCTGGGGCACTCAGCGCCACCTACCATGGCCCAAGTAGAGAAGTTATCGGCACGATAGAAGAAGGACCACAGCAGAGAATTCATGTCGTGGAGACGGTCGAGGTATCTCTACCTCCAGTTTAGCTATACCTGCAGTACTTGGAAGAGCACGGATTGATGGATCCGCCACCTCAGCCACATCCTCTTCAGATAGTGGGACCTGAGGAACCTCCTGCTGAAGTGGAGTTAGATGAGGGGGAGGAAGATCCAGAGGAGTACACTGAGGACGATCTTGAGTTTCACCCTCCTGCGGTTGATGATGAGGATTCTTCCGATGACGTAGCCGGAACCGAGGCATCATCGTCAGATTCGTCTGGTGTAGGTGGGAGTGATAATCAGGATCTTCCCAATGGGTTTTAGTAGCTTGACCAGCTATAGGTATAGTTCTGGGGTAGCGAGTCTTGTCAGTTTTTGATCTGGCTTCTGAGAGCCATGAGTTTTGAATATGGTTCTAAACAACTCGTTGCTGATATGTATATGTCTTTATTTTCTTTGCTTAGTTTGATGGAGAATAGTCTATACTTATGAAGACTCTGTTGTTATCTCCTGTTATAGGTAATGTGTATTAAAAAAATGATGTGTGTATATATATATATATATATATATATATATATATATATATATATATATATATATGTTGTGTATGTTTACAATGATTCTATGTTTTATGTATAAAAAAAATTCAGCACTATTTTCATAAAGAAACAGTCACTCTAAAATATATTTTCCGAAACTAACCAGCAATTAATAAATTAATTTCCGCTTTTGGGTAAAAATGTGATGACCCTAGAGAAGGGGTGTCGCATTTGTGGTATCAAAGCTGGTCGAGTCTTTCGGGAATGTTGGGAAATAGGTCTGTTGTGTCTATGTTGTGTGATCTCTGACTTAGACTTGTTTTAATTACTTATTAGAAGCAATGTGTGGTAGTGAGTAAGTTTGCGTTTCAGTTTATGGTTTTGGTTTAACTGATTTTGATTTGTAGGTCAGTTATGGAACCAGAAGCTGGACGTGGACGTGGACGCGGTCGCGGTCGTGGACGAGGCCGAAGAGGTGGTCGTGTTGGCGGTCGTGGTAACATGAATGAGGAGTATGAAGAAGGAGTGGACTATGCGGCTCAAGCAATGGAGAATGTGGCAGCAGCAATTGCAAATCAAACTACAGCGATGAATGTCCAGAATCTGCAAGCTGCGGAAGGCAAGGCTTTGATTGCGTTTCGAAGTCAAAATCCTTCACAGTTTGGTCTGGATGCTGATCCTGAGAAGGTTGATCTGTGGATCCAGGAGCTGGAGAAGATCTTTGAGTTGGTTGTTACACCGGCAGATGTTCGGGTTACTTATGCTGCTTTCCTACTAGTGGGAGATGCGGAGTATTGGTGGAAAGGTGCTAGGCTACTGTTGGAGACTGAACATCAAGACATTACTTGGGATGTTTTTCGAACTGCGTTTATGGACAAATATTTTCCAGAGAGCATAAAGATCGAGAAAGAATGACAATTTCTGGGGTTACAACAGAGAGAGTTATCTGTAGGGGAGTATGCGGCGAAGTTTGAATCGCTGGCTAAATACTTTCGTTTCTTTCAAGCTCAACCGAATGAAAGCTGGAAGTGTGAAAGATTTGAATCAGGACTGCGATTTGAGATTAAGGAGTCCGTTTTACCTCTACAACTTCGTAATTTCCAAGCTCTGTGGAAATGAGTCGTAAGATCGAGCAAATGAGGAAAGGAAAGGATAATAGAGGGAGTGATGGTGGACCCTCTCACTTCAAGAACCAGAATCAGAGTTGGAGAGGAAAACAGAATCAAAGGAAGCCTTATTTCCGTCCACAAGGAAATAATCAGAATCGACAACAAAACCGTTCGAATTTTGTTGTATCAGGGAGTGGAGGCCAAAGGAATCAAAATCAAGGTCAGATTAGGAGATGCTTTAACTGTGGAGATCCGGGACACATGTCAAATACTTGCCCTAGGAGGGAAGTAAGATGTTACAATTATAATCAATTGGGACACATGATGAAGGGCTGCAAGGTACCAAAGCGTGAATTGACTGTCAATCACGTCGGAGCTAACAAACCGACAGCCAAAGGGAGAGTTTATACGATGAGTGGGACTGAAGTTTCAAATTCTGACGATCTCATACAGGGTAAGTGCGACATAAACGGTAATCTTTTAACTGTACTATTTGATTAAGGTGCAACACATTCTTTTATCTCGATGATTGTGTGAAACTGTTGAAATTGCTTGTTTCTTCCTTGTTGTGTGATCTTATTGTTTCAACTCCTACTGCTAAGCTAGTGGTAGTCACTTCTGTTTGCTTGAATTGTCCTATCATTATTCAGGATAAACATTTTCTTGTTAACCTGATCTGTTTGCCTTTAATACAGTTAGTGTTTGCCTTTAATACAGTTAGATGTAATTTTAGGCATGGATTGGTTGTCTTCTAACCATATCTTGATTGACTATGCTCGTAAAACCCTAGTTTTTCCTACGGATGAGATTTCTGGATTGTTAACTGCTAATCAAGTAAAAGCTTCTTTAAAAGAGGGAGCACAAGGATACATGCTATTATTTTCCTTTGACGTTAAGAGTGAGTTAGACTTGCAGTGCATGCCCGTTGTCAATGAGTTTCTGGAAGTTTTTCCTGAAGATGTACCTGGATTACCACCTGTTCGGGAGATTGAGTTCGCAATTGATCTGGTTCCAAGCACTGAACCAATATCCATAGCACCATATCGAATGTCGCCATCAGAACTTGAGGAATTAAAAAGACAATTAGTGGAACTGATGCGGAAGGAATTCATTAGACCCAGTGTATCGCCTTGGGGAGCTCCATTTTTATTAGTGAAAAAGAAAGACAGAACTTCTCGTTCATGCGTAGATTTTCGTCAGTTGAATAAAGTGACGATTAAGAATAAGTATCCACTTCCAAGGATAGATGATTTAATGGATCAGTTACGTGGAGCAGCTGTTTTCTCAAAGATAGATTTACGTTCGGGTTATCATCAGTTTCGCGTGAAGGCGGAGGACGTTCTTAAAACTTACGAGTACCTTGTGATGCCGTTCGGAGTTACAAATGCTCCAGCGATATTCATGGATTACATGAATAGGATTTTTCGTCCTTACTTGGATCAGTTTGTCGTTGTTTTCATCGACGATATTCCAATCTATTCTCCCAGTAAAGAAAAACACGTTGAACATCTCAGTGTGGTTCTCCAAATTTTAAAGGAGAAACAACTTTACGCGAAACCTGAAAAGTGTGAATTTTGGTTAGACCAAGTTCAATTCTTAGGACACATAGTCTCAAGTGAAGGAATTGCTGTTGATCCGTCGAAAGTTGAGACTGTTTTATAATGGGAAAGGGCTAAGACGGTGACCGAGATTCGTAGTTTTGTGGGTTTAGCGGGATACTATAGATGATTCATTGAGGGATGTTCTAAAATAGTAGGACCCCTTACCCAATTAACTCGAAAGGAGCAAGCGTTTGTATGGACTGAAGCATGTGAAGAAAGTTTTCAAGAGTTGAATGAAGGTTGACTACTTCACCGGTATTGATACTACCTGATCCTCATGAACCTTTTGAGGTTTATTGTGATGCTTCACATCAAGGATTGGGATGTGTATTGATGCAAGACCGGAAAGTCGTGGCATATGCTTCAAGGCAATTGAAGATTCATGAAAGGAATTATCCTACACTTGACTTGGAGCTAGCAACAGTGGTATTTGCTTTAAAAATCTGGAGACATTACTTGTATGGAGCAACTTTTAATGTTTTCAGTGACCATAAAAGTTTGAAATACCTGTTTGATCATAAGGAACTTAACATGAGGCAGAGGTGTTGGTTGGAACTGCTAAAGGATTATGATTTCCAATTACAGTATCACCCTGGAAAAGCAAACGTAGTAGCAGATGCTTTGAGCAGGAAATCAATGCATATATCGGCAATGATGGTCAAAGAGCAACAGTTGTTGGAACAATTCCGAGATATGCGATTGACGATTAAGATATTTCCAGGAAAATTGTGTTTAGGTATGATTACTGTTTCAAGTGGACTGATGGAACAAATTAAAGAAAAGCAAGAAAGTGATCATCACCTACAAGGAGAAAAAGAATTAGTACGACAAGGAAACGGTGGAATCTTAAGGTTTGGTGAAAGGATTTGTGTACCAAATGATGTTGAGATGAGGAAGTTAATTCTTGAAGAAGCTCATAGGAGTAAGTTAAGTTTGCATCCCGGAGCAACTAAGATGTATCAGGATTTAAAGAAATTGTATTGGTGGCATGGCATGAAGAAAGATGTAATGGAATTTGTAGATGAGTGTTTAACTTGCCAGAAGGTTAAAGTAGAACATAAAAGACCAGCAGGAATGCTACAATCCTTAGACATTACAGAATGGAAATGGGATGGTATTGCGATGGATTTCGTGCCAGGTTTGCCAAAGACTCGGAAAGGGTATGACTCTATTTGGGTAATAGTTGATCGACTGACTAAGTCAGCCCAATTTTTACCAGTTAATGTGAGATACTCATTGGAAAGACTAACCCAGTTATACATCAATGAAATTGTTAAATTACATGGAGTGCCTTTGAGTATTGTCTCAGATCGTGATCCGAGATTTACATCAAGATTTTGGCAAAGTCTGCAAGAGTCGTTGGGAACGAAACTTAGATTGAGTTCTGCATATCATCGTCAAATGGATGGACAATCGGAGAGGACTATTCAGTCTCTTGAAGATTTATGAGAGCTTGTGTGCTAGAAAATGCTGGAAGTTGGGATGAATATCTATCATTGATAGAATTCACTTACAATAACAGTTTTCACTCGAGCATAGGAATGGCACCCTATGAAGCGTTGTATGGTCGACGGTGCAGAACGCCTTTATGTTGGTACCAGGATGGTGCGAGTTTCATGGTTGGACCAGATATCGTGCAACAAACGACGGAAAAGGTGAAAATGATCCAAGAGAAAATGTGGGTAACTCAGTTAACAGAAAAGTTATGCTGATAAGAGACGACGACCTCTTGAGTTTGAGGAAGGCGAGCATGTGTTTTTGAGAGTCACGTCAACGACTGGGGTTGGTAGGGTAATTAAATCCAGGAAACTCACTCCTAAATTCATTGGACCTAACCAAATTCTTCGTCGGGTAGGTCCTGTAGCTTATAAAATTTCTTTACCGCCTTTTCTATCCAATCTTCATGATGTTTTTCATGTTTCACAATCGAGGAAGTATATTCCTGATCCATCTCACGTAATTGAACCTGATCTATTACAACTAAAAGAAAACATGTCTTATGAGACTTTACCTGTACGAATCGCGGATACGATGACTAAGCAGCGCAGAGGTAAACAAATCTCATTGGTCAAAGTTATTTGGGATGTTGTGACTGGAGAAGCAACGTGGGAAGTAAAAGACAAAATGAAGTTACGGTATCCTGATATATTTACAGGTACGTAATTTCGAGGACGAAAATTTTTTTTTAGTAGGGTAGTAATGTAACACCCTGTATTTTACTGTTTTAAATAACAGTAATACATATAAATATGTTTATAAATTTATTTGAGTTTTAGAAAATTATTTTAAATAAATAGAGTTTACCACTCAATCCCACTTGAATGTAGGAAGCTACGATTAAAATTTAGGTTGGAAAGTCAGGTGAAACCCGGCCCGCGAATTCCATTGACAGTATAATAATACTGCTCAAAAGACCTAATTTTAATTCTTGAACGAAAGACTTAAGTTTAGTATTTTATTTCCTACAATTCTGTATTTTTAGAATTATTTCAGAAAAAAATAAAATAATTTTCGTATTACGGGCAGAATACGCAATCGGGTGAGCGGCAGAATGGATTTCGGAGTTTCCAAGAGAAGATGAAGAGTTTATTTTAGGATTTTGAGATGATTCAAGGGGATGAATCATATTTTTAAGTCTAGAAGGTTCCACAGGGTTAAAGTGAAAATTTAGGAATTTTACGCTTAAGTCCCTGAACTCTCTGTTAATTACCCTTTTGTCCCTAAGTTAGTTTCTAAGTTTTTCTCAAGTGAATTGGGCCAAAATCCTTGTTTCCAATCTCTTAATGGAAGTGTCTATGAAGCCCAAAATTTCTAGTTCATGGATTGATTCCATAAAGCCTATTTGAAACTATACAAGTTTCCTATGTCATGATTTAAGCTTAAATCTTTTAGTGGGCCCCACAAAAAGGAATCCAAGCCCAAATTTACTAGGCCCATGCGAGAGCCCATGAGGGAGAAGGGGCTGACCTCATAAATTTTTGGATGAGCCAAGATTTTCTAGAATGTTCTACATTCTTCTACTTTATTCTACAACATTCTCTAATGTTCTTGATTCTTCCTAAAATATCTATGACAAAAATCAGCCCAAAGTTAGTCAAGATAATCTCACATTAAATGTGGCAAATAGTCATCATTACAATTTATTGGCAATTTGCAAAATAGTCCTTATACTTTTGGAATCTTTACAAAATGGTCCCTATGAATTATTTGCATTTCAATCCTCTAAACAAGACAACTCATCCTTTCTAGATTTTTCCAAGATGGCTCCACCCATCTCTATAAATACCTTCTCTCACTTTTCACTTAGTTTCTATTGCCATTTGTTCAAAAACCCTAAAGTTTACAAGTCTTTTAGTGTTAAAGTTGTGAAGCAGGTTCTTGGATTTCCTTTGTCATTTATTTTCAAGAGGTAAATCCTAATCTTCTTCCTTAATCATGCCTATGTTCTTTAGCAAGTTTCTTGATTCAAAGTTTGTTTCCTATGTGTTCATCATTTTCAAGTTTCTAAGCCTTGAACTTTGAAAAGTCATAATAAATTCTAGAAAAATCACATGATGATGAAACTACTTTCTATATTCTTGATATCATGCATATTATCTAAATCCAAGAGCATGATATAATCAAAAATTTCTTTACTAAAAACCTAGCCTTGGCCGAATCTATTAGAATAGGTTTGGTAGAGTTTTGTTCATGTGTTGTCATGTATGATCATGTATTCTATATGACATGTATGTATACACACTCTAATCCATGATGGATTATTAAAATGAAAATCTTTACTCAAAAATCTCTGTGTTGGCCGAACCCTAGGTTGGTGAGATTTGATGAGTTTTTGTTCATAGTTTTCATAAATGATCTTAGTAATCAAGCTATTAGTATGTATGCTTAATAAATCCAAGTTGGTTTATTAAACTAAGAACCCTAACCCTATGAACATGTTGAGGCCGAATCTTAGTATAAAAGAGTTAGGAAGTTTTGAGTTTGAAACTTAGTTGTTTAGTCACTAATCCATGATTTAGGTTGATCAAGGATCATTAATCCATGATTTAATCATGATTAGAAATTTTAGCAATTCAAAACCCTAGAGACCGTGACTATGTATTAGGGTTTAGAATGTTTTGATTTCTTGATTTGTAATTGTTTGATTGTAATGGTTGAAGGTTAAGTGAGTACGACGTTTACGCGGTATCCGAATTTCCGGAGGAATCAGTAAGTTCACAAGAAACTCTTCAAAAGGTAAGAGAGGAACACCTGAGGACTTATTCGATGGCTATATGATATCCCGTGTTTGTTTGTAATTATTTGTTTGTTAGTATTTATTTAAGTTGTTTAATGTTGTGTTATTTGTATCTCTGTGGTTTTAATTGCGTTTAATTGCGTTTAATTGTTTCTCTGTAATTATATTATGCTACTGTGATGCATGATCTGCCTGGGAAATATCTGTGATATAATTGTTGGTTGATGTGTGAGAAGCCTGACAGTGGTCAGTGCCCAATTAAGTTAATCGGATAAAAGCTTTAAGAAGCTTCGTAAATTATATTCAATGTTGTAACGGTAAAATATTGGTATATAATATTAAAGGAAATTTTATTTGGAAAAATAAGGAATTTTGGAAAATATTATTTTAATAATTTATTACTGAAAAAGTGAATTATGAGTCACACTGAGCGCGAAACCGTGAAAATATTTAAGCACTGCTAATTTTTTTCGTTAGAAAATCCGGAATATTATAAAATATTCTTTTATAAAAATTAATTGGTAAAAATAAGTTAATTATGATTTTAGAAAATTAATTAAGTGGAAAAAGTTAAGTTTTGGCTTAAAAAGTCTTAAAATTAGTATTTGACGGCACATTTGGAAAAGTGTAGACGACAGGTATTTTTGAAATGGCAATGCATACTTTGAAGAAGTTAAAACCTCAAGTGACTCATTGGTTTGTGAAAAACTAAGTTTTATTATTTAAGGATTTTATTAATGAATTTCCAATTTGAAAAGAATTTCTGAAAACCAAAAAAAAAATTAAAAAAAAATTCAACCGTGTTGAAAGTGCAGTTGGACTTAGTAGCCGAGACGTCGGGGTATTAAGGTTCTGTGTTGTGATGGACTCGGGGTCATTTGGACTTTGAGGGCCTGTACCGTATGCGTGGGGTATACCGTATTGAAACATTTAAGATGTTTTCTAGTAACACGAACCCAAGACTGGTGCATCGGTCGAGAGGTGTCGTGATTGAGCACTCGGACTATGAGGTCCTGTGTTGTAATGAGAGTTTTAAAGGTGTTTTAAAACTATGTGAGTCGTAAGTCATTTTGAGCTTCGGCAAAGAAAGATTGAACACAAGGAAAAGAACAAAACAAAAGTGTTTTGCATGCATTGGCAGACGTGCCCGCGGTTCGATGTATTAATTACCAGCGGCGAAAGGTAATTTTTACTCTGTTTTTCTCTCATGTGCCTAGTGAGGACATTTGAGACCCCATCTTCGTTGCAATTGGTGCCCTGAGTGTGGACAGTATGCAATGTGTTTGGCTGCGTGCCTGGCCTTGTGTGCCTGTATGGATGGGAAGAGGCTGCGTGCCTAGTGGCAGTGTGCCAAGTTAGCCAGTGTGGCTATGGAGCCTGATCAACTGATTATATGTTGGTATATCTCATGAGATTAGGACGAAAATTAGATGATGAATATGAAGTGTCATGCATAATTTTCAAATCGATGATGTTTGGGGTGTTGTACCCACTGATAAACTATTTGTTTATAAATGTTGATATTTGGTAAATGTTGATGTGTTTATGTGGTGGATAGTATGTAGTTATTGAGTAAGATCCATGTATTGGTTTCTCACTCTTACATGTTCAGATGAACCCGGATATACCTTTGGTACAATCGAGGGTTCGAACGATCATGTTTGATCGTGCGTAGTACGGTGGTGCCTGGGAGATTAACCATGGGGCACTCAGCGCCACCTACCATGGCCCAAGTAGAGAAGTTATCGGCACGATAGAGGAAAGACCACAGCAGAGAATTCATTTCGTGGAGACGGTCGAGGTATCTCTACCTCCAGTTTGGCTATACCTGCAGTACTTGGAAGAGCACGGATTAATGGATCCGCCACCTCAGCCACATCCTCTTCAGATAGTGGGACCTGAGGAACCTCCTGCTGAAGTGGAGTTAGATGAGGGGGAGGAAGATCCAGAGGATTACACTGAGGACGATCTTAAGTTTCACCCTCCTGCGGTTGATGATGAGGATTCTTCCGATGACGTAGCCGGAACCGAGGCATCATCGTCAGATTCGTCTGGTGTAGGTGGGAGTGATAATCAGGATCTTCCCAATGGGTTTTAGTAGCTTGACCAGCTATAGGTATAGTTCTGGGGTAGCGAGTCTTGTCAGTTTTTGATCTGGCTTCTAAGAGCCATGAGTTTTGAATATGGTTCTGAACTACTCGTTGTTGATATGTATATGTCTTTATTTTCTTTGCTTAGTTTGATGGAGAATAGCCTATACTTATGAAGGTTCTGTTGTTATATCATGTTATAGGTAATGTGTATTAAAAAAATGATGTGTATATATATATATATATATATATATATATATATATATATATATATATATATATATATATATATATATATATATTTTTTTGTTGTGTATGTTTACAATGATTCTATGTTTCATGTATAAAAAAAATTCAGCACTATTTTCGTAAAGAAACAGTCACTCTAAAATATATTTTCCGAAAGTAACCAGCAATTAATAAATTAATTTCCGCTTTTGGGTAAGAATGTGATGACCCTAGAGAAGGGGTGTCGCATTGGACTTGTTATTTTTCTGAAGATTATTTTGATTGGCTCGTCTACTAGACTTTTCTTAGATTTAGATATTTGTCTACCTTAGCCAATTTGAAGATCTCGTCTAGCATAAATTGAACAGACTTAGAATTTTACCAAGAGTTGAAGACTCTTCTAGAGGGTTAAAATAGAATCTGATATGATTCCATACTTTAATTTGAGTTCCTTTGACTAGCATAATTCAAATAGTTCCTGCAATCTTATAACAAACAAGTTAGATCTTGATAATACTTTGCCTTACAAATTTAGCATTTTTGTTAACATCAAAACTAAAGATATTATTTAATCCAAAACCATTTTGGTTCCAACATCTTCTAGTGGTTGCTGCTTTTAAATCAAACAAGGGTATTCCATGGAGACTCAAGAATATATGGAAAATTGGTTTAGTGCTCACTAAAAGAATGAATGTTTTTGTCTCTCATATTTTTAGGGAAGGAAATTCTTGTGGTGATAAATTGGTAAATCATGGTCTTTCTATCCAAGGTTGTTTTTGGTGGGATACTCTACCTGATTTTATTAGGGAAGATTTTTTTCCGCAATAGGTTTAATTTTCCTTTTTATAGATTTAGATTATTCTTTCATGGGTAAGGTTAATGTTCCCCATGTTTTTTTGTATTTCTTATTTTTTATCTTTTTTAATAAAATTATGGTGTGCTGTAGGTGATTGGTAGGGGCTGGGGTGCCTACCTTGTTGGGATTCCTGTTTTCTATTTTGATGCCTTTACATGCCATTTTTCTTAAAAAAATAATATTATTATTACCGAGAAAGATAAACTGAATAAATTTTTTTTATAATAAATGAAATAAAATTTTATAATAAAGTTTAAAATGAGGGTCCATCACACCGATGTTGGAGACTCACATCGTCGTTGAAGTTTTCATACGGAAGTCATCTAAAACTTACCATAAATTGAGATTTAGCAGCAAGTATGGAAGTCATCGAAGGCTAGAGATTTCGCTGGAAATTCGCATCTATCTTCTCCCAAGCTTCTTTCTACTTCTTCTTTGTACAAAGGAAAGAAGTGGTGATGAAAAGTGTTTTTGGTTTCAAATCACGAAGGTGCAGCTGGGTTGCAATTATGGATTTTAAATTTTTTAAGAAATTTTATTTCATTTTTTAAAAGGATTAATTAAGTTTAACCTTCTCGATAACAATAATAAAATATTTTAACTCTTTTATATAAAGTATTTCACACACGACCTATGAGTCACTATGGTTGTTAGCTTAATAAAAATGTATATATTTTTTTATTGTGAATTTAAATTTGTTAACCACCTCATCTAGTTAAAGTTAATATTTCATTAGAATTTGTTAAGTTAGTTAACAGTCTATATATCAACTAGGGTGAAGTGTATTTTTGAAGTGAGTTTGGGGTAGAGTGTTTTTCAGCAAAACATCAAGGGGTGGAGTGTATTTTACTCTTTTAATTATACTAGAGATTTTTATATATAGGCTCTTTTTGGTAAAAACTAACAAATAGTGGATAAGCATGAGCTTATAGCAAATAGCTGATAGTAGATGAGCTTATAGGGAATAGCGGATAAGCTAGTTGAAGTGTTTGGTAAAATTAGTGGTTGAACTAGCTAAAAAATGTAAAATGACATGAAAGGACATGTTTAAGTGTTTTTTATATAATATATATATATATATATATATGTATGTATGTATATGTGTGTGTGTGTGTTATTTATATTATTTATTTTAAAATAATTATCACTTTTAATACTTTAATTTATTTTAAATCATTTATCATTTCAAAAATTAAAATACTAATTTTTAATTTTAATTTTAGTTATTTTTAATAAATAAAATGCATAATAAAAATAAAATGGTATATTGGTATGATTTTTATATAAATTTTATTTTTTATAGATAAAAGTATATTTTCAATTTTTTAGCTTAAATATAAATCTAAATTTTCAAATTAATTCTTATTCATATACTTTGTTAAATAGATAAAAATGAAATAAAAAATGATAAGCCATATGCTATAAGCTCAAATGTAGAAAAAAACACTATAAGCTGGTGAAAAAATGTCATAAACTAATTTTAAAAACGATTACCAAATGAAACTATTTTTTCATTTGCTATATAAGCTAGTGGATTTAGCAAGCTAAACAGAGCCATAAGCTTGTGTTAAGTTCTCACAGATTGGATACTAGGTGGGACAATACTTCAATAAGTGCAACAAAAATAACAGTGATTCATTATGTTACCCATGAACAATGAATGGTAAAAACACAAATAAGATACAAATGGACATCCCTCTGATTTCATATCTCCTCGAGATTTAAGTCCACCACTCTTCAAGTTTATACATGTTAGAAAGTAGTGAGGTTTCAGTTTTGTGGGCTAGCTAACAACTTTTTAAACAGAACAAACCTTGCTATCTTTGATTTTTTAATCACTTTCTTGAGTTGAGTCTTCTAATTCTCTCTTCAAGTTCCTCTTCTATGTTTATTTCAAATGCACAATTATAGCCATCATCCTCAGTCCCAAACCCAGTTCTGGATAAGCTTACCCGGTAACAAGATTGGTTTGGTTCTTTATTCTCATTGAATGTTTTTAAGATTGACCAGTCATTGAACCGGTGAAGGCACTAATTCAAAGTTCAATGGTTCAACTTTAATTGAACCAAGATAAAAAAGGTAATAATTAAATATATATTTTAATGTTATATATTATATTAAGTAATAAACTTAAGATAAATCAAATTTAAATTAACACAAAATAATCATATTATATATTTCGTAAGATAAAAAAATCATCAAAGAAGGAAAAATAATAAAAAATCAGGTATATGTATTTTTATAACTTGTTACCAAACCTTTATTTGACTAAAAAAATTATTTTATAATTTAAAAATTAAAATTTAAAAAAATTAAATTTGAAAAAATAACAAAAATGACAGGTTCAAATGTTCTCACTATCGGTTTTGACCACTTTTCACCGGTTTTATACTGATTTGACCGGTTCTAAAATTACAGTCGATTTTTTAGGTTGACCAAATCAGACACCTGACCGATTCTCTCAATCCCAACCGGTCAAACCGATCGATTCAGTCCAGTTTCCTCTAAAGCCTTTGTTGAAGGTTTACAGTTATCTTTTGTAATTGGCTTTGTCCTCGGCAATGTCTTTCTGACAGCTCCATAGTCTGCAATAGAGGCTAAAGACCATGCCATCAATTATTTATTACCCAGACCACATTCTAGAAAATATCATAGTTTTTAGTCCTTGCAATGGTATATTATGTCTTCAAGTGAGTCGTGTAACAACCTCGATCAATGGACGTATGAAATTCGATAACAAGAGAGATCAAGGCTCTTCCTTAGTTTCATCACATGGACATCTTGATAATGGAACACTTTGTAGAGGTATATAGATTTGATGTTGATCCAATAACTAATGACTACATAGATTTAGTTCTTCGAGATTATTAGAAGTGCGTGAAAAATTAGAGTTATTATAAATAAAAATGTAATTGAATAAAAAAATTTATTATATAATATTTTAATTATTTTTTATAAAAAGATCAAAAATTTGATTTTTTTTTAATTTATTTTAAAATTAGATCCAAAAATCGATCTAATCTAATTAGTTACCGAAAAATCTAATCGAAAGGCCCCCAAAATCACCTTTACCCGAATTGCTCATGCTGCTACCATCCACATTTAGTATGTAGGTATTGGACCTTGAGTGGTATAAAATTATACTAAATTAAAGAGAAAAACATAATCATATATTTATTAAATATCTATTTATTATATTAAAATTTTATATGATTTAATTGGTATGAATTATCATTGTAAAGATTTTCTTTTTGGTCAAGGAGACTAGTGACTGTCAATATATATTTAGCAATAGGAAGAAGCCAATTACATATACATGATACAGTGTAAATGTGTAGTGAATTTTCATTTATTTAAAATGAATGTCTCTAGTCAAAATGCTAACACATAAAAATAATAAGCTTAATTGAAGTTTTGATCCCGTTATTTCATAAATGAGTGATTTTGGTATCTTTAAATTCAGTTAATCAAATCATACTTGTAATTTGAAAATCGGACAAATTTGGTTTTGTCGTCAAAATATCATACAATACTTAACAGGAGTTGCTGAGTTGGCTAACCTTTTATGACGTGGCGTTCGTGTAAGATTAGTTTTACTTAATTAGTTGAAAAAATGCTAAACGAAAAAAAGCTAAAAAGGAGCACACATGCAGAGTACATTTGTGCATTTTTTAATTATTTTTCCAACTAATTAAAATCCAACACTAATGTCACATTACAAAGGGTTAACGAGGTCAACAACTCCTGTTAAGTATTGAATGATTGGTTGAAGATAATACCAGTTTTGCTCAATTTTGAAATTATAGAGACTTGATTTGAGCAATTAAATCTAAAGGGATCGAAATCACTCATTTGTAAAAATGCAATTAAGACAAAATAATATTAAATAAAAGTGCAAAGTTAACATAAATCCCCTTTAACTCATTTTAAATAGACACATTTAACTATTTTTTCTTCCTAATTAATCCTCAAACTCAAACTATTAGTGAAATCAGTCCATCTGTTAATTGAAAGTTAGATAATTAATGATGATCAAATCCAACCCGTCATTTTTCTTAAATCTCAATCGTTGATTATTATTAATTTTTAATTTTTAACTTTTTAACTTTTTTTAAAAAAAAGAAAAGAAAAAAAATGAACAGAGAAAGGAAGAGCTCTCTTTCGTGCGTTCATTCCTTCCTTTCTTCTCGTTGGTTGTTCTTCCTGAAGTGTACCTTCTTCTTCTGCTCCATGTGCCTTCTGTTTCACGGTGAGACAGACAGTTGGATTTTAGGGAGGGAACCGAAAAACCTTCACTACAACAGATTAGACTTTAGATAGCGTTTCCGTATGCCTTTTAATAGCGTTTGTAACCGCTATCTATGCTACCGCTATTAAAACTCGTTAGCAAAGATAGCATTTAGGAAGTGCTATTAATAGGTGACTTTAGATAGCGTTTGTACACGGAAACGCTATCTAAAGTCAGACTTTAGATAGCGTTTGTATTAACAAACGCTATCTAAAGTCACTTTAGATAGCGTTTGTTAATAACAAACGCTATCTATTCCCCTTTTTTTTTTTTAATTTTTACATATTTCTTAACTTTTACATCCATTCCTGCATATTGAACTACACCAAAATTCATTTATGCAAAGAGGAGGGAAATCTGTGAGAAATAATAACAAATATATATCAATGAACAAATCTACCAATGTTACTGAACCATCAATGTCAGAAATGTGAAATGTTCAACAAATAACAAGAAACTAATAAAAGTCATTGTACCTGCCCTAATGAACAATGTTACTGAACCATCAATGTCAGAAATGTTCAACAAATAACAAGAAACTAATAAACGTCCTCCATCACAGTTGGGTAAGCATCCTTAAGGTCAATAACAGCAATGCCCTCTGGAAACTCGTGTATCCTTAAGCATCCTTAAGGTCAATAACTCCATCATTATAAGAGAACCGTTGCCCATCATATTTTACTTTTGGGTTTTTCCTCAGACTGTCAAAAACATCTTTGTTAGCCTTTGTGTCAACATAGCATGCTTCATTTATTTGTTTTGGTGTAAAAGCATGTCGGGTCTGTAAGCAAACACAAGCACCAAATCAATATGGTTTGAACTAAGTGTACCAGGACCAAGAGAAGATAGTACACATCCACCGAGCTAAAGAGAAGGCATGTATATGCTGAAAAAGGTGTATATCAACCACCATTTCCAGATTCATTAGGCATAAAATAAATTAAAGATTGCCAATATAAAAGTATAACCATACGTCCTGTTGGTTGTTATAGAAAACTCCCTTAATGAACATTTTATGAACAAGATTTTGAAATTTAGCATCAATAACCCAATCACCAAAGAAAGCAAGTGCTATATACAATTTCATGTAATATTTATAAATTGCCATTCACTTTCTGCATCCTACGAAGCCAAAACATACACTTGTAACATGCATTACTTTGTGATCAAAAGCATTATTCGCATACCAATGAGTATTGTTGCAACTACTGTGATCAATTTGACATAATCAAACGAACTTTTCAACAATATAGCGACACCAATCTTCCTTGACTTCAGATAGTTGAGCAGTGGAGTATGTGGAGCATTTGAAGTCAGGGAAGTACCGCGACATACAAATTAAATAAATCAAGTTACAATTGCTAAAACATTTGAACAGTCACAGTTAAAAGCTAAGTAAACAACATACCGCCATTGGTATTTTAACTTGGTTCTGCAAGATAGTTTCCTTCATGAAACGCATGACATAGTACCCACAATCTGTACTGTTGGGTTGTCTTGGGCACTATAAAAAATAAAATAGTAAATCAATATAGTTTTTTTTATCTAATTGCGCATTAAGTTTTTTCAAATGTAACTCTATCTGAATCCATTTAATGTTGGTTGCCTTTAAACGCGGCACCTTAGCTCCGATATTTGCACGATAAACTTGCAAAGCACTAATCACAAAATCAAACAGAGTTCATTAAGAAACATATTTTCAATCATCACAAACACACGCATGCTTTTTTTTTTATTTTGAACCACAACAGCCACAACCCAGTATATGTCAATTCAACACATGTTCTAATGTCAAAAATCAAAAGCACATTAGGACCATGACAACTTGCAACATGTATCTACCATGGAAGCCATTCGACAGAATCATAGAAAATCAGAAATATAAAAGCATGCTTACTTATCGAACAGATTCTTTAATTCAGGCGACCCCTAGGATCAACATTCAAGGGATCCGGATAGTAAATAATCTCTTCAACAATATTTATCGCGCACAAAGACCCAATGATTCCTACAAAAACGTTGACATAACAAATCCTAAGCACCTCAACTTTTATGTAATTCATTATTGTGAATTAAGTCCTATAGGATAAGTGACTCACCCAACATTGCACGGCGCTAGAAACAAGGGCTGATATTCTCTTTCTCGTAGTTGCAAAGCGGTCAGCTATATACGTTGTCTGTGAATCCCTCCCGAAGAAGCCGTATGTATCTGTTTGGTGTGGGGACAAGAACAGAAACCTCCTCGTTCTTTCCTTTGGAAGCAACAATTCTTCATACAAATACCTTCAATTAAAATATAAAAATGGATTACACCAATGACATCAATATTTAAATGGAAAGACTAAAAAAATATTGTACACTTTAAGCCTGATTTAGTACCTGATATATACGGAAATAACAGAGGCAGATACCCATTCATGATTTACAACTTCTCTGATATTTTCAGTATTGATCATCTCAATGAAATGCTGACCAAAAATATTTTGTTCCATCTCTATGTCCAATTGGTCATCATTTTTCATATTCTTTCGTTCATGTATTTTAAGAAAATTCAAATATTCCAGAGAAATTGTAGTTGAACTAGGTGTAGGAGGGTTGGCCTCAGAGTTGCCTCCTTTATTTTCTGGGGTTGTAATTGACTCCTTTGTATATCCAGACACTCTGCCCTTGCCTTTAGATTTTGCAGGTGCCTGGAAATTTTGCATTTCAATATGCCAGTTAGTGATCAACTAATGTAATGCATATATGCCGTATATGAAAAGGTGGAAAAATGCAATTACATACCATATTAATTACAACCACGAAATCAATTGGCCATGCCACATAAGTACCTATTGCATCTCTTACTGTCATTACATCTGCACGATCGATAGGTACCGGCAATGGCGCATCCCCCTCAGTTGCAACATCAACTCCAACTTTCACATGGTTAAGGGGTACTGGTCCAGTGTGCAGTGTAACACCCGACTCATTGTATACTTTACCCATAGCAACCATACGATAGTTTGGGGTTGATAAATATAGCTAACATGAGTTGACGCCCTAATCCAATGATAGATGAATAAGCTGTGAATTAAGGCATCCAATTGAATGTATTTAACTGGGAATGCAATACTAGTAAAAAAAAAGGCATGCATTCCCTCTGGAAGCTTGATGGCGATGGTAGAGTGCAACTATCTTTGACGCTTGCTTGGGCTGTGAAATTAGCCTGCCTCTCCTCATCCTCCTTTTTTTTTTAGCTTTTCTTCCAAAATGTTCAATCTTTCAGAGAGTTGAGACACCGATGTCTCCCACCTTTTCGTTTGAGTTATGTTTTGCACGACCTTCAGGTGGGAAGTAGTCTTTTTGAGAGACGCCAAAACCCACACCCCTAACACGATCAGGGTTCTCTGGCACACCTAGGGCTTTAGCAAGAATATCCTGGCGACCAAAATCTTGTATCTCTCCCTCTACTGCAGACTGTGACAGTTCCTCCTAACACATAGTTATTGGTGAAATGCAAATGTTAAAATTATTATATATTATCATAAGAAAATAACAAATGAAAGTGTAAACGTTAGTCTACTGACACATTTATTCCACACTGTCTGCGTATTTTTGTTGTCAATTACACCCGCCTTGTTCTCGCGGGCTTTCCTCCACACAATATGGCGTTTAATTTTCTTAACTTCTGGCCCCGCCTCCTGCATCTGTATATTGAGATAATATATATTAACCAAACAGTTTAAAAGTCATATTTACCACACATGCAGTTAAATATATATATATATACATACCAATTCATCCTCAATGTCAGCATACCCCTTACGTGATGCTTTGTAAGGGCATGCAGGATCTAACGCCCTGTTGCGATTTTCATTGCTTAATTTCTATTCAGACACATATAAGTAATATTAATACATGGTTAATGTCATATGTACGTATTGCTATAAAATTATAAGGACTAATGTGATATTAAACATACCAGGAATTGAGCATCTCCTGTGCGTATTGCTATAAAATCTATCCACTCATCCCTTGATATGTGTGGATATTGTGATGGAGGTTCCTCTATGATACTCCCGTTGGCATCTCTTAGAAATTTTTTGGTCAATCTAGTTCTAAATGCCCTATGTAGGTTACCAGCTTCCTGAAGTACAAATTTTTTCCGAGATTCATCAACATTAAAAGACATCTGCAAAATAATATAAACAACGTGTCAAAGTAAGTATGTTTACATAGTTTACAATATAATTCATAAATTTTAACAATTACCTGTACATCAACCCATATGCTCTCTTTGAAACCATCCAAAGCTTCATCCTTCCAATTAGAACAAATAATTGGGACCGTTTGCCGAACAACGGCCCCAATGTAACTCTTCAATATTTTACCATTAGCACGAATTGGTTGGTCCAAATAATTCCATTCAACCTAATAAAAATAATAAAGTAATTAAATCTAGATATCAAACAACATTATGAAATCCTTAGATTAGTAGGTAAATTACATCAATTTTTTGTCCTTTACTCCTAGCGCGGATGACCGCCTTCATAACTGTTGGCCCACGTCTCGTCGCTTTGGCATCACTAGAATTACTTGAAGATGCCATTTACCTACAAAAATATTAGATACAAGTAAAACATCAATGGACATTAATATAACATTAATTGATGCAAAATATAAAACAATTATGAATAACAAAACCAACACTAGCATTACCAGAAGATGCTAACTATAATATAAAAGGATCGGAAAGTTCATTTAAACACAAACACTACATACATGTTTAAGTCAACCTTTTTCTTTTCTTCATTGGATTGAGATTTGTTTGTCCTTTATTAGTACGAAATGGTGGATTGACCAAAAGCCCCTCATCATGATCATCTCTCATATACATACCATCATCCCTAGTTGGATCAATCTCAAGTGATTGTAATGTCCCGACGAAAGGATCATCTTCAATATCAACATCTCCATGGTCTTGATCATCAATCTTAGTAATTATTTTGTTAGTCAAAAGAACAATGGACCTTTTCATATCAGCTGGATCAGTGACATAGAACACTTGTTGAGCTTGAGATGCTAATATAAAAGGCTCATCTTTATACCCCACCATATTAAGATCCACCTGCATGAACCCTGACTCATCAATCTGAACACCGTTATTATTGTCAACCCACTTGCAACCAAACACACCAACCTTAAACTTTGTGTCATCCAACTCCCATATGCGTTCAATGACGCCGAAGTATGACATATTTGCATATATCGGGTTTCTGTCTTTGGCACTTGAGATATGCATCGACTGAGCTACAAGAGTCACACCACTGCTTTGCATTGTACTCCGACCATCTTGTTCTTTTGTATAGAATGTGTACCCATTAATTTGATAACCGTGGTAAGAGAAGACATGCAAACTTGGACCTTTGGCTAACCATCTCAATCTATTTGAAACTGAAGTAGCATTTTCAGTCAACTCTGCATAAATGTGATCTCTTAGCCACGTTATAAAACAACAATTGTGTTCTCTAGTTAGCCAATTTTGATTCTTATTTGGATACAAACTCTTAAGCATGTCCTTGTGTTTTTCAACATATGGCTCAACCTCATCGGCATTGTACAGAACATATAAGTGTGCTTGCTCCCATTCTGTCCTTGATATAGTCACTATTTCATTTCCAGTAATTCCTTGCCCCATCATTCTCCATGTGTGACGAGACTTTGGCAGCCCTATAGAATCAGCATTGGATAGGTATTCGGTATAGAATTCAACAGCTTCTTCGACAATATACCGTTCAACAATACAACCTTCTGGTCGTGATCGGTTTTTCACATACCCTTTTAATATCTTCATATAACGCTCAATCGGGTACATCCATCTCATATAAGCTGGCCCACACAGTTGTGTCTCTCTAACAAGGTGAATGGTTAGATGAACCATTATGTCAAAGAATGAAGGTGGAAAGTACATCTCAAGCTCGCATAAAGTCACAACAATTTCTCTTTGCAATGATGGCAACTTCCCAGGGTCAATCACTTTGCTGCAAATTGCCTTGAAGAAGAAACAGAGTTTAGTTAAGGCCCCCCGCACTTTGTTAGGTAAAATAGACCGTATACCAATGGGTATCAACTGCTCCATGAGAACATGACAATCGTGGGACTTTAGACCTTTTAACTTGAGATCTTTCATCGATACGAGGTTCCAAATGTTTGAAGAGTACCCTTCCGGAACCTTAACTCCTTCAAGAAACTTACAAAAAACAGTTTTTTCTTTTCTAGATAGAGTGTAAGCAGCCGGAGGAAGATATGTACTTTTACCCTTCTTCGTCGGTCCCAATTCTCTTCTTATTCCCATACTAACCAAGTCCAACCTTGCATTGATGCCATCTTTAGTCTTCCCTGGCACATTGAGTAACATACCAATGACACTATCACAGATATTTTTTTCAACGTGCACCACATCGAGGAAATGTCTTACATATAATGATTTCCAATATGGTAACTCAAAAAAAATCGACCTTTTATTCCACCCTCTTGTGACAATATCTCTCGCAAAAGGTTTACCGAATTGGATATTCAAATCCTTTACCTTTTCAAAAAGTTGATCACCCGTCAACGGTGAAGGAGCTCTACCTTCTTCCGAGTTCCCATTGAACGCCTTTCTCCACCACCGGTAATGATGACTTGGATGCAAAAATCTACGATGCCCAAGAAAGACATTCTTCTTACAATGTTCTAACCGCATCCAATCCGTACCCTCTTCACATATAGGGCATGCACACTGACCCTTGATGCTATATCCTAACAGATTACCGTAGGCTGGAAAATCATTAATTGTAAAAACAACATAGCTCTCAAATTGAAACTTTCTTCCTTATACCCATCATACACCTCCACACCTGTCTCCCACAGTTGTTTCAAGTCTTCAATCAAAGGAGTCAAATAGACGTCTATATCATTTCCTGGTTGTTTGGGCCCAGAAATTAACATAGATAACATCATAAATTTGCGCTTCATGCATAGCCATGGGGATAGGTTATAAATCAACAAAATCACAGGCCATGTACTGTGAGAGCTACTTTGAACACCATGCGGGTTAAATCCGTCAGTAGCCAACGCAAGTCGTGAGTTTCTTGATTCTTGCCCAAAATCAGGATAATCATGATCAAATTTCTTCCATTGCGGAGAATCTGTCGGGTGCCGCAGCTTGCCATCTTTGATCCTTTCATCCTCATGCCATGTCAAGTGCTTTGAATCTTCAGAACTACGGTACATGCGCCTAAATCTGGGTATTATGGGAAAATACCACACAACCTTCTATGGATCTGATTCTTTCTTCTTATATCGTGAGGCATTACATTTAGGACACATCTTTAACGATGCATATTCATTCCGAAATAAAATGCAATCGTTAGGACAAGCATGTATCCTCTCGTAGCTCATGCCAATAGAGCGTAACATTTGTTTAGCCTCAAATGTCCGACTAGGAAGCACATTATCCTCTGGCAACATGTCTTTCAATAGTGTGAGTAAGTCCGTAAAGCTCTTATCAGTCCATCCGTTGCCCGATTTCAAGTTATACAACTTTAACATCGCCGGCAATCTTGTGAATTTAGTACAACCATCATACAATGGTTGCTCTGCATCACTTACCAACCTCGCAAACATTTGAGGACAATCCCGAAGATCCTCTTCAACAGCATTTGCTATGTCTTCAAAACGATCGCCCTCATAAGTATTTGTGTCGGTATCGTATGATGAATATCTCACACGATTCCTCATTTCACTAGCTCTTGTCTCACCATGTTTTGTCCAACATGTATAACTTTGATCGATTCCATTACACACTAAATGTTCTTCCAAATCGGCTGCACTAACTCGCCTTGCATAAAAACAATCTAAACAAGGACATATGATTGTACTAGGGTTTTCCGCATGCCGAACTGCAAACCTAATGAACTCTTTCACCCCATCCTCATACTCCTTCGTTAAACGATTGGCAGACATCCATTTCCGATCCATGCTTTCCCGATCTACAAAAATTTCCATAATCGTAATGTGGAATTTTTAATTCAATTTCATTTCAATTAATAATAGAGTGAGATCAGAATGGAAATGAAATGGCAATAATTTAAGTATATAAATACTTGTAATATACTTGCACTTAAATATCAATCTCGAACAATCGATGACTTCAAGAACCTTAAATTTATGACTATTGTGAAAATATAACCAAGGCTATCATGGCATCCACATTTAAGCTCTATAGAGCACATCCATTGACCCACTTAATTGTGGTCTGCCTCTGCCTAACCCCTTCACCAGCAACTTGACACAGAATTCTCACAGAGGGCTTTCAAGCAGAGTGCCATTACTGACCAACACCAGATTTCCTAACTATTATGCATTCCAAGTCTAGCATCCTTAATATATCAGGTTTTTTGTTGTTGGAAAAGATTTCATTTCTCTCCAACCATATAGTCCAAATTATCAAACCCTGTTGTTGTATAAATTGATATGCAGATTTAGTTGTATAGCATCCAGTTGTTTCCAATTCCCAATTCCATTCATCCCATTTTCCATTGTTATGCATCAGTTCAAGTAGCTACATTATACTGAATTTGAGTATGTTAACAACTACTTGAGATGTCAATTTGGCCTAAGGATGCTACTCATGTTGTTGAGATGATCTCAAACATAGATAGAATTACCATGTGGTAGTATTGCTATCAGCCAATAGCATAAGCATCCTCATCCTAAACATATTAGGAATAAATTATTTCACAACACATGAAATTAGAAATGCAAGCACAAACCTAAATTCAGAAAACACAAGTTTTGGAAGCGTGTAACAGACTCTCATGATAAAAACTTCAGCAAATTGACAACATAATTCAAAATCTGAACTAGATTTGGGTTCTATTCAACTATATATTGGCTCTTCTTGACCTGAAAATGCTAGTCTTTATGTTTAATATACAAACCAGTAGTTCTCGAAAAAGAAGTCCACATAAGAATCATGAATTCATGATTTACTCATACTGACTATGGCATATTAATCAACTTGATTAGGTTTCTACTCAAGTCAATGCAAACATACAAATATGGAATATTAGTCTAAATATCTTCAAGTCAGGAGACACCCCAAAAGCAAGACCAAAAAGAATGCATATTCAGAAAAATCTAAACAAATAATTTTACAAATTGAACATTTATCTAAAGAATTCTGCAGCAAGAAAAACTTTTAATAAAGGCTGATTCATGCATACAGGAACAATGGTTTTATACCTGCACGTCCTTCAAACTTATTGACCGATAAAGAGAAGGTGACGGTGGCAAATAAGGGTTCCAAGGTTGGGGCTGTGTGTGTCGAGTACTGGAATGAAGAGAGCAAGAAAAAAGAGGAGGGAAGAAATCCAAGGTCCCCCGTTTAATTTGCTGTTGTGAACAAAAGGTGAACCTAAGACAATGAAAGGAGATCCACCATGTAAGACAAACAAATTGTGCAAGGCATTAACAAGGAATGAGAAGAAGACTTAGAGACATTACACCCACTGAAGTTCTTCAGATATTACAGGTTGTTGATAAATGTGCTCATCACAGTGTCAAGCAATCAAGCAAAATTTAAGAGAGTCAAACTTCATGTATCTTTGATGTTGATAGCATTAGATCCACTACTCACTAAAAAGAGAAACAGCCACCTATCCAAACATTTATCAAATCAAGCCATAAAACTTATCAAACCAAGCCTGCAGTATCAAATAACAAATACTTTCTTTCAAGTGAATCAATTCAGTTATTTATTTTTTCATTTATCAAACACATAGTATGTGAGGGACATGCAACTTTTATGAACAACTTATGCAGTTCCATGCTATGAATACAAAAGGATGGCTTTCCTTTCTTCTTATATGTCTAACCAGTGAAGTGGAAATCAGTCACATAAACACCAAAATACATCATAGCATCCTTAGTTCATGATATAGAGAATACATTAGAATCAAAACAATCAAGGTGAAGTGCTAGAATCAAGAACATGTTTTTTGACCCAATCACTTTCAATGACACATGTTAGTACATTCTTCACTTTATTTTCACAAAATGAATCAACATCAGTGCAGGCATTATTGCAAACAGGTAAAGTGTAAATATAGCAATTGGATTCAGAGTTAAAACATTGGCATAATCAAGCAAGGAGACAATATCTGTAAATTCTATTTTCATTCTTCTCTTGACAATAATGAAACATGTTACAGAAAGAAAACAAATTTGAAACCTCCAATGATCCAGTAATTAATATTCCTTCGGAACAAAAAGGTTTACACAGCATCCAACCATTTCAATGTTCAACCCTATTTGTTTAGTGGCATTACATGTTCCTACATATGTAAATTAATGACCTCCCAAAAATGACCCGAGAATTAGGGACAAGATACACTCCAAGACAAATATCAACTTGTACAATTTTTAAAACTAGAACTGGAAACCATAAAAAGAAGGAAGGATAGAAGATAAAGAATGTATAGACACATAAGTGATCAAAACGGAATTCCCAGTGCAGGTAAATTCATGAAACAATACTAAATACATATATATTAGTTATAAAAAAAACATGAAGTTACATATCTATTCCTCAAAACAAAACAGAATCATGTATGGTTATCAAGCTATAATTCTTTCCAAGTTCTCGACATTCTTTGAAATTTTCAGAAAGCAAAAAGAAATTTCTCAAATCTCAGAATGCAAAGAAAAAGAACTCACAATACAGGGAACTTCCCTCCGCTGTCCAGATGAAAGTTGAATGCAAGGTTGAAGCTGAAGGTTCGTAAGAATGTCGTGCGCCGCTGGTCTCAGAAGAGAAGAGTGTGACTGTGAACTTAGGCAGAAACAGAGAGAAGACTCTGCACGGAGATGGCAACCCTAGACTGATGAGGTCAGTGCTGGTACGCAGAAACTGAGAATTGAAGGATGGCGCGCGCGGGTATAAGACCTAAGATAGCGTTTCCGTGTGGAACCGCTATCTTTTCCTAAGTGGCACTTTTAATAGCGGTTCCACACGGAAACGCTATCTTAGGTGATACCTAAGATAGCGTTTTCTAAAGGAAACGCTTTTAAAAGTCCCCCCATCACTTTTAATAGCATTTCCACACGGAAATGCTATAAAATGTGCGTTATTAAAAGTCTATTCTGTTGTAGTGCTTATGGAATGAGTTCTGGTGCAAACTGAGTAACTAAATGCAGGGATAAAATTCAGAGTTGAGAGTTGAGAGAGAAAAAGAGTTGTTTTGCAGATGATAACGTGTTCATTTCATTGAGGCTTAAGGCCACTATATAGCACTCATACACAGGACTAAAGGAAGAGGAAAACTCTTAACAAACTTCCACTACTATTGCCACATCAGCAATTCACACTAAAAAAGGAGAAAAAACACATATAAGAAGATAAAACCATTGTTACAGCAATGCCACTAAATGCTGTAACACACTGTAACTGATTGAAGGAACTTCTATCTTCACGCATATGCAACAGAAGTCAACAAAACAATAAAACTATCTTCACGCATATATATATATATATATATATATATATATATATATATATATATATATATATGTATGTATGTATGTATGTATGTATGTATGTATGTATGTATGTATGTATGTATGTATGTATGTGTGTGTGTATTATTAAAGTTTTTGATTTTTCAATTATCTTGCATAATATATATCTATACGTATATCACATGCATGTCAGAACTTGAATTGGCTTCTGGATGTATGTTCTTATTTGCATTTCTTTTAGTCAACCCTTAACGGAGCTGATAGAAGAATACCAAAAGTTTGGACCTTTTATGCAAGTCCTTCCCTTATGTACCAGATTCTTAAATCAATGTCAATCATTCTAAATTAATATATTCTAATCTTGCATATTTTGGTGACCTACATCCTTCCTTCCACCTTGGATTGGAGGAAGAAGACAAACACATGAAGAACATCGAACCAGAACACGAAATAGAACTCTTCCTTGTTTTTTTTTTTCCTTTTTTCAAAAATAAAAGATAATCAACGGTTGATGTTTAAGCAAAATGAATGGTTGGATTTGATCATCCTTAGTCATCTAATTTTGAATTAACAAAAGGACTAATTTCACTAATACTTTAAGTTTAAGGATTAATTTAGAAGAATTAACAGTTTAATGTGCCTATTTACAAATGGGTTAAAGTTTAGGGGATATGTATGCACTTTTCCCTAAATAAAAATATATAGTATTGATAAGAGTTTTCAATCTTTACTATAATTTTTTTTTGTTTTCCCAATATATCCTCCACTAGCAATCGTGGAGACTAATCCCTCGAGTCGAGTAGGACCACAAGGGCGGCAAAGCTCTCCCTCAAGAGTTTTAACGATGCTGCATTCCCAGGGCCAGGATTCGAACTCAAGACCTCTGGTTAAGCTGGAAGAGACCCGTGCTATCTCATCCAAGTGCTCTTGGATAATCTTTACTATAAAGTTAAATTATCTTTAGGAAATTAATGGCGATATTAAAAATTAATGTATAATATTATTTCAAGATGATATTAAATATTAATTATCATTAAATAATATGAATATAAGAAATAATTTAATATATTATTAAATATCAATTATCAATTATATAGATAAAAATAACATTCAATCATTAACATTGATTGAAATTTATTATTGGATCTTGAATGATAATGTAACACCCCGATTTTTCACTGCTTTTAATATCGATAAAATATACATAAATGTTTACATTTTTATCCGAGATATGTGTTTGACAGTTATGATGCCGCCGGGAAAGCTTTGCCTAGGTATGATTACTGTTTCCAACGGATTGATGGAACAAATACGAGAGAAACAAGAACGTGACCAGTACCTACAAGGAGAAAGGGAATTAGTGCGACAAGGAGCAGTATCAGAATTCAAAGAAGGAGCAGATGAAATCTTAAGGTTCGGTAAGAATTTGTGTACCGGATGATGTCGAGCTTAATAAGTTAATTCTAGAGGAAGCTTACAAGAGTAAACTGAGTTTACATCGGGGAGCCACCAAGATGTATCAAGATCTCAAGCAGTTATATTAGTGGTATGTGATGAAGAAAGACATAATGGAATATATAGCTTCATATTTAGTTTGTCAAAAAACTAAAATTGAACATCAAAGACCATCATTTCTTTTTATTTAATATGTTTTTATGAAATTGAGTTAGTCATGTAATGAGTTAATGCCCAAAGGGGATGCTAAAGATATAAAATAAATGGTTGGATTTGATCATCCTTAGTCATCTAATTTTGAATTAACAAAAGGACTAATTTCATTAATAGTTAAAGTTTAAGGATTAATTAAGAAGAATTAACAGTTGAAGATGCATATTTACAAATGGGTTAAAGTTAGGGGGTTTGTATGCATTTTTCATGAAATAAAAATATATAGTATTCATAAGAGTTTTCATTCTTCACTATAAAGTTAAATTATCTTTAGGAAATTAATGGCAATATTAAAAATTAGTGTATAATATTATTTCAAGATGATATTAAATATTAATTATCATTAAATAATATAAATATAAGAAAGAATTTAACATATTATTAAATATCAATTATCAATTATATAGATAAAAATAACATTCAATCATTAACATTGATTCAAATATGCACTAAATATCTATTTACTATATTAAAATCTCATATAATTTTTGTACCCAAAAAAAAACATATATAATTTTATTAACATTGATTTAAATATTTTATCGAATCTTGAATGACATAAAATTTGAATTAAATAGAAGGAGAAATAATAATTCAAATATGCACTAAATATCTATTTATTATATGAGTTTAATTTCTATGTACTGTTAGTGTAAAGATTTTTACACTGACAACCAATTAGAAATCATGAAATTGATGACTTTTAAGATGATTAAGATAAGAATCAACGATTTATAATGGTGTATCGATTTTTAATTGGTTGACAGTGTAAAAAAACTTTACACTGTCATTGTATATAAATTAAATCCTTATTATATTAATAGCTTATATGAATAAATTAGTATATATTGTTAGTGTAAAGATTTTACGTCAAAGAGACTAGTGGATACTAATATATATTCAGTAATTGGTCGAAGCCAATTACATATAACGGTAAAGGTGTGATGAATTTTCATTTATTTGAAATGACCGTTTCTAGTCACACTGCTAACATCGTCAAAATTAATATGAAATAAAATATATACTATTTACAAAAGTTTTAAATTATTATTATAAAATTAAAATGCCTTAAAGAAATTAATGCTACTATTAATTATTAATTTATAGTATAATATTATTTCAAGAAGTTATTAATAAATTGTTGATTTTAAAATCTCATTATATACAATAATAATAATAATAATAATAATAATAATACTGTAAAAAATAATTCAATATATTATTAAATATCAACAATATATATAGATTAAAATTCATTTATTAACATTAATTTTAAATTTAATTTTGGATCTTGAGTGGCATAAAATTTAAATTAAATAAATAAAGTAAAATTGAAATATGCACTAAGCATATAATTTTTTTGATTTAACTGATATGCACTGTCAGTATAATTATTTTCTTCAATGGAACTAGTGACTGCTAATATATACTCAGCAATAGGTAGAAGCCAATTACATATAATAGGGTACACTATAAATATTTTTATATAAAATTAGAAGAAAAAATTTTATATTTTTCCTCCAAAATTGTGGGCAAATTAGTAAATTGACAACTCCTAAAAGGATATTAAAATATTAAAAGAAAATAAAAATGCATTTAATTATAACAATCTTTAAGGAGCATTGTATACTCCCGAGATAATTAAAGGGTAGATTAGTAATTGTAATTAATTTTTTTAAAATAAATCAATACAATTAAACTAAATTAACTAACTTCCTTATTAAGTATGAAATTAGTTAATTTTACTTATAATTGAGTCCGGAGGAAGTACTACATGTAAGATGTGCCATTAAAAGAATACTACTCGTAGATAAACTTTTAAAATACATTATCGTTTGAAAATAATAAAAATAACTGTCTGGTGTCCACGATAATAACTATTAACTATGCAGAAGCGTTAACCAAAAAGAAAAAACAAAGGTATATCGCATATTTGACTGGTTTCCTATAACTTGCTTCCGTTTTTATTCCGATGAGCAGTATGTATGCACTGTTTTTATTTCAATACAGTATATATGGCTACTTATCTTTTTAAAAAAATGGTTATATCTGATAATAATAAATAGGGGAGAGAATATGGATCTTGAGAGAGACATTATATAGGAAAATAAATTTATATAATAAATAGGATAATAAATAGTGGAAAGAGAAAATCAATTTTAAAAAAGAATGATTAATTAGGTATACAAATTTAATTAAAAATATGCATTTAATGAAATTAAACCTGTACAATATTGCACATGTTAGAAAAACACTTATATTCGGGCTTACTAACTAGTGTTTTAAGGGTATTTACTAAGGAATTCAATAAAAGCAAGTTTTCATTGGAAAATTAAAGTTAACACTTCTGAAAATTATGAATACATTACTTTGAATGAAAACTTTTTTTTCCTTTGTTATTCTTTAATCAATATGCTAAGGACACTGGTTAACATTTTCCATCATCATTATTAGGCCAAACTTACAAATAAAAGACCATTTTTATTTTACAAGTTATTTACTATTTATTTTACAATCATCATTAGGCCAAACTTACAAATAAAACCAATTAGCTCTCTCTTTTTTTTAAAAAAATAATAATATTGTGCAAAAGTAAAATGCCAAAGATAACAACTCAAACATATATGCGAGATCACTTTGGAATATGGCTAAACAAAAAAAAAAAAACCTTCTTCTACATTTACAGTGATACTCCCTCCGGTCCTTAATATAAGAAGAAAAATCCTAAAACACACAGACCAAGGAAATGCATTGAAATGAGCTAATTGTAATTAATATTCATATAAATTTCCAAAAATAGCCCTTCTAATTAATGACCAAACTCACTTGTAAGGAAAGTTGATATATCTCGTAAATATAAATCCTATTATAAATGAGGGTAGTATTGGAAATTAGTATTTAATATATGTGAAAATTGATGCATGTTTCTTGTATTTTGGACCCATAAAAAGTACCCATTTGTTTCTTATATTAAAGACCAGAAGGAGTATTTAGTAAAGATGATATTTAGATTTCTCCTCTTCAAAAAATCTAATATGCTCACATATTAAGTAATAACACCCAATGATTATTTTTTTTTTTTTAACTAAAAATATTCTTAGGAAAAATATTGAAACACTTCCATATTAGTGGAAAGTGAAAACAATGTCCATAATTGAAAAAATTGAGATTACAAAATTAAATTTTAAAAAAGTAAAAGATAAAAACAATGAACCTATGTGACCCATAAAAGAAACAATGAACATCTTTAGTGTTTGTATATAAATAGGGGGTGTTGGGAATAACAATAGCCCAATCTCAACCCCTCCCTCCCCCTCTCTCTCTTTTTCTCTAATATTTTCTTTTTTGATTTGTTTAGTATTTTGCAGTGAGTGAAGGAATCATGGGTCGTAAGAAGATTGAGATCAAGAGGGTGCAGGACACCAACACAAGGCAAATCACTTTCTCCAAGCGTAGAACAGGCCTATTCAAGAAAGCAAATGAGTTATCCATCCTGTGTGGTGCTAAAGTTGCTGTTGTTGTGTTCTCCCCTGGGAACAAGCCTTACTCTTTTGGGCACCCTGATGTTGATGTTGTTGCTGCAAATTTTCTTCAACAAGAGCCCAAATCATCAAAAAGGGACCAAGGTGGATCCTCTTCCAATGATGCCAAATTGGACAAGCTGAATCAAGAACTTGTTGGTGTGATGGACCAATTCCATGAGGCTGTAAAGAAGACTGAGGTGCATGATAAGATCCTGATTGAATACAACAAGACCCAACGCGAGGAGCTTCAAAAATTGCATGATTCACTGGCTGTGCTGAAGCATAATATCAAGGAACGTCGTGATGAGTTGGAAGTATCCGAAGCTATGCTAATGCTTCAAAAGCAACCAATGGAGTTCAACAAAAATCATGTTGCCAAAAGGAAGAGAGGAAGAAACAATTGATACCATGATTTTCATTATCAAGAAATAATTTCTAAATTGGTGGAGTTAAACTCTATTTTGTTATTTACATTATGCCCCCCTTAACCTTGTTGTTCCCATCCTCCCAAGCATGTAATAAAGTTAAAAGAATTAGAACCCTGTTTGTTTACTGTTCTTAAAAACTGTTTTTTTTTTCTTTTTTGTTTTCAAGAACAAAAAATCAAAAAAACTTGTTTGATTACACTATTTTATAGAAACTAGTTCTAAAAACAATAAGGGTTTGTTTGCTTTGTTTCTAGTTTTCTGTTTTCATTTACTGTTTTCAGAAATAATTACAAAACTATCACCTTATTTTCATTATGTTTCCTGTTTTTCAGAAATTTGTACAGAAAACATTGAAAACAACTTTTTTCTATTTTAACTGTTTCCTGTACAAATCTTTGAAAACATGAAACATAATAAAAACAAGGTGGTAGTTCTGTAGTTATTTTTGAAAACAGGAAATGGAAACATGAATATGAAAACAAAGTAAATAGACCAATTGTTTTTAAGTTTTTAAAATAGGATTTGGAGAACAGTAATGAGTTGTTTTTTCCTTCTAGTTTTTAGTTTTCTACTCTGGAAACATAAAAAAACACGGAGAACAATTGTTCTCATTAATGGAAAATTTTAAAATATCAAACAATGTAACCCAATTAAAACCTACTCCAATTGTAAACCTAATGATGCACGCTCATCTCTTCCAGCGGCCAAGCTCCTTACATTTGTGTCACAGTAACTCAGATCATTCCTATAACTCTTCGTTACAAATCTGGGTAACTTTTTTTAAAAATTTATTTTGTTCTTATTCATTGAACAAGAGACAGAGACATTGCTCTCTCTCTCTCTCTTATGTGAAGATTGAAAACTGAAAATTTGAAGCAAGTCAATATGTGTTTTAAATTTACTAACTGTTAGCATTCAGACTAGAAACTAAACATTGAATGACTTTTTTCCATAATATAGCAAAACCTAACTACGAATTCGATCAAGAGAAATTTCTTTAGAAAGTTCTTGTTCCTGTTTGGTCACTTTTCCATACGATGAACAAATTTGTTAAAAAAATATTTTCAAAACAAATTTAGCAAGCATATTTTTTTGTTCTCTAATTTTTAAAACTCTTTTAAGACATATTGTTATGAAACACATTTTTTTATTTTTTTTGTTTTAAAAAATAGTTCTTAAAAATTATTTTATAAAACAATTTTAGAAACAAAAAACCTAGGTTTGTATGTTTCAAAAATAATCACCTTATAAATAATTAGAAAACCGCTATCTTGTTTTCAGTATGTTTCTTGTTTCCAAATATTTGTATAAGTAATGGTGGAAATAAGAAAAAAGTTGTTTTTAGTGTTTCGTGTACAAACTTTTGAAAATAGAATACAGAATGAAAGCAACAAGGTGACAATTTTGTAATTGTTTCTGAAAATAGAAGCTGAAAACAAAGCAAATTTTGCACTTTTTTTTTCTTCGTCCTTAGTTGCACTTTTTTTAATCAGTTACAAACGGTGATCAGATGCTTGCGATGGTTGGATAGAGTCTGCAGAGTGGTAGGGATTTTTGGGAGGCTTTTGGTAGGAATATTTTAAGGGCGACCACTTTTCCATTTAGTTGTTGTACCTCCTTGACCGTTCTTGGGGCTTTTCATCTCCAAGACTGCTTAACATTTTCTCAGGGTTTGCCTCTCTCTTTATTTTTTTTTATTGCTGTAAGGGTATTCTTCCACCAAAATAGGAGACTAGTCCCCCTTGAGGTGTAGAGAGATCATCAAAGTGAATTTTTCCTCTCCAAATAAATTATTTTTTATACATTCGATGTGCCTGACATCATGCTTAAGGAACCTAACTATCTCCCAACTATGTTGGGCCTTGTTAGTAAGGTTGTCATCTCTTTAGCCAGCTGGGTTAAGTCGAATTTAACAACACTAGTCTGACGCATGATACTTTTTAGAAGACGCATGATACTTTTTAGATATTGTTTTATATTTGAAATCACAACCCATTAAAATAGGAGTTAGACTAAGTAACATGACAAGAGTGGAATTTATGATTTTCACAGCATTAGCTAGAGAACTTAATAAATCATTCTTCATCAAAGATATCAAAGAAATTGCTTCAAATCAAACAAAAAAATATAGAATCTAATTATGTAAGATCCTTAAAGAGACAGAACCATAATATAAAAAAACAAAACACAAACAGAATTCAAATGGTTACCTAGTGTCTTGCGAGAATGAGCTTTTATCAAGGTGTTGAATTATAAGAGTGGCATTTATGATACAAGCTATAGATACCATATCACATATCTGCAGTAAAGGAAACAAATTGTCAGCTTCTAGCAATACAACTATACAGAACATCCAAAATTGTAAAAAAATAATGGTTCATGATCTTCTCGAAACTCTAAATTTTTTCATCCATCAACATATATTTTAGTAAACTTCAAATTAAGTTCTGTCTTGATGTAACATGTGGCTATATAACTACTCAAACTAAACTAAACCTGTAAAACTTTCTAACATCTAAGAACAATTCACTAGTGGAAATAATGTAATATACGGGAAAGTTTTACGTCAGTTGACCATATGTTTGACGTTAAAAATGAGGCGGTGACAGTTTTGTAAATATTAAATCACTATTTGCGTCAGCTGTGTAATTAACTGACGTTAAAAGTGATTTGCAAGAATTATTAACACTTTTAACGTCAGTTGTTTATACAACTGACGTTAAAAGTGTGATTTTTACTTCAGTTAAATAAACAACTGACGTAAATAATCCTATATTCCTATTTGAAACTCATTCGTATCTTTCTTCCGTTGTCATCTCCCTGTTGTCACTCTTAACGCAGATCGATCACTCCATATAGTGCAGTTTATTTCTAAACTTTTTTTTAAACAAGTTTATTTTTAATCTTAATTAATTAGCTTGAATTAGTACACAAATTCTTGTGCAAATTAAAATAAATAAACACTTAACATAAAAACAAGTTATATGTATAATGAAATCGTATCTCATTGAAGCGATTCATAAGTTACAATTACATGATTAAAAGATAAAAAACTTCTGCAACATAGACCTAAAATATAAAAAAAATTCTACTTCAACGTCATTTTCTTCTTAGTCCTGTCCTCAGAAACTCCAATGGATGCATCTCCTCCCTCACTTGAATTCCTTGATGCTCCATCTGAATCCACAGTCACTTGCAGCCAAAGCGGAGTGAAAGGGATGAGGGGATGAAATAAAGTGAGGGAATCACATTACGTGATTCACCCAACCTTACCATCCATGTTACGTAATTTACTCAACCTCAGAAGTTTGTTGACCATTAAGATAGAGACCTTTAAGTCTAGGTATAGGAAGAAATAACAAAAGTCTCAAATATGATAGAGCCATATTGTGAAGGAATAGAAAACGCACGAAATATAGAGGAAAAGAAGAGGGGGGTGTATTACGATCGATCTGAGAAGAATGGTACTTTATATAGAGAAGAGAGACTACCTGATTTTCTTGAAAACTGATCTATAAACTTAATGCTCATTAAGAGGATTAAGTTACATGGTGCATGGGTAAGTAACACAGTTGTCATAGGAATGAATGTTTTTCCAGAAACTTATACACTTTTAACGTCAGTTGTTTAAGACAACTGACGTTAAAAGTGTTTTTAAAATAAAAAGTATTTATTTTTAACGTCAGTTGTTTGTAACAACTGAAGTTAAATATTTATTTTTAACATCAGTTGTTTGTAACAACTGAAGTTAAAAATGTTTTTAGAATAAAAAAATATTTATTTTTAACGTAAGTTGTTTGTAACAACTGAAGTTAAAAATCATTTATTTAACATCGGCTATCTTAAACAACTGATGTTAAATAGATGACTTTTAACGTCGGTTGTTATAAATAACTGACGTAAAATGCTTTTTTAAAGATGGTTTTTAATTATAACGTTTACACCCGCTCACCTTCTTCACTTCGCTCTATACGTCTCTGTTCTTCTCTTCTCATCACGCTCACGCTCACTCTCACTCTCACTCTGCCCTAATCGCGAGCTCCTCTCCACCGCAACCACCGCGAGGGCTTCTTCGCCACCACCGTGAGGTATACTCTTAACCCTACCTCTGTCTTTCCCACTCATTCTTTGCAATAACTTGACATCTCTCTCTCCCCTTCTCGCGCACTAACTCTCCTTGTCCCTCTGCTCTCAGTAACCACATCGAACGTTGGCCACCACTCAAGCTCCCCTCCACACCACCACGCGAGCACCTATTTCTGGTGAGTCTTTAGGTTAACAATTGATAAAGCACTGGTACTAGCATTACCACTCAGTTAAATAATACAACAATATCAAAGGTTAAGCTATAAACATCAAGACTCTAACAGAAAGTAAATTATACTCAAGAGGGTGTATGACATTAATTATTGTTCTTGTGTGCCTTATGCAACGTTTAAATGCAAGAAGACATGGAATAAAAAAAACATATTACTTTGCCTATTAACTGAACCCTTTTCAGTTGAGGAATACATATTCATCAACATTATTTTGTACCCAAAAATAAAACTAACCTGTTTAGCAAGGGCAGTAGCAACCATATTGGAAGTAGCAATAGATAGAAACATGAAAACGTAGCTCATGTAATCACAAACAAACAACCATAGCAGGACCTGCGCACGGAAAACTAAAATAAGCTAACCCAGTAATTGTCCCCACATCTCCAAAGGAAAGGGAGGAAGAGAAGGGGCAGTAGAGAGGTGAGATAATTGCATTATTGGAGATGGAAAAGTGGCTAGCTTTGGTGATTTTGTTGCTGGCATTGACATTAATGGAAGGTTCTGGAATGAAAACAGAAGTGACATATGATGAAAGATCTCTTATCATTGATGACCAGAGAAAAATTCTCTTATCTGGTTCTATTCATTATCCTCGCAGCACTTCTCAAGTAATTAAAGTTTATATTTATAAATAATATTCAATGCTCTTGAGTCTTGACATTAAAGAAGAAGAACTCACACCCACACCCACGCTGAAAAAACACAGAAAAACACACACACCCATTGAAACACAACACACACTCTCACTGATAACATCACACACACACACACACACTACACAGATAACAACAGACACTCACACAACACAAACACCGATAACTCAGCATGCACACGCACACCAAAACCATCCAGCAACCAATTTGTGGTATACTCTTCAAAGGGAAGTTGGATCACCAAAACTACAAATGTGCAAAATCACTACCACAAATAAATAATTAAATTTAGTACCATAAAACCTTGTCAACAACTCATTTACAGGGGAGAAATTGTTTCCATACACATAACCGAGTAAGTGTTACCTTTAGTGTTCAGCGGTGGTGGCGGAAAAGGGAACTAAGCGAGGCGGAAGGCACGGAGGTGGCTTTTCTCAGCGGCGGTACCTAAAAACGCAGGGCGAGCTCAGCGGTGCGCGGTTCCCCCTTCCACGCTGAATGCAGGGTGAGTGAAAATGGAGGCGGAGGGCAAGGAGTGATGCAGTGGGCAGCGGCAAACAACTCTGAGAAAGCGCAATGGTGTTAGGGTATATGCAGCGGCGAACAACTCTCACAAATGCATGCGGGATGTGACAAAAATATATGTGGGAAGTTATAAAATTAGAAAAGATAGTGTTTAATCAAATAAGTGCTATCTTAGCTATATGATTTGATACTGTTTTTTCAAATAAATTCTATTAAAGATCTTACTAATATTTTATCATTTTTTCAAAAAAGAAAATATAGCGCTTCATAAAAGAAACGTTATCTTATATTCATTCTTTAATAGCAGTTACGTTATAAAACGCTATTAAAAGGGTGCAAATATTTATTACAGCATTTTCGTCTCACAAATGCTATTAATAGACCGCTATTAAATGTCATTTCTGTTGTAGTGAGAGATAGGTAGTTGTTTGATAAACTATCCAAGTGTGAATTTTGGTTAGAGGAAGTGCAGTTTCTAGGGCATATAATCAACAAGGAAGGGATAGCTATTGATCCAGTTAAGGTAGAGGCAGTGATCAAGTGGGAGAGGCCTAAGTCTGTGAGTGAAGTGGGGAGTTTTCTAGGTTTAGCAGGGTATTACAGGAGGTTTATCGAGGGTTTCTCGAAGATTGCATTGCCTATGATACAATTGACGAGGAAAGGTACGGTGTTTGTCTGGATGAAAAAGCGTGAGGAGAGCTTCCAGAGGTTAAAGGAGAAGTTGACTATACTCCAGTGCTGACATTACCAGATCCATTAGGATAGTTTGATGTGTACTGTGACACGTCATATCAAGGATTGGGTTGTGTTTTGATGCAAGAGGGAAGAGTTGTGGCTTATGCTTCTCCACAGTTGAGGGTTCATGAAAGGAATTACCCGACCCATGATCCGGAGTTAGCAGCCATAGTGTTCGCGTTGAAGATATGGCGACGCTATCTCTATGGAGCTAAATTTAATGTGTTCAGTGATCGCAAGAGTTTAAACTATCTGTTTGATCAGAAGGAGCTGAACATAAGGCAGCGTAGATGGATGGAGTTCATTAAGGACTATGAGTTTGACCTTCAATACCATCCAAGGAAAGCAAATGTTGTGGCGGATGCACTAAGTCGTAAATCTTTGTAAGTGTCCGCAACGATGGTGAAAGAGATGGAGTTGCTTGAACAGTTTAGATATATGAACCTAGGTATGGATTTGACTGAGGATAGAATATGCTTAGGTATGATCACCATCAGTAGTGAGTTTTTGAGAGATCTTAAGGCTAAGCAGGTTCAGGATGAATATTTGATAGAGGTGAGCCGAGGGAAAGATGAAGGAAATGTTTCAGAGTTTAGGAAAGGATTAGATGGTGTGTTAAGGTTTAGAGACAGCATATGTATGCCATAGGACATAGAAATTTGGAAGATGATTTTAGAGGAGGCACATAAGAGTAAGTTGAGTTTTCACCCAGGAGCCACCAAGATGTATCAAGACTTGAAGAAAATGTTTTGGTGGCCCAAGATGAAGAAAGAAGTGATTGGATATGTTCTATCATGTTTGGTGTGTCAGAAAGCTAAGATAGAGCATCAAAAGCCAACAGGGTTGCTGCAATCCTTGGATATCCTAGAATGGAAATGGGATAGTATAGCTATGGACTTTGTGGTTGGATTACCACGAACTCCGAAGAGGTTTGATGCAATTTGAGTTATCATTGATAGGTTGATGAAGTGTGCTCACTTCTTACCTATTGGTGAGAGTTATAGTCTTGAAAAGTTGTCCTAGATCTACATCAAGGAAGTTGTGAGGTTGCACGGTGTGCCATCGAGTATTGTCTCCGACCGGGATCCTAGATTTACATCTAGATTTTGGAGGCAGTTACACAATGCTTTGGGAACAAAGTTGAGGATGAGTTCTGCTTATCATCCTCAGACGGATGGACAATCAGAAAGAGCAATTCAACCATTGGAGGATCTTCTAAGAGCTTGTGTGTTGAAACATGTTGGTAGTTGGGATGAGTTCCTACCATTGATTGAGTTCACATACAATAACAGTTTCCACAGTAGTATTGGGATGACATCGTATGAGGCTCTGTATGGAAGAAAGTGTAGGACTCCATTGTGTTGGTATGAGACTGACGAGAGCCAAGTGTTGGGTCCTGATGTGGTACAGCAAACAACGGAGCAAGTCAGGAAAATCAAAGAGAAAATGAAGGAAGGGTAGGATAGGTGGAGAAGCTATAGTAACAAGAGGAGGAGACCCTTAGAGTTCTAGGAAGGTGATCACGTGTTTTTGAGAGTCACTCCAAAGACCGGAATTGGCAGAGCTATAAAGTCTAGAAAGCTTACTCCCCGAGTCACTCCGAAGACCGGAATTGGTCCAGTAGCTTACCAGATAACCTTACCCCCTTACCTTTCCAACCTTCATGATGTCTTCCATGTATTCTAGTTGAGAAAATATTTTCCTGATCCTTCTCATGTCATTGAGCTTGAGTCTATGCAACTCCGAGAGAATCTAGAATATGAGGCTTTACCGTCTAAGATTGTAGATATAAGGATTGAAGAACTCCGTGGTAAACAGATTCCCCTGTTCAAGGTCATATGGGATAGTATTACCGGAGACGCTACTTGGGAGCGTGAGGCAAACATTCAACAGTAGTACCCCCATCTATTTTCAAGTATGTAAATTCCGAGGACGGAATTTCTTTTAAGTGGGGTAGAAATGTAACATCCAGTATTTTATGTATTTTTTACATGTGAGGATTAGGTATAGGGCTTGGATTATATAGTTGAGATGTGGTTTGAGGCATAGGGACCCTTTCATGTTTAGTACGCAGCTTTTCTGGGTGAGTTTGAATGTAAGAACAAAGTTAGGGTTTCCCGGTTAGCGTTTTTGAGACGTGTGAGTGTGAAATGAGAATTTTGGAGTTAGAATTGAGATTAGACCTTTTTGATGGTTTAGTTTGTTTATTAGGTGCTAATGAGCCTATATCTCAAATTTGAGCGCAATCGGACGTCGAACGGGCCCTGGACACAAAGGGTTGACTTTGGTCAGAAGTCAACGCTCAAGCGTGGGTGTATCCACACTCAAGCGCCCAAGTCAACAGACAAGGGCCATGATTTGACTTGCCACGTGTCGTCAGGGCTTACCTGGCAGCTTTCGAGTGGTTGCATGGCACGATGGCTTCCCACGCTCTAGCATGGAAATTCCCACGCTCAAGCGTGGGCACGCTCCAGCGTGGAACTTCTCACGCTCGAGCTTGGGGACGTGTTTCAGCATAAATAAAATGACTTAAGTTACTTAAGTCATTTAAGTCATAAACAAAAGAATACGAGGCAGAGACCATAGAGAGAAGCCAGAGAACAGAGAGGAGAGTTTAGAGAGAGGAAGAGAGAAAATCTAGAGAGAGAGAGATAGAGAGTGAGGAAGGAAGGCTACCAAGAACCCTAAATCACCATTTTTGAGAGCTTTGAAGCTGGAACAGATTTTGTAAAATCATCACGTCACCTTCTTGCAACGTCGGATTGTATTCAAATTTGAGATGGAGGTTCTGGATTAGGAGTTATTCATATCCAACGGTTGGAATTTATGTACAAGCCTCCGAGTATGACTTATTCACCTCAGAAGTTGGAGAGTAACTTAACCCGAGTAGCTCCTGACCAGTCACCTTGAGAGGTTCATCCTAGTCTCATCCACTGTTGGATCGAGCTGAAATATTTAGAGAAGGTAAAGGAAAGGTAGCTCTTTAATCTCACTGTTGACTTTTTTAAAACAAAGGTCTAGATTGTGAATATAGAGCCAAATCAGTGACGGATTTTACTATGTTTGCTGCCGGTTCTAAGTCCTTACAATGTGTTGTTCACAATATGGTTTCTTAGGTGAATTTTGAGGCTTGGAGGCCCTGTTTCTGGGCGAGGCAGAATCGAGGAGTTCAAGGACGTTTCATATTAGTTCGATTCATCTCATTCCATTTAGCGTACAACTCTTCAGGTGGGGGAAAGAAACTATTTAACGTTGGAAACGACACGATTGCGTTTAATTCGATAATGGCGTAGGGCGACCCAAACCCTACACGAGAAGGAGTAACGGACAATGTCCATATCACATTGGGGACTACCTAGTGGTACCAATGATGATATAGAAATTGTACGTTTATCGTCGTCATGATAAATATATACATATATTATTTTATTATGTGCTGATTCCCTGCTTGACTGGTTGACTTGAACTTAGTACTTGATGAATGATATCATGAGTGTTGTAATTATTGTTGAAAGTGTTTATATTTATTATTATTATTATTATTATTATTATTATTATTATTATTATTATTATTATTATTATTATTATTATTATTATTATATTTTGGTATTTATTATGTAGGAAATAATGACATAATGGTAATGGTGATTATTTTGATAACATGATGGCATGATGGTAATGACATGATCAGTGTTATGATTGTGCTTAGAGGTTGAGTAAGTGATAAGTTATAATGAGTTATGGTGATGTATTGGGGAATTCATATTATATATGTGTTAGTAGTGCATAACCGAGATGATTACTGTGATATGATGATGAGATTGATGAGACGAGATTATTATTGAGGTTATATTTATTGGTCTGGTGGACCTGGAACATGCTCTTTGGGTTATTCATCGGAGCTAGAATTCCCGGGGTTTGGACTAACGGCAGACCGTCCCAGACATGATTTCATTTTAGTTGCAGCTATAGTTCATGTGTTGCATGAGCACCCTGACCGTGGTTCAGAGGTGTGCACCGGATTGTGTAGCTATAGTGCCATTGCTTTGCATGAGCACTCTCCATCCGCGGACGAGGGTGTGCACCGGGGACTCTGGGACGTGTCGATTCTATTGATGTGATATCCGGATATGGCCGATACCTGATGAGATGATTCATACAACATTTGTACCGCATCATGATGGAGAGTAGAGGAAAAATCTTAGACGTGGATCGAGGATGATTTCTGTTAAATATATATATATATATAGATATTTATATTATTGGAGACAGATGTTTAGTGTGCTGTTATAGAATTAAATGTTGCTAAACCCTTTCCACGTTTGATGTTATATGGCTTCTTATCCCCTTTTCTTTTGATGTGTTGTATATATATATATATATATATATATATATATATATATATATATATATATATATATATATATATATATATATATGTTTTGTATCTCAGATCCAGATCGTGTAGATGGCACACTGGGATCATCCGTGGATGACTCAGGACCCGGGGTTCCCCCTCTCGGGGACCTTTGAGGTAGAGTGCGTCGATCCGAACGACTGGCTCGTGGACCCATTCACTCGGTTCGTTGTGTATACGAGTCCTACATCCATCACCACCGGTCTTGGGTAGGGAGCGCCGATAGGTTTTGTCAGCACTTTCGGTTTTGGCACTATTCTTCCTTTCCCAATAGGACCGCCTGATGGACACCTACCACCGATGTCGTCGATGACAGGTGTGGATCCAGTCCCTTTCATGGTACCCTTTGAGGTACTAGTACCAGGCTTCGCACCAGCACCAGCATCGGAGCCCGCGTTAGCACCCATCTAGGAGGAGGACCCGATTGCCCCCACCCAGGACCTAGCACCCCTTCCAGAGGTAACATCACCTCTAGAGGTCAGGACTACAGTTTCAGAGTATGTACGAGACAGCTTAATCCCCGCGATAACAGACTTTACCGATAGAGGTTTTAGAAGCAGACAGACAGGAGCACTTCCAGTGAGAGTGGAGGAGTGTCCGGACCTGCCGAACCATGGGATGCGGACGAGGGTGGTAGTATATGATGGCTCCGGCCAGTGCCATCTATATAGGTGTGAGTGAGGTTGTATTGTATTTTGAGAGGGGACGGGATGTGGAGAGCATCGGTGAGGCATCTTCCTTTTAGTCTTTCGATATATTTTCATGTTATCACCCATTTGTATATATCGGGATCCTAATGATGGGAATCCCTTGACAGTACTTGTACCAGCATGTATGTATATATTATAGTTATGTTTATGTATGTATGTTTATATATGTGTTTTATATTTTAATTTTTTAATTTTCCATTGTTTTTAATAAATCTGCTTAACGATAATAACAAAATTAGGTCTTAATATTTTGGGTTTTCTTTAATGGGACATCGGGTCATCTCAGTTAGGATAAGAGTCAAACAATTTTAATGCTATGTCAGTGTATACCAATTAAATCCTTATTTTTAACTTTTTTTTTGTGCTCAAAAGTTTAGGTGAGTTGGGTTCGGGGCTCACTAGGGCCAGGGCAGGCCTTAGGGTTCAATGAGCGCTTACAAAGGTACTTACAGATTACCCACCAATGAGGTCCTCACATCGGTAGTGGGATTGGAATTCACGATCTTGTGGGGTATGAGCCATATCCTTACCCACTGGACCAACCTTCGTTGGTTATCCTTGTTTTTAACTTTGTTTTGTTTAATAGTTTGGTTTTATTTAAATAAAATAAAAGATATAGTTAAATAAATTCCTTAAGAATAAATCAAGAAATAAAAAAAAAAGACATAATAAGAAAATAAAAAACGAAATGCAAGTGCAAGCATAAACGTGGGAAACAACTCTACCAGAGATTTGAACACAGATCAAGAAGTAACAAACTAGTAACTTTACCGCACAACTAACAAGCCTTTCTTGTATTCTTGAAGCATACATAATAATAGTATATAAAGTTTCAGGGTGAGGCCTAAAGCAAGGGCTTTAGTGGCCTCACCCTTGTGCCGGACCTGCCCTTGTGATCCCCCAGACCTAACTCACCAAAACTTTATATCACAAAAATAAAATAAAAATGAATGTCTCTGGTCACAATACTAAAACACTAAAATAATATGAATCAAAATATATTGTATTCATAAAAGTTTTCAGTCTTTACTATAAAGTTAAATTGCCTTTAGGAGATTAATGAAACTATTAAAATATTAATGTACAATATTATTTTAAGAATTTATTAAATATTATTAATTAATAATTATCATTATATGATATTAATGTAAGAAATACTTATGTATGTTAGTAAATATTTTGTATAGATAGAATAACATTCATTTTATTAACATTGATTTAAATATTTTATCGAATCTTGAATGACATAAAATTTGAATTAAATAAAAGGATAAAAAATAATTCAAATATGTACTAAATATCTATTTATTATATGATTTTAATTTCTATGCACTGTCAGTGTAAAGATTTTTACACTGACAACCAATCAGAAATCATGAAATTGATGACTTTTAAGGTGGTTAATATAAGAATCATAGATTTATAATGATGTATCGATTTCTAATTGGTTGACAGCATAAAAAAACTTTACACTGTCATCGAATATAAATTAAATCCTTATTATATTAATATCTTATATGAATAAATTAGTATATATTGTTAGTGTAAAGATTCTATGTCAAAGAGATTAATGGATACTAATATATATTCAGCAATTGGTCGAAGCCAATTACATATAACGGTAAATGTGTGATGAAATTTCATTTATTTGAAATGAACGTTTTTAGTCACACTTCTAACATCGACAAAATTAATATGAAATAAAATATATACTATTTACAAAAGTTTTAAATTATTATTGTAAAATTAAATTTCCTTGACGAAATTAATGCAACTATTAATTATTAATTTATAGTTAAATATTATTTCAAGAAGTTATTAATAAATTATTGATTTTTAAATCTCATTATATATAATAATATTAATGTAAGAAAAAATTCAATATATTATTAAATGTCAATTATATATATAGAATAAAATTCGTTTATTAACATTAATTTTAAATTTAATTTTGGATCTTGAGTGGCATAAAATTTAAATTAAATTATTAAAGTAAAATTAAAATATGCACTAAGCATCTATTTTTTTGATTTAATTGATATACACTGTCAGCATAATTATTTTCTTCAATGGAACTAGTGACTGCTAATGTATATTCAGCAATAGGTAGAAGCCAATTACATACAATAGGATACACTATAAATATTTTTATATAAAAGTAGAAGAAAAACTTCTATACTCTTCCTCCAAATCTGAGGGCAAATTAGTAAAATGACAACTCCTAAAAGGAGATTAAAATATTAAAAGAAAAAAATGTATTTAATTATAAAAATCTCTTTAAAGAGCATTGCATACTCCCAAGACAATTAAAGGGTAGATTAGTAATTGTAATTCATTTTTTTTACATAAATCAAGACAATTAAACTAAATTAACTAACTTCCTTATTAAGTATGAAATTAGTTAATTTTGCTTATAAGTGAGTCCGGAGGGAGTACTACATGGAAGATGTGCCGTTAAAAGATTACTACTCATAGATAAACTTTGAAAATACCTTATCATTTGAAAAAAAAAACAATAAATGTCTAGTGTCCACGACAATAACCATTAACTATGCAGAAGCGTTAACCAAAAATAAAAATTAGAAACAAAGGTATATTGTATATTTTACTTGTTTCCTATAACTTGCTTCCGTTTTTATTCCGATGAGCAGTATGTATGAACTGTTTTTATTTCGATACAGTATATATGGCTACTTATCTTTAAAAAAAGGGTTATATCTGATAATAATAAATAGGGGAGAGAATATGGATCTTGAGAGAGACATTATATAGGAAAATGAATTCATATAATAAATAGGATAATAAATAGTGGAAAGAGAAAATCAATTTTAAAAAAGAATGATTAATTAGGTAGACAAATTTAATTAAAAATATGCATTTAATGAAATTAAACCTGTACAATATTGCACATGTTAGAAAAACACTTGTATTGGGGCTTACTAACTAGTGTTTTAAGGGTATTTACTAAGGAATTCAATAAAAACAAGTTTTCATTGGAAAATTAAAGTTAACACTTCTGAAAATTATGAATACATTACTTTGAATGAAAACATTTTTTCCTTTGTTATTCTTTAATCAATATCCTAAGGACACTGGTTAACATTTTCCATCATCATTAGGCCAAACTTTCAAATAAAAGGCCATTTTTATTTTACAAGTTATTTACTATTTATTTTACAAACATCATTAGGCCAAACTTACAAATAAAACCAATTAGCTCTCTCTCTGTTTTTTTTAAAAAAAAAAATATTGTGGAAAAGTAAAATGCCAAAGATAACAACTCAAACATATATGAGAGATCACTTTGGAATGTGGCTAAACAAAAACAAACCTTCTTCTACATTTACAGTGATACTCCCTCCGGTCCATAATATAAGAAAAAAAACACTAAAACACACCGACCAAGGAAATGCATTAAGATGAGCTAATTGTAATTAATATTTATATAAGTTTCCAAAAATAGCCCTTCTAATTAATGAACAAACTCACTTGTAAGGAAAGTTGATATATCTCGTAAATATAAACCCTATTATAAATGAGGGTAGTATTGGAAATTAGCATTTAATATATGTGAAAATTATGCATGTTTCTTGTATTTTGGACCCATAAAAAGTACACATTTGTTTCTTATATAAGGACCAGAGGGAGTATTTAGTAACGATGATATTTAGATTTCTCCTCTTCAAAAAATCTAATATGCTCACATATTAAGTAATAGCACCCATTGAATTTTTTTTAAAAAAAAACTGAAAATATTCTTAGGAGCAGTTTCATCAAGTTGGAAAAATATTGAAACACTTCCATATTGGTGAAAAGTGAAAACAATGTCCATAACTGAAAAAATTGGAGATTACAAAAACAAATTTTTAAAAATTAAAAGATAAAAACAATGAACCTATGTGACCCATAAAAGAAACGATGAACCTCTTCAGTGCTTTATATAAATACGGGGTACGACACCCCTTCTCTAGGGTCATCACATTCTTACTCAAAAGCGGAAATTAATTTATTAATTGCTGGTCACTTTCGGAAAATATATTTTAGAGTGATTGTTTCTTTACGAAAATGGTGCTGAATTTTTTTTATACATAAAACATAGAATCATTGTAAACATACACAACATATATATATATATATATATATATATATATATATATATATATATATATATATATATATATATACATATATATATACATCATTTTTTTTAATACACATTACCTATAACATGAGATAACAATAGAGCCTTCATAAGTATAGGCTATTCTCCATCAAACTAAGCAAAGAAAATAAAGACATATACATATCAGCAACGAGTAGTTCAGAACCATATTCAAAACTCATGGCTCTTAGAAGCCAGATCAAAAACTGACAAGATTCGCTACCCCAGAACTATACCTATAGCTGGTCAAGCTACTAAAACCCATTGGGAAGATCCTGATTATCACTCCCACCTACACCAGACGAATCTGACGATGATGCCTCCGTTCCCGCTACGTCATCGGAAGAATCCTCATCATCAACCGCAGGAGGGTGAAACTCAAGATCGTCCTCAGTGTAATCCTCTGGATCTTCCTCCCCCTCATCTAACTCCACTTCAGTAGGAGGTTCCTCAGGTCCCACTATCTGAAGAGGATGTGGCTGAGGTGGCGAATCCATCAATCCGTGCTCTTCCAAGTACTGCAGGTATAGCCAAACTGGAGGTAGAGATACCTCGACCGTCTCCACGACATGAATTCTCTGCTGTGGTCCTTCCTCTATCGTGCCGATAACTTCTCTACTTGGGCCATGGTAGGCGGCACTGAGTGTCCCATGGTTAATCTCCCAGGCACCACCGTACTGCGAACGATCAAACATGATCGTTCGAACCCTCGATTGTACCAAAGGTATATCCGGGTTCATCTGAACATGTAAGAGCGAGAAACCAATACATGGATCTTACTCAATAACTACATACTAGCCACCACATAAACACATCAACATTTACCAAATATCAACATTTATAAACAAATAGTTTATCAGTGGGTTCAACACCCCAAACATCATCGATTTGAAAAGTATGCATGACACTTCATATTCATCATCTAATTTTCGTCCTAATCTCATGAGATATCCCAACATATAATGAATTGATCAGGCTCCATAGCCACACTGGCTAACTTGGCACACTGCCACTAGGCACGCAACCTCTTCCCATCCATACAGGCACACAATGCCAGGCACGCAGCCAAACACATTGCATACTGTCCACACCCAGGGAACCAATAGCAACGAAGATGGGGTCTCAAATGTCCTCACTAGGCACATGAGAGAAAAACAAAGTAAAAATTACCTTTCGCCGCTGGTAATTAATACATCGAACCGCGGGCACGTATGCCAATGCATGCAAAACACTTTTGTTTTGTTCTTTTCTTTGTGTTCAATCTTTCTTTACCAAAGCTCAAAATGGCTTACGACTCACATAGTTTTAAAACACCTTTAAAACTATCATTACAACACAGGACCTCACAGTCCGAGTGCTCAATCACGACACCTCTCGACCGATGCACCAGTCTTGGGTTCGTGGTACTAGAAAACATCTTAAATGTTTCAATACGGTATACCCCACGTATACGGTACAGACCCTCAAAGTCCAAATGACCTCAAGTCCATCACAACACAGAACCTTAGTACCCCGATGTCTCGGCTACTAAGTCCAACTGCACTTTCAACACGATTGAATTTTTTTTTTTTTGGTTTTCAGAAATTCTTTTCAAATTGGAAATTCATTAATAAAATCCTTAAATAATAAAACTTAGTTTTTCACAAACCAATGAGTCACTTGAGGTTTTAACTTCTTCAAAATATGCATTGCCGTTTCAAAAATACTTGTCATCTACGCTTTTCCAAATTTGCCGTCAAATACTATTTTTAAGGCTTTTTAAGCCAAAACTTAAATTTTTCCACTTAATTAATTTTCTAAAATCATAATTAACTTATTTTTACCAATTAATTTTTATAAAAGAATATTTTATAATATTTCGGATTTTCTTACGAAAAAAATTAGCAGTGCTAAAATATTTTCATGGTTTCGCGCTCAGTGTGACTCATAATTCACCTTTTCAGTAATAAATTATTAAAATAATAATAATTTCCAAAATTCCTTATTCTTCCAAATAAAAATTCCTTTAATATTATATACCAATATTTTACCGTTACAACATTGAATATAATTTGCGAAGCTTCTTAAAGCTTTTATCCCATTAACTTAATTGGGCACTGACCACTGTCAGGCTTCTCACACATCAACCAACAGTTATATCACAGATATTTCCCAGGCAGATCATGCATCACAGTAGCATAATATAATTACAGATAAACAATTAAACACAATTAAAACCACACAGATACAAATAACACAACATTAAACAACTTCAATAAATACTAACAAACAAAATAATTACAAACAAACACAGGATAACATATAGCCATCGAATAAGTCCTCAGGTGTTCCCCTCTTACCTTTTGAAGACTTTCTTGTGAACTTACTGATTCCTCCAGAAATTCGGATACCGCGTAAACGTTGTACTCACTTAACCTTCAACCATTACAATCAAACAATTACAAATCAAGAAATCAAAACATTCTAAACCCTAATACATAGTCACGACCTCTAGGGTTTTGAATTGCTAAAATTTCTAATCATGATTAAGTCATGGATTAATGATCCTTGATCAACCTAAATCATGGATTGGTGACTAAACTAAGTTTCAAACTCAAAACTTCCTAAATCTTTTATACTAAGATTCGGCCTCAACATGTTCATAGGGTTAGGGTTCTTAGTTTAATAAACCAACTTGGATTTATTAAGCATACATACTGATAGCTTGATTACTAAGATCATTTATGAAAACTATGAACAAAAACTCATCAAATCTCACCAACCTAGGGTTCGGCCAACATAGAGATTTTTGAGTAAAGATTTTCATTTTAATAATCAATCATGGATTAGAGTGTGTATACATACAAGTCATATAGAATACATGATCATACATGACAACACATGAACAAAACTCTACCAAACCTATTCTAATAGATTCGGCCAAGGCTAGGTTTTTAGGAAAGAAATTTTTGATTACATCATGCTCTTGGATTTAGATAATATGCATGATATCAAGAATATGGAAAGTAGTTTCATCATCATGTGATTTTTCTAGAATTTATTATGACTTTTCAAAGTTCAAGGCTTAGAAACTTGAAAATGATGAACACATAGGAAACAAACTTTGAATCAAGAAACTTGCTAAAGAACATAGGCATGATTAAGGAAGAAGATTAGGATTTACCTCTTGAAGATCAATGACAAAGGAAATCCAAGAACCTGCTTCACAACTTTAACACTAAAAGACTTATAAACTTTAGGGTTTTGGAACAAATGGAAATAGAAACTAAGTGAAAAGTGAGAGAAGGTATTTATAGAGATGGGTGGCGCCATCTTGGAAAAATCTAGAAAGGATGAGTTGTCTTGTTTAAAGGATTGAAATGCAAATAATTCCTAGGGACCATTTTTCAAAGATTCCAAAAGTATAAGGACTATTTTGCAAATTGCCAATAAATTGTAATGATGACTATTTGCCACATTTAATGTGAGCTTATCTTGACTAACTTTGGGCTGATTGTTGTCATAGATATTTTAGGAAGAATCAAGAACATTAGAGAATGTTGTAGACTAAAGTAGAAGAATGTAGAACATTCTAGAAAATCTTGGCTCATCAAAAAATTTATGAGGGCAGCCCCTTCTCCCTCATGGGCTTGCGCATGGGCATAGTAAATTTGGGCTTGGATTCCTTTTTGTGGGGCCCACTAAAAGATTTAAGCTTAAATCATGACATAGGAAACTTGTATAGTTTCAAATAGGCTTTATGGAATCAATCCATGAACTAGAAATTTTGGGCTTCATAGCCACTTCCATTAAGAGATTGGAAACAAGGATTTTGGCCCAATTCACTTGAGAAAAACTTAGAAACTAACTTAGGGACAAAAGGGTAATTAACAGAAAGTTCAGGGACTTAAGCGTAAAATTCCTAAATTTTCACTTTAACCCTGTGGAACCTTCTAGACTTAAAAATATGATTCATCCCTTGAATCATCTCAAAATCCTAAAATAAACTCTTCATCTACCACTCACCTGATTGCGTATTCTGCCCGTAATACGTAAATTATTTTATTTTTTTATGAAATAATTCTAAAAATACAGAATTGTAGGAAATAAAATACTAAACTTAAGTATTTCGTTCACGAATTAAAATTAGGTCTTTTGAGCAGTATTATTATATTGTCAATGGAATTCGCGGGCCGGGTTTCGCCTGACTTTCCAACCTAAATTTTAATCGTTGCTTCCTACATTCAAGTAGGATTGAGTGGTAAACTCTATTTATTTAAAATAATTTTCCAAAACTCAAATAAATTTATAAACATATTTATATGTACTACTATTATTTAAAACAGTAAAATACAGGGTGTTACAGGGGGTGTTGGGAATAACAATAGCCCAGTCTCAACCCCTCCCTCCCCCTCTCTCTCTTTTTCTCTAATATTTTCTTTTTTTATTTGTTTAGTATTTTACAGTGAGTGAAGGAATCATGGGTCGTAAGAAGATTGAGATCAAGATGGTGCAGGACACCATCACAAGGTAAATCACCTTCTCCAAGCATAGAACATGCCTATTCAAGAAAGCAAATGAGTTATCCATCTTGTGTGGTGCTAAAGTTGATGTTGTTGTGTTCTCCCCTGGGAACAAGCCTTACTCTTTTGGGCACCATGATGTTGAAGTTGTTGCTGCCAAGTTTCTTCAACAAGAGCCCAAATCATCAAAAGGGGACCAAGGTGGATCCTCTTCCAATGATTCCAAATTGGACAAGCTGAACCAAGAACTTGTTGGTGTGATGGACCAATTCCATGAGGCTGTAAAGAAGACTAAGGTGCATGATAAGATCCTGATTGAATACAACAAGACCCAACGCGAGGAGCTTCAAAAATTGCATGATTCACTGTCTGTGCTGAAGCATAATATCAAGGAACGTCGTGATGAGTTGGAAGTATCTGAAGATATGCTAATGCTTCAAAAGCAACCAGTGGAGTTCAATGAAAATCATGTTGCCAAAAGGAAGAGAGGAAGAAACAATTGATACCATGATTTTCATTATCAAGAAATAATTTCTAAATTGGTGGAGTTAAACTCTATTTTGTTATTTACATTATGCCCCCTTAACCTTGTTGCTCCCATCCTCCCTAGCATGTAATAAAGTTAAAAGAATTAGAGCCCTGTTTGTTTACTGTTCTTAAAAACTGTTTTTTTTTGTTTTCAAGAACAAAAAAAAACCTTGTTTGATTACACTATTTTATAGAAACTAGTTCTAAAAACAATATGGGTCTGTTTGCTTTGTTTCCGATTTTCTGTTTTCATTTCCTGTTTTCAGAAATAATTACAAAACTGCCACCTTATTTTCATTTTGTTTCCTATTTTTCAGAAATTTGTACAGGAAACATTGAAAACAATTTTTTCTGTTTTATCTGTTTCCTGTACTAATCTTTGAAAACATGAAACATAATGAAAACAAGGTGGTAGTTCTATAGTTATTTTTGAAAACAGGAAATGGAAACATGAATATGAAAACAAAGCAAATAGACCAATTGTTTTTAAGTTTTTAAAATAGGTTTTGGAGAACAGTAATGAGTTATTTTTTCCTTCTAGTTTTTAGTTTTCTACTTTGGAAACATAAAAAACACGAAGAACAATTGTTGTCATTAATGGAAAATTTGAAAATATCAAACAAGCTAATGATGCACGCTCATCTCTTCCAGTGACCAAGCTCCTTACGTTTGTGGTGCGGTAGCTTAGATCATTCCTATAACTCTTCGTTACAAATCTGTGCAACTTTTTTTAAAAATTTATTTTGTTCTTATTCATTGAATAAGAGACAAAGACATCTCTCTCTCTCTGTATGTGTTTTAAATTTCTTAACTATTAGCATTCAGATTAGAAAGTTAACAATGAATGACTTTTTTCCATAATATAGCAAAACCTAAATGAGAATTCAAGAGAAATTTCTTTAGAAAGTTCATGTTCATGTTTGGTCACTTTTTCATACGATGAACAAATTTGTTTTCAAATATTTTTTATTTTAAAAAAAATATTTTCAAAACAAATAGGAAGGACATTTTTTGGTTCTCTAATTTTTAAAATCTTTTATGATATAGTGTTATCAAACACATTTTTTTATTTTTTTTGTTTTAAAAAATAGTTCTTAAAATTTATTTTATAAAACAATTTTAGAAACAAAAAAACCTAGGTTTGTATGTTTCAAACACAATCACTTTAGAAATAATTAGAAAACTGCTATCTTGTTTTTAGTATATTTCTTGTTTCCAAAGATTTGTATAAGAAATGGTGGAAATAAGAAAAAGTTGTTTTTAGTGTTTCTTGTACGAACTTTTGAAAATAGAATACAGAATGAAAACAACAAGGTGACAATTTTGTAATTATTTATGAAAATAGAAACTGAAAACAATGCAAATTTTGCACTTTTTTTTTCTTCTTCCTTAGTTGCAATTTTGTTTAATCAGTTACAAATATCGGATGCTTACGATGGTTGGACAGAGTCTGCATAGTGGTAGGGATTTTTGGGTGGCTTTTTCTAGGAATCTTTTAAGGGCGGCCACTTTTCCATTTAGTTGTTGTACCTCCTTGACCGTTCATGGGGCTTTTCATCTCCAAGACTGCCTAACTTTTTCTCAGGGTTCGCCTCTTTCTTTATTTTTTTATTGCACTAAGGGTATTCTTCCACCAAAAACAGGAGATCATCAAAGTGAATTTTACCTCTACAAATAATTTTTTTTCCATACATTCGATGTTCCTGACATCATGTTTAAGGAACCTAACTATCTCCCAACTGTGTTGGCCCTTGTTAGTAAGGTTGTCATCTCTTTAGCTAGCCGGGTTGAGTTGAATTTAACAACACTAGTCTGACGCAGGTTATTTTTTAGATATTGTTTTATATTTGAAATCACAACCCATTAAAATAGGAGTTAGATTAAGTAACATGACAAGAGTGGCATTTATGATTTTCACATCATTAGCTAGAGAACTTAATAAATCATTCTTCATCAATGATATCAAAGAAATTGCTGTAAATCAAACAAAAAACTATAGAATCTAGTTATGCGAGATCCTAAAAGAGACAGAACCATAATATAAAAAATAAAAGCATGGATGTTTGTCTTTCTGTAAAGCAGTTCTTCAGTCAAAACTGGCTGCCTCCCAATATGAATTCAAACTTGGTGGTTCTGGTCCCCAAATTCAAGGGTGCAGATAGGATTGAGAATTACAGTCCCATTGCCTTGGTAAATTTTCAGTTCAAGATCATAACTAAGATTCTAGCTGACAGGCTCGCTTCCATTGCTCCTAGGATAATCTCTGCTGAGCAGAAGGGTTTTATTAAAGAAAGGAATATCTCCGATTGTATTTGCATTGCTTCAGAAGCTGTGAATATGGTTGACAACAAGGCCTTTGGAGGTAGTATCATCTTGAAATTTGACATTAGAAAAGCCTTTGACACCATTGATTGGTCTTTTCTGTTGAAGGTTTTGACCGCAGTGGTCCTCTCTGATTAGAGCCAGGTTCTTCAGGAATGGTAGACCTTCGAATCTCTGTCTGAAATCCACTATATGGCCAGGAATCAAATATTTTCTAAGCACCATTTTAGAGAACTCATCTTGGCTGATCGGTTCTGGTGTCAACATTCGCTTCTGGACTGACAGATGGTTGTCCAATCTAATTGTTGATCTTCTAGACTTCCCTGAATCTTGCCATAACTCTCTACAATCTAAAATAGCAGACTTCATCTATGATGGTAAGTAGAATCTTCCCACGGAATTGGAAACCAAATACCCTGCCTTACCTGCTGCAATTGATTAGATAGTAATACCGAAATTCCATGATGATGACTACCTGGTTTGGGACTGTTCTGCCTCAGGGACCTTTTCTTTTAAGGATGCCTATACCTTCCTGCATAAGCTGCATAATCTTGTTACTTGGGGTAAGCTAATCTGGAACCACTTCATGCCTCTGTCTAGATCCTTCCTTATCTGGAGAGTGATTCATAATAAGCTTCCAACTGATGAAAACTTAAAGCTGAGAGGCTGCACTACATTTTCCATCTGCTGTGTCTGTGTAAATCAGAAGAGTCAACTCAGCATTTACTCTTTAACTATGATTTTGCACTATCTTTGTGGAATTGGTTCAGTTCTACTCTTGGCTGTAGGCTGGATCTTACTGGCATAAAAGATCTGCTTGCTGTTTGTATCCTGGGCTGGAGCTCCCAAGTCAGAGATATGGTGTTAGCTGGAATTATCAACATTGTTTGGTATATCTGGTACAGCAGGAATAAGCTGAGATTTGACAACAAATTCATCACTGCTAGGTCTGCTATGAACTTGGTCTCAGCTGCTGTGTCTATTGCAGGTATGGCGTCTAAGGGTACAATGTCCTCATCTGTTCAGGAGCTGCTGATTCTCAAAAAATTCACAGTTTCAGGCCACCTTTGCAAAGCCCCTATTATCAGAGAAGTTCATTGGCATCCCCCTCTTAGTGGTTGGATTAAGTGCAACACAGATGGTGCTGCTCATGGCTCTCCAGGTCTTGCTGCTGGGGGTGGAATTTTTAGAGGCCACACGGGAGAGGTGTTGGGCTGCTTTTCATCCTTCCTTGGAGTTACCGACTCTCTCCAAGCAGAGCTCCTTGTTGCCATCATTGCCATTGAAATTGCCTATGAAAGAGGATGGCACAAGCTTTGGCTTGAAACAGACTCTATCCTAGTGGTGAAAGCTTTTAAATCCTTGGATTTGGTTCCTTGGACAATCAGAACTCGCTGGCGGAATAGCTTGGAATATGTTAAGAGTATGAGCTTTTTAGCTTCTCACATTTTTAGAGAAGGGAACTCTTGTGCCGACAAGCTTGCTTCATTTGTAATCTCTTCTAGGTGCTATACTTGGTGGAATTTGATCCCCAACTTTGTAAAGGAAGACTTTTCTAGGAATAGGTTAGGCCTTCCTAGTTATAGATTTAGATGACTTGTTCTTCTTCATGGGTTTGGTCTTCGTCCCCCCATGTTCTTTGTTTTCTTTCTTCTTCTTTTTTTTAATATATTCAGGGTATGATGCATATGATTGATGGGGGTTTGGGTGCCAACCTAGTTGGGATCCTCTCTCCTATAGTGATGCCTTTGCATACCTAGCCCCTTTATCTAAAAAAATTCAAAAGGCTACCTAGTGTCTTGCGAGAATGAGCATTTATCAAGGTGTGGAATTATAAGAGTGGCATTTATGATAGAAACTATAGCTACCATATCACATATCTACAGTAAAGGAAACAAATTTTCAGCTTCTAGCAATACAACTATACAGAACATCCAAAATTGAAAAAAAATAATGGTTCATGATCTTCTCGAAACTAAATTTTTTCATCCATCAACATATATTTTATTTAACTTCTAATTAAGTTCTGTCTTGATGTAACACGTGGCTGTATAACTACTCAAACTAAACTAAACCTGCAAAACTTTCTAACATCTAAGAACAATCAAATAAGCATGATAAAAATTTAATACTTCAATTAAGTACTAAAAGAAATTCCATACTTACAACTTGCAACATAAGTTTATTTAAGTTTCTTACTTGTGTAATTATAAGTAGGCTTTGTACACGACTTGCGTGATGGAGGTTTCCACAGTTTCTCACTCATAATCTGAATCCTCAATTAAATCATTCAATTGTCAAAACTAAAGGAGTAAAAACACGAAAAGCTCATAACTGCTTTGCATAATTTAAAATATGCTTGCATATGACAAGAACTAAATAAAACAAGAAGTAGAATTCATTTGATTATACAACTAGAAGGAAAAAATTGGATGAGAATGCATCAACCACGACCTTAGAGTCACACTCCAACCAAAGACAATGTCAATCCCTTTGATATGTTGTTTCTATAGATATCATGGCTGCCGTGAATAAGCTGGAGGGCAGTGGTAATGCCAAAATAAGCTAAATAACATCAAGGAATTGCTCGCATTGTGTCTCTAAACAGCCCACCCTCAGCAGCATGTCATGGACATTCTCTTGCAGCTCTGTCTGTGTTCTAGAGTTTAATAAAAGATGAAAAAATAAATGTCAAAAGTTACGATTTTGAAACTAATAATTAAATATAGAGTAAAGGTACATTTTGGTCCCTGATAAATTTCGAGGTACCCAATTTAGTCTTTGAGAAAAAAAAAACTCACTCGTTAGTCCTCAATACTTACAAACCAGGGACATGTTAGTCCCTCCGTTACTTTTTGTGAAGTACTCTCCTTTAATTTGCTAATGTGTTTTGTTAAATGTCATATGTATCCATTAATGTCCCACGTGGCAAGTGCTCCATTTCCACTGTAGAAAAGACTTTAAAAAAGTTTAAAAAAAAAGTGCACTAAGCAATGCCGTTTAGTCTAAAGTGTAGGAGCTAGAAACTGAGGCAAAACGGCATCACGCCAATTGTCTTCTTCCTCTCTCTGAAATCAAATCAAGAACCCTAACTACTCCATTGCAACTAGTCATTGCCACACCTGTGCATTTTTTTGGTGACGACGCGCGGTGGGATGGTGGATGACGGTGGCATGGCGGTGTCGAAATCCTCTGTTCTTGCATTTTCAAACAATTTTATTTAAATAACTTAAATAAAAAATGGATAGGAGGATGAATTAACGGGCCACATCAGCAAACTAACAGAGCCATTCTAATGGACATTAACAGAGGGACTAACTGTCCCTTGTTTGTAATTGTTGAGGACTAACGAGTAAGTTTTTTTTTGTCTCAGGGACTAAATTGGGTACCTTGAAATTTGTCAGGGACCAAAATGAGACTTTACTCTAAATATTATTCTTACGAGAGAAATTCTTGAGTGACAGTGAGTTGTGAGGAAATATTGGAGTTTGAAAGTGGGAGTGTCCAAAAAAATCTTAGGTGATAGTGTCGCCATATCATTGGTTGTGCCTAATGACAGGGTCGACCTAACACTTATTGAGGCTAAAAGAAAATTTGAGATGATTCCTTTTAAAAGATAATAATAATAACTTATTAAAATTATCAATTTTTATTTAAAATTTATCTTTTGGGATTTTTTTAGATGAAAGGTCATATTTTGAATTATTGGGATGGATTTCGTTTAACATTTCTTTTTCAATCGATAATAAAGGCAATTCATTTAATCTTTGTTGAGACGTTGTTGATCTTAGATAAGATTTTATCAATTTTAATTTTAATAAAACTTCTTTCTTCCAACAACAGTTATGAAATCGTTAACAAAAATACAGAAGGCCTTTTTGAGAAAAAAATTTGAGTTAATAATATTAACTAAATTTATTTTTTTAGGCTTAAAGTCGTAGCTTTAGTAGCTAGAGCATCGGGTCGTTCCTATCTAACGATGAGTTGTTGTGTTTGTGTCTGCCTAAGACTTTCACTTCTTATGAAGAACATATGTTAATATCGATGTGAAAGAACCATTTGATCGAGGAATAATTGACTCTTTTGGTTCAATAGCAAAAAAAATCCAAAAAAAAAAAAAAACTACATAACTACATGATTAAAATAAATATGATTTCTTCAAAGAAAATTACTATAATTTTAGTACTTGTTTGGTATATGGAATTGGGATTAGAATTGGTGCTTGAAATTCTGATTTTTATATTTTGAAGACCTTTTAGAATCAGTATCATAATTTCAATTAATTTTATTTCCACCTACTTCATCTTAATAACTTAAACATTTTCTTCCCTATGGAGCTTGCACTTCATACATGTATGTGAAAGATATAGAAGAAGAGACATAATTTTCAAATGATCTTCATCCTCTTATTTTTTAGCACCACTTAAAATTAACCCTGATAGTTTCATTATTCTCTTTACCTTTGAGAATATCTCCATTCCAAAAATTATATTAGAAGAAAAAAATCTAGCAAGGAAGAATTCACAAATAGGGTATACAAAAGGTGTATAAAAGTTTTTTTTTACTGCAGGTGTATAAAAGTTGATAAACATCATGCTAATGTTTACTGCAGAAACATAAGTTTTATCATATGAAAGACCATCTAATTATTGTAATAATTATTATAATGCACAATCAAATATAAATGTCAAGAGCATAGGCAAGTCAATAATTTAAACCTCTTCCTAAATTGATAAGGGAACAATACTTTCCCCATATCTAAAAACATGAAGCATGTCTCCTACATATTCTGGAACAATCTCCTTAGACTGTTGGCTATTAAGGTTATATGAAACCAATGGTAATTAGTTGTCATCTTGTTCTATTATAAAATCCTCGTCATCTTTCCAAAAGCCCCAAAATTTGCATTGTAGAAGACGATGAGGTACAATATTAAACCTCTTTGTCCAACTCTCTTTAGCACCATATTGATTCATTATCCAAATCTCAACCCAGGTTCCAAACGTAGAAGAAAGTTTACACTCCTTAATATAGGCAACAAAATCTTTAATAATAGCAATATTACTATCTATTAAGTTTTTCATTTGTACCATCTTGAGAAACCGAGGGAAGATTCATTCTCCAAAATGCATTGTTGCTCATATTAAAGCAGAGGATGGGTTTGTGGTTTTGAAGCTTAACCAACCAATGATTAACTCCATTCAGACATGGGATAAGGCTAGGTTGGGAGACCTTCACATGTCTCCCACCATGAGCAAGTCCATATATGTAATTTTTATTATGGGTCTTGCTAACCAGTGCCCTAAGGGCATTTGGTTAAGAAAGTCGAGAATAACAACTTTGTATTGAATATGATAACTTTTAAACCTTCAAGGTATTGAATACACAAATTCCAATACAAAATTTCAATCTTTAATACCTTAACCAATGCCCTTAGGGCAGTGGTTAGCTTTTGCCTTTTATTATTATTTTAAAGAGAAATGATAGCAACACACTCTTTTGAGCACACTCTCTCCTATTGGTTTAAATTCATGTGAGTCCCATTAATTCACGTGGGTCCCACTTGAATTTTGTGGGACCCACATGAATTTCAACAAATAGGAAGAAGTGTGTTGAGAAGAGTGTGTTAGAGAGTGTGTTGCTAGGAATGCTAACACTCCTCTATTTTAAAATCCTTAAAAAAATTAATTTAAAAATTTGACCTATCTACTTCTCTCATTCTCTCCCCCTCCCACACCTCCTACCTCAGGCCCTGCTATCTCTCACCTCTCTCAATTCAAAGTTCAAGCCTCTTAACAACCTCTAAAGCTCCATCCACACATGTACCCAAGCCAATTTTGTCTTTGTCTATAATACAACTTGTTCACCTTTTTGTTTGGAGGTGTCTAAAAGTGGCGACGAGCAGAGCATCCCATGACACCACTTTGGATTCGGTTTGTCTCATGCAACATAGCCTCTAGCAGTCCCCTCCAGCAGGTTTCTAGATCATTGGATCAATCAAACGGCCAGGATTTAATTAGTTCAGTTTTAAATTAATTTTTTTTAATATTAAAATCTTTAAGCTGATTGGTTGAGAATCCCTAATCCCCACACAGCCACTCCCCCACCTCACTCACACTCAACAGCTCCGCCACCTCCCCAATCTCGCCACCAAAACGCCGCTCCGGTGCCCCAACCGCCGTCACAGGCACCGCAGTCATGTGCGACCAACATCCGTGATATGCGCGAAACCGGTCCCCTTTCCACGTGCTGTGACTGCCCCCAACCAGCCACCATCTGCTCCGCCTCCGTTGCTGTATTTTCGACCACCGTCTACTCCGCCTTCTGTAAACTTGTATGTAATAAAAAATACCCCTTTTAACAAGTGACTATGCTTACTTATTTGCTTCAATGGAAATACGAGAATTGGATAGAAATAAGAGCATATATGCAAAAACTCTGATTTTTTATTACAGTTCAGTGTTTGTCATAGTAAGATATTGGAACAACAGTACCATGAAATCATTTACAGTTATGTGCATATGTGCATATCCTTTAATAGCATATGTTGAAGTAATTACTTTTACAGTTACAGTTATGTGCATATGTTGCATATCCTTTTACATTTATAATAATTGCTTGTTGTTTCCCTTTATTAAGATTGGAAGCAAGAAGATACAGGTAGATTGGAAGCCAAAAGTGGTCATGACTTTTGATAGTTATGATAATGCTTGGAGGTTTTGGGTTGATTATAGTGGAAGAGTTGGATTTGGAGCGAGGAAAGAATACAATCACAAGAGAAAAGATGGTTCAACTTCTTTTTGCAAGTTGGTTTGCTGTAAGGAAGGCTTGCGAAAGGAAGACAAGCGGGATTTTAAAATAATCAATCCAAAACCGAAGATGGGATGTGATTGTCCAGCTCGGTTAGGACTTAAGGGTAACGGTGGAAAATTGACAGTGCATGAATTTGTGGAGGAACATAACCATATTTCACAACTACCAAAAACAACTTATTTGTTGCCATCTCAAAGAAAACTCTCAGAAGTTCAATGTTATCAAATTGATCTAGCCAATGATGCTGGGCTACAACATGTAATTTGGAAGGGTACATGTTTTTAGGGGTACACATGTAATTTTGGTTCAAATTAAATTAAAGAAATGTACACAAAGAAAACTTCAAATATTATTTTATTGCAATCAAAACGTTTGTTACATTATTTTACAACTATTGAGATTCATTTGTACTTTTTCAGGAACAATACACAAATCCTATTCTAAATGTTCTTCACACTTGCATTTCAACTTCAAACTTCAAAGTTGCTTCTAGACTCTCCTCTACAATTACCATCACCAAAAACCAAAGGTGAAAATATTAGCATACTGATAACTGGTCTATGGCAGCAGCATATGACAGTAATGTATATACAGAAACAGACCAAAACAGACCAAAACAACATATACACATAAACAGAGCAAAACAACATATGCAATTCCAGTAACAACAATTCCAGTAACAGTAATTCCTATACAACAATTCCTATTCCAGTAGCAGTATACCAAAAAATGAAAATTGTTTCAGAATCTTGAGGTCTGTGGTCATAAATAACCAGTGCAAATAACAATGGATATCATTAAAAACTTTTTTCCTTAGACTCTGCAATCTTCCACTAGTATAGGATTAAGGAAATATGAGACAGCCAAAGGATCAGTAGAAGTATATAACTGAGTATATGGAGGAAAAATCAACTTGGGGTTTCAACTGGGAAATCAAGGTAAAATATATGCCAATAAGAAAAAAACTTTTTCATGAACATGATGATGTTGGTGAGCAATGATCATCCCCCAGCGGCAGCGGTTCAGGCGGAGCATCCGGTGGTCGGTACTGCAGCAGCCGCAGCGCGGGGAAAGGGGGAGAAGGGGACCAGTTTCGTGCGGCAGTGATCGGTTGGGCAGCAGTGATAGCGGCGCACGGACATCACAGGGGAGGCGACGCCGAAGCTTGGTGGCCGGCGGTGGGCAGGGGGCGGAGCGGCGGTGGGCAGGGGTTAAAGCGACTGTGAAGTGTGTGATGGGAAAGAGGGGGGGGGGGGGGAAGGGGGGGCGTGGGTGAGTTAAGGGATTTAGGGTACTGTTGTTATTTTTTTTTAAGTTTTTAAATGTTTAAAAAATTATTTTTTAATAATTAAAATAATATTTTAATCAGATTTATGCTGACCAATGGATTAATCCAACAGTCTAGAAACCTGCTGGAGGGGACTGCTGGAGGCTGTGTTGTAGGAGACAAACCAAATCCTACAAGTTTCAATCAAAGATTCAAAACTTTAAACCTATGGTTGTTTCGCTTGTCATATTCTATGGATCCCCAATTGGATTTTTAAAAAAAAAATAAAAATGACATGGTTGGCTTGGTCCTAGCAAACTCGTTCCGAATGGATGAGGGAGATGATGAAAATAACACCATAGCGGCAGCAACAAAATCAGAAGAGCAAGGGTGTAGAGTGAAAGAGGATCACAACGAAATCAAGTAAACCCTAACCCGCTAAATTTTGGGGAATGACCTCCTTCCTCGCTCATCCCCCGTCCAAATCCCATGATACTGCAATTTCCATTCAGATCAAACTCATGATATGGATGACCCAGACCCAACCGAATCAGATTTAGAAAGGAATCGAGAACCGGAAATGCGTAGTTGGGAAGAGGGAGAGAGAAATGTTTGTTCCAAATAGGGGAAGTGAACCTGGAATCCTCAGACTTGGTGACGATGCGACGATCCGAGTTCTCCCGTTGACTTTCTTAAAGTGCTTGGCAGATAAGATGTTGAAATCCATCCAGGTTGAGGGATGAGGTGAGAGTGACAGGGAAGTGGTAGTAAAGGAGATGGGGTCAATTTTTAATTTTGAAAAATTTAAGGAATTTTAAAATAACAATAAATTGCATATAAGGACTTGCTAATGGTGGGAGACATGTCAAGATCTCCCACCGTAGCCTTCGCCTCATATATGAAGTAAATGGTGAGTCAAGTATGTCATAAGCCAGGACATTGACATTAACATTAACAATGTTCCATGAATTTGTACCCAGACGATATACCTAAGCAGTAGGTCGTATACATGTGTTCGCAGCAAATTTCACACCTGCCACAAGGTTCACAACCTTATAATCATTAGTTACTAGATCAAAACCAAATCCATTTACCTCTATACTGTATTCCTTAGGGAAAATGTACACTCGACGAGGGAAAGGAAGAGCTTTGGCCTCTCATGTCAACATCAACCGACTAGGATTGCCTACATATGTCACTTTAATACATAGTATACCATTATAAGGACCATAAGCTATGATGTCATCTATAAGATGATCTGTGTATGGAGACGGTGGTGTTCGATCAATGGGGGATTTCAATAATTTATCATCAGAAATCAACGTTATATCAAAGTTGTTGTAAAAGACAAGATGGCTGGGTTGATTTTTTACCGTGAAGTAGGAAAAGTGTTTAGCGATGAAACACTTGTTGGTGATAAGAGTACAATATGCTTTGCTTAACGATTTGAATCGTTCTAGAGACTTCATAAGGAGCTTTATCAAGATTTCCTCTATCAATCCTTCTTGAAGGTCCTTGGTTGTCATTCTTTATCTATTAGGAATTGAGTAAAAACAAATTGTTTATCTTGGGGTGAAGATTGTAACACCCCCTTTTCTCGATTTAGGAACATGACAAGAATTAAGCATGCATGATGGCTTAATCTTTTTTAATGATTCGATGTATCAAGTTTGAGGTCAATAGGACTTAAAACGGACTCAGAATGCACCGAAACTCATGAAATCGGACAACCAGCACAAGTCAGAATGCTCAAACACTGCATGGTCAATGCTCGAGCGTTCTGGGGTCCCTAACACGTGGCACCATGTGTCAAACTTAGTGACACGTGAATTGAGAATCATGGAGCTCTCAAGTGTGGCTAGGTCAGCGCTGCAGTTCTCAAGCACTGGGGTGGTGGGCGCTCGAGCGCCCAGTGCTGGCTCCACCTACCCCCACTTTCTTCATCCCCAACTCACTTGCATGCCTCTCATTTCACATTTTCAACCAGAATATGAAGAGAGAGGGAAGGGTGATAATCCACTGGCTTATGATATTTTATCTATTATTTTAGAGCGGATTTCATCAATTAAATTTTGTTAAATGCTTGATTTAGCCCAAATTAGACTTTGATTATTTTAGAGCGGATTTCATCAATTAAATTTTGTTAAATGCTTGATTTAGCCCAAATTAGACTTTGTTTTCCTATTTTGGTTATTTTAGAGTCAATGTGTGCATTTAATTAGATTTTTATTAATTTTATGATATTTTCTCATTCTTATTTTTAGGAGAGGACAAAGAAGAATGATTGAAATTAAATTGAAGATTGCCAAGTAAATTGCAAGGGCCCACATGATGGATTTGAATCCAAATCAATTTGGATTTAAATTATTATGATTAAAAGATAATTCAATTGGCATTGAGATAAAATATTGGATCTAAATTAATCAATTTGGATTTGGATAATAATTGCCTATCACAACAATAAAGGATATGATAAGATTTGGCAATTAATTTGGAGATATTGATTTGGATATGAAGATTAAAATGCTCATGACCAATTATGATGGAGCTTGCATGAAGATGGGGCTTGAAAACGGAAGAAACCGAGCCAAACAGAGCCCATCACGACCTAGACGTGACAGCCATCACGACCATAATCGAGTAGAGCTGAAAAGAAAGAAGGCTAAAGTCAGAACTGGTCATGACCAGCCCGTGAAGCCCATCACAGCCGTGACATGCCAATTGAACTAGACCCTCACAGGTAGAACTGATCACGGCCTAGCCGTGATGGTGGTCACGGTCGTGACAGACCAACCAGTGAAGCAACCTCCAAGGCAGAACCCGTCACGGCCTGGCCGTGATAGCCATCACGGCCGTGACGCGTGATATATGGATCTATAGCAACTGATTTGATCTGAATTTGTGTTTTATTGGGATTCAAATTACCCTAATCTATAAATAGGGCAATTAGGCAGAGATTTGGAAGGACTTTTGGGCTGCTACCCTTAGGCATAGATTTAGGATCTCTTTCTCTCTTCTTCTTCTCTTCTCTTAGGTTTTGATTTATGTTGTTGTTAATCAAGCTTGTCATCACCATGGCAAGGCTTTAGTAGTAGTTTTATTTCTAGGGATTGGGGCTATGCCCAAGATTTGTTTTATGTTATGATTTGATGTTTTCCCTTTGTTAATTTCGATTTCGCTTTCGATTTGCTTTCTATCGTATGAATTACTTGTGAATCTGGCGCGCGCTTATTTGCATGTCATAGATACTCTAAGGAGGAACCTAGAGGTGAACTTAGGTATTGGATCTATAGGAATCAAACTTAGGACTTAAATCACGAGAGTTTGAAGCGGTCCTTCGAGGGTTCACGAATTGTCACAAAACTCAAAGGGTTCAATCTAAATTCAATTACCACAAGAGTAGGGGTTGGTTTAATTGGGCACGGTTTTTGTAACCCGAGAGGGAGCATTAACTAATCTAGGATAAATTCGCCTTCAAAGAAATTTTGATAATTAACAAAGGGTAGTCAATTTGGTAACGTGAACGATCTTGTTGGTAACCCAATTCCTAGGAAATCTCTTTTCATATTTAAAAACCCAAAAATATATTTTATTTCTTTTATTGTTTCTTCTATTTTCTTAAAATCCTTTCAAACCTATTTCTCAGTCTAAAAAAGTTGTTTAATTTATGAAGTGGTACTTGGTTTCCCAATCCATGAGTTCGATACTCGGTTTCTCACCGTTTTATTATTACTTGCTTCGATCCGGTTCGCTTGCTGGAGCCCATCAAGTTTTTGGTGTCGTTGCCGGGGATTGGCAATACCATTATCATTAGTAACAAAGGAGGCAACTACTTTAGTCTTCTTAATTTTTATTTATATATATTTGACCTTTTCTTTTGAGTTTTGTTTGTACAAGGTTGATGAAACACATGGACTATCGTTACTATCCAACTTGGGAATATCAACTTGATTGGATCGTGTTTGATGGTATCACTGATAAGCACGTGAAGATATACTCCAAAGAGGAATGGAGATCCTATTTGTCATCCCTACAACCACCACCAGACATTAAGCTGGATCCCGATGTGCTGGAATCACTTTGGGATATAGATGTTCAACATTTGATCTAGAGCATAGAGCGTTGCAAGGAGGAATTTAGTGGCATGATTCAAAGGCATAAAATGCATAAGAAACGTTCTCAACTGGTAACGGAGATGCTAAGTAACAACTTTCAAAAGTTTGAAGAACATGCTAGTGAATTTTCTAAATTGCTAGAAGAAAAGCAACATGGAATTCAAATTGAAGAGAATCTATTTGCTAGCATGGACGTGAATGAAGATGAAGTGGTGGTGGAAGATGATTCAAGAGGAGAGGATCATGAAGAGGAGTGCAAGGAGGAAATATCTCCTATTGTTCTTTTTCAAGGGACAAAAGAGACTAATCATGTGGTAAATACTTCTCTCACCATTCCTATTGAGGAGCCTAAAAATTCTGAGTTGGATAAGTATGTTGGTTTGCATGCATGTGTGGATGTTACAAAGTTGGTGCCTACAATTTGTCTATCACATTACTTAGTAAAAATACCAACTTTGGAGTTCAAGTCATTGCCTGAGAATTGGGAGTTTTCATCAATAGCGGCAAAGGCTCTAAGATAGCCTCAAAAAGTTATGGTTCTAGTGCTTCATGGAGAAACTAATTACATAAAGGCCATTCTTGGAGTAGGTGACTTACCATTTGACCCAGGAGGAAGTGATCTCATCATATCACTTAAAGAAGTCAATGGAATCTCATCACACTTGTTTTTTCCATGTCCACTCCATAAGCCATGGGACCCCGGTGGAAGGTCTTACATCTGGGGCATCTCTTGGTCTTTTTACCACAGGCTATGGGATCCGGGTGGAAGAATCTTCAATGAGTTTTTCTAAACCCTTCTTTTTTTAATTATTTTGCTTTTCTTTACTTGAGTCATATTTGTATGAGTCTTGTGTTAGTAAGCTTGAATAGATTTTATTAAATTTAGCATAAATGGATTGCATGATAAATATTGATTTTTGATGATTTCCCCTAATGATTTGAAAATTGAAAATTGATCCCCGTGTGAAAATTTGAAAATTGAACTTTGAGAAATTTTATTGTGATTGCATAATTTATGATAAGTTTGGGGTGAAGGGATGCACACATTAGGGATTGTATCTCAGTCAACCAATTTACAAAAAAAAATGTCCAGGTGGGGAATTTGAGCCTCCAACAATGTTTTTGAATTGTGTGAATCACTTTTAAGTTTCACTTTCCTGGATTTGCTTGAATCTCTTCATGGTTTGCATGGTTATATGTTTGCATCAAATGATTTAGGCAATTTTCTTTGAAATAGCTACTTGACCTAAAAAAGAACCATCCCCAATGCATGTTCCCTAGTTAGCCACATTAAGCCTAATAGCCTATTGTTTCTTGACGACCTTATGTTATAAGCCAAAAATCCGGAAAAACCATGTTAACCCAATCTTAGGATTTAGGAGAGCATGGATGCTTAGCAAGACAAGGGTTGAAGGAAACTAAGTTTGGGGTGGCTACAAGGATATGATATGTTGTTTTGGATTGAGAAAAAGAAAAAAAAATAGGTTGAATCCAAAGGCAAAGGGAAAAAGGAAAAAAGAAGAAAAATAAAAAAAATGACAAAAAAAGGGGAAAATAAAAGGGTGTCAAAGGAAATAGGTTGTAGCCACCCAAAGCTTCAAAAAGAAAAATGGAAAAAGGAATTAGAGTGAAAATAATAGTGTAAAAAGTATCATGCTCTCTTAGTTCCTAGGGACTTAAGCCTAGTACCTTTGAATATCCTACCTTTAGCAAGACCCCATTACGACCTATGGAAGACCTTATGATGATGCATTCATGTTTTCGTGGGAACTATTTTTTAGATGAAAATCAAATTCATGGAAAGTGCTCTTGAAATGTGAAATTGAGTGAAAGTTGATATCCTAGACAAATTGAGCGAATGAGTGAAATATTAAATGCCCTTGTGAGGAAGGTAAATGTTTGAAATTGGTGATCTCCGTTTTGTCTGTAACTCGAACCCTTTGCTTAGATTAATAATTTCATGAATGGTGGAATTCTCTTTGTTTGAAGTAAATGAATGTGGGGATTACTATAATGAAATAGGGGGAAACATTGATTGGAATTGTTTTGGTAAATTGCATGAGGATTATGTGAAGTTTGATTGAGTCCATTAAGCTTGCCATGTTTTGAGTCTTTCTGAGCTTTAGTTTGCTTGAGGACAAACAAAGTTTAAGTTTGGGGTGTTTGATAATCTGCTGGTTTATGATATTTTATCTATTATTTTAGAGCGGATTTCATCAATTAAATTTTGTTAAATGCTTGATTTAGCCCAAATTAGACTTTGTTTTCCTATTTTGGTTATTTTAGAGTCAATGTGTGCATTTAATTAGATTTTTATTAATTTTTTGATATTTTCTTATTCTTATTTTTAGGAGAGGACAAAGAAGAAGGATTAAAATTAAATTGAAGATTGCCAAGTAAATTGCAAGGGCCCACATGACGGATTTAAATCCAAATCAATTTGGATTTGAATTATTATGATTAAAAGATAATTCAATTGGCATTGAGATAAAAGATTGGATCTAAATTAATCAATTTGGATTTGGATAATAATTGCCTATCACAACAATAAAGGATATGATAAGATTTGGCAATTAATTTGGAGATATTGATTTGGATATGAAGATTAAAATGCTCAGGACCAATTATGATGGAGCTTGCATGATGATGGGGCTTGAAAAGTGAAGAAACTGAGCCAAACAGAGCCCATCACAGCCTAGCCGTGACAGCCATCATGGCCAAGATCGAGTAGAGCTGAAAAGAAAAAAGGCTAAAGTTAGAACTGGTCACGGCCAGCCCGTGATGCCCATCACGGCCGTGACATGCCAACTGAACCAGACCCTCACAGGCAGAACTGATCACGGCCTAGCCGTGATGGTAGTCACGATCGTGACAGACCAACCAGTGAAGCAACCTCCAAGGTAGAACCCGTCACGACCTGGTCGTGATAGCCATCACGGTCGTGACACACGATATATGGATCTGAATTTGTATTTGATTGGGATTCAAATTACCCTAATCTATAAATAGGGCGATTAGGCAGAGACTTGGAAGGACTTTTGGGATGCTACCCTTAGGCATAGATTTAGGATCTCTCTCTTCTTCTTCTTCTCTTCTCTTAGGTTTTGATTTATGTTGTTGTTAATCAAGCTTGTCATCACCATGGCAAGGCTTGAGTAGTAGTTTTATTTCTAGTGATTGGGGCTATGCCAATGATTTGTTTTATGTTATGATTTGATGTTTTCCCTTTGTTAATTTCGATTTCACTTTCAATTTGGTTTCTATCGCATGAATTACTTGTGAATCTGACGCGCGCTTACTTGCATGTCATAGATACTCTGAGGAGGAACCTAGCGGTGAACTTAGGTATTGCATCTATAGGAATCAAACTTAGGACTTATATCTCGAGAGTTAGAAGCGGTTCTTCGAGGTTTCATGAATTGTCACAAAACTCAAAGGGTTCAATCTAAATTCAATTACCACGAGAGTAGGGGTTGGTTTAATTGGGCACGGTTTTTGTAACCCGAGAGGGAGCATTAACTAATCTAGGATAAATTCGCCTTCAAAGCAATTTTGATAATTAACAAAGGGTAGTCAATTTGGTAACATGAACGATCTTGTTGGTAACCCAATTCCTAGGAAATCTCTTTTCATATTTAAAAACCCGAAAATATATTTTATTTCTTTATTGTTTCTTCTATTTTCTTAAAATCCTTTCAAACCTATTTCTCAGTCTAAAATAGTTGTTTAATTTGTGAAGTGGTACTTGGTTTCCCAATCCCTGTGTTCGATACTCGGTTTATCACCATTTTATTATTACTTGCTTCGATCCGGTTCGCTTGCCATAGCCCATCAAAGGGCTGGTTTTGGAGTGAGACAGTGGTGACTCTGGGAGTTTCACTCGTCCGTTTTCGATTCCGACTTCATATCTATGTTCAAGGCAATGAGCACATCATATATATTCCTTTGATTCGTCAAACAGTGGATGATATGCTCGAATCCCTAACTCGTCGACATTGTCATTTACCTTATTTTACAAATCTTGCTTCGATTCTCGCTTTGTCTGCGAAACTGTTGTAAGATTCGGGTTTATGACACTGTCGAGACTCTGTCCATGTGTTCAGGGCAAATTTTGGAGCACCGGAGAGATCGTTTCTAAGCGAGGCAGCAGCTGTGTTGGTGATGGGCCGCGAGTTTTGAGGCTTGAGGCATCACGTTACAACTTTCTAAGGTGGGGAGAAAGTTTTCGACATGCTGGGGAGGCAAGCATAGTATAGTGTATTATGCTATATGTGTAGGGTACCCTAGACCCTACTAGTTGTCGAATAGCCTGTGGTGATTAAATCCCTAGTGAAAATGATTCTAAAATTGTAAACGAGATTTAGTTATGACACTCTTATCGATGTTAGGTTTACTTAATCATTTTATGTACATATGCTTATATGTTTTACTGCTTTATGCTGTTTACGGCTGCTATGCTGGCTGATGTGTGTTGTTTGCTATGCCTGATATGATACTGATATTAATGTTGATGACTTGATGCATGATGAGTATGTTGATAAGTTTTTGTTATGATATATTATATGATATTGCTGAGGTTGTCTAGTTGTTTGTTGTCATGTGGGAAACCCCAGTTGACACCTGAGGGTACGCTGTTGAGTTAGTGGTGAGAATGGATTTTGAAAGCGGTATATGAGTATCGTGTTGATGTTGTGGATACCGAGTGCATCATAATACGTGTAAATGAGTGTTGGTATTGGTGTCAACTTAGGTTGTGTTGCATTGCATATTTTCCAAAGGGGTTTGCCGTGTGACCGGGAGTCATGCGAGGTTGGTGTACCCGGGCGTACGGAATGTAAGTGGGATGGTTCAGGGAACCTTGGGGATGTAGACGGGTTCGGATTGACCATTGGGATGGCCAATGGTTTGCATCCATTGTGTCGTGGTCTCCGCTGGTACTCGACTATCTCGATGTCTGGGCCCAGATTGTTCCAATCTATGGTGGGCCTTCCGAGGAGACCAAGATACCCATATTGGAGTTGAGGTCATTGGGAGAAGCACCCTTATTTGTCATGGCAAGCGGAACTGTTACCAGGACAAACCAACCGACATTCTCTGGGTAATGGATAGGCTCGAGAAAGAAAGAGAATGTCCAGGGGATCAGTATCCCTAGTGTGAGATAGTGACTGACATGCATAGGAGTGTGACTCCTTAGAGGATTGATCCTAGTTGGATAATCGAGGTTGACTGTGACAGTATGACTTGATAGATGTTTGTTGTATGTGCTGATTGTTGTGTCATTGTATGCTTTACTGTGCTTTCCTTATCCGTGTTTTCTAGTTTGCCGAGATTCTTATCTCCCTTTTTCTTTTCTTTCTCTTTATGTGTATGTATCGGTTGTCAGATGAGCAACAGTTTTTCAACCTGCAGATGATTCCACCAAGGGTCCAGACCCTGGGGTATATTGAGATCGTATACCATGACCCTAGGGTATATTCTTATCAACCTGCAGATGATTCCGCCAAGGGCCCAGACCCTGGGGTATATTGAGATCGTATACCATGACGTCCGTGGGTGGCAGGTCGACCACTCACAGTTTTTCATGTGTTACATCGGCTCGGTCAGCATCTACGTCCCTCTTGGAGGAGGACTGTTCTTCATGTTGCTCGGCTCTTATCGGATCTCTCTGCGGCTACCTTTTTCAGAGCTTTGGATTCCACCCTACCGTCAGGAGTTTACAGAGGATATGTGGAACCCGATAGATCATACCTACACTCGCAACGGAGTTGGAGTGTTGCAGAGAGGTGGAGGAAGGAGTGTGCAGACGATGCATCACAGCTATCACAGGAGGGTTGTGATCAGTAGTGATGAGTCTGTCAGGACCAGAGTTTATAGATCATGTTACGGCAAGGGCGAGGGTAGTTCTAGATGCCCATATCTACTGTGATATGGTTAGTCGGTAGCATCCGTTAGGGGAGTGCTTCTGTGAGCATAGCTTTCTTTTGATTTTTGGATGTATTTATGAGAGGCAGGTGGGTAGATGCTGTCTGTTTTAGGTTTTTGTTATCTTCTGTGACCAGTTTACCATTCTTTTATCCAGTCAGTTGTATAGATGGTAAGTTTACGGTCCCTGTGTTGGGATCGATAGCATAGTTGGAGACATGATGTATATATTATGTATGTATTTGCAGGTTTATCTTTTCTTCTGTTGTGTATGTTTAAATGATTTTAATTTTATTGCTTCCTTAAGCTTATGTTATTTTCAAATGTATATCCGCATTAACGTTAATAAACGACATAAGGAATAATTAATTAGGATTGTTTTTTAATGGGACATTTGGGTTTCTCAAAGATACTAAGGGAGATAATGGATACAAATATATATTTAGTACCAGAAGAAAGTCAGTTACATATAAAATTGTAGACAACAAATACGTGGTAGATTTTCATTTATTACAAATAAATGTCTCCTACCACTATACAACCATAAAAAATAATAATAAATAAAAATTGATAATATTGATTAGAATTTTCAATCTAATAATAACTTTTTTGAGGTAATTAATGTTACCATTAATTATTTTAACAAAGGCACCGCCAACTTCAGTTTTAAAGAAACATGTGCATAACATTGGAATGCGTCAACTAAGGGATTTTTCATAATTGATGTTTTTTTAGGGGAAGTAAGCCATTATGAATATTATACTCTTTTTCCTTTGCTATTTTTTTATCCCACTGGGTTTTTCTTAGCAAGGTTTTGACGAGGCAATATTCATAATGTATAGTCATCCAAGGGAAAGTGTTATAAACAATTTGATTTAGTGGATTACTATATGATATTATCTCTTATCCTATCCTATCCTAATCTTATCTTATTAGGAGTCTACTATTATTCTATAACTAGTAGTAGTCAGATTGTACTTGTGACACTCGATCATAATATATCAATGACAAATATGACGGCTAGTTCCCGAAGAACTAGACCTTGAATCCTAGTTCCTGAAGAACTAGTATTTGAATCTATATCTCTATTCTCTTCATTTCTCTATTCTTTTCTATTTTCAACAAGTTATCAGCAATATCAAGTCTCTAATGGTGTAACGAGTTATTTAGTTTTGTTTTCAATGTAAGAATTCTATATGTTTTAAAATTTCTCAGAGAAATAAAATTTTTGTGTGTTCTGTACGCAATATATATCCCTGTATGAGTTCATAACTTTTCCAAGAAAGAATCCATTTCTTTTATTAAATATAGGTATGGTTTCATAATTCATCCACAATACACCTTCTCAAACTTAAAGTGCCCTGTACATGTTTGCTAATTCTCAAATCTTGTAGATCTATGAAAAAAGATTGTTAATTTTCAAATCCCGTAGATCTGTGAAAAAGATTGCTATTTTCAGATCCTGTAGATCTATGAAAAGGTTTGCTAATTTTTCAGATCGTGTAGATCTATGAAAAATTTCTCTAATTTTCAGATCCTGTAGATCTATGAAAATAAAACTAATTTTCAAATCTGAAAAAAAAAACAAACAAAGGAGTTGATTTCATGAATTGTTTTCTCTATTCTTCATCTTTTCTATTTTTTGTGTGTGATGCATGAAATCGTATTGTTCATTTTTTTTTAAACTATCTATCTAACTTCAAATCCTTATTTTGAAGTGTCTTTACCATGCCAAACATCTTGAAGCTTGAATTTGTTGCTCTTGATATTTCTGAAAGAAATTATCTGTCATGGGTACTTGATTCTGAGATTCACCTTAATGCTATGAATCTTGGAAATACTATTCAAGAAGGAAACCAAACATCCTTGCAGGATTGCGCTAAGGCAATGATTTTCCTTCGACATCATTTGCATGAAGAATTAAAAACCGAGTACCTTACTGTTAAGGACCCATTGACCCTTTGGAGTAATTTAAAGGTGAGATATGAACACCAAAAAATGGTGGTTCTTCCAAAAGCTCGATATGAATGGATACACTTGCGTTTGCAAGATTTCAAAATCGTAAGTGAATATAATTCAGCTTTGTTTAGAATTAGCTCTCAATTGAAATTATGTGGTGGGAAAATTACCGATGAAGATATGTTGGAAAAAACATATTCAACTTTTCATGCCTCGAATGTGCTCCAGCAACAGCAATATCGAGAGTGTATTCACCAAATATTCTGAGCTAATCTCTTGTTTTCTTGTGGTTGAACAAAATAATGAGCTTTTGATGAAAAACCATCAATCTGGCCCAACTGGCTCAACACCATTCCCTGAAGTGAATGTGGCTTTTTCCTAAGGGCATGACGAGGTCGTGGTGGAAAGAAGTGTCGTGGGAGAAAAAATATTTGGACTCGTGTTAATCCTCCTCCAAAGAAACATGCTAAAAATGAAGAAAATTATGGAAAGAGCAACAAGATGCAAGGTAATGACAATATTTGCTATAGATGTAGGACAAAAGGTCACTGGTCTCGTATATGTCGCACCCCAAAACATCTAGCTGATCTTTACAGGGCATCATTTAAGGAAAAAGGAAAAAAATGCTGAAGTGAATTTATCTGAATCTCTTAAAAAAGAAGCGACTCCTATGGATGTGGATTTTGATGTCTCTGATTTTTTCGAAGATCCTAGTGGAAAAATTGATCATTTAATTGTGGATGGAAATGTTCACTATTGAATATTGTGTCTATCAATTATCTTATGTTTAAATTTTTATTTGGGATTTGGCATATTGTCGTATGTTAGAACTTTTATGATTAATAATATCTTGAGTATTTATCATTATTTCCCTATGATCAATAATATCTTTAATGTTTATCATTATTTCTCTTTGTAATATTTAATTTTGTTATTAGATAAGGAAAAATAATCTCGATAATATGGAGGATGACATATGTTTAGTGGACAGTGGCATGACTCACACGATCCTTCGTAATAAAAAATATTTTTTACAATTAACATTAGCTGAAATTAATGTTGATAAAATATCTGGTTCTGCAAATGTAATTGAAGGCTCCGAAATAGCCCATATTATGTTTCCAAATGGAACAAAATTATACATCGATGATGTGTTGTACTCTAGTAGATCCCAAAGAAATCTACAAAGCTTCAAAGATTTACGTTGAAATGGATATCATGTTGAAACCAAAAGTGAGGAAAATTTGGAGTATCTCTATATTACCTCTACAAATTCAAATGAAAAGTCTATATTAGAGAAATTTCCAAGTTTCTCGTCAGGATTATATTTTTCAAAAAAAAAAGGATGATTGAGTCAAATTATATGCACCAGAAGTGCTCAGATCCTAAGACTTTTGAACATTGGCATGACCGTCTTGGTCATCCTGGCTCAGCTATGATGCGACGTATCATTGAAAATACAAATGGATATCATCTGAAGGATCATAAAATACTTTTACATAATGATTATTTTTGTGTTTCTTGTGCTCAAGGTAAATTAATCATTAGGCCTTCTCCATCCAAATTACCTTCGGAATCCCCTTCATTTCTACAAAGATTACATGGTGACATCTGTGGCCCAATTCATCCTTCTTATGGATCATTTCGGTACTTTATGGTTTTAATTGATGTTTATACTCGATGGTCACATGTTTGTTTACTTTCAACTCGAAATGTTGCTTTTGCTAAATTTCTTGCTCAGATAATCAAATTAAGATCAAGTTTTCCTCACCATCCTATCAAAACAGTTCGTATGGATAATGCAGGTGAATTTACTTCAAAAGCTTTTTATGATTATTGTATATCAACATGAATTAGTGTTGAACATTCTATTGCACATGTTCATACTCAAAATGGTTTAGCTGAATCTTTTATTAAATGTTTACAACTTATAGCTAGACCGATGCTCATGAAATCATAACTTCCTCCATCTGCTTGGGGACTTGCTACAACACATGCAACATCTTTGATTCGTATCCAACCATCTGCATATCATAAGTTTTCACCTTTGCAACTTCTTTTTAGTCAACAACCCGATATTTCTCATCTTAAAATATTTGGTTGTGCTGTGTATGTACCTGTTACACCCCCTCAACGGACTAAGATTGGTCCACAACGTCATCTTGGAATCTATGTTGGTTTTGATTCTCCTTCTATCATTAGGTATCTAGAACCTTTAACAGGTGACCTTTTTAGAGCAAGATTTTTGGATTGTCAATTTGATGAATCATATTTCCCATCTTTGGGGGAAGGAAAAGGTAAAGGGGTGAAAGCACAAGAAATTTGTTGGAACACACCAACATTGTCCAATCTGGATACACGCACAAATCAATGTGAACTTGAAGTTCAAAGAATAATTCATTTGCAGAATGCTGCAAACCAATTGCCAGATATTTTTACGAACACCCAGAAGGTCACTAAATGACACATACCGGCTGCAAATGTTCCTGTACGGTAGGTTGTCCCTAAATGACATCCTACAGGAACAATGCCTAATGAATCAAAAGTATGCCAGAAGCGTGGTAGACCTATTGGAGCAAAGGATATTGTTCCTCGCAAGAAAAGGGAAATGAAGAAACTGAAAAATGACACTCTTGAAGAGGTAAACATAAATATAGATCAACAAGTCCATATTTCAAGAGAACCAACCCCCGAAGTGGTCCTGGTACCAGAAAATTATGAGATCTCATTAAAAACTGGAAATATGAGGAAAAGATATGAAGTCGTTGTTGATAGTGTTTTTCATATGCAATTGCTTCTAAAATAATCAATGATAATGAAATTGAGCCTCAAACTGTAGAAGAATGTAGACATCGAACTGATTGGCCAAAATGGAAAGAGGCGATACAAGCTGAGTTAGACTCATTATCCAAGCATAAAGTTTTTGGACTAGTAGTCCAAACACCTGAAGATGTCAAACCCGTTGGGTATAAGTGGGTTTTTGTATGTAAAAGAAATGAAACGAATGAAATTGGGAGATATAAAGCGTGACTTGTAGCGCAAGGTTTCTCACAAAGGCCCGGTATAGATTATGAAGAAACGTACTCCCCTCTTTTGGATGTAGTCACTTTTAGATTTTTGATTAGTTTGGCAGTCTCTGAAGGACTTGACATACGTTTAATGGAAGTAGTGATAGCTTGCTTATATGGGTCTTTAGATAGTGACCTATATATGAAAATCCCTTAAGGACTTAAGATTCCAGAAGCATATAATTCAAGACCTCGACAAATGTACTCTGTTAAATTGTAAAGATCATTGTAAGGATTAAAGCAATCAGGTCGAATGTGGTACACTCGTTTGAATGACTATTTATTGAAAAACATGTATGAGAATAATCCTATTTGTCCTTGTGTTTTAATTAAGAAAACAAATTATGGGTTTACAATAGTTGTTGTTTATGTTGATGACTTTAACATAATAGGGACTCCAGAAGAGATCTCAAAGACTATAAAGTACTTACAAAACGAGTTTCAAAATGAAGGATCTTGGAAAAACAAAATTTTGTCTTGGATTTCAAGTTGAACATTTTGAAATACTTGTTTATCAATCTTCTTATATAGAAAAAGTTTTGAAAAAATTTTATATGGATAAAGCGTATCCATTAAGCACTCAAATGGTTGTTCGTTCACTTGATGTGAAAAAGGATCCTTTTCGTCCCAGAGAAGATGATGAAGAAATTCCTGGTCTTGAAGTACCATATCTTAGTTCCATTGGAGCACTTTTGTATCTTGCAAATAGCACTACACCAGACATAGATTTTGCAGTGAACTTATTAGCAAGATTCAGTTCAACATCAACCCGAAGACATTGGGCTGGAGTCAAACATGTTTTTCGTTATCTCCGTGGTACATTTGATATGGGTTTGTTTTACCCAAATGGAGTAAAGTTAGAGTTGGTAGGATATGCTGATGATGGTTATCTTTCCGACCCTCACAAAGCCCGATCCCAAACAGGTTATGTTTTCACATGTGAAAAAGCTGCTATCTCATGGCGATCAGTGAACCAAACAATCACAACTACATCATCAAATCATTCAGAAATATTGGCTATTCACGAAGCAAGTCGTGAGTGCATATGGCTAAGAACTATGACTCAATACATCAGAAGTGTAAGTGGATTGATGAAAGAAAAAGACAAGCCAACAACATTGCATGAAGATAATGAAGAATGTATTGCACAAATTAAAGGTGGTTACATAAAGGGTGATAGAACCAAATATATTTCACCAAAATTCTTTTATACTCATGAACTCTAAAAGAAGGGTGGCATTGATGTTTGCAAAATTCGTTCAAGTGACAACCCAGCAGGTCTAATCACAAAGGCACTGCCAACTTCAGTTTTCAAGAAACATGTGCATAACATTGGAATGCGTCAACTAAGGGATTTTTCATAATTGATGTATTTTTTAGGGGAATAAAACCATTATGAATATTGTACTCTTTTTCGTTCGCTATGTTTTTTTATCCCACTGGGTTTTTTCTTAGTAGGGTTTTAACGAGGCAACATTCATAATGTATAGTCATCCAAGGGGAAGTGTTATAAACAATTTGATTTAGTGGTTGACTATATGATATTATCTCTTATCCTATCCTATCCTAATCTTCTCTTATTAGGAGTCTACTATTACTCTATAAATAGTGGTAGTCAGATTGTACTTGTGACACTCGATCATAATATATCAATGACAAATATGACGGCTAGTTCCCGAAGAACCAGACCTTGAATCCTAATTCCTGAAGAACTTGTATTTGAATCTATATCTATATTCTCTTCATTTCTCTATTCTTTTCTATTTTTAACACGTTATCAAAACGATCAAGTCTCTAACTGTGTAACGGGTTTTTTAGTTTTGTTTTCAAGGTAAGAATTATATATGTTTTAAAATTTCTTAGAGAAATAAAATTTTTGTGTTATGTATGCATTATATGTCCCTGTATGCGTTCATAACTTTTCCAAGAAAGAATCCATTTCTTTTATTAAATACAGGTATGGTTTCATAATTCTTCCTCGATACACCTTCTCAAACTTAAAGTTCCCTGTAAATGTTTGCTAATTATAAAATCTTGTAGATCTATGAAAAAGATTGCTAATTTTCAGATCCTGTAGATCTGTGAAAAGGATTGCTAATTTTGCAGATCCTGTAGATCTGTGAAAAAATTCTCTAATTTTCAGATCCTCTAGATCTATGAAATTAAAACTAATTTTCAAATCTAAAAAAAACAAACAAACAGAGGAGTTGATTTCATGATTTTTTTTCCCTATTCTTCATCTTTTCTATTTTTGATGTGTGATGTATGAAATCATATCGTTCATTTTTTAAAAAAAAACTATCTATCTAACTTCAAATCCTTATTTTGGAAGTGTCTTTACCATGTCAAACATTACGAAGCTTGAATTTGTTGCTGTTGATATTTCTAGAAGAAATTATCTGTCATGGGTACTTGATGCTGAGATTCACCTTAATGCTATGAATCTTGGAAACACTATTCAAGAAGGAAACCAAGCATCCCTGCAGGATCGTGCTAAGGCAATGATTTTTTAATAGTAAATAAAGATTATTTCTTTTTCTATTTTTGATAAAGTGATTAAGATAAAAAAAATCTAGTTTAATAGTTTTTGTAACAATAAACATATTTGATGGTATGAACAATTTCAGTAAAAAGGAAAGGCATTGTTTTTGCAGGAACAATTAACATAATTACTTAAAAAAATAAACTGACATAGTATGTAATAAAGTGTTTTTCGGGAATTCAATAAAATTAAGTTTTCATTGCAAAATTAAAGTTACCACTTTTGAAAATTATGAATACATTATTTTGAATGAAATTTTTTTCTTTTTTATTCCTTAATAAATATCCTAAGGGCACTGGTTAACATTTCCCATCATCATTAGGCCAAACTTAGAAATAAAATCAATTAACTCTCTTTTTTTTTTTTGAAAATAATAATATTGTGGAAAAGTAAAATGCACTAGTGCAAAATAGGTAATAAACAGGAAAGGTTAACGTCTGTTAAGTAAAACTTAGACGTTAAAAAGGAGGTAGTGCAGTTTTGTAATTATCAAGTTCATTTAAATGACTTTTTACGTCAGTTGTTAACAACTGACGTAAAAAGTGACACGGTTCACCTTTTATGTCAGTTGTTTAAACAACTGACGTTAGAAGTTCATCTTTTAGGTCAGTTGTATAAACAACTGACGTAAAAGATGACCGTTTATACGTTACACATAAACCAGCACACCTTCCTTCTTCACCCTGCACTTTCACTACTCTCTGCCTCTCTTCTGCCCTAACCCTTGTCAAGCATCGTGACCGCTACCGAGGTCTTCTCCACCACCACCGCTGCGAGTTCTTCTCCGCCACCACCGTGACAGTATTCTCTAGTGAGTCATCGTCTCCCTACTCTTCTCTCATTTCTTCTCTCTCCTCTCTACTATCTTCTCTCTTATCTTCTATTTCATTTAAGGGTACTTTTATTTCTCATTTAAGGTTCTCCTTCATTCTCCTTCAGCACTGACCCTAACAGAATCCACTCTCCTTCACCACTAATCCCTAAAAGAAGCGGCCGTATCCTCTGGTAATGCCCTAACTTTGTAAATAGAAATGTTGAAATAGTGATGTGGTATAAGTTGTGTTATTGTGTTTATCTCTGTTATATGTATGGAGGGTATTTTGTTGATAACTGGTATTTGATGGAGTTTGATAATGGTGATAGGGAATTTTGATTTGTTAAGGTTCATAAAACCAGTAGGAAAACCATGTGTTTGAAATGGTGCCTAGACTCTGATAAGTTATTTTCTACATTTTACATTTGACTGCTAAAGAGACCAATCTATTGTTAAAAAATTTCAAAAATCGGTTGATAGTCCGAGAATATATGCAAAAAGTTCACTAAAGAGAGGGATATGAACCTCATTTTTTATGGAATGCCTAACAGTATCGGAATGTTCTATTGTCCTTGTGTCAAGTGTTTGAATACGAGGAAATGTATTTATCTATTTATCTTTATCTTTAGTTATCCATGTTAAAAAAACATATTTTAATATTTATCATTTCTGAACAGGCATACACATGGATCACTCAGACCCGCATGCACGGGAGGACACTATGGGGCCTATGCAGGACACTATGGGGCCTACGCAGGGCACTATGGGGACTACACCTGATGATACTGTAAGTTTACATATTATATACTATCTTTATTCTTTATTTATAATGTAAGTTTAAGTTTTTTATATATTCTTTATTTATCCTTGTTATACATAACCCTCTAGTTTAACATTTTTTTGTCCAAACAGACATCACAGTCTCGGAGGAAACGGGGTAGAGGAGCCACGTCATTGAAGAAGTCAGAGAAGGCTAGGCAAAGTGGTCAACCTCTTGAGGTGTCCTTTGATGCTAAACTAAAGCCCCATGGCCCGGTGCTAGAGAATTTAAATCGTGGATGATTCTAAAAAAAACAGCACGTTAGCATCCTATACAACCATTGGAATGACGTTCCACAGAACGTTAAGGATCAAATTTGGGAGGCTATCATGGTATTTTACTTTTACATTCTTTTGATGTACATTATTAAATAATTATTCGAGTTCTAATTCATCCTGTTTGTTATGTATTTAATGTGTAGATAGCTTGGACCGTGCCGAATGACGAGCATCATCGGGTGAAATGACTGTCATTGGGGGCAAGACGCTGGAGTAGGTTCAAGCATGATTTTACTAGGCACTGTTTATCTCGGAAGAAGAAGTTGATAAGATGTTCTTGGATTACCCCTGGATTGATAGGGAGATGTGGGATAAATTTGTTAGCATTCAACATGGGGACACATTTCAGGTTAGTTGGTGAAATTAATTTATTTATGCTTCTTAGAGATCATTTAAGTAAAGAAATTAAATGTTTTTAACTCTATTAATTATACGTTTTTGTTTAAACAGGCTAAGGCGGAGATGGGTAGGCAGAATCAAGCTAAGAACGTCCACACCGACACCTTGTCTCATGGTGGGTACACCACTAGGATTGACGAGATGATGACGGAGAAGCTTAGGGTGAAGCAGGATGAGTTGGCTGTGAGGATAGCAGCCGGAGAGGTGCCTGAGGGCACACCTCTTGATCCTCAGTCTCCTATCCCGCGCGAGGATGTTTGGTTGGCCGGCCGAATGACATAGAAAGGCTCTTTTAAAGCTAAAGCCCCTCACGATGTGGCAGATAAGATTGTAAGTAACTACCTATATGCATTTATAGTTGATATTTGTTTATGGTTGATATTTTTAAGGAACACCTTTCTCTTACACATTTTTTCAATTCTTCATTGTAGATGGAGCTTAAGGAAAAATGCTCCCAGGGCTCATTCGTCCCTTTTGGACGCCGGGACATATTGCTCACTGCTCTAGGCAAGGACGACCATCCTGGTCGGGTGATCGGTGTTCCAGAGATGATGGGCATCAAAGAATACTATGGCAAGTCTTCTTCATGAAGGTCGATCATCGATGAGGCTGCACTTACAGAAACCATTACACAAAAGCTCCTTTCCGACCCTGCCATTACAGACCAACTGATGAGCCGCTTCTTATCCAACCCAGATTTAAAGCAGCCCCTTTTTAGGGAGCTTGCCTCCGTGGGTTCCCAAGACACCGCGGGAGCAGCCAACCCTTCACATGTGAGCACAAAAGAGAGCTATAATTGAACACATACGGGAGCTCGAATTGGTGATGAGTGTGATTTCACCTCATATTTCATGTAAATTTTTGCATGCATTTTCATATAGTTTAGGCAATTTTTATTTGATTTTTGTTAGTTTTTACCTTGGAACGGGTAAGGCGGTTTTTGTGGTATTGTTTTTCATAAATTAAGAAAAAATGCTTAATATCAACCATGATGGAGCTTGGATGAAGATAGAGCTTGAAAAGTGAAGAAAATGAGCCAAGCAGAGCCCATCACGGCCCAGCCATGATGACCGTCACGGCCCAGCCGTGATGACCGTCACGGCCCAGCCGTGATGACCGTCACGGCCCAGCCGTGATGACCGTCACGGCCCAGCCGTGATGACCGTCACGGCCATGATCAAGCAAAATTGGAAAGAAAATAAGGCAAAATTCAGAACTGGTCACGGCCTAGCCATGATGCCCATCACGGACGTGACACGTAAGCTGAACCAGACCCTCAACAGGCAGAACCCATCACGGCCTGGCCGTGATGAGTGTCACGGTCGTGACAAACCAAAATTTGAAAACACGTCCAAGACAGAACCTGTCACGGCCTGGCCGTGATGGCCATCACAACCGTGATGCGGGCCTAATCTATAAATAGGAATCTGGGGCTACAAGAAAAAAGAAGAACAGGGGCTGCTGTGGCTGTTGTGGAAAGCCTCCATGGAGTTTCTTCTCTCCCTTATCTCTATTTCTTTTATTTTGGCTTTCTCTATGATCATGAGTAGCTAAATTCCCTTTTTGTTGGGATTAGATGTAGCTAAACTGAACTTCATGTAATTGCCTTGATGTATTAATCTATGTTTATGCCTTCTTATCAGTGTTTGATTCCTTTGCTTAATGCTTTTTGTGGTCTGATCATCCATGAATTGTTTTTGAGATTTGATTTGCAATGGGGACGTTCTTATCAATTCTTGATCTGGAATTAATCACCTAGTAAACCTTGCATCTAGGAATGGATTTTGGTTTATTAGTAATCATGTAATCCCTACTCTTAATGCAAATTCACTAATTAGGCCACGTAAGGAATTAGGGTTTAATTAGGGGATTTAGGCTCTTGTCATCTAAGGAATTAGGGCTTGAGTAATCTTGTGGGTTGATTTTAATATTTGAAGCATAAACTGGATTGGTGGTATTGGTATTGCATGAGGCAGAGGTTTAGTGAAGTCTAATCCCAACATCTTCTATCATATTTGAAAAATCCCTTTTTCGCATTCCAAGTGTTCGATAAAAATCCTAAAAGAATTTGTTCCTTTAATTTGTTTATTTTAATCCTTGTTTGGCTTGGTATTTAATATTGAGCTCCCTTCCATCCAAAGATTCGCTTAGATAGTAGTTGATTTGGTACGTGCTAGTACTTGTCTCAGTCCTCGTGGGAATGGTATCCTTCTTTCATTTTTATTACTTGTACGACTAGGTATACTTGCCTAGATTTCGTTTCAACAAGTTTTTGGTGCTGTTGCCGGGGATTGTGTTTCAATATTAGCATACCCATTTCGATTACTAATTTAAGCACAATTTTATTTTTCTCTGTTTTATTATCTGTTTTTCTTTGCTGTCATTGAGTGCTAACATTCTTGGTCTCTAGACTTTTGTGCATGCGAGGTACTATCCCAGCTGACCAACTTCTCTATGATCCTGAAATAGAAAAAGCAGCTAGGAAGAATCGAAGTCAAGCAAGGCAGCGGAAGTTATTAGAGCAACAAGAAAGAGAACAAGAGACATCCACAGCACAAGTTCATCAAGAACCACTTGAGATGGCAGGCAATGGTGAGGGTTCTCCACGGAGGACACTTGGGGATTATGCCAATACAAATGTCAATCGGCATGTCACTAGCATAGTGAGGCCTCCAGTGAATTCCAACAATTTTGAGATCAAGCCGGCTCTCTTGAATATGATGCAGCAAAATCAATTTACCGGGCTGGAAAAGGAGGATCCTAATAATCATGTCTCCAAATTCATTGAGTTGTGTGATACGGTGAAGTTTAATGGTGCTACCGATGATGCAATTTGCCTAAGGTTGTTCCCATTCTCTCTAAGAGATAGAGCCAAGGCTTGGCTCCAATCTCAACCAAGTGGGAGCATCACTACATGGGTTGACTTAGAGGCTAAATTTCTTGCAAGGTTCTTTCCCGCCTCAAGATTTGTCAAGACACGGGGGTGATATCACAAGCTTTGCTCAACAAGAGGGTGAGACTCTTCATGACACATGGGAAAGGTTCAAAGACTTGCTCCGAAGATGTCCAAATCATGGGTTTGATGATCTTGTCCAAATGCAAACATTTTGCAATGGATTGAGGCCGTCAACCAAGCTTATGTTGGATGCCTCAACTGGAGGTTCCATGAACACAAAGACACCGGAGGAAGCATTGACTTTGATAGAAGCTATGGCATCTAATTGACTATTTGATGCATCATGATCGAGGTGTCACATCAAGAAAGGGAGTGTTGGAGTTAGATTCACAAACTGCACTTTTGGCTAAAAACAAGCTTATGACACAACAACTTGAGTCCATTACCAAGCAACTAGCTCAACTCCCACAACAACTCCAAACCATTTAAGGGACAACCATGCCACCTCAACAGGTAATGATCTGTGATTTTTGTGGAGGAGATCATGATAATGGAAATTGTGAGGCCAAACCTAGTTCCCATGAGGAAGCTAATTATATGGGGAACTATGGGCGGCAAGGTAACAACCAATATTCCAACAATTACAACCAAGGGTGGAGGAATCAACCAAGTTTTCGTTGGAAACAAGATGCCAGACAAGCAAGTAAGCCTCTTCCCACACAACCACCTTAAGACCGGACTTCTATCTTGGAGAATACCCTCAATCAATTCATGCAGATGTCCATGTCAAACCAGAAAAACACCGATGCTGCCATAAAGAACTTGGAGGTTCAAGTTGGACAAATTGCAAAGCACCTAGCGGAACAATCTAGCGGCAGTTTTTCAGGTAATACTCAAATAAACCCTAAATAGCATTGTAAGACTATTTTTTTGAGGAGTGGTAAAAGTCTTGAAGTGAGCGGTGAGCCTTTGTTGAAAAAATGAGAGAGTTGCTGAAAAAACTGAATTGAGTGCTGAAAAAATTGAGTTGAATGAGGAAAAAGGCAAAGATGTTGTAATAGAGGAAGGAGAGAAAGATAGTGAAAAAGACAAGAGAGAAAAGTTAGTGGATGAAAATTCAATTTTGAGGAGGAGTAAAAGTCAGATTTTGAAAGATGGAGACAAGCCTCAAGAGATCCCTTCTTATGTAAAGTTGCCATATCCTCACTTAAGCAAGAAGAAGGAGAAGGAAGAGCAGTTTGCCAAATTTCTTGACATCTTTAAGAGGTTACAAATGAACATACCTTTTGCTGAAGCACTAGAGCAAATGCCAGCTTATGCAAAGTTCATGAAGGAGTTACTGACGAAAAAAAGAAGGTTTAAAGAAGGTGAGACTGTTGCCTTGACGGAAGAATGTAGTGCGATACTTCAAAGGAAGATACCTCCAAAGCTTAAAGATCCTGGTAGTTTTACAATCCCCTGCACAATTGGGAGTGTTGCTATTGGGAAGGCCTTGTGTGACTTGGGGGCGAGTATCAATTTGATGTCGCTTTCAATCGTGAAAAAGCTTGGAGGTGGTGAAGTGAAACCAACAAGGATGGCATTGCAACTAGCTGATAGATCAATCAAGCATCATCTTGGTATTATGGAAGATGTTTTGGTTAAAGTGGATAAGTTTATCTTCCCAGCGGATTTTCTGATATTAGACATGGAGGAGGATGCAGAAGTTCCACTTATATTAGGGAGACCTTTTCTAGCAACTGATCGTGCTTTGATAGATGTACAAAAAGGCCAACTTCGACTCAGAGTGCAAGATGAAGAGGTTACTTTCAATGTATTTGAAGCTATGCATTGCCCGAGTGATGAAGAAAATTGTTTCCGCATGGACCTTGTGGAAGTAGTGGCTAAAGAAGTCTTTGCACATCAGCACCATTCCTCCACTCTTAAGAAGGTGATTGTGAACTCTATTGAAAATCTTGATGAGAGAGAGGAGAAGGAAATAGAGGAGTGTTTGTGTGAATTGGAAGCTCAACCCAAACAACTTGCTGTCAATACTAAGAAAGAAGAGATCAAAAAGGATGAAGTCCAAGAGAAGATCAAGTTAGAGCTTAAACCTCTACCTCCCCACTTGAAATACGTGTTTCTTGGTGAGAATGATGAAAACCCTGTCATAGTGAGCAATGTATTGTCCAAATTGGAAGAGGAGAAACTTGTAAGGGTGCTTAGAGAGCATAAGACAGCTATTGGATGGTCCATCTTAAATTTGAAAGCTATTAGCCCTACATTTTGTATGCACAAGATCATGACGGAGGATGAATTTAAACCGGTGGTCCAACCGCAAAGGAGGCTTAATCCTACAATGAAAGAAGTGGTAAGGAAGGAGGTGCTGAAACTCCTTGAAGCCGGAATGATCTATCCGATTTCCGATAGTGCTTGGGTGAGTCCGGTACAAGTGGTTCCCAAGAAAGGTGGCATGACCGTCGTTAACAACGAGAAGAATGAGTTGATCCCAACTAGAACGGTCACCGGTTGGCGAATGTGTATAGATTACCGGAAGCTAAATCAAGCTACTAGGAAAGATCACTTCCCACTTCCATTCATGGACCAAATGTTGGAGAGGTTGGCTGGGCAAGCTTATTATTGTTTCTTGGATGGTTATTCGGGTTATAACCAAATTGCGATTAACCCGGAAGACCAAGAGAAAACTGCCTTCACATGTCCTTTTAGAGTTTTTGCCTATCGGAAGATGCCTTTCAGTCTTTGTAATGCACTTACAACATTTCAAAGGTGCATGCTTTCCATTTTCTCTGATATGGTATAAAAATACATTGAAGTTTTTATGGATGATTTTTCTGTTTTCGGTTCCTCTTATGATAATTGCTTGTCTAACCTTGCTGCTGTGTTAAAGAGGTGCATGGACACCAATTTAGGGAGAAGTGTCATTTTATGGTGCAGGAGGGCATTGTGCTTGGGGACAAGATTTCAGCTAAGGGGATCAAAGTGGATAAATCCAAGGTTGTTGTAATTGAGAAACTACCTCCACCAGTGAATGTCAAGGGTGTGAGGAGTTTTCTTCGGCGTGCAGGCTTTTACCGGTGGTTCATCAAAGACTTCTCAAAGATAGCCAAGCCGTTGTGTAACCTTTTGAACAAGGACACACCATTTGTGTTTGATACTGCTTGCCTTACTTCTTTTCAGATTTTGAAAGAAAAATATGTTCACCGCTCCCATTCTTGTTGCACCCAATTGGGAGTCACCATTTGAATTAATGTGTGATGCCAGTGACTACGCAGTTGGGGCAGTTTTGGGGCAGCGAAGGGAAAATTTTTTCCATGCCATTCACTATGATAGCAAGGTTCTCAATGAGAACCAAATAAATTATGCAACAACTGAAAAAGAGTTGCTAGCCATAGTGTTTGCATTGAAAAAATTCCATTCATATTTGATTGGGTCACAAGTCACTATTTTTACTGATCATGATGCAATTAAATATTTGTTGACTAAGTTAGATTCAAAACCAAGACTCATAAGGTGGATTCTATTGTTGCAGGAATTTGACTTAGTCATTAAGGACAAAAAGGGCAGCGGAAATATGGTGGATGACCACTTATCTCGATTAGTGAATGAAGAGGTTACTGCAAAAGAAAAGGACATTCGGGATGAGTTCCCGGATGAGGCTCTATTTCTGGTGCATGAAAGACCATGGTTTGCCGACATGGCAAATTTCAAGGCAGCCAACATTGTTCCAGAGCACCTCACTTGGCAGCAAAAGAAAAAATTCTTCCGGGATGCCAACCATTTCATGTGGGATGATCCATTTCTTTTCAAGGTTGGACCGGATGGCTTATGGAGGAGGTGTGTTAGTCAAGTGGAAGCCAAGAGTATTTTGTGGCATTTCCATAACTCTCCATATGGTGGACATTACAATGGGGATAGGACAGCTGCAAAGGTCCTCCAATCTGGGCTCTTTTGGCCCTCAATCTTCAAGTACTCTTACAATCATGTGAAGAGTTGTGACAAGTGCCAAAGGACCGGGAACATATCGAAAAGGGATGAGATGCCACTGCAAAACATATTGGAGGTTGAAGTATTTGATTGTTGGGGCAGAGATTTTATGGGTCCACTTCCACCTTCATTCTCCAATCAATATATCTTGGTGGCGGTGGATTATGTTTCTAAATGGGTGGAAGCCATTGAAACACCGTAGAATGATGCACAAACAGTAATTAAGTTCATCAAGAAGAACATTTTTGCTTGGTTCGGTGTCCCACGGGTCCTTATAAGTGATGGAGGATCTAACTTTTGCAACTCACAACTAAGAATTGTGTTGACCAAGTATGATGTGAGGCATAAGGTGGCATCTCTATATCATCCGCAAACAAATGGGCAAGCGGAGGTCTCTAACCGGGAGATTAAGCGAATTCTGGAAAAAACTGTGGCCGCTTCAAGAAAAGATTGGGCAAAGAAGCTTGACGATGCCTTGTAGGCTTACCGGACTGCATTAAAAACTTCTGTGGGGTTATCTCCGTTTCAGATGGTCTATGGGAAGGCATGTCATCTACCCGTAGAGTTGGAGCATCGAGCCTTTTGGTCATTGAAATTCTTGAATTTTGATGCCACTCTGGCGAGTGAGAAAAGAGTCCATCAGCTGCATGAATTAGAGGAGATGCGCCTTAATGCATATGAGAATGCATCTATTTACAAGCAGCGAGTCAAGACTTATCATGACAATAAGATCGTGATGAAATCATTTCATCCAGGACAACAAGTTTTATTATTCAATTCCCGGCTGAGATTGTTTCTGGGCATGTTGAAGTCTAAGTGGTCGGGACCGTTCATTGTCAAAGAAGTCTCATCCCATGGAGCTATAGAAGTGGAGGATCCTACTTCAAAAAGGACCTTCAAAGTCAATGGCCAAAGGCTAAAAAACTACTAAGGTGGTGACATCGAGAGATTGACCACAGCTGTGCGCCTTCGTGATCCTTGAGATCACCGACACGTCAAGCTAGTGACGTTAAAGAAGCACTTATTGGGAGGCAACCCAAGTTTTCTTTTCCTTTTCCCTTTGTTTTTGAATTTAACTCTTGAATAATTTGAGAAGATAAAGAGGAAAAGATCATAAATTAATAGATTTGTTAAGTGTTTTCAGGGTAGGAAGGAAGGAGAAGCAAAAAGGGCAAGGACAAGCAAAGTCGGCAACCATCACGCCTAGGCCGTGACATTGGTCACGGCCGTGATGAGCCAGCCATGAAGATCAGAAAGGATCACGGCCTACCCGTGATACCCATCACAGGCGTGATGAGAGGACCCTGAAGATCAGAGAGCATCATGGCCTAGCCGTGATGGAGGTCACGGCTGTGACAGGCTAGCCCCTATGAACCAGAATTGATCACGACCTGCCCGGGATGAGCATCACGGCCGTGACACACTTTTCAGCCTCCCTTTGACTAGGCATGTGAGCCAGCACCAGCTACCGCCTCGGTGAGTTGTTCCATTTTTCTCCTCTCTCCGACTTGATTATTTACATTGGGGACAATGTAAGTTTTTAAGCATGGGGTAGGGGTATTTTTGCGAATTTTTGAATTTTCTGCATTTTTCATGTTGCATTCATATAGGCATAGTTTTGCATGATCACATGATTAGATTGCCCCTTGCTTAGATTATGCATCCAATTGTGATAACTAAGTGCCAATTAACTTGAGATAGTGAATTTTTGAACCCAATTTTTATATTCTTGTGACAAGGCTACAAATAAAAATTCTTGAGATGATCTTTGATAGTTGATAATTAGCATATGGTTCCGTAGATTTGTGTTTCTCATTGATTTTTGAACTACTAAAATGTGAGATTTCTGAGCCAAAAAGGGGTACTCACTAAATCTACCCGATTCTTTGTGATAGAGTGTTCTATTCCTCTTGGATTGTATTCTCTAGAACTTGACTTGAAACCATTTTGAAGCTTAAAAATTTTTGAAAACATTTTAGAAAATGATTCAGGCACTAGGTATTTTTCCGGCGTTCTGAGCTTTGATTGACTAAATGCTACCCCTTAGTTGCCCAATTTTGAGCCTGAAAGAATAAAATACTTTTCTTGGTACCTTGAATTACTTTGATGAATGATGCTTGGTATGGCACCTTTTAAAGTATTACAAAAAGGGAAAAAAGGTAGTTGAAAAAGTATGGGATGAGAAAGTTAGAAAAATATCTCTCTTGAATTGAAAATCTACCCTTCGTCAAAAAAAAAGAGAGAAAGATAGAAAGAAATAATATATATATATATATATATATATATATATATATATATATATATATATATATATATATATATATATATATATATATATATATATATATATATATATATATAGAGAGAGAGAGAGAGAGAGAAGGGGATGACAAAAGGAAGTGAGAAATAAAATAAAAGGAAAGAAAGAAAGGTGGAAAGATGAATCAAAACCCAAAAAGGTATTTTAGAAGGTGTCATGCTTTGCAATACTTGATATTTTGTTTAGCCTTCTTGAAATTTCCTTTTCTTGATTTCCCCACCTAACGATTAATCCCATGGCCCCGTTACAACCAAAGTAAAAGACCTCTTGATTCTTATGTGTTTTCATTAATAAAGTAGATATTTGGTTAATAGTCAAGCTTCTGGTAGAATTCATTCCTTGAGGAAATTTAGTGAATTGTCATATATCCTTAAACACTTGAGTGAGGTGAGAAAGAGTGCTCGAATCAGTGAGAATATGAGTCTAGGAAACCTAAGCTTCTAATTGGACTTGAAATTGATTGTCTCTTGGTGAATTATTTGAAAATGCCTGTTACTTGGATTAGTTACTCGGGTTCTTGGGTCACTATCCATGCCCTGATTATTTATATCTTCTGGCCTTTGTGATTGCTTGAGGACAAGCAAAGTCTTAAGCTTGGGGTGATTTGATGAGTGTGATTTCACCTCATATTTCATGTACATTTTTGCATGCATTTTCATATAGTTTAGGCAATTTTTATTTGATTTTTGTTAGTTTTTACCTTGGAACGGGTAAGGCGGTTTTTGTGGTGTTGTTTTGCAGAAATTAAGAAAAAATGCTTAAGATCAACCATGATGGAGCTTGGATGAAGATAGAGCTTGAAAAGTGAAGAAAATGAGCCAAGCAGAGCCCATCACGGCCCAGTCGAGATGACCATCACGGCCATGATCAAGTAAAAATGGAAAGAAAAGAAGGTAAAAGTCAGAACTGGTCACGGCCTAGCCGTGATGCCCATCACAGTCGTGACACATAAGCTGAACCAGACCCTCAATAGGCAGAACCGATCATGGCCTGGCCGTGATGTGTGTCACGGCCGTGACAAACCAAAATTTGAAGACGCGCCCAAGGCAGAACCTGTCACGGCCTGGTCGTGATGGCCATCACGACCGTGACGCGCGCCTAATCTATAAATAGGCATCTGGGGCTGCACGAAAAAAGAAGAACAAGGACCAGACTTTTACCCTAATTCTGAGCCAGGGGCTGTTGTGGCTGTTGTGGAAAGCCTCCATGGAGTTTCTTCTCTCCCTTATCTCTATTTCTTTTATTTTGGCTTTCTCTATGATCATGAGTCGCTAAATTCCCTTTTTGTTGGGATTAGATGTAGCTAAACTGAATTTCATGTAATTGCCTTGATGTATTAATCTATGTTTATGGCTTCTTATTAGTGTTTGATTCCTTTGCTTAATGCTTTTTGTGGTCTGATCATCCATGAATTGTTTGTGAGATTTGATTTGCAATGGGGACGTTCTTATCAATTCTTGATCTGGAATTAATCACCTAGTAAACCTTGCATCTAGGAATTGATTTTGGTTTATTAGTAATCATGTAATCCCTACTCTTAATGCAAATTCACTAATTAGGCCACCTAAGGAATTAGGGTTTAATTAGGGGATTTAGGCTCTTGTCATCGAAGGAATTAGGGCTTGAGTAATCTTGTGGGTTGATTTTAATATTTGAAGCATAAACTGGATTGGTGGTCTTGGTATTGCATGAGGCAGAGGTTTAGTGAAGTCTGATCCCAACATCTTCTATCATATTTGAAAAATCCCTTTTTCGCATTCCAAGTGTTCGATAAAAATCCAAAAAGAATTTGTTCCTTTTATTTTGTTTATTTTATTCCTTGTTTGGCTTGGTATTTAATATTGAGCTCCCTTCCATCCAAAGATTCGCTTAGATAGTAGTTGATTTGGTACGTGCTAGTACTTGTCTCAGTCCTCGTGGGAACGATATCCCTCTTACCTCTTTATTACTTGTACGACTAGGTATACTTGCCTAGATTTCGTTTCTATGGTTGGCACGGAAGGTATATATTCATTATTAATGTCTAAATTTGTCAATTAATTACTTATGTTTTTTTTTAAATTATCAACAACTTATATACCTGATTTATTTAATATTGAAGTCAAAGGCGGGTAAGATTTCTCTCATGCCTCGATTGTTCTCGATTGGCGAGGATTATGCACCTGTGATTTTTCAATGGGAGTTGGAGCATGATGGTTGACTGGCACACCCACTTCATGAGCATGAGCTTTGATTTATATTTAGTGGTGACGATATTGGGTATTTTTGCAAAGATGGCCAGCAACTATCCACCGCGGTTGTGAGTCTTTGGTCGACGTAAGTATGCTTTAAAATTTTATAATTAATTCAATTTATATATTTTATTTGAATTTTATGGTTTCTTTGTATTCATATAGTAGGCATCTTCATCGACTTCAACTCAAGAGGGGTGACAACTTATTCGACTTGTTAGAGCCCTACTCCCTTCAGCCTGAATTCTTTGACAATAAAAAAGAAGTCATAGCATACTTAACGAGATTACTGGGAGGTGATGATCGCAAGGAGCTATATCTGGCACCGTACTGATAGTGTGATTTTACATCATGTTTTCTGTACACTTTTGCATGCATTTTTCATAGAGATTAGGCATTCTTTATTTGATTTTAGTTAGTTTTTCCCTTGGAACGGTGAAGCGGTTTCTTGGTGTTGTTTTGCAGGAATCACTGAAAAATTTGGTTAACTTAGAGTCAGGGAATGAAGAAACAGTGGAGAATGCAATTCTGGGAATGCTCGCCCCGCGAGAGGTTACTTGCCTCGCGAGACTGAAGACAGCCGGAAACAGCAACAGTCAGCCTTTCTGTCTCGCCTCGCGAGTCACCATCTCGCCTCGCGAGCCTGAAAGCTGACTGTGCCAGAGAATGCAACCATTTCTGTCTCGCCCTCGTGTAATCCCTAATCCTAATGCAAATTCATTAATCTACGCCACCTAAGAAATTAGGGTCTATTAGTGGATTTAGGCTCTTGTCGTCCGAGACATCGGGGCTTGAGTAATTTAGAGGATTGATTGTCATATTTGAAGTAGAAACTGTTTGTTAGTCATTTCATTGCATTAGGATGAAGTTTAGTGAAGTCTAATCCCAGCGCCTTTTATCATATTTGAAAACCCGTTTTCTGCACTTCAACTTGTTTGACAAAATTCCTCAAAGAACTTTTTCTTTCTATTTTCTTAGTTTTAACTTTTGTTAGTATAGAACTTCCTTCAATCCAACAATCCGCTTAGATAGTAATTGGTTTGGTAAGTGTTAGTACTTGTCGTAGTCCTCGTGGGAACGATAAAATGGTCTCACCATCGTATTACTTGCACGACTGGGTATACTTGCCCAGATTGGTCAACAAGTTTTTGGCGCCGTTGCCGGGGACTGCATCTCAATATTAGCATATCCATTTCGGTTACTAATTTAGGCAAAAATTTTCTGTTATAAATTTTTTTTTGTTATAATTTTCTGTTCTGTTTTTACTGTCATTTTTCTGGTGTGTTTGCTGTTGTGTGCTAACCTTTACTGCTAACACTCTTGCTTGCTAGACTATTTTTGTATGCGAGGTACTATCCCAGCTGACCAACTCCTCTACGACCCAGAAATTGAAAGAACAGCTAGGGAGAATAGGAGGCAAGCAAGACAGCAGAATTTGTTAGAATAACAAGGAGAAGAACAAGAGACTTCCACCTCTCAAGTTTGTCAAGAAGAACTCAGGATGGCAGGCAATGGTGAAGGTGTTCCACCACGGAGGACACTTGGTGACTATGCCAATACAAATGTCAACCGGCATGTCACTAGCATAGTGAGGCCTCCAGTGAACTGTAACAATTTTGAAATCAAGCCGGCCCTCATCAATATGGTTTCACAGAATCAATTTGCCGGGTTGGAGAAAGAAGATCCTAACGGTCATGTGTCCAACTTCCTGGAGTTGTGTGATACGGTGAAGATAAATGGTGCCTCCGATGATGCAATTCGCCTAAGGTTGTTCCCTTTCTCTCTGAGAGATAGAGCCAAGTCTTGGCTCCAATCTCACCCAAGGGGGAGCTTCACTACATGGGATGACTTAGAGGCAAATTTTCTGGCAAAATTCTTCCCCACCTCAAGATTTGTGAAGACAAGGAGTGACATCATAAGCTTTGCTCAACAAGAAGGTGAGACTCTTCATGACACATGGGACAGGTTCAAAGGCTTACTCCAAAGATGTCCAAATCATGGGTTTGATGATCTTACTCAGATGCAAACATTCTGCAATGGACTGAGACCGTCAACCTGGTATTTGTTGGATGCCTCAGCTGGAGGATCAATGAACACAAAGACAACAGAGGAAGCACTGATTTTGATAGAGGCTAGCTATGGCATCTAATGACTACTTGATGCATCATGATCGGGGTCCCACATCAAGAAGGGGAGTGTTGGAGTTAGATTCACAAACGGCACTGTTGGCTCAGAACAAGCTCATGACACAACAACTGGAGTCTTTTACCAAGCAACTCGCTCAACTCCCTCAACAACTCCAAACTGTTCAAGGGACCACCATGACATCTCAACAGGTAATGCGATGTGATTTTTGTGGAGGTGATCATGATAATGGAAACTGTGAGGCGCCACTGTTGAGTCACTGGCAACTGTATCGGGTCGTCGCAATTAATAAAATAAACACGGTAAAAATTTACCGAGGTCGAACACAAGGATTGGGCTACCAATTCGACTAATTCGCGAGAAATTCGATAAGTTGGTTAAGTGACAGCAAATGGTTGAGAGAGAGAAAATAGGATTGGAATTCAAATTAACAAATCAACTAAGCTAAGGTATTAAAATCAGAAATTAAAATATCTAAGGTCTCAAATCCACTTACCCAATCATGCATAGTACCCAAGTGATGATGATTCTTTCCTAAGTTTAATTACAATGTCAACCAGGACCCCCAAATTCTCCTATATCCACTGTCGTGCTCAATAGGACGTATTCGATGATTGGATTAATTACTTACTAGGTCTCATAATCCTAATCATCAAACTCTATTAATTCTTGTTGCCTATAAGGTTGCACCGATCTCCTACTCATTCTCGTGCAATAGTCGATCGATGATCCCAATTCAAGTTCTAAAAAGCGAATTGCCTCCTAAGCCTCATCACGTTTAACTAGTCAATCACGCATGCATATGATCAACGCAATCAAATCAGAATTGGAAAACATTAATTGAAAGAAGGGAGAAAGACATACATCACATCGAATTCTACACCGCCATGGGTGGTTTCATTGATCCCTCGGACGAGGGGATTAGTTCCTCATGATCGTAAAGACAGACAAGCAATCGGTCCTAACGACCATAGTAAAATAAGAAAAAGAAAAGAGGAGACGCAGCTCCAGAAACACAAGGATTCGGCCTAAACGGTACAAAATCAGTGGTGAATCAAAAGGCTCCTCAATTCTGCCCTAAAACAGCAATATATAGGGTTCAGGATCTGCGCTCGCTCGCGAGGCGAGACATCTCTCGCGAGGCGAATATTAAAATTGGCGTGCTTTCAAATTGGACTCTCGCGAGGCGATCAGTCTCTGGCGAGGCGACACAGAGAGGATGACAATTCTGGCACAGTTAGGCCTTCAGGATCACGAGGTGAGTGGTATCTTCGCCGTGCGAGACAGAAAGGATGACCGTTGCTGCTTCAGCTGGTCTTCAGGCTCGCGAGGCGAGTATCTCCAGAATGGCAATTTCCATTGTTTCTTGACTTTCCCTGACTCTCAGAGCTTCACTTCTAACCTGAAACAATAAAAAGAAACAAAAAGCGTAATTCTATTCAAAATAGACTAAAAACTACTAAAATTGCCTAAAACGAGTCAAAGTCTAACTTAAGAACAAAACAAGGCCAATTTGGGCGAAATCGAGATTGAACTCGAATAATTAGCACATAAACCACAGTCTTACTAGTTATAAAACTAGATAAGCCAGAGGCTTATCAAAACACCCCAAACTTAAACCTTGCTTGTCCCCAAGCAAGCTAAAACTCAAAAAATGACTCAAGACTTGGCAAGCTTAAGGGATTCAATCGATTTCGCACAAATTTCATGCAATCTTAACAAAACAGATTTTCTTCAATTATTTCCCCCCTTGCATCGATGTAATCCCCACATTCATTTACTTTAAACAGTTGAGAACTTATCATTCATGCAAGTATTAATCTAAGTTAAGGATCAGAGTCACACACAAAAGGAAGATCACCAATTTCAAATAATTGCCTTCCTCACAAGGGTATGTAAAATTTCACTCATTCGCTCAAATTCGTCTAGGCTATCAACTTTTCACTCAATTTCACATATCCAGAGCACTTACCATGAATTTGATTTTCATCTCAACAATAGTTCCTACGAAAACATGCATGCAACATCAAAAGGTCTTTTAAAGGTTGTAATGGGGCCTGGTTAAGGGTAGGATATTCAAGGATGCTAGGCTTAAGTTCCTAGGAACTAAGAGAGCATGAGCATTTGACACAATGAATCTCCACTCAAATTACTTTTTTCATTTTTCTTTTTGCCTCGGGTAACTACAGCCATTTCCTTGCTAAGCTTTTTGTTTTGCCCCTTTTCTTTTGGCAATTTTTCTTTTCTTTTCTTTTTCTTTTTCTTTTTGCCTTAGGTTTCAACCTTTATTTTTCTTTTTCTCAACCCAAAATGACATATCACCTTGTAGCCACCCCAAACTTAGTTTCTTACACCCTTCTCTTGCTAAGCTTCCATGCTCTCCTAATCCTAAGATTAGGTTAACATGGTTTTTCAGATTTTTGTCTTATAATATAGGGTCATCAAGAAACAATAGGCTAATTAGGCTCAATGTGGCTAACTAGGGAACATGCATTAGGGATGGTTCTTTTTAGGCCAAGTAGCTATTTCAAAGAAAATTGCCTAAATCATTTGATGCAACACATAAACATGCAAACCATGAAGAGATTCAAGCAAATTCGGGAAAGTGCAACTTGAATGTGATCCACACAATCAAAAACAGAGTTGGAGGCTCAAATCATCACCTGGATATTTTACAAATTGTTTGACCGAGATACAATTCCTAGTGTGTGCACCCTTTCACCCCAAACTTGTCATAAATCAAGCAATCACAATAAAGTTCCTCAAAGTTCAATTTTCAATTTTTCACATGGGGATCAACTTTTCTATTTTCAGAACCTAGGGGGAAATCATCAATGGTCAAAATAATTCATGCAATCAATCTATGCTAAATTTAATTAAAATCCAACAAGCTTGCCGACACACATTCATACACATACTCTTGATCTTCTCAAATTATTCAAGAGTGACAAACAAAAACAAAAACACAAACAAAAACAAAGAACAAAAATAGCAATTGGTTCCCTCCCCCACATTTAAAGCATACATTGTCCTTAATGAAAGAACACATATATAAAATAAAAGTGAGGAAAGGAGAGGGTGCTCCCTGATCAAATACTAGTGGAGGTGGACGCTTCCACGGAAAGTTCTTCTACGGTTGCATCCTCATCCAATTGTTCCCTCGGGCACCCCTCTGCTGAGCCAAAGGCCTCTCCTAGGAGAAATCCTGCAAATCAAAAACTTAATTGCAGATTCGCGAGGTGAGAGGTCACTCGCGAGGCGAATCTGGAAAATTGTTATTCACACTTTCCAGAATCGCGAGGTGAGTAGTATCTCGCGAAGCGAATATGGAATTCCAACATATGATGATGCCCAGAATCGCGAGGCTAAAGTAGACCTCGCGTCGTGATATAGAAGCGTGAGCAAGCCTCTGAGTTTCAGGGCTTCTGTCTCGCGTGGCCACTGAGGATTCGCGTGGCGAATCAAGTTTTTTTTAATAATAAGGGAAAATGGCAGAAACTAAAAAAGAATACCTAGCTTGGGTTGCCTCCCAATAAACGCTTCTTTAACGTCACTAGCTTGACTTATTAAGAAGCATCCACCTGGATCCCATAGCCTGTGGCATAAGGGCCAAGAGATGCTCATCATGTGAGATCCTCCACCCAGATCCCATGGTTTGTGAAGTGGCAATTGCAGAAGCAATAAGACTCTATCCACAATTCCACCTAGCCCGTGTGTGACAACTCCATTGACCTCTACAATTGTGAACTTACTTTCTCCGAGGTCAAATGGTATTTTCACAAGGAAGATTAACAGACAGGTGGAGGGGGCTAACTTTCCAGTGTCCACACATGCATTTAAGCCAACATAGTTATCCAATGCAACAATTTCAGGTTGCTTGGCAAGCATGGTGAAATCCACTACCACATCACCTGCATTTTGATCCATCCCCCCAACCATATTCTGCTCAAACAATGCTTCATGTGGGTATTGAACTAGCCGTTTGCAAATCTCCCCCACTTGCTCTGGTGCCTTGTCACTTGTCAACTCCTCTTTCTCAGGTTGCTCTTCCTCAACATGTGGTAGTTCTTCCTCAACTTCCTGAGAACTAGTTGCATCCCTGTTAGATCCCAACACCCTACCGCTTCTAGTTGTTATGGCATCACATTGATTCTTAGGGTTGTTCTCGGTATCACCTGGGAAAGTCCCTGGGAGACGCTCATTTAGTTGCTTTGCGAGCTGGGTAATCTGCATCTCTAGATTCTGAATTGCTGACCCTGTATGAGTTGCCAACTTATCAATGGTTGTGCTTGTAATGATTGACAACTTCTCAACTGCCGTGCTCATCTTCTCCAGAGCCAACTCCCAAGGTTGCCTTCCACCATACTGTTGAGGTTGTTGTTGCCAATTCTGTTGAGGTTGTAGTTTCCAAGCGAAACCCGGACGGTCTCTCCCCATATAACCCCTATTCGATTACGATGTTCCTCCGATAGATGTTCTAGGGCACGCTATCATAGAAATTATGGCATGAGTCCACATGTTCTTTAGAGAAGTAGAACAGACAACTCTGAGTGTCATGGTCTCCATTACAATTTTCACAACCCGGAGGCATTCCCTCGTGTACCTCGCATACAAAACAAGGCAAGACCAAGTTGAATCAAAGAAGTAGAGAGAGATAATAGTAAATAAAAATAAAAATAAAAATAAAAATAACTTAACCAAATAATCAAACTTCCCTAAAATTTAGGAAAATTGGTTGTGCCAATCCCCGACAACGGCGCCAAAAACTTGTTGAGTCACCGGCAAGTGTACCGGGTCATCGCAAGTAATAAAATAAACACGGTAAGAATTTACCGAGGTCGAACACAAGGATTGGGCTACCAATTCGACTAATTCGCGAGAAATTCGATAAGTTGGTTAAGTGACAGCAAATGGTTGAGAGAGAGAAAATAGGATTGGAATTCAAATTAACAAATCAACTAAGCTAAGGTATTAAAATCAGAAATTAAAATATCTAAGGTCTCAAATCCACTACCCAATCATGCATAGTACCCAAGTGATGATGATTCTTTCCTAAGTTCAATTACAATGTCAACCAGGACCCCCAAATTCTCCTATATCCACTGTCGTGCTCAATAGGACGTATTCGATGATTGGATTAATTACTTACTAGGTCTCATAATCCTAATCATCAAACTCTATTAATTCTTGTTCCATATAAGGTTGCACCGATCTCCTACTCACTCTCGTGCAATAGTCGATCGATGATCCCAATTCAAGTTCTAAAACTTGAATTGCCTCCTAAGCCTCATCACGTTTAACTAGTCAATCACGCATGCATATGATCAACGCAATCAAATCAGAATTGGAAAACATTAATTGAAAGAAGGGAGAAAGACATACATCACATCGAATTCTACACCGCCATGGGTGGTTTCTTTTATCCCTCGGACGAGGGGATTAGTTCCTCATGCTCGTAAAGACAGACAAGCAATCGGTCCTAACGACCATAGTAAAATAAGAAAAAGAAAAGAGGAGACGCAGCTCCAGAAACACAAGGATTCGGCCTAAACGCTACAAAATCAGTGGTGAATCAAAAGTCTCCTCAATTCTGTCCTAAAACAGCAATATATAGGGTTCAGGATCTGCGCTCGCTCGCGAGGCGAGCCATATCTCGTGAGGCGAATATTAAAATTGGCGCTTTCAAATTGGACTCTCGCGAGGCGATCGGTCTCTGCGGGCGACACGAGAGAGGATGACAATTCAGCACGATCAGGTCTTCGGGGATTGCGAGGCGAGTGGTATCTTCGCGGGCGAGACAGAAAGGATGGCCATTCTTTGCTTCAGGTGGTCTTCGAGCTCACGAGGCGAGTATCTCCGGGAATGGCATTTTCCACTTGTTTCTCGACTTTCCTTGACTCTCGAGCTTCACTTCTAACCTTAAACAATAAAAAAAAAAAAAAAAGCGTAATTGTATTCAAAATAGACTAAAAACTACTAAAATTGCCTAAAACGAGTCAAAGTCTAACTTAAGAACAAAACAAGGCCAGTTTGGGCGAAATCGATATTGAACTCGAATAATTAGCACATAAACCACAGTCTTACTAGTTATAAAACTAGATAAGCCAGAGGCTTATCAGCCACCTAGTTCCCATAAGGAAGCCAATTATATGGGGAACTATGGGAAGCAAGGCAACAACCAATTCCCTAACAACTACAACCAAGGGTGGAGGACTCAACCAAACTTTGGTTGGAAGCAAGATCTTAGGACAAACAAGCAATCCTCCTTCTACATAACCGCCTCAAGACCGGGTTTCTATATTGGAGAACACCCTCAATCAGTTCATGCAGTTGACCATGTCAAACCAGAAAAATACCGATGCTTCTATAAAAAATTTGGAGGTTCAAGTTGGCCAAATTGCAAAGCACCTAGCGGAGCAATCTAGCAGCGGTTTTTCAGGTAACACTCAAACTAATCCTAAGGAGCATTACAATGCTGATGTTTTAAGGAGTGGTAAAAGTCTTGAGAATGTGGGCGGTGAGCCTTTGGTGAAGAATCGAGAAAGTTGATGGAAAAACAGAATTGAGTCTTTGAGGAAAAAGAGGAAAAAGGCAAAGAGGTTGTAGTTGAGGAAGAAGAAAAAGCCGAGTGAACAAGACAAGAGGCAGAAGCTAGTATAAGAGAATTCAATTTTGAGGCAGACTAACAGTCAACTTTTGAAAGATGGAGACAAGCCTCAAGTGATCCCCTCTTATGTGAAGTTGCCCTATCCTCATTTGAGCAACAAAAAAGAGAAAGAAGAATAGTTTGCCAAGTTCCTTGACATTTTCAAGCGATTCTGAGATCAACATACCCTTTGCTGAAGCACTAGAGCAGATGCCCACTTATGCAAAATTCATGAAGGAACTGCTCACGAAGAAAAGAAAGTTTAAAGAAGGCGAAACCGTTGCCTTAACTGAAGAGTGCAGTGCGATACTTCAAAGGAAGCTGCCTCCGAAGCTTAAAGATCCTGGTAGTTTTACAATCCCGTGCACTATTGGGAAGGTTGCTATTGGGAAGGCCTTATGTGACTTGGGAGCGAGTATCAATTTGATGCCGCTTTCGATTTTGAACAAGCTTGGAGGCGGCGAGGTGAAACCAACAAGGATGGCATTGCAACTAGCTGATAGATCCATCAAGCGTCCTTATGGTATTATGTAAGATGTTATTGTAAAGGTGAATAAGTTTATCTTCCCAGTGGACTTTGTGATTTTAGACATGGAGGAGGATGCAAAAGTTCCGCTCATACTGGGGAGACCTTTTCTAGCGACTGGTCGCGCTTTGATAGACGTACAAAAAGGCCAGATGCGATTCAGAGTGCAAGATGAAGAAGTCACTTTCAATGTGTTTGAAGCTATGCATCGCCCGAGTGATGAAGAGGATTATTTCCGCATGGACATTGTGGATATAGTGGCTACAGAAGCCTTTGCACATCAGCACCACTCCCCTACTCTTGGGAAGGTAAACATGAGCTCTATTGAAAATCTTGATGAGGAAGAGGCAAAGGAAGTAGAAGACTGTTTGGGTGATTTGGAAGCTCAACCCAATCAACTTGCTGTCAAGTCTAAGAAGGAAGAGCTCAACATGAAAACAACTCCGAAGGTCTGCAAGACAAATGTTGTATCCAATGGTGTTGAAGTCGGGTTTGTTCATCATGTGAAAACAGAACCTCCGCTTTGGAAGGAGTAAGAAAAAGGCCACGAGGCTCGGAGGCGAAAAGGCAAAGCGGAGCGCAATTCTTGGCCTTATAAGCAAAAACAACTCTTTGAAGGAGTTCCACAGAGGAGAAGTGTTCTTGCACTTCTACGACCAGCTGACCGATTAATTGAAGAAAAAAAAAACACGTCAAGCTAGTGGCGTTAAAGAAGCGCTTATTGGGAGGCAACCCAAGTTTCTTAACTCTTCTCTTTAGTTGTTCTTATTTACTTAGTAGTTTTGTTTTTGATTTTGCCCTCTTGAATAATTTGAGAAGATCAAGAGGATAATATCATCGATTAATAGGTTTGTTGAGTCTTTTCAGGGAAAGGAGGAAGGAGGAGAAGCAAAAGGGGCGAGAGACAACAAAGTCAGCACCCGTCACCGCCTCGGTAAGTCATTCCAAGTTTTCTTCCCTCTCTCCAACTTGACTGTTTACATTGGGGACAATGTAAATTCTTAAGCTTGGGGTAGGGGATTTTTGCATTTGTTCATATTGCATTCATATAGTTTTGCATGATAGCTCTGCATGTTCACATTATTAGATTACCCCTTGTCTGAAATTTGCATCCAATTGTGAGAACTAAGTGCCTATTAAATTGTGATAGTGAATTATTGAACCCATTTTTTTTTCATTCTTGTGATATGGCTGCAAATGAAAATGCTTGAGATGATCGGTGATAGTTGATAATTAGCATATGGTTCTATATATTTGTGTTACTCACTGATTCTTGAACTACAAAATGTGAGATTTTGAGCCAAAAAGGGGTACTCATTTAAATCTACCCCATTCTTTGTGTTAGAGTGTTATTCCTCTTGGATTGTTTTCTCTAGAACTTGACTTGAAACCATTTTGAAACTTAAAAATTTTTGAAAACATTTTTGAAAATGATTGAGGCACTAGGTATTTTCCTGGCCTTCTGAGCTTTGATTGATGAAATGCTACCCCTTAGTGCCCAATTTTGAGCTTGAAAGAATGAAATACTTTTCTTGGTACCATGAAATATTTTGATAAATATGTTTGGTAGGATACCTTCTAAAGTATTACAAAAAGGGTAAAAAGGTAGTTGAAAAAATAAAGTTTGGAATGAAAGAATCAGAAAAATATTTCTCTTGAGTTGAAAAATCTCCCCTTCTCCAAGCAAAAGAAAAACAAAAGAAAAAGAAAAATATATGGAGAAGGGGATGACAAAAAGAAATGAGAAATAAAATGAAAAGAAAGAAAGAAAGGTGGAAAATAAATCAAAACCCAAAAGGTATTTTAGAAGGTGCATGCTTTGCAAATGTTGATATTTTGTTAGCCCTTTTGAAATTTCCTTTTCTTGATTTCCCCACCTAACGATTAATCCCATGGCCATGTTACAACCAAGTAAAAGACCTCTTGATTCTTGATTGTTTTCATTAATAAAGTAGAGATTTGGTTGATAGTCAAGCCTATGGTAGATGTCATTCCTTGAGGAAAATGGAGTGAATTGTCATATATCCCTAAACACTTGAGTGAGGGAGAAAAGAGAGCCAAGCAAATGAACAAGCTTGGGGTGAGCTTCAGGCTAGAAAGAGTGCCCAAATCAGTGAGAACATGAGTCTAAGGAACCTAAGCCTCTAATTGGACTTGAATTGATTGTCTCTTGCTGAATTGTTTGAATTGCCTATTACTTGGATCATTTACTCGGGTTCTTGGTTCACTATCCATGTTCTGTTTATTCTTATGGCCTTAGTGATTGCTTGAGGACAATCAATTGAATAAGCTTGGGGTGATTTGATAGTGTGATTTTACATCATGTTTTCTGTACACTTTTGCATGCATTTTTCATAGAGATTAGGCATTCTTTATTTGATTTTAGTTAGTTTTTTCCCTTGGAACGGGTGAAGCGGTTTCTTGGTGTTGTTTTGCTGGAATCACTGAAAAATCTGGTTAACTTAGAGTCAGGGAATGAATAAACAGTGGAGAATGCAATTCTGGGAATGCTCGCCCCGAGAGAGGTTACTCGCCTCGTGAGACTGAAGACAGCCAGAAACAGCAACAATCAGCCTTTCTGTCTCGCCTCGTGAGCCTGAAAGCTGACTGTGCCAGAGAATGCAACCATTTCTGTCTCACCCCGCGAACAATCTCTCGCCTCGTGAACCTGAGGACCAGAAGCCATCATGCCCAGGCCCCGATACTCATCACGGGAGTATTGGAGAAGGACCTTTCGGTCTCGCCTCGCGAGATATCCAATCTCAGAAGCCAGGTTTTTAACATTAGCCTCGCGAGCTACGTCTCGCCCCGCGAGCGTGCGAAACCCAGAACCCCTGTTATAAGTTGTTTTAGAGCAGAATTGAAGGGGCATTGGATTGGGAGATAAGGAGGAGGCCAAGAAACCCTAGGAAATGCAATTTCTGCTGCTGTGGTGGCTGGGTGCATCATTCCATGGAGTGCTTCCTTTCCTTCATCTTAGTATCTTTTCTTTTCTCTTTTACTTTGATGATGTGTAACTAAACTCCCGGAGTTGGGATTAGATGTAGCTATTTCTGAACTCTCATGTATTTGATGTGATTAGTAATACAGTTTTTACTTCTTTATGAGTGATTGATTTTCCATGCTTAATGCTTGTTGTGGCTAGCACCCCCATGACTCGATTTGTGTTTTGATATGCAATTGACAGATTCGTATTGGAACCGGAATTGAAATCAACCACCTGATAAACCTTGTATCTAGGGATGGATTTGGGTTTATTCACAATCGTGTAATCCCTAATCCTAGTGCAAATTCATTAATCTAGGCCACCTAAGAAATTAGGGTCTATTAGTGGATTTAGGCTCTTGTCATCCGAGACATCGGGGCTTGAGTAATTTAGAAGATTGATTGTCATATTCGAAGTAGAAACTGTTTGTTAGTCATTTCATTGCATCAGGATGAAGTTTAGTGAAGTCTAATCCCAGCGCCTTTTATCATATTTGAAAACCCGTTTTTATGCACTTCAATTGTTTGACAAAATTCCTCAAAGAACTTTTTCTTTCTATTTTGTTAGTTTTAACTTTTGTTAGTATAGAACTTCCTTCAATCCAACAATCCGCTTAGATAGTAATTGGTTTGGTAAGTGTTAGTACTTGTCGCAGTCCTCGTGGGAATGATAAAACGGTCTCACCACCGTATTACTTGCACGACTGGGTATACTTGCCTAGATTCGTCAACACGTACATAATGAACAACCATTGGCAGTTGCTCGTAATTCATCCTGCCAGGCATACTGTCATCTTCCTATGCTCTCTCCACGGGGACCCGCCACGGCAGGTGGTGGAACGTATCAATAGGTGAGTACTTAATCTTCTATTCAATTTAATTTTTAACATTTGTTTTTATTTAACAAACATGATGAATTGGTTAATTGACATGAATATTCTGTTTATGATTGTGCGCTCAAGACTTGTAGTTTGAGCTATGCCAACGAGAGGAGTAAGACTCCTAAGTCTAAAGGAAATCCTGATTGGATTATCCTCAAGGTTGGTAGTTTGTTAAATAGTATATAATATTAGAATTACTAACTACTAATTCCTAATATATATGTTTATTTAACTGACATTAAATTTCATTACTTTCTTAGTCTCGATATCAGCTAGACTGTTGGTCGTGTGGATATTATGTGATGCAACATATGTTGAACATAGTCTCTGCATCTATTACGGAAGGATGGAAGAGGGTAATAATACTTAATTAAACAACTTATTTAATTACATATTATAGTTTTCATTTTCATTTCATTAATTAATGTTACCGTCATTTATTTGAACATGCGCAGGCTTTTAACAGCGACCAATCTCCTTTAAACAAAAAAGAGTTCAAAGACTTGAGGGCGTGGTTGACATAATTTTTCTTCAACTATGCTAAAGAGAAAGGATTGCTCGCAAGTATACCTGAGGAGTATATTTTTTTAGATAAAAGGGCTAGGTATGCAAAGGCATCACTATAGGAGAGAGGATCCCAACTAGGTTGGCACCCAAACCCCCATCAATCATATGCAGCATACCCTGAATATATTAAAATAAAGAAGAATAAAGAAAACAAAGAACATGTGGGGACGAAGACCAAACCCATGAAGAAGAACAAGTCATCTAAATCTATAACTAGGAAGGACTAATCTTTTCCTAGAAAAGTCTTCCTTTACAAAGTTGGGGATCAAATTCCACCAAGTATAGCACCTAGAAGAGATTCCAAATGAAGCAAGCTTGTCGGCACAAGAGTTCCCTTCTCTAAAATTGTGAGAAGCTAAAAAGCTCATACTCTTAACATATTCCAAGCTATTCCGCCAGCGAGTTCTGATTGTCCAAGGAACCAAATCCAAGGATTTAAAAGCTTTCACCACTAGGATAGAGTCTGTTTCAAGCCAATGCTTGTGCCATCCTCTTTTATAGGAAATTTTAATGGCAATGATGGCAGCAAGGAGCTCTGCTTGGAGAGAGTCGGTAACTCCAAGGAAGGATGAAAAGCAGCCCAACACCTCTCCCGTGTGGCCTCTAAAAATTCCACCCCTAGCAGCAAGGCATGGAGAGCCATGAGCAGCACCATCTGTGTTACACTTAATCCAACCACTAAGAGGGGGATGTCAATGAACTTCTCTGATAATAGGGGCTTTGCAAAGGTGGCCTGAAACTGTGAATTTTTTTAGAATCATCAGCTCATGAACAGATGAGGACATTGTACCCTTAGACGCCATACATGCAATAGGCACAGCAGCTGAGACCAAGTTCATAGCAGACCTAGCAGTGATGATTTTGTTGTCAAATCTCAGTTTATTCCTGCTGTACCAGATATACTAGACAATGTTGATAATTCCAGATAACACCACATCTCTAAGTTGGGAGCTCCAACCCAGGATACAAACAGCAAGCAGATATTTTATGTCAGTAAGATCCAGCCTACAGCCAAGAGTAGAACTGAACCAATTCCACAGAGATAGGGTAAAATCACAGTTAAAGAGTAAATGCTGAGTCGACTCTTCTGATTTATCACAGAGACAACAGATGGAAACTGTAGTGCAGCCTCTCAGCTTTAAGTTTTCATCAGTTGGAAGCTTATTATGAATCACTCTCCAGATAAGGAAGGATCTAGACGAATGGATGAAGTGGTTCCAGATTAGCTTACCCCAAGTAACAAGATTCTACAGCTTATGCAGGAAGGTATAGGCATCCTTAAAAGAAAGGGTCCCTGAGGCAGAACAGTCCCAAACCAGGTAGTCATCATCATGGAATTTCAGTATTACTATCTGATCAATTGCAGCAGGTAAGGCAGGGTATTTGGTTGCCAATTATGTGGGAAGATTCCACTTACCATCACAGATGAAGTCTGCTACTTTAGATTGTAGAGAGTTATGGCAAGATTCAGGGAAGTCTAGAAGATCAACAATCGGATTGGACAACCATCTGTCAGTCCAAAAGCGAATGTTGACACCAGAACCGGTCAGTCAAGATGAGTTCTCTAAAATAATGCTTAGAAAAGATTTGATTCCTGGTCATATAGTGGATTTCAAATAGAGATTCGAAGGTCTACCATTCCTGAAGAACCTGGCTCTAATCAGAGAGGACCACTGCTGGTTTGATGAGCAAGCTTCCCAAGCAAGTTTCAACATGGAAGACTCATTTATGCTTCTAATAGATCTTAGACCAACACCTCCCTCAGTAGTAGGACAACAAAGTTTGCTCCAAGCCATTGTCACCACTTTCTTGGTAAGAATGTCTCCGGACCAGATAAAGTTCCTAATCCATTTATCAATCAATTTCAACAGGGAGACTGACCAATCATACACATAAAATTTGTAGGAGAGCATTCCATGAATAATGGACTTAACCAGCTGGATCCTACCCATGATGGATAATAGAGAGCCCTTCCAAGATGCGAGCTTCAATCTGATTTTATCAGCAATTGGTTGTAAATGGCACTTTCTAGGCTTCCCTTTAAACAACGGGACACCAAGGTAAACAAAGGGCAACTGGCCAGCATTAAAACAAAGAGTAGCAGATAGGGCAGCAGACCTTCAAACAGAAGCAGAATTAGTGTAGAATTTGCACTTATCGAGACTAAGGAGTTGACCAGAGATCTCACCATATTCTTTAAAAAGAGCCATAAGATTAGATAGGTTTCTCTTGCCTCCCTTGCAGAAAACCATCACATCATCAGCGTAGAGGGTGTGGCTTGGAACCCGGAATCCTCTAGGGCCAAACATGGTTTCCAGAAGGCCAGAGTGCACTAGGCTAGAGATCCCCTTACTCAAAACATCCTCATCTAAGCAAAAGAGCAAAGGAGAGAGGGGATCACCTTGTCTAACCCCTCTCTGACAAGAGAAAAAACCACAGGACTTTCCATTAATTGAAAAAGAGAGCTTTGCAGATTGCAAGATAGTGTCAATCCACCTACAAAAGATTGGATCAAAGCCAAAAAAGGCCAAAACCTTCAACAGAAAATACCAATCAATGATGTCAAAGGCTTTTCTAATGTCAAATTTCAAGATGATATTACCTCCAAAGGCCTTGCTGTCAACCATATTCACAGCTTCTGAAGCAATACAAATACAATCGGAGATATTCCTTTCTTTAATAATACCCTTCTGCTCAGCAGAGATTATCCTAGGAGCAATGGAAGCGAGCCTGTCAGCTAGAATCTTAGTTATGATCTTGAACTAAAAATTTGCCAAGGCAATGGGCCTATAATTCTCAATCCTATCTGCACCCTTGAATTTGGGGACCAGAACCACCAAGTTTGAATTCATATTGGGAGGCAACCAGTTATGACTGAAGAACTGCTTTACAGAAAGACTAATATCCATGCCAACAATGTCCCAGTGCCTCTGATAAAAACAACCCCCAAAACCATCTGGACCAGGAGCCCCATTACAATTCAAACTAAAAACCGCTGATTTGATCTCTTATACTGAAGGCTGAGCAATTAAGGCAGCATTGTCATTAGCTGCAACTAGGGAAGGGACTACTTTATCGATGAGACCATTGTCTATGTACAAGTTAAAAGAAACATATAAATTGGAGAATTATTGCAGCACATGAGATTCAATTTCGGCAACATCCTCTAAGATCAAATCATCTTTTTTCAAGATAGTCATAAGCCTAGTGGCATTCTTAATATGGACAACTCTACGAAAGAAAGCAGTGTTTCTATCACCATCCATGTTCCAGTTTAGTCTAGCTTTCTGCTTCCAAAATTCCTCCTGGCAGTTGAGAGCATTCTGAAGATGGACTTGAGCCACGTGCTTTTTCTGAAACAGATTATCTGAAAAGCCTTCGTTGGAAATTTGCTGCTGGATGGACTTCAAATCAACTCAGCATTCTGCACTCTTAAATGGATATCTCCAAACACAATTTTATTCCAAGATTTTAGCTCGGCTTTTAGAGCTTTAAGGTTTTGAGATAGGATAAGCATATGATAGCCATAGAAAGGCCTTTTCCATACATCAGCAATAAGCCTTGCACAATCAACATGATCTGACCACATACTGAAAAACTTAAAGGAGGAGGGATGGGTCTTGGCGCCTTTCTGAAGGACTAACAATAGTGGATTATGATCTGATTGAACCCTTGACAAAGTTCTGCAAACAGAAGAAGACCAGAAAGAAAGCCAATCTGCATTGCAAATAACCCTATTAAGCCTTTTCTCAACATGACCTCTACCCTTTCTTCCATCATTCCAGGTGAAATGATTGCCTAGAGTGAGTAGGTGGGTTAAGGAACAGCTATCTGACCAGACGAAGAACTCCTCACAGGAAATTCTTAAAGGCAGGTTACCACCCCTTTGTTCATGAGCACCAACTACGGCATTGAAATCACCTAAGAAACACCAAGGGCCTGGATTGCTTTGCTGCAGAGAAGCTATTTCAATCCATAAATGCCTTCTCAACACATAAGATGTAATGGCATACACTGCAGAAATAAAAACATGTTAATTGTTCCAGCAAACAGCAATTGAGACTTAAAATGACGTAAAATGTTGTTTTATTTTAATTATAACGTTTACACCCGCGCGCCTTCTGCACTTCTATGTACGTCTCTTTTCTCTTTTCATCACGCTCAACCCTCACTCTCAACCCTCACTCTCGCTCTCACTCTGCCCTAATCGCGAGCTTATCTCCACCGCAACCACCGCAAGGGCTTCTTCGCCACCACCATGAGGTACACTCTTAACCCCTAACTCTGTCTTTCCCGCTCATTCTTTGCAAATACTTGACATCTCTCTTTCCCCTTCCCGCGCACTAACTCTCCTTGTCCCTCTGCTCTCAGTAACCACATCGAATGTTGGCCACCACTCGAGCTTCCCCACCACCACCACGCGAGCGCCTATTTCTGGTGAGTCTTTAGGGCACATTTTTTTATTTTTGGTTTTGAGTGCATGCATGTTGCTCTGCTGGTTGAAACTGTAGTCTCCGTAGTTGAAACTTGAAACTGTGAGTTTGAGTTGTTGGAATGTCTCTATTTTTGGTTTTGAGTGTATATTGAAACTGTAGTCTCAGTAGTTGTAACTTTAAACCGTGAGTTTGAGTTGTTTGGAATGTCTCTATTTTTGGTTTTGAGTGCATGTTGCTCTGCTGGTTGATCTGTCACGGCCGTGAAGCTTATCACGGCTAGGCCGTGATCAGTTCTGCCTATGAGGGTCTGGTTCAGTTGGCACGTTACGGCCGTGATGGACATCACGTCCAAGCCGTGACCAGTGCTTGGCAATCTTCAAAAACTATAGTTTTCAATCTCCCGTATTGTCCTTATATTGGATATATAGATGTTTTGTATATCTACATGACCTATCTAGTTATTTTTATTTATACTTCTGTATTTATTTTGAGTTATAACCTATGTTAATACATATATATTGTTTCTGAACAGGCATACATATGGATCAGTCAGATAGCCCACATGCACGGGAGGACACTGTGGGGGTTTCGCAGGACCCGATCACGCCTACGCCTGATTCTAGTGTAAGTTTACATGTTATATACTATCTTTAGTCCTTCTTTTTAATGTAAGTTTATATTGTTACAACCCTCTATTTTATCATTTTTTTTGTCCATACAGACATCACAGGCTCATAGGAAACGGGGTAGAGGAGCCACCTCGTTGAAGAAACTAGAGAAGGACAGGCAAAGCGGACAGAAGCTTGAGGTGTCCTTCGATGATAATCTAAATGCCCAGGGACCCCGTGCTAAAGAATTTAATAAGCGGGTGTTTCTACAAGCGAAGCAGCACGTAAGCATCAACTACAACTCTTTGGAATGACATTCCACGAGGCGTTAAGGATCAGATTTGGTAGTCTATCACGGTATTTTACCTTTACATTCGTTTGATTTACATTATTAGATAATTATCCGAGTTATAATCCATCCAGTTGTTATGTATTTAATGTGTAGGTAGCTTGGATTGTGCCAAATAACGAGGATCATCGTCATAAATGTATGAAAATGGCATCAAAGCGTTGGAATGGGTTCAAGCATGATATTACCAGGTACTATGTATCTGGGAAGAAGCGGCTTGATAAAATGTTCTCGGATTATCCCTGGATTGATCAGGATATTTGGGATATGTTTGCCAGGAGTCGACAGGATGGAGAATTTCAGGTTGGTTGATTAAGTTAATTTTGTATGCTTATTATAGATCATTTAACTGTATTTAATTATGTGTTTTTCTTTGAATAGGATAAGGCAAATAAGGGTCGGCAGAATCAGGCGAAGAACATCCACCGCCACACCATGTCTCAGGGTGGGTACCAGACTCGGATCGAGCAGATGATGGCGGATAGGCTGAGGGTGAAGCAGGAAGAGCACTCTGCTAGGATTGAAAGAGGAGAGGTGCCTGAGGGCACACCATCAATTCCTCCGTCGGACATCGACCGCGAGGATGTCTGGTTAGCCGGCCACATGACAAAGACGGGATCTTTTAAAGTTGATGCCACTCGCGAAGTGGCATATAAGATTATAAGTAAATAATTAACTTGATTTCAATTGATATTTGTATACATATTTGCAACAATTTTCACTTGCACGTTTTTTCATTTTTTATCATTGTAGATGGATCTTAAAGCACAATCCTCCCAGGGCGCATTCGTCCCTTGTGGACGGCGGGACGTCTTGATGACTGCTCTAGGCAAGAAAGACCATCCTGGTCGGGATCTCGGTGTTCCTGGGAACGTGACCATCAAAGAATATTATGGCAAGTCTGCTTCACGAAAGCGGGTGGTCAATGAAGCATCAATTTTGGCTGACATTACTCAACACCTCATGTCCAACCCAGCTATTACAACACATCTGATGCAAGGCTTAATATCCAACCCAGAATTCAAGCAGGCGCTTACCAGAGAGCTTTCCTCCGTCGGTACATCCCAGGACACCGTAGGGCATGCCAACCCTTCACATGTGAGCACAAAAGAGAGTTTTAGTAGGGCACATGTGGAGGACGATGAGTTGGCAGCTAGGGAGCGGGAGTTGGAAGTCCAGCGCCATGAGCATGAGTTGGAAATGAAAAGACGTGAGCTTGAGTTGGACTCCAAACGACGTGAGCTCGAAATGTTAACAAAGGTATTTATTCATTATTAATGTCCAATTTAGTCAAATAATTACTTGTGTTTTTTTAATTATCAACAACTTATCTAATTTATTTTTCCTAAACTGAAGGCCAAGTCGACGTCGGTGTCGCTGTCACCTATCACTCGTTTGTTCTCACTTGGTGAGGATTATGCGTTTGATATTTTTGAATGTCCATTGGAGCACGATGGATGAGTGGCACGCCCAGATCAACAGAGGATATTTACCTTCTGTGGTGACGATCTCGAAGGCGCTGCGGGAAATAACGTCTGGTTGAACAGCAATGTTTTCAGTCTCTGGTGCATGTAAGTTAATTTTAATTTTATAACTTATTTATTTTTGTTATTTTTCCATTTAATAATTTATTTTAATTTCAATATATATATTATGTAATTAACATCCACACCTTTTCATATCTTAGGTATCTCCATCGTCTTCAGCTTGATAAGGGCGTTGCATCAGTTCTGCTTCTTAGATTAAATCGGTCCTTCTCCCCAATTCTTTGCTGGCGATGCATTGAGTAAATACATAGGGAACTTGATGGGAGAAAATCGGAAAGAATTATATCTGGCTCCCTACTGTATGAATGACCATTGGCAGTTGTTGGTACTTCACCCGTCTAGGCATACTGTCATATTCTTCTGCTCTCTCCACCAAGATCCGCCACCGAAGGTGGTGGAAGCTGTAAATAAGTAAATAACTAATCTTAAATTTAATTTAAGTTTTAATATCAGTTGTTTTTAGTTTATTACACACATGATATATGAATTTGTTAATTGATCGACATGATTATTTGTTTATGATAGCGCGCTGAAGGCGAGTAGCATAAGTTGCACCAACGAGAGAAGTAGGACTTCTAAGGCTAAAGCAAATCCTGTATGGAACATCCTCAAGGTTTGGTAGTTTATTTATCAAATAATTAATATTATAATTACTAATTTATATGTATATTCAACTTACGTTGAAATTAATTTTGTTGGTAGTCTCGATTTCAAATTGACGGGTGGTCGTGCGGCTATTATGTGATGCTTCATATGCTGAACATAGTCTTCGCATCTATTACGAATGGATGGATTAAGGTAATATTTAAACAACTTGTTAAATTATATATTATAGTTTTGAAGATGACTTGCATTGATGTTATTGTTATTATTTGAACGTGTGTAGGCATTTAGCGACCAATCGCCTATTCAAGAAGATGAGTTAAGAGACTTGAGGATGCGCTTCGCTGAATTCTTCTTCAAGTATGCGGCTGAAAAACGAATTGACAAGATACCTCTGCAATACTTAGATAAATAGTTTTATTTGTTAGACTTTAGAAACTAATTAATAACATGTATATATATATCCTTAGATTGGTAGTTTTGTTTTTTAGACATTGGAACTAAAATTTATTTATATATATACATGGGTTTTGGTTTTAAGTCCCCCAATTGTTCCATTTTTCCTTTGCAATTCTGTAATGTGTTGATATTCTGTTTTACTGGGATATTTACTGAATGCAGGGATAACTGAGGGGAGTGATATTTTAAAACTGAATTTAAAAAAAAAAAAAATCTATTAACGTCAGTTGTATCAAACAACTGACGTTAATAGTATTTTATAAAATATACAGTACAATATTAACGTCAGTTGTAATAAACAACTGACGTTAAAATTAAACCTTTAACGTCAGTTCTTTATAACAACTGACGTTAGTTTTAACAAAATTAACGTCCGTTGTCTTAAAGAACTGACGTTAATAGTTTTATGTTTAACATCAATTGTTTAAAAAACTGACGTTATTTTTTAAAAAATTAACGTCAGTTGTGCTAAATAATTGACGTTAATAGTTTTATATTTAACGTGAGTTCTCAACTGACGTTAAAATATTAACTATTAATGTCAGCTGTATTTACGTCAGTCAGTATTCTGACGTAAAAAATCAATTTTAACTGACGTAAAAAGAACTTATTGCACTAGTGTTTTCACAAGAACATGAACAAACCCCGGGCTTATCTCTCTATTTTCACACAAAACCAAGATCAATTATTCTCACTTGCTTTTCTCTCTATCTCTATGAATCAATTACAATCAATACACTAAATTATACCTGGACAAAATTTGAGCTCCAAGAACCCTAGAGTCTTGCACAAAATCACACAATGTGTTATGTTGCAGAAAACTGAACATAACAGCTTTTGTAGTCCTGCCATAATCGATTATGTTAATGACATAATCGATTTTGCCTTCACTGATTGCACTTCCGCGTTTCCGGAATTTCCCGTAATCGATTATGCTAATCGATTACCACCTCTCTGTCTGTTCTGGAAATCCTCATAATCGATTATGCTAATCAATTATGCCTTCCCTGTTAGTTCTGGAAAACCACATAATCAATTATGCTAATCGATTATGCCTTCTCTGCCCGAGTTCCATATTTCTGCAAACGTACGCAATCGATTATGCTAATCGATTAAAAGTCTTCTGCCAGTCCCATAATCGATTATGCAGACACCATAATCGATTATCCCTGCTGAAAACCCAGCTTTGCTGATTTTGAGGCATCTTTCAACAAGAAATGGTGGAAATAAGAAAACATTGTTTTAATGTTTCCTGTAAAAACTTTTGAAAATATAAAGCAGAATGAAAACAACAAGGCGACAATTTTGTAATTATTTCTGAAAATAGAAACTAAAAACAAAGCAATTTTTGCACTTTTTTTTTCTTCTTCCTTAATTGGTTTTTTTTTAAAAAAAAGCTACAAATGGTGATCGGATGTTTGCGATGGTTGGACAGAGTCTGCAGAGTGGTAGGGATTTTTAGGCGGCTTTTTTCTTGGAATCTTTTAAGGGTGGCCACATTTCCATTTAGTTGTTGTTCCTCCTTGACCGTTCTTGGGGCTTTTAATCTCCAGGACTGCCCAACTCTTCTCAAGGTTGAAATGGGTTAGAAATGATTTTTAAGGATTTGATGGATTTTCAGGAAAGAAATTTAAAAAGAAAATGAATTTGAGAAAAAATGAATTTCGTTGTGATTTAACGTTTCATAAACGAATTTCAACGGAAAATATTTTCTGCAAAAGGATTTTAAATCAGCGAAAAACATTTTCGATAATCTTGGATAAGTTTCGGAGTTTTGTTTTTGGTATTTGCATTTCACATAACGAAAATTCTGTTGAAAAGGGAATTGAGGAAAGAGATAAGGACCTATATTGCCGAGATATCGGGCTAGTGTTCCTGTGGGAAAATTTGAGGAAAAAGATAAGGACCTAGAATACCGAGATGTCGGGCTAGTATTCATATGAGAAAGAAATCATAAGTCGCATATTTTAAAAAATATATATATCTTCCGTTGGTGGTGAAATGAATTTAATACCGGAGTAAATGTAGCCGTGAGCTTTAAGTGTCGACAAAGAAAAAACGAACGAAAAAGAAAAATGATGAAAACAACTGGTTTAAATGCATAGTCTGGCAGATGTGCCATTATGGCAGGTGTGCCATTGTGTATCGAGCTACAATTCACAAAGGGTGGATTGAAAAATTGGATAGTTACGGACCAAAGATATGTTCTTAGGTCTTTGGGTCTATTAGGGACATTCGGGCTCAAAATCCACGGAATGCTCGGGGCTTTGCAATCTCTGGTCGTGGAACTCGGTTACCCCACATGGATGTACTCAATAAGGAACTATTTAATATTATTTTGGTGAGACGTGATACCCTTGAACAATTGGGGATCAGACCTAAATTAAGAGACTGACCCAACGCGAAACAATTGTGTTATGGGGATTATTGCGGCCTATTCTTCTCGAAGAAAGGAAGTTAGGATCTCCGGAGAATAAATATCAAAATTTAGATGATGGATGTTGAAGTGTCATGCATTTTTTACAAAATCGCGATGACTTTCTGGTACGAATCTCATTGTTTAGCATATTATGATTATCTTGAAAATGTATATGATGTTTATTCGTGTGTCTCACATGTAGTTATCATGATAAAACTCATTTGTCGGTATCTCACCCTTGTATTATTCTTGTTGGGTTTCTATTGCGGTATTATATATATATTCGAATATACATGAACCACACGGGGAATCTGTCATACTCAGGGATTATGTCCTTGATGTTTGATGACGTATACGACAGAGGAGCGTGGGTGATAAACCCAGGAGACCGTATCGTAACATGTACAGACCTGGTATGTGTCACTGAAGGCACACATGCAGCTGGATGACATCGACATACTCATACTACTCAGATAGTATAGGTTCCATTACCACCGATGTGGTTACTGTTGGGAGGTCTAGTAGCGTAGGGAGATCTGGTGCATCTGACTTCAACTGTCCAGCAGTTCTAGGCTATGGCATCACTTACACCTCCAACCCTTCTGATTTTGGTACCCGAGGTAGATGACGAGAATGAGGAGGACCCTCAAGAGGATGAGGAGGTACCGGAGTATCATCGTATGGATGATGTGGTGGACCCGCACAGGATACCCCTGCAGTTGGTGAGGACCATGGTGGTCCTCCTAACGGTTTCCACTAGGGTGACCAGCTGTAGGACTTTTTGGTTTTCATTTTTGAGGTAGTGGTAATTCATCAGTCTGTATATTTGGATACTGAGAGCCATTCTTTTGGAAAACTGGAGGCCTTTTTTAGGGAAACAATTTGTGACACCCTAAACTCGGGTCATCGCATGGTTACCCGTTTGCGGAAATAAAACTTAATTTGCTGGTTGCTTTCGGAAAATAATGTTTTCTCAACGTTCATCTTTTCAAAATATGGTGATAAATGTTTTTTTTCTTTTAACCTCATAACCACAACAACGTAATCAAATCACACTTAAATACACAATGTATATAATTCATACAACTATACTGCCTCATATGTTTTCACACCTAAATCATAATTAGTTTTATCCTCAAAACATAATATAACATAATAGGACCTAAGCTGGTCGTAGCTAATAGACATTACAGCCAACAAGAGCAGCACAACATGCTTCAAACTAGACAGCCTTCCTCTTCTTGTATGGATCATACCCCTTGTAAGACTCTGATATGGTTGTAAGGGTGAGACGCCAATATATGGATTTATCACCATAACTAAATGCGTAACACAAAAGAAGGCACATACACATATACATGTCTATAACAACTTACTCATTCATATTATATCACATCATTTATCAATGGATTTCACACCCCAAACATCAACGTTGGAAAACTATGCATGAACACTTCAATACATCATCTAAACATTCACACCTAATCTCATGAGATATCTCCAACCTCGCGATGAGTTGATCAGGATCAATTGCCACACTAGGCAAACAGGCACACAGCCACAGGCACACAGCCAAAACGCATCTCACACTGTCCAACATCGTGGCAAAGGTGATTACAACATTGATAGGACCTCATTGTCCAAACGCCGGGCACAATGAGAACATCGTTGGTATGATCTAACCTGACGCCGCAAGGTAATCACTCGTTTGATCATGGCACGTCTGCCAAATGCATGCAGGAAAACATTTTGTTCTCAACACTTTTCTTTATGTTATATCTTTATTTGTCAAAGCTCTCAAAAGCTTACAACCCATCATCATTTCAAACATCTAATGCTCTCAAAAGCATCATCGTTTTAAACATCGAATGCTCTCAAAAGCATCATCGTTTTAACATCGAAGCTCTCAAAAGCATCATCGTTTTAACATCGAATGCTCTCAAAAGCATCATCATTTTAACATCAAATCTCTCAAAAGCTTCATCGTTTCAACATCGAATGCTCTCAAAAGCATCATCGTTTTAACATCTTTACAACTTTTATTAACAACACAGGACCTCAAAGTCTGAGTGCTCAATCACGAAGCCCCTAGACCGTTGCAATCAGTCTTAGGTTCGTGGTAATAGAAAACATCTCAAAACGTTTAAACTTCTTTAAGTAGATGCCTGCTTGTCCCCAAGCAAGCTAAAACTCAAAAACGACTCAAGACTTGGCAAGCTTAAAGGAATCAATCGATTTCTCACAAATTTCATGCACTCAAAACAGTTTTTCTCCAATGATTTCCCCCCTTGCATCAATGTAATTCCCACATTCATTTACTTTAAACAATTGAGAACTTCGTCATTCATGCAATCATTAATCTAGGTTGAGGATCAGGGTCACACACAAAAGGAAGATCACCAATTTCAAACAATTGCCTTCCTCACAAGGGTATGTAAAATTTCACTCATTCGCTCAAATTTGTCTAGGCTATCAACTTTTCCCTCAATTTCACATATCAAGAGCACTTCCCATAAATTTGATTTTCATCTCAAAAATGGTTCCCACGAAAACATGCATGCAACATCAGAAGGTCTTATCAAGGTTGTAATGGGGCCTGGCTGAGGGTAGGATATTCAAGGATACTCGACTTAAGTCCCTAGGAACTAAGAGAGCATGAGCATTTGACACTTATTCCACTCAAATTCCTTTTTCCATTTTTCTTTTTGCCTCGGGTGACTACAACCTTTTCCTTGCTATTTTTTTTTTCTGTTTTGCCCCTTTTCTTTTGGCAATTTTTTTTTAATCAACCTTTATTTTTCTTTTTCTCACCCCCAATATGACACATCACCTTGTAGCCACCCCAAACTTAGTTCCTAACAACCATTCTCTTGCTACGCTTCCATGCTCTCCTAATCCCAAGATTGGGTTAACATGGTTTTTCAGATTTTGGCTTGTAATATAGGGTCATCAAGAAACAATAGGTCAATTAGGCTCAATGTGGCTAACTAGGGAACATGCATTAGGGATGGTCCTTTTTAGGTCAAGTAGTTATTTCAAAGAAAATTGCCTAAATCATTTGATGCAACACATAAACATGCAAACCATGAAGAGATTCAAGCAAATTCGGGAAAGTGCAACTTAATAGTGATTCACACAATCAAAAACAAAGTTGGAGGCTCAAATCCTCACCTGGACATTTTTGCAAATTGTTTGACTGAGATACAATTCCTAGTGTGTGCACCCCCCTCACCCCAAACTTATCATAAATCAAGTAATCATAACAAAATTCTCAAAGTTCAGTTTTCAATTTTAAGTCGGGATAAACTTTTCTATTATCAGAACCTAGGGGGAAATCATCAATGGTCAAAATAATTTATGCAATCAATCTATGCTCAATTTAATTAAAATCCAGAAAGCTTGCCGACACATATTCATACAAAAACTCTTGATCTTCTCAAATTATTCAAGAGTGACAAACAAAAACAAAACAAAAAGCAAAAACAAAAACAAAACAAAAGTGAGGAGAGGAGAGGATACTCCCTGATCAAGTTTCCATGGTTGCCTCCTCATCCAATTGGTCTCACGGCCTCCTTTCTGTTGCATAGCATCCTGGAAGAACTCCTGCAAATTAAAACCTTAATTGCAGATTCGCGAGGCGAGATATCACTCGCGAGGCTAATTTGGAAAAACTGTTTCCACACTTTCCAGAATAGCGAGGCGAGTAGTATCTCGCGAGGCGAATCTGGAATTCCAACAGATGATGATGCCCAGAATCGTGAGGCGAAAGTAGTCCTCGCGACGCAAGACAGAAACGTGAGTAAGCCTCTGAGGTTCAGGGCTTCTATCTCGCGCGGCCACAGTGGATTCGCGTGGCGAATCAAGCTTTTTTTTTTAAATATAAATGATAATGACAGAAACTAAAACCAAAGGATACCTAGCTTGGGTTGCCTCCCAAGTAGCGCTTGTTTAACGTCCCGAGCTTGACTTATTAAGAAGCATCCACCTGGATCCCATAGTCTGTGGTACAAGGTCCAAGAGACGCTCATCATATCTAATCCTCCACCCGGATCCCATGGTTTGTGAAGTGGCCCTTGTAGGAGCAATATGACTCTATCCATACTTCCATCTAGTCTGAGTGTGAAACCTTCTTTGACCTCCGTAATTATGAACTCACTTCCTCTCGGGTCAAATGGTGTTTTTACGAGGAAGTGTGTCAGACAAGTGGGAGGGTCTAACTTACCAATGTCCACACATGCATGTAAGCCAACATAGTTATCCAATGCAGTAATTTCAGGTTGCTTGGCAAGCATGGTGGAGTCCACTACCACTTTATCTTCATTTTGATCTCTACCCCCTTGCTCCGGTGCCTTGTCACTTGTCAACTCCTCTTCCTTAGGTTGCTCTTCCTCAATATGTGGTTGTTCCGGGGCCATGTCACTTGTCAATTCCTCTTCCTTAAGTTGCTCTTCCTCAACATGTGGTAGTTCTTCCTCAACTTCCTGAGAACTAGTTGCATCCCAGTCAGATTCCCACACCCTATCACTTCTAGTTGTTATGGCTTCGCATTGGTCCTTAGGGTTGTTCTTGGTATCACCTGGGAAAGTGCCTGTGAGACGCCCATTTTGTTGTTCTACGAGCTGACCCAACTTCTCTACTGCCGCATTCGCCTTCTCAAATGATGTGGCCATCTTATCAATTAACGCATTTGTTCTCTCAAGAGCCAACTCCCAAGGTTGTTTTCCACCATCCTGTTGAGGTTGTTGTTGCCACTTCTGTTGAGGTTGTGGTTGCCAAGCTAGACCACCGCAATCATTACTCCAAGCGAAATCCGGATGGTCTCTACTCATATAACCCCAATACTGATTCTGACTCTGATAGCTGTCCTGGGGCAAGCTGTCATAGAAATTATGGCACGAGTCCACATATTCTTGAGAGTAGTAGAAAGGACAGCTCCAAGTGTCACGGTCTCCATTACAATATTCGCAACCCGGAAGCATTCCCTCGTGTACCTCGCATACAAAACAAGGCAAGACCAAGTGAAATCAAAGAAGTAGAGAGAGATAATAGAAAATAAAAATAGAAATAAAAATAAAAATAAAAATAAAAATAACTTAACCAAATAATCAAACTTCCCTAAAAATTAGGAAAATTGGTTGTGCCAATCCCCGGCAACGGCGCCAAAAACATGTTGATTCACCGGCAAGTGTACCGGGTCGTCGCAAGTAATAAAATAAACACGGTAAGTAATTACCGAGGTCGAACTCAGGGATTGGGCTACCAATTCGACTAATCCGCGGGAAATCAGATACGTTTGGTCAAGTTACAGAAGGTGGTTGAGAGGGAGAGATTGAGATCGCAATTCAATAACAAATCAAATAGAGCTAAGGTTTTAAAATCAGAAATTAAAATATCCAAGGTCTCAATTCCACCTACCCAATCATGTATAGTAGCCAAGTGATGATGAATTCCTCCCTAAGTTCAATTACAATGTCAACCGGGACCCCCAATTTCTCCTATATCCACTATCGTGCTCAATAGGACGTATTCGACGATTGGATTAATTACTTACTAGGTCTCATAATCCTAATCTCGAATTCTATTAATTATTGTTCCCTATAAGGTTGCACTAATCTCCTAAATCCACTGTCGTGCTCATTATTCAATTAGTGATTCCAATCCAAGTTCTAAAACGTGAATCGCCGATCGGCCTCAAACACGTTTAACTAGTCAATCACGCAACACATATGATCAACGCATTCAAATCAGAATTGGAAAACATTCATTGAGAGAAGGGGAGAAAAACATACATCACATGAACACTATACCGCCATAGGCGGCTTCATTGATCCCTCGGACGAGGGGATTAGTTCCTCATGCCCGTGACGATGCACAAACAATCCGACATAATCTCCATAATAAAATAAGAAAAGAAAAGAGAAGGGAGACGCAGCTCCAGAAACAAGGATTCGTACAAAATCTGATCTAAAACAAGTGGAAAAACCTTGGATTCGGATCTGGATCCAAAGCTCTCCAAAAAAAACTCCCCACTTCTGATCAGAAACAACCTATAAATAAGGATTCTGGTTCTCGGCCGCTCGTGGGGCGAACAACCTTTCGCGAGGCGAATCATTAGTTTTGGCGCGCTTTCAATTTGGATTCTCGCGGGGCGAGAGTGTGTTCGCGGGGCGAGTCTTCCAACTTCAATCTGTCACATCCGTGACCTTCATCACGGCTAGGCCGTGATGGTCTCTGTCTTCCAGGGTCTTCAGGATATCGCGGGGCAAGCTTCCTCTCGCGGGGCGAATTTCAGTTTTGGCTCCATCCTGAGTTTGAATGATCACGAGGCGAGAATATTCTCGCGGGGCGAGACAGAATTGATGACTTTGCTGCTTAGCTGATCTTCAGACTCGCGAGGCGAGCATCCACTCGTGCGGCGAGTATCTCCAGAAGTGCTTTTTCCACTGCTTCTTGACTTTCCTTGACTCCCGGAGCTTCACTTCTAACCTGAAACAATAAAAGGACACAAAAAAAACGTAATTCTATTCAAAATAGACTAAAAACTACTAAAAATGCCTAGAACGAGTAAAAGTCTACTTAGGAACAAAACAATGCCAAATTTGGGCGAAAACGAGATTGAACTCGAATAATTTGCACAAAAACCACAGTCCATCTAGTTATAAAACTAGATAAGCCAAATGCTTATCAATGCCCTGTCTACAACACAACGAACCTTAATACCCCAACGTCTCAGTTATTAAGTTCCATATCATTGTTTTACATCATTTTTGTCTGTGAAAAACAAATCCGAAATAAGACAACGTCATAAGAACACTAGTACCCTGACATCTCGATTACTAAGTTCTATATCGTCCTTTACGTCATTAAGACTCTTTTACCGAAAGTCCTTTTTACTCGAAATTCGTTTATAAAACGTCAAATCATCAGAAACTCTTTTACTGAAACTTCAGCTCTAAAAATTAAATCAATTTAGATTAAACATCTTCTCAAAATAAGTTCTGCTATTTTTAAACTTTCACCGTAAATAATTTCGAAACTTGCCGTCGTTTATCATTTTCCAAGAAAATGTTTTTAAAGTCAAACTTTGACTTTGACTTTGACTTTTATTTTTATTATTTTTTTTATAACCTATTTTCTAATATTGATTTCACAAAATAACTTTTTATAATATTTCGGAATTTCTTGCGTAAAAATTAGTAGTACAAAAAAAAATTTAACGGTTACGCTCTCACCGCGACTCATAAATTTCTTTTACACTAATAAATCATTAAAATAATAATAATTCTCAAAATTCATTATTTTTCCAAAATAATAATTTCCACCACTATTATATTCCAACATTCCCCCTAAAATGTTGAATATAATTTTCACAACTCATTAAAGCTTTTATCTGATTAATCGGTTGTGCACTGACCACTGTCAGGCCTCTCAAACAACATTCAACATTCATCATTCATCATTCAACAACATCATCATAATTATATCACCAGACAGATCATGCATCATAGCAACATAATATACTGCTGCAGATAATTAAATCAATTAAAAGCAGATCAATTACCGATACACAGATAAACAACACAACGTAAGCAACATAAACAAATAACCACAACCACATATAAATCATATATACCACACTACAAGCAAATAGTTATTGAGAAAATCCCTCAGGTAAGCTCCCCTTACCTCTCGAAGATTCTCAACAAGTTCAATTTAATTCGTCGGAAGTCGGAAACTCACGTACACCGCTTTATACTTAACCTTCAACCATTACAATCAAATAATTACAAATCAAGAAACTAAAAACATCCAAAACCCTACTACATGGTCACGACTTCAAGGGGTTTTGAGTGACGAAAATTCCTAATCATTAGTAAGTCATGGATTAATGGTCCTTAATCAACCAAGATCATGGATTAGTGACTAAACAACTAAATTTTAAACTCAAAACTTCCTAACTCTCATATACCTAGATTCGGCCTTAACATGTTCATGGGGCTAGGGTTTTTAGTTTGATAAACCAACTTGGATTTATTAATAATACATACTAATAGAGATGTCATATGAAATACATGATCATACATGACAACACAAGAACAAAATCCTACCAAACCTATTCTCCTAGGTTCAGCCCAGTCCAGAAATTTAGGAAAGAAATTTCTCACGATCATATGCTTCTAGATGATGAAAATAGAGATGATTATAAGATCATAGCAATTGGTTTCATGTCAAAATGATTTTTCTAGAATTGGTTATGAATTTTCAAAGTTCTAGATCTAGAAACTTAAAAGTGATGAACATAGATGAAATAGACTTTGAATCATGAAAATTATTAAAGAACATAGACATGATTAAGGAAGAAGAATAGGATTCACCTCTCGAAGATCAAAGACAAGTGAAATCCAAGAACTTGCTTCACAAAGTGATGCTAAAAGCTTATGAACTTATGAGTTTTTTTTTTTGAAGAAAAGGTAATAGGAAGAAAATGAAATGTGAGGGAGGGTATTTATAGAGGTGTGGCTGAGCCACTTTTGAAGGACCAAGTAGAAAGGAGGTGATTTCTCAAAGGACTTAAGTGCAATTAATTCCTAGGGACCATTTTGCAAAGATTCCAAAAGTGTAAGGACTATTTTGCAAATTGCCAATAGTTTGAAATGATGACCATGTGCAACATTTATTGTGTTCACATGTGACTCATCATGTTGAATTTTCTTGAGGCTTTTTGGGAAGAATCTAGAATACCTTGGATCTTGCTAGAAAAGTGTAGAACTTAGAAGAACATGGTGGAACATGGTGGAAGCTTCAAGAATCAACTTGACTCTTCCAAGTTAAGGCAGCCCCCACTCCTTCTTGGGCCTGCGCATGGGCCTTGAAAACTTGGGCTTGAATTTAATTATTGTGGGACCCACCAAAAGGCTTAAAGCTTAAACATGACATAGGAAACTTTTATGATTTCTAATGGGCTTCATGGAATTTTATCCATGGACAAGGAATTTGGGCTTCAAGGCCACGGTCCACTAATAGCTTGGGAACAAAGATTCTGGCCCAATTCACTTAGAAAAACATAGGAACTAACTCAGGGACCAAAGTGTAATTAATAGAAAGTTCAAGGACTAAAGTGCAAAATCCATAAATTGCCACTTTAACCTTGTAGAATATTCTAGACTCAAAAGTGTGATTCATCCCCATGAATCATCTCAAAATTCTAAGATAAACTCTTTATCTGCTCTTGGAAACTCCGAAATCCATTCCGGCGTTTACCCGATTACGCATTTCGCCCGTAAAACGTATATTATTTCATTTTTTATGAAATAATTTTAAAAATACAGAATTGTAGGAAATAAGATAAAAATCTTAAGTCTTTCGTTCACGAATTAAAATTAGGTCTTTTGAGCAGTATAATTATATTGTCAATGAAATTCGCGGGCCGGGATTCGCTTGACTTTCAAACCTAAATTTTAATCGTAGCTTCCTACATTCAAGTAGGATTGAGTGATGAACTCCATTTATTTAAAATAATTTTCTAATACTCATATAAATATATACAAATAATCGTCCACATTTCGATTATTTTGAAACAGTGAAAATCGGGGTGTTACATTACTACCCCTCTAAAAAAAATTTCGTGACACGAAGCTAGACAGGAATGAAAGATCCTGAAGCCTTACTTTCACAAGAAAGTATATAAAAGAATTTCATCAATCTGATACGAACACAAGAATATTATGTGCATAAGGATTCTTTAACAAATTCAGGGAAGTAAAAATGTATGGTCGGTACATGTTTACAAACTTGAATCTAAGAAAGTTTCTTCCCTCACAAGAATATCTTTGCCAACAATTTAAAAGAACTATGGTCCGTCAAGAATTCGGACTGAATAACTTTCTACCAAACGTAAAAGTGACTAGAGTAAGTCTCATTTGAGAAACTAGTTTTGTCCAGAAAGTGTCTATCCTGAACAACAATAGGATAGTCTAAACATATAGAATTCCACCATGAAGTTTAAAAGAAACAGATAATTTCAACATATCCACACACAATCCATCGAAACAAGTATGAATTGTACCCGAATTAAAATAGTATATTTAAGAGGTTACCATCATGGTTTGAAGTCTCAGCTCCCCACACATTATATACTCTACCCGCAGTCTTTGGCCTTACAGTAGTGGTGTTATTGACAGCCGGTCCATGCCTTGGCGCATTGCAATCTCTCGCCAAATGTCCCACTCGATTACAATTGAAACACTTAGTCCCCTTCTCAGGGCAAGTATTCCTCATGTGATTTGGATTCCCACATCTGTAGCACCTTCTAAGTTGGCCTTGACTTTGGTTTGTTTGGCCACCACTCCCCGGTGCAACAAAATTCGAATGATGTTGTTGTCGATTCTGGTCATTTCCTGGTAGACGGAAATAAGGCTTTTGCTGATTTCGTTCATCTTTCCAATTCTGATTCTGGTCCTTGGAACGAGAGGGTCCTCCATCATTCCCCTTATTGTCTTTTCCTTTCCTCATCTGTTCAATCTTCCGACTCATCTCAACCAACACTTGAAAAGTTCGAAGTTGCAGAGGTAAGACAGATTCCTTAATCTCAAATCTCAGTCCCTCCTCGAACCTCTCACACTTCCAGCTCTCATTGGGTTGTGCTTGAAAGAAACGAAAGTATTTGGCAAGCGATTCAAACTTAGCCTCATACTCTACCACAGACATGTCTTGTTGTTGTAATCCCAAAAATTCCATCTCTTTCTCGATCCTAACGCTCTCCGGAAAATACTTATCCATGAATGTAGTTCGAAAAACGTTCTAGGTAATCTCCTGATGATCAGCTTCAACCAATTGTTGAACACCTTTCCACCAATACTCCGTATCTCCTATCAGCAGGAAAGCATCATAAGTAACCCTTACTTTTGCAGGAGTAACCACTAGTTCAAAGATTTTCTCCAGCTCCTGAATCCATAATTCAGCTTTCTCATGATCAGAATCCCCACCAAATTGTGAAGGATTTTGGCTTCGAAACGCAATCAGATCTTTGCCTTCTGCAACTTGTAGATTATGGGCATTCATAGATGCAGTTTGATTGGCAATTGCAGCTGCCATATGTTCCATAGCCTGAGCGGCATAATCCACTCCATCATCATAGTTCTCATTCATGTTGGCTCGACCACCAATAGGACCACCTCTGTGACCACGTCCACGACCGCGTCCACGTCCTCGTCCACGTCCATCTTCCGGTGCTAGTTCCATAACTGACCTGTAGAACAAAATCAGTTTGACCGCAACCAGAAAATGAAACGTGCATTGGTGTATCAACACACATTACTTCTAAGAAGTAATTCAAACAAAACTTAACCCAGAGAAAACACAACGTCAACACAACAGACCTATTCCCCAAAGATCCCGAAAGACTCGACCAGCTCTGATACCACTAATGCGACACCCTAAACTCGGGTCATCACATGGTTACCCGTTTTCGGAAATAAAACTTCATTTGTTGGTTGCTTTCGGAAAATAATGTTTTCTCAACGTTCATCTTTTCAAAATATGGTGATAAATTTTTTTCTTTTTCTTTTAACCTCATAACCACAACAACGTAATCAAATCACACTTAAATACACAATGTATATAAGTCATACAACTATACTGCCTCACATGTTTTCACACCTAAATCATAATTAGTTTTATCCTCAAAACATAATATAACATAATAGGACCTAAGCTGGTCGTAACTAACAGACATTACAGCCAACATGAGCAGCACAACATGCTTCAAACTAGACATCCTTCCTCTTCTTGTAGGGATCATAACCCTTGTAAGACTCTAATATGGTTATAAGGGTGAGACGCCAATATATGGATTTATCACCATAACTAAATGCGTAACACAAAAGAAGGTACATACACATATACATGTCTATAACAACTTATTCATTCATATTATATCACATCGTTTATCAACGGGTTTCATACCCCAAACATCAACGTTGGAAAACTATGCATGAACACTTCAATACACCATCTAAACATTCACACCTAATCTCATGAGATATCTCCAACCTCGTGATGAGTTGATCAGGCTCAATTGCCACACTAGGCAAACAGGAACATAGCCACAGGCACACAGCCAAAACCCATCTCACACTGTCCAACATCGTGGCACAGGTGATTACAACGTTGATAGGGCCTCATTGTCCAAACCCCGGGCACAATGAGAACATTGTTGGTATGATCTACCCTGACGCCACAAGGTAATCACTCGTTTGATCATGGCACGTCTGCCAAATGCATGCAGGAAAACATTTTGTTCTCAACACTTTTCTTTATGCTATATCTTTATTTTGTTCTCAAACGTTTATGGTTTGAGTTTTCGCTGTCAGTTAAGCTGTACTGACCCGAAAATAAATTTAATATTTCAAAAATTCAAAAATTTTATTTTTCTAACCCAGTTATATTTATTTTTATATGAATTTTTGGGTAAAATTTTGTGAATAAAAATACGATCGGTTTTTACCATTACGTAACAATTGGTACCGGAACAAGCCAAATTTATTTAATTCAGATTTTTTCCAGATTTGGCAAAGATTTTATTTGATGTGAATAGTGACCCTTGTAACTATTTATCACTATTCATGACATAGTGTATTTTTCTAGATAGGCAGCCCCCCTCCCTCTATAAATACCCCTGACCACCTCTTCTACTCATTTACTTCATCTTCAACCTCTAGCCACTTGATTTGGAAGCTAGAAACCACCTCCGTCTTTGTCTCTTGCTCATCATCATCATCATCTAGAGGGTATAAATTCTAAACCCTTGCTCTTTTCTCACGAGTTTCTAATATCAACATGCATGTTAATTATTTTAGTTGCAAGTTGAGTTTCTCTTAATTCATGTTCTTCAAAGTAAATTTTCTTTCACTCATCTTCATCCTTGCTATCAACTTCTATACTTGCATGTTACGAAGAAAATTTCTAAACCTAATTTAGAGGGTGTGACCGAAACCCTTTAAAGAGAAATGTGGAGTTTTGTTGTATTATCAACTTGCATATCACACTCTATGATTTCATGTTTATGTTTTGGACAAGAATTGGTTTTTCGAACTCATCACCATCTTTAATTACTTTTATTTCTATGGATTTCATGTGGTAAAGAAATCTTCCAAGTCAAATTTTTGATGATGGCCGAAAATCATATGTAAAGGAAAGTTGGTGTTTATCCAAAATTTCTCATATTTGATTTAAAGATTTTTTTCAACTCTTTGTTTGAACCATTATTTGATAATAATGGTTACTAATTTTAGTTGATATATGTTTGCATGTATGATTTTAAGGGTTTAGGACCCTTGTATGTTGTTTTAATGGTTTGTAAATGATGCTAGAGTGAAGATAATAACTTGGTGTGGATGAATATATGTAAAATATAAATCTGGCAGCATGACATATACTTATTCGTAAGACCATAACCTTTTATACAAAACGTGTTTCTGAAATCTAAATACATAGGTGGAAAGAAGACTTCTGGGGCCTTAGTTTGATATATAATATGTTGATATTTGGATAAGATTTGCTGGGTTGAAACACCTATCAAAGTAGAATCAAATTCTGACTGCGAAAATAAGAACATAGTTGGTTGCATGATGATTTTTTTTTTTTTGTTGATAAAAGGCTGAGGTGTGCAAAGGTATCACAATAGAGAAAATGATCCCAACTAGGTTGGCACCAAAGACCCTACCCATCATCTGCAGCACACCAAAAATTTATTAAAAAGAAAGAAAAGGCAAATACAAAGCATGGGTGGACTAAAGCCAAGACCCATGGAAGAATCAAAAGGAATTTATGAATCTGAAATTTGGCAAGCCTAATTTATTCCTAAGAAGGTCCTCTGTAATAAAATTAGGAGGCAAGTCCCACCAGAAATGACCCTGGTTCTTCACTCCAAAAGCTGCTAGCTTGTCTGCACAAGTGTTTCCCTCTCTAAAGACATGGGAGACTCTAGATTGCATTTTAGAGACCTGCACCAAATAGTTTTTCCATCTATTTCTTAGAGTCCAAGGCAAAATACTAGGAGAAGAGGAGGCTTGCAAAACTAACTGAGAGTCACACTCTAGCCATAATCTAGTCTATCCCCGCTCAAAAGCAGCTTCAATAGCAATCATTGCAGCAATCAGTTCAGCATGAAGAGCAAAAGAGAGGCCAAGGTACCTAGAGAAGCATCCCAGAAAAGCACCTCTATAGTCTCTAAAAATCCCAGCACTAGCAGCATGGCCTGTCACTCCTATAGAAGACCCATCTGTGTTGCATTTGATCCAGTGGTAAAGAGGAGGGGACCAATCTACCTGCTTGATAGAGGGAGCCATATTCGGGTGAGCATCTACACCAAAGGCTTTTAAGATCATGAACTCTTCCAGAGAAGAGGACACAAAGCCCTTGGAATGCATACCCGAAATCCTAACTGAGCTGCTTATCAGGCTAATGGCTCTTGTAACCGGGATTATGACATTATTGATTCTGGTTTGATTTCTACAATGCCAGATGAAGTAAATCACAAAAACCAAAGCTGCTGTGACAATATCCTTCACCTGTCCACCTTTAAAACTATGCACTGTATTGAAAACCGAAGCAATGGATGTTAGGTCAATAGACAGATTCAAGATAGAGGCCAGCCAGGACCAAATTGTTTCTGCAAATTTACACCTGAAAAAGAGGTGATCAGAAGATTCAAAAGCTGAACAACAGAGATCACACATTGAGACTGTAATGCAGCCTCTAGCTCTTAGGCAGTCATCCGAATGGAGCTTATTGTGATAGAGCCTCCAAGTAACCAAAGATTTTGAGTGAGGGATGAAGGAATTCCAAATGCTTCTGATCCACTGATTAGCAGCAGGGGTAGGAGAAACATGTTTGTAGGCCAGTTTGAAGGACAGACTGCCATCATCAGAGGTCGTCCATGCTAAAGTATCCACTGGGTTTTCGAAAGCCGGGAGGACAATCCTTCTAATTTCTGCTGCTAACCCAGGGACTGCTGCACAGAAATTAGAAGGGATGTGCCAGCCATCAGTGTCAATGAAATCTGAGACTGATGCCTTTAGAAGGTGATGCATAGTCTTAGGTAATTCCAACGAGTCAGCTACTGTTTTATCCATCCATTTATCCAACCAAAAGTTTATCATTTGACCATTTCCAATCACCCAAGTAGCATTAGAGATCACTTGATGATAGTATGTTTTAAAGACTGGCCATAAAGAGGACTTCACATAAGAGACAGGATGCCTAGTTTTACGAAATCGTGCCTTTAAGAAACAGGCCCAATTATCGGAGGAAGACATCACCTCCCAACACAACTTTAAGGTGGTAGCAACATTTATCTGCCTCACTGATTTTAGGCCCATACCACCATCATTTAGAGTCAAACAAACCTTCTTCCAGGATATTGTCACCAATTTCCTTTTGTAGATGTCACCTGACCAAACAAAATTCCTTATGTAGGAGTCTAGCAATTTGAGCAAAGCAACTGGCCAATGGTAGACATGAAAGCTATATAAAACCATACCATTGACTATTGAGTTAACCAATTGAACTCTCCCCATGATTGACAAAAGTGATCCCTTCCAAGAGCACAGTTTCTCCTTTAATCTATCTACAATTGGCTAGAGATGGCAAGCTTTAGGATTTCCCTTGAAAATTGGGACTCCAAGGTAACAGAAAGGTAACCAGCCATTAGAGAAGCCAAGAGTCTGTCTGAGTTCCTGCACTCTTCGAGCAGAAATTGAGCCCACAAAGAACTTACATTTATCATGACTTAGCAGTTGGCCATAAACCTCTCCATAAAGTCTAAAGACCCTCATTAAGGCCGTGAGACTCCTCTTGGTTCCCTTAGAAAAAACCATGATATCATCTATATATAAACAGTGGGATGGCATCTGGAATCCTCTAGGACCTACCATAGGCTGCATTGCATTGGAGTCAATCAGGAAGGAGATTGCCCTGCTCAAAACATCCTCTGCCAGGAAAAATAATAGAGGGGAGAGCGGATCCCATTGCCTCACACCTCTGCTACAAGAGATATAGCCAGTAGAGTGGCCATTTACCAGAAAAGACAATCTAGTTGATTTCAAGATGGTACTGATCCAACTACAAAACAAAAGACTGAAACCAAAAGCTACTAGGACCTTATGTAGAAAATTCCAATCAAGGGTATCAAAGGCCTTTTTTATATCAAACATCAGGTCCACATTACCTCCAAAAGACTTACTATCCAGCAGATTAATGGCCCCTGAAGTTGTAAGGATGCATTGAGATTTTTCTACCATGGATGAATCCTCTTTGCTGCCTAGAGATGATCTTGGGAGCAACCTTAGCAAGCCTGTCAGCAAAAACCTTGGTGATGACTTTGAATTGGAAGTTAGCAACAGGTATTGGTCTGTAATCTTCTATCTTTTCCGCCTTGGGAAATTTAGGGATTAACATTACTGTATTGGAGTTTAAACCAGGAAGGATCCGGTTATGCTTGAAAAACTAAAGTACTGAGTTACACATATCTTCTCCCACTATTTCCCAGTATGTTTGGAAGAAGCACCCTCCAAAGCCATCCAGCCGTGGAGATCCATCACCATTCATGGAAAACACAACAGCCTTGACTTCCTCTTTAGTAGGAAAATCAGACAGCATGTAGTTATCTTCCATTGTCACTAAGTTAGGAATTACTTGTTGCACTAGATCATTCTCAGTGCAGTGATTCTCTAAGCCATACAGATTTGTAAAGTACTGGACCACATGTTTCTCTATATTAGATTGGGAGTCCAAGATAACATCTCCTAGCTTGAGGGTTGACATGTGCTGTGTTGATTGCCTTACCTTAGCCATTATGTGGAAGAAGGATGTATTTCTGTCTCCATCAGAAAACCAGTGCAAGTTAGTCTTCTTCTTCCAAAAGGATTCCTCAACATCTAAGGCTTTTTTTCAAAGAGAACTGGGCCAAAGTCTCTTTAGCCTTTAACTCGTCCGAGTAACCATCATCTGAAATCTCATGCTGGATGGCATCTAAGTCACAGATGGCAGTGTCCACCCTTAGTTTAACATCTCCAAACACCTGTTTATTCCACACTTTGAGATCATCTTTTAACCACTTTAGCTTCTGCATGAGAATAAACATAGGGCAGCCACTGACTGGCCTGGACCATGCCTGCTTTACCACTCTTGCACAGTCACTATGCTCACTCCACATTTTAAAGTACTTGAACGTTGAAGGCTTTAAAACTATCCCTTTCTGCAAGGACAAAAGGATAGGGAAGTGATCTGATTTATGTCTAGGGATAGTGCAGTAACCAATCTTATCCCAGAAAGAAATTGCCTCTTCATTCACAATAGCCCTGTCCAGTCTCAGTTCGGTATGATGTCTGCCAATCCTCCCATTAGACCAGGTAAATTGGGCTCCCTTGGTATCAATGTGGATCAAGTGGTTTACATCTGTCCAAGAACCAAATTCCTCACAGGATTGTCTTAGAGGAGGGTTTCCACCATGTTACTCATGGGCACCAACCACGGCATTGAAGTCTCCAATGTAAGTCCAAGGGCCCTTGTGAGATATGGACAAAGCTGTAAGGTCCTGCCATACAATCCTTCTTGCCTGAAAAGAGGTTGCAGCATAAATGCCTGCAAAGTAAATAACCTGAGTGCCCTGACTCAAAGAGAAGGAACATTGCTGAGAGGATGCAGAGATTGTATTTGGGGACAACTCCTTCTTGCAAAGACACCAAATGTTAGGGGATCTAAGGCCCCTATCATTAAACATAAAAGCCTTCAGGCCAAGCCCATTCCAGAAAGACAATTGGATGGAATCAAAACTGACCCAAGGCTCAGAGATCAGAACCAAATCTGGTTTATGCAGAATACACATTTTCTTCAAGACAAGCCTAGTTTCTTTATTGCCTAGGCCTCTTGCATTCCAATAAAGAGCTTTCATTGGATAGTGTTTTTGGATCCACCCTTTGCACGGGTATTATGAGTCTTATTCTGAATGTTCATCTGCTTTCTCAATTTCTTCTTCTACGATTTAGACCTCACGGGAGTAAATTCCGAGTCCTCTTTTTCATTTGAAGTTGAATCTTCCAATTTCTCTTCCTGATCAGCCCAGAATTTGGATACCACTTTCATATCTTGTTGGACTATTTCAGGAATATGTTTGTCCTCCAACACTGGGGAAATCTCATAGGAGCAAATATAGGAGTCACTCTGAGCCCCAGGAGTAGGAGAGACATGAGTGGCCAAGGTGTTAAGATCAGTTGAAGAATTATGCTCGGGTAAAGAGTCTGAAGCATACTCATCAGCTGGCCTGTCCTGAAGAGGCTTAATACCATGACTGGATTCATCAAAAATTGTTTCTATAGATTCATTGTCATCCTCATACTGAACATTACCAACATGATTTTCCTTTTCTAGCTCATCCGTCAGAATCTGCTGGATCACATAAGGGACATGATCAGGCAATTTAGTACCACTCGTGCCAGCAACATTATTTCCTCCTTTGAAGACAAAACCCTGGGAAACGGCCTTTCCTCATGGTTAACTGAATTCTTTTTGCAGTTTGACAAAGAATGCCCAATAATCTTGCAAGAGGAACAGAATCCTATTCATGTAATCCATGAATATGGCAGTAGCATTCGTCACTCCAAATGGCATCACTAGGTACTCATAATGCCCGTAGGGTGTTCGAAACGCTGTCTTTGGGACATCCTCTGCTTTCACATGAATCTGATGGTAACCTGACCGCAAATCTATTTTTGAGAATATGGTCGCACCACACAACTGGTCCATGAGATCATCAATCCTTGCGAGCGTATATATGTTATTGATCGTAACATTGTTCAACTACCGAAAATCTACAGAGTCGGGAAGTCCCATCCTTCTTCTTTACTAATAGAACTGGAACTCCCCACGGCGATACATTGGGTCGGATGAATTCCTTTCTCATCAACTCTTCAAGTTGTTCCTTCTGGGTTTCTAACTCCGATGGTGACATGCGATATGGTGCCATGGATATCGGTCCAGTGCCTGGAACCAGATCGATCGTAAACTCGATATCTCGAACAGGCGGTAGACCTGGTACATCCTTAGGAAAAACTTTCGGAAACTCATTAACGACAGGTACGGACTCTAAGTCTAACTCACTCTTAACTTCTGAGGAAAACAGCAGCATGTAACCTTGAGCTCCCTCTTTCAAAGAAGTTGTTACCTGACTAGCAGATAGTACTCCAGAAATCTCATCCCTAAAGACTAAGGTTCTTTGAGCACAGTCTGTAACACCCTACTTTTTATTTATCGAGTTTTATTTTTTCTGTAAAAATATTTTCGCTGTATTAACCGGTATAAATGTATTTATTTATATTTTTATCCGAGTTCATGGAGATTGATTATTATAAAATAAAAATCATATTCATACTCTATCTTAGGGTAGAAGCTTACGATAAAAATTTGGGTTGAAAATTCAGACGGAACCCGGTCTGCGTTTTCACTGACAGTATAATTTTACTGAGCAGAAAAACAAAATTAGACTCGTGAACAAAATGGTTTATATTGAAATCATATTTCTAATGAGTTTGGTTGTTTTGAAAATTTTCAACTGAAAATAAAATATTACGCTTTTTACGGGCGTCAAAACCCTAATCGGAGAACCGATCTGAAACGGAACTACAGAGACCCGTCAAGAGATCGGGATAACAAGTCATACATGAGGATTCATGGGGATGAATCATACTTTTAAGTCTAGAAGGTTCTATAGGGTTAAAGTGACAATTTAGGAATTTTACGCTTAAGTCCCTGAACTTTCTATTAATTACACTTTAGTCCCTAAGTTAGTTTCTAAGTTTTTTTTTCAAGTGAATTGGGCCAGAATCTTTGTTCCCAATCTCTTAATGGGCGTGGCTATGAAGCCCAAATTCCCTAGTTCATGGATTGATTCCATAAAGCCTATTTGAAACTATACAAGTTTCCTATGTTATACTTAAGCATAAATCTTTAAGTGGGCCCCACAAAAATGAATTCAAGCCCAAATGGAGTAGATCCATGCACAAGCCCATGAGGGAGAATGGGCGGCCCTCATAATTTTTGGATGAATCAAAAATGTTCTAGAATGTTCTACATTCTTCCACATTATTCTACAACATTCTCAAATCTTCTTCAACATTCTTGATTCTTCTTAAAATATCTATGACAAAAAATCAACCCAAAATTAGTCAAGATAAGCTCACATTAAATGTGGCAAATAGTCATCATGACAATTTATTGGAAATTTGCAAACTAGTCCTCACACTTTTGGAATCTTTGCAAAATGGTCCCTAGGAATTATTTGCATTTCAATCCTTTTCACAAGACAACTCATCCTACTAGATCCTTCTAAAGTGGCACAACCAACCCCTATAAATACCCTCCAAACCATGGCCTCCCTCACCATTTCACTCATCTTCTTCATTCTCTTCATCTTCCTCACCAACTAAGTTACAAAACCCTAAGAACACCGAATCCCCACCAAACATATGACCCTCTTCCTTCCTGAAACTCGGAAAACACTCAACATAAAAGTTGTTCCTCTTTCTCTCTTCTTTCCAACAAGCTAAATATCATCAAATTAAAACGGATAAGTGGATTGGGAGATAGGATCAAAATACCGAAACTGCCCAGAATTCTCAGTAACCCACGAAACAACAGAATGAAGTCCCTTTTAACCCCTGTTATGATCCGAACCAAAGGAAATATTCAACATCAAAGTTTTTCCTTTTCTTCTTATATTTCTATCAAGCCAAAGTTCATGATTTTTGGATGAGTATATTGTGAGATACACTCACAATACCATCACACCCTCAAGCTGTCCAGTTTTCAGCTTAGTGAAGGTTGATCATTTTCTTCATTTCTTCAATCTTCAAGGGGTAAAAGCTCTTCTCATTAATCATATAAGTATTCTCCTTCATTTATTTTGTAAGATCAAGCTATGATCATCAAGTTTTCATAAATTTCCATTCCTAGATCTAGAACTTCAAATAATTCTAGAAAATTGTAGAAAAATCATTTTAATGTGAAACCAATTTCTATGATCTTGTGATGTCTTCCACTTTCATTATCCAAGAGCGTGTAATCAAAAACGTTTTCCTTCCCTATTTTATTTAAGTGGCAGAATCTCACTCAAAGGAGGGTTTGATGATTTGTTTTCATTTTTTGAAATCTAATGCTTGATTTGAGCTCTCTAGTACTTATATGATCTAAATCCAAGAGCTTGAATCCAACTAAATTTCCTAGTCTATTTTCCTAATATGGGCCGAACCTAACCCTAAAGTGTCATAGATGGTTGTCATTTTATTAACTATAGCTATGTTGTTTGGTTCAAGGTGAAACTATTAAGCTGTGGTGTGGTAGCGAGGAACGTCTAGTTCAAGATTTCGGTGCTAGCTCAGGTGGGAGAAAGAACCATTCCATCGTCGGAACCGATAAGTAGTATATAATTTATAATAATGGTGTAGGGCGACCTAAACCCTACTAGTGGTCGAGTAATCAGTGATTTTTTCGTAAAACCAGTGACGATTTGGGAATTGTAGGTTTATCGCCTTAGGTTAATTATTCATATTTGAGGATGTTTGAATTATTTACTTTTGACTGTTTGTTATATGCTGGTTGAGGTATTCCATCTGCATGTGACGTATTGTTTCGGTGTTTGAATAATTATGATAGTGAGGATGTTTGATTTCTGTCATGGTCGTGATGGAAATCACGGCCAGACCGTGACAGAATCTGACTTGCCTTTGTTGTCTGTCACGGCCAGGCCGTGACAGAGTCTGACTTTGTTATTTATTTGATTGTACTATTATGAGTTGGTTGTGATAAATCGCCTTATAGGATATTGAGATGTTTGAATATTCTGTTGATTAATGTGTTATGCATGATCTGCCTGGGTTTAATACTATGCTTAGATGATTTTAAGGAAAGATATATATATTGCTCGGAGGTATTTTGTTTGGGTGAGAGTTTTGAATATGAATTAGAAGTGCCTCGCTATTATTGTATAGAAGTGATGTGATATAGAATGTAAGTGGAGGTTATGAGGAAAAGCTTGAGGTACTAGGTTGTTATTGATAAGAGTCAGTGAGAATCATATGTTGCATTGTTATTCATAACCGTGTATTTGAGATACACGAGGTCCGAAGTTCTCGTGGACCGTTCCAAATTAGAATTTAAGTTGTGCAACTATAGTGTCATTGCTATGCATGAGCACCCTTGATAAAGAGGAGAGAGAGAACCAGGGTATGCACCGGCGGTACTGTGCAGTTATAGTGTCATTGCTTTGCATGAGCATTCTCACCATGGATGATAATGTGCACCGGCGTTGGGAACGTGTCACTTGGACAACTGACTGACATTCCTAATGAGGGATGTATGACAGGGTTAGCAGTGGCCACATCAGCATAAAGGTTTAGTTGCATGAGTTGGAGGGTAGAGGATGATATAGTGAATTGAGGATGATGGTTGATTTTGAGTGAGGCGTGTCTGTGACTATTATTGTATTATATGCTATGAATCTTTTCCACTTATGATGATAGAACTGTTTCGTATCTCCCTATTTCTGTATTTTTGTGTATGTCTGCTTTGTTACGTTAGAAGACCAGATGGACGAATATTTTGCTGAGGAGATGGATGGGACCCTGTATGAGACGGAGGTGGTGGAGGAGTTGAATGAAATTCCGTATGAAGATGACGCTGGAGAACAATCAACTGATCCTAATAATATAGTGTAGTAAGTTGAGGGCTAGTGAGTCATATATGACGTTTTTTTTTGGTTTCCGTTAGTTATAAGCAGTTTGTTTTTAAATAAGTACCTGTGTGGGATCCTACTGAGAGGATACCCTAAACAGTGTTGTGTAAAATAAAGGATACTTATGTGTGTATTTATGTAATATAGTTTTGGTGTGTTTTATATTTGTAGAAGTTATATGGTTATTAATTAAGTTTTAATTTTTACGTATTTTCAACAGTAAGTGCGCGATTAAGTAAATAAATAATAAGGTTCTAATTTAATAATACAATGGGGCACAACGGGGTGTCTCATTTGGTGGTATCAGAGTAGTTCGATTCTAATCGGACTGTGAGGTCTAGGATGTTGTTACTGGCCGTGTCTAGTTGAGTCCACATCAGATTTTAACTATGCTTAGAAGTTGGGTAGTGTGTCCGAACCCGATGCGATAATTAGCATTAGTATGGCATATGGTATTTACATACCTATCTATGTAGTATTATATGTCATACTGATGAAAGAGGATGATTTATGTTACAAAATCATGGCTCATGGAAGAAGAAGTTCGATTATTAGTGGTGATAGATCTCCTGAGGGAACCATTGGAGCTGACAATGGTGAGGTTAATCCTAATGGAAATGGAGGAGAGTCATCTGCGACTCCCAATATCATGGAAACGATAGCTGCTGCCTTGCTATTACAAACACAGCAGAATACGAAGATGCTACAAATAAACAAAGAGTGGCAGGAACTGCAGAATCAAATAACAGTCATTGAAACTGAAGAGGCAGAATTGATTACTTTCCTAAAAGGGCAGCCACCACAGTTCCGAGGGGACTATGACCCAAAGAAGGCAGAATGGTGGGTACAAGAGATATAGAAGATATTTGACACCATGCACTGCATGGAGGAGAGGAAAGTGACTTATGCTGCATACATGTTAACTGGAGAAGCAGAGTCTTGGTGGAGAGGTAAGATAAGATTACTGGAGTTAGAGGGTAGGATTATCTGTTGGAAGTTGTTTACTGAATGCTTCTTCGAGAAGTATTTTCCGAATGTAGTCTGACGTGCGAAGGAGAGGAAGTTTACTAGTCTCCGACAAGGAAACATGACTGTAGGTGATTATGTATCACGCTTTGAGGCTCTGATTAAGTTTTCAGAATTCTATCAGAGTATAGGCCCTAATCAATCAGGTTCTCCAAGGAGTGTAGAGAGTGGTTCTCAAGGGAAATGGGGACCATATACTAAACCAGTGCATACTGCTGCACCAACACTAGTGGTTAGATCGGATCATAAACAACAAGTCTATGCTTGTTTTGGATGCGGAGGATCACATCATTTTAGAGATTGCACGGAAAAACCTAGTTGTTTCCATTGTGGTAAACCATGTCATTATGCTCGTAAGTGTAGACAGAGAAATAGGCAACAAACTGTAGCTGCTGGTAAAGGAGCTGGAAGTTATGGAGGTGAAGCTAGGAGAAGAGATCCAGGAGCAGGTCAGCAGCCGCTGAAGAGCTTAGCTTGTTTCCGATGCGGAGGACCTCATCATGTTAGAAATTTCAAGGAGAACCCTAGTTGCTTCCACTGTGGAAAACCTGGTCATATAGCTTGAGATTGCGGACAGTGGGTCATTGGGAGAATGGTTACAGTGAGGGGAGTCGAACCTTCTCACTCTGCAGATCTCATATAAGGTATGTGTTTGACATCAGTGTCATATAGTTGTTAAGAATATGACATTTATTGTAAACACTTGTCGATGATCTTACGGAAGTGGAAATCGTGTTCTTGGTGGGAAAGTCTGAAGATGGCGACGGAAATCCGTAAGTTTTGTTAGTTAGTCGGTTGTGGTTTTCCTGTTTGTTTAAAATCAAGTACAGTGAAAGTATAGATTGTTGTGGGATAATTGGTATTAAGGGAACTTTATCTTAAGTGCTTGATATATTTGGATAGTATGGGTAGTCCTTGAAAATAATAAAGAGATAACGAATTAGTTTGGAGCTTATCTAGTATAGGAATCATTTGGTTGAAGCTTTGTAGCCATTTATTTTGATAATGGTTATAATGATATGTTGTTTAAATGGTGAGTCAGGACTTCACCTTAAGCTCTGATGGTTATGGATTGCAATAAAGACTTGATTGAGCAACATATAATCTAGGTATAGTACCTAAGTATTGTTTCCCTATAGTAGGATAAATAGGAAGTGATGCGAGTTTTGAGATATAGATATGACTGGTAAGATTAAGATCAGTATCAGTAAGTGAGACCATTATTATAAGTCAAAAGTTGATCGAGGTATAGTATTCCAAAGAGAATCCTACGGCAACGATCGAATGCTCATAGTTAAGATTGATGGTATTACCAAAGTTGAATATGAGCAGAAAGATGATTTCTGATGTAAATTGAGGTTACTAGAGAAATTCAAATTTGTTAAGTTAGATAATCCTAACAGGTGTTGATCTTTTGATTTCAAATTATCTTACGGAGTGTTGAGATGTTTATTTGGAGACTTGAAATGTGTGATTTTGATATAATCCAGAATAGTGAAATACATTCTAAGGAACTAAGACTGTGATTGTATACATGAAGTAGGAAGTTAGGGTAGTTCGAATGTGGTGTTAATTACGGCTATTAGATGTTGAAATAAGATTCTTTAGTGGATCAGTAGTAAGAAGAGGAAGGGATTAAGTTTTGATTATGTCCTTTAAGGATGTTAGATCAAGTTGGAAAGGTTAAGAACAATGAATAGAATACAGTGATGGATAAGTTCGAGGATAAATAGAATGATATAAGAATGAATTATGTTATTACTGCTGTTACCTAAGGGAAAAACAACGATGAGAAATATAATGTGGGATCTTTAGATTAAGATACGATTGCAAGATGATGTCTAGTTTTGAGTTAAGAAATTCCGAGGACGGAATTTTTTTCTAAGAGGGGTAGTAATGTAACACCCTACTTTTTATTTTCCGATTTTTATTTTTTCAGTAAAAATATTTTCGCTGTATTAACCGGTATAAATGTATTTATTTATATTTTTATCAGAGTTCATGAAGATTGATTTTTATGAAATAAAAATCATATTCATACTCTATCTTAGGATAGAAGCTTACGATAAAAATTTGGGTTGAAAATTCAGACGGAACCCAGTCTGAGTTTTCACTGACAGTATAATTTTACTGAGCAGAAAACCAAATTTTGACTCGTGAACTAAATGGTTTATATTTAAATCATATTTCTAACGAGTTTGGTTGTTTTGAAAATTTTCAACCGAAAATAAAATATTACGCTTTTTACGGGCGTAAAACCCTAATCGGGGAACCGATCGGAAACGAAACTATAGAGACCCGTCAAGAGATCGGGATAACGAGTCATACATGAGGATTCATGGGGATGAATCATACTTTTAAGTCTAGAAGGTTCTACAGGGTTAAAGTGACAATTTAGGAATTTTATGCTTAAGTCCCTGAACTTTCTATTAATTACACTTTGATCCCTAAGTTAGTTTCTAAGTTTTTTTTCAAGTGAATTGGGCCAGAATCTTTGTTCCCAATCTCTTAATGGACGTGGCTATGAAGCCAAATTCCCTAGTTCATGGATTGATTCCATAAAGCCTATATTAAACTATACAAGTTTCCTATGTTATACTTAAGCTTAAATCTTTAAGTGGGCCCCACAAAAATGAATTCAAGCCCAAATGGAGTAGGCCCATGCGCAAGCCCATGAGGGAGAAGGGGCTGCCCTCATAAATTTTGGATGAATCAAGAATGTCCTAGAATGTTCTACATTCTTCCACATTATTCTACAACATTCTCAAATCTTCTTCAACATTCTTGATTCTTCTTAAAATATTTATGACAAAAAATCAGCCCAAAGTTAGTCAAGATAAGCTCACATTAAATGTGGCAAATAGTCATCATGACAATTTATTGGCAATTTGCAAATTAGTCCTCACACTTTTGGAATCTTTGCAAAATGGTCCCTAGGAATTATTTACATTTCAATCCTTTACACAAGACAACTCATCCTACTAGATCCTTCTAAAGTGGCACAACCAACCCTTATAAATACCCTCCAAACCGTGTCCTCCCTCACCATTTCACTCATCTTCTTCATTCTCTTCATCTTCCTCACCAACAAAGTTACAAAACCCTAAGAACACCGAATCCCCACCAAACATATGACCCTCTTCCTTTCTGAAACTCGGAAAACACTCAACATGAAAGTTGTTCCTCTTTCTCTTTTATTTCCAACAAGCTAAAGATAATCAAAAACGGATAAGTGGATTCGGATATAGGATCAAAATACCGAAACTGCGTAGAATTCTCAGCAACCCACGAAACAGTAAAAAGAAGTCCCTTTTCACCCCTGTTATGATCCGAACCAAAGGAAACCTTAAACACCAAAGTTGTTCCTTTTCTTCTTATCTTTCTATCAAGACAAAGTTCATGATTTTTGGATGAGTATATTGTGAGATACACTCACAATACCATCACACCCTCAAGCTGTCCAGTTTTCAGCTTAGTGAAGGTTGATCATTTTCTTCATTTCTTCAATCTTCAAGGGGTAAAAGCTCTTCTCATTAATCATCTAAGTCTTCTCCTTCATTTATTTTGTAAGATCAAGCTATGATCATCAAGTTTTCAAAAATTTCCATTCCTAGATCTAGAACTTCAAATAATTCTAGAAAATTGTAGAAAAATCCTTTTAATGTGAAACCAATTTCTATGATCTTGTGATGTCTTCCACTTTCATTATCCAAGAGCATGTAATCAAAAACGTTTTCCTTCCCTATTTTATTTAAGTGGCAGAATCTCACTCAAAGGAGGGTTTGATGATTTGTTTTCATTTTTTGAAATCTAATGCTTGATTTGAGCTCTCTAGTACTTATATGATCTAAATCCAAGAGCTTGAATCCTACTAAATTTCCTAGTCTATTTTCCTAATATGGGCTGAACCTAACCCTATAGTGTCATTGATGGTTGTCATTTTATTAACTATAGCTATGTTGTTTGGTTCAAGGTGAAACTATTAAGCTGTGGTGTGATAGCGAGGAACGTCTAGTTCAAGATTTCGGTGCTAGCTCAGGTGGTAGAAAGAACCATTCCATCGTCGGAACCGATAAGTAGTATATAATTTATAATAATGGTGTAGGGCGACCTAAACCCTACTAGTGGTCGAGTAATCGACAATACGAAAATCGTATAGGAAACTTTGCCGTAAAACCAGTGACAATTTGGGAATTGTAGGTTTATCGCCTTAGGTTAATTATTCATATTTGAGGATGTTTGAATTATTTACTTTTGACTGTTTGTGATACGCTGGTTGAGGTATTCCATCTGCATGTGACGTATTGTTTCGGTGTTTGAATAATTATGATAGTGAGGATGTTTGGTGTCTGTCACGGTCGTGATGGCTATCACGGCTAGGCCGTGACAGAATCTGACTTGTCTTTGTTGTCTGTCCCTGCCGTGATGGCTATCACGGCCAGGCCATGACAGAGTCTGACTTTGTTATTTATTTGATTGTACTATTATGAGTTGGTTGTGATAAATCGCCATATAGGATATTGAGATGTTTGAATATTCTGTTGATTAATGTGTTTTGCATGATCTGCCTGGGTTTAATAATGTGCTTAGATGATTTTAAGGAAAGATATATATATTGCCCGGAGGTATTTTGTTTGGGTGAGAGTTTTGAATATGAATTAGAAGTGCCTCGCTATTATTGTATAGAAGTGATGTGATATAGAATGTAAGTGGAGGTTATGAGGAAAAGCTTGAGGTACTAGGTTGTTGTTGATAAAAGTCAGTGAGAATCATATGTTGCATTGTTGTTCATAACAGTGTATTTGAGATACACGAGGTCCGAAGTTCTCGTGGACCGTTCCAAATTAGAATTTAAGTTGTGCCACTATAGTGTCATTGCTATGCATGAGCACCCTTAATAGAGAGGAGAGAGAGAACCAGGGTGTGCAACGGCGGTACTGTGCAGCTATAGTGTCATTGCTTTGCATGAGCATTCTCACCATGGATGAGAATATGCACCGGCGTTGGGAACGTGTCACTTGGACGACTGACTGACATTCCTAACGAGGATGTGTAACGCCCCCCCCCCCCCCCCCCCTTGGGGCATTACTTACGTAACACATGCGGAATTTAAATTAAAAGATAATTTGCTGGTGCTTTCGGAAAATAATTTATAATAAGTACATAAGTGTCTGAAATTGGGTATAAAAATTTTGTCACGACTCCTAAACCTTGATCGGCACACAGACTTACTATCATAGTATGGCAAGCCTATTTAAATTTAAAGAATATACTTGAATAAAAGCTAGTATTTTACTAAAATTTCGACAGAGTCTCCTCTGTAATTCGGACATCCCAGGTAAAAGAACACCTGCTAAAATAATTACATTTTCACTCCAGAATTTCAATTACACCAAATTTAACCAGACAACAATATATAAAAATAAGAGTTATAACCATAAGCTTTACAAGACCAAAGAAAACAGCATAAATTTTCATTCAAAAGATATGCTCTCAGAGCCATAAACATTCCATTTTAAAATAAAGGCTCTCTGAGCCATACTCATACATACTTATCAAAATAATCTAAGTCTCAAAACCCTAAGCTGGTCATTCTAAAATTTATTCCTGAGGAAAACTCACATGATCACCCCACAATTAAGTACTTCATCAAACCACCAGATCTAAGTCTCTGGGTGATTTAGGGAGACTCCTCTGCACCATCTGTACTAAAATACCCAGGGTACAATAGCAAACCAGAAGAAACCTGATATGTTTGTAAGGGTGAGATACCGACAAATGGATATATCACACAACAACCATATACATGATACATACATCACATAATCATATAAGCAGTTAAATCATGCATATACATAACATAACAGTGTTATATCAAAGGGTCTCCAACCCGCACAGTCAACCTTTGAAAAATATGCACGACACTTCAATCATCAGGCTCTAACTTAATCTCCGGAGATCCCAACAACCTTCAAATGAGTTGATCAGTCTCGATACACCATCTCATTGGCTAGCTAAGCACAACGATAATACACCGTCTCATTGGCTAGCTAAGCACAATGATAATACACCGTCTCATTGTCCAATTTAAGAACAACGATAATAAGGCACGTCTGCCTGGGGAAATGCACATGAGAAAATATTTTATTTAAAAGGATTTCTTTGTGTTCATTCTTTTTTGCTGTCGCAGCTCAATGCTAACGACTTAATCATCATTTCCCCATCACTTGAAAACTTAGAAGCATAGGACACATAGTCCGAATGCTCAATCACAATGCCCGAGACCGATGCACCAGTCCTAGGCTTGTGGTCGTAGAAAACAATATTCGCTTTTAACAATGGTCATCACGACGTGGTTAGGATACGCAGTCCACAACAACGTGATTAGGACACACACAGTCCGCAACAACGAAACCAGAACGCACTGTCCTCGATTTCGAGAATTGGACTCTCAGTCCATAACATCATAACCAGGACTCGTAGTCCCGAATTAACACTCATAACCAGGACTCGTAGTCCCGAAGTAACACTGATCCAAGATCACGTGCGCATAACTGAATACTAGAGGCGACGTCTCGCGTACTAGATTCTCTTTCTCAAGTATTTATTTTTCGTTCAGTGAAAATCAAATTCAAAACCGAATCCTCGATAACCTATCCAGGCTTACCGGAAAGTTTCTAAGATATTTAGGAAAAACCTTTTCTTTGAAAATCATTTATAAAGCATCCTTGAAATACTTTTATCTTTGAAATACTTCCCCCAATAGAATATTGCCAAATAATCTTGAAAGTTTTCACTTGAGGACACATATTTCGAAAAGGATTTTCTTTCTCTTGTATAACAATAGTTCACCAAAACCATTTCAACATTTAAAACAAGTACTTTAAGTTAATGAGCTTTTGGAAAAGAACACCAATCCCTTCATCTTCAAAGCTTATTAAGGTTTTTAATCCTTATAACAGATTGAACACGAACACAAGTCTGGCTTAGCAAACTTTCAATCAACAGCAGTATATATTATCAGGTCAATGCTAATATCACAGTTGAAAGCAGATCATCATAGATATGCATCATAACATTTAGAACGAGTACAATCCAACATCAGATAATAGCATAACAGTTCAAGTACATCAGATAACCAAGTAAGCTCAATTAACATGTAAATATCCAGTTAAACACTTACACACATGCATACAGTTATTGAATATCCCTAGGCAAACTCCCCTTACCTTTGAAGGCAAGTAAAGGATCCTCGTCTTAATGCTCACGTTAGCTCCAAGAGTGTAACTATCTACTCCATCAAGCAAGCATAGCCATGTCAAACGTCTCAGAGAGGAAATCCAACAACGCGCAACAACCAAAAATCAAGAAATCAATTTCACATGATCAAACACACATTCTAACTTTATCTAAACACTAAATCTAATTACCAAACAAGGTTATTTTTAAAGGAAATCATGTATGAAGCTCACCCTTCCCAATACCCTTTAAGGAAACTTTGTTTTGATTAAAAGATCATGAAAAGGAACTTTGGAAATCATCCATTAAGAGTCCTAATTGCACTAAATCATAATTAATTTCACAAAAACATACCCAAATTCAAATAAAATCAAATTGGGGTTTTAGGGCTCCTTATTAAAATTTAAGGAAAACTCAGAATAATGAAATTGGTTTAGGGAAACACAAATTCACAGTCCTAATTTCATAAAACAAGCTTTAATCTTAAGATTAAAATATGAAATCAGAGGGTTAGGGTTAGGGTTTCAAAATCAATTTGGGGATTTACAAAAGAGGAGAGGTTAGAGGTAAAACTCTTACCCAAGGTGAAGAAGATGGGCTTGTGATGGTGTTATGGAGGTAGAACGGCGACGGCCGTGGTGGAGGGACGGCGGCAGGCGGTGGTACAGTGGCCACACGAACTCTCATGGAACCCAAAACATACAGATCTACGAGCCTAGACGTATGATCGGTGTCTCCCCTTCAAACGGTGGCCGGACGACGCTACACGACGGCGGGAAGCTCACCCGCGGTGGAGGCGCGCTATAACAGACAGGGACAGCGATGTGGTGGTCTTCCCCAGCCCAGTGGCGAGTGGCTCGACGAGCCGTGCTCCAGGTGTGACACACGACGGTCAGAGCTCCTCCCTAGCGGTGGTGTGCGGCTGGTGTTGAGGAGAGAAGAAGGAAGAATATGGAGTTGAGGGAGGAAGGAGAAAAGAGAAAGAAGAAAGAAGCAGAGAAAGAAAAGAGAAAATGAGAGAGGCGTCTAGAAAGAGAGAGAGAAAAGGTTGAGAAAGTTAGTTTTTAAACCAGTTACTTAGTGATAGGTACAAAATGAGTGATAAATATTAGGCCTAAAATAAACATGTTTTTACTTTTTGGATTCTAAAAATAAAGGTTGATAAATATATGTTTTCGAAATTCAAGTTAGAGTAAAGATTAATAATTGAACTGATCAACTAAGAAAATACTCAGTCCAAAATTAAATCTCCGATTAATGTCAAACCAAAATATTTTCAACTCTAAAATTAAATAGAATGAGAATATGAAAATATTTTTCTCTTAATCATATTATGAAAAATATTTTTCTGTACTGGTATATTAGTGACAATAACGTAATTATTGTCTAGTAAGCGTGCATTCACTGAATTGAGTCAGTGCTAACGCATCCAATAAAATAATTTGAAGAGAGTAACTTAATTACTCAAACTAAACCAAATAAAATAATAAACTTAAACATCCAAATAAAATAATTAATCATAGGTGTAAAAAAAAAAAAAAACTAGGGTGTTACATTACTACCCCTCTTAAAAAAATTTCGTCCTCGAAATTTCGTAGCTCAAAACTACACATGATTTTGTAATCACACTTTAACTCTAAAATCTTCCTTTGTATTCTCATCGCTTCATTCCTTTCATCTATAACACTATAACAAGATCGATTCTTATACCATTTTATTTATTCTCGAGATTTTTCACTACCGCATTAGCTCTACTACCTTTGATATTTCATCTTAGTCTATTACACTTCAAAGAACAAAATCAACGCTTAATCTCTTCATTTAACTTTCTCAATACAAATCAATTAGGAAAACTTTCTCCAATATCTAACTTTCACAGCTAACACCAAAACCAACACTAACTTTACATAACATCAATTAACCTTCTACTCAAGAGATGCAATCATAGTCTTAGTCCAATTGAGCTTAGTCTACTCTTCTAGTCATATCAAATTCACACTTTTCAAGTCTCCAATCAAAACGTCGTAACATTCCTGAGTTGCACATGATAAACCTTGATCCAAGAACCTAAGAAATTCAATCTTATTAAAATTGAATCTTACCACATCCAACATAATCCGTTCTCTTCTTAATTCCTCTCGAATCTTTTACCTACTTCGATTTCATATCCTTCATTTGCCTCTCATTTTCAATTTGGTTCTCAAGCCCCGTTAGTATCCCTAGTTTAAGAAATTTCCTATGCACCTTTACCCTATTGTCCAAGGAAAATACACAACTCCTAACAATTCCTTCATCTAAAGGCAGGGCTCCATCACTTATGCAAGGAAATGCTTGTATCATATATGCCCTTATCTTATTTATTTGCAGCCGAGAAAAGAGATTATAAAACAGAGTTTCTCTAAGGCCATTACCCCTAAGAGTTGCACCAAAACAAAGCCAAGAAATCTAGGTGGACACTCCCCAATGGCAATTTTGAATTTAAAATGTCCAGTTTCTATTATGGATCATCAACCACATATTTACCAGAATAAGACCTCAAAGATTATAAACCTTTCGCCAGAGTTTATCACACTCGAAAGACATAATCAAAACTTCATCAACACCTTATCCTCACAACGAATATCAAGTTCAACACTAACTTTACTCTACTACAGATATTAACTTTCAACCCAAAGCACACAATTGTAGTCTTATTTTCCTTTGAACATATTCCACCACTCCAAATTATATCATGGTCATTCCTTTCAAACTTTAAAACAGAGCTCTCAAACTCTTCTCACAACTTAGTTTCTCATGAACTTCTCTTTACTATTTCCGTTCAGCTTAAGGGAAACTACTATAGATATTTTTCTGTTAATCCTCGGACTCACGAAGTCAACATTAACCAATACGTTGATCACTACTCTAAATTCCTTTAATGATATATCTGCCTCGATCATGATAAGGTCCATTGTAATCATCTCGCTCAATGATGTTGAACTTAAGGGTTCTCATAGTACCATTCACACCTATACATTAACGAAGCTCCTATCAACTCTGGTTCGTCCTACCATAGAGATGACAAAAATTAGGTACCACACTATCTCCCAGCTAACCTGCTAAGGATAGGTAATCTCATTACTTATCGATCCCACTGAGGATGATCAGTTGGACTTAGCCTCAACTTAGTCCTCAACACTTAAAGTAAACTTAACCGACACAAGTTGATAAACTTCCGTTTTCATCTGAAACAACACTTGAAGATACTCCATGAAGTCTGAACAATCCTCTGATACATTATTCGGTTCACTAACACTGCATAGTGGATATTGACTTGCAAGAAGGGTGTAGGCTTCAGCAGTCGATCCACGATCACTTGAATTCAAGCAAGACTCATGTAAGCCTTCAGCAAACTCATAACAAGGATTCATGGCAATGCCAATATCTTAACAAGGATAGAAAAGAATTTCATTAATTTGAAGGATACAGGAACATCCAGTATGGAAAAAGATCCTTCCATCAGGTTCGTGGGTGTAAAAATGCATGATCAATACACATTTACAAACATGAATCTAATAAGGTTCATTCTTCCACAAGAATCTTCCAACAGAGTCAAAGAATCAATGGGTGAATAATGTCTAATCCAAAGAGGATTAATTCTTATTCTTAGTACAAGGAATTTACAAAATGATGACTTTCACCTCTACCAAAAATAGAAGTGACGAAACTAAGTTTCACCAAGAAACTTCTGCTATCACGAAATTATCTGGGTTATAACTCAAGAAATAGTCATAACCACTTTTCTCAACAAAATGTAAAAGTATCCAGACCAATGGATTCCGTTAATTCAATTCACTCAAATGTCTAATACATCGAGGATCATTTAGAAGTGTGAGTACGACTTCTCACAACAAGGAAATGAATAACTAGAAATTTATGAATCGGTATAACTAATTCATAAGTCCTGACAGACTGCAAATTAAAATCATAAAATATGTTTGACACGATTCGCAAGGATAATCGAATGTCATATTCGAACCCAAGTAACATTCAAGATCTAAGGTCTCCCAGGACATAAAGCCCTTGGAAAACCATCAAGAAAACATATACTTGTGCGTCAACACACATTGCTTCAACAAGAAACAATTCAAACAAGAGCAAACCAGAGATCACACAACAAAAACTTAACAGACCTATTCCCCTAAGATCCCGAAAGACTCGACCAGCTCTGATACCACCTTGTAACGACCCCCCTTGGGGCATTACTTACGTAACACATGCGGAATTTAAATTAAAAGATAATTTGCTGGTGCTTTCGGAAAATAATTTATATAAGTACATAAGTGTCTGAAATTGGGTATAAAAATTTTGTCACGACTCCTAAACCTTGATCGGCACACAGACTTACTATCATAGTATGGCAAGCCTATTTAAATTTAAAGAATATACTTGAATAAAAGCTAGTATTTTACTAAAATTTCGACAGAGTCTCCTCTGTAATTCGGACATCCCAGGTAAAAGAACACCTGCTAAAATAATTACATTTTCACTCCAGAATTTCAATTACACCAAATTCAACCAGACAACAATATATAAAAATAATAGTTATAACCATAAGCTTTACAAGACCAAAGAAAACAGCATAAATTTTCATTCAAAAGATATGCTCTCAGAGCCATAAACATTCCATTTTAAAATAAAGGCTCTCTGGGCCAAACTCATACATAATTATCAAAATAATCTAAGTCTCAAAACCCTAAGCTGGTCATTCTAAAATTTATTTTCCTGAGGAAAACTCACATGATCACCCCACAATTAAGTACTTCATCAAACCACCAGATCTAAGTCTTTGGGTGATTTAGGGAGACTCCTCTGCACCATCTGTACTAAAATACCCAGGGTACAATAGCAAACCAGAAGAAACCTAATATGTTTGTAAGGGTGAGATACCGACAAATGGATATATCACACAACAACCATATACATGATACATACATCACATAATCATATAAGCAGTTAAATCATGCATATACATAACATAACAGTGTTATATCAAAGGGTCTCAAACCCGCACAGTCAACCTTTGAAAAATATGCATGGCACTTCAATCATCAGGCTCTAACTTAATCTCCGGAGATCCCAACAACCTTCAAATGAGTTGATCAGTCTCGATACACCATCTCATTGGCTAGCTAAGCACAACGATAATACACCATCTCATTGGCTAGCTAAGCACAACGATAATACACCGTCTCATTGTCCAATTTAAGAACAACGATAATAAGGCACGTCTGCCTGGGGAAATGCACATGAGAAAATATTTTATTTAAAAGGATTTCTTTGTGTTCATTCTTTTTCGCTGTCGCAGCTCAACGCTAACGACTTAATCATCATTTCCCCATCACTTGAAAACTTAGAAGCATAGGACACACAGTCCGAATGCTCAATCACAACGCCCGAGACCGATGCACCAGTCCTAGGCTTGTGGTCGTAGAAAACAATATTCGCTTTTAACAATGTTCATCACGACGTGGTTAGGATACGCAGTCCACAACAACGTGATTAGGACACACACAGTCCGCAACAACGAAACCAGAACGCACTGTCCTCGATTTCGAGAATTGGACTCTCAGTCCATAACATCATAACCAGGACTCGTAGTCCCGAATTAACACTCATAACCAGGACTCGTAGTCCCGAAGTAACACTGATCCAAGATCACGTGCGCATAACTGAATACTAGAGGCGACGTCTCGCGTACTAGATTCTCTTTCTCAAGTATTTATTTTTCGTTCAGTGAAAATCAAATTCAAAACCGAATCCTCGATAACCTATCCAGGCTTACCGGAAAGTTTCTAAGATATTTAGGAAAAACCTTTTCTTTGAAAATCATTTATAAAGCATCCTTGAAATACTTTTATCTTTGAAATACTTCCCCCAATAGAATATTGCCAAATAATCTTGAAAGTTTTCACTTGAGGACACATATTTCGAAAAGGATTTTCTTTCTCTTGTATAACAATAGTTCACCAAAACCATTTCAACATTTAAAACAAGTACTTTAAGTTAATGAGCTTTTGGAAAAGAACACCAATCCCTTCATCTTCAAAGCTTATTAAGGTTTTTAATCCTTATAACAGTTGAGCACAGACACAAGTCTGGCTTAGCAAACTTTCAATCAACAGCAGTATATATTATCAGGTCAATGCTAATATCACAGTTGAAAGCAGATCATCACAGATATGCATCATAACATTTAGAACGAGTACAATCCAACATCAGATAATAGCATAACAGTTCAAGTACATCAGATAACCAAGTAAGCTCAATTAACATGTAAATATCCAGTTAAACACTTACACACATGCATACAGTTATTGAATATCCCTAGGCAAACTCCCCTTACCTTTGAAGGCAAGTAAAGGATCCTCGTCTTAATGCTCACGTTAGCTCCAAGAGTGTAACTATCTACTCCATCAAGCAAGCATAGCCATGTCAAACGTCTCAGAGAGGAAATCCAACAATGCGCAACAACCAAAAATCAAGAAATCAATTTCACATGATTAAACACACATTCTAACTTTATCTAAACACTTAATCTAATTACCAAACAATGTTATTTTTAAAGGAAATCATGTTTGAAGATCACGCTTCCCAATACCCTTTAAGGAAACTTTGTTTTGATTAAAAGATCATGAAATGGAACTTTGGAAATCATCCATTAAGAGTCCTAATTGCACTAAATCATAATTAATTTCACAAAAACATACCCAAATTCAAATAAAATCCAATTGGGGTTTTAGGGCTCCTTATTAAAATTTAGGGAAACCTCAGAATAATGAAATTGGTTTAGGTAAACACAAATTCACAGTCCTAATTTCATAAAACAAGCTTTAATCTTAAGATTAAAATATGAAATCAGAGGGTTAGGGTTAGGGTTAGGGTTTCAAAATCAATTTGGGGATTTACAAAAGAGGAGAGGTTAGAGGTAAAACTCTTACCCGAGGTGAAGAAGATGGGCTTGTGGTGGTGTTATGGAGGTAGAACGGCGGCGGCCGTGGTGGAGGGACGGCGGCAGGCGGTGGTACAGTGGCCACACGAACTCTCATGGAACCCAAAACATACAGATCTACGAGCCTAGACGTATGATCGGTGTCTCCCCTTCAAACGGTGGCCGGACGGTGCTACTCGACGGCGGGAAGCTCACCCGCGGTGGAGGCGCGCTGTAACAGACAGGGACATCGATGTGGTGGTCTTCCCCAGCCCAGCGGCGAGTGGCTCGACGAGCCATGCTCCAGGCGTGACACACGACGGTCGGAGCTCCTCCCTAGCGGTGGTGTGCGGCTGGTGTTGAGGAGAGAAGAAGGAAGAATATGGAGTTCAGGGAGGAAGGAGAAAAGAGAAAGAAGAAAGAAGCAGAGAAAGAAAAGAGAAAATGAGAGAGGCGTCGAGAAAGAGAGAGAGAAAAGGTTGAGAAAGTTAGTTTTTAAACCAGTTACTTAGTGATAGGTACAAAATGAGTGATAAATATTAGGCCTAAAATAAACATGTTTTTACTTTTTGGATTCTAAAAATAAAGGTTGATAAATATATGTTTTCGAAATTCATGTTAGAGTAAATATTAATAATTGAACTGATCAACTAAGAAAATACTTAGTCCAAAATTAAATCTCCGATTAATGTCAAACCAAAATATTTTCAACTCTAAAATTAAATAGAATGAGAATATGAAAATATTTTTCTCTTAATCATATTATGAAAAATATTTTTCTGTACTGGTATATTAGTGACAATAACGTAATTATTGTCTAGTAAGCGTGCATTCACTAAATTGAGTCAGTGCTAACGCACCCAATAAAATAATTTGAAGAGAGTAACTTAATTACTCAAACTAAACCACATAAAATAATAAACTTAAACAGCCAAATAAAATAATTAATCATAGGTGTAAAAAAAAAAAACTAGGGTGTTACAGGATGTATGACAGGATTAGCCGTGGCCACGTCAGCATAAAGGTTTAGTTGCATGAGTTAGAGGGTAGAGGATAATATAGTGAATTGAGGATGATGGTTGATTTTGAGTGATACGTGTCTGTGACTATTATTGTATTATATGCTATGAATCTTTTCCACTTATGATGATAGAACTGTTTCTTGTCTCCCTATTTCTGTATTTTTGTGTATGTCTACTTTGTTACGTTAGAAGACCAGATCGACGAATATGTTGCTGAGGAGATGGATGGAACCCTGTACGAGACGGAGGTGGTGGAGGAGTTGAATGACATTCCGTATGAAGCTGACGCTGGAGAACAATCAACTGATCCTAATAATATAGTGTAGTAAGTTGAGGGCCAGTGAGTCATATATGACATTTTTTTGTTTTCCGTTAGTTATAAGCAGTTTGTTTTTAAATAAGTACCTGTGTGGGATCCTACTGAGAGGATACCCTAAACATTGTTGCGTAAAATAAAGGATACTTATGTGTGTATTTATGTAATATAGTTTTGGTGTGTTTTATATTTGTAGAAGTTATATGGTTATTAATTAAGTTTTAATTTTTACATATTTTCAACAGTAAGCGCGCGATTAAGTAAATAAATAATAAGGTTCTAATTTAATAATACGATGGGGCACAACGGAGTGTCTCACAGTCTATCGGGATATGGTTGTTAGATAACCAATCCATGCCTAGAATTACATCTAGTGGTATTAAAGGTAAACAGATTAAATCTACAAGAAAGTGCCTATACTGAACAATGACAGGACAACTTAAGCAATCATATTTAATATTTACTGGCTTAGCAGTTGGGGTGGAAACAATCAAGTTATATGGTAAGGAAGAAATAGGCAAGTCTAGAATTTTCACACGATCCATCGAGATAAAAGAATGAGTTGCACCTGAATCGAAAAGTACAGTTAAAAGATTACCGGCTAAATCGCAATTACCCTGCACCATATCGACGGAATTCGATGCTTCAGCTCCACTCATCGTATACATTCTCCCTTTATCAGTCGACTTGCTTACTTTGGCATGATTGATAGCTGGTTCTCTTTTCGGGGCTCCGCAGTCCCTGTCCATGTGCCCCATACGATCGCAGTTAAAGCACTTCATCTCTTTCCTCAGGCACGTATCAGCTAGATGACTGGGATCTCCGCATCGGTAACACTTCCTCTCTCGGCCTTGATTATTATTTCTCTGGCCTCCACTTCCCGTTCCTGAAGTACTGGAATGATGTTGTTGCTGTTGTTTCTGATTTTTATTGGGTGATTGGTAATATGGCTTCCTCTGGTTCTACTTCCAATTTTGGTTCTGTCCCTGATATTGACTCTTGGGACGAATTAGTCCTCCAACATTTCCCCTGCTATCTCGCCCGTTGCGCATCAGTTCTACCTTTCGGCATTTCTCTACCAGGGCTTGGAAATTCCTAATTTCCAAGGGCAACACAGATTCCTTGATCTCGAAGCGCAGACCGGCTTTGAACCTTTCGCACTTCCACTCCTCATTGGGGTTGTTCTAGAAAAAGTGGAAATATTTGGTAAGGGACTCAAACCTTGCCGCATATTCCCTCACCGTCATGTCCCGCTGACTCGGTCTCAGGAATTCCTGCTCTTTCTCTGTACGAGCACTCTGGGGAAAATATTTGTCCAGAAATTTGTGGTGAAATACTCCCCAGGTGATTGCCTGATGCTCAGCTACTACCAGTTGTCTGGTGCCCTTCCACCAGTATTCAGCATCTCCAATCAGTTGGAATGTTGCGTAAGGCACCTTTGCCTCCTCTGGGGTGTGCACCAGCTCAAAGATCTTTTCCAGCTATTGGATCCAAAGATCTTTTCCACCTTTGCCTCCTGTTGATTCTGGGCAGCCGCGTTGGCAGTCTGGAAAGCTATGGCAGCAGCAACATCAGCCAAAGCTTGGGCAGTGAAGTCCATCCCGCCATTGCCTAGGCCAAGATCGCCACTCCCGCACGCTCCTCCTGGTTCCATACTGACCTGTAAGACACAATCAGTGAGATGGTAACCAAAAAATAAAAGGCAACTCGTCAGATACACACATTACTTCCTGGAAGTAATTCAAATAAGACTCGATCAGAGAATACACAACAGACCTAAACCAAAACATTCCCGAAAGACTCGACTCGCTCTGATACCACTAATATGACACCCTAAACCCGACATCACATGGTTACCTAATTACAGAAATATTTCTGATTTACAATGCTGGTTACTTTCGGAAAGTATCATTTTCTCGATGGATAAGTACACTAAAAATGGTAGTTAAATTTTTCTTTTTGATAGGATGAAACAAGATAAAGGTGATGAACACTCAGAACATGAATTGAAAACAACATATATATATATATATATATATATATATATATATATATATATATATATATATATATATATATATATATATATATAACATATCCCAATGAGAGCCAAGTTCCAGTACATAAGATAAGGCCTTATCAACAACCATTGCAACAAAATTAGACATCAAGAAGATACAACTAAAAAGAGGGTAAGTAAAGACACAGGGAATGAGGGTTCGGAACCACATACAAAAAGGTAATTCTAAAAAGTCAGATGACAGAAGACTATCCACAAAACACTCCATACTGGTTACTGACACTGGCTGCAAGCAAGGTGTCCACAAATACTCCCACGAGACGAGACATCAGGAAATAGATCTATGACGTCGCCGCCCTCATCTACGTAATCATCGTTGTCATCATGATCCATAATGTGATCCTCTGTCTCATTCTCCTCCATGACCTCATAGAAGTCTTCCTCATGGTCCTCCTCAGGATCCTCCTCGGGATCCTCCTCAATCGGTGCTGCCGGCTCTACATCTAGAGGTGGTGGCTCATGTAGCAGTCCGTTAGCTTGCAGTGTATGAAGGTTATACCAAGACGGAGGCAGAGCTACCCTCCTAGTCTCCACGGTATGGCTCCTACGGATTGGGTCTCCGTAAATTGGTTGTGGTGATTGCTCCGTGGTATATGGCAGATGTCACCCCTGGATGTATCAATCATGACCCAGCATTCTCTGCATCATTGAAGACCTCAGTCTTCGACGTTGTCGGTAAAAGTGGGATATTGGAATCCATCTGAAGCCATATACGTACGTCGATACCAAAAAGGAAGTGAGAATAACAAATAGAAATGAAAGAGTGAGATACCGACAACGGATATATCGAACAACAACCATACACAAGATACATACAACACCTTGGCATATTAACATTTTAAACATTACTCATAGGTATACAAAAAGTATTATTTCAGTGAGTTTCATACTCGAATCAATCAATCTTATAAAGGTAATGGTTGACACTTCAATCATCTGGCTCTAATCTTAATCTCATGAGATACCATCACCGTTTTATCTCAAAGAGATTATCAAGTAGCAAAATACGATTAATCTACTATTCTCGAATTTCCAACTATCATCGGTTCATGTAATTCCAAGCCCTAAGCAGATTCTAATCCCCTTTCAGTTGTAGCAACAATTAACAACGAAATCGCTACTACGGATATATGTTCCTATTCCCGAAATAACAAACGGGGTTAAGCCCTCATGAACTAACGAACATGAATGAACACACGCGAAATAACAAACGCGATTAAGTATAGGAACATAACATCACCGAAACGAATCAATACAACACTATACACTCCTGAAATAACAAACAGAAATGTATAATATGGTATTGAAAAGGGAAAAGCAAGTCAAGTAGGAATTACAAAACCTCAAGTATATGGAATTCTCATACAGTAGATTAATCTAAGAAATTAGTTCTCCATGACAATAACGAAATACACAGAAAATATGTAAAACTATGGAGAAGCAAAAAGTCTTTCCAAGCTATTCAGAATGGCAATTTATACTATTCAGAAATTAAGTCCACTCGCGTGGCGAGCTCACCTTCGCGAGGCGAATATTGTGAAAAGTCAGCAACGTTTTGTCTTCTCGCGGGGCGAAGGACTACTCGCGAGGCGAGACTCTTCAAATTCCAAACTGTCACAGCCGTGACCTTCAGCATGGTTAAACCGTGATAGCTTCTGGTCTTCCAGGGTTGGATTATTCGCGAGGCGAGTCAAGTGTTCGCGAGGCGACACAGAAACCTTGCATTTTCCTGTAACAGCCAGCCTTCAGGGTCGCGAGGCGAGAAGAGTAGTCGCTGGGCGAACCAGAGAGGATGACATTTTCACTGTTCTGCTGGCTTTCAGGTTCGCGAGGCGAGAATACTCTCGCGAGGCGAATCCTCTGTTTCTTTATTCTCTTGACTTCCAACTTAACCTGAAAACAAAGACACGGCTATAACTGCATTATTTGACTCAAAACTGGCTAAATTAACCTAAAACTACTTTAGAGACTCAAAACCTTACTTGAGGACAATCTAATCTAATTTGGGTGAAAATAGGATATAATTTGCACAAAACCTGGTCATACTAGCCATAAAACTAGATGAGCCAGAGGCTTATCAAAATACCCCAAACTTAAACTTTGCTTGTCCCCAAGCAAACTAAAACTCAAAAAACAAAAAGACTCAAGACCTGGCAAGCTTTAAAAGATTCAATCAACCTTGCACAAATTCAAGCAATACATCAAAACAGTTTTCTTCAATGTCCCCCCTTTCAAACAAAGCAATCCCCACAATCATTCATTCTAAACAATTGAGAATTTCATCATTCAAGCAATCATTAATCTAAGCAGGGGATCCAAGTTACACACAAGGGGGAGATCACCAAATTCAAACAACCGCCTTCCTCACAAGGGCATTTAGTGTTTCACTCAATCGCTCAGTTTGTGTCAGGCTAACAACTTTGCACTCAGTTTCACTTTTCAAGAACACTTCCCATAAATTTGATTTTCATCTCCAAATGATTCCCACAGAAAACATGCATGCAACATCAAAAGGTCTTTTATGGGTTGTAATGGGGCCTGGCTAAGGGTAGGATATACAAAGGTACTAGGCTGAAGACCCTAGGAACTAAGAGAGCATGAAACACTTCAAAGCATCGAAATTCCACGCAAGTTCCTTTTCTCATTTTTCTTTATGCCTTGGGTGACTACAGCCTCTTTTTTTTTTCTTCTAATACTTTTATTTTTTTTTAACATTTTTACACTTTTCTTCTCTTTTTTTTCATTTTTTTTTTCATTTTTTTTCAATCCCAAACAACATATTACACCTTGTAGCCACCCCATACTTAGTTTCTTGCACCCATTCTATTTCTAAGATTCCATGCTCTCCTAATCCTAAGATCGGGTTAACATGGTTTTCCAGATTTTTTTGGCCTTATAACATTAGGTTATCAAGAATTAACAGGCTAATCAGGCTCAATGGGGCTAACTAGGGAACATGCATTAGGAATTGGTTATTTTTAGGCTAAGTAGTTATTTACAATGAAAATGCCTAAATCATCTGAAGCAAACAAATAATCATGCAAACCAAAAAGAGACTCAAGCAAATTCAGGAAAGTGCAACTTGAAAGTGAGTTCACACAGTCAAAAACATGTTGGAGGCTCAAAACCTCACCTGGACATTCATGCAAATTGTTTGACAGAGATTCTATCCCTAGTGTGTGTTTCCCTTCACCCCAAACTTATCATAAATCATGCCTTCACAACAAAATCTCAAAGTTCAGTTTTCAATCACATGGGGATCACTTTAAAATTTTTTCCAGAAATTGTTCAACCTAGGGGAATCATCACATCAATCATGCAATCAATCTGTGCAAAGTCAATCAAAATCCAGCAAACTTGCCAACAAAAGACTTAACACAACTCCTGAGCTTCTCAGATTATTCAGGAGCTTTATTAAAAGAAAAGGAAAAAAAACAAGATAAACAAACTACAACTAGTTCCCTCCCCCACACTTAAAACATACATTGTCCCCAATGAACAAAAGAACTATAAAGTCAGAGTGAGGAAAAGGAAATGGTACTCCCTGATCAAGTGTCAGTGTAGGTGGGATCTTCCAAGGAGAGCTCCTCAACATTAGCATCCACAGGAACACCAGCATCCATACCATGGAATGGCTTCAGCCTCTGCCCGTTAACCTTGAAGGACTTGTGGGTACCTGCACGTTTAATCTCTATTGTACCATAAGGAAAAACGTTAGTCACAACAAAGGGGCCATCCCATTTGGACCTAAGTTTCCCAGCCATCAATTTCAGGCGGGAGTTAAACAGTAAGACTAGTTGGCCCACAGAAAATTCTTTTCTAACAATCATCCTATCATGAAATTGTTTTGTTTTCTCTTTATAAATCCTGGAGCTTTCATAGGCTTCTAGCCTAAGCTCCTCAAGTTGCTGCAACTGCAGTTTTCTTTCAACACCAGCTTTCTTCATGTCTAAGTTACAGCACTTGACTGCCCAATATGCACGGTGCTCAACTTCCACCGGGAGATGACATGCCTTACCAAATACAAGTCGAAAGGGGGACATTCCTATAGGTGTCTTGAAAGCAGTCCTCTGAGCCCACAGTGCGTCTTCCAGACGGAGGCTCCATTCCTTTCTATTCGGCTGCACCATCTTCTCTAGAATCTGCTTGATCTCCCTGTTTGGTATCTCAGCCTGGTTATTGGTCTGGGGATGATAAGCAGTGGAAACTCTATGCACAACCCCATATTTTCTGAGTAAGGCTTCCATGGTTCTGTTGCAGAAGTGAGTGCCCTGGTCACTGATGATAGCCTTAGGTATGCCAAACCTGCAAAAAATGTTGGACCTAACAAATTTGGAAACAAATTTAGCATCGTTAGTCCTAGTGGGGATTGCTTCCACCCACTTTGATACATAGTCTACAGCCAAAAGAATATATACAAAACCAAAAGAAGCAGGGAAATGACCAATAAAATCAATCCCCCACACATCAAAAACCTCACAAAAGAGCATGGGCTGCTGAGGCATCTCACTCCTACGAGTGATGGCAGGGCCTGTTGTTTGACATTCTTTGCAATTCCTGTATACCTCATAGGCATCTCTAAAAATTGTGGGCCAGTAGAACCCAGAATCCAAGACTTTTCTTGCTGTCCTCTATGGTCCAAAATGTCCTCCAACTTGAGAGGCATGAGAGAAGTGCAAGATGGACTCTGTCTCATGATCGGGGACATACCTCCGAATCACCTGATCACTGCAAAACTTCCAAAGGTATGGATCATCCCACACATAGTATTTTGCATCACTCCTGAGCTTGTGGAACTTGGATCTACTTGTACCTGCAGGAACAACACCAGCAACAAGAAAGTTAACTATGTCAGCAAACCAGGGGGTTACCCCATACAGATGTAGAAGCCTCTCATCAGGGAAATCATCTTGGATGCGATAAGGATCCTCATCCTTTGCTATTCGGCTCAAGTGATCGGCGACCAAATTTTCAGCTCCAATCTTGTCTTTTATCTCCACATTGAATTCTTGGAGCAAAAGCATCCACCGGATCAGTCTTGGCTTAGCTTCTGGTTTCTTTAACAGGTACTTCAGAGCTGCATGGTCAGTGAAAACAATAACCCTAGAACCTAGCAAATAAGACCTAAATTTATCAAGTGCAAACACAACAGCTAGCAGTTCTTTCTCAGTGGTGGTGTAATTTGATTGTGCAGCATCTAATGTCCTAGAAGCATAATGAATTACATGGGCAACCTTGCCCACCCTTTGTGCCAGAACCGCTCCCACAGCAAAATTGGAAGCATCACACATTAGTTCAAAAGGGAGTGTCCAGTCTGGGGGCTGGATGATGGGGGTAGAGGTCAATGCTCTTTTCAGGTAGTCAAATGCCTTCTTGCAATTGTCATCAAAATGGAACAGGGCATCATTCTTCATAGGGTTTGACAATGGCGAGCTATCTTCTTTGAAGTCCTTTATAAAGCACCCAGTAGAAACCTGCATGTCCAAGAAAAGAACGAATCTCGCGTACGCAAGATGGGTAAGGCAATGAAGAAATCACATCAATTTTTGCAGGGATCTCTTTGAAATACCCTCTTTAGAAATAACATGACCCAAAACTATCCCCTGTTCTACCATAAAGTGACATTTTTCATAATTCAAAATCAGATCAGTCTCAATGCATCTTTGTAGAACTAAACTCAGACTATGCAGACATGCATCAAATGAGGAGCCTTATACAGTGAAGTCATCCATGAACACCTCCATGCAATTTTCAATGAATTCGGTAAAAATGCTAAGCATGCATCTTTGGAAGGTGCCAGGAGCATTACAAAGGCCAAATGGCATCCTCCTATAGGCAAACGTACCGAAGGGGCACGTGAAAGTGGTCTTTTCCTGATCCTCAGGGGCAATATGGATCTGGAAATACCCGGAAAAGCCATCAAGAAAGCAATAATGAGATTTACCAGCCAGCCGATCCAGCATCTAATCTATGAACGACAAAGGAAAGTGATCCTTTCTGGTGGCCTGGTTCAACTTCCTATAATCTATACAGACCCGCCAGCTATTCTGGACTCTAGTGGGTACAAGCTCATTATTATCATTCCTAACTACTGTGAGACCGGACTTCTTTGGTACAACTTGCACCGGACTTACCCAAGTACTATCAGAGATGGGGTATATAATACCTGCCTGCAGAAGTTTAGTCACCTCTTTCTTCACCACATCTAGAATCAATGGGTTTAGCCGCCTTTGGGCCTACCTTACTGGTTTAGCTCCATCCTCCAATAGAATTCTGTGCATACATCTGGAGGGGCTAATTCCTGGAATATCAGCCAAGGTCCACCCAATAGCCCTCTTGTGCTTCTTCAGAACCTCCAATAGTTTTGCTTCCTGGTCAGAGTCAAGGCTGGAGGAAATGATGACTGGAAGTTTTTCATTCGTCTCCAGGTAGGCATACTTCAGGTTCCCAGGAAGTGGCTTGAGCTCTAGGGAGGGTGGTTGCTCAGCGGATGGTACATTAGGAGTAGCCAGGATGTCAAGGACATCTGATGAACAGACAGCTTCACTCTCACTATCACTATCACCCTGCAAAGTTGAATCAAGAAACTCAGTACAAACAGCACACGGGTTAGTGTCAGTGCTGTTAGTACATGAATATAAATCATCAAAACCAGAAATAAAAGGAAAATCAGAAACTAGGTCCTCATGGGTATCATCAATGATCTCAGACAGCAACTCTAAGTGGAAAACAGAGTGCTCATCCAGTGGGTGTTTCATAGCATCAAAGATGTTGAACTTTGCCACAATATCACCAAACTCCATAGACATGGTCCCATCATTCACATCAATCTTAGTCTTGGCTGTCTTCATGAATGGTCTGCCCAAGATTATTGGTGATCTACGGGAATGTGTCTCTCCTGCCATGTCTAGGATGTAGAAGTCAGCAGGGAAGATTAACTCATCAACTTGCACTAGCACATCTTCTACCATTCCCATGGGGCGGGCACTGGTCCTGTTGGCCAACTGGATGGTGAGACCTGTATACTGCAAAGGCCCAAGATCAAGGTTATTGAAAATAGAAGTGGGCATGACATTTATGGATGCTCCCAAATCCAGCATGCAATTTTCAAATTTCCTGTCCCCAATAGTGCATGGAATAGTAAATGTGCCCGGATCCTTGCACTTCTGTGGTAATGCCTGAGTAGGGGCTAAAACAGCAACTCTTTCTGGTGCAGGCCTAGACTGGATAAGAGCTGAAACATTTCTTCCCAAGTCAACTCTCTCATTATTCTTCAACTTCCTCTTGTTGGTGCATAGATCCTTCAGAAATTTGGCATACTTGGGCACCTGCTTGATCACATCTAGAAGGGGAATATTCACAGCTACCTTTCTGAACACATCTAAAATCTCCCTTTCCTTGTCTTCACCACCAATCTTCTTATTTTTCTGTAATCTGTGTGGGAATGGGATTGGTGGTCTGTACATTTTCTCAACTTCAACTTCAACAGTAGGCTCAGGAGTTACCTCAATAGTTTCTTCATCCTTTCCAGAGGTGGCCTCAACAAATTTTCCAGATCTCAGAGAAATGGCACTCACATTCGGATTGGAGGCATTGGGATTTATCACTGGCTGTGCCGGCAGCTGACTGGATCCTTGAGCTTGCTGTATGTTATTTATGGATGTGGCAAACTGTCCAACCTGTGTATGCAAAGCCTGAATGCTAGCCTCTGTTCGCTGCTGAAACTGTGCTTGTGAGGCATGGAACTGTCCTACTTGCTGCTGAAACTGTAGATTGGTTGCAGCCATTTGCTTGACCAAGTCTTCTAATGAAGGTCCAGAAGGTGCAGAAGTGGTCACTGGAGGAGGATTCTGAGGTGCTGCCATCGGTTGTTGTTGGGATGAGTTCCCATACCGCAGATTAGGATGATTCCTCCAGTTGGGATGGTACCTATTGGTGGAGAGGTCTGGAGTGCTGTACCGATTTTGACTGTTTCCTTGATTATAGGGATTTACTGCATAAGCTTGAGGCGCTTCACTGACAAACTCTTCTCTCTGGATGGGGCATGCATCATATGGGTGCTCAGGTGAATTGCATATGCCACATAACTTTGCAGGCTGAACCCTGTCTTTTGCCAATTGCCTTACAAAAGAAGTGAGCTCATCCAATCTATTCTCAAGGGCGGCCTGGTTGGACGAAGAGCTATGGACCTCATGCACACCTCTTGTCTCAACAGAACTTCTCCTAGTAGTAAACTGCTGGTAATTCAGTGACATATTCTCAATGAGTTACTTGGCAGCAGCTGGGGTCTTATCAACAAGTGCTCCCCCACTAGCAGCATCCAAAAGATTCCTATCCATCGGCAGTAACCCTTCATAAAAGTACTGGATAAGAAGTTGTTCAGAAATCTGATGCTGAGGGCAGCTGGATACCAAATGCTTGAATCTTTCCCAATATTCAGCCAACAACTCATTCCCTTGCCTGGTGCCACATATTTCTTTCCTTATTGACGCAGCTCTGGAAGCAGGAAAATATCTCTCTAAGAAAACCCTCTTCAAATCATTCCAGGTGGTGATAAAGTTCGGCTCAAGATATAACAGTCAATCCTTTGCAGCTCCCTGGAGTGAGAACGGAAAAGCTTTCAGCTTGATACTATCCTCAGTTACTCCCTCTGATCTCGAGGTTGTGGAGCAGACAACTTGGAATTCCTTCAAGTGCTTGTGTGGATCCTCACCTGCAAGACCATTAAACTTTGGCAACAAGTGAATGAAACCAGATTTTAGTTCAAAAGGAGTATCAGCACCAGGATATGAAATACACAATCCATTGTAATTTACATCAGGGGCAGCAAGCTGTCTTATCTGGTCACCCATGTTTTCAAAAACAGTTTTGGAATTAGAATCACTTCTAGTGCTAGCCCGAAATTCTCTACGGAGTGTGTGCAGTGTTCTTTCAATTTCAGGATCAAAATCACACAATTCAGGGCAATTCGACCTAGTAGCCAGACCAATTCAAAACAAAAACAGAAAATAAAAGAAAGAAAAGAAAAAAAAAAACAAAATGCAAAAAATAACAAACAAGAGTCTCCGGCAACGGCGCCAATTTTTGGTCGCGCTGTCGCACACGCGCCAAAAAGAACGAGCGGTTTTTAAAACTGTAGTTTAGGGCGACAACTCAGATGTTGTCTCACAAGGACTCTCGAAGTGTTATTTATCACAAAATTCATTTTTTGGGGGGGGGGGGGGGGTGTTGGTTTGGATGCAATCAAAGAAAATAAAGTAATGAAAACAAGGCAATTCAAAGAGATTATCAAGTAGCAAAATACGATTAATCTACTGTTCTCGAATTTCCAACTATCATCGGTTCATGTAATTCCAAGCCCTAAGCAGATTCTAATCCCCTTTCAGTTGTAGCAACAATTAACAACGAAATCGCTACTACGGATATATGTTCCTATTCCCGAAATAACAAACGGGGTTAAGCCCTCATGAACTAACGAACATGAATGAACACATGTTTCATTATTCCTTATTTTTTAGCACCACTTAAAATTAACCCTAGTAGTTTCATTATTCTATTTACCTTTGAGAATATCTCCATTCCAAAAATTATATTTGAAGAAAAAAAATCTAGAAAGGAAAAATTCACAAATAGCATCTACAAAAGGTGCATAAAAGTTGATAAACATCATGCTAATGTTTATTACAACAACATAAATTTTATCATATGAAAGACAATCTAATTAACGGAATAATAATTATAATGGACAATCATATTGAAATGTCAAGAACATAGGCAAATCAGTAATTTAAAATTCTTCCAAAATTGATTTTTTTAAAAATAAATTCTTCCTAAATTGATAAGAGAACAATACTTTCCACATATCTAAAAGCGTGAAGCATGTCTCCTAGGTTATATGAAACCAATGGTAAATTGTCATCATCTTCCGTTATAAGAGCCTCGTCATCTTTCCAAAAGCCCCAAAATTTACATTGTTGAAGATGATGAGGTATAATATTAAACCTCTTTGTCTAACTCTCTTCAGCACCATATTGATTCAATATCCAAATCTCAATACGAGTTCCAAACGTAGAAGAAATTTTGCACTCCTTAATATAAGCAACAAATTTTTTAATAATAGCAATATTATTATCTATAAGTTTTTCATTTGCACCATCTTAAGAAATCGAGGGAAGAATCATTCTCCAAAATGCATTGTTGCTGATATTAAAGCAGAGGATGGATTTGTGGTTTTGAAGCTTAACCAACCAATGATAAACTCCATTCAAAAATGAAGTAAATGGTGAGTCCAAGACATTAACATTAACATTAACAATAACAATGTTCCATGAGTTTGTACCCTGACTATATACCTGAGCAGTATGTTGTATGCCTGTGTTGGTAGCAAATTTCACACCTGCCACAAAGTTCACAACCTTATAATCACTAGTTATTGGATCAAAACCAAATCCATTTACCTTTATACTGTATTCCTCAGGGAAGATGTATACTTCAGGAGGGAAAGGAAGAGCTTTGACCTCTCTTGTGGCTGGATTCCACAACATCAACCGATCAGGATTGCCTACATGTGTCACTTTAAGACATTGTATACCATTACAAGGACCATAAGCTATGATGTCATCTATAAGATGATCTACGTATGGAGACGGTGGTGTTAGATCAATGGGGGGTTGCGATAATTTATCATCAGAAATCAACGTTAAATCAAAGTTGTTGTAAAAGACAAGAAAGCTGGGTTGATTTTTTGCCGTGAAGTAGGAAAAGTGTTTAGTAATGAACCTCTTGTTGGTGATAAGAGTACAATATGCATTGCTTAATGATTTGAATCATACAAGAGACTTTACAGGGAGCTTTATCAGGATTTTCTCTATCAATCCTTCTTGAAGGTCCTTGCTTGCCATTCTTTATCTATTGAGAACTGAATATAAACAAAGGTTTATCTTTATCATGGGGGAAGATACTAAAGGGGACAATGGATACAAATATATATACAAATAATACGCATATAATAATAATAATAATAATAACAATAATAATAATAATAATAATAATAATAGAGAATATTTATTATAGTGTTCAATCTAATAATATATTTTTTTATATAATTAATGCTACCATTAATTATTTTAAGAAGTTATTGAATATCGTTAATTATATATATAATATTAAAATAAGAAATAAATTTATTATTAACTATAAATTATATAGATAGAATAACATTCATTTATTAACAATTAATGAAGTTTATTATTATTAAACTATAAAAACATTAAAAAAGAAAAAAGATTAAAATTATTATTTGTATTCTTTAATAGTAAATAAATATTATTTATTTTTGTTTGATTGAGTGATTAAGATAAAAAGTTTCTAGTTTAATAAATTTTTTAATAAGAAATATATCTGATTATTTGAGAAATTTTGGAAAAAAGGAAAGCCGTTAATTTTGCAGGCATAATTAACATAATTACTTTAAAAAAAGTAATATTATGAAACTTAATTATTTACATCGAATGGGTTCTTGTACATTTGTATTTACTGTTTGAAGATTTAATATTCCATTTATATATTTGTTGATTAAATATCATTTTCAATAGTCATATCAATATTGAAGGAGACGTATGGTGATAATGGACAACTCGGTTGAGATTTTATAATACTCGTTATTTAATTAGCATTGTGTAATTCTTCATTGTAAATAGCACCCTTAACAAATAAATGTGGTAAATTTTCATTTATTTTTAAATAAATGTCTCCTACCACAATACTAACACCCGTAATAAAAATAATATTTATTAGAGTTTTCAATACATACTCTGAAGTAATATTGTTTTGAGGTAATTAAAGTTTTTTTTCTTTAAACAAGGTAATTAATGTTACTATTAATTATCTTAAAGTATTTATCTCATATTATTGATTATAGATATATTATATTAATTTAAGAAATAGTTAAATATATTATAAACTGTAAATTATATAGTACATTCATTTATTAACACTGACTGAAATTTATTATTAATAACTATAAAAACATTAAAAGATCTTAGTGTAATTAAAATACCAACATGTGGGTGGTTCGAGTGGTAACGAGCTCGAGCCCCTTTAGAAATTGGTCAGTTGTTTGATCATTGACTCTTGCGTTCGTGTGGAGAAAATATGTAACACTCCCCTTGGGCATTACATGGTGAACACATGCAGAAATAAACCTTAAAATAACACGGCTGGTTGCTTTTGGAAAATTATTTTGGAGACAATCTTAGGATTTATGAGAGCATGGAAACCTAGAAATGTAAGTGTTGTTTTGAAACCAAGTTTGGGGTGGCTACAAAGTTTATCATGTTGTTTTGGTTGAGAAAAAGAAAAAGAAAAATGGTTGAAGCCAAAGGCTTAAGAAAGAAAATGATTGCAAAAATGCAAAAAAGGGCAAAGTGAAAAAAAAAAGATGTAATAAAGTAAAAAGGTTGTAGTCACCCAAAGTATAGAAAAAATATAGAAAAAAAATTGAGAGTAAGATCAAAAATTATAATTTAACATTTTATGCTCTCATAAATCTTAAGGACTTAGCCTTGATCCTTTACATATCCTACCTTTAGCCAGGCCACATTACAACCTTTAAAAGACCTTTTGATGTTGCATAGATGTTTTTGTGGGAACTTTGTTGAGATGAAAATCAACTTCATGGAAAGTGCTCTTAAAATGTGAAAATTGAGTGAAAAGTTGATATCCTTGAGAAATTGAGCGAATGAATGAATTACTAAATACCCCTGTGAGGAAGGAAATTATTTGAACTCGGTGATCTCCTTTGTATATGTGACTTGGAGTGCGACACCCTACTCTAGGGTCATCACATTTATACCCAAATACAAAAATATAATTATATAACGCTGGTTACTTTTAGAAAATAATATTTTAGAGTGACTAACCTTATATGAAAATAGTGCTGAATTTTTTTTTTCTTTAAACATACAACATAAAACCATTATAAACATAAACAATATATATGTACATCTATATATATATATATATATATATATATATATATATATATATATATATATATATATATATAATTCATCGTCTATATTAGGAGATAACAAAAAGGCCTTTATAAGCATAGGCTATTCTCCATCCAACTAAGCAAAGAAGATAAAGATATATACATATCAACAACAACTAGTTCAAAACCGTCTCAAAAACTAATGGCTCTCCGAAGCCAAAATAAACTATCAAGACTCACTACCCCCGGAAACTATACCTAAAGCTGGTCAAGCTAGTGAAACCCATTGGGAAGACCATAATGATCAATCCCACCTACAACTGATGAGTCTGATGATGATGCCTCCCCTTCCGCTGCACCATCTGAAGAATCTTCCTCATCAACCGCAGGAGGTTGAAACTCAGAATCGTCCTCCATGTATTCCTCTGGATCTTCCTCACCCTCAACTAACTCCACTTCAGCTGGAGGTTCCCCAGGTCCTAACATCTGAAGAGGTTGTGGTTGAGGTAAAGGATCCATCATTCCATGCTCTTCCAGGTATTGAAGGTACAGCCAAACTGGTGGTAGCGATACCTCGACTGTTTCCACTACATGAGTTCTCTGATGTGGTCCTTCTTCTATTGTTCCAATAACTTCTGTACTAGGACCATGGTAGGTGGCGCTAAGTGCCCCAAGATTTATCTCCCAGGCACCACCAAATTGTGCCCGATCAAAAGTGATCGTACGAATCCTCGACTGCACCAACGGTACGTCCGGATTCATCTGAATATGTTGTAAGAGTGAGAAACCAATACATGGATCTTACTCAATAACCACACTCTAGCCATCAAATAACACATCAACATTTATCACGTACAATTAGTTATAAACGAACAGTTTATCAGTGGGTTTAACACCCCAAACATCATCCATAAAATTATGCATGACACTTCTATTCATCATCTAATTTTCGTCCTAATCTCATGAGATATCCCAACATCATATGAGTTGATCAGACTCCATAGCCACATCGGCTAACTTGGCCAATCGCCAACAAAGGTGCAACCTCTTCCCATCTTAAAAAGGCATACACATCCAGGCACACACAAGGCCAAACACATTGCTAATGTCCACAACCAGTGGCCCTACCATTAGCAAGTAAGATGGGGTCTCCATGTCCTCCCTAGGCACATGAGATAAATGCACATCGTAATTACCTTTCGCCGCTGGTAATTAATGCATTATGTCACAAACCGCAGTACACGTCACAAATGCATGCAAAACACTTTTGTTTTGTTCTTTTCTTTGTGCTCAATCTTTCTTTTGCCGAAGCTCAAAATGGCTTACGACTCACATAGTTTTAAAATACTTTTAAAACTTTCATTACAGCACAGGACCTTATTGTCCGAGTGCTCAATCACGACACCTCTCGACCGATGCACCAGTCTTAGGTTCGTGGTACTAGAAAACATCTTCAATGTTTCATCACAGTATACCTCATGTATACAATATAGGCCCTCAAAGTCCAAATGACTGAGTCCATCACAACACAGAACATTAGTACCCCGACGTCTCGGTTACTAAGTCCAACTGTATTTTCAACATTTTAAATCAACCTTTGATTTTTAGAAATTCCTTTTCCAAGGTAGAAATTCATTATAAAATCCTTAAATAATAAAACTTAGTTTTTTTACAAACCAATGAGTCACTTGAGGTTTAATTTCCTCGAAATAAGTATTGCCGTTTCGAAAATACTTGCCATCTACATTTTGCAAATTTGCCGTCAAATATTATTTTTAAGGCTTTTTGAGCCAAAACTTAACTTTTTCCACTTAATTAATTTTCAAAAATCATGATTAACTTATTTTCACCAATTAATTTCATAAAAGAATATTTTATAATATTCCGGCTTTTCTTACGTAAAATATTTTCACGGTTTCGCACTCGTTGTGACTCATAATTCACTTTTCCAAAAATAAATTATTAAAATAATAATATTTTCCAAAAACTCTTTATTTTTCTCAAAATAAATTCCCTTTAATATTATATATCAATATTTTGCCGTTAAAACATTGAATATAATTTGCGAAGCTTCTTAAAGCTTTTATCCGACTTACTTAATTTTTTTGCACTGACCACTGTCAGGCTTCTCACACATCAAACAACAGTTATATCACAGATATTTCCCAGGCAGATCATGCATCACAGTACATAGTATAATTGCAGATAAACAATTAAAGCAATTAAAACCACACAGATACAAATAACACAACAATAAACAACATAAATAAATACTAACAAACAAATAATTACAAACAACCACTGGATAGCATATAGCCATTGAATAGAATCCTCTGGTGTTCCCCCCTTACCTCTTGAAGACTCCTTGATAAACTTACAGACTCCTTCGGATTGTCAGTTACCTCGTAAATGTTGTACTCAACTAACCTTCAATCATTACAACCACATAATTACAAATCAAGAAACTAAAACATTCTAAACCCTAATACATAGTCACGGCCTCTAGGGTTTTTGAATGACTAAAACTTCTAATCATGATTAAGTTATGGATTAATGATCCTTAATTAACCTAAATCATAGATTAGTGACTAAATAACTAAGTTTAAAACTCAAAACTTCCTAACTCTTTTATACATAGGTTCGGCTTTAATAAGTTCATAGAGCTAGGGTTCTTAGTTTAACAAATCATCTTGGATTTATAAAGCATACCTACTAAAAGCTTGATTTCTAAGATCATTTATGAAAACCATGAACAAAACTCAACAAAACTCACCCACTTAGGGTTCGGCCATCATGAATATTTTTTGAGTAAAATAGTCATTTTTAAGGAACTAACATGGATTAGAGTGTGTAGTCATACATGCCATATAGAATACATGATCATACATGAAAACACATGAACAAAACTCTACCAACCCTAAGGTGATAGATTCGGCCAAAGCTAGGTTTTCAAGAAAAACATTTTTGATTACTTCATGCTCTTGGATTTAGATAGTAGACATGATATCTAGAAGATAGAAAGTAGTTTCATTATCATTAGATTTTCCTAGAATTTATTATGATTTTTCAAAGTTCTAGGATTAGAAACTTTAAAGTGATGAACAATCATGATATAAGCCTTGAATCAAGAAACTTGCTAAAGAACATAGGCATGATTAAGAATGAAGATTAGGATTTACCTCTTGAAAATCAATGACCAAGTAAATCCAAGAACTTGCTTTACAACTTAGAACTAAGGAACTTGTACTTTAGAGTTTTTAGAAGCAAATGGCAAAAGAAACTAAATGAAAAGTGAGAGTAGGGTATTTATAGTGAAAGTGGCGAAATCTCAAGAAAATTCTAGATGATGATGAGTTGTCATGTTCAAGGATCAAAATGCAATTAAGTTCTAAGGACCAAATTGCAAAGATTCCAATAGTTGAAGGACTAGTTTGCAAATTATCAATAGAATGTCATGATGATGATTTTGCCACATTAAATGCTAGCTTATCTTGACTTTGTTGGCTGATTTGATGAGTCAAAGACAAGTTAGGATAATTCAATGTATTTAGGAAGAATCAAGAACATTGTGGAAAATCTAGGATAAGGTAGAAACTTGTAGAAACTTATGGAAAATTCTAGATTCAACATGATGAGTCCAACAACAATGAGGTAGCCACATTTTACATGGGCTTGCGCATTGGGCTTGGCACATTTGGGCTTGATTTCATTTTCTTGCTTGTTGTGGGGCCTACTTGAAGATTTAAGCATTTAAGCTTAATGATAGGAAACTTAAATGAGCTTTTTGAACTCAAACTATGAACTAAAAATTTTGGGCTTCTAAGCCACGACCCTTTAAGATTAGAAACAAGGATTCTAGCCCAATCCACTTAGAAAAACTTAAAAAACTAATTTAGGGACAAAAGGGTAATTTACAGAAAGTTCAGGGACTTAACCGTAAAATTTCTAAATTTTCTATTTAACCCTGAAAAACCTTCTAGACTTAAAAATATGATTCATCCCCTTGAATCATCTCAAAATCCTAATATAAACCCTCTATCGGCTCTTAGAAACTCTAATTTCCCTTCCGTCGTCTACCCGATTACGCTTTCCGCCCGTAATACATAAATTATTTTTATTTCTTCCCAAAATAAATCTAAAAATACAAAGTTGTAGAAAATAAAATACCAAACTTAAGTCTTTCGTTCACGAATTAAAATTAGGTCTTTTGAGCAGTATTATTATACTGTCAATGGAATTCACGGGCCGGGTTTTGCCTGACTTTCCAACCTAAATTTTAATCATAGATTCCCACGGTCAAGTAGGATTGAATACTAACCTCTGGTTATTTAAAACAATTTTATAAAATTCTAATAAATTTATAAACACATTTATATGTATTACTGTTATTTAAAACAGTGAAATACAGGGTGTTACATGGAGCCCTTACTTAGAGTAATGAATGTATGATTGATATGATTCTCATGGTTTGAAAGTAGGTGAAATTGGGGGTTGATTAAGTAAAGTAATGAAAGGGGAAACATTGAGTAAGGGTAAATTGATGAAATTGCATGAAATTTGGGGCAAGAGTGATTAAGTCCACTGAGCTTACCTAATTTGAGTCTTTCAATTTGTTAGTTTGCTTGGGGACAAGCAAAGTTTAAGTTTGAGGTATTTTGATAAACCGTTGGTTCATCTAGTTTTATGACTAGAAAGACCTCAATTTTGATACCAATTATGCGAGTTCATTATCGTTTTACCCTAAATTTGACTTTAATTGTTCACAAGCAATTCCTTTTAGTCTTAGGGATGATTTTTAGTAATTTCTTTTAGTTTCTTATCAAAATAAAGCATTTAATGCTACTTTTAATTCCAGGTTAAAAGTGAAGCTCGAGGAAGCTAGGAAAAATAAAGGAAACAAGAAAAAAGGCAAATTTTGGCTATTCGCCTCGCGAGCAGAAGCTCACCTTGCGAGCCAGAGGAGCAAATCAAGCAGGAACAGGTAGCCATTCAGCCTCACCTCACGAGGCAGTGCTCACCTCACGAGCCAGACTCAGTGAAATGAAGATCATTCGGTCTTGCCTCACGAACCTTGTCTCACCTCGTGAGAAATCCAAATTTGAACTGGAGCCAACTTAAGATTCGAATCGCCAATCTTTGCTCGTCCCGCAAGCGCGCGCAGATTCCAAACCTTATAAATAGCTTGTTTTAGGTCAATGATAGGAGTTTTGGATTGGAGAATTGTAATCCTAGTTTACTTGGAGCTGTGTAGTGTATTTTGAGTCAGTTCTTGAAGGATGAATGCATATATTACTTTTTTCGTTGTTTTCGTCTCTATGAGGAACTAATCCTCATTTCTAAGAGAATGATGAAGATACATTTGATGGAATAGTTTATCCAAGTAATATTTTCTTATACCCTCATCTCTTTTCTTGTTCCTTAGTTCTGTTTTGTTTGCGTTAATCATGTGGCCAGTGGTAAACTAGTCTAGTGCGTTGAAGCTGGGAAGCAATTCGTGCTTAAGACTTGAATTAAGAACAGCGTTTGAACATTACTAGGGATAGAATAGGAAAGCAGTGCAATCGTTAAACGGAACCAAGAACTTAATAAATCTAGTTGTGGGTTGAATAAGTTGGGAAATTGACGACTTGCAATTGCATGTAGATAATTCCTTTTGAAAATCGGAAGTGACATTAGGATAATTGAGGGTTACCGGTTGACAAGAAATGAAATTGAAACTAGGGATAATGAGATGAAACACTTAGGTAACTTGCTTGATAGGGTAGGTGAATTCATGACCTTAGAACCTTAATCATAATCAAATCTCATCACAATCTTTTTGTGTCTTTAATTAATTGTTTCAATGTTTGATTTAATTTTCTCTCTTAATAACTACTTCTCTTTGACTTGGTCAACACTTCGAAATTCGTTATTAAATTGGTTAAATTGGTCTTCCAATCCTTGAGTTCGACCTTGGTATTTACTTACGGTGTTTTATTACTTGCAATGAAACGGTACACATGCCGGATAGTCATCACCAGTATACACATAAAGGGGAGATTGTAACGTCCGTTATTTTTTTATGTGTTGTTTACATGAGAGGATTAGTTTTAAGGCTTCGATTATATAGTTAAGATGTTGTTTGAGGCATAGAGACCCTTGCATGGAAAGTACGCAACCTTTTGGAGTGAGTTTGAACGTAAGAATAACTTAGGGTTTTCCCTGACTATCGTCTTTAAGACGTATGAGTGTGAAATAAGAAATTTGGAGTTAGAATTGAGATTACACATTTTTTATGGTTTGAGGTTGTTTATTAGTTCTTAATGAGCCTATATCTTAAATTTGAGCTTAGTCGGACGTCGAACGGACCCAAAACGTAACGAGTTGACTTCTAGTCAGAAGTCAACGCTCAAACGTGGGTGTATCCATAATCAAGCGCCCTAGTCAACCAGACAAGGTCATGCGTTGACCTCCACATGTCATTCAGGGCTAACGTGGCACCTCCTGATAGGTTGCATGGCATGGTGGCGTACCTGCTTCCCACGCTCAAGCGTGGCCCTTTTCACGCTCGAGCGTGGCAGCATGGTTCAGCAAAAATAAAAGGGACTGAAGTGAACCAAGTTCACTTAAGTCCAACTGATAAAAACAGAAATAAGAGCACACAGAGAGCTGAGAAACACAGAAAGGACAGTGTAGAGAGAGAAGAGAGAAGAAACCTAGAGAGAGAAAGAGTTAGAGCTTGAGTACGACTTGCTCGATCGTCCTGTCACGATTCTGGTTACGTGGTTGCGTTCGTGGCGACGATACCTACATCGTTATCTTCTTCTTTTCTTCAATAGAGGATGTAAATCCTACTCTCTTTAAGTCGAAATATTGTCCGTTACGTTTCTTGAAGTATCTTTCGTTTCATTTATCGGAATTCAATTCCGTTTTCAAATTTGAACTCGTGGTAACGTACTCGTCGTAATGTGATGCTTAGGTGAAATTTTGGAGGCTCGGAGAGCTTGGTTCTAAGCAAGGCAGATTCGAGATCATAGAGGGAACGCTTGTTTCGTTACGTATCGGTCAGCGTATGACTTTCCAGGTGGGGGAAAGAATTCATTTAACATCGGAAACGGCACAGTGGTGTTTAATTCGATAATGGCGTAGGGCGACCTAAACCCTACTCGAGATCAAGTAACAGACAATGTCCATATCACATTGGAGACTACTTAGTGGTACCAATGATGATATTGAGATTATGCGTTTATCATCGTTACGCTTAAAATATTTTATTTTATTTATGAGGTTGACTGTTTGACTGTTTGACTGCCATTGATATGATGCTTGATACATGATTTGTTGACTGGATTATGGCATGTGATTATATTATTATTTTTATTATTTTATATATAATTGGAGATGAGTGAATTTATGACATATTGGTATGATTGTAATGATTATAATGATGACATGAATGTAATGATTATGCTTAGAGATTGAGTAAGTGATAAGACATGATGAGTCATGGTGATGTATGTGGGAAATTCATACTATATGTGTTAGTAGTGCCTAACCAAGATGACTATTGTGATATGATGATGAGATTGATGAGGCGAAACTATTGTTGAGATTTATGAGTTAGAGAAGAGCGGTTAGGGCACTAGGGGGTGACCTGAAACATGGTTTATGATATGGTTGACCTGAAACATGGTCTGTGGGATCTATTCCTTGGAGGGTGAATTCTCGGGGTTTAGGCTATCGGTGGGACCGTCCCAGACATTATTTCATTATTTTGCAGCTATAGTTCATGCTTTGCATGAGCACCCTAACCGTGGTTCAGTGGTGTGCACCGTCGTGTATTTCTGAAACTATAGTGCCATTGCTTTGCATGGGCATCCTCCATCCGTGGACGAGGATGTGCATTGGGGCCTCTGGAGGCATGTCGTTATGGATATCCGGATATGTGGTCGAACTTGATGAGATGATTCATACAACATTTGCATTGAATCATGATGGAGGGTAGAGGAAAAATCTTTGACGTGGATTAAGGATGGTTGTATTATATATATATATATATATATATATATATATATATATATATATATATATATATATATGGATGTTTAGTGTGATGTTATAGAATTAAATGTTGCTAAACCTTTTCCACGTTTGGCATTATATTGTTTCTTATCCCCTTTTATTTTGCTGTGTGTTTGTTTATTTATGTTTGTACCTTAGACCCGGACTGGACTGATGATGTATTGGGATCATCCCTGGACGACCCAAGATGCGGGGTTTCCCCTCATTGGGAAAATTCAGTTTGAGTTCGTGGACCCGGTCACTCGTTTTACTGTATATACGGGTCCAGTATCAGTAAAGTATAGATCATGCAGGGAGCCCCACTAGGCTTAGTGGGCACTTTCAGAGCAGGCATGATACCTCAGATGCCGCCGATGCAGGGCATGACCCCAGTTCCCTTTATGGTACCATTTGAGTCACTTGTGCCATGATTTGGACCTGCACCGGTACCCGCACCTACACCGCACCAGAGCTAGAGCTTGCGCCTGTATAGGAGGAGGACCCAGTTGCTCCAGTTCCAGACTTGGTGCTTGTTCCCGAGGTACCAGCACCTCCAGAAGTCAGAGCTACGGTTTCAGAGTCTTCCTGAGTATCTTCCAGACTACATCCCAGAGACAACAGGCTTTATAGGCAGATGCTTTAGAGGCAATCAGATAGTAGTTCTTCCAGTGGTAGTGGAGGAGTATCTGGACTTTCAAGACCATGAGATGCTAGCGAGGGTGATAGTATATGATGGCTCGGGCTAGTGCTATTAGCTTAGGTGTGAGTGAGGTTTTTCCTTTATTTTGAGAGGGGACTGGGTGTGGAGAGAATCAGTGAGGCATATTTATTTAGTCTTTTGATGTATTTTTGTTACAATGCCGTTAGTTGTATATTTTGGGATCCTACTGATGGGAATCCCTTGACAGTATAGTACCAGGAGGTTATGTATATATGGTTTTGTTTATGCATGAATGTATATATGTTGTTTATAATTAGGTTTTAAATTTTTCCGTCGTTTTAAATATCCACTTAACGATAATAATGCGATCAGGTTTTAATAATTTTTGGTTTGTCTTTTATGGGACGTCGGGGCGTCTTAGAGATCACCAAATTCAAACAATTGCCTTCCTCACAATGGCATTTAGTGATTCACTCATTCGCTCAAATTTTTAAGGTTTTCAACTTTTCACTCAATTTCACATTCCAAGCGCACTTTCCATGGATTTGATTTTCATCTAAACAAAGTCCCCACAGAACCATGTATGCAATATCAAAAGGTCTTTTAAAGGTTGTAATGGGGACTGGCTAAAGATAGGATATACAAAGGTACTAGGCTTTAAGTCCCTAGGAATTAAGAGAGCATGAAATTTCTACACTTTTATTTTACTCTAATTCCTTTTTCAAATTTTTTTCATTTTCACACTTTGGGTGGCTACAACCTTTTCCTTTGATAACCTTTTATTTTGCCCTTTTTGGCATTTTTGTATTTTTCTTCCTTTTTCTTTTTCTCTTTTGCCTTTGGCTCGTTGTAGGCACCCCAAACTTAGTTGCTAAACAACCCTTTTATTCGCTAAGCATCCATGCTCTGCTGAATCCTAAGATCGAGTGAACATGGTTTTTCTGGATTTTCGGCTTATAACATTAGGTCATTCATAAAAATAGGCTTATTAGGCTCAAATTGGCTAACCAAGGTGAAGTAACACAGGCAAGCACAGGAAGGGGGGGGGGGTTGAATTGTGTTTGTTAATAATTTTCGAAAACAACCTTTAAAACAATTTTTGCACTCAAGGAGATTAGAAACAGAAGCAAGAACAAAGAAAAATATCCTTTTAAAAAGACTTTAACAAAAACAATTTCAAAACCCCTCGGTCAGTAAGAAACAAATAAAGCTGTAAGAGTTAAGAGATAGAAAAATCACACAAGTATTTCTTTCTTACCAAGCCTCTTCAGGCTCTAACTCTAATAAAGAGATATAATGTTTGATCTTCTTAACTCACTATGTGTGAGAATATGACAGTTTAAGATCAGATGAATATTTTCACAATATTCAAACTAAGAAATACTGACTCTTGTTCTCTAACGAAATATGAGTATAAGTAAAAGTTGAGCTCATAAGGTTGTGTAGTCAAGAGTTCTCGTTTCAGTATCTCAGGTCTCCTATTTATAGTGACCTTCTTCTTCACTTGTATTTCTTCAATGGTTACTTTGAATAATCCCGTTTAGAGATAGTATTTAATGCAGGATATCCGTTGTGACTGATAGCTTGATTGTGGCAATGTTGAATAGTACTCTTGGTTATCGAGGTAGCATGAAATTGGAGGCTTACTGATGTGAGTATTGTAGCTTGAGAACTTGTTTTTCCTCCTTTGTGTATAATTCAACTTTTTCAGTCATAAAGTTGTCATCGTACAGATCGTTTTGCAGTATCTTATTATACGATTCTGCTTTTTGAATTTCTTGATGGTACTATGTTTCTTTTACAATAAGGTGAAACATTAAAGCAGATAAAACAAATGTGAAGAACAAATATTCTATTGAAATAAATATCAATCATTTGAAATAAATTCAAGAGATTCGGATTGTATTTAATTCATTCTAAGATGGAGCTCGTCTAAAAAGAACTCTGTCTACTTAGTTATATGAGAGACTAAGTCTGTTCCATATTTTATTTTGCTCGTCTGATGACGTGGCATATCCTCTTGTCTATCAAGTCTTCGGCCTTGATATTCCTCAATGAGTTATAAAGATCTCCGTCTGGTGACGTGGCGGTTAGAGCTCGTCTACTAGATTACTTTATTTTTCAGTTCATTTACTTCTACTAATTACTTCCGTGGCAAGATGGACGCGCTTATTATCAAGTCTTTGGATTTGTTGTATCTAACAAGTTATTTTGTGATAAGCCTCTGGCTCATCTAGTTTTATGGCTAGTATGACCAGGGTTTTGTGCAAATTATATCCTATTTTCACCCAAATCAGATTAGATTGTCCTCAAGCAAGGGTTTGAGTCTCTAAAGTAGTTTTAGGTTAATTTAACCAGTTTTGAGTCAAATAATGCACTTATAGTTGTTTCTTTGTTTTCAGGTTAAGTAGAAGTTGAGGGAATAAAGAAATAGGGGATTCGCCTCGCGAGAGTTTTCTCGCCTCGCGAACCTGAAAGCCAGGAGAACAGTAAAAATGTCATCCTCTCTGGTTCGCCCCACGAACAACACCTCGCCTCGCGGCCCTGAAAGCTGACTGTTCTAGAGAAATGCAACCCGTTCTGTGTCGCATCGCGGATACATGTCTCGCCTCAGGAGACTGAAGACCAGAAGCCATGACTGTTCCATTCCTCGCCACGCGAGAAGTACTTCACCCCGCGAGAAGACCAAACGTTGCTGACTCTTCATGACATTCGCCTCGCGAATGAGGGTTCGCCTCGCGAGTGGGCTAAATTTCTGAATAATTATAAAAGGCTGTTCTGGACAGATTGGAAGGACTTTTTTTTTTTGCTTCTCCATTATTTTTTCATTTTTCTGTGTGTTTTCGTTTTTCCATGGAGAACTAATTTTCTAGGATTAATCTATTGTAATCGATTTCCACTACACTTGAGGTTCTTGTATTTCCTGTTTTGTATGCTTTTCCCTTTTCAATGTCGTGCTATATATTTCTGTTTGCTTAATTCAGGAGTATATTGTGTTGTGTTGATTTATTTTCAGTGATATTATGTTCCTATAATTAATCGCGTTTGCTTAATTCGCGTGTGTTCGTTTCGTGTTCGCTTAGTTCACGAAGGGCTTAAACCCGTTTGCTTAATTCGGGAATAGGGACAAATATCTGTAGTAGTTGTTTCGCTTGTAAATTGTTGCTACAACCGGGAGGGGATTAGAATCTGCTTAGGGCTTGGAAATTGCATGAACCTATGATAGTTGGGAAATCGAGAACAATAGATTAATCGTATTTAGCTATTTGATAATCTTTTCAACTGCTCTGTTTTCATTGCTTTGTTTTGCTTTGTTTCTTATTTGCATTCCAATCCAACCCCCCCCCCCCAAACTGATTTTTGTGATAAATAACACTTCAAGAGTCCTTGTTAGACGACATCCGAGTTGTCGCCCTAAACTACAGTTTTAAAAACCGCTCGTCATTTTTGGCCCGTGCGCGACAGCGCGACAATTTTGGTATTCTTCTAGCAAACATTTAGAGCCTCGTTCAATTAAGAAAACCAGTCTACTAAATTAAATAAACAAGTAACTTTACCAAGGTAAGCAACCCGTCTATAAGGGTGGACGCGTATTTTTCAATAAAAACTTATCCTATGTTTTCTTATATTAAAGTATTCCTGCATAACTAAAAGCACATGTTAGATCTTAACTAACACTTTGCCAAGCAAATTTAATCCCTTTGTTAGAATCAAAACTTAGAGATTATTAAATCCAAAATCACTTTGGTTCCAACAATCTCCCCCTTTTTGATGATGACAAAACTAATTAAATTTGAAAACAAAGTATAAGAGTGCTTGCAACAGTTTATCATACTTAAAATATATAAGGGAATAAATAAACATAAGTATCAGAGCAGTAGATATCAAAGCAAATAAGCAAACATAAGTATCAGAGCAGTTAGGAAGTAGAAGAGAATGTGCAAATGCAGACTAATATAAGCTTTTCAAAACTGACTTTTTATATATGAATATAAACGAATCTCTTTTCTTTTCTTTCTCACCCTTTTTGTCATCAGCCAAAAAGGTAAGAGGAGAGGACCATCATTGTCAGTATAAGAGAAAAAATAAATAAAAGGTAAAGGTTAAGCAGAAGGAGGTGGTGGAGGAGGAGGGTTCTGAGCCTGACTTTTCTTGAAGTGCATGAGGAATTCCAACATTTTATTGACAACCTCTAAGGTTGGAGCCATTGAAGTCTGAACTTGATGTTGGACATCCTTCTTAATCTTCTCAATCATCTTTTCAACCTTCTCATCAACTATCTTGCCAACCCTTTCATCAACTATTTTTCCAAGAACCTCTTCAAGATTAGATGGCAGAGCCTGTTGCCTTGAGCTTTCAGTAGACTCTTGAAATGTACTTAGTGTACTTGAATGATATGACGGGTGCATCACAACTAGAGCTAATGGTTAGGAAGATTGTCTTTCTGATGAGCTCTGATGGTGAATTGATTCAGCTGTTTCCTCTAAGCCGACAGTAGTGGCAATTTGACCATGTTCTTCAACAACAGGTTCATCTGCAATAGGCTCTGAAGTAGGTGGAGGGATTACTGAGACTTCCTTTGCCCATCTAATGGGGTAAATGAATTCCACATTCTTACTGTTTATAGGAAGTCCCCAGAGGTCTTTATATATCATATATCTAAAGTTTGAGAGACCACACTTCCCTCTGACCTTGGGAATAACCTTATTCTCTTCTTCAGACAGACCAGAGGAAGATGCCTCTCTGGTGTAGTGGATAATATGAGATTTCCAGAAATCAGCAGCTCTATGTTCATTGATCAACTCAATGGATTTAGTATGCAAAAGAAAATCAAGCATTGAGTAGTCAAAGGTTTCTTGATGTAGATCAAGCATTGCTGATTCAACTTCAAGCATCCCTTGAATCTTCTGTTTTTCATGTCCTTGTCCTTATTTTGATCTAACATTGGCAGTCTTGGACAGATCCTTTAAGGCATGATTCCAATTCTGGTTGCTTCATTATGTCTCAGCCAGGATGCAGGGACAAAATGTACGACTCTATCAACTCTGATTTGACTGAATTCCCACTTCAGCATTTCATAGACGAGCCGATCCAGAAATAAGTCAGAGGCCTTCCCATAAACTCTGGGATGCTCAAAAGACACCCAGTTTGTATCCCTGGGCATGATCATGGGAACATGATTTGAGGATCTTTCTCTATGCTCAGGGATTGTAGGAAGATTTTTCCTATTGGAGTCAGTCTCCTAGACAGGTATGATATGTCTCTCAACTCCATTAGCGAGGGGTAAGAAAGGAGGAGTTTTGACAAGGTTAGGGTAAATTTTTCTCGGGGGGAAGTTGTTTAGGGGTAGGTGAGTGACTAATAATCCTAAGTTGTTGTGCATTTGAGAAGGCACAATTTTTTTTTAATTTACAATTAGGATTAGGTAGGTAAAGGGGTTCAATAGGTGGGCTGACTTCTTCCTCATACTCAGGTAGATGATACCATCTGTTTGGAATATGTTCTGGTCCATGTTGGTGAGAATGAAACATAACTTTCCATTCCCTTTTTACCTTGGCACAATCCTTAGATTTTCCATTGTAAAGAACAAAAATTGGAGTGAAGGGAAATAAGGTTCTCAATGGTTTGGGGAAAGGAGCACCAGGGGAAATGACATCATCTGGTTTATTGAACCAGGGATCATCGGCAGGGATAATAGGTTGAAATTATGGAGTGGCTATTTGTGTTGGTTGGGGTGAAAAGGGTGTTGTTTCTAAACTAGTCACTAAGGCATCTACTGCTATTTGAATAGGATCATTAGTAGAGATGTTTACCTTAGAGGTCTTAGTTGATCTGGATTTTCTTGCTGGTTGCCTTCTAGGTTTTGTTGGAACAGACACAACGGCCTCAGCAGCAGCAATGGAGGTCTTCCGCTTTTTCAGAATTGTACTGATAGGAATGTTGTCCCCATCAGCTTCCTCATCTTCATTATGAGAGAAGATAACTCTTCTTTGCTTCTTTGTAGCATGGGCATCAGAAGGTTCCCTGATAATAATGACACTAGCTGATCTCTTAGGGGCAGGCTTCCTTGTTGCAGTGGTCTTTTGCCTAGTTACTCTTTTTACTCCTAGGACTTCAGCATTGTTTTGTTCCACCATCTATTCTTTAGCTTTCATCAACTCCTCAGTCTTGGCCATTGCTGCAGCAGCATAGGTACTAAGGTTCATGTTGGCTATATTCATTTTACCAAAATCTGCAGCCGACATTGGTTTTTCAGTTAATATCCTAGTTTGCTCCTCAGGAGTCTTTGCAGCAAGAATCTCATGAATTCCTTGAGCCTTGAAATTCTTGGAATGAAGATGGCAAAAAGGAAATGTTGAGAGACTTTTCTTATTCATCACAGTGTCTCTGAATCTTCCGTACATAATTCTTGTAAGATTGATCTTTGTTTCGGTGAGAATATGGCAGAGGAAGAATTTGTACAGAGAGGAGAGGTTGTCTTTGGATCCAACCTTATGAAGAACCACCTTGTTGAGAAGCTGATGAAGGATGCGAACAATGTTCTTCATTTCAATAGCCTTCCAAGTGTGAGTTTTGACTGTGTCTTCTTCCATGAGAAAGATTTCGATAGTCTCAGAGCCACCCAAGTCCTCTTCCCATGACTTAGTAAAAACTAAACCCTCATGAGCACGGAAAATTGCATCAACAATAGTCTTCTCCGAGACTACAATCTTCTTTCTTAACACCGTTGAGAAAAAGTCAGTATCAGTCACTTGGACGTTTCTCCAGAAACCCCTGATCATGTTGGGAAAGACAGAGACCTTCTCTGTGAAGAGTCCTCCCCACCTGCTTGCATTAACATATTTGCTTATGTCTAGATTGTAGTCTTGCAGTACTTCAAGATTGAAATGATGCTCTATTGCCAAGTTGAGCTTGTCCACGTTAAAGGTTGAAGAAGAAGCCATTTTAGGTGATCAGAGAGCTTAGGGTTTGAAAGCAAAGAGAGGGAGAGAGAGTGAGATAGCTCAAGAGGTTATGGAAATGTAAAGATTTTCTCAAAGGGAAAATATTACTTTTAATGGAATTTTGAATCTCAAAGGTTAAAAAAAACTTTTGACATGACATGTCATTATGATAAAACAACGTTGGTAACTTGGAACTATAAAAAGGTCTTGATGGGATTGATGGAAGTACTGACTCAGCAAAGAGAATAAAGGATAAATTTGTCTTGAGACAAAATAAATGCATTTATTAACACAAAACAAATATGCTTAAACATAGGCAGATGTGAACTCATCTGAAACTATACAGTGGACGCGGTAACCAGTATCAGTGTACGCGTCATATGGACGTGAAATACAAAATGCAATAGACGCACAATATTTTAATAGGGATTAGACGAGCATATGTAATAGATGCAGGATTAACAAAACAAATTTTTCTCGAGGCTAGATGCCTAAATTAATCCACACTTATCATATTAAGATGCTTCCTAATAAAGATAAATCTATGCTCTGCAAGAGGTTTAGTAAAGATAGATGCCCATTGATGGTCAGTATCTACAAATTGAATATCAATCACACCTTTTTGCACATAATCCTTAATAAAGTGATGTTTAATCTCTAAGTGCTTAGCTCTAGAATGCAAAATTGGATTCTTAGATACATTTATTGCAGCAGTATTATCACACATAAGCGGAATACTACTTACAAATACATTGTAGTCCTCCAATTGATGTTTGATCCAGAGAAGTTGTGAGCAGCAACTTGCGGCTGATATATACTCAGCTTCGGCAGTTGATAAAGCAATGGTACTTTGTATTTTGCTTGACCATGAGACAAGATTAGCTCCAATGAAGTGACATCCTCCACTAGTGCTTTTTCTTTCAATTCTATCTCCAGCATAGTCAATATCACATAAACCAATTAATCTGTAATCCTCATTTTTCTTAAAGCACAAACCAAGATTAGTAGTACCTTTTAAATATCTAAAAATTCTCTTAACTGCCGATAAGTGAGATTCTCTAGGATCAGATTCAAATCGAGCACATAACATACACTGAACATATTATCAGGCCTAGACGCAATAAGATATAAGAGAGATCCTATCATACCTCTGTATACCTTTTGGTCTACCTTTTTCTCTTTATCATCTTTCTTCGGTATGGAAGTGGGGTGCAGAGGAGTTTTCATTGGTTTACAATCATCCATCTTCAACTTCTTCAGAAGCTCTTTTGTATACTTGGTTTGGTGGATGAGCACCTCGTCCATGGTTTGTTTTACTTGAAGTCCAAGGAAGAATTTTAGTTCTCCCATCATGCTCATTTCAATCTCTTTCTACATTAACTTAGAGAATTATTTGCATAGAGACTCACTAGTACCACCATAAATAATTTCATCAACATATATCTGTACAACTATGAAATTAGGCTTAATGGATTTTCTAAATAAGGTTTTGTCAACCTTTCCTCTATTGAATCCATTTTCCATAAGAAAGGAACTTAGTCTGTCATACCAAGCTCTAGGAGCTTGCTTAAGACCGTACAAAGCTTTCTTAAGCTTATATACATGTTCAGGATGAGTTTCACAATCAAAACCCGGAGGTTTCATAACATAGACTTCTTCATTAATAAAGCCATTTAGAAAAGCACTTTTAACATCCATATAAAAAAGCATAATACTATGACGTGCAACAAATGAAAGTAGAATTCTAATAGCTTCTAATCTAGCAACAGGTGCAAAAGTTTCAGTATAATCTATACCTTCTTCTTGAGAGAAACCTTGAGCAACAAGTCTTGCTTTGTTTATGATTACCTTACCATTTTCATCAAGTTTGTTTCTGTAAACCAACTTTGTTCCAATCACTGATTTGTCTTTGGGAAGTGGATCCAGAGTCCAAACATCACTTCTTTCAAACTGATTGAGTTCTTCTTGAATAGCTAGAATCAAACCATCATTTAGCAGAGCCTCGTCTACTGTTTTTGGTTCCAACTCAGAGACTAGTGCATAATTGTCTTGTTCTTTGAAGGTTGATCTGGTTCTTAGCTTGTCATTGGGGTTTCCAATGATCTGATCTTGTGGATGATAATTTTTGAAGTACCAAGATTTTTGAACTGTACCATGTTGAGAAGTGGAAGTTTCTGGTTGTTGAATGGGGTCATCTTCTTGATCATCAAGTTTTATCTCAGGTGAGTCTCCTGGAAAGCTTAGATCAAGATCTGCAAAAGCTTCTTCTAGCTCTGATAATTTCTTATCAGGCTGTTTGTCATCAAACTTGACATGAATACTTTCCTCTACTATCAGAGTCATAGAATTATAAACTCTAAAGCCTTTAGATGTTTCAGAATATCCTAATAGTAATCCACTATCTGTTTTAGCATCAAACTTACCAAGTTGATCTTTAGTATTCAGTATAAAGTATTTACAATCAAAAGGGTGAAAATAAGATATGTTGGGTTTCTGTCCTTTCCACAGTTCATAAGGAGTCTTATTCAGGATAGGTCTAATGTATATTCTGTTTTGAATGTAGCAGGCAGTATTAACAGCTTCAGCCCAGAAGTGTCTAGGGACAGAGTTGTCATTGAGTATAGTCCTAGCCATCTCTTGAAGAGATCTGTTCTTTCTCTATACCACACCATTTTGATGTGGTGTTCTAGGTATTGAGAAGTTGTGAAGGATAGCACTCTCTTCACAAAACTTATGAAATAGCTCATTTTCAAACTCTCCCCCATGGTCACTTCTGATTGAAGTGATACGCATGCCTTTTTCATTCTGTACATGTTTGCAGAATACAGAAAAGACCTTAAAAGACTCATCCTTGTGAGTTAGGAACATAACCCATGTCCATCTAGTGTAATCATCTACTAAGACAAGACCATATATCTTACCACTCACAGAGGCAGTCCTTGTTGGATAAAAAAGATCAAGATGTAGCAACTCTAGTGGTCTATTGGTACTACCAACATTCCTAGATTTAAAAGAACCTTTGACTTGTTTTCCCTTTTGACATGCATCACAGAGAGCATCAGATTTGAACTTAAGGTTTGGTAGTCCTCTCACGAGGTTATGCTTGTTTAGCTTTGAAGTTAATTTCAAGCTTGCATGACCTAGCCTTTTGAGCCAAATCCATCGCTCATCTTCAATGGACACTAGACATAAGGCACTTTGATTTGATAGGTCCTCCAAGCCAATCTTATAGAGATTGTTTTGCCTTTTTGCAATGAATAAAAGTGATCCATCATCTTTCTTGACAATACACATGTTCTTATCAAAAGACACTGCATATCCACTGTCACATAATTGACTTATGCTCAGTAGATTATGATTCAAGCCATTTACTAAAAGAACATTATCAATGGAGAGAAAATGATATTTACCAATTTTACCTATACCAATGATTTTCCCTTTCTGATTTCCTCCAAATGTGACCCAGTCACCATCTTTGGGCTTAAGGTTTTGGAACATAGACCTTTCTCCCGTCATGTGTCGTGAGCAGTCACTGTCCAAGTACCAAGACATCTGTTTTCTTCCTATTGTTAAGCAAATCTACAACATGTATTATCTTATATTTAGGTACCCAAACTGACTTGGGTCCTTTCTTGTTAGTTGTCACTGGACGAGTATGCTTAGCATGTTTATTGTGTATGCATCTAGATATAATATGCCCACTTTTTTCACACACTTTACAAAAGGTGTTGGACGAGCTAGACTTAGCTTTGTTATATTTATTTGGCACTTTTGAAGCTCTATGCTGTTTAAGTGGTCTTGACGTTTTGTGAGATGCGTCTTGCTTCTCTTTGTCATAACCAAGTCCAGATTTATCATAAGGTGACCTAGAGTACCTTAAAATGAGACTAAGCTTATCTGTGCCACCTACAAGCTTTGATAGAGAATCAGTTTGATATGTTATATCTTGCTTCAGTTTTGCAACTTCACAAGAGACATCGGGTTCACACACCACTTTGTCAGCTAGACTGACATTCACTGATTTTAGTGTGCCGTTTTCATTCTTGAGATTTTGTTTCTTAGTGCAGACCCTATCATATTCTCTAGTCAGTTTAGAAAACTTCTTTTTGAGACTCTTATATTATCGTGATAGTATAGACGACTCATGCAACAATTTATCAATGGCATTTTAAAGAGTAGACGGGTCAGAGTCCATTACCTCAGCATCAGTGTATTCGCTGTTAGAAAATGGGGTATGGATCTGCAACAAAGAAGAAAATAATGGTAATGCACAATCTCTCACAATCCCCCACCATTTTCAAAATAAATCCAAATCCCATTATTCCGGAAATCGCATGCTTTCAGACAAAGGTATCTTGGGGATTTGAACCTTTTCTTAGTAAGCCATGGGTTTCGCTTATCCCTGAATAAAATGGTAGACAAGCTTTGAACCAAATATTCATTAGAACAAGCGTGCATGACTTACACATGAAATCTCGGTACCATTGAACGACGTGGTAGTATGACACATTTGGTAAGGCCTTGTGTCATGTATCCTTTTCATGAGAGCTTATAGAGTCAAGCCCAACTCTAAGAAGCGGCCAAACTTCACTCTCACATAGGTGGACTTTACCAGAAGCACCCCCATTAGTTGGGCACCTCAGCACATATATGCTATAGGTCCATTAAGAGCAAAAGCTCACCCTTTTCTTTTATGTCCTTATGGTTTCCAAGTACTTTTAAACCTGGGATGAATCTATTTGTCAAGTACTTTCAATCACTGTCATAGTGTACTTTGGCCCATTGAACTCAAGACTTGATGCTACTCAAGTGTGAGTCGGGTTTCCACCATTGGTGATCATGTAGATATGGGCTTGAGTCCCATCCCTAACGATGTTTTCAACACCATATCCCTTGTCAGTCCTTTCGTCAAAGGATCTGCAAGATTCCTCTCTGTTTTCACAAAGACTATGGATATTACTCCATTTGTAATCAAATATTTTACATAGCTATATCTTAGCCCAATGTGCTTGGACTTTCCATTATAAACCTGGCTATATGCCTTTGGTAGTGTTGATTGACTATCACAATGTATGGATATTGGTGCTATTGGCTTTGGCCAAATTGGTATCTCATACATCAAATTTCTAAGCCATTTAGCTTCTTTGCTTCCTACTGCCAATGCTATGAATTCTGCAGCCATGGTGGAGTCAAGAATGCAAGTTTGTTTCTTGGATCCCCAAGAAATAGCACCCCCACCAAGTTTGAAGACCCAACCACTTGTTGAAGCATGATCTTCTGTATAAGTCACCCAACTGGCATCCGTGTAACCTTCTAATACTGAAGGATACCCATTATAGTTCAAACTATAATTCATTGTCCCCTTCAAGTATTGCAATACTCTTCAGACATCATGCCAATGGTCTTTGCTTGGATTACTTGTATACCTACTTAGTCTCCCTACAGCATATGCAATGTCTGGTCTAGTACATGTCATGGCATACAATAAGCATCCAATTACTTTTGAGTATTCAAGTTGTGCTATTGGACAACCTTTATTTGGTACTAAATTAGTGTTATGATCAAAGGGAGTAACAACATATTGACAATCAAATTCATTAAATTTCTTTAACACCTTTTCTATATAATGAGATTGGGAGAAACCTATGCTGTCACCATCTCTTATTATTCTAATCCCTAGTATCACATCGGTTTCCCATAAGTCTTTCATATCAAAATTACTAGAGAGGAAACTCTTAGTTTTTTCCACCTCATCTAGATCAGTACCAAATATTAACATATCATCAACATATAAACAAATCATGACACCTTTTCCATTATGGAATTTACTATAAATACACTTGTCAGATTCATTTATTTTATATCCATTAGCTAGCATAACTTGATCAAACTTTTGATGCCATTTTTTAGGAGCTTGTTTTAGTCCATACAATGCCTTATTCAATTTACACACCTTCTTTCCTTGACCATTAACCACAAACCCTTCAGGTTGTGACTGTAGCGACCTAAAAAAATGACTATTTTTTCCTCTTAGAGAGAAAACATGGAGTCGCCACCAACTTTATTTTGTTTCAAGGAAGTTGGAAAACCTTTTAAGAAAATCTTTGGGTTCGGGAGTCGATTATGTCTAGGGACGACATGGAGACTTAACCCCACGACACCCTGGAACATCCATAAATGGTTACCCAAAATTAGTTGTGTAAATTATTAGTAACTTTGAAATATTTGTTTTACCCGTTGTGAATCTCTTTATTAAAACTAAAATGAGTTTGAACATGACACGTAAGTCCACAGGGCAACCTCTAAATCTGAAGGGTTGAACATGACACTTGTCATAGGGCAACCCAAAAAATAAGGTTGTTTTAATCAAGTGATCATCCTCTATTTTTTATGTAAAATAAATAATTTTTATCTCTTGAAAATGGGACAGAAATGTAGAAATGAAACTTTTTACCAACTTATTCAGAGAACAGAAGCACAGAGAAATAAGAATGTCAAGAGAAATTTATTAATAATATCAACGAAAAGAGCAAAGATTACCAAATGGGAGCAGAATAAGAATGATTTTGTTTACTCCTAGTGGTAAGATTTCAAGATTTATATTCAATCTTGCCGACTCCTTCTACTCTTCCTTCTTAACTACTCTAATAACAGGGAAGAGAAAAAGGAAACTCAGATCTCTAATCTCTCTTCCTCCCAAAGAAAAGGAGGCATATTTTCACTGTTTACATAATATTTCTAGGTTTTTGTTATGTCTCTAATGGAGAACTAATTCCCAGAGATTAGTCTGCTATAATCGGTTTCCGTCGACACTTGAGATTCTGTAATTCCCGGATCAACTTGCTTCTTCCTTTCAATACTATGTTGTATGTTCTGTTTGCTTAATTCAGGATTGTATAGAATAGGTATTGATTTATTTCGATGATCCTATGTTCCTATACCTAATCGCGTTTGCTTAATTCGCGTGTGTTCAATCGTGTTTGCTTAATTCACGAGTGCTTCACCCCGTTCGCTTAATTCGGGAATTAGGAACATACGTCTCGTAGTGCTAGTTTCGCTTGTTAATTGTCGCTACAATCGAAAAGGGATTAGAATCCGCTTAGGGCTTGGAATGTATATGAATCAATGATAGTGGGAAACCAAGAATAGTAGATTAGTCGTTTCAATTATTGATAATCACTTGTCGCTCTATTTTCTGCTCTGTTTTCTTAATTGAATTTCAAACCAACCCCCCCCCCCCCCCCCCCCCCCAAACTGATTTTTCTGCGAATAACAATCCAAGAGTCCTTGTGAGACGGTACTTGAGTTGTCGCGCCCTAACTGCAGTTTTTCTTAAAACCACTCGCTTTTTGACCCGTGTGCGACAACGTGTGAAAATTGGCGGCGTTGCCGGGGACTCTTGTTGTTATTAACGGATTTACTGATTAATTTCTGAATTAGTTCTGGCTACTAGGTCTGGTTGTTATGACTTGTTTTAATTTGATCCTGAAATTGAAAGAACTTTGCACACACGCCGTAGAGCAATTCAGGCTAGCACTAGTTCGCCAACTAGTAGTGATTCTGATTCTTCACTTAATTTTGATAACATGGCTGATCAAAGAACATTAAGATAGCTTATTGCTCCTGATGTTAATTATAATGGTTTGTGCATTGAATATGCTGACGTTGTTGCTCCTTTTGAGTTAAAATCTGGTTTAATACACTTGTTGCCAAGGTTTAGTGGTCTTGCAGGTGAGGATCCGCACAAGCATCTGAAGGAATTCCAAGTTGTCTGCTCTACACCTTTGAGACCGGAAGGAATAACTAAAGACCATATCAAGCTGAGAGCCTTCCCATTCTCACTTCAAGGTGCTGCGAATGATTGGTTGTACTACCTTGAACCGAATTCTATTACAACCTGGAATGATTTGAAGAGGGTCTTCCTAGAGGGATACTTTCCTTCCTCCGGAGCTGCATCAATCAGGAAGGAGATATGTGGTATTAGACAGGGCAATGAATCATTGGCTGAATATTGGGAGAGATTCAAGAAGTTGGTATCTAGTTGCCCTCAGCACCAGATTTCCGAGCAGCTGCTTATTCAGTACTTTTATGAGGGATTACTGCCAATGGACATAAACATTTTGGATGTTGCTAGCGGGGGAGCACTTGTTGATAAGACTCCAGCTACTGCCAAGCAATTGATTGAGAACATGTCACTCAACTCCCAGCAGTTCACAACCAGAAGCAGTTCTGTCGAAGCAAGGGGTGTGAATGAGATCCATGGTTCTTCTTCCAACAAGGCCCTTGAAACCAAAATTGATGAGCTTACTTCTCTAGTGAAGCAGTTGGCTGTGGATAAAGTTCAAACAGCAAGGTCGTGTGGTATTTGTACTTCTCCTGAGCACCTGACCGATGCATGTCCTATTCTGAAAGATGAGTCGGTCACTGATTTGCCTCAAGCATATGCAGCCAATCTTTACAATCAAGGCAACAATCAGAATAGGTACAGCCTCCCTGACCTCTCCACTAATAAGTACCACCCCAACTAGAGAAGCCATCTGAACCTTCGGTATGGGAATTCATCTGCACAATAGCAACAACCAATGTTACCGTTGGCACCACCACAGAACTCTCCTCAAGTGTCCACCTCTGCACATTCAGGACCTTCACTAGAGGACCTTGTCAAGCAAATGGCTGCACAAAATCTCCAGTTTCAGCAGCGAACAGACTCTAGTATTCATGCTCTGCAGACACAGATTGGACAACTTGCCACTTCGATGAATACCATGCAGCAAGCTCAAGGATCGAACCAACTACCTGCACAAACAGTGGTGAATCCTAATGCTCCAAATCCTAATGCGAGTGCAATTTCTTTGAGATCCGGAAAAGTTATAGAGCCAGCCCTTGAAAAAGGTAAGGAAACTGTTGAGGTAGCTCCTAAACCTTCTGTTGTTGTTGAAGCTGAGAAATAGTATGTGCCACCAATCCCCTTCACGCAAAGCGTACTGAAAAATAAAAAGATTGATGGGGAAGACAAGGAGAGGGAGATTCTGGATGTGTTCATAAAAGTGGCAGTGAACATTCCGCTTCTTGATGTGATTAAGCAGGTTCCAAAATATGCAAAGTTTCTGAAGTATTTGTGCACACACAAGAGGAGGTTGAAGGGAAATGAGAGAGTCAATTTGGGGCAAAATGGTTCAGCCCTCATTCAACCTAAGCCTGCACTTGAAAAGGTTACTGTTTCAGCCCTCACTCAGGCACTACCACAGAAGTGCAAGGATCCTGGTACTTTTGCTATTCCATGTACCATTGGGGATAGTAAATTCAACAATTGCATGTTGGATTTGGGAGCCTCTATTAATGTCATGCCTACTTCTGTTTTCAACAGTCTTGATCTTGGTCCTTTGGAGCATACAGGTCTCACTATTCAGTTGGCAAAGATTGATGTTGATGATGGAACCATGTCCATGGAATTTGGTGACATTGTTGCAAAATTCAACATTTTCGATTCTATGAAGCATCCCTTGGAAGAGCATTCTGTTTTTCAAATAGAGTTGCTCTCTGAAATTGTTGATGAAACTTATGATGATTTGGTTGCAGCTGCTGATTTTCCATCCATTTCTGGTTTTGATGATGTCTACTCATGTGCTGATTGCACTCACACTGACCCTTGTGCTATTTGTTCTGAGATTGATGCTGCTTTGGAAGGTGACAATGTGGATGAAGCGATTTGTTCAGCTGAAGTTCTTGACAGTACGGCTGCCCCAAACATACCATCTATTGAGCAGCCACCCTCCTTTGAGCTTAAGCCACTTCCTGAGAATCTGAAATATGCTTACTTGGAGAGGAATGAAAAACCTCCGGTTATAATTTCCTCTAACCTTGATGTTGACCAGGAAGCTAAGCTCTTGGGGGTTTTGAAGAAGCATAAGAAGGCGATTGGGTGAACCTTGACCGGCATACCAGGTATTAGCCCCTCCAGGTGTATGCATAGGATTCTGTTGGAGGATGGGGCTAAAACAGTTAGGCAGCCCCAAAGGCGGCTCAACCCCTTGATTCTTGATGTTGTGAAGAAGGAGGTAACAAAACTCTTGCATGCAGGTATCATATACCCTATCTCTGACAGTAACTGGGTGAGCCCAGTGCAAGTGGTGCCTAAGAAATCTGGACTCACAGTGGTAAAAAATGAAAACAATGAACTTGTTCCCACTAGACTCCAGAATAGCTGGAGAGTTTGCATTGATTACAGGAGATTGAACCAGGCTACTAGAAAGGATCACTTTCATTTGCCGTTCATTGATCAGATGCTTGAACGACTAGCAGGTAAATCAGACTACTGTTTTCTTGATGGTTTTTCAGGTTACTTCCAGATCCACATTGCACCAGAGGATCAGGAAAAGACCACTTTCACGTGCCCCTTCGGCACATTTGCTTACAAGAGGATGCCATTTGGTCTTTGCAATGCTCCTGGCACATTCCAGAGATGCATGATTAGCATTTTTACTGAATATATTGAAAATTGCATGGAAGTGTTCATGGATGACTTCACTGTTTATGGTTCCTCATTTGATGCATGCTTGCATAGTTTGAATTTGGTTTTAGAGAGATGCATTGAAACTGACCTTGTTTTGAACTATGAAAAATGCCATTTTATGGTTGAACAAGGGATTGTTTTGGGGTATATTATTTCTAAAAAGGGTATTTAGTAGATCCTGCTAAGATTGAGGTGATTTCTACACTGCCTTACCCATCTTGTGTTCGTGAGATTCGCTCTTTTCTTGGTCATGCAGGTTTTTACAGGCGCTTCATTAAGGATTTCAGCAAGATAGCTCTTCCTCTGTCAAACTTGTTGAAGAATGATGCCATTTTCAACTTTGATGACAACTGCAAAAAGGCGTTTGATTTCTTGAAGAAAGCCTTGACCTCTACCCCCATCATCCAGCCCCCTGACTGGACCCTCCCTTTTGAGATTATGTGTGATGCCTCTAACTATGCTGTGGGGGCGGTCCTAGCACAAATGGTGGGCAAGGCTGCCCATGTGATTTACTATGCTTCTAGGACTTTAGATGCTGCACAGGCTAATTACACTACTACTGAAAATGAACTTCTAGCTATTGTTTTTGCTCTTGATAAATTTAGATCATATTTGCTAGGTTCCAAGGTTATTGTTTTCACTGACCATGCAGCTTTAAAGTACTTGTTGATGAAACCAGAAGCAAAACCGAGATTGATTCGGTGGATGTTGTTGCTCCAAGAGTTTAGTGTGGACATTAAAGATAAAAGTGGAGCTGAAAATTTGGTGGTTGATCACTTGAGCAGAATAGAGAGGAATGAGGATCCTTCCCCCATTCAGGATGACTTTCCTGATGAGCAGCTTTTACAGTTACATGGGGTAACTCCTTGGTTTGCTGATATTGTTAACTATCTTGTTACTGGTGTTTTTCCAACAGGTGCAACTAGGGCGCAAATTCAAAAACTCAGGAGTGATGCCAAATACTATGTTTGGGATGATCCATATCTTGGGAAGTTTGCCAGTGATCAGGTAATTAGGAGATGTGTCCCCGACTATGAGGTTGAGTCTATTTTGCACTTTTCTCATGCCTCTCAAGTAGGGGGACACTTTGGGCCACAGAGGACTGCAAGAAAAGTCCTAGATTCAGGTTTTTACTGGCCCACCATTTTTAGGGATGCTTATGATGTTTACCGCACTTGTAGAGAGTGTCAGACAGCAGGTACAACCATCACTCATAAGAGTGAAATGCCTCAGCAACCTATGCTTTTCTGTGAGGTGTTTGATGTGTGGGGAATTGACTTTATGGGTCCTTTCCCTGCATCTTTTGGTTTTCTCTATATTCTGCTTGCTGTTGATTATGTTACAAAGTGGGTGGAAGTTGTCCCCACTAGGACTAATGATTATAGAGTTGTTGCAAATTTTGTCAGGTCCAATATTTTTTGTAGGTTCGGAATACCTCGGGCTATCATAAGTGACCAAGGCACTCATTTATGCAACAGCACCATGGAAGCTTTACTCCGGAAGTATGGAGTTGTGCACAGGGTCTCCACCACATATCATCCCCAGACTAATGGGCAGGCTGGGATCTCAAACAGAGAGATCAAACAGATCTTAGAAAAAGTAGTGCTACCAAATAGGAAAGATCAGAGCCGCCGTCTAGAAGACGCACTTTGGGATCAGAGAACAACTTTCAAGACACCAATAGGGATGTCTCCCTATAGACTTGTGTTCGGTAAGGTATGCCATCTTCTTGTAGAGATTGAGCACCGAGCTTATTGGGCGGTCAGAAGCTGTAATTTGGAAATGCAGAAGGCAGGCATTGAAAAGAAACTCCAATTACAGCAGCTTGAAGAGCTTAGGCTAGAAGCCTATGAAAGCTCTCGAATCTATAAAGATAAAACTAAGCACTTCCATGATCAGATGATTTCTAGGAAGGAATTCTCTGTGCGCCAACAGGTTTTACTGTTTAACTCCCACCTAAAAGTGATGGCTGGGAAACTTCGATCCAAGTGGATTGGGTCATTTGTTGTTACTAATGTTTTCCCTCATGGTGCAGTAGAAATAAAAAGTGCAGGTAGCAACAAGGTCTTTAAGGTTAATGGGCAGCATGACACGCTGTCGCGCACGCGTCAAAAAGCGAGCGGTTTGTAAAAATATGTAGCAAGGGGGCGACAACTCGAGTATCGTCTCACAAGGACTCTTAGGTTGTTGTTAACATAAAAAAGTCAGATTTTGGGGGGTTTTGGATATTTGAAATTAAATAAAGAAAACAAAGCAGAAAACTATGCAAACTAAATAACTATCAAATAGCTAAAAACGATCAACCTACTGGTTTCGGTTTCCCACTATCATCGGTTCATATAATTCCAGGCCCTAAGCGGATTCTAATCACTTTTCGATTGTAACATCAATTAACAAGCGAAACCGACGCTACGAGACATATGTTCCTAATTCCGAATTAAGCAAACGGATTAAGCCCTTCGTGAATTAAGCAAACACGAATTGAACACACGCGAATTAAGCAAACGCGATTAAGTTTAGGAACACACAATCATCGAAACAAATCAATATATATTCTATATAATCCTGAATTAAGCAAACAGAACATACAGAACAAATATTGAAAGAGAATAGCAATGAGTTCAGGAATTACAAAACCTCAAGTGGCAGTGCAAACCGGTTACAGTAGATCAATCAAGGAGACTAGTTCTCCATTACAAAGGGAACACAAAATACTAAACCTAAATTCGCAGCCGTCACTATCTAAAAAGAAAAGAAAAGGAGAATAGAAGATAAGATCTCAGTTCTGCCCTAAAACAGACTATAAATACAGATTCTGGGTTGCGGTCGCTCGTGAGGAGAATCTTATGAACAGTCCTTCAGTGTTTGGATTTCTCGCGAGGCTAAACATGATTCGCGAGGCGATCCAGAGAGGGTGACTGTTGCTGCTCGTGCTGGTCTTCAGGCTCGCGAGGCGAGCAGCCTCTCGTGGGGCAAAAACTTCTAGAATTGTTTCTCTTATTAACCTGAAAACAAGAAATAGCAGTAAGTGCTTTATTTGACTCAAAATCAACTAAATTAACCTAAAACTACTTTAAAGACTCAAAATGTTGCTTGAATACAATTACATCCAAATTTGGGCGAAAACGAGATTAAACTCGAATAAAACCATTGGCTTTACTAGTCAAAAACTAGTCGAGCCAGAGGATGATCAAAATACCCCAAACTTAAACTTTGGTTGTCCCCAAGCAAACTAAAACTTAAAAAGACTCAGACTTGGCAAGCTCAAAGGTTCAATCAAATTCCGCACAAATTTCAAGCACTTCATCAAAACAATTTTTTTCCTAATGATTTCCCCCCTTGCAACAATATAATCCCCACATTCATTTACTTTAAACATTGAGAATTCTACCATTCATGCAATCAGTAATCTAAGCAAGGGATCCAAGTTACACACAAAAGGGAGATCACCAAATTCAAACAATCGCCTTCCTCACAAGGGGGTTTAGTGTTTCACTCAATCGCTCAATTTGTCTAGGCTATCAACATTTCACTCAATTTCACTTTTAAGAGAACTTCCCATGAATTTGATTTTCATCTCAAAATGGTTCCCACGGAAAGAAGCATGCAACATCAAAAGGTCTTTTAAAGGTTGTAATGGGGCCTGACTAAGGGTAGGATATTCAAAGGTACTAGGATTAACTCTCTAGGAACTAAGAGAGCATGAAACTTTTTACACTTTTGAATTTCCACTCAAATTCCTTTTTCCATTTTTCTTTACGCTTTTGGGTGACTACAGCCTTTTCCTTCTAACACCTTTTTTGACATTTTTGCACTTTTCTTTTTTTTTCTTCTTCTTCTTTTTTTCTTTTTGCCCTTTGGCTCCAACCTTTATATTTTTCTTTTTTTTTTCACACCAGAATGACATGTCACATCCTTGTAGCCACCCAAAACTTAGTTTCTTATAAACCTTCTCTTGCTAAGCTTCCATGCTCTCCTAATCCTAAGATCGGGTTAACATGGTTTTTCAAGACTTTGGCTCATAACATAGGGTTATCAAGAATTAACAGGCTAATTAGGCTCAATGGGGCTAACTAGGGAACATGCATTAGGGACTGGGTCAATTTAGGCCAAGTGGTTATTTACAAAGAAAATTGCCTAAATCATCTGATGCAATCACATAAACATGCAAACCATGAAGAGACTCAAGCAAATTCGGGAAAGTGCAGCTCAAAAGTGATTCACACAGTTAAAAACATGTTGGAGGCTCAAATCATCACCTGGACATTTTTGCAAATTGTTTGACCGAGATTCTATCCCTAGTGTGTGCACCCCTTCACCCCAAACTTATCATAAATCATGCAATCACAGCAAAATATCTCAAAGTTCAATTTTCAATTTTTCACATTGGGATCAATTTTTCAATTTCAAAACTTAGGGGGAAATCATCAATGGTAAACACATATTATGCAATCCATCAGCAAGATTGCCGACACAAGACTCAACACACAACTCTTGATCTTCTCAAATTATTCAAGAGCTGAAGAAAACCAAACAAAAACAAGGAAAAGAAAAAACTAACAAGAAAATGAAAATAAACTAGAGAGAAAGGGTTAAGAAAACTCATTGAGGGGCTTCCGCCTGGATCCCATTGCTTGTAGCATAAGGCCCATGTGATAGACAAAGGGCGGAAGCTTATTCCATGGTCCCATAACTTGCAGCCTCGATACGGGAGTGGGCGCTTGACAATTATGGTTACCTCACCAAGTGCGGCGGACTTCTCACTCCCTCTTGTGTCAAAGATGACCTCCTTGTCAACAAAGTTCTCCCAATAAAATTGGGGGTCAACCCCTTGGACTGGCCATGGTGCAAAATCCAGTCTCTCAGGCAGAGGCTTCAACTCCATTGCCAGTTGTTCCACAGTGGGAGGTGGCAAACAGGTAGAGAGGGTTACTGGTGTCGCTTCAGCTTCTGCACGATCTTCATTCACCGCATTATCCAATCCATCACCTGCTATACATACAGAAATCTCAGCACACACCACACAAAGGTTGGTGTTAGTACAATCAGTACATATGGTACAATAAACAAAATCAGAAAAGGCTTGAATATTTGGAAATTCAACACACAGTTCATCAGTAATAGTGTTCTTGACATTATTATTAAAATCATGTTCAAAAGAAGTATTGTCAAGAACAACTATTTGTGAATCTGTATGTTCTTCAAGGAGACGTTGAGTTTGCAGTGCAGCCGAGGTGGAGGCAATGTGATCAATTTGAGCGGCCAACTTCTAAAATTCAGCTTCTATCCTCTGTTGGCTTTGATCCATTTGAGCGGCCAAATTCTGGAAACCAACTTCTATCATCCGTTGATTGTTCTCTGCCATCCGTTGATTGTTCTCTGCCATCCGTTGCACCAATGAGGCAATCTCATCCAAGCTGCCTTGTCCTCCACCATGTTGGCCAGAGTAACCATTCACTCCAAACATGCCAAAATCACTGCTAAACTCATAACCTCCAGCAAAGTTAGGATAATATATGCATGGTGGTGGCTCATAATCAACATTAGGCATATAACCATGCATGTAATTATCCATGGAAAGCACTAAGATTCACAACCAGACAAAGTAGCCGTAACTAATTCGGCAATGCACTTTTTTTAATTTTTTATTTTCTGTTAATAACAACAAGAGTCCTTGTGAGACGATACTCGAGTTGTCGCTCCCTAACTACATATTTTTACAAACAGCTCGCTTTTTGACGCGTGCATGACAGCACGTCAAAATTGACGCCATTGCCGGGGATGTGGAGTTTGCAGTGTAGCTAAGGAGGAAACGATGAGAGCATTTTGAGTGGCAAAATCCTGACGACTTGCCTCCATCCTCTGTGGAAATTCAAGATTACTTGCTTCCATCCTCTATTGAAATTCGAGATTGTTTGCTTCCATTTGTTGATTGTTCTCTACCATCCGGTGCACCAATTCCTCCAGACTGAGTTGGGCTAGTGTAGGGTCAGGCTGATATTGCTGCTGGTGTATCGTCAAAAAGTGAGCGATTTACAAAATTGTAGTAGAGCGCGACAACTCGGGTATCGTCACACAAGGACTCTTGAATTGTTATTCACCATAAAAATCAGTTTTTTTTGGGGGGGTTGGTCTCGAAATTCAATTGCAAAACAGAGCAAAGCAGATCAATAAAAACAGAGCAGTTTAAAGGATTATCAAATAAGCTAAAGACGATTAATCTACTGTTCTCGATTTCCCAACCATCATCAGTTCATATAAATTCTAAGCCCTAAGCAGATTCTAATCCCCTTTCGGTTGTAGCAACAATTAACAAGCGAAATCGCTACTACGAGATATATGTTCCTAATTCCCGAATTAAGCAAATGGGGTGAATCACTCGTGAATTAAGCAAACATGATTGTACACACACGAATTAAGCAAACGTGATTAAATATAGGAACATAACATCACCAAAATAAATCAACACAAACACTATACACTCCTGAATTAAGCAAACAGAAATATATAGCATAGTATTGAAACGGGAAAAGCAAACAAAACAGGAATTACAGAACCTCAAGTGCGGTGGAAATTGATTACAGTAGACTAATCCAAGAAAATTCATTCTCCATAAAAACGTAGCACAACCAGAAAATCTATAAAAAAACAGTGGATAATCAAAAGTGTCCCCTAATCTACCCAGAACAACAATTTATAACTTTCAGGATATGCGCCCTCTCGCGAGGCGAACACTCACTCGCGAGGCGAATCTTATGAAGAAATCTGAAACGTTTGGACTTCTCGCGAGGCGAAGAATGTATCGCGAGGCAAGGAATGGAAGAGTCTTCTTATTACGCCCGTTATGAGAATCAGGGCCTGGGCGTGATGGATTTTGGTCTTCAGGCTCGCGAGGCGAGACATGGTTCGTGAGGCGACACAGAAAGGTTTGCATTTTTTGGAACAGTCGGTCTTCAGGCTCGCGAGGCGAGAAGAGGATTCGCCGGGCGAGACATAGAGGATGACATTCTGCTGTTTCAGGCTGGTCTCAGGTTCGCGAGGCGATTAGACTCTCGCGGGGCGAATACTTCCAGGATTGCACTTTCCCCTGTTTCTTCATTCCCTTGACTCTAAGTTAACCTGAAAACAATGAAATAGCCATAAGTGCTTTATTTGACTCAAAACTGGCTAAATTAACCTAAAACTACTTAAACGACTCAAAATGTTGATTGAGGACAATCGAGTCTAATCTGGGTGAAAACGAAATATAATTAGCACAAAACCATGGTCATACTAGCCATAAAACTAGATGAGCTAGAGGCTTATCAAAATACCCCAAACTTAAACTTTGCTTGTCCCCAAGCAAACTAAAACTCAAAAACTCAAAAAGACTCAAGACATGGCAAGCTTAAAGGACTTAATCAACTTTGCACAAATTTCAAGTAATTCATCATAATAATGTTTCCTTCAATGGCCCCCCCCCCCCCCCCCTTCAAACAAAGCAATCCCCACATGCATTTACTATAAACATTTGAGAATTTTGTCATTCATACAATCAGTAATCTAAGCAAGGGATCCAAATTATACACAAAAGGGAGATCACCAAATTCAAACAATCGCCTTCCTCACAAGGGAATTTAGTGTTTCACTCATCCTCTCAATTTGTCTAGGCTATCAACATTTCACTCAATTTCACTTTTAAGAGCACTTCCCATGAATTTGATTTTCATCTCAAAATGGTTCCCACGGAAACATGCATGCATCATCAAAAGGTCTTTTAAGGTTGTAATGGGGCCTGGCTAAGGGTAGGATATACAAAGGTACTAGGCTTAAGTCCCTAGGAACTAAGAGAGCATGAGCATTTTTACACATTGAACTTCCACTCAGATTCCTTTTTGTATTTTTCTTTATGCTTTGGGTGACTACGGGACATATGTTCCTAATTCCGAATTAAGCAAACGGATTAAGCCCTTCGTGAATTAAGCGAACACGAATTGAACACATGCGAATTAAGCAAACACGATTAAGTTTATGAACCCACAATCATCGAAACAAATCAATATATATTCTATATAATCCTGAATAAAGCAAACAAAACATACAGAACAAATATTGAAAGAGAATAGCAATGAGTTCAGGAATTACAAAACCTCAAGTGGCAGTGCAAACCGGTTACAGTAGATCAATCAAGGAGACTAGTTCTCCATTACAAAGGGAACACAAAATACTAAACCTAAATTCGCAGCGGTCACTATCTAAAAAGAAAGGAAAAGGAGAAGAGAAGATAAGATCTCAGTTCTGCCCTAAAACAGACTATAAATACAGATTCTGGGTTGTGGTCGCTTGCGAGGCGAAACATGTTTCGCGAGGCTAATCTTATGAACAATCCTTCAGTGTTTGGATTTCTCGCGAGGCGAAACATGATTCCTGAGGTGAGCCAGAGAGGGTGACTGTTGCTACTCGTGCTGGTCTTTAGGCTCGCGAGGTGAGCAGCCTCTTGCGGGGCGAAAACTTCCAGAATTGTTTCTCTTATTAACCTGAAAACAAGAAATAGCAGTAAGTGCTTTATTTGACTCAAAATCAACTAAATTAACCTAAAACTACTTTAAATACTCAAAATGTTGCTTGAAGACAATTACATCCAAATTTGGGCGAAAACGAGATTAAACTCGAATAAAACCATTGGCTTTACTAGTCAAAAACTAGTCGAGCCAGAGGCTGATCACAGTGCTTGAAGCTATTCCATGAGAGCTCAGTGCCTGAAGATGCAATTGTTGAGGAGCTCTCCTTGGGAGAGCCCACCTACACTACAACTTGATCAGGGAGCACCTCCTCCTTTCCCACACTCTTGTTTTATATTTGTGTTCTCTCATTGAGGACAATGTATGTCTTAAGTGTGTGTGTGTGTGTGTGTGTGGGGGGGACCAATTGTTTGTTTTTGTTTTGTTTTCCTTGTTTGTGTTGCTTTGAGTCATATGTGTGTCGAGTCTTGTGTCGGTGAGCTTGATGGATTTTTAATTAAATTTTGCATAGATGAATTGCATGATATGTGTTGGCTGTTGATGATTTTCCCCTAGGTTTTGAAAATTGAAAATTGCTCCCCATGTGAAAAATTAAAAATTGAACTTTGAGATATTCTATTGTGACTGCATGATTTATGATAAGTTTGGGGTGAAGGGATGCACACACTAGGGATTGAATCTCGGTCAAACAAATTGCGAATAATGTCCAGGTTAGGATTTGAGCCTCCAACATGTTTTTAATTGTGTGAATCACTTTCAAGTTGCACTTTCCCGAATTTGCTTGAGTCTCTTCTTGGTTTCACTAGTGCAGAAAAGGGATTCCACGTCGGTTATTTATGGCTTTCCACATCGGTTTTCAAACTGATGTGGAAACGACCGATGTGGTTTATTGCCACTTTACACATCGGTTATAAAACCGATGTGTAAAGTATATTTTAAACAACGGTTTTCTTTTAACCGATGTGGAAAATTAATTTGTCAATTGATAAGCAGTTGGAAATTACACTTTCTGCATCGGTTTTATCAAAAATCGATGTGGAAATTTCACTTTCCACATCGGTTTTAATAATAACCGATGTGTAAAGTGAAATTTACACATCGGTTTTTGTCAAAACCGATGTGTAAGCGAAATTTACACATCGGTTTTTGAAGAACCGATGTGTAAAATCTCATTTTTTTTTAATCTGTTATTTACATTTCAATTATTCCTTTCCCCTGTTTCAGTAATGCAGACCAATACCAATATACTGTAAATTTTGGGGTAAACATAATGTAGTCATTGCACCAAACTAGTAGAAAATGATAACAAGCAGCCACATACAATTGGAAGACACAAATTTTTATAGTTCATTCGATGACAAGAAACAACAAGGCAGTAACCACACGTGATTTAGGCATCACATGAGTTAGATAACAAATGGGCAAGGCAAACTAATTAGTAAAGTAAGAGCACTTACTAATTGATAACCATCAATTCCAGGAACTTGTTTAAGCTAACAAACCAGCAGTACCCTGATCGAACAAGAAACAACAACAGAACACCAAACCAGTTTTGACACAATTGCAACAAAGTTTTAACCATATCAAAAGCAAAACATACTTCATTCAATTTTCTTGGCACAAATAATCAGCTCTTACACATATGGTTAAAAATACTGACATTTCATCAAATGACTAGTGAGCACAGAATCTGAAAACAGAGGGCATCAGGCCTAATTAATTTTGAATGAATGAAAACAATACTTTATCAAGGCTACATCAAAACACGAGAGAAGAAGAATTGAACCAGACCTGAGCACTAATACATATCATCAGTCAAAGGTACACTATAGCTAGTACATGATAAGTTTTTAAACTAACTACATATATACAAACTATGGTTGGTACACTTCAAGAAAGAAAGTTGCCCAACGCCTCTTTATGTCTTTGTTGATGTCGAATCGGATAATGGAGTTGGATTGTTGAATATCTGCAAGTTTAATTGGACAAAAGATTATATCTTTTAAGTAATAAACTAACATAAAACATATAACGAATCTATATTATTAATTCTAATTGTGTCAATTAACATTTACCTCCTGCCATCTTTCAGTGATGCCGGAGGAGATAATTTCCAACATCCACTGCATCACATAGTAGCCACATTCCCATGACCCACGTTGTATACGTGACTACGTACAAATGAAACCCAATTAGAATATGAGGAATTAAATAAAATAGAAATCAATTATTGTACCCACTGCATTTGATGCATTTGAACTAATAAATATCTTACGCTGGGAATAATCCATCTGATAGCCCGAGTACGCCTTTCACCACGCAACATGTGGGTTGCATTAATAGACCTATCATGACAAAAACATTAATTAAAGTATATCTAATAGATTTCAGATAATTAAAACAACTGCATTACTGATTATAAAGTATTTTAATGCTTACGTTTCGATGATCATCTTCAGTTGATTCGCCGGCTTATTTCCCAATGAGCAGAAGAAGACCACGACGTTCTTTCTTAGGTACAGGAGCAACAGTTGCCAATGCAGGCTGTATTTGTGGAACAGTTAGTGACTAAGTCATATATAGTTATACTTAAATAACCGGTACTTACTTATTGAGATAAGGCGCAAGATAGAATTGATGATCGTCTCGGGCAAGTATATCACGTATGGTAGTGACCGGGTCTTCCGATGCTAGGAGAACATCACCCTGAATGAACATGGGGTCGATGAACCCATAAAGGGCGAGGTTACCCTGATCGACTAACATATGATGCATATACCTAATATATAGGAAAAACATGTTATTATCATAGTATTTAAAAATTAATTACGTACTTAACTTATAAATAAAATGTACTTACGTGCACCAAAACGATATGTGTGCAGAACTGGCCATTTCTTTATTGAGTACCATCTCCATAAGTTCCTTCTTTGGTATATACAGTTCACCAGGGCTGGCATCATGTTCCAGCCTTACCAAGGCTGCGTCATTCTCCATGGTGACAACCTATATAGCCAGAACTTTAAAAACATCACCATGGCCAGGTGCCCCTTTGTCGATCCCCTAAACAACATAGATATATATTAGTAATCACGGATAATTAAGTTATTTAATTCGTTATTAACTAAATGGTCAAATGAATACCTTGGCAGGAGCAGACATCTTTGGTCTTCCTAGATCCGACCTTTTAGGCACAATATCATTTCCAACATCCTATAACGAATAAAAATAAAGCATTAGCTTGAAACAATAATAAATTATTTCAACTATGAATATAGAAAAACACAACTAACTGAATACCTCAGATGCAACAAGAAAGTTGACCAGTCTTCTTGGCCAGAGGATGAAGTTACCGAGGGCCTAACCCACTGTTTGAACCTCCTCAGTGGGCACAGGGACTCGAGCATCAGCATCTCGAATAATCTCAACAGACACCCTCAGATGATCATCCGGTAATAACTGATTGTGTATGGTATTACCTAAGTTATTATGTGCCCTACCCAATTCCACTAAGCGGCGATGATGATGATCAACAACATACAGCTCACACCTATCAGGGTCGTCGTCGTCATCATCATCATCATCATCATCATCATCATCACCATCATCATGATCATTTTCAGGACGATGAGGAGGATCACATGAGCCCTTAGTGCTCACATGGACAGAGGGTTGGATAAAGAGTTGGACACCGACTGTCATCTGCTGGGACATAGAAGTCAATATTGCCATCTGCTGGGCAAACTGCTCAGTCATCTCCTGTCGAAGCTCAGCTGCAATCTCCTGTTTTAGTCGTGCTCTATCTGCTTCAACATCCCTGTGGCATTGGTGTGAATATGATCCATGGTATTGGCGAATGCCGACTCCCCATCCCACACCAATGACACGGCCCGGGTGGTCTGGTTTACCGATGGCAGTAGATAAGATATCATTGCGTCCTCTAGGAACAAAGGTTCCTTGGGTTAGCTGATCATCCAAGGCATCCTATCACATAAAATATCAGGTCACATTACAATTCGGTAACAATCTTAAAATGACAATTACAACAAACTATACTTACAATCCTCTCAGCTACTTGGCGGGCCTCCTCGGATGTATATTGTCCCGTTTTTCTTTGTCGGCCCCTCTTCCATGAACGATGGCATGGGGGTGGAGGTGGATCAACAACCTCTGGAAGAGTTTCAGCTTTAGGATCCGCCTGAGATGCTGCTTCCTGACGTGCTTTCTTTTCCTCTTCAACCATTTTATGAACAAGCTTTTTATATCCCCCACGAGACATGACATGGGGGTAGACATTCTTGCTTTGGTTTTCTTGCCCCTTTTTCCTCTTCTCCTGTTATAAATAAAAGACAATTAAATTACATAAGTAAATGAAATTAATGCAATTACATAAATTTAGAGACAAATCAAATAAGTTAACCTGAAAGCTGGGATCACGTCGGCTCTGAATAAAGCGATCCCACGTCGCCTGGTTAAGAAACAGATACACCTCAAGTGGGTTCTTTTTACTTTTTGGATTGAATATATAGTATCTGCCCAGGTCGGCCTTAAAAGCCCTCCAACGCTCTCCAGCATACTTCAGCAAACGCTTCTTCATAGCGTATGTATCTGGTATGTCAAAGGTCAACTACATTAAGACCAAAAGAATCAACGAATTACTGTATGATATTATTAAGATAAAAATAAAGTAGATACAGACAAACACAGGACGTAGAAGTATATATACCAGAATACTCTCCCATATCTGCTCCTTCACGTCCGCCGGTACATCTCTCCACCTATCAATGAGTATACTGGGCCTGTTCCTAGCAAGGGTCGCCACAAAACTGGTAAACAGATCTTCCATTGCCCCAATAGGATTGAGTTTGTTATCAAAGTCTACTCTTATCCTTTGATTTGACCCACGGTTGGCAGTCAAATGCCTCATCCGTGTGGCACGTCTACCCTTTCTACCGGTAGACGGGGTCTCTGACCCGCTGCATGAAGGAGGGATATCCTCATGATCAGCCATTTATACCTGTTTAAACACAAAACAAAAAAAAAACTTGTTAGTATGTCAGTATAAATATCAAACATAACTTATAAATATCGATCAACGTACATAAACATAACTTATAAATATCTATGTAAACATATAATATGCCAAACTTGATGGTAATATCAAACTAAACTTACTTTGTGGTCAATTAGTAAAGTTCTCCCATAACCCTTCTTGGTGATCATTACGAGTAGCATGTACATCATCCATTTCATTTTCCTCATTGAAATTAGGAACTCGTGTTGAGAAAGAAGGAGTATCAGAAATATCAACAGTTGAATCGTGATTTCCCTCACTACCATTATACATGTTTTTTCCCTGGAGAACCACTGACCACCTTTTGTTAGAAGGATCACGGATATAAAGCACTTGTTTTGCTTGGGATGCCATGATGAAAGGTTCCTCTTTATTACCTACCTTACTAAGGTCCACCAATTTGAATCCTAACTCATCGGTTTGCACACCATTGTTACTGTCGACCCACTGACATTTAAAAACAGGTACTCTAAACTTCATGTAATCAACCTCCCATATCTCTTCAATGATTCCAAAGTATGAAACTGATGCCATAATAGGGTTTTTATCTTTCGAACTAGAGAAATGCATGGACTCAGCGACGACCATAACCCCACTGTTTTGCATAGTACTTTTGTCATCCTGGGACTTTGTATAGAAGGAAAACTTATTGATATTGTACCCACTCCAGCATATGACATCAAAGTTAGGCCCCTGTGCTAGCCATTTTAATGTATCAGAAGCAGTACCATCCTTTGCAATTTTTTATTTAAACCAGTTCAAGAAAGTCTTGTTATGCTTGTTCAAACACCATTTTTCATTCATTCTAGGGTAAGTTTCATTGATGATGCTTTTATGCTCACATAAGTATGGTTCAACCTCATCAGTGTTATTCAATATATACAAATGTGCTTGAAGCACTTCCTCCCGATCCATGCTCTTAACAGTGATACCTCGTGTACCCTTACCATCATATCTTCCTTCGTGACGAGACTTTGGAAGCCCTACAGGTTCCGCTTTTGACATGTAGTCTGTACAAAACTCAATAGCTTCTTCTGCAACATACCTTTCAACAATAGATGCTTCGGGACGGTGTGGATTTTTCATATATCCTTTCAGGATCTTCATGTATCGCTCAACCGGGTACATCCACCTTAAATAAACGGGACCGCACAATCTAATCTCCCTCACTAGATGAACAATCAGATGAACCATGATGTCAAAAAATGAAGGTGGAAAATACATCTCCAATTGGCACAATACAATGGCTGCCTCATTTTCCAACTCATCCAAATTTTTAGTGTCAATGACCTTGCTACATATAGCATTGAAGAATAAGCATAACCTAGTAATGGCATGTCTAACTTTTTTAGGCAATATGTCACGAATGGCCACCGGTAGTAGTTGTTGCATCAAGACATGACAATCATGAGACTTTAAGCCAACTAATTTGAGATCTTTCATTGAGACAAGTCTTCTGATATTTGAAGAGTAACCCTGTGGCACTTTGATTCCCCGCAGACATTCACAGAAACTTCTTTTCTCTTTTTTTGATAAAGTATGACATGATGAGGGCAAATAAGTCTTCTTATCCCCCACTTTAAGTGGAGCTAACTGCTCTCGTATACCCATCGCAACTAGATCCAGACGAGCATTCACACCATCCTTTGTCTTGCCTTGAATGTTGAGAAGCGTTCCGATTAAACTGTCACACACATTTTTCTCTACATGCATCACATCAATACAATGTCTTACATCAAGCTTGCACCACTATGGAAGATCAAAGAAGATCGACCTCTTCTTCCATATTTTCTTCTCGGTAGCCTTCTTCTGGGTCTTCCCATAGATAACATTAGTGTTGTTCACCCTTTCATAAACTTGCTCTCCAGTCAAGGCCACCGGAGCAATTTCATTCTCCGGAAGTCCATTGAAAGCTTTTCTCAATCTACGATAAGGATGATTACGTCGGAGAAATCTCCGATGCCCAAGGTAAACCGTCTTCCTTCCATGTTGCAGTTGATGGTAACATGTTCCTTCTTCACATATTGGACATGCTTTATGCCCCTTAACACTATACCCACACAGGTTCCCGTATGCTGGAAAGTCATTGATGGTGCAAAATAACATGGCACGCAATCTGAATGTCTCACGGCAATACCCGTCAATCACATCAACGCCTTCATCCCACAACATTCTCAAGTCTTCAATAAAGGGAGTCAGATAAACATCAATATCATTTCCGGGCTGTTTAGGACCCGAAATCATCATACTTAACATAATGTATTTGCGCTTCATGCACAACCAAGGAGACAGGTTGTAAATTACAAGGAGAACAGGCCATGAACTATGAATACTACTTAAGTTTCCATATGGATTCATTCCATCGGTAGCAAGTCCAAGCCTGAGGTTTCTGGGCTCATTGCCGAATTCCGGAAACAAACTATCAATTCTCTTCCATTGCAAAGAATCGGCCGGATGGCGAAGCTGTCCATCACACTTCCTCTCATCTGCATGCCATCTAATGTTCTTTGCGTCATTTACATTAGCAAACAATCACTTGAACCGCGGAATCACGGGAAGATACCATAACACCTTCGCAGGAGGACCTTTGGTGACCACATCACAACTAGAATCACCATCCTTCACTTTGTAGCGTGATACCCCACACCTGGGGCACTCGTGCATCACTTCAAACTCTTTCCTGTACAATATGCAATCATGGGGGCAAGCGTGTATTTTCTTATACTCCATACCCATCGGACACAATATCTTCTTTGCCTCATAGTTTCGAGATGGCAATGTGTTGCCTTCTGGAAGCATTTCTTTCAACAACTCAAGCAATTCGGTAAAGCTTTTATCGCTCCACCCATTTCTCGCCTTCACATTGAACAATCTTAACACCGCTGACAACCGTGTGAAATTAGTGCACCCCGGATACAAAGCCACTTGCGCATCACTGCACAAAGTATCATACACATGTGCGCGCCGAAAAGACTCTTGCCCAACATCACGGATCATGTCCTCTAGTCCATCGTCCATTTCCACGTCATCAACTTCCTCTCTATCCGACACCCTTGGCCTGTCTAACGATTCACCATGACATATCCTTGTTGTATAACTCTTGCAAATCCCCTCACAAATAAGATGATCACGTATCTCCTCAGCTTCTAGTCGTCTCTCATTCAAACAGTTAACACAAGGACAATAAAACCTTCCGTTACCACTATCAGGAGCATTTGTTTTTACAAACTGTAGAAAATCTTCCACTCCATTCTCATACTCATCACTTGTCCGTCTAACATTCATCCAACCGCGATCCATGACTAAACCAATACCTTCGTACTTAGTCCAACATATTCATCAACCACTTCTTATGACAGGATATGGCCCTATCCCATTCGAGAAGAAAATTTTTCAACATTCGGTTAACATTTAGTCCTTAACTCTCATGCTCATACTCGACAAAATTTCGGCAGCATTTCCCTGCGGTCTCCGACGTACACTACTTGAACGCGATGACATCCACCACGATAAAGTATGCACCCGGAGAATGAAAGGGAATTTATCAATCCGAACTTTCATCAAGTATATAACATTAGAATCAATGAATAACTATTTTAACTGAATTAAGAAAAAGTTTTTTCCCAAACTGTCCAACTTTGGACAATTCAAGATCCAACACAATGAAGGGTACATTAAGCACATACACATACGCTCATTAGTATTGCATCTCAAACGGGAAACTAAGGCTTTACTAATTATGTAGCTTGCATGAAGATGGGGCTTGAAAAGTGAAGAAAATTAGCCAAACAGAGCCCATCACGGCCTAGCCTTGAAAGCCATCACGGCCGTGATCGAGTATAGCTTAAAAGAAAGAATGGAAAAGACAGAACTGGTCACGGCCATCCCGTGATGCCCATCACGGCCGTGACATGTCAGCTGTACCAGACCCTCACAAGCAGAACTGATCACGGCCTAGCCATGATGGTGGTCACGACCGTGACAGACCAACCAGTGAAGCAACCTCCAAGGCAGAACTTGTCACGGCCTAGCTGTGTGTTGTGACTCCGGCAAGTGTACCGGGTCGTCGCAAGTAATAAAAACACGGTAAGATTCTACCGAGGTCGAACACAAGGATTGGGTTACCAATTCGACTAAATTGTCAAGAAATCAGATACTTTGGTTAAGCAATAGAAGGTGGTTGAGAGAAAGAGATTGAGATTGCAAATTCAAGAATCGATTCAAATAACGCTACGGTGATTAAATTCAGAAATAAAAGCATCTAAGGTTTCGAATCCACCTACCCAATCATGCAAAGTATCCAAGTGATGATATTCTCCTCCCTAAGTTCAATTTTAATGTCAACCGGGACCCCTAAATTCTCCTAAATCCACTTCCGTGCTCATTAGGACGTATTCGATGATTTGAGTTAATTACTTGCTAGGTCTCTTAACCCTAATCTCGAATTCTATTAATTCTTGTTCCCTATAGGTTGCATCGATCTCCTACTCACTCTCGTGCAATACTCGACCGATGTTCCCAATTCAAGTTCTAAAACGCGAATCGCCGCTAGGCCTCAACACGCTTAACTAGTCGATCACGCTAGCATATAATCGACACAATGAAAACAGAATTGGAAAATCATAATTGAATTAAAGGAGAGAGAGTTACATTACATGAACACTATGCCGCCATGGGTGGCTTCATCGATCCCCTAGACAAGAGGATTAGTTCCTCATGTCCGTAACAACAACGCACGTACAATCGGAATTCATCCTAAGCCTATGAATTAAGAGAAAAGAAGAGAAGAAGAAATCCCGGAATAAGGGTTACAAAAAGTCTCTGAAAATTCTGATCCAAAAAGTTATCTTTTCCGTTACGATCTGCTCTATTTATAAGGAGGCCACGCGCGTCACGACCGTGTGACGGTTATCACGGCCAGGCCGTGACGGCTTTCGCTTCGCGCACTCCGGGATTAGAACATACGCGACGCGAAGGATGTCTCGCGACGCGAGTAGTCTTGTCACGTCACGTGATGACAATCACGGCAATGCCGGGATGTTCTCTCGCCTTGTGTGGATTTTAGGTCACGGTGATATACATCACGGCTGGTATGATATACATCACGGCTAGGCCGTGATGGTCTCTGACTTGTATGGCTTTTAGGTCACGGCCGTGATATACATCACGGCTAGGCCGTGATGCTCTCTCGATTCGGTACTTTTCTGAGTTCACACACTCGCGACGCGAAGGACGTCTCGCGACGCGAACCTTCCTGTCACGGCCCGTGATGTCAATCACGGCTAGGCCGTGATGGTCTCTGTCTTCCCAGATCTTCATATTATCGCGGGGCGAGCCTCCTCTCTCGGGGCGAGAATCCCCAGAATGGCAATCTCCACTATTTGTTGACTTTCCTTAATTCTTAGAGCCTCACTTATGGACCTGAAAACAACACAAGCAACCACAAGCGTAATTCTCTTCAAAATAACCTAAAAACTACACAAAAGACGCAAAACGAGTCAAAGTCCAACTTAGGAACAAAACAAGGCAAATTTGGGCGAAAACGGGAGTAAACTCGAATAAATTGGCACATAAACCCTAGTTTATCTAGTCTTAAAACTAGATAAGCCAGAGGCTTATCAAAATACCCCAAACTTAAACCTTGCTTGTCCCCAAGCAAGCTTAAAACTCAAAAACGACTCAAGACTTGGCAAGCCTAAAGATCTAATCAATTTCGCACAAATTTCATGCGACTTTACAAAACAGTTTTTCTTCTTTGATTCCCCCCTTTTTTCATCAATGTAGTCCCCACATTCATCTACTTTAAACAATTGAGAAATTATCATTCATGCCATCATTACTCTAAGTTGAGGCTCAAAGATACACACAAAGGAAGATCACCTATTTCAAACAATTGCCTTCCTCACAAGGGCATTTAGTATTTCACTCATTCGCTCAAGTTTGTCTAGGCTTTCAACTTTTTCACTCAATTTCACTTATCAAGAGCATTTCCCATGAATTTGATTTTCATCTCAAACATAGTTCCCACGAAAACATGCATGCAACATCAAAAGGTCTTTTAAAGGTTGTAATGGGGCCTGGCTGAGGGTAGGATAGTCAAGGATATTTAGGCTTAAGTCCCTAGGAACTAAGAGAGCATGAGCATTAAACACATTTTCCACTCAAATTCCTTTCTTTCCATTTTTCATTTGGGCTCGGGTGACTACAACCTTTTCCTTGATATTATTTTTGTTTTGCCCCTTTTCTTTTGGCAATTTTTGTTTTCTTCTTTTCTTTTCTTTTCTTTTTGCCTTGGGTCAACCTTTAATTTTTTTTTCTCATCCCAATATGACACATACCTTGTAGCCACCCCAAACTTAGTTTCTTACAACCTTTCTCTTGCTCATTTCCATGCTCTCCTAATCCTAAGATTGGGTTAACATGGTTTTTCAGATTTTGGCTCGTAATGTAGGGTCATCAAGAAACAATAGGTCAATTGGGCTCAATTTGGCTAACTAGGGAACATGCATTAGGGATGGTTCATTTCAGGCCAAGTAGTTAATTCAAAGAAAATTGCCTAAATCATTTGATGCAACACATAATCATGCAAACCATATAGAGATTCAAGCAAATTCGGGAAAGTGCAACTTAACAATGATTCTCACATTCAAAAACAGAGTTGGAGGCTCAAATTCCTCACCTGGACATTTTGCAAACTGTTTGACCGAGATACGATTCCTAGTGTGTGCACCCCCCTCACCCCAAACTTATCATAAATCAAGCAATCATAATAAATCTCAAAGTTCAATTTTCAATTTTTTTAGTGGGGATAAACTTTTCTATTTTCAGAACCTAGGGGGAAATCATCAATGATCAAGTAATTCATGCAATCAATCATGCTCAATTCAATTAACATCCAACAAGCTTGCCGACACGACATTCATACAACAACTCTTGATCTTCTCAAATTATTCAAGAGTGACAACAAAAACAAAACTAAAAGCAAAAAATAAAACAAAAGTTAAGAGAAGAGATAGATACCTTGCTTGGGTTGCCTCCCAAGTAGCGCTTGTTTAACGTCCCGAGCCTGACTCAAGTCACCCCTAAGGGTTAATTCAGAAGAAACACTTGCTTTCTAGTTGGGATTGACTCCCCATGATAATGCTTTAACCTGTGCCCGTTCACCTTGAAGTTGCTAGAGGTCCCTTCTAATTCCACTGCCCCATGAGGGAAGACTTGTAGGATCTTGTATGGTCCCGACCATCTTGATTTCAGCTTCCCAGGGAAGAGCCTCAACCTTGAATTATACAGAAGCACCAATTGCCCGGGCTCGAACCTCCTAGGCAAGATGTGCTTGTCATGCCATGCTTTCGTCCGCTCCTTGTAGATTCTCGCGTTCTCATAAGCTTGCATGCAGATCTCAGACAGCTCATTCAAGTCCAACAACCTCTTCTCTCCGGCCTTTGTCAAGTCAAAGTTGAGCTCCCTTATTGCCCAATAAGATTTCTCCTCCAACTCCACTGGTAGGTGGCATGCCTTTCCGAACACCAAATTGTAGGGAGACCTTCCAATTGGAGTCTTGAAGGCGGTCCTCTAAGCCCATAGGGCATCATCCAATTTCCTTGACCAGTCCTTCCGTGAGGAGTTGACGGTTTTCTCGAGAATGCGCTTCAACTCACGGTTGGATACCTCTGCTTGCCCATTTGTTTGGGGGTGATAGGGAGTAGAGACTCTGTGCTTGACCCCATACTTCTCGAGAAGCTTATGCATTTGATTGTTACAGAAGTGGGATCCCCCATCACTGATCAACACTCTTGGGACCCCAAACCTAGAGAAGATATTGCGCCTCAAGAAATCCATGACTACCCGCGCATCATCAGTGGTTGTTGGGATTGCCTCCACCCATTTCGACACATAGTCCACAGCCACCAAAATGTATTGGTAAGAGAAAGAGGGTGGGAATGGTCCCATGAAATCTATCCCCCAAACATCAAAGAGCTCTACTTCGAGCATGCAATTCAAGGGGAGTTCATGCCGCTTAGAAATATTGCCAGCCCTTTGGCAACGATCACAGTTTTCAACAAAGGTGTAGGCATCCTTGAAGAGCGTTGGCCAAAAGAAACCACTTTGGAGGATCTTTTCTGCAGTCTTCTTTCCCCCATAATGCCCACCGTAATCCGAGCTATGACAATGCCACAACACGTTTCCGATTTGGTCATGGGGAATGCACCTCCTGAGGATCCCATCCAAGCACTGCTTGAAGAGATAGGGGTCCTCCCACACATAATATTTTGCATCCGAGAAGAACTTTTTTCTCTGTTGATTAGTCCAACCTTGCGGAACCACATTTGAAGACTTGAAGTTGGCCATATCCGCGAACCAAGGAGGGGAATTTTCAATAAGTGCAAACAGCTTTTCATCAGGAAACTCTTCCTTGATGTCTAACAATTCCTCCTCGGTGTCGGGATTGACCAACCTAGATAAGTGGTCCGCCACCCCATTGTCGAATCCCTTCCTGTCCTTAATCTCGAGATCAAATTCCTGTAAAAGAAGAATCCACCGAATTAATCTAGGTTTGGCCTCTTGTTTTGTCATCAAGTGTTTTATGGCCGCATGATCAGTGAAAACCACAATCTTAGACCCCACGATGTAGGATCTAAACTTATCCAAAGCAAACACCACAGCAAGTAGTTCTTTTTCAGTGGTGGAATAATTAGCTTGTGCCTCATTCAAAACCTTACTTGCATAATAAATAACACGAGCTAATTTTTCCACCCTCTGCCCCAAAACAGCCACCACCGCATAATCACTAGCATCACACATGATTTCAAATGGCAAATTCCAATTAGGTGCAGTGATTATGGGTGCGGTGACAAGCATATTTTTCAAAACAGTGAAGGCATTTAAACAAGAATCATTAAAATCAAAGGATACATCCTTCACAAGAAGGTCGCAAAGCGGCCTTGCGATTTTGGAGAAGTCTTTGATGAATCTCCGGTAGAACCCGGCATGCCCCAAAAAACTCCTCACCCCCTTCACATTGGTTGGTGGGGGCAGCTTCTCAATCAACTCAACCTTCGCCCTATCAACCTCAATCCCCCTTTGGGAGACTTTGTGCCCTAAGACTATACCTTCCTTGACCATGAAGTGGCATTTCTCCCAGTTGAGCACAAGGTTAGTCTCTTGGCACCTTTTAAGCACCAAGGTCAAGTTCTTCAAACAATTGTCATAGGAGGTCCCAAAGACCGAGAAGTCATCCATGAACACCTCAATGCATCTCTCCATCATGTCCGAGAAAATAGAGAGCATGCACCTTTGGAAAGTAGCGGGGGCGTTGCACAATCCAAAGGGCATCCTCCTGTAAGCAAAGACTCCATACGGACAAGTGAAAGCCGTCTTCTCTTGGTCTTGAGGATCCACCACAATCTGGTTATAGCCGGAGTAACCATCCAAGAAACAGTAGTACTCATATCCGTAAACCTCTCAAGCATTTGATCTATGAAGGGGAGAGGGAAGTGATCCTTCCTTGTTACTTCATTTAATCTTCTGTAGTCGATGCACACTCTCCACCCCGTGATGGTCCTTGTTGGGATCAATTCATTGTTTTCATTGACCACCACGGTTGTTCCACCCTTCTTTGGGACCACATGAATCGGACTAACCCAGTTGCTATCCGAGATTGGGTAGATGATTCCGGCATCTAAAAGCTTAATCACTTCCTTACGCACAGCTTCTTTCATGATGGGGTTTAGCCGTCTCTGTGGTTGAACCACCGGCTTATAACCGTCCTCCATCAAGATTTTATGCATGCATAGGGAAGGGCTTATACCTTTTAGGTCCGAAATCTTCCACCCAATGGCGGATTTGTGTTCCCTAAGAACTCTCAACAGCTTCTCCTCTTCATCCTTTTTCAAGGCATTGCTAATGATCACCGGATGTTGTCCCTCCTCCCCCAAGAATGCATACCTCAAGTGATTTGGGAGTTGCTTCAGCTCCGGTGTCTTTCCATCTTCCTCATTGCCTTTCTTGTTGAGCTTCTCCTTTACATATTCATCCCTTGGGAGACTTGGTAAGGCTTCCATCTGTTTCAAACATTCAAGATAGTCCTCATCCCCCAAGGGGTCTTCTTCCTCACTATCATCACCATGGGATTTTACCAACACTTGTGCAAGTGCAGAACCATGGGCTCCTCTAGTGGTCTCTTCCTTGACAATACCATCCACAAAATCCACCCGGTACACTTCCGAGCCTCTCCACAGGGTGCTTCATTGCTTCAAAGACATTGAAGACTACATTCTCATCTTGCACGCGGAGGGTGAGCTTCCCTTGTTGCACATCAATCAAAGCACGCCCTGTGGCCAAGAAAGGCCTCCCCAAGATGAGAGGGATCTCGGCGTCTTCATCCATATCAAGCACCACAAAATCTCCCGGAAATATGAATTTGTCCACCTTCACTAGCAAGTCTTCGACAACCCCATAGGGGTATTTGATGGAGCGATCGGCCAGTTGGAGTGACATCCGTGTATCCTTGGCTTCCTTAATTCCCAACTTCCTCATCATGGAGAGGGGCATCAAGTTGATGCTTGCCCCTAGATCACATAATGCTTTCCCTATATTCATCTCCCCAATAGTACACGGTATCGAAAAGGAACCGGGATCCTTCAACTTTGGAGGGAGTTTTCTCTCGAAGAATGGCACTACACTCCTCGGTCAAAGCAACCGTCTCCTCATCCACAATTCTCCGCTTCTTGGTGAGAAGCTCCTTCATAAACCGGGCATATGATGGCATTTGTTCCAGGGCTTCCGCAAATGGGATGTTAATTTGAAGCTTGCGGAAGACATCAAGGAATCTGTTGAACTGTTTATCCTGTTGAGGCTTCTTCAATCTTTCCGGATATGGTACCTTCATGTAGGACGGGAGGTCCTTGGGCTCTACCCACTTCTTCCTACGGAACTCTTCATCTACAAGCTTTAACCTCCCTCCTTGCTCCGGTGCCTTACTTCTTACTAACTCCTCTTCTTTCTCAGGTTGTTCTTCCTCAACATGTGGTGGGTTAGAGACCTCAACTTCCGGAGAACTAGGTGCTCCTCTGTTAGATTCCAGCACTCTACCGCTTCTAGTGGTCACGGCATTGCACTGGCTCTTAGGGTTGTTCTCAGTGTCTCCTGGGAGAGTGCCTGGAAGACGCTCATTCATTTGCTTCGCGAGCTGTGCTATTTGTGTCTCAAGATTCTGAATTACTGAACTTGTATGAGTCGCCAACTTGTCAACTGACGCATTCACTTTCTCTAAAGCTGTGTATGTATAGGTTGACAGCTTCTCAACTGTCCCGGTCATCTTTTCAAAGGCCAGCTCCCACTGTTGTCTTCCACCATCTGATATTTGCAATCGATTAGGCCCGGCGAGCTCTTGCTGAGTATTCTTGCGCTGCTGAATTCCAATGTTCGGTCTCGAGACCACCGTTGAGGTTGTTGCCAATTCTGTTGAGGGTGTTGTTGACCGGCTAGACCACCATTAACATCACTCCAAGCAAATCCGGATGGTCTCTTCTCATGTAGCCCCTATTCCGATTCCCGATTGTTCCTCCGATAATTGTTCTGGGGCACAGTGTCATAGAAGTTGTGGCAAGAGTCCACATGTTCTTGAGGGAAATTTAGCGGGCAATTCAAGAGTGTCATGATTTCCATTGCAATTTGCACAACCAGGAGGCATTCCCTCGTGTATTCCATTAACCCTCTTGTTCCCAGCACAAAGCCTCATTCTGCATCTTCAAAAGTCTGTTTTTGCTCTAAAATGGCTTCCATTGTCCCAAACTGATTCCACTCGAGGTCTCCCTACCACGGTTGTAATCATTATATGACATCTTCTCTAACAAGTGCCCATCCGTCCTCGGTAGATAAATATACAAAAGAACCGCCAGCTGCGGCATCACAGTTCATCCGATAGCGTCCCCTCAACCCATTAAAGAAATGCTGCACTTTGGAAACCGGTCAAAGAACGCAGAGGGACATCTTCTCAACAAACCATTGTACCTCTCCCACGCTTCATTGTATGTTTCATCCTCTGTTTGCCTGAATGAAGTGACGGCTATTCTTGCTTGTGCCGCCTTCTGAGGAGGGAAGTATTTGGTTAGGAACTTCGTGCCATTTGCTCCCAAGTTCGATCTTGTTCCTATCCAAACTATCAACCCAATCGCGAGCGACATCCCTAAGAGAGAGAGGGAAGAGCCGCAAGCGAAACTCATCTTGTGAGACTCCTCTTGTCTTCTGTAAGTCACACGCCTCAAGGAAGCGAGTGATGTGTCTATGCGGGTCTTGCTTTCCACTCCCATCAAACTGATTCTCCCGGAGCTGGAATGTGACACATGCTTCAACTACGAAGGAGTCTGTGTTCAGGTTGCCTCTTACAATAGAAGAGTCACAATCCACCAAGCTTGGTAGATCATACTCAAAGAGAGGCTTGTAACGAGGAGGAGGAGGAGGATTTTCTTCAGCCATGCCCTCTATTTTAATTGCTTCCAACCTCTTCCTTTCTCTGGCCTCTTTTCTTAACTGCCGCTCGGTCCTGGTGATCTCGGAATCAAATAGCAAGTCCTCTTGTAGGAGGGTACCTCGCATACAAAAACAGGCAAAGACCAAGTGGAATCAAAGAAGCAGAGAAAAATAATAACAATTAAATAAAAGAAAATAAAACTAAAAGTCAGCTTAACCAAACAGCCGAATTTCCTAAAAATTAGGAAAATTGGTTGTGCCAATCCCCGGCAACGGCGCCAAAAACTTGTTGTGACTCCGGCAAGTGTACCGGGTCGTCGCAAGTAATAAAAACACGGTAAGATTCTACCGAGGTCGAACACAAGGATTGGGTTACCAATTCGACTAAATTGTCAAGAAATCCGATACTTTGGTTAAGCAATAGAAGGTGGTTGAGAGAAAGAGATTGAGATTGCAAATTCAAGAATCGATTCAAATAACGCTACGGTGATTAAATTCAGAAATAAAAGCATCTAAGGTTTCGAATCCACCTACCCAATCATGGAAAGTATCCAAGTGATGATATTCTCCTCCTTAAGTTCAATTTTAATGTCAACCGGGACCCCTAAATTCTCCTAAATCCACTTCCGTGCTCATTAGGACGTATTCGATGATTTGAGTTAATTACTTGCTAGGTCTCTTAACCCTAATCTCGAATTCTATTAATTCTTGTTCCCTATAGGTTGCATCGATCTCCTACTCACTCTCGTGCAATACTCGACCGATGTTCCCAATTCAAGTTCTAAAACGCGAATCGCCGCTAGGCCTCAACACGCTTAACTAGTCGATCACGCTAGCATATAATCGACACAATGAAAACAGAATTGGAAAATCATAATTGAATTAAAGGAGAGAGAGTTACATTACATGAACACTATGCCGCCATGGGTGGCTTCATCGATCCCCTAGACAAGAGGATTAGTTCCTCATGTCCGTAACAACAACGCACGTACAATCGGAATTCATCCTAAGCCTATGAATTAAGAGAAAAGAAGAGAAGAAGAAATCCCAGAATAAGGGTTACAAAAAGTCTCTCAAAATTCTGATCCAAAAAGTCCTCTTTTCTGTTCTGATCTGCTCTATTTATAAGGAGGCCACGCGTCACGGCCGGTGACGGTTATCACGCCAGGCCGTGACGCCGCCGCTTCTGGCGCACTTCTGGGATTTGAACATTCGCGACGCGAAGGATGTCTCGCGACGCGAGTCTTCTTGTCACGGCCCGTGATGACAATCACGGCCAGGCCGTGATGTTCTCTGCCTTGTGTGGATTTTAGGTCACGGCCGTGATATACATCACGGCTAGGCCGTGATGGTCTCTGATTCTGGTACTTTTCTGGAGTTCACACACTCGCGACGCGAAGGACGTCTCGCGACGCGAACCTTCCTGTCACGGCCCGTGATGTCAATCACGGCTAGGCCGTGATGGTCTCTGTCTTCCCAGATCTTCATATTATCTCGGGGCGAGCCTCCTCTCGTGGGGCGAGAATCCCCATAATGGCAATCTCCACTATTTGTTGACTTTCCTTAATTCTTAGAGCCTCACTTATGGACCTGAAAACAACACAAGCAACCACAAGCGTAATTCTCTTCAAAATAACCTAAAAACTACACAAAAGACGCAAAACGAGTCAAAGTCCAACTTAGGAACAAAACAAGGCAAATTTGGGCGAAAACGAGAGTAAACTCGAATAAATTGGCACATAAACCCTAGTTTATCTAGTCTTAAAACTAGATAAGCCAGAGGCTTATCACTGTGATGGCCATCACGGCCATGACATTCCAACTGAACCAGACCCTCACAGGCAGAACTGATCACGGCCTAGCCGTGATGGTGGTCACGGCCGTGGCAGACCAACCAGTAAAGCAACCTCAAAGGCAGAACCTGTCACGGCCTGGCCGTGATGGCCATCATGGCCGTTACATGCCAACTGAACCAAACCCTTACAGGCAGAACTGATCACGGCCTAACCGTGATGGTGGTCACGGCCGTGACAGAACAACCAGTGAAGCAACCTCCAAGGCAGAATCCGTCACGGCCTAGCCGTGACAGGCAGCACGACCGTGACGGGTGATACCACCACTGGAAAAATCCAGTCTTGGAGCAACAGAACAACACATGCAAGTATATTATCCAACCATTTGGAGTCAAAGTTCATAACTTTTCTAAACAAGAAACAAATATATACCTGAGGGAGGAGGAGGGACGAGCAAAAATGGCGCTCTTCACGCAAACGAGGGTAGCTCGCGGATGGTCGTTCTCAGTGGTTCTCTTCCGAAGCAGAAAATGAAGGCTCGCAGTCGCAGTGGTCTTCTTTGTCTACGATTGAAAAGGGAAAAAGGACCTGGGAGTTACCGGAAGAAGCGGCGACGTGAAGAAGGGAGCGAGAGAGAGAAAGAGAAAGAAAGAGAGAGAATGAGAGAGAGAGACGCATACCTGAGGGAGGAGGAGGGAAGAGCAAAAATGGCGCTCTTCAAACTAGGGTAGCTCGCGGATGTGAGTGCAGTGAGATTGATGGAAAAGCATTGACAACGCAGAACAGGAACAAGCCGCGCGTTAGCAGAGGGAGGGAGTGTTGTGTTTTAGGGTACGTTCAGAAACTGAAGAATGAGGGCGCAAAACACAAGGAGGGAAATAGAAAAATTGGGACTATTACACATCGGTTATAAGGAAAACCGATGTGTTAAACATCTTATACACATCGGTTATAACAAAACCGATGTGTAAACATTAAACTTTTAAATTCTGATTTTTTCTTTTAAATTTTATACATCGGTTAATAAAAACCGATGTGTAAAAGGAAAATCTAAATTTCTATTTTTTTTTCTTTATAATTTTATACATCGGTTATTTAAAAACCGATGTGGTTAATCACCATTTTACACATCGGTTCAAAAAGAACCGATGTTGAATGTTAAAAATTCTGAGTTTAAATTTTTTTTATTTTAATTTTACACATCGGTTATAAATAACCGATGTGGAAAAGTTTTACACATCGGTTATTCTCTAAACCGATGTGTAATACTTTGGTTTTAATTTCAAAAATGTCACCGCCTCATTTTACACATCGGTTTCTACTAAATCGATGTGTAAACTCTGATGTAGAATCCCTTTTCTGCACTAGTGTTTGCATGTTTATGTGCTTGCATCAAATGATTTATGCAATTTTCTTTGAAGTAACTACTTGGCCTAAAAGAACCATCCCTAATGCATGTTCCCTAGTTAGCAAATTTGAGCCTGATAAGCCTATTGTTTCTTGATGACCCTACGTTATAAGCCAAAAATCTAGAAAAACCATGTTAACCCAATCTTTCGATTAGGAGAGCATGGAAGCTTAGCAAGACAAGGGTTGCAAGAAACTAAGTTTGGGGTGGATAAAAGGTTTGATTTGTCATTCTGGGTTGAGAAAAATAAAAACAAAGGTTGGAGCCAAAGGCAAAAAAAAAAAAGAGAAAAGGAGAAAAAAAGAAAAGCACAAAATGACAAAAAAAGGGTATTTGAAGAAAAAGGTTGTAGTCACCCAAAGCAAAAAAGAAAAAAATGGAAAAAGGAATTTGAGTGGGTGTTCAATGTGTCAAAATTCTCATGCTCTCTTAGTTCCTAGGGACTTAAGCCTAGTACCTTTGAATATCCTACCTCTAGCCAGGCCCCATTACAACCTTTAAAAGACCTTTGATGTTGCATGCATATTTTTGTGTGAACTTTGTTTGATATGAAAATCAAATTCATGGGAAGTGCTCTTGAAATGAAATTGAGTGAAAAGTTGATAGCCTAGACAAATTGAGTAAATGAGTGAAATATTACATGCCCTTGTGAGGAAGGCAATTGTTTGAAATTGGTGATCTCCCTTTTGTATGTAACTTGGATCCTCAACTTAGATTAATGATTGCATGAATGATGGAATTCTCAATTGTTTAAAGTAGATGAATGTGGGGATCACATTGTTGCAAGGGGGAAAGCATTGAAGAAAAATTGTTTTGTTAAGATTGCATGAAATTTGTGCGAAATTGATTGAATCCTCTAAGCTTGCCAAGTTTGAGTTTTTTTGAGTTTTAATTTGCTTGGGGACAAGCAAAGTTTAAGTTTGGGGTATTTTGATCAGCCTCTGGCTCGACTAGTTTTATACTAGTAAGATCGTGGTTTTATTCGAGTTTAATCTCGTTTTCTCCCAAATTTGGATTTAATTGTCCTCAAGCAACATTTTGAGTCTCTTAAGTAGTTTTAGGATAATTTAGTTGATTTTGAGTCAAATAAAGCACTTACTGCTATTTCATGTTTTCAGGCTAATAAGAAGAGCAAGAAGGGAAGGACACTTGATGCAGAAGCCATCACGCCCAGGCCGTGACACAGGTCACGACCTTGATGAGCCACCGAGGAAAGTCAGAAAGCATCACGGCCCAGCTGTGTTATCCATCACAGGCGTGATGAGAAGTCCCTGAAGACCAGAAGACATCACAGCCCAGCCGTGATAACCATCACGGGCGTGATGAGGAGAACCTGAAAGTCGGAATTGATCGCGGCCGAGCCATGATGAAGGTCACGGCCGTGACAGATCAGCACCCATGGACAGAAAGGATCACGGCCTGGCCGTGATGAGTATCACGGCCATGATAGACTAGAATTTGAATGCGCGCCCTTGGCAGAATTGGTCACGGCCTGGCCGTGATGGCCATCACCGCCGTGACGCGCGGCCTCTTTATAAATAGGAGCACAACTGACACAAAAAAGGAGGCATATTTTCACTGTTTACATAATATTTCTAGGTTTTTGTTATGTCTCTGATGGAGAAATAATTCCCAGAGATTGGTCTGTTGTAATCGGTTTCCACCGACACTTGAGATTCTATAATTCCCGGATCAACTTGCTTCTTCCTTTCAATACTATGCTGTATGCATGTTCTGTTTTCTTAATTTAGGATTGTATAGAATAGGTATTGATTTATTTCGATGATCCTATGTTCCTATACCTAATCGTGTTTGCTTAATTCACGTGTGTTCAATCGTGTTTGCTTAATTCACGAATGCTGCACCCCGTTTGCTTAATTCAGGAATTAGGAACATATGTCTCATAGTGCCGGTTTCGCTTGTTAATTGTCGGTACAATCGAAAAGGGATTAGAATCCGCTTAGGTCTTGGAATGTATATGAATCAATGATAGTGGAAAACCGAGAACAGTAGATTAGTCGTTTCAATTATTGATAATCACTTCTCGCTCTGTTTTTTGCTCTGTTTTCTTAATTGAATTTCAAACCAACCTCCCCCCCCAAAAAAAAACTGATTTTTATGCGAATAACAATCCAAGAGTCCTTGTGAGAAGAGACTCGAGTTGTCGTGCCCTAACTGCAGTTTTTCTTAAAACCACTCGCTTTTTGACCCGTGTGTGACAGCGTGTCACTTCCTTATCTTCTCCTTCTTATTTCTTTATTCTTTAGCCTTCAGCCTGAAAATAAAATTGCAGTGGACGGTATCTCTTCGTCCTAACAAAAACTTAGATATGCAAAAGTATATATACACTGGACGGACCTCCTCGTCCAACAAGAAAAGATAATTGCAGTGGACGGAACCTCGTCGTCCGACAAAAATTAAAATAATTGAAGTGGACGGAACCCCCTCGTCCAATAGAAATAAAAGGGACAGGACAGGACTGGACGGGACCACCCCGTCCAGTAGGAAGTGTAATGACTGGACGGGACCACCCCGTCCATTGGCAAGTCCAGTGGACTGGACGGGGCCAACAGCAAGTGCAAAGCAATGGACGGGACCACCCCATCTATCAGCAAGTGCAAAGTAATGGACGGAACCACCCCGTTCATCAGCAAGTGCAGTGGACTGGACGGGGCCAACAGCAAATGCAAAGCAATGGACGGGACCACCCCATCCAATGGCAAGTGCAGTGGATTGGACGGGACCACCCCGTCCACCAGCAAGCGTAATGACTGGACGGGACCACCCCGTCCATTGGCAAGTGCAATGGACTGGACGGGGCCAACATCAAGTGCAAAGCAATGGACGGGACCACCCCGTCCATCAGCAAGTGCAAAGCAATGGACGGGACCATCCCGTCCATCAGCAAGTGCAAAGCAATGGACGGGACCACCCCGTCCATCAGCAAATGGAAAGCAATGGACGAGATCACCCCGTCCACCAGTAAGTGCAAAGCAATGGACGGGACCACCCCGTCCATCAGTAAGTGCAAAGCAATGGATGGGACGACCCCGTCCACCAGTAAGTGCAAAGCAATGGACGGGACCACCCCTTCCAGCATCAAGTGCAAAGCAATAGACGGGGCCACCCCGTCCACCAATAAGTGCACAGCATTGGACGGGACCACCCCGTCCATCAGCAAGTGCAAAGCAATGGACGGGACCACCCCGTCCATCAGCAAGTGCAAAGCAATAGACGGGACCATGATGAGCATCTGGCTCATCTAGTTTCCATCTAAAAAAGGGTAGATTTTGTTCCTAATTGGCCGAGTCAACCTCGCTAATCTCCCAAATTGGCATTGTTTTGTTCCTAAGTTAGAATTTGATTTGTTTATTTCATTTTTAGTAGTTTTTAGTTTATTTTGAGTAGGTTTATGCTTTTCGTTTCCTTTTGTTGTTTCAAGTTAAAAGTGAAGATCTTAGAGTCAAGGAAAATGAAGAAAACAGTGGAAAAGTAATTCTGGAAGTTTCGCCTCGCGAAACAGGATCTCGCCTCGCGAGCCTGAAGACCAGCCTGAACAGCAACAGTCACCCTTTCTGTCTCGCCTCGCGAATCACCACCTCGCCCCGTGAGCCTGAAGGCCTGACTGTGCGAGAGATGTCACCCTTTCTGTCTCGCCGCACGAATCACCATCTCGCCTCGCGAGTATTCAAACTTAGGATGGAGCCAAAACTGAATTTCGCCTCGCGAGAGCTTGCTCGCCCCGCGAGCGGGCGCGACCCAGAACCTTTATTTATAGGTTGTTTTAGGGCATATTATGAATCTTTTGTTCACCACTTGTTTTAGATCGCTTTTGAGATACGAATCCTTATTCTCTGGAGCTGCATCTCCCTATTTCTTTTCTTATTTGACAATCATGATGAATTCCAATTGTTTGTGCATTGTTACAAGCATGAGGAACTAATCCCCTTGTCTAAGGGATCAATGAAACCACCCATGGCGGTGTAGCGTTCAATGTGATGTATGTTTCCCTCCTTTACCTCAATTCATGTTTTCCAATTCTGAATTTATTGCGTTGATCATAAGCATGCATGATTGACTAGTTAACGTGATGAGGCTTGATAGGCAATTCATGTTTAGAACTTGAATTGGGATCATTGATTGAATATTGCACGAGAGTGAGTAGGAGATCAGTGCAACCTTATAGGGAACAAGATTTAATAGAGTTTGATGATTGGGTTATGAGACCTAGCAAGTAATTAACTCAACCGTTGAATACGTCCTATTGAGCACGATAGTGTCATTAGGAGAATTTGGGGGTCCTGGTTGACATTGCAATTGAACTTAGGAAAGGGATCATCATCACTTGGGTCCTATGCATGATTGGGTAGGTGGATTTGTGACCTTAGATGTTTAAACCAGATTTTAATTCTCATCTAATCTTATCGCTTCCTACTTTATCTCTAATTGAATTGTTGAATTGAATTGCGATCCGATTTTCTCTCCCTTCTCAACCACTTTCTATTACTTGGTCAAACGTATCGAATTTCTTTCAAATTGGTAGAATTGGTAGCCCAATCCCTGTGTTCGACCTCGGTAATTACTTACGTGTTTATTACTTACGATGACCCGGTACACTTGTCGGTGACTCAACAAGTTTTTGGCGCCATTGCCGGGGATTGGCACAACCAATTTTCCTAATTTTTGGGAAGTTTGATTATTTGGTTAAGCTTTTTTTATTTTTATTTTTCTGTTATTTATTTACTATTATTTCTCTCTACTTCTTTGATTCCACTTGGTCTTGCCTAGTTTTTGTATGCGAGGTACCCTTTCACAAGAGGACTTGCTATTTGATTCGGAGATCACCAAGATCGAGAAGCGATTAAGGAAAGAAGTCAGAGAACGAAAGAGACTTGAAGCAATTAATTTTGAGGGGATGGCCGAAGCAAACCCTCCTCCTTACAAGCCTCTCTTCGAGTATAATCTACCCAATTTGGATGATTGTTCTTCTTATATCGTGAGGGGCAACCTCAACACAGATTCCTTCAGAGTGGAAGGATGTGTCACAGCCCATATCCGTGAGAATCAATTTGATGGGAGTGGCAAACAAGACCCTCATAGACACATCACTCACTTCCTTGAAGCTTGTGACTTGCAGAAGACAAGAGGAGTTTCTCAAGAAGAGTTTCTCTTGCGGCTATTCCCTCTCTCTCTTAGGGATATCGCTCGCGATTGGTTTGACGGCTTGGATCGCAACAGTATCACAACATGGGAGCAATTGGCCCAAAAGTTCCTCATTAAATATTTTCTTCCTCAGAAAGCGGCACAAGCAAGAGTAGCAGTCACATCTTTCAGGCAGACAGAAGATGAATCTTATAATGAAGCTTGGGAGAGGTATAATATGCTCTTGAGAAGATGTCCTTCGGCTTTCTTTGACCCGGTCTCCAAGGTTCAACATTTCTTTAATGGATTAAGGGGGCGCTACTAGATGAATTGTGATGCCGCAGCGGGCGGTTCTTTTTCTTATTTATCAGCTGAGGATGGATGGCCGTTATTGGAGAAGATGTCGAACAATGATTACAACCGGGATAGGGAAACCTCTAGTGGAGTCAGTTCTGCAACAACAGAAGCCATTCTAGAGCAGAATAAACTGTTGAAGATGCAAAATACGACATTGTCTGGGAACAAAAGGGTTAATGTGATACACGAAGGAATGCCTCCGAGTTGTGATAATTGTAATGGAGATCATGACATTCAAAGTTGTTTGTTCAACTTCTCTCAAGAACATGAGGACTCATGCCACAATTTCTATGACAGTGTACCCCAGAATAACTATCAGAGGAACAGACAGTATGATTACAGTCAGAATCAGAATAGGGGTTATATGAGGAGAGACCATCCGGGTTTCGCTTGGAGTAACGCTAGTGGTGGTCTAGCCGGACAACAACAACCTCAACAGAATCAGAGGCCAAATTATGGGATCCATCAATGCAATAATCAGCAGGCTTTTCCAGGGCCTAATCAATTGCAAACAACAGATGGTGGAAGGCAACCTTGGGAGTTAGCTATAGAAAAGACGAATGCGGCAATTGAGAAGTTGTTAACCAATACAAGCACAGCCATTGACAAGCTGGCAACTCATACAGGGTCGGAAATTCAGAATCTAGAGACGCAGATAGCTCGGGTCGCAAAGCAACTAAATGAGCGCCTCCCAGGCACTTTCCCAGGTGATACCGAGAACAACCCTAAGAACCAATGCAATGCCGTAGCAACTAGAAGCGGTAGGGTGTTGGGATCTAACAGGGGTGAAACTAGTTCTCAGGAAGCTGAGGACTCGAAACAACCACATGTTGAGGAAGAACAACCTAAGAAATAGGAGTTGGCAAGTGACAAGGCACCGGAGCAAGGGGGAAGGTTAAAACTTGTAGATGAAGAGTTCCGAAGAAATAAGTGGGTTAAACCCAAAGACCTCCCGCCCTTCATGAAGGTACCATATCCTGAAAGATTGAATAAGCCTCTACAAGATAAACAGTTCAATAAATTCCTTGATGTCTTCTGCAAACTTCAAATTAACATTCCATTTGCGGAAGCCTTGGAACAAATGCCATCTTATGCCCGGTTTATGAAGGAGCTTCTCTCCAAGAAGCTGAAAATAGTGGATGTGGAAACGGTTGCTTTGACCGAGGAGTGCAGTGCCATTCTTCAAAGAAAACTACCTCCAAAGTTGAAGGATCCCGGTTCTTTTTCTATACCATGCACCATTGGGGAGATGACTCTAGGAAAGGCGTTGTGTGATCTAGGGGCAAGCATCAACCTGATGCCCCTATGATGAAGAAGTTGGGGATCAAAGAAGCCAAAGATACACGGATGTCACTCCAACTAGTCGATCGTTCTATAAAATATCCTTATGGGGTGGTCGAAGATTTGTTAGTGAAGGAGGACAAGTTCATATTTCCGGCGGATTTTGTGGTGCTTGATATGGATGAAGACGCCGAGATCCCTCTCATATTGGGTAGAACCTTCTTGGACACTGGGCGTGCTTTGATAGATGTGCAACAAAGGAAACTCACCCTCCGGGTGCAAGATGAGAATGTAGTCTTCAATGTCTTTGAAGCAATGAAGCACCCCGCTGAGAGGTCAGATGTGTATCGAGTGGATGTGGTGGACTCAATTGTCAAGGCAAAGGCAGAGAAGCTCATGGTTCTTCACTTGCACAAGTGTTGGTAGAATCCCATGATGATGATAGTGAGGAAGAAGACCCTTTGGGGGATGAGGACTATCTTGAGTGTTTAAAAAACATGGAGGCCTTACCGAGTCTCCCAAAGGATGAATGTGCAAAGGAGAAGCTCAACAACGAAGGAATGGAAGAAGATCACAAGGCACCGAAGTTGAAGCAACTCCCAACCCACTTAAGGTATGCATTCTTGGGGGAGAAGGGACAACATCTGGTAATCATTAGCAATGCCTTGAAAAAGAATGAAGAAGAAAAGCTATTGAGAGTTCTTAGGGAACACAAATCCGCCATTGGGTGGAAGATTTCAGACCTAAAAGGCGTAAGCCCTTCCCTATGCATGCATAAGATCTTGATGGAGGATAATTATAAGCCGGTGGTTCAACCACAAAGACGGTTAAATCCCATCATGAAAGAAGCTATGCATAAGGAAGTGATTAAACTTTTAGATGCCGGAATCATCTATCCAATCTCGGATAGCAATTGGGTTAGTCCAATTCATGTGGTCCCAAAGAAAGGTGGCACAACCGTGGTGGTCAACGAAAGCAATGAATTTATCCCAACAAGGACCATCACGGGGTGGAGAGTATGTATCGATTATAGAAGGCTAAATGAGGCAAAAAGAAAGGATCACTTCCCTCTTCCCTTCATTGACCAGATGCTTGAAAGGTTAGCCGGATATGAGTACTATTGTTTGTTAGATGGTTACTCCGGCTATAATCAAATTGTGGTGGATCCTCAAGACCAAGAGAAGACGGCCTTCACTTGTCCCTATGGAGTCTTTGCCTATAGGAGGATGCCCTTTGGATTGTGCAACACTCCTGCTAGGTGCATGCTTTCTATTTTCTTGAACATGGTGGAGAAATGCATTGAGGTGTTCATGGATGACTTCTCGGTCTTTGGGACCTCATATGACAATTGCTTGAAGAACTTGACTTTGGTGCTTAAAAGGTGCCAAGAGACTAACCTTGTGCTCAATTGGTAGAAATGCCACTTCATGGTCAAGGAAGGTATAGTCTTGGGGCACAAAATCTCCCAAAGGGGGGTTGAGGTTGATAAAGCCAAGATTGAGTTGATAGAGAAGCTTCCCCCACCAACCAATGTGAAGGGGGTGAGGAGTTTCTTAGGTCATGCCGGGTTCTACCATAGATTCATCAAGGACTTCTCCAAAATCGCAAAGCCTCTTTGTGACCTTCTTGCGAAGGATGTATCCTTTGAGTTTAATGCTTCTTGTTTAAATGCTTTCACTATTTTGAAAAATATGCTTGTCACCGCACCCATAATCATTGTACCTAATTGGAATTTAACATTTGAAATCATGTGTGATGCTAGTGATTATGCGGTGGGGGCTGTTTTGGGGCAAAGGGTGGAAAAGTTAGCTCATGTCATTTATTACGCAAGTAAAGTTTTGAATGAGGCACAAGCTAATTATTCCACCACTGAAATGGAACTACTTGTTGTGGTTTTTGCTTTAGATAAGTTTAGATCCAATATTGTGGGGTCTAAGATTGTTGTTTTCACCGATCATGCGGCCATAAAACACTTGAAGACAAAACAAGAGGCCAAACCTAGAATAATTCGGTGGATTCTTCTTTTGCAGGAATTTGATCTAGAGATTTAGGACAGGAAGGGATCCGACAATGTGTGGCGGACCACTTATCTAGGTTGGTCAATCCCGACACCGAGGAGGAATTGTTAGACATCAAGGAAGAATTTCCTGATGAAAAACTGTTTGCACTCATTGGAAATTTATCTCCTTGGTTCGCGGACATGGCCAACTTAAAATCTTCGAAAGTGGTTCCGCAAGGTTTGACTAATCAACAAAGGAAGAAGTTCTTCTCGGATGCAAAGTATTATGTGTGGGAGGACCCCTATCTTTTCAAGCAATGCCCGGATGGGATCCTAAGAAGGTCCATTCCCCATGACCAAATCGGAAACGTGTTGTGGCATTGTCATAGCTCGGATTATGGTGGGCATTATGGGGGAAAGAAGACCGCAGAAAAAGTCCTCCAAAGCGGGTTTTATTGGCCAACGCTCTTCAAGGATGCCCACACCTTTGTTGAAAACTGTGATCGTTGCCAAAGAGTTGGCAACATCTCTAAGCGGCATGAACTCCCCTTGAATTGCATGCTAGAAGTAGAGCTCTTTGATATTTGGGGGATATATTTCATAGGACCATTCCCACCATCTTTCTCCTATCAATACATTTTGGTGGCAGTGGACTACGTGTCAAAGTGGGTAGAAGCAATCCCAACAACTTCGGATGATGCGTGGGTAGTCATGGAATTCCTAAGGCGCAATATCTTCTCGAGGTTTGGGGTCCCTAGAGTGTTGATTAGTGATGGGGGATCCCACTTTTGCAACAATCAAGTGCACAAGCTTCTTGAGAAGTATGGGGTCAAGCATAAAGTCTCTACTCCTTATCATCCCCAAACAAATGGGCAAGCAAAGGTATCCAACCGTGAGTTGAAGCGTATTCTTGAGAAAACCGTCAACTCCTCACGGAAGGATTGTTCAAAAAGATTAGATGATGCTTTATGGGCTTATAGGACCGCTTTCAAGACTCCAATTGGAAGGTCTCCTTACAATTTGGTGTTTGGAAAGGCGGTCCACTTGCCGGTGGAATTGGAGGAAAAGTCTTATTGGGCAATCCGAGAACTCAACTTTGATTTGACGAAGGCCGGTGAAAAAAGGCTTTTGGACTTAAATGAGATGTCCGAGATCCGCATGCAAGCATATGAAAATGCAAGAATCTACAAAGAGCGGACTAAGGCATGGCATGACAAGAACATCTTGCCTAGGAGGTTTGAGCCTGGACAAATGGTACTTCTTTATAATTCAAGGTTGAGGCTCTTTCCTGGAAAGCTTAAATCAAGGTGGTCGGGACCATTCAAGGTCCTCCAAGTTTTTCCACACGGAGCAGTAGAATTAGAAGGGGCCTATAGCAACTTCAAGGTAAATGGGCAAAGGCTAAAGCATTACCATGGGGAATCAATCCCAAATGGCAAGCAAGTTCTTCTTCTGGATTAACCCTTAGAGGTGACTTGAGTCAGGCTCGGGACGTTAAACAAGCACTACTTGGGAGGCAACCCAAGCTACATATCCTTTATCTTTTAGGTTCTGTCATTTTCTCTTCTGAATAAAATAAAAAAATTGAAAAATAAAAAATAAACCAGATTCGCCCCGCGAATCCACAGTGGCCTCGCGAGATAGAAGCCCTGAATCCCAGAGGCTTGCTCACGCTTTTGTCTCGCGTCGCGAGAGCCATTTTCACCTCGCGAATCTGGGCATCATTAGCTGTTGGAATTCCAGATTCGCCTCGCGAGCTATTACTCGCCTCGCGATTCTGGAAAGTGTGAAGAACAATTTTTCCAGGTTCGCCTCGCGAGTGATGATTCGCCTCGCGAATTTGTAATTAGGGTTTTCAATTTGGGGGAAAATTTATAATTCGCGTCGCGAGGAGTCTCTCGCCTCTCGAAAACTGAAAATTATATCAGCCCCGCAAGCGAATCGCGAAGCATTTCGCGACCCTTCACAGTTCTTCCTCTCCCTCGCGTGGATTCCCCCCTCATTTCACTCTCACACTCTCACCCTCACGCATTCGCACTTGTTCATCTCTACAAGGTAAGTAACATCTCACTTGACTTCACTCTTCGCTTTTCATGCTTTGTTGAATTCAAACAGTCATGCCCACACACTGTGCACTAACTATCTGTTATAACTGGTAGTAGGGTAGACGCCATGATCATGACCTTGTCTAGATACTGATTTATGAGCTGTACTGGGATTTTGCTGATTTTCAGGTTATGGCCCCGCCTAAGAACACCGCTGTAGAAAAACAGCCGGTTAAGCGCAAGAAGCGCGCATCTGCTCAGGGGGACGACGTAGAGTTGCCTTTAGGGCCAGGCGCCTCCTCTAGGGCCACCTCCTACTCTCCCAGGTTCCGCTCTCCTGATCACAGGACGCATTGGGACCTGGTGGTGAGAAAGGAGATGGTTTTAGAGCGGCGTGTGTCCCTGGTGGGAAACAACTACGCCAGCATCTCCGAGCAGATATGCAACCGAGGTTGGGAGGTGTTGGCTGATCTTCCTCACCGGTATGATATCAAACTGGTGCAAGAATTTTACGCCAATGCTCTCAAACTCGAGGTTTCAGGCCCGAGCTGTGTGACGGAGGTTCAGGGGGTCCCTATTACATTCACTGCATCGGATATTAACTCATGCTTGGGGATCCCCATCAGAGAGGAGGCCTGCGAGTATGAGCAGCTCCCCGTAGTGCAGGCCCTAGCTCAGGCCATCGTCGACACCTACTGTGTCTAAGGAGCTGCCTGGGAGATGGGAACATCGGGGAACCTCCTAAGGTTGAGGGGCAGGACCTCACCCCGGATGCCAAGGTCTGGTCAGCGTTCTTACACGCCAACCTTCGAGTGAGCTCTCATGAGTCCACAGTCACCGCCGCCAGAGCCCATCTCCTCTACTGCATACTAACGGGTCGCACGATCAACGTCGGGGGAGTCATCGCCATAGACATCCAGATGAAGGCAAACTCCCGAGCGCTGAAGGAGAGCCTGAGGCATGGACTGCTGATCACCGAGCTCATCCGTCGGGCGGCGGTGCCAGTGAGTACAGTGATGGAGAAGGTCCCGCAGTAGCCCATTGACCAGGAGTACATCCGACGTTTCTGTTACGTAGCCCCGGCCCCACCTATGAGGCCGCCACCCCTACCCACTCAGAGGCCACGATCAGCGGACATGGCTCTGCTCTTGCAGAACCAGCAGGCGATGAGGCGGGATCAGGAGGTGTTGCGGAAGTTCTTCCGGGAGATGTCATTGGCCCAGCAGGAGGGTCGGGTGCCCGTATACCCCTCCGAGGAGGAGCTATCCCCTCGGCTTGGGTGGCAGGACTACCCTGGGGACCAGGGTGCTATGCCACAGAGGAGGGTGCCCGAGGGACTAGAGGATGAGGAGGCACCGGAGGACCAGGGTGACCCGGCGGATGACATTGATTTTGATCATTGATCCGGGCCCCTGCATTACTTTATTGAGAGTTCTAGCTAGGAGTTTCGATATGGTTGTACACTGATAGCTAGCTAGAAACTCTGTTTACTGACCTTTTACTGCCAAACTTGGACAACTGTATATATATATATATATATATATATATTATGTTATTGCTTTAAATTTCATGTTTACTTGTGAATGGATCAACATGGGGAGCCCGGAATATCATGGGCCAGCCAATTGGATGAGGATGAGACCGAAACTAGCCGTGCTGTGAAGCAGGGTAGTGGAGAGATGAAAAGAGGCAGGGCAATCAACTGAAAGCATGGGGTCCGCTCGGACCCCCTTGAGATAAAAATTTCTTATCCTTTCTCTTATTCTTTCCCTTTTTCCATTTGTTTTTGAGTCTCGCTCTTGAATAATTTGAGAAGATCAAGAGTATGTGTGTGAGTTTTGTGTCGGCAAGCTTGGTGGATTTTAATTAAATTTAGCATAGATTGACTGCATGAATTATGTTGACCATTGATGATTTCCCCCTAGGTTCTGAAAATCGAAAATTTGATCCCCGTTTGAAAAATTGAAAATTGAACTTTGAGAAATTTTATTGTGATTGCTTGATTTATGACATGTTTGGGGTGAAGGGGTGAACACACTAGGAATTGTATCTTGGTCAAAAAAATTTCAAAAATGTCCAGGTGAGAATTTGAACCTCCAACATGTTCTTAATTGTGTGAATCGCTTTTAACCTGCACTTTCTCGGATTTTCTTGAATCTGTGCATGGTTTGCATATTTATATGTTGCATCAAATGATCTAGGCAATTTTTCTTTGAAATAACTACTTGGCCATAAATTGAACCAACCTTGATGAATGATCCCCAGTTAGCCACATTGAGCCTTGAAGCCTATTGTTCTTGATGACCCTACATTATAAGCCATTAACTCGGAAAAACCATGATTTTCCCCTATCCTAGGATTTAGGAGAGCATGGAATTTTAGCTTTGTGAGTGTTGTTGTGGAACTAAGTTTGGGGTGGCTACAAGTTCATGAATCATAGTTGAGAAAAAGAAAAGCAAAATTAAAGACCGAAGGCTCGAGGAAAAAAATGTGATGAAAAGTATTGAATATATGCCAAAAAGGGCAAAGTGAAAAAGTATAAAAAGGAAGAGGTTTGTATCCACCCAATGCAAGGAATAGAATAATAATATGAGGTTAAATTCAATTGTTGCAATGCTAGTTTCATGCTCTCATTGATCCTAGGGACTAAGCTTCCATTCTTTGAATATCTTACCTTGAGCCAGGCCTCATTACAACCTATGAAAGACCTTTTGATGATGCATGCATATTTTTGTGGGAACTTTGTTGAGATGAAAATCAAATTCATGGGAAGTGTTATTGAAATGCGAGATTGGGTGAAAAGTTGGTAGCTTAGACAAATTGAGCGAATGAGTGAAATATTAAATGCCCTTGTGAGGAAGGCAATTGTTTGAATTTGGTGATCTCCCTTTTGTGTGCCACTTGGATCCTTAACTTAGATTACTGATTGCATGAATGATGGAAATTCTCAATTGTTTAAAGTAAATGAATGTGGGGATTACATTGTTGCAAGGGGGGAAAACATTGAGGAAAAATTGTTGTGTTAAATTTCATGAAATCTGTGCAAAAAATTGATTGAATCCTTTAAGCTTGCCAAGTGTTGAGTCTTTTTGAGTTTTAGCTTGCTTGGGGACAAGCAAGGTTTAAGTTTGGGGTGTTTTCATAAGCCTCTGGCTCATCTAGTTTCCAGCTAGAAAAGGGTAGATTTTGTGCCTAATTGGGCGAGTCAACCTCGCTAATCCCCCAAATTGGTCTTGTTTTGTTCCTAAGTTAGAATTTGATTCGTTTAATGCATTTTTAGTAGTTTTTAGTTTATTTTGAGTAGGTTTACGTTTTTCGTTTCCTTTTGTTGTTTCAGGTTAAAAGTGAAGCTCTTAGAGTCAAGGAAAATGAAGAAAACAGTGGAAAAGCAATTCTAGAATTTTCGCCTCGTGAAACAGGATCTTGCCTCGCGAGCCTGAAGACCAACATGAACAGCAACAGTCACCCTTTCTATCTCGCCTCACGAATCACCACCTCGCCCTGCGAGCCTGAAGGCCTGACTGTGCCAGAGATGTCACCCTTTTTGTCTCGCCTCGCGAATCACCATCTCGCCTCGCGAGTATTCAAACTCAGGATGGAGCCAAAACTGAATTTCACCTCGCGAGAGCTTGCTCGCCCCACGAGTGGGCACTACCCAGAACCTCTATTTATAGGCTGTTTTAGGGCAGATTATGAATCTTTTGTTCACAACTTGTTTTAGATCTTTTGAGATACGAATCCTTATTCTCTGGAGCTGTGTCTCCCTATTTCTTTTCTTATTTCACAATCATGATGAATTCCAATTGTTTGTGCATTGTTACAAGCATGAGGAACTAATCCCTTTGTCTAAGGGATCAATGAAACCACCCATGGCGGTGTAGCGTTCAATGTGATGTATGTTTCCCTCCTTTACCTTAATTCATGTTTTCCAATTCTGAATTTATTGCGTTGATCATAAGCATGCATGATTGACTAGTTAACGTGATGAGGCTTGATAGGAAATTCGCGTTTAGAACTTGAATTGGGATCATTGATTGAATATTGCACGAGAGTGAGTAGGAGATCAGTGCAACCTTATAGGGAACAAGATTTAAAAGAGTTTGATGATTGGGTTATGAGACCTAGCAAGTAATTAACTCAATCGTTGAATACGTCCTATTGAGCGCGATAGTGTCATTAGGAGAATTTGGGGGTCCTGGTTGACATTGCAATTGAACTTAGGAAGGGGATCATCCGACCCAGTGTATCACAGTGGGGAGCTCCATATCGCATGTCACCATCGGAGTTAGAAACCCTGAAGGAACAACTTGAAGAGTTGATGGGAAAGGAATTCATCCGACCCAGTGTATCACCGTGGGGAGCTCCAAGTCTGTTAGTGAAGAAGAAGGATGGGACTTCTCGACTCTGTAGATTTTCGACAGTTGAACAAGGTTACGATCAAGAACAGATATCTGCTCCCAAGGATAGATGATCTCATGGACCAGTTGCATGGTGCGGCCGTATCCTCGAAAATAGATTTATGGTCAGGCTACCATCAGATCCGTGTGAAAGCAGAGGATGTCCCAAAGACAGTGTTTCAAACAAGCTTTGGACATTATGAGTACCTGGTTATGCCGTTTGGAGTGACAAATGTTCCTGCCATATTCATGGATTACATGAATAGGATTTTTTGTCCTTACTTAGATCAGTTTGTTGTCGTCTTCGTTGATGATATTGTGATCTATTCTCCAAACAGGGAAAAGCATACTGAACATCTCAGCATTGTTCTTCGGACCTTCAAAGAGAAGCAGCTCTATCCGAAGCCGGAAAAGTGCGAATTCTGGTTGGACCAAGTGCAATTCTTAGGTCTTGTGATATCTTGCAAAGGAATCACAGTGGATCCGTCAAAAGTCGAGGCTGTTTTAGAATGGAAAAGGTCAACAACGGCAATTGAAATCCGTAGCTTTATGGGTTTAGAGGGCTACTATAGGAGATTCATTGAGGAATTTTCCAAGATAGTGGGACCCCTTACCCAGTTAACTCGGAAAGACCAAGTGTTTGTTTGGACGGAGGCTTGTGAAGGAAGTTTCCAAGAGCTGAAGAGAAGGTTGACAACCTCACCCGTGTTGATCCTACCTGATCTAAGGAACCTTTTGAGGTTTATTATGATGCTTCACATTAGTGGTTGGGTTGTGTGCTGATGTAGAACCGAAAGGTCGTAGCATATGCTTCAAGGCAGTTGAAGATTCACGAAAGGAATTACCCGACGCATGACTTGGAGTTAGCAGCGGTAGTCTTTGCCCTGAAAATCTGGAGGCATTATTTGTATGGAGCTACTTTTAATGTTTTCGGTGACCACAAGAGTTTGAAGTACCTCTTCGACCAGAAGGAGTTGAACATGCGTCAGAGACGTTGGTTGGAGTTTTTGAAGGATTACGGCTTTCAACTACAGTATCACCCTGGAAAGGCGAATGTGGTGGCGGATGCACTGAGCAGGAAGTCAATACACGCGTCAGTAATGATGGTTAAAGAGCATGGATTGTTGGAACAATTCCGGGATCTAAGTTTATCAATTAAGACATTTTTGGGAAGGCTGTGTCTGAATAGGATCACCGTTTCGAACAGATTGATGGAGCAAATAAAAGAAAAACAAGGGAGTGATCGGTATCTGTAGGAAGAAAGGGACTTAGTGCGACAAGATGCACTGTCAGAATTCAGAGAAGGAACTGATGGAATTTTGAGATTCGGTGAAAGAATATGTATACCAGATGATGCCGAGCTTAGGAAGTTGATTTTAGAGGAGGCTCACAGGAGTAAGCTGAGTTTACACCCAGGACCCATGAAGGTGTATCAAGATCTCAAGAAATTATGCTGGTGGTAGGGAATGAAAAGGGACATAATTGATTACGTCGCTTCTTGTCTGATATGTCAGAAGGCTAAGATTGAACACCAGAGACCAGCGGGAATGTTAAAACCATTGGACATCCCAGAATGGAAGTGGGACGGTATTTCAATGGACTTTGTGACCATCTTACCAATGACTCGGAAAGGACATGAGGCTATATGGGTAATTGTAGATCGACTAACCAAGTCAGCTCACTTCTTACCTATCAACATGAAGTACCCAATGAAAAGGTTGACTCAGTTGTACATTGACGAGATTGTCAGGTTGCATGGTCTACCCTCGAGTATCATTTCGGATCGTGATCCAAGGTTTACGTCAGAATTTTGGAAAGGACTACAAAACTCGTTGGGAACAAAACTCAAATTGAGTTTTGCGTATCATCCACAAACTGATGGACAATCAGAGAGGACAATCCAATCACTCGAAGATTTACTAAGAGCGTGCGTGATGGAAGACACTGGGAGCTGGGACGAGATCCTACCGTTGATAAAATTCATCTACAACAACAGTTTTCATTCGAGTATAGGGATGGCACCTTATGAGGCTTTGTATGGTCGACAATGCCAAACACCTTTGTGTTGGTACTAGGATGGTGAGAGTCTGCTGTTAGGACCAAAGATCATGCAACAAACGATTGTGAAGGTGAAGATGATCCAGGAGAAAATGCGGATGGCCCAAAGTCGACATAAAAGTTACACTGACAAGAGACAAGGACCTCTTGAGTTTGAGGAAGGCGATCATGTGTTCTTGAGAGTCACGCCAACGACTGGGATTGGCAGAGTGATAAAATCCAGAAAGCTTACTCCCAAATTCATCGGACCCTACCAAATTCTTTGTCGCGTAGGTCCAGTAGCGTACAAAATATCTTTACCTCCTTTTCTTTCCAACATCCATGATGTTTTCCATGTCTCAGTTGAGAAAGTATATTCATGATCCATCGCATGTTAGTAAACCTGATAAAGTACAATTACAAGAGAACATGTCTTTTGAGACTTCGCCTGTACGAATCGCGGATAAGATGATGAAGCAGCTTAGAGGTAAACAAATTCCTTTAGTCAAAGTCATATGGAACGAGACAACCGGAGAAGCTACACGGGAAGCGGAGGACAAGATGAAATTGTAATACCCTGAGTTATTTCAAGGTTCGTAATTTCGAGGACAAAATTCTTTTTAGAGGGGTAGTATTGTAACACCCTGTTTTCCCTATGTTTTCTGTAGCAGTAAATACATATTTAAATGTGTTTGTTTTAGATTAAACTCAGAGGATGATTTTAATTAAACTAAAATCATTTTCTTGTGTTGTTATATCATATGAAGTCACGGTAAAAATTTCGGTTGAAAATTCAGACGAATACCGGTTTGCGTTTTCACTGTCGGTACAAGTTTACTGTGCAGAAAACCTAATATTGACCCGTGAACGAGACAGTTAGTGTTTTTATTATGTTTCCTTCAACTTTGGTTATTTTGAAAATTTTCGTTTAAAAAATAATAATATTTTATACGGGTGAAAACGTTGGAAGAGTTACGATCGGAAATGCAACCGTGTACGAAATGGAGCAGATTAGGGAGCATAAAAGAAGTAAGGAGACATGATGGAAGAGTCTATGACACACTCCAAAAGTGTAATCATCACACTTTTCAAATTATAATACTATTAAAATCCAAAAAATCATTTCTTTCTCTTCTTCCATCAAATCAAGCATTAAACCACCAAGCTTGCTCAACAAGCTCTCCCTCACTTCCCTTGGAGCCGTGGACTTCCTCCCCCCTCTCTATATATATCCCTCTCATTTTCACTTCGTCATCTTCCTTCTTCAAACTCCATTAAAGCTTCATCTTCTTCCTTTCTTCTAAAAGTTCAAGCTCTTAAAGCTTTAGTTTTTATTCATCTTTTCTACTTAAGTTATTCCTTAAAGTTCTTCCTTATACTAAGGGTAATGCTCTCATATGAATCTTTTTGCAAGTTTCATCTTTTATTTCTTAGTTTACTTTATGTGTTCTTTATAAGCTTTAAACTTCTAAAATCTCTCTAAAATGGTAGAAAACTCCTTTTGAGTTGAAACCACTTTCTATAGTCTTGTATTAACTTATATTTTCACATACTAAGAGGTTGTATAAAAAAATCTCTACCTATCTCTTCCAATGAAGGTCGAATGCTTGCATTTGTGACCTAGGAGGTTTTGTTTCATCTTTTGGAATATGATCATATGTTTGAGTTTCTAACTATCCATTGATCTTAAATCTATAAATCTTGGAAGGTTTGATAGCTTGTTCCTATGATGGCCGAAAATATGAACAAGTAGGCCTAGGATACTATGTTTCAACTTTCCAAGTATGATCATGGATTTCCTAAGAGTTATTGTTAAACAAAGAATATTTTCCTCATCATCCTATGATGACCAAAACTTAGAGTTAGGTGCTAGCATGTTTGAGTTTTTATTTTTCCAAAATGATCATGGACTTGAGCTCCATAAGATATTTGGATTCTAAGTCTAAGAGATTGGAAAGTTTAAGCATTTCTAACTTGTTTATTCTATGTTATTAAAACTAGGATGTATTACTTTCATTTTTCCAAGATCATGGACTTGAGCTCCATAAGATATTTGGATGCTAAGTCTAAGAGATTGGAATGTTTAAGTTTCCATTGTTTTCCAAAATGATCATGGACTTGAGCTCCATAAGATATTTGGATGCTAAGTCTAAGAGATTGGAAAGTTTAAAGATTTCTAGCCTATAAATCCTATGAAGGCCGAACCTAGAAGGTTATGGACCTAGGATAATTTGTTCTTATTTTTCCAAAATGATCATGGTTTTGAGCTCCTTAATACATATGGATGCTAAACGTAAGAGATTGGAAAGTTTAGTGAATGATAGCCTATTTTACTAGCCTTGACCGAATACCCTAAGTTTATAACTTAGTGGGATTTTAATTCAACTTTGTTAAATGATCATTGTTTATGAACTCCTAACACTTAAGGATCATAAATCCATGACTTGTATAATTTTCGGGAATCTCTAACCCTAAGAACCAGTCTTGGCCAAACCTATACCTTGTGGTTTAGTGTTCTTGTTTGATTTTAACTTGTGATTTTGTGTTCATAACCTTAGACTTCCATCACGGAGGAAACGAGGATGTACATGGTAAACCTCTTGGAGCATCTAATCTCCTTACCTTCACAGAAGGTGAGAGGGGATTGCCTAGGGATATTCAATGACTATATGAATGTGTGTATGTGTTTACTTAAGTGATTTGAATATTATTATAATGTGGAGCACACTTGAATGACTTGTTTACTTGAACTATTTTGATTATTACTTGAAGTTGATTATTACTTTCCTTAAAGTACTGTGAGTTGTATATATGTGATGAACTGTCGTTAACTGTGATATTATTGTTGAGAATATATTACTGTTGATTGAAGTTTGAGAAGCCGGACTTGAGTCTGTGCTCAATGATTATAAGGATTAAATGCCTTAATAAGCCTTAAATAGAACTTTGAAAGTATTGATTTCATTTATAAAAGTTCCTTATTTAAAACGCTTTCTTCAAGAGAATGAGATTTTTGTTTTGAAAAGAAACGTTGAAGTGTTTTTAAGTGAATAGAAACTACCTTTTTATGATCCAAAGTTTGTACGAGAGAAAACCTTTTTCGAACTATGTGTTTTATGAAGGAAAAACCCCTTTGAAAATATTTGACTTTATTCCATCAAGGATTTCAAAAGCAGACTAATTTCCTAAATGTTTTATAAAAGAATTTGTAAAGGAAAATATTTTCTCCTAAATGATTTAGAAACGTTCCGGTTACTTGGATAAGTGACTGAGGTTTTATTTTGGTTTTGATTTTCACTGAGCGAAAAGTAAGCACGTGTGAAAGAGAATCTAGTTCGGAGACATCGCCTCTAGTATTCAGTTATGCGTACACGATCTGGGATACGTGTCAAGAATTATGGACCAAGGATCCTAATCGTGATATTATGGGCTAGGAGTCCTAATCTTGGAATTGAGGACAATGTGTCCTAATTTCGTTGTTATGGGATAGGAGTCCTTATCACGTTGAAATAAAACATGGAAAAAATTATAATTGTTTATACGACCACAACCTTGGACTGCGGCATCAGTCTAAGGTGTTGTGATTGAGCACTTGGACTGCGCGTCCTGTGTTATTGATTTTCAAGTGATGAAATTGTGAATAGTCATTAGCTTTGGGCTTCGACGATGAAAAAGAGTGAACACAAAGAAAAGTCTCGATAATGAAAAGTCTTTTATTCATATACATTTACCCTTTGCAGACATGCTTGAGTTACCGAATACACGCTTAAGATGTGGTATTCGATGATGTATGCATCTGAATGGCCGTTATAAGGGATTCGTGATGATGTTGATCCAGGTGCATGAGGTGACGGAGACAATTTGCCAATGCGGCATACGAGCCTGATCAACTCTTTCTTTCTTAATGATAAAATGGTGATGGTATCTCATGAGATTAAGTTTAGAGCCTGATGATTGAAGTGTCATGCATTATCTTTATAAAATTGATTGATATGGGTGTGAGACCCACTGAAATAATACTTGTTGTTTACCTATGAATAATGTTTAAAATGTTAATATGCCAAAGTGTTGTATGTATCATGTATGTGGTTGTTGTGCGATATATCCATTGACGGCATCTCACTCTTTCATTGCTACTTGTCATTCTCTCTTCCTTTTTGGTATCGCCGTATGTATATGAGTTTAGATGGATCCCAATATCCCATTGTGCTGACAATGTCGAAAACTGAGGTCTTCGACGATGCGGGGAATGCCGGGGCATGGCTGATACATCCGGGGGTGACATCTGCCACCTACCACGAAGTAATCACCACAACCGATTTAAATGCTGACGGATACCCAATCCATAGGAGAAATACCGTGGAGACTAGGAGGGTTGCCCTGCCTCCGACTTGGTATTACCTTCACGCACTGCGAGCTAACGGACTGCTACATGAGCCACCACCTCTGAACGTTGAGCAGGCAGCACCGATAGAGGAGGACCCTGAGGAAGATCCTGAGGAGGAGCCTGAGGAGGACTTCTATGAGGTCATGGAGGAGGATGGACCGGAGTATCATGTTATGGATCATGACGACGACGACGATTCGGTAGATGAGGGCGGCGACGTCATAGATCAATTACTTGATGTCTCGTCTCGTGGGAGTATTTGTGGAGACCCTGCTTGCAGCCAGTGTCAGTAACCAGTTCGGAGTGTTTTGTGGATATTCTTCTGTCTTCTGACTTTCTAGAGTTACCATTTTGGATGTGGTTCCGGACCCTCTTTCCCCGTGCTTTTGCTTACTCTCTTTTAAGTTGTATCTTCTAGATTTCTAACTCTGTTGAATGGCCATTGATAAGGCCCTAACTTAAGTACTAGAACTTGGCTCTCATTAGGACATGTTATGAAAATATATATATATATATATATATATATATATATATATATAAATATATATATGTCATCTTTTCATGTTCTGAGTGTTCATCACCTTTATCTTGTTTCATCCTTCCGAAAAAAATTAACTACCGTTTTTGGTATACTCATCCATCGAGAAAATGATACTTTCCGAAAGTAACCAGCATTGTAATCAGTTTTATTTCCGCAATTGGGTAACCATGTGATGCCGAGTTTAGGGTGTCGCAGATTCCGACATCTAAAAGCTTAATCACCTCCTTGCGCACAACTTCTTTCATGATGGGATTTAACCGTCTTTGTGGTTGAACCGCCGGTTTTTAATCATCCTCCATCAAGATTTTATGCATGCACAAGGAAGGACTTATACCTTTTAAATCTGAAATCTTCCATCCAATAGATGACTTGTATTCCCTAAGAACTATTAATAGTTTTTCTTCTTCTTTTCTCAACACGTTACTAATGATGACCGGATCTTGCCCCTCCTTACTCAAAAATGCATACCTCATGTGAGATGTGAGTTGCTTCAATTCCGGTTTCTTGTTGTCTACTTCGGCGCTTTCTTTGTTGAGTTCTTCCTTTTAGCATTCTTCTTTGGGGAGAATTGGTAATGCTTCCATATTTTTCCAACACTTAAGAAATTCAGCGTCATCCAAAAATTCCCCATCATCATTCTCAACATAGGATTTAACCAACACTTTCTCAAGTGAAGAACCATGTGCTTCTTGTGCTTTCACAATAGGCTCTATCATATCTATGCTATATATACTAGATTGCTCAACTGGATGCTTCATGGCTTCAAAGACATTAAAGACCACATTCTCATCTTGCACCTGAAGTGTGAGCTTCCCTTATTGTACATCTATCAATGCACGCCCGGTGGACAAGAAAGGCCTTCCCAATATGAGAGGGATCTCGGCATCTTCATCCATATCTAGGACCACAAAATCTGTCGGGAAGAAGAATTTGTCCACTTTTACCAACAAGTCTTCAGCCACCCCATAAGGGTATTTAATAGAACGATCCGCAAGTTGGAGCGACATCATAGTACCTTTGGCCTCTTGAATTCCAAGCTTCCTCAACATAGTTAGGGGCATTAGATTAATGCTAGCCCCTAGATCACATAGTACCTTCCCAAAAGTTATCTCCCCAACGGTGCATGAGATGCTAAATGAACCCGGATCCTTCAACTTTGGAGGTAGCTTGCGTTGAAGGATTGCACTACACTCCTCGGTTAAAGCAACCATCTCTTTATCCACCATCTTCCGCTTCTTGGAGAGAAACTCCTTCATAAACAGGGGATAAGATGGCAATTGTTCCAAGGCCTCCGCAAATGAAATGTTGATTTGAAGCTTATGGAAAACATCAAGGAACTTAGAATGGTTATCTTGCAAAGGCTTCTTCAATCTCTCTGGATATGGTACCGTCATGTAAGGAGGGAGATCCTTAGCTTCAATCCACTTCTTCTTTCTGTATTCTTCATCCACCAATTCAACCTCCTTTCTTTCTTTGGTACCTTCTCGCTAGGCACTTCTTCTTCCTTAGTTTGCTTTGTCTCCACCGGTGGTACTTCAGGAATTATAAATAATTTAACTACAACCATTTTTAGGAAAGCTTTTTTTTTTTATGTGGAACAACTTAATGCTATTTGGATTTAGTACAGTATGCCTGTCAAATCTGATTAAATTATGAAAAAAAAGTATCTTTATAAAAAATGCTTTTCAATAAAACGTATTTGATAAAAACCATTTGATTATTTTCAAAGTTTAGTTTTAAAACATAGTCGTTATAAAGTTTCTTTTATACTATCAATTAATCATATACACTGATGTGTAATTTTTAAAGTATTTATTATAATAGTTAAATTTTTTTTATCATATGTTAATATATAATTAATTGAAAGTATAAATAATCTTTACAATGAAATCAAATTCTTATTTTGAAATAGTGACTTTTTTTTTCATCATTGCCTCTAAAAAATTAACTGTCAAATAAAGATTATCAATATAACAAATACCTTCATACCTTTTTTGTAAGTTACTATGTAAAAATGATTTTCACACAACTCAAATAAGAAACTTAAAATCCCAGTAAAAATCACTTTTTAAGTAAATATATAAAAACATAAAATTATTTCTAATACAATCGATAATAATAATAATAATTCATTATATATGTATAAATTATTGAAATAGTATAATTTTCGAAGTTAATCCAAACACTCCAAAGTAGTTTGTTTATGCTCTATGTTTTAGAAAACGAAAAATAAAAAATAAAGAAGTGTTTTTCAATTAAGAATAAATTTTATTACCAGTAAAAAGGGAATAACTTTTAATATAATTTGATAAGGTTTTAAAAAATATATACAAATATAATTTTTAGTGCCTTTATTTTCAAATATAATTTGATAATGATGTTTTATGCCATGAATATGTTTGGATTGATGATGTCATGAATGGATGTTTTATGATGATGATGTTGTTATGTTTTTGTTGATGATATTACCATGGATGATTAACTTGACTGTTTGGTTGATGGTGTGAGACAATGATGAAATAGATGTTAATAATGACAAATGAAATTAAGGGATGTTTTCCCCAATTGTTCTTAAGACTTGAACAATAGTAATGAGAGGCAAGGTTAATGCTCAAAGGTTTAGTTAAGACCCTAGGGTTGATTCGTGAGTGTTTTAGGGACATTAATAATGAAGCAGGAATTAAAGGACTAATTCCCCATAAATGTAAGACATGAAGATTAAATAAGGATAATGAAACTGATGTTGATGGTTAGTAAAAGCCAATAGGATTGATATTTGAATGTCCTAGGAAGCCTAGCAAGGGTTCCCAACCCTTCTGCCCAGAAATATAATGGCCATGCTCCAGTAAGCATGGTTGTGCTCAACAGTCAGCATGATCGTGCTTGACTTAAAAGTCAGCACGCCCTTTCTGGGAGAAGCACGATCGTGCTCCCCAGTCCAGAACATATGTTTAAAGCAGAAACAGGGGTGTTTCACCCCAAGTGTTCCCAATGATGTAATAAGACACCAATCGAAGTAAAGACAAGATAGATAACTCACTTAACAAAGATAATTAATATGAACGTTAAAGATGGCTAAGTCGGTAACGATGTTTACCGTACGTTGTTGTAGCTTGGTGCTTATTGGCCAAGGGGGCCTTGATGCTTAATGGTCAAGGGGTTGTTAACGTTGAACCTTGGTGCCTAGTGGCCAAGGGGCCCTCGATGGCAAGTGGTCGAGGTGTTGATGGTGTTAAAACTTGGGTAGCCTGGTGGCCCAAGTTGGTGGCCCAAGTGAAGTGGTGATTGTTGATTGTGTGTTGATTGTTCCTCATGCATTTATGCTTTGGAGATGTTAGTGGGAGATGCTCAACATAGGGGAGGTCGTCCAGAAGTAAGGTGATCTGGCCGTCCGCAGTGATTCATCTGAGAGTTAGGTGAATCGTGTACACCCATGGTGGCGCATCCGTGAGTAAGGTGGGTCGGCTATCTGATGTCGTGCGCTGCGGATGCACGTGCGCACGCGCGTGCGATTCCGGCAAGTGTACCGGACTGCCGTCAAGTAATAAAAGATATCGAACCCACAGAGACTGTGTTCTCGAATCGCAATCGGTTTTCGAATCGATTAGATCTGGACTTTTTAGAGGGTTTTGAAAAAGGTTTGAATTTGAAATTAAGAGATAGATGAGCAGAGAACAATTAAAACAGAAAACAATTGTTGATGGGGTTTTAGATTTAAAAGGATTCCTAGGGATTTGGGTTACCTTTGAGGTTGTTTATGTTGCTAATCTGATTTACCTTTGTTGATTACCGAAATTGCCTTGAAGGCGAGTTTATCCTCTAATAGCTTAAGCTCCCTCTCGGGTTACAAAAGCCGTGCCCAATTGACCCGACCCCTACTCTCGTGGTAGTCGATCCCAGATTGGACCCTTTGCGTTCCGTGACAACTCGTTGCTACTCGAGGGACGGCTTATAACTCTCGTGATTTCAGTCCCAAGTCTGACTTCTATAGGTCTGACACCCAAGTTCACCGCTAGGTTCCTCCTTAGAATGTCTCGGTCATGCAAATAACCTAAGTTCACCGCTAGGTTCCTCCTTGGATCATTCACATCTCACAAACCAGTGGCTGCCGGGCTTTACGAGTGAATCACCCTAGAGATCCTAAGTTCACCGTTAGGTTCCTCCTTAGAACGTCTATGTCACGTAAATAAACGGTTGCCGAAATTTATGAGTGAATAACACACTAGAAATCAGATCTAAAGCAAATCGTAATTAACAAAGAGTTTACATCAAATTTACATCATAAACAAACTTGGGCAGAGCCCTAATCCCTAGAAACTATGCTACTACTCACGCCTTGCCATGGAGATGACAGGCATGATTACAAATAGCATGAAAATACAAAAATCAGAGAAGAGAAGAGAAGAGGAGAAGAGAGATCTAAGCCTAGAGTAGTAGCCCCAAAGGTCTGATGTTTTCTGCCTCTGCCTGGTCCCTTATTTATAGAATTGGGCAGTTAGAGTCCTAATCCAACTCAAATTAGATCCAATTCTGTTACTTCTGAGCCAAGTAATACGCCTCACGGCCGTGATGGCTATCACGGCCTGGCCGTGACGGATTCTGCCTTGAAAATTCTTCACTGGTTGGTCTGTCATGGCCGTGATGCTCATCACGGCCTGGCCGTGACGGCCATCACGGCCGTGATTGCCATCATGGCCTGGCCCTGACAGCTTCTGACTTGTGGTGGTTTTGGGTCACGGCCGTGATGGCTATCACGGCTAGGCCGTGACAGACTCTGACTTCAGCCTTTGTTCTTTTTCAGTTTTGCTCGATCATGGCCGTGATGGGCATCACGGCTAGGCCGTGATGGGATCTGTTTGGCTCATTTTCTTCAGTTTTAAAGCTCCATCTTCATCCAAACTTCATCATGGTTGATCTTGAGCAATTTACCCTTGATATCTGCAAAACAACACACGAAAACCGCCTTACCCGTTCCAAAGGAAAATTAACCTAAAATCTAATAAAAATATGCCTAAACTACATGAAAATGCATGCAAAATGATAGACAAAGATGAGGTGAAATCACACTCATCAAATCACCCCAAGCTTAAAACTTTGCTTGTCCTCAAGCAATTACTCAGGCCATAAGATAAATCAATCAAAGCATGGATAGTGAACCAAAAACCCTAGAAGCTAATCCAAGTGATAGGCATATTCAATAAGCACTTAAGAGGCAATCAATTTCTAGTCCAATTAGAAGCTTAGGTTTTTTTCAAGTTCATGTCCTCACTGATTTGGGCACTCATCTCACCTCACTCAAGTGTTTTAGGGTTTATGACAATTCACTCCATTTCCTCAAGGAAAGTATTTTACCATAGGCTTGACTATTAACCAAATCTCCACTTTATTAATGAAAACACTTAAGAATCAAGAGGTCTTTTCCTTTGGTTGTAATGTGGCCATGGGATTTATTGTAAGGTGGGAAAATCAAGGAAAGGGAATTTCAAGAAGGTTAGACAGATTATCAAACATTACAAAGTATGACACCTTCTAAAATACCTTTTAGGGGTTTTGATTTACTTCTCCACCTTTCTTCCTTCCTTTTTTTTTTCTTTTCATTTCTCACTTTCTTTCGTCATCCCCTTCTCCATTTTTTTTCTGTTTATTTCATTTTTATTTGTTTGGAGAAGGGGAGATTTATAGCTCAAGAGAAATTACTTTCTAGCTTCTTCTTCCCATACTTTTTCCAACTACCAATTACCCTTTTGTAGTACTTTAAAAGGTGCCATACCAAGCATTATTTATCAAATCAATTCATGGTACCAAGAAAAGTATTTTTTTTTCTTTAGGCTCAAAATTGGGCAACTAAGGGGTAGCATTTATCATTCAAAGCTCGGGAGGCCGGAAAAATACCTAGTGCCTCAATCATTTCCAAAAATGCTTTCAAAAATTTTTAAGTTTTGAAATGGTTTCAAGTCAAGTTCTAGAAAATACAGTCCATGAGGAATTAAATCACTCTATCACAAGAAATGGGGTAGATTTAGTGAATACCCCTTTTGGCTCAAAATCTTACATTTAGTAGTTCATAAATCAGTGAGGTACACAAGTCTAAGGAACCGCATGCTAATTATCAACTATCAAATGACTATCTCAAGAAATTTTTATTTTTAGCCATATCACAAGAATAATGAAAAATTGGGTTCAAAATTCACTATCTCAATTCATTTGGCTCCAAGTTCTCACAATCAGATGCATGTTCTAAGTGAGGGGCAATCTAAAGAATGTGATCATACCAATCTATGCCTATGAGAATGCAATATGAATGCAACAATGCAAATGCAAAAATAAATACCCCTACTCCAAGCTTGATTACTTACATTGTCTCCAATGTAAATAATCAAGTCGGAGAGAGGAGAAAAATGGAACAACTTACCGAGTCGGTAGCGGGTATTGGCTTGCATTCCAGTCAAAACTTGGGTAGAAATTGTATCACGGCTGTGAGGCTCATCACGGCTAGGCCGTGATCGTTTCTGGTCCTCAGGAGTTGCCCTGTCACGGCCGTGATCTACATCATGGCTAGGTCGTGATGCTCTCTGACCTTGGCATCCTACTCATCACGCCCGTGATGGTTGTCACGGCTAGGCCGTGTTCCTTTCTGTGCTCTTGTTTATTTTCATCACGGCCGTGACCACTGTCACGGCCAGGGCGTGATGGCCTCTGACTCTATCTTTTTTTATGCTCTTCTTCTCTTTCTCAACCTGAAAACACTAGACAAACCTATTAATGATATTTTTGCCTCTTGATCTTCTCAAATTATTCAAGAGGTTAAATCAAAAACAAAAGGAAAAAGGGAAAGAAAACTTGGGTTGCCTCCCAAGAAGCGCTTATTTATGGTCTTAAGCTTGACCAAACTTCCTTAAGTCAACCGGGGTCGGCTGGGCGTAGAAGTGCAGGCACACTTCTCTTCCATGGAGCTCCTTCAAATAGCCGTTTCTGCTCATACGGCCAATAACGCTTCCTCTTCGCTCTTTTCTCTCGGAGCTTCCTAGCCTTCCTTTCTTCCGGCGGAAGTTTTGTTTCCGCATGGACAGCAACTCCAACTTCACCACTGGGTGCATCTTCAATCATGCATATCTTTGGGGTTGCTTCCATGCTAAGTTCTTTCTCTACCGCTGGAGACGTTACATCAATTCTGCACACATGGCTCTCAAAAGGAGGGTTGTTACAAGAGTTAATCAACTGAAAATTTACCCTACCTTCCTCTACATTTAGAGAGAGTTTGCCATTCCTTACGTCTATTACCGCTCCAGCGGTTGCCAAGAATGGCCTTCCTAAAATGATGGGGAATTTAGAATTCCCTTTCATGTCCAATACCAGGAAGTCGGTAGGGATGAGAATTTTCCCTACCTTTACAGGAACATTCTCTAGTATGCCTAGAGGTGTCCTAGTTGAGCCATCCGCAAATTGTAAGGGGAATTTGAATGGTCTCAACTCTTTGCTTCCCAACCTTTCCATGATAGTGAGGGACATCAAGCTCGTGCTAGCCCCTAAGTCACATAAGGCTGGGTCTATTTCCACTTTTTCAATCGAGCAAGCGATGGAGAAACTACCTGGGTCTTTCAGTTTAGTAGGCATTTTAGTCTCTACATCTACTTGCTTTTTCCTGACCAACCTCTGTGGGAAAGGTATCGGGGGTTGGTACGGTGGTGGAGGGACATATTTCGGTTTTGGCTCTTCTTTTTCGCTTGTGTCCTCCTCCGGTTCCACGTCCATTTCAGCTACCCCCACCCCAAGCTTATCATCCCTCAAGTGTATGACATTGCAATGCTCGTTGAGATTTGCTTCGGGTTGCCCCAGGAATGTACCCTTAGGTCTCAAGTACGTGCTGGCTTGTTGGGCAATCTGGTTTTCTAGCATCTTGTTATGAGTTGCTAAGTTGTCTACCTTAGATGCTAGATCCTTTATTGCCTCACTCACTGCCCTTCCTTGTTGTCTAAACTCCTCATTCTGTTTTGTCTGAGTTTCGACAAAACTTTCAAATAAAGTCTCGAGTTTAGATCTTTGTACCGAGGATACCCCTTGCTGCTCTCTTATTACCTTGACCCTCTTGGAACTCATGATTAAGCGTGTTTCTGTAGTTGCCGTAGGGAGAGGGTAAGGGTTGTTTCTTCTTTGGTTGTAGGGATTTGGGGGAGCATAGTTGGGCAGCTTCGGGTTCGTATCATAGTAGTTGTTACAAGAGTTCACTTGCTCACCCGAGCGCCTGGATCCATGTGGGCATCCCATCATGTCATGTCCCCGCATTCCACAAATCTCACAAACAAGGTTAGTAGCACCTAATGCACTCACATTAGCTCTTTCCAGCCGATCAAAACGTTTATTAAGTGAGTCTATCTTTGACATAATAAGATCTGTGCTATTTACCTCAAACTTACCCCCCGAAATCTTGTTCGGGTTATTACCTCTTTCGGATCCCCATTGGTGGTAGTTGGTGGCGACATTCTCGATGATGTTGAATGCCTCAGTGAGAGGCCTATTCATAAATGCTCCACCGGCTGCAGAATCTAGTGACACCTTCGAAGAGTAGTCCAATCCGTTATAGAAGGTGTGCACTATTAACCACCTCTCGAGTCCGTGATGTGGGCACGACTCCAGCAGTCCCTTGTATCGATCCCGAGCTTCGATAATGATTCTCCGTCTTTCTGGAAGAAGCCGGTGATCTGGGTTCTTATGTAGGCCGTCTTGGATGGAGGGAAGAATTTCTCCAAGAACGCCTGCTCCAATTGGTCCCAAGTAGTCAAGGTGTTAGTGGGGATTTGCTTAAGCCAGGCCTTCGCCTTTCCAGTGAGAGATGAGGGGAACAGTCTCAAACGCACAACATCGACTGAGGCTCCATGAATCCGGATTGCATCGGTGAACTCTAAAAATGTCTCTATGTGATCGGTTGGGTCCTCCGAAGGCAATCCTCCGAATTGATGTTGCCTAATCATGTTGATTAGCATAGGCGGTATGGTATAGTTTTCCGCCTCAATCTCTGGCCTTGCAATCCCAGTTCGCAAGCCTCTCGCATTTGGGGCTGCGTAATCCTTCAAAGGTTTTGTATCCGGTTGATTCGCCATTAGTGGAACGGGACTCAACCTTTCTCCCTCTCTTTGTAGTCTTCTACGTCTGTGGAAGGTCCTCTCAATCTCCGGATCAATCTCACTAAGGCTCCCAAGACTTAGGGATCTTTGCATATAACACACAGAGAGATGGATACAATAGAAGGAAAAGAATTTTTTTTTTTAAAATTTCAGAAACAAAAATCAAATAAAAAGAAAAGGGTCCAGAAAATCAATTTAAAAACTAATTGAAATTCGAAAAGGCACAGTCCCCGGCAACGGCGCCAAAAACTTGATGTCGTGCGCTGCGGATGCACGTGCGCGCGCGCGTGCGATTCCGGCAAGTATACCGGACTGCCGTCAAGTAATAAAAGATATCGAACCCACAGAGACTGTGTTCTCGAATCGCAATCGGTTTTCGAATCGATTAGATCTGGACTTTTTAGAGGGTTTTGAAAAAGGTTTGAATTTGAAATTAAGAGATAGATGAGCAGAGAACAATTAAAACAGAAAACAATTGTTGATGGGGTTTTAGATTTAAAAGGATTCCTAGGGATTTGGGTTACCTTTGAGGTTGTTTATGTTGCTAATCTGATTTACCTTTGTTGATTACCGAAATTGCCTTGAAGGCGAGTTTATCCTCTAATAGCTTAAGCTCCCTCTCGGGTTACAAAAGTCGTGCCCAATTGACCCGACCCCTACTCTCGTGGTAGTCGATCCCAGATTGGACCCTTTGCGTTCCGTGACAACTCGTTGCTCCTCGAGGGACGGCTTCTAACTCTCGTGATTTCAGTCCCAAGTCTGACTTCTATAGGTCCGACACCCAAGTTCACCGCTAGGTTCCTCCTTAGAATGTCTCGGTCATGCAAATAACCTAAGTTCACCGCTAGGTTCCTCCTTGGATCATTCACATCTCACAAACCAGTGGCTGCCGGGCTTTACGAGTGAATCACCCTAGAGATCCTAAGTTCACATTTAGGTTCCTCCTTAGAACGTCTATGTCACGTAAATAAACGGTTGCCGAAATTTATGAGTGAATAACACACTAGAAATCAGATCTAAAGCAAATCGTAATTAACAAAGAGTTTACATCAAATTTACATCATAAACAAACTTGGGCAGAGCCCTAATCCCTAGAAACTATGCTACTAGTCACGCCTTGCCATGGAGATGACAGGCATGATTACAAATAGCATGAAAATACAAAAATCAGAGAAGAGAAGAGAAGAGGAGAAGAGAGATCTAAGCCTAGAGTAGTAGCCCCAAAGGTCTGATGTTTTCTGCCTCTGCCTGGTCCCTTATTTATAGAATTGGGCAGTTAGAGTCCTAATCCAACTCAAATTAGATCCAATTCTGTTACTTCTGAGCCAAGTAATACGCCTCACGGCCGTGATGGCTATCACGGCCTGGCCGTGACGGATTCTGCCTTGAAAATTCTTCACTGGTTGGTCAGTCATGGCCGTGATGCTCATAACGGCCTGGTCGTGACGGCCATCACGGCCGTGATTGCCATCATGGCCTGGCCCCGACACGACTTCCGACTTGTGGTGGTTTTGGGTCACGGCCGTGATGGCTATCACGGCTAGGCCGTGATGCACTCGACTTCAGCCTTTGTTCTTTTTCAGTTTTGCTCGATCATGGCCGTGATGGGCATCACGGCTAGGCCGTGATGGGATCTGTTTGGCTCATTTTCTTCAGTTTTAAAGCTCCATCTTCATCCAAACTTCATCATGGTTGATCTTGAGCAATTTACCCTTGATATCTGCAAAACAACACACGAAAACCGCCTTACCCGTTCCAAAGGAAAATTAACCTAAAATCTAATAAAAATATGCCTAAACTACATGAAAATGCATGCAAAATGATAGACAAAGATGAGGTGAAATCACACTCATCACTATCCAAAGGGTTCACCCATGGTTTGGTGAACTATCGGCGGTGGTGCTTAATGACCAATGTGGATATGTAACTCCGAAGTTGACTCCCTGAGGTAGATTGGATCCACATGCATAACGGAGTAGTGGAGTAGTGCTGCATCGCATAGCATACATTGTTGATATGATGGGTATGATATGAATATGTTATGTATGTTGTTATTTGATAACATGTTATGTTTATATGATGTATGCTCATCTTACTTACTACTTCTATGCCAATATGTTATGCATGTTGTTATTTGATAACATGTTATGTTTATATGATGTATGCTCATCTTTTGTTGTTTGCTTTGCATGTACCCTTTAGTTATGTAGAGGACAGTGAGTATCCTGTTGAGGAGGGACTTTGAGGAGCCGCTACTCTTAGTTTATGATTTCCAGTTTTAGTTTGTTATCCATGATGTTTCCGGATTTTGGTTATACCAACTCTGTAATATGGCATTGGGGTTCAATTATATTTTTCATGTTATGTTTCGTTTTAAAAACTTGTTATTTATGTGATGTTTAATTTTTGTTACAATGTGGTACTTCTACCTATGGTTCTTTTCATTTTATAATAAATGATATGCATGTTTTTATTTTATTTCTCCTATGCTATTGCTTTATAATAACATGCAGGGTAGAGGATGTCACATTTAGTGGTATCAGAGCAGGTCTGTCCTATCAGACTGTGGTATGAGTCTTATGTGTGCTCTTGTTTGAATTATCTATAATTTGCTATAGATAATGATGCGTAGTATTAAGAACCTTTAGTCCTTCCTGCTTGGTTCTCTTTTTTTAATAGTTGTCTTGGTCAAGTCCAGGAACCAATGGCAAGAAAAGGTAGGAACAACAAGGCTATCGTTGATGTATTGGCACTGCTTGCCAATGCTATAGGACAACCATAACAACAACAATGGAGGACTAGTTGAGTTTCCGGGTCTGGATAAGTTCCAGCTGAACAACCCGCCCTCGTTCAAGGGAGCTTATGACCCTGAAGGTGTTCTTTTGTGGATGCGGGAGATTGAGAAGATCTTCCGGGCTATGGGATGCAACGCCATTCAGAAGGTCATCTTTGGGACCTTCATGCTGACAGAGGAAGCTGAGTATTGGTGGGAGAATTGCCACCAGCGTAGGGAAGCTGATGGTATAGTGGTCACTTGGAATATCTTCAAGGATAGATTCTTGGAGAAGTACTTTCCAGCTGGCATCAGTGACTAGAAGGAGATGGTGTTCTTGGCTCTGAACCAAAGGAGTATGTCCGTGGGAGAGTATGCTGCGAAGTTTGAGGAGCTTGCTCATTATTACACACTGTATCAGTATGTAACTAACGACCGCTCCCGGTGCGTGAAGTTCGAGGATGGTCTGTGTCCAAAGATCAAGCAAGCCATCAGTTATTAGGAGATCCGCATCTTTCCAGTCTTGGTGAATAAGTGTAGGATCTTTGAGGATGCCTACAAATCCAGAGTGTCAAGCTATCAGATTTCAGATGCTTGGGGCAGCAGGAAGAATGATCAGAAATACAAGGGAAAGTAGCGTCTAGCTCTAGTCGACCGAGACTTCAAGCAAGGTAGCAAGAGGCCACAGTTCTTTTCAGACAAGTTTAGGAGTTGGGATTCTTCTGCTCCTAGACCCATCCGATGGGCAAGTGTGGACAATATATTACACCGCTCAGTGCAAGGAGATAGACGTCATCTGCTTCAAGTGTGGAAAATCTGGCCACATCAGCTGAGAGTGTGGAGGAGCAAAGTCAAAACCGCAAAGTACTAGAAAGAATCAGAAACCCCAAGCCAATCGACTGAAGACCAGCGGAAAAGTCTTTACTCTTAGTGGAGCTGAAGCCTCCGAGTCCGAGGACATGATCCAAGGTATGTGCCTCATTGATGGAACTCCTTTAGATGTCTTATTTGATTTGGGTGTGAGTGACTCATTTATATCACATGAATGTGTCAAAAATCTTAAATTGCTTGTGATGCTTCTTGAGTATGATTTAATTGTTGTCACACCCACAAATAAACATGTTCTTACTTCACATGCATGCAAGAATTGTCTAATTACCATTGATGGTAGAAACTTTATTGTTGATCTTGTATGTTTACCCCTAAAAGAACTTGATGCTATTCTTGGCATGGACTGGTTATCTTCCAACCATGTCCTCTTAAACTGTTTTGATAAAACAATAGTTTTTGGAACTCCTGTGGTGTCTAAGGATCCAAGATTTCTCTCTGCAACCAAGTTAAGGCTTCTATTAAAGAAGAGGCCCAAGTCTACATGATGTTGTCTTCCCTAGAAGTAGAGAGCAAGCCCGATTTTGGAAATGTGCCAATAGTGAGAGAGTTTCCTGAAGTTTTCCCTGGCGATGTTTATGAGTTACCCCTTGAGAGAGATGTTGAGTTTACCATAGATTTAGTGAGGGGACATGACTCATATCCATAGCACCTTATAGAATGTCTCCTCTAGAGCTAGCTGAGTTGAAGAAACAGTTGGAGGAACTGATTCAGAAACAGTTCATTAGGTCTAGTGTGTCCCCATGGGGAATGCCAGTGTTGTTGGTACAGAAAAAAATGGCAGCATGAGGTTGTGTGTCGACTATCGGCATCTCAACAAAGTGACCATTAAGAATAGGTAACCCCTCCCTAGGATTGATGATCTTATGGACCATTTGATAGGAGCTTGTGTTTTCTCCAAGATTGTTCTGAGGTCAGGATGTCATCAAATTCGGATTAAGTCAGAGGACATCCCAAATACTATGTTTAGAACGTGTTATGGTCACTACGATTATTTGGTTATGCCCTTTGGTGTGACTAATGATCCTGCTGTGTTCATGGATTATATGAACACAACCTTTCACCCTTACTTGGATAAGTTTGTGGTGGTTTTCATAGACGACATCTTAGTGTACTCCAAGACCAAGGAGGAACATATGGCCCACTTGAGGGTTGTCTTGCAGTCCTTTAAAGAGAAGTAGTTGTATGCTAAGTTGTCTAAGTGCAAGTTTTGGCTAGAAGAGGTGAGTTCCTTAGGACACGTCATCTCTAAAGGTGGAATAGTCCTGGATCCGTCTAAGGTAGAGACGGTGCTCCAGTGGGAAGCACCAACGCCAGTGACCGAGATTAGGAGTTTCTTGGGTTTAGCAGGGCACTATATGAGGTTCATAGAAGGTTTCTCTTAGATAGCATTACCCTTGACCCGTCTCACCAAGAAGGGATAGCTCTTTGTGTGGGTCTCTAAGTGTGACGACAGTTTCCAGACCTTAAAGGAAGGGTTAACGTCGGCACCGGTTTTAGTTTTACCCAATCCTAGTGAACCTTTCGTATTATACTATGATGCTTCTAACCAAGGTTTAAGTGGTGTGTTGATGCATAATGGTAAGGTAGTAGCTTATGATTCTAGGCAGTTGAAAACCCATAAGAACTACCCTACCCATGAATTGGAATTAGGAGCTATAGTGTTTGCCTTAAAGATCTAGAGGCATTACCTTTAAGGAGCTACGTTTGAGGTTTTTAGTTGCGACACCCCATTCCCAGGGTATTACATTTACGTAACATGTTGCAACAATCAAACTTAACAAAAATAATAATTTGTTGGTTTGCTTCCGAAAACAAAATAATCTTACTAACTACTTATTCTTGTCAAAATGGTGTTAAGACCTTTTTCCTACCAGGTCACAATCTACTGCCAAACATATATCACATCAAACTGAAATAACTTAACTATATCACAGTGGGGTTCTGAAGGACACTACTCAAAAAGATGGCTCTCAGTAGCCAATAAGTCAGACTATCTTAAATCTCACTCTACCCATAAAGACTACACCCTACAGCTGGTCACCACGACAAAAACCCATTAGAGAGTCCAGTATAGACACCCCCACTTCCAGGAGGTGTATCTAGAGAGGATACATCAGCCCCCTCTGAAATATCCGGAACTATACCATCCTCAAGAGGAACATAGTCCGGATCAACCATTGGATCCTAGGGCTACCTGCTGTAAAAGCTGAACGTGCAGAGGTGGTTGATGCTCTAAGTCCCTGTGTTGTACCAAATACCGTAGTATCATCCAAATGGGAGGTAGTGAAACCTCGATCGTCTCCCTTCTATGAATAAGCTACTGTGGTCCGTCAGCTACAGTCCCTCGGAGTGTCCTCATCGAAACAAGGTAGGTTGCACTCCGATCCCCTGGGTTGATCACCCAGGCATTCCCTTGATCAACATTGTCAAACATTAGGGCTCGGACCCCCGAGTAGTTCATATCCACTGCGTCCGGATTCATCTGAACGCAGATATATATACATTCCACATAGAAGAGGAAACAACAAACAGATATGCAAGGGTGAGATACCAATATATGAGTTTTGATAAGACAACCGTATATACGACCCACAAAACAGCATATACCAAATATTCACAGCATATAAAAATTATCTAAACAGTAGAATAATTTTATCCAAAAGGTTTCACACCCGACAATCATCATCATTTTATAAAAATGCATGACACTTCAATATTTAGGCTCTATTTTGATAACTAATCTCCGGAGATCCCACAACTTTCTGTTTCGTTTTAAGTAGATCAAGCTCTTTACATGGCCCATTCTAAAAATGAAATAAAACAATGTCCAAAAGAACACATAACACACTGGTCATCACTCAGTACACCTAGGTTATTGTTCAAAAATGTAACTCATTGGTCCACACAGAACACAATAGTTATTGCGATCAATGGAGTTTATTGTCCATAACCTATTGCATCACCCAGAACCTCAATATATAGTTATCGCATTAAATTGGAAACAAAGTTCAGTAAAGATACATTGGCTCACTCAGAAACCTAATGATCAAATGGAAACATAGTCCATAAAAGATACATTGATCCATCAGGACTCAATGATCAAAACACATGACACGTTAGTCAAAAACTTTTATTCTCGTTTTGTTTTCTTTGTTGTAATAATCTTTCATTGTCGAAGCCCAAAGCTCACGACCATGATTAATTTTATATTAAGACTTTTTCACTTTAAACAAACATAGGACACATAGTCAAAATGTTTTAAACTCAACACAGGACACATAGTCCGAGTGCTCGATCAGAAAGCCCTAAATCGACGCACCAATCTTAGGCTCGCGGATATGGAACTCACATTATCCACATCAAATTTAGGACACACTGTCTATAAAACCTTTGCAGGACACTCAGTCCAATGACACAGATCCCTGATCTACGTGTCCACATAACACTAGAACCCTGACGTCTCGGTCACTAGGTTCATTTATCCTTTGTGAAAACATTTCGCTCAGTGAAAAACAAATACAAAAAACAAACCTCCAAAAACTTATCCAAGTTTAACGGAACAATGTCACTGAATAAAATTCTCTTACAAAAATTCTTTTCTATTAAAAATGTTGATAAAACGTGAAAATCATAGATAAATTCTTTTCTTTCCACTTACTTCATTTCTAAAAATCGTTCTCAATAATCTTCAACTTAAAAAGTCATTTCTAAATAAAATAAAATAAAATAAAACATTTTTCTCAAAAATTTTCATAAAAACTTTTTATAACTAAAATGACTTTTCTATCATAAGTAATTGTTCTGACGGCTATATTACGTTATTTTCAGAACTTAATCACTTTAAGTAACATTTTATTATAAAATTGAATTTATTATGGAAAAACTAGCCCCTGTGAAAAATTTCACAGTTTCGCCCTTACTGTCATTTATTGACACAGTTTCTGCAAAAATATTATTGAAATAATATTTTTCCACTTTTTCTCATAATCCCACAAATTAATCACTTTGATTAATTAGTCAAGATTATTAAGCTTTTATCCTTAAATTAAATTGAACACTGACCAATGTCAGGTTTCTCAATCCATCACTCAACAACAGATAATTTCATCATTGAACAACATGACATACATCCAAGTCATGGCATGCATCACAATTATAATTTAACAATTTAATCATAATCGTGTAAATCCACATATCACAAAATTCAATTAAACACATAATCAAATCAATAATTAACAACCAACAGTTCAAACACATAATCAAATCAATAGTTAACAACCAACAGTTCAATCACAGGAAAATATTACGGATAATATACAGACAACTCAAACAATTAGCATAAGATTATCTTAAACTCCTCAGGAAAACTCCCCTTACCTCTCGGAGATTCAAACTAACGTTCTCAAACAACCTTCCGATTTGATCCGGCTTCCTCCTTCGGCTTAGATCAACTCAATCCGATTGGTTCCTTCATAACGAATTGCAACCAAAATAAATTAAAATCAAACAAAAACACACTTATTCAAGAGGGTTAGGGTTCGGTCTTGATGAGCCTCTGTTTGACTGGTTTTATAACTAGTAAAGACCTTGGCTTTGTGCTAATTTTATATCATTTTCACCCAAATTAGACTTGATTGTCCTAAAGTAGTATTTTGAGTCTGTAAAGTGTTTTTATGTTAATTTAGTTGATTTAAAGTTAAATAAAGTACTTATTCTATTTTCTGTTTTCAGGTAAATAAAAAGGAATAATTCTGGAGTTTCTCGCCCCGCGAAGAGTTGGCTCGCCTCGTGAGTCATCCAAGCATGAAAAGTCAGAGACGATCACGGTTTACCCGTGTGAAAGGTCACGGGTGTTACATTTTGGAATTTGAAGAGTTCGCCTCGCGAATCCAATCCTTGCCTCGCGAGAGTGAAGCCCAGAAGTCATGACCTTTCCATTCCTCGCCACGCGAGTCGTGCTTCGCCTCGCGACAATACCAAAAGTTGAAGATTCGCCTCGCGAGTCGTCATTCGCCTCGCGAGTCCTCTGATTCCAGAAACGTGTATATAAGACAGTCTTAGGCAGAACTGAAAAGTTGATCAGAGTTAGCCAGTTTTGGCTAGTCTTTGATAGATAGTAGTTGTAATTTCCAGTAGTTTAATTCTTGTCTTTTGTTTTTTTTCCTTTGTAATGGAGAACTAGTCTCCTAGATTAATCTACTGGGATTGGTTTCCATTTACATTTGAGGTTCTATAATTCCTGTTTTGTATGCTTTTCTCTTTTCAATGCAATGCTATATGTTTCTGTTTGTTATTTGAGGAATGTATAGTGTTGTATTGATTAATTTCGGTGATGCTATGTTCTTATACTTAATCGCGTTTGCTATTTCGCGTGTGTTCATTCATGTTCGTTTGTTCATGAGAGCTTAACCCCGTCTGTTATTTCGGGAATAGGAGCATGCATCCGTAGTAGTGATTGCATTGTTAATTATTGCTACAACTGAAAGGGGATTAGAATCCGCTTAGGGCTTGGATTTATTTGAACCAACGATAGTGGGAAACCAAGAACAGTAGGTTAATCGTTCTTTAGCTTATTTGTTAGTCTCTTAAACTGCCCGTTTTTATTGTTTTGTTTTCTTTATTTTGTCTCAATTCAAAACCCCCCATTTCTAACTTTTACTAATTTTCTGTTAATATCAACAACAACTAAAGAGTCCTTGAGAGACGATATCCGAGTTGTCGCTCTATACTACATTATTTTTGTAAACGCTCGTTCTTTTTGGCGCGTGGCGACAGCGCGTTCAAAAATTGGCGCCGTTGCCGGGGACTCTGGTTTGTTGTTATTAGCAGAAAATAAAATTTAAAAAAAAAATCTCTTTGCTAAATTAGTTCTGTCTGCTTTGTCTGATTGTGAATTTTAGCACCCCCATGGATAATTATATGCGAAATTACATGCCTAATGCTTACTATGAGCAACCACCATGTATATATTTTCCTGATTTTCTTGGTTTATCACACTGGTTGCCAAGGTTTAGTGGTTTTGCAGGTGAGAATCCGCAGGAGCATCTGAGGGAATTCCAGATTGCATGTTCTATAATGCTGAGACCTGCAGGAATAACAGAAGACCACATCAAGATGGAAGCTTTCCAGTTCTCACTTGAAGGTGCTGCAAGAGATTGGTTGTATTGTCTTAATGAGAATTCCATCTCAAGCTGGTTTGATTTGAAGGAAGCCTTCCTGTTTAGATACTATCCTGCCTTCAGAGCTGCACCTTCCGAACCTTCCCTAGAGGACCTGTTCAAGCAAATGGCTGGACAGATAAATGCACATATGGAAGGAATGATACAACAAATGGCCGAGTAAAATCAACAGATGATGGAGGCGAGCAATCTTGAATTTCAACAGAAGATGGAGGCTGAATACCAAAAGAGCCAAGCTGAATCTCAGAAGTTGTCCGCTCTAATTGATCAAGTTACCGCCAATTCGGCTGCAATGCTAACTCCACAGGCCCTTGAAGAGCATACCGATTCACAAGTTATTCTTGAAGACACTTCTGATGATGAATTGTGTGTTGAATCCCCTGACTCTAATGCATGTGATGATTGTTATTGTTCTGGCACTGCTTTGTGTGTAGAATGTTATTTTGAAAGGTATGTTAAGCAAAGCATCCATATGGATCAGGAGGACATCTGCTCCCCCGTGCCTGAAGATGATGAAGAACCTTTGGAAGTAGATGATTCAAGTAAATCAAATGCAGGTGTTGAGAGTAATGGGGTGGATGAATTAATTGCTGAATTTCCAGACATTCTAACTTTTCCTGATTCATTTTATTGTGATATATGTACTGACTCTACTAAAACTAACCTTTGTGTGGTGTGTGCTGAAATTTCTGCATGTATAGCAGGTGATAAATTTGTCAGTGCAGTGAATGAAGAAAAGGCAGAAGTTGAAGCAGCACCAGTAACCCCAGCTAACTGTTTGCTACCTTCCCCTGAGGAGCCACCAGTGATGGAGTTTAAGCCTTTGGATTTTGCACCATGGCCGGTCCAAGAGGTTGAGCCCCACTTCTATTGGGGAGACTTTGTAGATAAAGAGGTCAGTTGTGACCCGAAGGGGAGTGAGAAGTCCGCCGCACTCGGCGAAGTCATCATAATTGTCAAGTGCTCACCCCCACATCAAGGCTGCGAGTTAGGGAAGCATGGAATGAACTCCCACTCTTTGTCCATCACGTGGGCCTTATGCTACAAGCAATGGGATCCTGGTGGAACCGCCCTTAATGAGTTTTCTTAACCCTTTCTTCTTTTTAATTTTCTTTTCCTTGCTTTATTTCTGTTTTCTTTGAATAAAGCTCCTGAATAATTTGAGAAGCTCAGGAGTTGTGTGAGTCTGGTATTGGCAAGTTTGATGGATTTGGTTAATATTTGCATAGATGGATTGCATAATATGTGTTGACTGTTTCCCCCTAGGCTGAAAAATTTTTGAGTTTGAAAAATGATTCCCATGTGAAATTGAAAACTGAACTTTGGGATTTTATTATGATTGCATGATTTATGATAAGTTTGGGGTGATAGGAAGCACACACTAGGGATAGAATCTCTGTCAAGCAATTTGCACAAAAATGTCCTGGTGAGGTTTTGAGCCTCCAACATGTTTTTGACTGTGTGAGAATCACTTTTTGATTGCACTTTCCTGAATTTGCTTGAATCTCCTTATGGTTTGCATGATTATGTGTTTGCTTCAAATGATTTTGGCATTTTCTTTGTAAATAGCTACTTAGCCTAAAAATAACCTATTCCTAATGCATGTTCCCTAGTTAGCCTCATTGAGCCTATTAGCCTGTTAATTCTTGTTAACCTTATGTTACAAGCTAAAATCTGAAAAACCATGTTAACCCGATCTTAGGATTAGGAGAGCATGGAAGCTTAGTGAGAAATTGGTTGCAAGAAATTAAGTTTGGGGTGGCTACTCGGTGCAGTGTGTTGTTTGGGATTGGGAAAAAGAAAAAAAAAAGAAGAAAAGTGTAAAAATGAAAAAGAAAAAAAAATTTAAAAGTGTAAAAATGCCAAAAAGAAATAAAAAGGTTGTAGTCACCCAAAGCAAAATGAAAAATGAAAAAGGAACTTGAGTGGAATTTCAAAGTGTAAATACTGTTTCATGCTCTCTTAGTTCCTAGGGTCCTCAGCCTAGTTCCTTTGTATATCCTACCCTTAGCCAGGCCCCATTACAACCCATAAAAGACCTTCTGATGTTGCTTGCATGTTTTCTGTGGGAATCATTTTGAGATGAAAATCAAATTTATGGGAAGTGCACTTAAAAGTGAAAATTGAGTGAAATGTTAGCCTGACACAAATTGAGCGATTGAGCGAACATAAATTTCCCTTGTGAGGAAGGCAGTTGATTTTGGTGATCTCCCTCTTGTGGGTAACTTAGATCCCCTGCTTAGATTTCTGATTGTTTGAATGATGAAATTCTCAATTGTTTAGAATAAATGAATGTGGGGATTACTTTGTTTGAAAGGGGGGAACATTGAAAGAAAAACATTGTTTTGTTAAATTGCTTGAAATCTGTGTAAAGTTAATTGAGTCCTTAAGCTTGCCATGTTTTGCCAGGTCTTGAGTCTTTTTAAGTTTTAGTTTGCTTGGGGACAAGCAAAGTTTAAGTTTGGGGTATTTTGATGAGCCTCTGTTTGACTGGTTTTATAACTAGTACAGACCTTGGCTTTGTGCTAATTTTATATCATTTTCACCCAAATTAGACTTGATTGTCCTTAAGCAGTATTTTGAGTCTGTAAAGTGTTTTTATGTTAATTTAGTTGATTTAAAGTTAAATAAAGTACTTATTCTATTTTCCGTTTTCAGGTAAATAAAAAGGAATAATTCTGGAGTTTCTCGCCCCGCGAAGAGTTGGCTCGCCTCGCGAGTCATCCAAGCCTGAAAAGTCAGAGACGATCACGGTTTACCCGTTTGAAAGGTCACGGGCGTTACATTTTGGAATTTGAAGAGTTCGCCTCGCGAATCCAATCCTCGCCTCGCGAGAGTGAAGCCCAGAAGTCATGACCTTTCCATTCCTCGCCACGCGAGTCGTGCTTCGCCTCGCGAGAATACCAAAAGTTGAAGATTCGCCTCGCGAGTCCTCTGATTCCAGAAACGTGTATATAAGACAGTATTAGGCAGAACTGAAAAGTTGATCAGAGTTAGCCAGTTTTGGCTAGTCTTTGATAGATAGTAGTTGTAATTTCCAGTAGTTTAATTCTTGTCTTTTGTTTTTTTTCCTTTGTAATGGAGAACTAGTCTCCTAGATTAATCTACTGGGATTGGTTTCCATTTACATTTGAGGTTCTATAATTCCTGTTTTGTATGCTTTTCTCTTTTCAATGCAATGCTATATGTTTCTGTTTGTTATTTCAGGAATGTATAGTGTTGTATTGATTCATTTCGGTGATGCTATGTTCTTATACTTAATCGCGTTTGTTATTTCGCGTGTGTTCATTCATGTTCGTTTGTTCATGAGAGCTTAACCCCGTCTGTTATTTCGGGAATAGGAGCATGCATCCGTAGTAGTGATTGCGTTGTTAATTATTGCTACAACTGAAAGGGGATTAGAATCCGCTTAGGGCTTGGATTTATTTGAACCAACGATAGTGGGAAACCAAGAACAGTAGGTTAATCGTTCTTTAGCTTATTTGTTAGTCTCTTAAACTGCCCATTTTTATTGCTTTGTTTTCTTTATTTTGTCTCACTTCAAAACCCCCCATTTCTAACTTTTACTAATTTTCTGTTAATATCAACAACAACTAAAGAGTCCTTGAGAGACGATATCCGAGTTGTCGCTCTATACTACATTATTTTTGTAAACGCTCGTTCTTTTTGGCGCGTGGCGACAGCGCGTTCAGCCTCTTCTAAATTTCTAGGTTAGGCAAGTTAAAAATTTTCTAACTTATGGATTTATGATCCTTAAGAAACCTAAACATGATTAAGCACTTAATCCAAGATCATGAACTAAGAACTTTGAATAAAACTCATCTAGCTCCATGAACTAGAGTTTCGACCTCATCACAAAAGTAAGATTAAAAATTTCACTTGATTCTCATCTCCTTGATTTAACAAATATTTATAGTATAGAGTTGGATTTAAGTGTCACAAGACAACTTTGAATCAAAAATTCATCCAACAATCAAAGTTAGGGTTTCGGCCCTCTTGAAGAAAATAAGCTAGGGTTTGATTTTTGGTTTTCTAATCACTTATTTACAATAACTATCATGGTCTTAAGAGATGGAATCATGAATCATGACTTAAAGTTGAAACAAAACCCATGAACACCTAAACTACATAGGTTCCGCCTTGCTTAGAAAAATAAGGAAGAAATTTCTTTTGAGTTCATGCTTCTAGATGATGAATATAGGCATCAAGATGAGTTCGTAGAAATTGGTTTCAAGTCAAAAGGATTTTTCTACAATTTCTTATGAATTTTTGAATAGAGCTTCATGAAGTTTGAAGAAATTGATGAACATGATGATTAAAGGCATAAATTCATAAAAGTTGTGAAGAGAAAGAGTTAAGTATTCAAAGAGAGAAGAAATCACCTCTCGATGATCAAAGAAATGGATGATTTCTATGATGTTCTTCACAAAATCACTAAGTTCTAACTATGGTGTTCTTGAAGAAATGATGAACTTTGGAGAGAAAGAAAGCATGAAATGAAAATGAAAAATTACCTAAGTGCGACACCCCATTCCCAAGGTATCACAAACTTTGTTTTCTAATTGCTTAAACTTCCCAAAAATTGTGCTAAAATTTTTACTTTTTCTTTTTACTGTACACACACCCAAACACCAGTAATATAATGTACATCACTATATATATTACATATGCATCAAAGTTTTACAAAAGACCTTTTTCTTACCAGGTCACCATCTACTGACACACATATTTAACACCAAATGAAACATCATAAGTATGTCATAGTGGGAGTCTGAAAAACACTACTCAATAGATGTCTCTCAATAGCCACTAAGTCAGACTAACCTAAAATTCCACTCTACCCAAAAAAGACTACATCCAAAGCTGGTCACCACTACAGAAACCCATTGGAGAGTCCAGTATAAACTCCCCCACCTCTATAAGGTGTATCTGGAGAGGATACAACATTCCCCTCTCCAACAGCTGGAACCACTCCATCATCTAAAGGAACATAGTCCGGATCAACCATCGGATCCTCCTCAGGGTCCTCCTCCATCTCCACCTGTACATCCTCTGGGATCAAGACTATAAGTGCAGGAGGTGACTCCGGTGCTACCTGCTGTAACGGCTGAACGAAAGGAGGTGGTTGATGCTCCAAGTTCCCGTGTTGTACAAGATATCGTAGGATCATCCAAATGGGCGGTAGTGAAACTTCAATCGTCTCCCTACAATGAATCAACTGTTGTGGTCTGTTTGCTACAGTACCTCGGAGTGTCCTTATCGAACCCGTGTAAGTAGCACTCCGAGCCCCTGGGTTACTCACCCAGGCGTTCCCTTGGTCAACATTGTCAAAAATCAGAGCTTGGACCCCTGAGTAGTTCAGATCTGCTATGCCCGAATCCATCTGAACGTAGATATATACATAGATTCCACATAGTAGAGGAAGCAACAAACAAATATGTAAGGGTGAGTTACCAATATAAGAGTCTTGATAAGACAATCCCATGCACGACATGAAAACAACATATACCATATATTCACAGCATACCAAAATCATTCAAAATAGAAAAACAGTAGAATAATTTAATTCAAAGGGTTTCATACCCGACAGTCATTGTCATTTTATTAAAATGCATCACACTACAATATTCAGGCTCTATTTTGATACCTAATCTCCGGAGATCCCACAAATTTATGTTTCGTTTTGAGCTGATCAAGCTCTGCACATGACCCATTGTAAAAACGAAATAAAACAATGTCCAAGAGAACACATAACACACTGGTCACACACAGTACACCAAGGTTATTGTTCCAAAATGTAACTCATTGGCTCACACAGAATCCCAATGGTTTCGGTGAACAATGGAGTTTATTGTCCATAACCTATTGCATCACTATGAATCACAATAGTTATCGCATAAAATTTGACACACAGTCCGGTAAAGATACATTGGCCCACACAGAATCCCAATGATCAAATGGAAACATAGCCCATAACAGATAAATTGATCCACTCAGGACTCAATGATCTTAACACATGACATGTCTGCCAGCTATGCATGAGAAAAACTTTTATTCTCGTTTCGTTTTCTTTGTCATAATAATATTTCCTTGTCGAAGCACAAAGCTAACGACCATGTTTAATTTCTTATTAAGACTTTCCACTTAAACAAACATAGGATACACAGTCCAAATGTTTTAAACTCAACACAGGACACACTAATCGAGTGCAATTGCAAAGCCCTAAACCGATGCACCAGTCTTAGGCTCGCGGATTTGGAACTCACATTTTCCACATCAACTTAGGACACACAGTCCACAAAATCATTGCAAGCTAGACACTCAGTCCAATGACACATATCCCCGATCTACGTGTCCACAGGACACTATAACCCCGACATCTGGGTTCCTAGGTTCATTTAATCTCTTGTAAAACATTTCGCTCAGTGAAAAACAAATACAAAACAAAAGCTCCAAAAATTTATCCAAGTTTAACAGAATAATTTCACTTAGTAAAATTCTCATACAGAAATCCTATTTCTGTTAAAACGTTGATAAAACCTGAAAATCATTGATAAATTCTTTTATATTCCGATTATTTCATTTCTGAAAATAATTCTCAATAAAAGTCAACTTTTAAAAAGTATTCAATAAATAAATTCATAATAATAAAATAACTATAAATTAAATCTTTTCCAAAATTTTTAATAAAATTCATTTTATAACTTAAATAACTTTTCTGTCAGAAGTAATTGTTCTAATTGCTATATAACGTTATTTTCGGAACTTAATCACTTTAAATAACATTTTATAATAAAATTGAATTTAATTTGGAAAAATTAGAGCCTGTGAAAAAATTTAACAATTTCGCCCTTACTATCACTTATTGACATAGTTTCCACATAATATTATTAAAATAATATTTTTTTTTCCTTTTCTCAAAATTACCCAAATTAATCACTCTGATTAATTATTCAATCTTATTAAGCTTTAATCCTCAAATAAATTTTTAAACACTGACCAATGTCAGGTTTCTCAATCAAACACTCAACAGCAGATAAATTTCAATCACAGAATAGCATGGCATGTATCAATTCATGACATGCATCACAATTATAATATAACCACATAATTATAATCATGTAAATCCACATATCACATAAACTCAATTACTCAGGTAACTACCTAATCAATCCAGTAATTAACAGTAAACAATGTAACATCATAAAATATTTCTACAGAAAATTAACAAACGAATCTAACAATAGGAATATGATTATCTTAAACTCCTCAGGTATACTCCCCTTACCTCTTGGAGATTCGAATTACTTGTTTCAAGAACTCTCCCGATTTTGTTCCATTTTTCCTCCTCGGCTTAGATCAAACCACTCGATCGATTCCTTCACAACGAATTGCAACCAAAATAAATCAAATCAAACAACAACACACTTAAATTATGAAGGTTAGGTTTCGGCCTCTTCAAACTTTCTAGGTTAGGAAAGTAAAAAAATTTCTATCTTAGGGATTTATGATCCTTAAACAACTTAAACATGATTAAGTCCTTAATCTAAGATCATGAACCAAAAATTTGAATGAAACTCATCTAGTTCCAAAACTAGGGTTTCGGTTTTCCACAAAAAAAAAGTCTAGGGATTTTTAAAATTTCTCAACTCTTGGATTCAACAAACATACATAACATAGAGTTGGATTTAAGTGTCACAAGACAACTTTTGAAGCAAAATTCATCCAACAACAAAATTTAGGGTTTCGGCCATTTTGGAATAAATAATCTAGGGTTTGATTTTTGGTTTTCAAATCACTTGTATACAATAGCTATCATGATATCAATAGATTAAATCATGAATCAAGGCTTAAAGTTGAAATTAAATCTAAAAACACTCATTTTGAGAGGGTTTCGGCTTAGCTCTCTGAAAATTAGGAAAGAAATTTCTCATGATCACATGCTTCTAGATGATGAATATAGAGATGATTATGAGATCACAGTAATTGGTTTCAAGTCAAAATGGTTTTTCTACAATTAGTTATGAATTTTTGAAGAAAGCTTCATGAACTTTGAAGAAATTGATGAACAAAAGGATTCATGGCATAAACACATAAAAATTGTGAAAATAAGACTCATAACAACAATATTAAGAAAGGTTACCTCTTGACGATCACAGAAAAGGATGATTTGGATGAAGTTCTTCACAAAATCAAGCTTTGTGTTCTTGAGTGTTCTTAAGAACAAAGCATGAACTTAGGAGAGAAAATGACATGAAATGAAAGAATGAAATTGCCTAAGTGTTGTTGAAGATGGCGGAGCTGTGGGTTTAGGGACTTTTTGGTCCAAAACCACAATGGCAAACTTGTAGAAATTATGTGAAACTAAGGGCAAAATTGTCCTTTCCATGCAAAAATATCCTATTGTCATAAATGCATCATTATGGCCATTATGACTTGGATAGGATCATCATAAATGTCAGTCACATCAGTCATCTCAACTCCGTTGCTGACTCCCTGATTCATCTGACGCGGGTTTTTCTAGTGATATCTTGACGTTTTCGCCAGCAGCAAATATAATATTTTAATTTTACTCTAAATTTTTTCAAAACTTCCAGTATCGTAGCAAATAAGATAAAAACATTTTTCATCACGTTCCCGAATTAAAATTAGGTTTTCTGAGCAGTAAACTTTTACTGTCAGTGAAAACGCAGACTGGGTTTCGTTTGAATTTTCAACCCAAAATTTCATCGTAACCCTAAGATATAAAACATGACATGAAAATAACAGTGGTTTACCCAAAATCATTTTCTGAGCTTCGGATAAAAATATATGCATTTATATATTTATTACCGATATTTGAAAGTAGCGAAAAATCGGGGTGTTACATTACTACCTCGCTAAAAAAAAAATCGTCCATGAAATTACGTACCTGTAAAAAGTTCAGGATATTGTAATTTCATTTTGTCCTCAGCTTCCCACGTTGCTTCTCTAGTAGTTTCATCCCAAATAACCTTGACTAAGGAAATTTGCTTACCCCTGAGTTGCTTAATCAACTTATCTTCGATTCGTACAGGCGAAGTCTCATAAGACAAATTTTCTTTTAATTGTACTTCATCGGGTTCGATTACGTGTGGTGGATCAGGAATATACTTCCTTAGTTGAGAAACATGGAATACATCATGAATATTTGAAAGAAAAGGAGGCAAAGAAATTTGATAAGCTCCTGGACCAATACGACGAAGAATTTGGTAGGGTCCAATGAATTTATGAGTGAGTTTTCTGGACTTCATAACCCTACCTACCCCAGTCGTTGGTGCAACTCTCAGAAATACATGTTCACCTTCTTCAAATTTGAGAGGTCGTCTCCTTCGATCCGAATAACTTTTTTGCCTACTTTGTGCTGTTTTCATATTTTCACAGATTTGTTATACTTTTTTTGTCGTCTGCTGCACGATTTCAGGACCTAAAATCATGCTTTCCCCAGGTACCAACACACAGGTGTTTGACATTTTCTCCCATACAAAGCCTCATAGGGAGCCATCCCTATACATGAATGAAAACTATTTTTATACATGAATTCGATCAGCGGTAACAAGTCATCCTAACTCCCACGATGGTCTAAGACATATGCTCTCAGTAAATCTTCTAACGATTGAATCATTCTTTGTTTGTCCATCGGTCTGAGGATGATAAGCTGAACTTAACCTTAACTTAGTTCCTAAAGCTTGATGTAAACTTCCCCAAAAACGTGAAGTAAACTTCGGATCTCTATCTAACATAATACTCAATGGTACTCCATGTAATCCGATCACATCCTTGATATAAACATCAGTCAATTTCTCTACTGTGTAATTGATCTTAACAGGTAAGAAATGTGCCGATTTCGTTAGGCTGTCAACAATCACCCAAATTGAATCAAAACCTTTGGAAGTTCGCGATAAACTTACCACAAAATCCATTGATATGCTATTCCACTTCCAAAGCATTCCCCCGGGTCTTTGATGTTCCATCTTCGCTTTTTGACATGTCAGACACGATGCAACGTACTCTGCTACTTGCTTTTTCATGCCTGGCCACCAAAATCTTTATTTCAAATCTTGGTACATCTTCTTTGATCCAGGATGAATACTTAACTTACTCTTATGTGATTCATCTAAAATCATCTTTTTAATCTCAGGATTATCAGGCACACACACTCGTCCATTGCTCTTTAAGATTTGATCTGGTCCCAAACTAAACTCTGCAACTTTCCCTTGTCTCATTAAGTCCTTCTTTTCTTGAAGATAAGCATCCGCAACTTGTCGTTCTCGAATTTCTTCCATTAATCCAATAGAAATTTTGATCATTCCCACACTGATCTTCTCCTTATTTAATACCATAATCAAATTGAGATCATGGAACTCCTCTATTAACTGTAGTTCTTGTACCATCATAGCTGAGATATGAATGGCTTTCCGGCTAAGCGCATCAGCTACAATGTTAGCTTTACCATGATGATATTCTAACTTGAAATCGTAATCTTTCAGAAACTCTAAGTCTTTGTCTCATGTTGAGCTCCTTCTTATCAAATAGATACTTTAAACTTTTGTGGTCACTAAAGACATCAAACTTTGCTCCATACAAGTAATGCCTCCAGATCTTTAGTTCAAAAGCCACCGCAGCTAACTCCAGATCATGCGTCGGATAATTTCTTTCATGAGTCTTTAACTGACGTGATGCGTAAGCTACGACTTTCCGATGTTGCATTAACACACATCCTAAACCTTGATGAGAAGCATCACAATATACTTCGTAAGGTTCATTTGGTTCAGGTAGTATTAACACTGGTGAGGTTGTCAACTGTTCCTTAATCCATTGAAAACTTTCTTCGCAGTTGTCTGTCCATACAAAAGGTTGATCTTTCCTCGTAAGCAAAGTTAACGGCGCAACTATCTTGGAAAATCTTTCAATAAATATTCTATAGTAACCGGCTAGACCCATAAAACTTATGATCTCCGTTACTGTCTTTGGTCTTTCCCAAGAAAGCACCGCTTCTACTTTTGCAGGATCGACATCAATAACTTCCACGGTAATCACATGTCCTAAAAACTTTACTTCCTCAAGCCAAAATTCGTATTTAGACAGTTTCGTATACAAAACTTTCTCACGCGGAATCTTTAAAACTTGTCGTAAATGTCCTTCATGTTCCTCATTACTCTTAGAGTAAATAAGAATATCCTCAATGAACACCACAATGAACTTATCAAGAAACGGACGAAAAAATCTGGTTCATGTAGTCCATGAAGATAGCAGGTGCATTCGTCATTCCAAACGGCATTACAAGGTATTCATAATGTCCATAACGAGTTCTGCACACAGTCTTTGGAATATCTTAACTTTTATCCTAATCTGATGATAACCTGTCCTCAAGTCAATCTTTGAGAACACAACAACTCCTCGCAGTTGATCCATCAGATCATCTATACTCGGTAACGGGTACTTATTCTTAATTGTCACTTTGTTAAGTTGTCGGAAATCCACGCAAAGCCTTGAACCTCCGTCTTTATTTCTCACTAGAAGAACTGGTGCTCCCCACGGAGAAACACTTGGTCGAATGAACTGTTTTGACAAAAGGTCCTCCAGTTGAGTTTTCAATTCGACAAGCTCTATAGGCACCATCAGATATGGAGCAATATAAATTGGTCCTGCTCCTGGTATCACATCGATGGAGAATTCAATTTCTCTTACTAGTGGCAATCTGAGAACGTCATTAGGAAACACATCAGGAAATTCTCTTACTACAGGCATCGTACTCAAATCGATCTCCCACTCGACTTATAAGTTAGTTAAAAGCATGTATCCCTAATCTCTTTCTTTCGAAAAAGTTCTTTTATGATTGGTAGATAAAAATCCAGAAATCTCAGGATTAGGAAAAAATTAAAGTCTTATGAGCACAATCCAACATGATATGGTTGGAAGATAACCAATCCATGCCCAAAATTACATCTAACTGTATTAAAGGCAAGCATATCAAATCTGCAAGAAAATGTCTATCCTGAATAATAAGAGGACAGTTCAGACATATAGAATTTACGATAACTGGCTTAGTAGTTGGAGTTGAAACCATCAAGTCATAGGATAAAGAAGAAATAGGTAATTTCAAATGTTTCACAGAATCCATCGCAATAAAGGAATGCGTTGCACCCGAATCAAAAATTACAGTTAAGAGATTACCAGCTATGTTGCAACTACCTTGTATGAGATCGTCAGAATCAGAAGCCTCGGCACCACTCATGGTGTAAACTCCCCCCTTAGCTATCGGTTTATTGGTCTTGACAGTATTGACAACTGGTGCAGTCCTTGGCATACCACAGTCTCTAGCTAAATGCCCCATCTGACCACAATTAAAACACTTTGGTCCTTTCACCGGACAATTGTTCGCCAAATGACTTGGATCTCCACACTTGTAACATTTTCTGATTGTGCTTTGATTTTGATTCCACTGGCCTCCAACACCTGATGCAGTAGCTACAGGACGATATGATTGTGGATTTCAATTGTTCCTCGGTGCTCGATAATAAGGTTTGTTTTGAACTTGATTCCCCTTCTGCTTATGATATTGACCTTTGGATTTTGATGGTCCTCCCACATTTCCTTTGTTATCTCTTCCCATCCTCATTTGCTCTATTTTCCTACACTTCTCAACCAAAGCTTGGAAAATCCTGATTTCTAATGGAAGTACAGACTCCTTGATCTCGAATCGTAATCCTGCTTCAAAACGCTCACACTTCCAATCTTCATCTGGATTGTTTTGGAAATAACGAAAGTACTTGGCCAATGACTCAAACTTAGCCGCATACTCTCCTACAGATAAATCCCACTGATACTGATGTAAAAATTCCTGCTCCTTCTCTGCTCGAGTGCTCTATGAAAAATACTTGCCTAGAAACATGTTCTTAAATATCATCCAAGTAACCACCTGATTCTCTGCTTCCTGTAGTTGCTTAGTATCTCTCCACCAATACTCGGCATCTCCTAACAACAGATGTGTAGCATAAGGCACATTCACTTCTTTTGGACTATTGATCAACTCAAAGATCTTCTCCATTTCCTGAATCCATAAGTCAGCCTTAATAGGATCCACATCTCCATGAAATTGTGGAGGATTCTGGCGTCTAAAAGTAATAAGACCTTTGCCTTTAGAAGTCTGCTCCGCTCGAAGTTGTTCCTGCAAATTCTGGGCAGCCATTGTAGCAGTTTTGTGTAATAGAAGCAGATACATCCGTCATTGCTTGTGAAGCAAAGTCCATACCTCCTTCTTCTTCATAATTTTCCTCAAAATTTCCTTGGCCATTAACACGACTACCTCTACGACCTCTTCCACGGCTGCGTCCACGTCCAGGTCCAAGTGCACCTTCTGGTTCCATAACTAACCTAGAAGACACAATCAGTTAGATAGAAACCAGAAAATGAAACTTGAATCTAATAAATATCACACATTACTTCGATGCCAAGTGGTCGAGGTGTTGATGGTGATAAAGCTTGGGTAGCCCAGTGACCCAAGCGGAGGTGGTGATTGTTGATTGTGTGTTGATTGGTCCTCACACATTCATGCATTGGAGATGTTAGTGGGGGATGCTCAACATAGGAGAGGTCGACCGAGAGTAAGGCGATCTGGCCATCCGCGGTGATTCTTCCGAAAGTTAGGTGAATCGTGTACACCCGTGGTGGCGCATCCGAAAGTAAGGCGTGTCGGCTATCCAAGGGGTTCACCCATGGTTTGGTAAACTGTCGGCGTTGGTGCTTAATGGCCAATATGGATATGTAACTCCGAAGTTGACTTCTTGAGGTAGATTGCATCCACATGCATAACGAAGCAGGGCTGGCCCAAGGGTGAAGCTACTAAATCCCTAGCTTTAGGCCCAACAGCAAAACAAATTTTTTACTTTACTTTTTATAAAGCAAAAAGGTCTCATATACTAACAAAAAGGCTCAACCTAATCCAAAGGGTCTATCTCACTTAAAATAAAAGGGCTTCACTCAAAATTTCCTTTAGGCATCACTTGTTCTTGGGCCGGCCCTGTAACGGAGTAGTGGAGTAGTGCTGCACTACATAGCATACATTGATAATAATTTTTATTTTAAAGTTTTTAACATTGACAATCAATCATAAATCATTATATGTGTACCTTTTAAAATAAAAATAATTATGATAAGAGTCTAACATTTTTAATTATGTGTCACTTTATAATTGTTAACAGTGTAGCTGTTGGGAGTGAGATCCAAGAACTTATGTCCCACAATGCTTAATGGCTCTGTTAGGTTCTTTTTTCTCCTCTAAGTAAAAAAATGATTCTGCACGATCATCCATGGCTGACATTGCACCGATAGTTCCATGGTGCTTTCTAGCCTTAGACTCCTCTCCTCCACCTCCTATATCTTCCGCCTCTCCTTCTCCTATCAAGAAGACTTTTACACACGCATTGAACAACGCATGTGATATCTGATGTCATGCGTTCTGGCAAGTGTACCGGATTCGTCGCCAAGTAATAAAAAGATATCGATCCCATAGAGACCGTGTTCTCAAATCGCAACTAATTATCAAATCGATTAAACAAGACTCTATAAAAAGGATTTTGATTTTTGAAATAAGAGATAACTTAGAAAATCAGATAAGGAATGCAATCAAGTAAAACAGAAAGTAAATCACTTTGTGGTTTTTCAGATCTAAAGGGATTCCTAGGAATTTGGGTTACCAACAAGATTGTTTATGTTACTAAATTGACTACTCCTTGTTAATTATCAAAAACTGCTTTGAAGGCGAATTTATCCTCAAATAGTTAATGCTCCCTCTCGGGTTACAAAAACCGTGCCCAATTAAATCAACCCCTACTCTCGTGGTAGTCGAATTTAGATTGAACCCTTTATGTTTCATGACAATTCGTTATTCCTCGAAGGACCGCTTCTAACTCTCGTGATTTAAGTCCTAAGTCTGATTCTATAGATCCGATACCTAAGTTCACTGCTAGGTTCCTCCTTAGAATATCTACGTCACGGAAATAAGCGGCCGCCAAATTTACGAGTAATTAAAACACTATAAATCAGATCTAAAGCAAAATCACAATTAACAAAGATATAACATCAATTCATTGCCATAAACAAACCTTCGGCATAACCCCAATCCCTATAAATAAATCTACTACTCAAGCCTTGCCATGGTGATGACAAGCTTGGTTAACAACAATATGAAATAAAACCTAAGAGAAGAGAGGAAGAAGAAGAAGAGAGATCCTAAAAATTTGCCTAAGTGGTAGCAGCCCAAAAAGCTCTCCTTAGTCTCTGCTTAACTGCCCTATTTATAGACTAGGGTAATTTGAATCCTAATCAAATACAAATTCAGATGAAAATTAGTTTCTTCAGATCCAAATATTGCGCGTCACGGCCGTGATGGCCGTCACGGCCAGGCCGTACCAGATTCTGCCTTGGGCGCTGCTTCACTTTTTGGTCTGTCACGGTCGTGACCACCATCACGGCTAGACCGTAATCAGTTCTTCCAGTGAGGGTCTGGTTTAGCTGACAAGTCACGGCCGTGATGGGCATCACGACCTGGACGTGACCAGTTCTGACTTTTGCCTTCTTTCTTTTTAGCTCTACTCGATCATGGCCATGATGTTCATCACGGCTAGGCCGTGATGGGCTCTGTTTGGCTCATTTTCTTCACTTTTCAAGCTCCATCTTCATGCAAGCTCCATCACGGTTGATCCTGAGCCTTTAATCCTTAATTCCTGCAAAACAATACCACAAAACCGCCTTACCTGTTCCAAGGTAAAAACTAACAAAAATTAAATTAAATATGCCTAAGCTATATGAAAATGCATGCAAAATGTCAATGAAATATGAGGTGAAATCACACTCATCAATATCCCATTAAGCCAGTTACCAACACCATGCATGAAAGGTGATGCATTGGCTGTCACTATTTCAGAAGATGAGTATATTGCTGGCCTTGAAGCATCAAAGAACAACCTTCATGGAAGACTTTTACTCTCTAAAGCAGACTAGCCAATGAAGTTTGTTGATTTATGCGCTAAGCTTGCCAAGAAATGGAAGCCTCTTGCACAATGGAAGATGGTACCTATAGGGAAAGGTTTCTTTGAATTCTCCTTTTCCTCCATCGAGGATATGCCCATGGTTCTTGCAGTTGGTTCTTGGAATATAGGACCTGGTATCTTGAGACTATTTTCTTGGACCAAGGACTTTAATCCAAATCTTGTTCGCCAAACAAATCTCCAGTGTTGGGTTAGGATATTCGTCCTCCCTCAAGAATATTGGTGATCCAAGATTCTATTTGCCATTGCTAGAACTTTGGGTCATTATACAAGAATCCTAGTAGATATTGATCTTGCTGGACAACTTCATAATCGAATTCTTGTGGAGAGAAAATACTATGCTTTCCATATGGATATTGATTTCGAAAGACTGCCTCAATTTTGCTGCTCATGTAAGGTTATTGGACATTCTATTCAATCTTGTAAGAGAAACCCTCAGGTCCATGTTGGAGTTAATGGTCCAGGGAATGATGGAAATGAAGGTGCTAGAGATAAACATCCGGTCTCAAGGAAGGTTTATGTACCTAAGAGAATTGTTGATGTGAATCATGCTCCCTTTGATAATGTTCAAAAATAAAGTGTTGAACAACCAGAAAATGCTTCAAATAATTCTCATGATGTGAATCTGGTTATGCAGGGTAGTGATAGAATAGCCAGTAAGGTGGTTCCTAAGAATGGTGTTGTGGACATGGAATTCCCTCCTGGAAAAACCTGTAATCACTTTGATAGGATAGGATCAACCCAATTTTGGGATTTAATTATGAGGCTCAAACAGGAGTGGCTTCACAACACACTAACTCTGATGATGAGGATGTTGAAACTATTTATTCTAATGAAACTCCTAGAGTAATTAGTCCTGAAAAAGTCTTCATGGTATTTCAATGGTGCATGATTCTATGTCTCCTTATCCTTTAAGTGGATCGGGGAATGAGGTGAAGCATAATATTGGAAGATGCATGACTCCTCATGTCTCTTTGGTGAATAATTTGACTAATCCTGATGTACTAAATGACATGAGTGTTGTGGGTGGGCTTTGGTCTGATGAGGTAGAGGATGATATTGAAAATTCTCCAGATCAACTTTTTCAGCAACAATCGATTGATCCCCGGGCCAATTCTGCAAATAGATATTTAAAAGATGTCACTGAGGTTCGAGAGCTTGCCTCTGGTGATGGATTTTCTCATGTTCTGTCTAGGTCAAATAAGAAAAAATTGAGAAGGGAAGCTAATCAGGCTAAAAGACATGATAAGCCTTATCCCCGATCTAGGGGGTCCTTAAAATTTTGCTTAATGAAGGTCCTCTATTATAATTGTAGAGGATTTGGCAACCCTGATACAAGGGCGGTTTTTAAAAAATTCTATCTTTTGCATAAGCCAGATCTTGTCTTTTTGACCAAGTCTTGGATTCCCATTCATGATGTTTGTACTTCTTTTTGGAGTCAGCTTAATTTAAAGTTCTTTGATAGCAATATTATAATTAATGGTATTCCTACTCTTTGGGGCCTCTACAATTCTGATGTGCCCCTGAATATCTTATCAACTTCTGTACAACATATCAGTTTTTCTGTGAGTGTAGATTGCCATGATGTGTTCCTTAGTGCAGTATATGCTAGTACTGCATATCAGGTTAGGAGAAGGTTGTGGTTAGAGTTGGTCAATCTTCAAGCTACTTATCTTGGTTCTTGGAATTGCATTGGGGATTTCAATTTAGTGTTAGGCTCTCATGAAGTCAGAGCCTCTCACTTGCCTTTACAAATTTCTTGTCAGGAATTTAAGGCTTTCACTGATAGCGGTAATTCCATCCATCTCCAAACTCGAGGAGCTGAATTCACCTGGAGCAATGGTAGAATGGGTTATGCCCTCACTGATAAGAGGCTAGATAGGAGTATTTGTAATGTAGATTGGCTTGACGTCTGGTCCTCTTCCACTTGATGCACTCTTGTTAGGTGTAAATCCGATCATTTTCCATTGCTTTTGATTTTAAAGAGAGGTAACAATTCTTTCCAGTCTTCATTTAAATTCCATACAATGTGGCTAGGCCACCCTGATTGTAGAAGAGTGATAAAAGAGATTTGGAGTAATTCCATCATTGACTACCCTTTGTATGTCCTCTCCCAAAATCTTAAGGCTGTCAAAATGGAGCTGAAAACATAGAATAAATTTGTTTTTGGTGACATAAATTTTAGAGTAGAAGTAGTAATTGCTGAAGTTGATAGTATACAACAGTAAATCGATTCCTTTGGTGTTTTACAGACTCTCTGTTAGAACAAGAAACAACAGCTCAAATTGAGTTGCAGCAGACTCTTAGTTTTGAGGAAGAGTTTCGGAGAGAGAAATCAAGGTTGAATTGGCATTGTAAAGGGGATAGGAATACCAAAAAAATTTCACAGAATCACAAAAAACATGTATGATTCCAAGCTGATGTCCATGTTTAAGAATGATGAAGAGATAATTGATGATTCGGATGCTATTGGTAATCATGTTCTGAACTACTTCTCTTATCTTTATGCTTCTAGCAATAATTCTATTCCTAATAAGTTGATAAGCCAAGTAATTCCTTCACTGGTTTCTGAGGTAGATAATGATATGTTAACAAGGATTCTTAATGCTGACGAAATCAAACTGGCAGTTTTTTCTATGAATGGTGAAGGAGCCTCAGGTCCTGATGGATTTGGGGGATGCTTCAACTAAGCTTTTTGGGACATTGTTCGGGTTGATGTTTGTAAATCAGTTATTCAATTCTTCACTCAAAATTGGCTCCTTCCCAATATGAATTCTAACTTAGTAGTGCTCATCCCCAAGATTCCTGGAGAAGATAGGATTGAAGACTTTAGGCCTATTGCATTGGCCAATTTCCAATTCAAAATCATCACTAAGATGCTAGCTGATAGGCTTGCCTCAATTGCTCCAAAGATAATCTCTCATCAGCAAAGGGGTTTCATCCGAGACAGTGATATTGAGGATTATATAAGTATTGCTTCTGAATCCATTAATCTTCTTGATTATAAGTCCTTTGGTGGCAACATGAATATGAAGCTTGATATTAGGAAGGCTTTTGACACATTGGATTAGGTTTTTTTTATTAGTGTGCTTACATCTTTTGGCTTCAATGTAAAGTTCAGTAATTGGGTGAAAATTTTTCTACATTCTACAAAGCTCTCTTTCTCTACAAATGGCAATTTTGTTGGTTTTTTTTAGCTGCAAAAAGGTAGTTAGGCAGGGTGATCCTTTATCCCTTCTCTTATTCTGTATTACCGAGGAAGTTCTCAGTAGAGGAATCTCTCTTTTAGTTTAGAATGGCTTCATGCAGCCCATTGCAGGTCCTAATAATCTTATTACACCTAGTCATGTGATGTATGCTAATGATGTGCTAGTCATTTGTAAAGCAACAAAGAGGAATCTTGAATCCTTTATGAAGCTAGTCAACTTATATAGTGAAGCCTTGGGGCAGCATCTCAGTTTTGATAAATGCATATTTTACATTGGCAATTGTTCCTCTTATAAGCTGGCTTTCATTTCTGATTTGTTCGGCTTTAGAGTTGGACACCTTCCCCTTAAGTATTTAGGTGTGCCTTTCTTCAAAGGGAAACCTAGAATAATTAATCTCAAGTCAATTGCTGATAGAGTCATTGCTAAATTAGCTTCATGAAAGGGATCTCTCTTATCCATTATGGGTAGAGTTGAGTTGGTGAAGACTGTTATTCAAGGAATTCTATTATACAGCTTCCATGTGTATTTATGGCCTATTTCTCTTCTTAAAATTACCTGATAGATGCATCGGAAATTTTATATAGGATGGGGATGTCAATGTTAAGAATGTGGTTATAGTGGCATGGAATAAATATGCTCTCCTCTTCATGATGGTGGTCTTGGATTAAAATCTTTAAGATTTCTTAATGAATCAACTCTTTTGAAATTCAGTTGGGACTTGTCATCTTCCTCTAAGGAGTGGGAAAGCTTCTTGAGGTCTAGATTTTGTAAGCACAATAAGCCTGTTTTCAGGTATGTGAAATCTTCTCTTTGGCCTGGGATTAAGAGTAACATTGAGACAATTCTGTCTAATTCTAAATGGCAGTTGGGAGAAGGTCATAGGATAAATTTCTGGTTAGACAATTGGCTCTTTGAACTTTTGGTAGATGCTCCTAATATTCCTGCAGCTTTGCATAAGTCCCTAAAGTCTACAGTTTCCGAGTTTATAAAAAATCACTCATGGTTTTTACCTGTTGATTTGAATTCTTTTTGCCCCTCAGTTATAGTAGATATTGCTAAGGTGTCCATCCCTAAATTTGATGATGCTGATCATCTAATTTGGTAGGGCACTGATTCGGGTAGACAGACTTTTAAAGATGCATTCTTGCATTTGAACCCTCTTTTGCAGTCCTACTATTGGAGTAAAATGATTTGGTCTCCCTTGATTCCTCCTTCCAAGTCCTTTATAGCTTGGAGACTTCTTTATAATCACATGGCTACTGAGGAAAACATGAGGCAAAGAGGCTGCACTGTTGTTTCAATTTGCAGTCTCTGCTATTAGCATGTGGATTCATCTGTTCATATTTTCTTTCAACGCAAATTTGTTGTCTCTATTTGGTTTTGGTTCTGTTCAGTTACAAGACTACAACTAGACAATTCCTCTTTGCTTTCTGCCTTGGATATTTGTAGCAGGAATTCGAGTAAGCAAGTTAACGAAGTCCTTTCTGCTGCCATTATCAACATTTTGAATGTAATTTTGTACTATATAAACCAAGTGAAGTTAGCAACAAAGTGGTTTCTTTAAATTCAACCATCAACATTGTCATTGCTCAAAATTCACTATCTGGATCTCTTTCATCTAGCCACATGTTCCCTTCTATTGAAGAGTTTTGCATTCTCTACGCCTTTAAAATTGAGGGCCACCCGAATAATGCTCCTAAAATCATTCAGGTTGACTGGCACCCTCCTCCTTGTGGGTGGTTCAAATTCAACACTGATGGTGCTCCTAGAGGGTCCCCGAGTCATGCTAGTGTAGGAGGCATTTTTAGAGACAGCAGTGGGGCTATTGTTGGTTGTTTTACGTACTACTATGGTATTTATTCATCTCTTTTTACTGAGTTATCCACAGCATTGTTTGCCATTGAATTTACTTTTCTCAAAGGGTGGAATCATACCAGGTTAGTGTGTAATTCAACTTTGGTGTAATTCAACACTGATGGTGCTCCTAGAGGGTCCCCGAGTCATGCTGGTATAGGAGGCATTTTTAGAGACAGCAGTGGGGCTATTGTTGGTTGTTTTACATACTACTATGGTATTTATTCATCTCTTTTTACTGAGTTATCCACAGCATTGTTTGCCATTGAATTTACTTTTCTCAAAGGGTGGAATCATACCAGGTTAGTGTGTAATTCAACTTTGGTGGTGGCAGCTTTCTCAAACCCAGACATTGCTCCTTTGCGCCTTAGAAATAGATGGAAGAACTGCTTGCTGATTGCTTCTTCCATGCATTTTAGAGATCTCATATTTATAGGCAAGGAAATAATTGCGCATATAAATTGGCTTCTTTTGGAGTGTATTCCAAATGTTACTCTTGGTGGGATTTTATTCCTAGTTTTTAAATGTAGACTTTTTCCGTAATAGGTTTGGTCTACCGAATTATAGGTTTGGATAATTCTTTTCAATGGATTTGGTGTTGTCCCCCCTATAGTTTTGTATTCTTTATTTTATTTTGTTGAGGAATAAATTTTGGTGTGCTCAATATGATTGGTAGGGGGCGGGGTGCCAACATGGTTAGGATGTCGCTCTCTATTCTGATGCTTTTGCATGCCATTTTTTGCTCAAAAAAATTGTTAACGGTGAAAAAAATATTTACATTGACAATATATATCAATTAAATGTTTGAGATTATTTTTCATACTCTAGAAAATTACTTTGTCTCAAAAGTTTTTTTTTTATATTTTACTTATAATATTATGTTTCTGTTATGTAATACGACATCATTTTTTCCAATTCATCCATCGAATTATATAAAATTAAATATATATTTTTATCAAATATCATTTCATATTTTTTTAGACTTAAGGCCCAAAATTGTCACTAAGAAAAACACTCAGGTCAGATATAGTCCCTATCCAAAAAAAAATCTCCATTTAATCTCTCAGAATGTAATTACCGGGACACGTAACTCCCTCCTATCATTGACCACCTTTGACCTCCGTTGAACCGCTAAGGTGTCCTGTTATGTTGCTTATATGGCCGTAACGGTAGTCCTACATGGCTTTTATTTATTTTTTTCCATCTCTTACTTGTCAAAACGATGTCGTTTGGGCCTTCCCCTTCACTATTAAGCTTCTTCTTCCTCCTCCTTCTCTGTTAGACTGATATAAACCCTAGGCCTTCACCATGGACTCATTTCTCCATTATTAACCTTCTTCTGTTTCCTCTCTTCTCTGATTTCAACCCTCCTCACTGCGCCCCCTTTTTCCCTCATCAATTTGAACTGAAACCCTAATTGGTCATTTGCCCCCTTTCCATTCTTGGACCAGCAACGTAATGAGTGGGTGGATGAATATGAGTTGAAAATGGAACAAGAGAGAATTAAGGAGATGGAGATGGGAGATGGGAGATAGGAGAATTCCTCGGCTTGGGATGGAAATTAGTAAGATGAAAGAAAAGCTGAATGAAATGCAACTCAAGATCAAAAATGTTGCTTATATCCAAAGATCATTTGGAGTAGTGATAAGGGTTGTCTTGGTTGTTGTTCTTATGGTTATGATATTTTGTGTTTGGAAGTAGTGTAAAGCTATAGTGGCTGTTATATTTTGTGGGTGTAATGTTGAAGTGGAAAGTTATTTAATCCCTTCCTTTTGGCTATTATAATGAAATGGAAACTTATAGTTTTCCTTAATTTGTGTCCAATAAATTTATGGTTCTTTAAAAAATCCAGTTTGTAAAAGAGGTAAAAGGGAGAAAGCACCAACAAGATAACTCCAAAATGAACTTTTCATTCATATTCTTTGTCAATTCCTTACATATATTTCCTGTCATTCATGTTTATCCATGTCTATGTCATGTACCCAAAATGTACCAAAAAGTAAAACATGACCCTGTCTATGTCATGTGTATACACTACTTATCTTTCTCTACCAAAATCCAAAATAAAAACCCATCAATGTACCAAACAGCAAAATACAGCCTAAAATGTTGTCATAAATAACCAGAACATAGAACCTAGTTAACTACTCAAAACTCAAAAAAGGAACAAATGTCCAAATGTCTTCCTTATGTTGTCAATTTCTATCTAATCATGACTTCCATCTTCACTTCTTTTTCTTGCCGTTATCTTTCACTGGTGGTGGTTTGTATCCAGGGGTTGGAATGAACTTTGTAACACCCCCCTTGGCCATTACTTCATAACACTTGTGGAAAATAAATTAAAAACTTATTTGCTGGTTGCTTTCAAAAAAATTATTTATTCCAAGCCTGAAAACTCAGGTGTAAAAATTTTCTTCTAGGAGAACACTCTGTAAAACCACGATACATACTTTAAACATAAAATCATATTGTACATATCCTCACACAAGGAAATAATCATACTAATAATAAGAATCTTCATGACATACACATTTGCACTAAAAGTTTCAATTATCAAAAAAATAAAATTAAACCAAAGACTCCTAAGCTGGTCACCATACAAAACATTTATTAGTAAAACCGCCGTGGTCGTTCCCACGAACAAAACTTCCTCAAGCATCTAGAATCTAAGTCCCCGAGTGACTTAGTGAACTCCTGTGCACCATCTGTACTAATGTACCATGGTACAACAACAAAACCAGAAAACCTAATATATTATAAGGGTGAGATGCCAATATTTGAGTTTATAACGATAATCACATGCACGACACACCACAATAACATATACAAGTATTTACAACGTCAAAGGATAATAGCATCACATAGTAAATCATTGGGATTCATACCCAACAATCATCGTCATTTTAAAAATATGGATGACACTTCAACGTTCATCGTTTAACTTTCATACCTAATCTTCGGAGATCCCAACACCGTGTAAATGAGCTGATCAAGCCCGATTGCCAGGTATATTAGGCACAACATGGCATGGAATACCATACATGGCACTGTACATAACAATGTAGCATGGAATACCTTATTTATCAAGGCACCATACATAACAACGTAGCACGGAATACCTTATTTATCAAGGCACCGTACATAACAACGTGGCACAAATACCTTATCATTAAGGCATCATACATAACAACATGGCACGAATACCTTATCATTAAGGCATCATACATAAAACTGTGGGCACGTCAGTCAATGAATGCATATAAAACATTTTGTTCTCATCATTTTTCTTTGTGTTCATTCTTCTTTTGTCGAAGCTCAAAATGGCTTACGACTATTCGTAATTTTCAACGTGTTAGATTTTTCAACGTTAACATAGGACACGAAGTCCGAGTGCTCAGTCACAACACCTTAGACCTTGCAATCAGTCTTAGGTTTGTGTTGATAGAAAACAACATTCAACTTTAACAACGTACATCACAACATGGATAGGACACAAAGTCCATAACAACGTAACACGGATCAAAGATCTACGTGCTTATATTAAATAACAGTAGTATTGTGACGTCTCTGATACTAGGTTAGCGTTTCAACGTTAACACTATTTTCGTTCTGTGAAAAACAAATCTAAAACAAAATCTCCGCAACTTATCCAAGTTGTTGGAAATAACTCCGTTTAGTAACACTCATTTATAGAAAATCCTTTGTAAAATCATCAATTACTTGAAATATTTTCCTGAAAACCGTATATATATAAAAAAAAAGGAAGAGTCACTTGAGACTAAAAAAAAACATACTGTTGTTTTAAGAAAAAATACTTTCTGTAACCGATTTTTCAGAACTAATTGACGTCTAACGTTTTAAAAGCCGTTTAAGTCAAAGTTGGACCTTTTCTCCTTAAATAATTTTTCTAAAATCATAATCAAGTTATTTTCGGAAATTAATTTCACGTAATAACTTCTTATAATATTAGGGAATTATTCGCATAAAAATTAGCAGTACAAAAATAATTTCACGGTTACGTCCTTACTGTGACTCAAAAATTGCTATTACACTAATAAATCATTAAAATAAACTCAAATAATCCTTATTTTCTCAAATAATTATTTAAATCATAATATCTTACAATATTTCTCAATTAAATACTGAATATTACTCATGATGCTTCTTTAAGATTTTATCTCGTTTAATTAATTGAGCACTGACCACTGTCAGGCTTCTCAAACAACAATCAACAACAACATCATATCAACATTCCCAGGAAGATCATGCATCACAACATCATAATATATAACTGCAGATAAACAATTTAAATGTAGATAAACCATCACATATAAAAATAACACAATTGAAACAAACACCACATATAAAGAATACAGACATCAACTAGATAACACATGATTATAGGAAAAACTCCTCAGGTATTCTCCCCTTACCTCTTGAATAACTTATCTCCCGATTTCCTTTCTCGAATGTACATCAATCTCCGTTGTCACGACTCATGTATAACCGACACACTTAACCTTCAACAACCACAATCAACCAATTACAAACAATCTAATAATATCACCCATTTCTCTTAATATATAGGTTCGCCCATGATGAGTTTTTGTGGCTAAAAAATTCTAAAATTCTTAAGTCTTTGGATTAATGATCCTTAATACTTAAGACATAGGATTAATGAATAATAACAAAGATTGAAACAAGAATATTCTAATCCCTCAAAAATATATTTTCGGCCTTGACACACAAAATAGGCTAGAGATTTGATTTTGATACAACACTTTGGATCCAACATAGACATGATATGTAAAGATGAAATCCAAGTTCACTTGCTAAAGAAAACAAACAAAATCTCCTCCACCCAACAAGCAAGGTTTCGGCCTTGGAGAGAAAAATAGGGAGGAAAACTTTGTTTGCAACAAACTCTTGGATTATGAATATATAGATGATTATAAGATCATAGAAATTGGCTTCATATTTTTAGGATTTTTCTATGATTTTCTAGAAAATTTCAAATTTTCTAGATCTAGGAATTTAAAGTGATGAACATGGATGAACAAGACATTGAATCATGAAATTTCTTGAAGAAACTATAGCTTAAAGATGATGAGGATCAAAGACTACCACTTGGAACTTGAAAAATGGCAAAGAATGAGAAAGTTTCTCCACAAACTCAACAATGGAAACTTAGAGAAAGTTAGAACAAAGAAGATGATGAAGGAAGTGTGGAGAAAATGTGGAGTCTTCAAGTGACTTCATGAACTTATGGACCAAGGAAAATGGCCTTGGGCTTGCGCAAATGGACTTGTGAGTCCAACAAAGTCCAAGTGTTTGTAACTATGAAAATGACTTAAGGCATAATGGATGGCGTAGGAAATTTTAAGAGTAGAAATTGGATTTATGCAAATGAATTCATGACCATGATTTTGGGCCTCAAAAACTGCAGTCCTTAATGGATTAGGATGGCAAGAAATTAGCCCAAATGTCAAAGACAACTTGAAGAGTACCATGTGAACTGGATCTGGATTTTCTAAAAATAAGCAATTAAGAGAAAGTTTAAGGACTTAAAGTGCAAAATCCATTATATGTCATCATGATGCCATGGTGCACATGGCAGGAAAGGGAGGAAAGGGGAGGGTTGACCTGGCACCATCAATGCATTCACATGGTGACTCATCATGTGTGACTCGTTGATATTAGCCGTTAACGGATACCGGAAATCCTGTATTCAGCACCGTTGCTTAGCCGATTAAAATATCACCCGGATAAAATATAATATTTCACTTTTTAGTGAAATATTTAAGAATAACCAAAATCATAGGAAATTAAATAAAAACATTAAGTTTTTCGTTCACGAATTAAAATTAGGTTTTCTAATCAGTATAATCATACCGCCAGTGAAATTCACAGACCGGGTTTTACCTGACTTTTCAACCTAAATTTTTATCGTAACTCTCTACGGTAAAGTTGAGTGTAAATAAGGTTTCAGTATAATTAAAAACATTTTCTAAGTCTCGAATAAAAATATAAACGTATTTATATAAATTTTCGATATTAGAAAACAACAAAAAATCGGGGTGTTACAAACTTAAATAACCTCTTTACAGTCCTGCTGCTTGCTGCTGCCAATGTCTCATTTGACATATTTGTTGTGACACCCTGATATCCCTCATGTTAATGAAATAAAAACATACATTTACTGAAATAAATAAAACATTTATCCAAGGGTAGAAAGGTCCCACATGAACGGGTTCTCAAACGCGGAAATAAAATCAAGTTTAAAACGAATAATAAATAAAACAATAACAAGCGTCCCAACCCGATGTCACAACAGAGATGGTATAACCGTTCCGTACATATCGGAATACAACTGAAACTAACTAGACAAAAGGGAAATCCTAACTATGAGCGGTGGCTCCTCAGAGTCACTCTTCTCCGGACTGCTTGCCATCCTCTGCATGAAGCCAAACATGCCAAACAAACAAACAGAAAACGGGGAGTAAGAATCATGTAAACATATACGGCATGGAGATATGAAGCTAGGTAAACAAACAAGCATGACAACATCACGTACGGCATACATCAGCATATATATATATATATATATATATATATATATATATATATATATATATATATATATATATATATATATATATATATATATATCATCGTACATCAACATCATCAAAATCAAGTATGCTATGCGGGCAATGCAACACTACTCCGCTACTCCATTATGCATGTGGATCCAAACTAACTCAGGATGAATGACTTTGGAGTTACATATCCGTATTGGCTATAGAAGCACCAACCCCAGCAGTTCACTGGACCTCAGGTGAACCCCATGGATAGCCAACGCAGCAAACCATGGATGCCTCATCACGAGGGGCCGCGGTCACCAAACCATCGGGTGACCTACCGTGGATGGCCAGATCACCGTACTCTTGGGCGATCTCCTCTATGTCGAACCTCCCCCTCAACCATCAACTCCAATGCTCAATGCATGGCACAACAACAAACAGCAACAACCACCTCCTTTGCTCGGGTCAAAAAGCTCCCAAGACTTCATAATCAACATCATCGTGCTTGGGCCAATAAGCACCCAAGACTTAACATCATCAACACCTCGACCAATAAGCATCGAGGCCACCTTGGCCAGTAAGCACCAAGGTTATCAACGGGTACCAACTTAATCATCTTATCATCTTAATTATCTTCACAAGTCATTAACCGAGTTGTCTAACCCTTATCATTGATTCATCGTTTTATCATCATGTTATTGGGAAGATTGGGGTTAAACCCCTTTAAACCTTTAATCTCAGTTTCTGTCCAAAGGGGTGAGCGTGGGCGTGCTTAACCCCAGCACGAGCGTGCTGCCACTTAAGAAGAGCACGGTCGTGCTTCCTTTTAGGCACGGTCTTGCTCAGTTGCACGGTCATGCTCCTCTGCTGCACGACCGTGCTTATTGTGCAGCCATTTTCCCACAGTACTATTCTGGGCAGATCCAAACACAATGTTCTTAGCCAAATCTTAGGGGAAGTTATTCTTTACTCATTAATTCGTTTTCGAGCCTAATTAACCAATTAATATTTTATTAACAAACTCCACAATAACAACAGTCATCATCTCAACCAATCATAAGATTAACAATATTCAACATAGCCTCATATTCATAAATTAATCAACATGAGCATACAAGGGCATATATCATGAATACGAAACATTGAATGCCACGTACTAAAATAGCCAAAAATAGATTATTACCTAGCAATCATTTTTCAAACAGGCATACATACATAACAGTACCGGGGCCATGGGAACCCCTTTTCCTTACGCTACCCCCACTGCCTAATGTATACACTACCCTTCTCCTCATACCTGGATTGAAGGTTGCTCTAACAGTAAAACTAGTCATGGTTCCCAAAGCGGCTCAGCTAACTCTTCCACGCCTTGGCCAAACAAAACATAAACCATCAATTTCTGATTCAAAACCATGAAAAGGAAACCAAAAGGGGAAGAAACATTACCTATATATGAGCACAAACGAAACAATGCTACCCAACAGTCTCCAACACTCAAGAAACTGATTGAGTTTGATGGAAATAGAGGAGGGAACTGCTCTGGCCACACTAGGGTTGCAGCATCTACTAAAATATGTTTTTCACATAAATCCTTGGTTTCTGTGCAAGCATATATAGATTGAACTTGAGAATGATCGTGCTCCTCAGCAAGCACGGGCGTGCTGGACTTAGCGTATGGTTTTCAAGTAAATCCTCGGTTTCTGTGCAAGCATATATAGATTGAACATGAGAACGATCGTTCTCCTCAGCAAGCACGGGCGTGCTGGACTTAGCGTTTATGAGACGCGGTCAGCTCATTGAGCACGGGCGTGTTCACTGTTGAGCACGGGTGTGCTCACTATCTAGCACGGGTGTGCTCAACTTAAAAATTGCAACACTCTTTAGACTTAAAGCATTGGCGCGCTGGCTAATGAGCACAGGCGTGCTCATGCACCAGAAAGGGACTTTTAAGCCAAAAATCCCACTAAGCCCATAGCCAATTATTTTAACTTAACAAAACTAACTTAAACAACCAAACAAGCTTAATAAAAGCACTTAACGAAAAACAAGGTGTTTCATTTGCTCCTATACCATAAGCATATCTTGGAGCCCCGAATGACCTAACTGGATGTGGCGGTGAGTGTATTGATAGCATTCCCACTGCAGAAGAAAGACTTGGGGTGAAAGGAGGTGGAGTGAAAAGTGGTGTAACTTGAGCACGTGACTTGATAGGTGGTGGCCTTACAACAGGTGGCATTGGTGATGTAACTTGATCACCCATTTCCTGAAATGAGACAAATCAAACCAGTGAGGAACATAGAACACAATAGATTCGTGGGACCAATTAGTCCCTATCAAATGTATTAGTAAGCCAACTTCACCAAGTCAAAATAGTTGACTAAGTCAACATCAATTGGCTGCAAGCTGTCAACCTTCCCATTAATGTATTTTAGTACCCCTTTCTCCGTTACAAGCTTGCCTCCATGGTGAAAGAAGAATACAATATGACTTATCATCTGTAAACAAAAACAAACAATCCAAAAGCATTAAACAAATCAGAAGGACATTTTTGTCTACAAAACAGTTTAACAGACACCACACGGCCCCACACAAAAACCACCCACATGCTACACACCCACACAGGGACCACATAAGGAAGCACATGATTAAAATGCACTTCCAAAAAGCTATTTTCAATAAAACCCATCCATGCATGAGAAAACCAAAACCACCATCGTCACAAATAGAACCCTAACAATCGATTCTCCACATTTCAAACACCAAAAATGGTGGCTTGGCTTAAAACACTTAAGAGGGAGGGTGAATTGAGTTTTCTAAAAATTTTCTCTCTTAAAAAAATTCTTTTTAAAACAGGTTTGTTGCCTCAGGATCTTTATTAAAATAGTGAAGGGCTTTTTACAAAATCTTGAATTGAATAATGATGATAAGATGAATCAAGATCAGAATTGTATAGGTTCAGTTTCAATGTTCAAGATCAGATTTAATAAACTCAGTTTTGATCACAAGATTCAGTTCAGATATTGCAGATCAAAGACTGAAATCAACATTGAACTTTAAACATCAAGAACTTAGTTTATGCATGTATATGCGCAGGAGTACCACACAACCAGATTTATACTGGTTCTGTCACCACCACTATGACCTACATCCAGTCCCCACGCCACCTGTGGGTATTCACACACTAATCAAACAAGCTTTACCTAGGTGGTTGAAAAACCTTTGCACCACAGAGCACTCTATCACCTTGGGATACCACATCCTTGTGAAAAGTCTCAATGTTCTTTCAACCTTAGGGGTACCTCACCCTAATCGCTCAAAGAGATTCACCACTCTCTTACAATCAAATAGAAAGAAAAATATTTGATCTAAACTCTCAAAAGTTGAATACACAAATTAAAGCACCTATGAGAAGAAACACTCTTTTCAAAATATAGCTCAATGAAGATGATGAATGATTTTCACAATTGATCTCTCAAATTGATTTCATGTTATTCAGTATGTTGGGAGTGTTCTTTCAATCCCAGTATATATAGAAAAAAATTGTATCCATTGGGATTAGTTAGAAATAGATTTAGGATCATAACAGATTCAGTTAAACTATTTCAGGTTTCTTGTACATGGGTTGAGTACAGGGATGTATTAGCCAAGATTCATACTAATAGTTCTTGTACACCTGTGTAATACATGGTTGTACGTGTTTCTCAAATAACTGATCTTGGATAATCAACCAATACACCCGTTCATTACATCTATGTATTAATGAACATCAGATTTTTCAGAAACCTGAATACACGGGTACATAGAATATGTACAGGGCTGTATTCAGTTAACTTTTAATAACTGATATAATTTCATATTATGCATAGGTGTAGTACATCCATGTAATGAATAACAAAAACCTTTTATTCACATGTCAATTAAAGAATAAGGTATACACCCATCGAATGCATGGATGTACTGACAACGAATTTTAATTTGCAAAAATCATTTTCTTTAAAACTTATTCCTTTTTAATGCAATTATGAAAATGATTTTCTTCATGCATCTCTCAAACGAGCTATTTGTGATCAAGAGAAGTTCTTCTCTTACAGATAATCTAAGACTGAAAATTCTAATCTCCTTTAAGCTTTGTCTTGATGATTCCTTGATCCTTGCCTTTGCTTGTTGCTCTTTTGATTACTTCAAGTTCTTCTTTGGATATTCCTCTTGAATTGGTCACTGAACTTGTCATTCTTAGCTTGATACCTGTCTTTGCAATTGGATACTAAAAACACTTGCCCACACATTAAATGATATGTTTGTCATACATCAAAATCTCTAATTCATTGAGTCTTACAAACTTCCCCTTTTTGATTATGACAAACCTTTTAACAAATTATGAAATCAGAGTGTAATATAGCAGAAGCTAAGTGTTTTTATAAAACAAGGTTCATGGTATCAGAGTTATAGCGTGAATTCACAAGTATACGGCTTCATCGTCAAGTAATAAAAAGATCGAACCCACAGAGACCGTGATCTTGAACAACAACTAATTAATAAATCAGTTTAAGTAAACAAGGAAAGATATGGTTTTTGAAAAAAGAAAAAAGAATTAAGTAACAAATCAATTATTAAAATCGCAATCAAACACAAAAGGAAAGTAAATCAATTTGGGGTTTTTCAAATTAAAGAGGAATTTCCAGGAATCGAGTTACCAACAAGACTGCTTATGCTACTAAATTGACTAGCCCTATGTTAATTATCAAGATGCTTTGAAGGTGAATTTATCCTAATATAGTTAATGTTCCTTCTCGAGATACAAGAACCGTGCCCAATTAAACCAACCCCTACTCTCGTGGTAATTGTATTTAAATTGGAACAATTTAGGTTTGTGAGAATTCAATGAACCCTCGAAGGACCGCTTCTAACTCTCGTGATTTAAGTCCTAAGTTCAATCTCTATAGATCCAATACCTAAGTTCACTTCTAAGTTCATCCTTAGAGTATCTACGACATGCAAATAAGTGCGCACAAAATTCACAAGTAATTCATTCAATAGGAATTAAATCAAAAGCAAATTGGAAATAACAAAGGGAAGACATCAATTCATAACATAAAACAAGTCTTGGGCATAGCCCCAATTCCTAGAAAAAAAACGACTACTCAAGCAGCCAAGAGATCCCTATTTTCGTGCCTAATTATCCTATTTATACTGTAGGGTAACTTGGGATTAAAACAATTACAAATCAAATCAAAAACAGATCCCAAAATCCTTGATTTTACGCTTCACGACCGTGACGACTGTCAGGACCAGGCCATGACAGCTTCTTCTTTGTGAATTCTTGCGCTGATTGGCCTGTCACTACGGTGATAGCTTAAGTTTTGTTTCCTTCTTTTTTTCTTCATTCTACGCGATCATGTCCATGATGGTTGTCACACCCAGGCCGTGATGGTATCTGCTTTGCTCATTTTTCTTACTTTTCAAGCTCCATCTTCTGGCAAACTCCAAATTAACTGGACTTGAGCATTTTAATCATGAATTGCTACACATAAACACCACAGAACCACCTTACCCGTTCCAAAGGGAAAAACTAACAAAATAAAAAAAAAAGCCTAATCTACATGAAAATGCATGCAAAATGATAAAGAAATATGAGGTTAAATCACACTCATCACAGAGCAAAAAAATAATCATTTGACTCCCCCTTAATATGTGACTCCCCCTCAGTATATGCATCTTAGTTTTATGTCAAATTTGTTATCAACATCTCATACATTTTCCTCCCCCTTTTGGCATTATCAAAAAGGTAAGGATTAAACCATTTAAAACAGTAGAGAAGATGACATTTCAATCATAGCATGGCATATAGAAATAGTTCGTCAAAACAGTTCATAGAGATAAAGAGAACAAAAAAATAGAATCCATCAAACAATTATAGACCAAGGCATTTAGACTTTCAAAAACGTTCAAATTAGAGTTCTAAGACCTATAGAGAAGTCCTAAAACTAGATTGATCCTTGGTCCTTGGTTGATGGTTCAGCAAGGGTTTTTTTATGTTGCTCAGCTTCCTCCGCAGCAGCTCTTGCAATGTCTGCAACATTCACAGTCTCTGAGTTTGGAGCATTAGGTGCAGGGTTTGGAAAGTCAACTCCTAACACTTCTTTGATTGAATCACCACTCTTTGCTATCTTGGTCATTCTTGAGTTCAGATTTGCTATTGCATGCATTTCTGCCAAATGCCTTTAGTTTGCCTTCCATCCATGTTTCTTAGCATATTCAATATCTGTTGAGCAAACCCAGGAGTGACACTTCCTTTTGCACCAGAGGGTTCAGCTGTAGTGTTCACTTCATTCCCAGCTTTTCTAATCCATATTCCATCAATATTTTTCATTTTCATATTGCTCACAATTTCCTCATCAAACTTATGAGTAACTCTTCTTCAAAGCTTCTTCTCTTCTCCATCCAGAGGAACATTAAAGTGAGCTAAAAGCTTGCATACTAGTCCAGGGTACACAAGAGCCATCTTGCACTTCCTGCATTCTAGCATATGTGTAGCAACACAATATCCCCAGCTGATTTGATATTCATTTAGCATAGCCCACATCAGCATTATATCATTGTACTGCAGAAGTCAGTGATTTCCACCTCTTGGAATTAGGATCCTACACAAAGCATAGTACAATAGCCTATTCTCAATACTTAGCACACTTGTGTACGTGACCCTACCTTCAGGTTCATCATTTGTTACTAAGCTGTTTCTGTAACACCCCGTTTTTACTGTTTTTCATTATCATAAGATTTTTTAATTCTTTATATTTTATCTGAGATCTAGAAAATGATTTTGAATAAAATAAAATCATAATTTTACCCTACCTTATGGTAGAAGGTTACGGTAAAAATTTAGGTTTAAAATTCAGATGAAACCCAATTTGCGTTTTAACAGACAGTAAGATTTTACTTATCAGAAAACCTAATTTTGATTTTATTTCCAACCATAGTTGATATTTTGAAAATTTTCATAATAATTAGGTTATTATACGTTAGTCAGGCGAATACTCGACGATCAGGGATCGACGGAATTGAGAACGGAGGTGCAGAGACAAAACCCGATGCCGGACGGATGAGGACAATAAGTCATCTATGATGACTCATGGGGGTGAGTCATAGGGGTTAGTCATCATGCATTAAATGTATGTAATGATGGCTTAAGTGTGAAATGTCTAAAATACCCTTAAGCTTGCATTGTAATTTCAAGTTGCCATGACAACATTTGGGCATACTCACGGCCACCCTCCTTAAGACCACATTTGGTCATTCATTTCCTTCATTTGTTCATGTTTCTCTCAAAAACATAGAAAAAACTCTAAGTTCTTTCTCTTGATTTTCAAAGGAAGTCAAAGATATTGTTCATTTCTTCCAATTCCAAAGGTATGATCATGCCTAAACTTCTCTTCACAAAATTTCTTCCAATCTCAAAGTTTTGTTCAAGTTCAAATTCCTAGATCTAGTTTTTCAAAAATCTCTAGAAAATCATAGAAAAATCCTTTTAACGTGATTCCAATTTGTATGATCTTCATATGACTTCTATTTTCATTATCCAAGAGCTTGAAAATTTTAAAGATCCCTAGCCCTTTTGTTTTGAGTTGGCGGAACCTATATAAAATGGGTGTAGGATGATTTTCTTCATTCTTTAACTTGTTTTCTTGTTGGTTGTTCACGGCTAGGTTTTGTGGGTTCAAAACCTTGTGATTTAGGTGAACGACATCCTTCTCCTACTTGAGTTTCAAGTGAACTACAACAAGTGTTTGGGGGGGGGGGGATTACTACTATCCTACCTTAATTTAGATATGTATGTGGTCTAAAGTAATTGTATGTTGTGTTTCAAATCCTAAGTGTTAGGATTATGTCTTGTTGTTTTGGCTTGAAAGACTCAAGAGGAGGTGGGGGGGGGGGGGGGGGGTGAATTGAGTTATATTAAAATCTTTGCCTCTTAAAAACTTTACTTTTCAAATCAGAGTTGTCTCAAGAACGTTTACAGGAACAGTGAAGACTTTTTTATGAAATCTTGAATTGGAAGATGATGAAGATAATAAATATTAATTCAGAAAGATAAATCAATGCTTCTGTCACTTTAGTGGATGAGCGCTTCTGTCACTTGTGTGGATGAGCGCTTCTGTCATTTTAATGGACGAGCGCTTCTGTCACTTATGTGGATGAGCGCTTCTGTCACTTTAGTGATTGAATCAAATAGAAAGAAGTTCAGTTTCAAAACTCAGTAATAACAAAATACGGAAACTGATTAAACCTTTAAAGATTAAGAACAAGTTATGCAAGTTTCAGATACAAGCATTAACAATCAAGAACAAACTTGCATGTTTCAGTTTCAATGATCAAGAACAGTCTGAATCAACTCAATTTTGAACAATTAATAACTCAAGATTGATTGCAATAATACTCTGGTTTTGATTCAAATGAAACAGATCGAGAACTGATATCAATTGAAAACTTAGAACGTCAAGATCACAGTTATATGCGCAAGACAGAAAATAAAGAGTTTGAGTTTAAAGATACCACACAACCAGATTTATCATGGTTCAGTCACCACCACTGTGACCTACATCCAGTCCCCACTCCACCTGTGGGTTTTAACACACTAACACAACAAGCTTTAGCCAGGTAGCTTGAAAAACCTTTACACCACAGAGCACTCCTTCACCGCGAGTTGCCAGACTCTTGTGAAGAGCCTCAATGTTCTTACTTAGGGATACCTCACCCTAATCACACAGAGAGACTCCCTCTATCTTTACAATCAAATAGAATGAAAAGATTGATTCCAAACTCTCAGTAGTCAGATATACAAATTGAAGCACTTATGAGAATGAAACACTCTTTTTCACAATAAGCTCAAGAAAGATGATGAATGATTTTCACAATTGATTTCTCAAATTGATTTCATGTAATTCTGATATGTGATATGTTATCAATAATTGAAAGTGTTCCTTTGATCCCACTTTATATAGAAAACAAGCTATAGCCGTTTGGATCAATTAAAACAGATTTTGGTCTGATAACAGAATCTGTTTTCTTGATTCTGGTTCTTGAATAGGGGTTGAGTACAGGGCTGTATTAACCAATTTCATACTGATAGTTTCTCAAAATCTTGAACTTGATTAACCCATCAGTACACCGATTCAGTACATCTATGTATTAATGAACATCATAGTTTCCTAAAACTTGAATACACGCGTACATAGCATATGTACAAGGCTGTATTCAATTAACCATTTATAACTAATCTGATTTCATATTGTGCATAGGTTTTACTGAATCATGAACCTTAAATTCATTTGTCAGTTACAATAGCAGACATACATCCAATGATTACATGGCTGTAGCTGACAAATAATTTTCTTATTTCCAAAAATCATTTTCATTAAAAAAAACTTATTCCTTTTAATGCAGGTTATGAAAATAGATTTTCTTCATGCATCTTTTTAGTTGAGCTATTTTGTGACTACGGGATTTATTTCTCTTACAAATCATCTAAGACTTAAATCTAAAATTCTCTTTTAAGCTTGATATTGATGATCCTTTGATCTTTGACTTTGCTCTTTTGATTTCTACATGCAGCTCCTTGATTCCTTCAAGTTCTTCCTTGAATATTTTCCGTGAATTTGCTTAAAGAACTTGTTGATCACTGCTTGATACCTGTCTTTGAAATTTGACACTAAAACATTTGCACACACATTAAATTGTATTTGTCATATATCAAAAACTCTAAGTCATTGAGTCTTACAAAGTCCCCATTTTTGATTATGACCAATCTTCTAACAAATTATAAGATGAGAGTATAAGTGCAGCAGAAGCTAAGTGTTTTTGACATATTTATATCATGGTATTAGAGCAGAAGTATATAAGAGCAAAAAAAAAAAAAATCAGAGCAAAATTTGATTTACTCCTCATTAATCATGTAAGCTTATAAGCTCCCCCTCAACATATGCATGTATAATTTGTTATTATCCCCTTTCTCTATATCATACTTTTTCCTCCCCCTTTTGGCATTATAAAAAAGGTAAAGAAAAGAAACATTCAAAGCAATAGAGAAGGCAAGCATTTAAACATTCAAACATAGAATATGAAATTGTTCATGATAGAGGGATAGGTGCAGGGACAAATCAAAAAGACGCGTCCATCTAATATTGTTCCATTTTGAAAATAAGCGCGTCCATCTAAAATTGTTCCTTTTGAAAATAAGCCCGTCCATCTAAAATTGTTCCTTTTGAAAATAAGAGCATCCATCTTGCCACGTCAGCAGACGGAAATATTAAAACACAAAGTAACCTAGTAGACGAGCTCCATATGCCACGTCATTGGACGGAGCTTCTCATTAAGGACTCAGCAAGTCCAAAGAACGTATCCTAGTAGACGAGCTCCATATGCCACGTCATTGGATGGAGCTTCTCATTAAGGTCTTAGCAAGTCCAAAGACTTGTGTGGATGAGCAGAATTAGAATCTTGTGTATTTTGAGTTTATCAGACTAAAAACACAAGGGATCCATTCCTGATCAAATCTATTTTTTCTGAAACTCTCTTCTAATCATTCATAGATATTCCAAATCAAATCATACAAGAATCAGAGCATATTTACACAAAGATACAGTCATATAAACCGTTTCTTTAGAGATTAGATATAGGATTGATCGATTACGCCAATTCTCTTCTAATGAAAAAAAAAGCTTTCCTTGTTCAAAGGCTTGGTAAAAATATCAACAAGTTGTTTAGTTGTAGCAACATATTCAATCTCAATTTCTCTACTTTGAATAAAGTTCTTATGATAGAGATCATGTTCAAGGTTAATTGTTGCATAGCAAGCAAAACAAATCATTTAAGACTTCATCAATTTTCTTAGATTCAATTTATGAAACAAAAGCCATATGATTATTCCAAGATTGATCAAATAACTTTAATACAACAATGTAGACATATTATACAATGATATATAAGTCAACACAAAGATTCACAATCATACATTAATAATGATAATTAGAAAACATATTCAATCAATATTATTTCTTTATTATTACCCATTTTTGTGTTTGGTGAAGGCTATATATCTTGATTCCAATTTTTGCTCTTGACCTTCCACCACACCTACAAAATAGAATTTCATGTTTGTGCTATAGGTACCCAAGTCTGTTTGGGTCCTTTTGAGTTAGTTGCAGCAATAGTTCTTTTAGAAACCCATATATACTTAGATTTATTGTATGCTAATTTTCTGTATTGACATGTAGAAGCTGTGTGACCTTTTCTAGCACAAAAGTTGTATTTAACAAATGGTGTGTTTGATGACGTCTTAGGTGCAGCAAATGTTTTTTTGAAAGATTTCTCATGTATCTTAGGTTCATAGCCTATTCCGGTCTTATCATAAACGCACTTTTGCTGTCCTAATAAAGCATTCAAGTTATTTCTTCCATTTGTGAACTTGGCTAAGTCATTTTTCAGATTTTCAACTTCTTTAGTCAATGTACAACACTTAGAACAATTAGAGCTAGATGCAATCTAGACCTTATTCCTAGCTTCTAGTTCTCTTTCTTTCATTTTCAAGCATGCATAATCATCACATTGTTTAGCAATTATTTTTATAGATGAGATAGAAATCTTAAGATATTCAGCATGTAACTCGTCAAATGCATCTTGCAATTCATCAAAAGTAGGTTGTGAATCAGAATTTACCTCACTCTCTGAATCACTGTTATTGCTGGTCATCAAGCATAAGTTTGCCTCCTCAGATTTAGATTCTTCAGTGGAATCTACATCATTATCATCCCAAGGAATGTAGGCCTTTCTTGGATTTCTCCACTTTTTGTCCTTTGAGTCAAACTTTTCTGTTTTGTCCTTCTTTTGCTGTTTTGGACAGTTAAGCTTCACGTGGCCAATCTTTCCACATTCATAGCATGTGATGTTGTTGGAAGAGTTGTCACCTTTGCTGAAATTTCTAATTTGAAAGGTGGATGGATTTCTTTTGAAGTTGTCTTTTTTATTTTGGAACTTCTTGAATTTTCTAACTAGCATTCCCATCTCTTCTTCAGATTCTGCCTCTTGTGCTGAATCATTATCATCATTGTCTTCTACTTCTCTGACTTGTGATTTCAGAGTCAATCCCTTTTTCTTTTTGTCATTTTCTTCATTCTCATTCAGTCTGTTCAACTCCAATTCACGCTCTTGCAGTTTTCCAAACAATGTGGCAATGGTCATTGATGAGAGGTCTCTAGATTCTGACATTGCAGTGACTTTAGGCTGCCATTCCCTGCTCAAGCAGCTCATTATTTTGTTAATTTGATCCTCATTTGATATAGTTTTTCCAAGACCAGCAAGTTGATTGACGATGTGAGTGAATCTCTTTTGCATTTCAATCATTGGTTCTCCTTGCTTCATTCTGAACAGCTCATACTCATGTATGAGGGTGTTCATTCTTGATCTTTTGACATCTGTGGTTCCTTCATGTGTGACTTTCAATGTATCCCACATCTCTTTTGCTGATTTGCAATTTGAAACCCTGAAAAACTCATCACGGCTTAAAGCAGATGTTATAATATTCTTAGCACGTGCATTAGATTGAACACTTTTCTTATCATCCTCATTCCATTCAGTTTTAGGCTTATTTCTTGGAGAACCATTACCATCTATAGTAGAGGGGACAGATGGTCCATTTTCTATTGCATCCCATATGTCAACACATGCTGCCTCAAGAAAGATTACCATTCTTTCCTTCCAATAGATATACTCAGATCCATTGAAGGCAGGAGGGCATGCAAGGGAAGCATCTTCATTCAAATAGTCATTGGAAGCCATAATCTTATACTTGTTAAGCCAAACTTAAGAGTTTAGCTCTGATGCCAATATTTACCCATTTTTGTGTTTAGCTCTTAAGAGTTTAGAGATACCACACAACCAGATTTATCCTGGTTCAGTCACCACCACTGTGACCTACATCCAGTCCCCACTCCACCTGTGGGTTTTCACACTCTAACACAACAAGCTTTAGCCAGGTAGCTTGAATAACCTTTACACCATAGAGCACTCCTTCACCTCGAGATACCACACTCTTGTGAATAGCCTCAATGTTCTTCCATAGGGATACCTCACCCTAATCACACAGAGAGACTCCCTCTCTCTTTACAATCAAATAGAATGAAAAGATTGATTCCTAACTCTCAGTAGTCAGATATACAAATTGAAGCACTTATGAGAGTGAAACACACTTTTTCACAATAGGCTCAAGAAAGATAATGAATGATTTTGACAATTGATTTCTCAAATTGATTTCGTGTAATTCTGATATGTGATATGTTATCAATAATTGAAATGGTTCCTTTAATCTCACTTTATATAGAAAACAAGTTATAGATGTTGGGATCAATTAAAACAGATTCTGGTTTGATAACAGAATCTGTTTTCTTGATTCTGGTTCTTGAACAGGGGTTGAGTACAGGGCTGATTTAACCAATTTCATACTGATAGCTTCTGAAAATCTTGAACTTGGTTAATCCATCAGTACACCCATTCATCTCATCTATGTTAATGAACATAAGATTTTCCTAAAACTTGAATACACGCGTACATAGCATATGTATAGGGCTGTATTCGGTTAACCATTTATAACTGATCTGATTTCATATTGTGCATAGGTGTTACTGAATCAAGAACCTTAAATTCATTTGTCAGTTACAGTAGCAGACATACATCCAATGATTACATGGCTGTACTTGACAAATAATTTTATTATTTCCAAAAATCATTTTCATTAAAATAACTTATTCCTTTTAATGCAGGTTATGAAAATAGATTTTCTTCATGCATCTTTTTAGTTGAGCTATTTTGTGACTACGGGATTTATTTCTCTTACAAATCATCTAAGACTTAAATCTAAAATTCTCCTTTAAGCTTGATCTTGATGATCCTTTGATCTTTGACTTTGCTCTTTTGATTTCTACATGCAGCTCCTTGATTCCTTCAAGTTCTTCCTTGAATATTTTTCTTGAATTTACTAAAAGATCTTGTTGATCACTGCTTGATACCTATATTTGCAATTTGACACTAAAACACTTGCACACACATTTAATTGTATTTGTCATATATCAAAAACTCTAAGTCATTGACTCTTACATGTATTATTATTTATGGTTGTGTGATCCTCTTGGAGGATTTGATTTGATGTTTGGTTGTGATATGATATATCATATGGTTGTTTTGGTTCCAATGACCCTAAGTTGGAACCATGATTGTTGTTTGCTTGATTTGTTAAGAAAAATACCTAATATAATTATTGATGCCATTCGTCCATAGCTGGATGAGGAGGTTCCTTGTTGAATTAATTTGTCTAAATAATTTTTGTAGAAATCGAATAAGTATATAAGAATGTAGAAATTGGTTTGAAGTGAATTGGTTAAGTATATTGAAAGTTATGAATTATTGAAGATATAGCGACCATTTTGCAAATACTGAGAAATTCGGAGACTGTTCTGAAAGCTATATTATTATATGTTGGGATTATAGCTCTTGGTAATATAAGATTATTGAAATTAGTTTGACGTTATTTGGATTAATACATAAAAGTTATAAGCTTTTTACTAATAAAGGACCTTTTTGTAAATATTGCAAAGTATGGGCAGAAACATAATTTCTCAAAAAATTCATGGTGAAAAGTATTTTATGAGATGAAAACATAGCAATTGGTTTGAGGTCATTTGGATTTATATATAAAAAGTTATGAGCTTTTAAATAGTTAAGGACTTATTTGCAAATATTGAAAAATATGAGACCCAAAAATTATAAAATTTTGGAAATTTGTTGGAAACTGAAAATCATTTCTAAATAAGTTGTTTTGGTGAGATTTGAAGTTGTAAATAAAAAGTTATAAGGTTTTAAGTGAATAAGGAGCTTTTTGTAATTAATGAAAGTTTAGTGACTAAAATGAAATTTTCGAAAATAGATATTATTGGACATTTGGAGACTGTTTTTCATACCTAATCAACTTTTCTAAAACTCCAAAATGAGTTTTGGACTATTAGAGTTTAAAATTGTTGAAAAAGGATTTACGTTATTTACAAACTTAACGACGTTTGGTCAAATTTTTAGGGAATTCCATATACATGGAAAGCAAACTGAAAAATCAGTATTTCAACATCTCAATATGAGTACTATAACTTGAGTGAGAACCATATTTTTAAAAGTATGGCTTTTGGGTCTAAAACCAGTAAAAAGCGGTGAAATCGTCGTCAAACTTTTTTAAAGATTTTTGAGAAAACAATGATGTCAAGTTTGAAATCAGTACTTTAATACTTTAATATAAGTATGGTAACTTCAAAAAGTGAAGGATTCACTACAACAGATTAGACTTTAGATAGCGTTTCCGTATGCCTTTTAATAGCGTTTGTAACCGCTATCTATGCTACCGCTATTAAACTTCGTTAGCAAAGATAACATTTAGGAAGTGCTATTAATAGGTGACTTTAGATAGCGTTTGTACACGGAAACGCTATCTAACTTTTACATCCATTCCTGCATATTGAACTACACCAAAATTCATTTTTGCAAAGAGGAGGGAAATCTAAGAGAAATAATAACAAACATATATCAATGAACAAATCTACCAATGTTATTGAACCATCAATGTCAGAAATGTGAAATGTTCAACAAATAACAAGAAACTAATAAAAGTCATTGTACCTGCCCTAATGAACAATGTTACTGAACCATCAATGTCAGAAATGTTCAACAAATATCAAGAAACTAATAAAAGTCCTCCATCACAGTTGGGTAAGCATCCTTAAGGTCAATAACAGCAATGCCCTCTAGAAACTCGTGCATCCTTAAGCATCCTTAAGGTCAATAACTCCATCATTATAAGAGAACCGTTGCCCATCATATTTTACTTTTGGGTTTTTCCTCAGACTGTCAAAAACATCTTTGTTAGCCTTCATGTCAACATAGCATGCTTCATTTATTTGTTTTGGTGTAAAAGCCTGTCGGGTCTGTAAGCAAACACAAGCACCAAATCAATATGGTTTGAACTAAGTGTACCAGGACCAAGAGAAGATAGTACACATCCACCGAGCTAAAGAGAAGGCATGTATATGCTGAAAAAGGTGTATATCAACCACCATTTCCAGATTCATTTGGCATAAAATAAATTAAAGATTGCCAATAGAAAAGTATAACCATACGTTCCGTTGGTTGTTATAGAAAACTCCCCTAATGAACATTTTATGAACAAGATTTTGAAATTTAGCATCAATAACCCAATCACCAAAGAAAGCAAGTGCTATATACAATTTCATGTAATATTTATAAATTGCCATTCACTTTCTGCATCCTACGAAGCCAAATCATACACTTGTAACATGCATTACTTTGTGATCAAAAGCATTATTCGCATACCAATGAGTATTGCTGCAACTACTGTGATCAATTTGACATAATCAAACGAACTTTTCAACAATATAGCGACACCAATCTTCCTTGACTTCAGATAGTTGAGCAGTGGAGTATGTGGAGCATTTGAAGTCAGGGAAGTACTGCGACATAAAAATTAAATAAACCAAGTTACAATTGCTAAAACATTTGAACAGTCACAGTTAAAAGCTAAGTAAACAACATACCGCCATTGGTATTTTAACTTGGTTCTGCAAGATAGTTTCCTTCATGAAACACATGACATAGTACCCACAATCTGTACTGTTGGGTTGTCTTGGGCACTATAAAAAATAAAATAGTATCTATTCCTCAAAACAAAATACATATATATTAGTTATAAAAAAAACATGAAGTTACATATCTATTCCTCAAAACAAAACAGAATCATGTATGGTTATCAAGCTATAATTCTTTCCAAGTTCTCGACATTCTTTGAAATTTTCAGAAAGCAACAAGAAATTTCTCAAATCTCAGAATGCAAAGAAAAAGAACTCACAATACAGGGAACTTCCCTCCGCTGTCCAGATGAAAGTTGAATGCAAGGTTGAAGCTGAAGGTTCGTAAGAATGTCGTGCGCCGCTGGTCTCAGAAGAGTAGAGTGTGACTGTGAACTTAGGCAGAAACAGAGAGAAGACTCTGCGCAGAGATGGCAACCCTAGACTGATGAGGTCAGTGCTGGTACGCAGAAACTGGGAATTGAAGGATGGCGCGCGCGGGTATAAGACCTAAGATAGCGTTTCCGTGTGGAACCGCTATCTTTTCCTAAGTGGCACTTTTAATAGCGGTTCCACACGGAAACGCTATCTTAGGTGATACCTAAGATAGCGTTTTCTAAAGGAAACGCTATTAAAAGTCCCCCCATCACTTTTAATAGCATTTCCACACGGAAATGCTATAAAAGGTGCATTATTAAAAGTCTATTCTGTTGTAGTGATTTGATAAGAATGATTACATTTGTGAAAATATGGTATTTAAGTTGAAATGCAGTTAAAAGTGGTAAAACGGTATTTTAAGAGTTTCGACATTTTTCAAGAAACTGTTTTGAGGAATTTAGTACTTATGTACTTTAATGAAATCTAATTTCAAAATGGTTTGGTTTTAACCAAACGTTTTGCGTTTTAAGACAAAAGAGAAATTTAGTCTTCAAAGACTAGTATTTACATTAAAGAATAAAACCTAAGTCATGAATGACTTAGTGAAAATATGAACTTAATGATTTATGACTTATGGTGAAGCAAGACCATTTGTTGTAAAGGGTGGATAATTCATTATCCATACCTCCATAAGATTTAATGGACTAAGAGTTATTTGATTTCTTGGAAGCCAAGAGAAAGGCTCCATTAGAAAAGTGTAAAGAAATAAATGATTGGACTGTCGATCCAATTTCATAATGTGTTAGGACTTATAACACTAATGGAAAATATACATTAGACGGTAAAGGTTTACGTCAGTTAACCAAAAGCTAGACGTTAAAAAGGAGGCGGTGACAATTTTGTAAATATCAGACTTCATTAATTCAATTTTAACGTCAGTTGTTTTAAGGACTGACGTTAAAAGTGAAGTGACTCACTTTTAACGTCAGTTCAATAAACAACTGACGTTAAAAATGAACCTTTTAACGTCAGTTCTTCATTGAACTGACGTTAAAAGTGTGTCACTTCACTTTTAACTTCCGTTCTTTCATCAACATACGTTAAAGGTTATTTTAATAATTTTTTTATCTAGTATACGTACCCTTCTGCATTGCCTTCCTCAAAGTTTCAGTTTCACAATTGCTTTGATGTTTTGTGTTTCTGTTTTGAAAACTAAAATATATGTGCGAAGTATAAGTTGAATCAATAACCCAAACCGGATCTCATTCATTGAAAGAGTTTAAAATCCTTTAAAATTCTATAAAAAGTTACATTGATAGGGTTTAAAATCCTATAAAAAGTTACATTGAAAGGGTTTAAAATCCTAAACATTTGTTGAGGCTTCGTTCCCTTCACGGGTGAGCAAGAGAGGAGAGTCGAGCGACCGAGTTTTCCAGAGCGGCTGAGCAAGGGTGCACCCGATCTGTTTCAGCAATGGTCTTGGAACAGTCATTTGCTTCCGTAGCCGACGTTCGTGTGTCAGAGTCGCCGATTCTCCAGAAAGATGATAAGGTGAGCAACTCACACTATGTGATTTACACAACCTTATCACCCATGTTATGTGATTTACACAACCTCAGAAGTTGTTTGACCTTCATGACAAAGACCTTTGAGTCTAGGAATAGGAAGAAAGAGTGATGAAGTTAATCTCCACGGCAGAGCCATATTGTGAAGCAGAAAATTAAAAGGATGGAAGGAAGCTATTTATAGGAGAAGGGGATGAAGTTACTAAGCTATTATGATTTTCTTGAAAACTTACCTATAAACTTAATGCTCATTAAGAGGATTAAGTTACAAGGTTCATGGGTAAGTAGCACAGTAGTCAAAGGAATGAATTCTTGCAGAAACTTATACACCTTTAACGTCAGTTGTTTAATATAACTGACGTTAAAAGTGTTTTTAAAATAAAAAATATTTATTTTTAACGTCAGTTTTTTATACAACTGACGTTAAAAGTGTGGTTTTTACTTCAGTATAATAAATAGCTGACGTAAATAATCCTATAAATTATAAACGTGCAATATGAATATTGGAAATAATGTAATATAGGGAACTTGGCAGTCATAAATTAAGTTGACGTTAAAATTGAGGTGGTGGCAATTTGGCAGTCATATTTATTTTTAACGTCAGTTTTTTATACAACTGACGTTAAAAGTGTGGTTTTTTACTTCAGTATAATAAATAGCTGACGTAAATAATCCTATAAATTATAAACGTGCAGAATGAATATTGGAAATAATGTAATATACGGGAACTTGGCAGTCATAAATTATGTTGACGTTAAAAATGAGGTGGTGGCAATTTGTAAATATTACTTCAATTAAATAAATAGTCAAAGGATATGTTTTTGGTTATAGGTATACACTTTTAACGTCAGTTTCTTAAGACAACTGACGTTAAATATACGACCTTTAACGTCAGTATTTACAAACAACTGACGTCAAATGTTGTTTTATTTTGGTTTACACCCGCGCACCTTCTGCACTTCGCTCTGTACGTCTCTTTTCTCTTTTCATCACGCTCAAACCTCACTCTCAACCCTCACTCTCACTCTCACTCTCACTATGCCCTAATCGCGAGCTCATCTTCACCGCAACCACCGCGAGGGCTTCTTCGCCACCACCGTGAGGTACACTATTAACCCTAACTTTGTCTTTCCATTCATTCTTTGCAATAACTTTACATCTCTCTTTCCCCTTCCCGCGCACTAACTCTCCTTGTCCCTCTGCTCTCAGTAACCACATCGAACGTTGGCCACCACTCGAGATCCCCTCCCCACCACCATGCGAGCACCTATTTCTGGTGAGTCTTTAGGGAACATTTTTTTATTTTTGGTTTTGAGTGTATGGTGAAACTGTAGTCTCAGTAGTTGAAACTTGAAACCGTGAGTTTGAGTTGTTTGGAATGTACGTCTCTATTTTTGGTTTTGAGTGCATGTTGCTCTGCTGGTTGATCTGTCACGACTGTGATGCTCATCACGGCTAGGCCGTGATCAGTTCTGCCTGTGATGGTCTGGTTCAGTTGGCACGTTACGGCCGTGATGGACATCACTGCCAGGCCATGACCAGTGCTTGGCAATCTTCACAAACTATAGTTTTCAATCTCCCGTATTGTCCTTATATTGGATATATGTTTTGTATATCTACAGGACCTATCTAGTTATGGATCATAGTTGGATGGTTTGTAAGCTCACTAGTGCTGAGTATTTGAAGGGAGTGGGAAAATTTATAGAATTTGCTCAAAGGAATGTTCCTAATAGTAATGGAATGTTCTGTTGTCCTTGTGTCAAGTGTTTGAATACGAGGAAATGTACGGTGAAGGATATACGTACTCATTTGATTTGTGAAGGGATTTTCTTGAGTTACACAAGATGGATATGGCATGGTGATGTGTTGTTGAGTAGTACGGCAAGTGTCTCCCAAAGTGAGGACGTTGACATAGATATGGAGGATGATCGAGTAGAGGACATGATCCGTGATATTGGACAAGAATCTTTTCATCGAGCTAATGTGTATGATAGGTTGTGCGGTGATGCGGATAAGCCTTTATATCCAGGGTGTACTACTCATACACGGTTGTCGGTGGTGCTAAAATTGGTTTGTGTGAAGGCGAGAAATGGTTGGACCGATAAAAGCTTTACGGAATTGCTTGAAGTCTTGAAAGACTTGCTTCCGGAGGACAACACATTACCTGACCGTAACTATGAGGCCAAGAAGGTATTGTGTCCTATGGGTCTGGAGTATAAGAAGATACACGCATACCCCAATGATTGCATATTGTACACCGGTGTTCATGAAGACAATCACGATTGCCCCAAATGTGGGTTATCACGATACAAAGTGAAGGGTGGTGATGATGATGATCTTGATGATGTGAGAAAAAAGGGTCCTCCTGCGAAGGTGTTGTGGTATCTTCCAATAATTCCAAGGTTCAAGCGATTATTTGCCAATGCGAAAGATGCGAAGAATCTTAGATGGCATAATGATGAGAGGAAACATGATGGAAAGGTTCGTCATCCTGCTGATTCTATTCAATGGAAGAATATTGATACTATGTTTCCGGATTTCGTCGATGAGCCAAGAAACCTAAGGCTTGGACTTGCTACGGATGGAATGAATCCTTATGGTAACATGAGTAGTATTCATAGTTCATGGCCTGTTCTGTTGGTAATTTACAACATGCCCCCTTGGTTGTGCATGAAGCGCAAATACATGATGTTGTCTATGATGATTTCTGGTCCAAAGCAACCGGGAAATGACTTAGATGTTTATCTAGATCCCTTGATTGAATACTTGAAAACGCCGTGGGTGGAAGGTGTTGATGTAGTTGATGGGTATTCTCATGAGACTTTCAAGCTTTGTGCCATGTTATTTTGCACCATCAACGACTTTCCAGCATATGGTAACTTGTCCGGGTACAGTGTCAAGGGGCATAAAGCATGCCCTATATGTGAAGAAGGCACATGCTACACTCAGTTGAATCATGGAAAAAAGACGGTTTACCTTGGGCATCGGAGATTTCTTAGACGTGATCACTCATATCGTAAGATGAAAAAACCTTTTAATGGATGCCAAGAGACAGAAGAAGTGCCGACGGTCTTAATTGGAGAGCATGTTTATCAGAGGGTAAAGGACATCGATGTTATATTCGGCAAGTCCAAAAAGAAAGGTAAAGCTGCTGAGAAAAACATATGGAAGAAGAGGTCGCTATTCTTTGATCTTCCATACTGGCGCAAGCTTGATGTCAAACACTGCATTGATGTGATGCATGTGGAGAAAAATGTGTGTGATAGTGTGATCGGGACGCTTCTCAACATTCAGGGCAAGACAAAGGATGGTGTGAATGCTCGTCTCGACCTCGTTGCTATGGGTATACGAGAGCAGTTAGCTCCAGTTGTTGAGGATGGTAAGCGGACTTATTTGCCGCCAGCATGTCATACTTTGTCAAAAAAAGAGAGACAAAGTTTCCGCGGGTGTCTTCAGGGCATCAAAGTTCCATATGGTTACTCTTCAAATATGAAGAGGCTTGTCTCTAGTGATCTTAAATTGGTTGGCTTAAAGTCTCATGATTGTCACATCTTGATGCAACAACTTCTGCCCGTTGCTATTCGTGGTATTACTCCAAAAAATGTGAGACATGCCATTACTCGGTTGTGCTCATTCTTCAATTCTATATGTAGCAAAGTCGTTGACCCCCGTATGTTGGATGACTTGGAAGTTGAGGCTGCTACAATCTTGTGCCAATTGGAGATGTATTTTCCTCCTTCCTTTTTTGACATAATGGTTCACTTAATTGTTCATTTGGTGAGGGAGATTAGATTATGTGGGCCGATTTTTCTGAGATGGATGTACCTAGTTGAGCGCTACATGAAGATCTTGAAAGGGTACGTGAAGAATCCTCATCGTCCGGAAGCATCTATTGTTCAAAGGTATGTTGCAGAAGAAACTATTGAGTTTTGTTTGGAATACCTTCATAACACTGATCCTATAGGGGTTCCTAAGCCTCGGCATGATGAGATCATATGTCAAGGTAAGGGTACACATGGCTTAAGAATTAATAGGAAGGATCGAGAGGGAGTGCTTCAAGCACATTTGTATGTATTGAACAACATCGAATGTGTTCAGCCTTTCTTATTTGAACATAAAAGAAAAGTCAGTCAAGAAAACCCTCGAATGAGCGAAAGGTGGTTGTTGAACAAGCATAACAAGACTTTCTTACCATGGTTCAAGGAAGAAATGCTTAAGGATGGTAGTACTGCTTCTGATGACGTAAGATGGCTAGCACGTGGGCCTAGCTTCAACGTCATATGTTGGAGCGGATACGACATAAATAACTTTTCCTTTTATATAAAGGAACAAGATAACAAGAGTACCATGCAAAATAGTGGGGTTATGATCGTGGCCGAAGCAATGCACTTCTCTAGTGCAAAGGTCACAAAACCCGTTAAAGCACCGAGACCTTACTTTGGATATATTGAAGATATTTGGGTGCTCGAGTACACTAAGCTTACGGTGCCGGTATTTAAATGTAAGTGGGTTGATAGTAACGGTGGTGTACAAACCGACGAATTGGGGTTCACATTGGTAGACCTCAACAAGTTAGGTCATATAAATGAGCCTTTCATAATGGCTTCCCAAGGAAAACAAGTGTTCTACATCACTGATCCTTCTAACAAAAGGTTGTCCATGGTTCTCCAAGGAAAAAGCATGTATAATATATGGTAGTGATGAAAATGAAGATTCAAATCTTGATATTCCTGAGACTCCTTCTTTTTCAACAAACATGCCTACTATAAACGAGGAGACACAGGTGGACGATGTACATGCCATTCGTGATGATCATCACGAAGGGATATTGATATAGGTAGTTTAAACTTAGTATACATTTATTTTTATTTATATTTCTGTATTTATTTTGAGTTATAACCTATGTTAATAAATATATATTGTTTCTGAACAGGCATACATATGGATCATTGTTCCATTTTTCCATTGCAATTCTGTAATGTGTGTGATATTTTGTGTTACTGGGATATTTACTGAATGCAGGGATAGCTGAGGGGAGTGATATTTTAAAACTGAATTTAAAAAATAATAATATTAACATCAATTGTATGATACAACTGACGTTAATAGTATTTTATAAAATATACAGTATACTATTAACGTCAGTTGTTTATTACAACTGACGTTAAAATTAAGACCTTTAACGTCAGTTCTTTATAACAATTGATGTTAGTTTTAACAAAATTAACGTCAGTTGTGTTAAAGAACTGACGTTAATTTTGACAAATTTAACGTCCGTTGTTTTAAAGAACCGACGTTAATAGTTTTATATTTAACGTCAGTTCTCAACTGACATTAAAATTTTAACTTTTAACATCAGCTGTATTTACGTCAGTCAGTATTCTGACGTAAAAAATCAATTTTAACTGACGTAAAAAGCACTTATTGCACTAGTGTAAGTAAGTGCCTTAAAACATCTTTACACAATCATGACAAGTTTGTTTGAGAACCGTAGTTCAGTGAAGAGCCGGTGAGTTGTACCCGAGAATATCGTCCGTCAGATATTGACATCGAGTGGATTCTGGTGGAATCACAAGGTTATCAGATGGATAAACCAATTGGATGTATTCCGGCAATTTTTCCCAGATACATAGTTGATACTATGTTCGGTGAGGTCATTGTGCCCAGGAAGCCGAGTTTCAGTTGTAGAGGTTTCATAAAGAGCATAATGTGTTACTAAGAGTTTGAGATCACATGTGATTATGATTGTACGTACATTATGATTCAAGCCTTGTGTGCCTAGTCAGCTAGCCACACATGGTGCCTAAGGTGGGCGGATGTGAAACCTATACTAACCATTTCCTTCCAAAATATTAAATTAGCTCCAATGTTAGAATCATATATTCCTTGAGGCTGTGTAGGAATGGGACTATACAATTTCAATCAGTTTCTCTTTATTCTTGTCCTCCGATGGACAAACCGTGTCTGATATGCTTGATAAACTTACCGTCGAGTTTGGTATAGTATATTCTTGGAGTTTTGAGTTGCACAATTAAAATGGGAGATAAAAGAAATATAGTACTGTTATATTATGTAACTGTGAGTCGTACCACTGTATGTCTACCTTATGTGTAAGATAAATGGAATCTCACCTCCTTATTTTATTTTGCTTATGTCGGCTGGCTATGTTCTTTCTGTATTCTGTTGAGAAGATTGAGACGTCAAGATGACACTTGACTGATTCATCGTAGAGGATGGGATTCGAGCATGCGGACGATATGGTGGAGTTTATAATGGACGTCTTCCAGATTGTCGATGGTTCGTCGATCATGTTTTCCTTTTGGAAGGGGAAAGGGCTTAGTTTGAGAGTTACTATTGTAGTAGCTCTAGTAGTGTCTTTTGTGACGACGTTGGTAGTGGACTCAAATAGAGTTTCCACTAGATTTCGTCATTTGGGTTTGTCCTTGTTCAAAATTCTACACAACGGCTTGGCTATCTTTGAAAAGTCCTTGATGAACCGCCGGTAAAAGCCTGCATGCCCAAGGAAGCTCCTCACACCCTTGACATTCACTGGTGGAGGTAGTCTCTCAATCACATTAATCTTGGATTTATCCACTTCGATCCCCTTTGCTGAAATTTTGTGCCCAAGCACAATGCCTTCCTGCACCATAAAATGACACTTCTCCCAATTTAAGACTAAATTGGTGTCCATGCACCTCTTTAACACAGCAGCAAGGTTAGACAAACAGTTATCATAAGAGGAACCCAAAACATAAAAATCATCCATGAAAATCTCAATGTATTTTTCTACCATATCAGAAAAAATGGAAAGCATGCACCTTTGAAATGTCGCAGGCGCATTACAAAGTCCGAAAGGCATCTTCCGATAGGCGAAAACTCCAAAAGGGCATGTGAAAGCAGTTTTCTCTTGGTCTTCTGGGTTAACCGCAATTTGGTTATAACCCGAATAACCATCCAAGAAACAATAGTAAGCCTGCCCGGCCAACCTCTCCAACATCTGGTCCATGAATGGAAATGGGAAGTGATCCTTCCTAGTAGCTTGATTTAGCTTCCGGTAATCTATACACATTCGCCAACCAGTGACCGTTCTAGTTGGGATCAACTCATTCTTCTCGTTGTGCATGACGGTCATGCCACCTTTCTTTCGAACCACTTGTACCAGGATCACCCAAGCACTATCAGAAATCGGATAGATCATTCCAGCTTCAAGGAGTTTCAGTACCTCCTTCTTCACCACTTCTTTCATTGTAGGATTGAGCCTCCTCTGCGGTTGGACCACCGGTTTAAATTCAGCCTCCATTATGATCTTGTGGATACAAAACGAGGGGCTAATACCTTTCAAATTTGAAATGCACCATCCAATAGCTGTCTTATGCTCTCGAACCACCCTTACAAGTTTCTCCTCTTCTAATTTGGACAGTACATTACTTACTATGACAGGGTCTTCATCATTTTCACCAAGAAAGACATACTTCAAGTGGGGAGGCAGAGGTTTAAGCTCCAACTCGAGCTTCTCTTGGACTTCATCCTTCTTGAGTTCTTCTTTCTTAGTGTTCACAGCAAGTTGCTTGGGTTGAGCTTCCAAATCACACAAACAGTCTTCTAATTCCTTCTCCTCTTCTTCATCAAGATTTTCAATAGACTTCATAATTACCTTCTCAAGAGTAGAGGAATGGTACTGCTATGCAAAGACTTTGTTGGCCACCATATCCACACTATCCATGCAGAAGCAATTCTCTTCATCACTCGGGCGATGCATAGCTTCAAACACATTAAAAGTGACCTCTTCATCTTGCACTATGAGTCGAAGCAGGCCTTTTTGAACATCTATCAAAGCACGACCAGTTGCTAGAAAAGGTCTCCCCAATATAAGTGGAACTTCTGCATCCTCCTCCATGTCTAGTATCACAAAATCCGCTGGGAAGATAAACTTGTCCACTTTAACCAACACATCTTCCAGAATACCATAAGGACGCTTGATTGATCTGTCTGCTAGTTGCAATGCCATCCTTGTTGGCTTCACCTCACCACCTCCAAGCTTGTTCAAAATTGAATGCGGCATCAAATTGATACTCTCTCCCAAGTCACACAAGGCCTTCCCAATAGCAACATTCCCAATAGTGCAAGGGATTGTAAAACTACCAGGATCTTTAAGCTTTGGAGGTAGCTTCCTTTGAAGTATAGCACTACACTCTTCTGTCAAGGCAACAGTCTCACCTTCTTTGAACTTTCTTTTCTTCGTGAGCAACTCCTTCATGAATTTTGCATAAGTGGGCATCTGCTCTAGTGCTTCAGCAAAGGGTATGTTAATCTGTAGCCTCTTGAAGATGTCAAGAAACTTGGCAAACTGTTCTTCCTTCTCCTTTTTCTTGCTCAAATGAGGATATGGCAACTTCACATAAGAGGGGATCTCTTGAGGCTTGTCTCCATCTTTCAAAATCTGACTTTTAGCCCTCCTCAAAATCGAATTCTAATCCACTAGCTTCTCCCTCTTGTCTTTTTCACTTTCTTTTTCTTCCTCCTCTACTACAACCTCTCTGCCTTTTTCTTTCAAATCAGATTTTTCAGCAATTACCTCTGTTTTTTCATCAACTCTCTGATTTTTCACCAAAGGCTCGCCACTCTCTTCCTCAAGGCTTTTACCACTCCTCAACACAATAGCCTTGCAATGCTCCTTATGATTAGTTTGAGTATTACCTGAAAAACTACTGCGAGATTGCTCCGCTAGTTGCTTTGCAATCTGTCCAACTTGAACCTCCAAGTTCTTTATAGAAGCATCGATGTTTTTCTGGTTTGATATGGACATTTGCATGAACTGATTGAGAGTGTTCTCCAAGATAGAAGTCCGATCTTGAGGTGGTTGTGTAGGAAGGGGCTTGCTTGCTTGTCTAGCATCTTGTTTCCAACCAAAATTTGCTTGATTTCTCCACCCTTGGTTGTAGTTGTTAGGGTATTGGTTGTTGCCTTGACGCCCATAGTTCCCCATATAATTGGCTTCCTCATGGGAACTAGGTGTTGCCTCACATCTTCCATTATCATGATCACCTCCACAAAAATCACATCTCATTACCTGTTGATGTGGCATGGTTGTCCCTTGAACAGTTTGGAGTTGTTGTGGGAGTTGAGCTAGTTGCTTGGTGATGGACTCCAATTGTTGTGTCATGAGCTTATTCTGAGCCAAAAGTGCAGTTTGTGAATCTAACTCCAACACTCCCCTTCTTGATGTGGGACCCCGATCATGATGCATCAAATAGTCATTAGATGCCATAGCCTCTATCAAAATCAGTGCTTCCTCTGCTGTCTTTGTGTTCATGGATCCTCCAGCTGAGGCATCCAACATATACCTAGTTGGCGGCCTTAGTCCATTGCAGAATGTTTGCATCTAAGTAAGATAATCAAACCCATGATTTGGACATCTTTGGAGTAAGCCTTTGAACCTGTCCCATGTGTCATGAAGAGTCTCACTTTCTTGTTGGGCAAAGCTTATAATATCACCCCTTGTCTTCACAAATCTTGAGGTGGGAAAGAATCTTACCAGAAATTTTGCCTCTAAGTCATCCCATGTAGTGAAGCTCCCCCTTGGGTGAGATTGGAGCCAAGACTTGGCTCTATCTCTCAGAGAGAAAGGGAACAACCTTAGGCGAATTGCATCATCGGAGGCACCATTTATCTTCACCGTATCACACAACTCCAGGAAGTTGGACACATGACTGTTAGGATCTTCTTTCTCCAACCCGGCAAATTGATTCTATGAAACCATATTGATGAGAGCTGGCTTGATTTCAAAATTGTTGCAGTTCACTGGAGGCCTCACTATGCTAGTGACATGCCGATTGACATTGGTATTGGCATAGTCACCAAGTGTCCTCCGTGGTGGATCACCTTCACCATTACCCGCCATTCTGAGTTTTTCTTGATGAACTTGAGAGGTGGAAATCTCTTGTTCTTCTTCCTACTGTTCTAACAGTTTCTGCTCTCTTGCTTGCCTTCGATTCTTCCTAGTTGTTCTTTCAATTTCAGGATCATGGAGGAGTTGGTCAGCTGGGATAATACCTCGCATACACAAACAATCTAGCAAACAAGAGTGTTAGCAGTAAATGTTAGCACACAACAATAAACACACCAGAAAAATGACAGCAAAACAAAACAGGAAAAATATTACAGCAAACAGATTACAACATAAAATTTTTGTTTTTGCTTAAATTAGTAATTGAAATGGGTATGCTAATATTGAAACGCAGTCCCCAGCAACGGCGCCAAAAACTTGTTGACAGCTCTGGGCAAGTATACCCAGTCGTGCAAGTAATACGGTGGTGAGGTCGTTTACCGTTCCCACGAGGACTGTGACAAGTACTAGCACGTACCGAATCAATTACTATCTAAGCGGATATTTGGATTGAAGGGAGCTCGATAGTAAATACCAAGCCCAAATAAGATTTAAACCTAAAACAAACAAAATAAAGAGAAAAGTGCTTTGTGGGTTTTTGTCGAACACTTGGGGGGCAGTAAAAAGGATTCTTCAATTATAAGAACGATGCTGGGATTAGGTTCACTAAACTTCATCCCCATGAAATGAAATGACTAATAAACAGTTTCTACTTCAATTATGACAATCAATCCACTAGATTACTCAAGCCCCGATTCCTCGGATGACAAGAGCCTAAATCCACTAATAGACCCTAATTCCTTAGGTGGCCTAGATTAGTGAATTTGCATTAAAATTAGGGATTACGCGATTACTAGTAAACCAAACTCTATTCCTAGACGCAAGGGTTACTAGGTGATTAATTTCAGTTCCGGTTCTAATACGAATTTTCCAATTGCATATCAAAACACTAATCAAGTCATGGGGGTGCTAGCCACAACAAGCATTTAGCATAGAAATCAATCACTCAATAAAGAAGTAAAAACTGTATTACAAGATCAAGTCAGATACATGAGAATTCAGAAATAGCTACACCTAACCCCAACAATGGAGGTTTAGCTACTCATGATCATAGCCAAAACCAAAGAAATATAGATGAAAAGGAAGAGAAGCTCCATGGAATCCTTGTGCTGCTGCCCTTAGTTCAGAGAGAGTGTTTGAGGGTTTCAAAACTATTTTTTCTCTGTTCTGCCCGTGTCCCTTTATAGATCAGGATTCGCGTCACGGCCGTGATGGCCATCACGGCCAGGCCGTGATGCTTTCTATCTTGGAGCGCTTTCAAATATTGGAGCATCACGGTCGTGATGCTCATCACGGGCAGGTCGTGATAGCTTCTGCCTTCACCAAATGATCTGTCACGGTCGTGATGGCCGTCCCGGCTTGGCAGTGACAGATTATGCCAACAGGGGGTCTGGCTCCATTAACATGTCACGGCCGTGATGGGTATCACGGCTAGGCCGTGACAGATTCTGACTTTTGCCTTCTTTCTTCTCAATTATTGCTCGATCACGGCCGTGATAGGCTCTGCCTGGGTCATTTTCTTCACTTTTCAAGCTATGTCTTCATCCAAGCTCCATCATGGCTAATCTTGAGCATTTTTCCTTAAATTCCTGCAAAACAACACTAGAAACCGCCTCACCCGATCCAAGGTAAAAACTAATAAAATCAAATCAAATATGAGTAAACTATATGAGAAATGCATGCAAAAATGTACAGGAATTATGATGTGAAATCACACTATTAGTTATATTGGGATTCAAACTTCCCAAATCTATAAATAGGGCATCTGATCAGAGGCAAAGGAGGACCTTTTGGCTGCTACACTTAGGCTATTATTTAGGATCTCTCTTCTTCTTCCCCCTCTCTTTTTTGATTTTTATTTTCATGTTGTTTTCAACCAAGCTTGTCATCACCATGACAAGGCTTGAGTAGTAGCTTAGTTTCTAGGGATTGGGGCTATGCCCAAGGTTTGTTTATGGCAATAAATTGACGTTATATCTTTTTAATTACGATTTGCTTTAGATCTGATTTCTAGTGTTTTAATCACTTGTAAATCGGGTGCACGCTTATTTGCATGTCGTAGACATTCTAAGGAGGAACCTAGCGGTGAACTTAGGTGTCGGATCTATAGAATCATACTTAGGACTGAAATCACAAGAGTTAGAAGTCGTCCTTCGAGGATTAACGAATTGTCACGAAAAGCAAAGGGTCCAATCTGAATTCGACTACCACGAGAGTTGGGGTTGGTTTAATTGGGCACGATTTTTGTAACCCGAGAGGGAGCTTAAACTATTTGAGGATAAATTCGCCTTCAAGGCATTTTCGATAATTAACAAGGGTTAATCAATTTAGTAACATAAACGGTCTTGTTGGTAACCCAAACCCCTAGGAATCCAATTAGATCTGAAAAACCATAAATTGTTTACCTTTTGTTTTACTTGTTTGCATTTTATCTCTTATTTCAAAAATCCAAATCTTTTTATACAGTCCAGTTTTAATCGATTTGATAATTAGTTGTGATTCGAGATCACGGTCTCTGTGGGATCGATATCTTTTTATTACTTGGCGACAATCCGGTACACTTGCCGGATCGCATGACGTGCACCGCACGACATCACCCTCCCCTTCATACGCCTGCATTTTGGGCCAAATGAATTTTGTCTTTAATTTTTAATTTCTTTTTTTGTTAATTTCCATGCTGCACTACAAGTAACCAATGGTAACTAACAACTCAGCAAGAAAATGAGCCACGTAAGAGGTTAACCGGAGACCAAAGGTTATCAACTAACGGATGGACTAACTTGTCCTGACAATTACATTATGAGGGATTAAATGGAGACCTTTTCTTGGATGGGGACTGTAACACCCCCCGGGTTTACTACGTAACACATGCGTAAGTAAAAGTTACATTCGTAACAAAGTTATCATGACATACAACATTTCTCTAAGTTTCCATTTTCGAAAGAAAAAGTTTAAACTACTGATGGATGTATATAACACTACATTTACCGACCTCTTTAGATATACAACCCAACTCAGACTCCTAAGTTGATCATTCTATAAAATATTCATTGGAGAGACCCCCCCTCCCCCGTGGCCATCCTGCAATCAGAATACTTTCCCAACCTCTAACACTAGGTCTTCAAGTGACTTAGAGAGACTCCTCTGCAACATCGGTACTACAGTACCAAGGTACTACAGCAAAACCCGAAGAGACCTGATATAACTGTAAGATAGAGACATCGGCAAATGGATATATCATACAACAATTATATACATGATACATACAACACATTGGCACATTAGCATTTAAGATTTTTCATAGATAAAACAACAAGTGTTATATCAGTGGGTCTCATACCTGAATCAATCATTTTTATAAAGATAATGCATGACACTTCAAACATCAGGCTCTAAACTTAATCTCTGGAGATCCCAACATCCTCAAAATGAGTTGATCAGGCTCGATACACCGTCTCATTGGCTAGCTAAGCACAACGATAATACACTGTCTCATTGTTCATTTAGGCACAATGATTATGCACATCGTTTCATTGTCCATTTAGGCACAACGATACACGTACATCGTCTCATTGTCCATTTTAAGAACAACGGTAATAAACCGTCACATGATACCTTTCCCGTCAAAAAATTAGATCATGAAAGGGTAGTCTCCGTTGACTTAAAATCACTTCAACATTTCTTTTAAAAACGAGAATCTTATTCTTTTTGAAGTAAGCACTTTAAATACGGAACTTTTATAAATGAAACCAAAACTTTCAAAGTTCTATTCAAGGGTTATTAAGGCTTTTAATCCTTATAATCATTGAGCACAGACTTAAGTCTGGCTTCTCAAACTTCAATCAACAGTAATATATCTCAAACAGTAATATCACAGTTAATGACAGTTCTTTACATATATATAATTCACAATATTGTAAAGAAAGTAATAATCAACTTCAAGTAATAATCACAATAGCTCAAGTAAACAAGTCATTCAACATATCATAATAATATTCAAATCACTGAAGTTAAACACATGCACACATGCATATAGTCATTGAATATCCCTAGGCAATCCCCTCTTACCTTTGGTTAGGTAGAGATATGAGATGCTTGGATAGAAGTACTGCGAACGTACTCGCTTTCTCCGTGATAGAAGTCTAAGGTTATAAATGTCACGCCCCAAAAAAATTACAGTAAGGTGACATTGTAATTAATTAACTAATTAATTAAGTATAAAGAGGTTGAAAGGGTTTTATCATCCCAATGTGAATATCGAATGATGGAACATTTTGCTCGTCCGAAATTTTTTTAACAAAAGGCTAGGCATGCAAAGGCATCACAATAGAGAAAGGCATCCCAACTAGGTTGGCACCCCAGACCCTACCAATCATCTGCAGCACACCTAACAGATAATATTAATATAGAAATTGAAAAACAAGGAGAAAACATGGAGGGGACTAGGTCAAGACCGATGAGTGTGATTTCACCTCATATTTCATGTACATTTTCGCATGCATTTTCATATAGTTTAGGCAATTTTTATTTGATTTTTGTTAGTTTTTACCTTGGAACGGGTAAGGCGGTTTCGTGGTGTTGTTTTGCAGGAATTAAGGGTAAAATGCTCAAGATTGACCATGATGGAGCTTGGATCAAGATAGAGCTTGAAAAGTGAAGAAAATGTACCAAACAGAGCCCATCACGGCCATGATCGAGCAATAACTGAAAAGAAAGAAGGCAAAAGTCAGAAGCTATCAAGGCCTAGCCGTCATGCCCATCACGGCCGTGACATGTTAACTGAGCCAGACCCTTTCTAGGTAGAATCTGTCACGGCTAGGCCGTGATGACCATCACGGCCGTGACAGACCATTTGGTGAAGCAACGTTCGAGGCAGAAGCTGTCACGACCTAGCCGTGATGGCCATCACGGCTGTGACGCGTGCCTAATCTATAAATAGGCATCTGGACAGAACATAAAGAGGCGATTTTTACCCTAAAAAGACATTCTCTCTGAACCAGGAGCGGTTGTGACAACTGTGGAAAGCTTCCATGGAGTTTCTTCTCTCCCTTATCTCTATTGTTTTGATTTTGGTTTTCTCTATGACCATGAGTAGCTAAATTCCATTTTGTTGGGATTAGATGTAGCTAAACTGAATCTCATGTATTTACCTTTATTGATTAATCTATGTTTATGCTTCCTTATTAGTGTTTGATTCCTATGCTTAATGCTTTTTGTGGTTTGATCATCCATGAATTGTTCTGAGATATGATTTGCAATGGGGACATTCTTATCGATTCTTGATCTGGAATTAATCACCTAGTAAACGTTGCATCTAGGAATGGATTTTGGTTTATTAGTAATCGTGTAATCCCTACTCTTAATACAAATTCATTAATTAGGCCACCTAAGGAATTAGGGTCTAATTAGGGGATTTAGGATCTTGTCATCTAAGGAATTAGGACTTGAGTAATCTTGTGGGTTGATTTTAATAATTGAAGCATAAATTGGATTGGTGGTCTTGGTATTGCATGAGGCAGAGGTTTAGTGAAGGTTAGTCCCAACATCTTCCATCATATTTGAAAAATCCCCTTTTCGCATTCCAAGTGTTTGATAAAAATCCAAAAAGAATTTGTTCCTTTTATTTTGTTTATTTTAATCCTTGTTTGGCTTGGTATTGAGCTCCCTTCCATCCAAATATCTGCTTAGATAGTAGTTGATTTGTTACGTGCTAGTTCTTGTCTCAGTCCTCGTGGGAACAATATGCCTCTTACCTCTTTATTACTTGTACGACTAGGTATACTTGCCTAGATTTCGTCAACAACTTTTTGGCGTTGTTGCCGGGGACTGTGTTTCAATATTAGGATAACCATTTCGATTACTAATTTAATCACAATTTTATTTTTTATGTTTTATTATCTGTTTCTCTTTGCTGTCATTGAGTGCTAACATTCTTGGTCTCTAGGCTTTTTTGCATGCGAGGTACTATCCCAGCTGACCAACTTCTCTACGATCCTGAAATAGAAAAAGCGGCTAGGAACAAACGGAGTCAAGCAAGACAGCAGAAGTTATTAAAGAAACAAGAAAGAGATCAAGAGACCTCCGCTGCACAAGTTCATCAAGAACCACTTGAGATGGCAGGCAATGGTGAGGGTGTTCCACGGAGGACACTTGGGGATTATGCCAATACAAATGTCAATCGGTATGTCACTATCATAGTGAGACCTCCAGTGAATTCCAACAATTTTGAGATCAAACCGGCTATCTTGAATATGATGCAGTAAAATCAATTTACCGGGATGGAGAAGGAGGATCCTAATAATCATGTCTCCAACTTCATTGAGTTATGTGATACGATGAAGATAAATGGTGCTACCGATGATGCAATTCGCCTCAGGTTGTTTCCTTTCTCGCCAAGAGATAGAGCCAAGGCTTGGCTCCAATCTCAACCAAGGGGGAGCATCTCTACATGGGATGACTTAGAGGCAAAATTTCTTGCAAGGTTCTTTCCCACCTCAAGATTTGTGAAGACACGGGGTGATATCACAAGCTTTGCTCAACAAGAGGGTGAGACTCTTCGTGACACATGGGAAAGGTTCAAAGACTTGCTTCGAAGATGTCCAAATCATGGGTTTGATGATCTTGTCCAAATGCAAACATTTTGCAATGGATTGAGGTCGTCAACCAAGATTATGTTGGATGCCTCAAAAACTTGGTGACGATCTCGGCAAGTGTACTAGGTCGTTGCAAGTAATAAATCGGTAAGAACCGGATATCGTCCACAGGGATTAGTTACCAAGTACCAATTCTCAAATTAAACCACTATTTAGACTAAAATTTGGTATGATGAGAGCTAAAAATAAAATAAAAGAGAAATAAAATATTTTGGGAATTTTTGTTGAGATAAAAAAGAAATAAAAATGCTAGGGATTTGATTTCATCCAATTATGAATCTGGATTCCTCATAGACAAGGAATCCTATGAATTACCGACACTCTAATTATCTTAATCTCAATTGGCATGTTGAAGGACAAATTCCCTTAATTAATTGAAGCCTAATTCCTTAGTGAATCAATTCTACCAAACCTCACTAATTACCCTAATTCCTTAGGTCTAATTAACAAGTCATGATGATGAAAGCTCTATGGAATTTGTGAAAGACCCATATTAATTAGTTATCTATTCCTAGATTAACCAAATTAACAGTGATGATTACAAGAGGCAAAGTCCAAAAATCACTATTCCTAGCATATTATTGAACCCTCAAAACACAAGAATGGTAGCTAAGCATTCAAATGTAGGGAAGCACAGTAAACATCACATCAACAATTTCAATTGTTCAAAAAATAATCAGAGAGTAAAATAAAATTCAACATAAAAAGATTACATCAAAATCCTAACAAAAAGGAATTTAGCTAGACATGCTAAACCCTAAAATAAAATAAAATAGAGATAAAGAGATAAGAAACAACTCCATGATAAGGATACTAAGAGAACACAACACCACTGTTGGATTCCACCTTACCCTGTCGCTGTGTCTCCTCCTTTTTTTACGCTGTGGCTGCTCTCCCTTTTATACGCGACTCTCTCCTTTTTTTTACTCCCAGCTGTGCATTACCAGCTCTCCCTTTATTCGTGTGGGCCAGCCTTCATTCTACCTGTGCGGCTCCTCCTTTAATTCCTTTACGTTGCTCCTTTTTATTAACCATTAAACGGTCCTCCTGTTCGTTACCTTTTCCCTTCACATTAGTTCCTCTCATTAAGCGTCCAACCTCTTCTTTATTCACGCTGCCAACTCCTTTATTTTCCTTCTACGTTTTCTTTCTTTCAATGCTAGACCATCCAACCAAATCCAAATGATAAAATGGAATTGTATTCACCATGGGCCCAACGTATATGATTTAGTAATTTTGCAACCAAAAGACGAAAAAAAATTACGGGCTGTGACACAACAAAATATGGACTTGGTTCTTCATTTTTATTTTGATTAGAGTCTAATGTCCAAGCAAATCTTTATTATTTCCTACAAAAATAAACAAGTAAAAACATTATTAAATCGACTCTAAAAATATAAAATAAAACTAAAATACGAAAAAACATTATTAAAAACTAAACTAACTAAAATTGGGGACAAAACTCAACCAATTAGTACAATGAGGAGCAAAAATCGTCCCAATAAACACACAAAAATAACATTTTCTAGCGGATCATCACACCCCCAAACCTAAGATTTTGCTTGTCCCCAAGCAAAAGTAACCCAAACTAACACACAAACACTAAGGACAACAGCCCAGGCTCTTATATGATTTGGGAAAACCGAAAGAGCGCACAATTAAACAAAATCACTATAAGGCAAAATTACTCAATGACTAATTCCTAAAACAGAAGCATCAACCATAAGCAAGCTCAATTCCAAAAATGCCAAGAAGCAAAAAGCATAACAATTTTGAAATCTCCATATTCTTCAAAATTAAAAATCATGCAAATTTTGCAAGGGAAGAAAAAATAGAACTTTAGTCCTCACAGGATACACACTCATAAAATAATCACTCAAGTATATGGTGGTGAAGTGTTTCCCTCAAAGCATACATTAGAGTCATGGAACCATAGATTTGCTTTTCATCTAACTCCGAAAAATATCACAAACCACAAGCATGCACAAATCAAAGGGACTTTATTTTGGGTTGTAACTTGGCTAAAGTGGAAAACAAGTGAGGTGAGAAACAAATCGAAAAATGTCCAAGAGAATAGGAGAGAAATTACAACAACTCAAATGTTTCAATGTAAAGCACAAATTCCCAATTGCTATAATTGAAATTTTTTATTCCATTTCTCCTTTCCCTTCTTTGAAGCTTCTTTCAACTTTATTCATCAACCTTATTCACATAAATCTCTTTTTTTTTCAAACTTCTTTTTCTTTTCTTTTTCTTTGTTTCAACTTCCATGTTTTCAAATTTTTTTCATGTCTTTTTTTTTTCACCCCTTTTTTTTTTCTAAAGCTTCTCACAATATTTCATTACTCTCTCCCCCAAACCAAAGTCTTTGCTTGTCTCCAAGCAATTCACCAATGCTCTCCTATCCTCAAGTTGGAATAAACATGGTAATCATCATTCAAAAAGCAAGGGTGAGAACAAAGAGTAACAATAAGCTCAAAGGGGTTAGCACGGGAATTTTTCATGCAAGGTTGGCTTTTTGGCTCAAGTGGCTTATGAAAAATGGCCCAAATCATTTTTATGCAAAAGATGCAATTCATGAATCTTAGATAAAAGAATCAAGCAAATCTCAGCACATCAACTCAATGGTGCACACTCAAAGAATTAACAATCAAGACCAATATCTCACTAAGGTTATAACTAAGATTCCAAAATTCCGTTCAATACCTTATTTCCATGAATTTAATAAAAAAGAAACAAAAATATGCAAAGAGGTTATGAAAATTTCTATGAACAAAATGCACAAAATAATGAGAATGCTAAAAGTGACATCTCAAAACAGCATCCTAAATATTTAAGTACTTGGCATGTTTTTATTCTAACATAAACTAACTAAAACATGTGAAACACACAACTAACAACAAGAAAATAAAAATAAATTAAAGTGAAGGGTTATGAAAAACTCATTGAGAAGCTTCCACCCGGATCCCATTGCTTGTAGCATAAGAACCAAGAGACGCTCAATGTGTAAGGTCCTCCTGGATCCCATGGCATGAAGAATAGCAATTGCAGAAGCAATATGAATCTACCCTCGGTCCCTCCTGGGTCAAATGGCAAGTGATAAACTCCTCTTATGACCTCTTCAGGCGTAAATGTTCCATGAAGTACATGAGCTTTTACTTCTTGAGCCAAATTTTTATTGTCTACACATGCATGCAAACCAATATATTTATCCAGGACAGCAATATCAGGTTTCTTGGCAAACATGGTGAAAGATAGACCCTCTTTGCTCTCCATCCCATGTTCTTTTTCTTGTGAGTCATCTTCCACTGTCACGTCATCTTCACTTTGAACTATCCCCAAAACCATATTTTGCTCAAATTGTGTTCCATGTGACTCTTGTACTAACTGTTTACAAAATTCCTCAACTTGCATTTTGAAATTTTGCATCACAGCTTCGATACTATCACAGTTGGTTCTTACTTTGGCCTCAAAGATGGAGAACTCCTGTGAATATTGTTCTAGAGCAGCTTTCAAAGGATTTGGCTCATTCCATTTCCATTCCTCCTTATGCTTCATTATTACACTATAAGCTTGTGCATGAGGGCATTGATATCCCCAAAGCCTATAGTCTCCCATGACCACATTAGGCCCAAAAGAATATTTTGTAACTCCATCCAAGGCTGGAAAATAATAAGTCTGCATGTGTTGCAATCCACCTTGCACAAATAAAACTCAAAAGAAAAGATCAAATATATACAAAAAATAAATAAATAAAAATGTCTAAAGTAGTTACCTCCTTTGTTACTAATGATATTGGCAAAACTAATCCCCGGCAATGGCGCCAAAAACTTGGTGACGATCTCGGCAAGTATACCGGGTCGTTGCAAGTAATAAATCGGTAACAACCGGATATCGTCCACAGGGATTAGTTACCAAGTACCAATTCGCAAATTAAACCACTATTTAGAGTAAAATTTGGTATGAAGAGAGCTAAAAATAAATAAAATAAAATAAAAGAGAAATAAAATATTTTGGGAATTTTTGTTGAGATATAATAGAAATAAAAATGCTAGGGATTTGATTTCATCCAATTATGAATCTGGATTCCTCATAGGCAAGGAATCCTATGAATTACCGACACTCTAATTATCTTAATCTCAATTGGCATGTTGAAGGACAAATTCCCTTAATTAATTGAAACCTAATTCCTTAGTGAATCAATTCTACCAAACCTCACTAATTACCCTAATTCCTTAGGTCTAATTAACAAGGCATGATGATGAAAGCTCTATGGAATTTGTGAAAGACCCATATTAATCAGTTATCTATTTCTAGATTAACCAAATTAACAGTGATGATTACAAGAGGCAAAGTCCAAAAATCACTATTCCTAGCATATTATTGAACCCTCAAAACACAAGAATAGTAGCTAAGCATTCAAATGTAAGGAAGCACAGTAAACATCACATCAACAATTTCAATTGTTCATAAAATAATCAGAGAGTAAAATAAAACCTCATCATAAAAAGATTACATCAAAACCCTAACAAAAAGGAATTTAACTAGACATGCTAAACCCTAAAATAAAATAAAATAGAGATAAAGAGATAAGAAACAACTCCATGATAATGATACTAAGAGAACACAACACCACTGTTGGATTCCTCCGTACGTTGCCGCTGTGTCTCCTCCCTTTTTTACGTTGTGGCTGCTCTCCCTTTTATATGTGACTCTCTCCTTTTTTTTTACTCCCAGCTGTGCATTACCAGCTCTCCCTTTATTCGCGTGGGCTAGCCTTCATTCTACCCTGTGCGGCTCCTCCTTTAATTCCTTTATGTTGCTCCTTTTTATTAACCATTAAACGGTCCTCCTGTTCGTTTCCTTTTCCCTGCACATTAGTTCCTCTCATTAAGCGTCCAACCTCTTCTTTATTCACGCTGCCAACTCCTTTATTTTCCTTCTACGTTTTCTTTCTTTCAATGCAAGACCATCCAACCAAATCCAAATGATAAAATGGAATTGTATTCACCATGGGCCCAACGTATATGATTTAGTAATTTTGCAACCAAAAGACGAAAAAAAATCATGGGCTGTGACTCAACAAAATATGGACTTGGTTCTTCATTTTTATTTTGATTAGAGTCTAATGTCCAAGTAAATCTTTATTATTTCCTACAAAAATAAACAAGTAAAAACATTATTAAATCGACTCTAAAGATATAAAATAAAACTAAAATACGAAAAAACATTATTAAAAACTAAACTAACTAAAATTGGGGACAAAACTCAACCAATTAGTACAATGAGGAGCAAAAATCCTCCCAATAAACACATAAAAATAACATTTTCTAGCGGATCATCACACCCCCAAACCTAAGACTTTGCTTGTCCCCAAGAAAAAGTAACCCAAACTAACACACAAAACACTAAGGACAATATACCAGGCTCTTATAAGATTTGGGAAAACTGAAAGAGTGCCCAATTAAACAAAATCACTATAAGGCAAAATTACACAATGAATAATTCCTAAAATAGAAGCATCAACCATAAGCAAGCTCAATTCCAAAAATGCCAAGAAGCAAAAAGCATAACAATTTTGAAATCTCCATATTCTTCAAAATTAAAAATCATGGCAATTTGGCAAGGGAAGAAAAAATATAACTTTAGTCCTCACATGATACACACTCATCAAATAATCACTCAAGTATATGGTGGTGAAGTGTTTCCCTCAAAGCAAACATTAGAGTCATGGAACCATAGATTTGCTTTTCATCTAACTCCAAAAAATATCACAAACCACAAGCATGCACAAATCAAAGGGACTTTATTTGGGATGTAACTTGGCTAAAGTGGAAAACAAGTGAGGTGGGAAACAAATAGAAAAATGTCCAAGAGAATAGGAGAGCAATTACAACAACTCAAATGTTTCAATGTAAAGCACAAATTCCCAATTGCTATAATTGAATTTTTTTTCTTCCATTTCTCCTTTCCCTTCTTTGAAGCTTCTTTCAACTTTATTCCTCAACCTTATTCACATAAATCTTTTTTTTTCAAACTTCTTTTTCTTTTCTTATTCTTTTTTTTCTCTTTGTTTCAACTTCCATTTTTTCAATTTTTTTTTGTGGGTATCAATTTTTTCCCCACTTTTCCATGTCTTTTTTTTTTCACCCCTTTTTTTTTATAAAGCTTCTCACAATATTTCATTACTCTCTCCCCCAAACCAAAGTCATTGCTTGTCCCCAAGCAATTCAACAATGCTCTCCTATCCCCGGGTTGGAATAAACATGGTAATCATCATTCAAGAAGCAAGGGTGAGAACAAAGAGTAACAATAAGCTCAAAGGGGTTAGCAAGGGAATTTTTCACGCAAGGTTGACTTTTTGGCTCAAGTGGCTTATGAAAAATGGCCCAAATCATTTTTATGCAAAACATGCAATTCATGACTCTTAGATAAAAGAATCGAGCAAATCTCAGCACATCAACTCAATGGTGCACACTCAAAGAATTAACAATCGAGCCCAATATCTCACTAAGGTTATAACTAAGATTCCAAAATTCCGTTCAATACCTTATTGCCATGAATTTAATAAAAAAGAAACAAAAATATGCAAAGAGGTTATGAAAATTGCTATGAACAAATTTGAAAAATGAAGACTATACTACAAGAAGAACTTCCAAAGAAAGGAAAATAGCCAGACAAAATGTACAAAATAACGAGAATGCTAAAAGTGACATCTCAAAACAACATCCTAAATATTTAAGTGCTTGGCATGTTTTTATTCTAACATAAACTAACTAAAACATGTGAAACACACAACTAACAACAGTAAAATAAAAATAAATTGAAGTGAAGGGTTAAGAAAAACTCATTGAGAAGCTTCCACCCGGATCCCATTGCTTGTAGCATAAGGACCAAGAGATGCTCAATGTGTAAGGTCCTCCTGGATCCCATGGCATGATGAATAGCAATTACAGAATCAATATGAATCTACCCTCGGTCCTTCCTGGGTCAAATGGCAAGTGATAAACTCCTCTTATGACCTCTTCAAGCATAAATGTTCCATGAAGCACATGAGGTTTTACTTCTTGAGCCAAATTTGTAGTGTCTACACATGCATGCAAACCAATATATTTATCCAGGACAGCAATATCAGGTTTCTTTGCAAGCATGGTGAAAGATAGACCCTCTTTGCTCTCCATCCCATGTTCTTTTTCTTGTGAGTCATCTTCCACTGTCACGTCATCTTCACTTTGAACTATCCCCAAAACCATATTTTCCTCAAATTGTGTTCCATGTGACTCTTGTACTAACTGTTTACAAATTTCCTCAACTTGCATTTTGAAATTTTGCATCACAGCTTCGATACTATCACAGTTGGTTCTTACTTTGGCCTCGGAGATGGAGAACTCCTGTGAATATTGTTCTAGAGCAGCTTTCAAAGGATTTGGCTCATTCCATTTCCATTCCTCCTCATGCTACATTATTACACTATAAGCTTGTGCATGAGGGCATTGATATCCCCAAATCCTATAGTCTCCCATGACCACATTAGGCCAAAAAGAATATTTTGTAACTCCATCCAAGGCTGGAAAATAATAAGTCTCCATGTGTTGCAATCCACCTTGCACAAATAAAACTCAAAAGAAAAGATCAAATATATCCAAAAAATAAGTAAATAAAAATGTCTAAAGTAGTTGCCCCCTTTGTTACTAATGATATTGGCAAAACTAATCCCCGGCAATGGTGCCAAATATTTGGTGACGATCTCGGCAAGTGTACCGGGTTGTTGCAAGTAATAAATCGGTAAGAACCGGATATCTTCCACAGGGATTAGTTACCAAGTACCAATTCGCAAATTAAACCACTATTTAGACTAAAATTTGGTATGAAGAGAGCTAAAAATAAATAAAATAAAACAAAATAAAAGAGAAATAAAATATTTTGGGAATTTTTGTTCAGATATAATAGAAATAAAAATGTTAGGGATTTGATTTCATCTAATTATGAATCTGGATTCCTCATAGACAAGGAATCCTATGAATTACCGACACTCTAATTATCTTAATCTCAATTGGCATGTTGAAGGACAAATTACCTTAATTAATTGAACCCTAATTCCTTAGTGAATCAATTCTACCAAACCTCACTAATTACCCTAATTCCTTAGGTCTAATTAACAAGCGATGATGATGAAAGCTCTATGGAATTTGTGAAAGACCCATATTAATCAGTTATCTATTCCTAGATTAACCAAATTAACAGTGATGATTACAAGAGGCAAAGTCCAAAAATCACTATTCCTAGCATATTATTGAACCCCCAAAACACAAGAATGGTAGCTAAGCATTCAAATGTAAGGAAGCACAGCAAACATCACATCAACAATTTCAATTGTTCAAAAAATAATCAGAGAGTAAAATAAAACTTCATCATAAAAAGATTACATCAAAACCCTAACAAAAAGGAATTTAGCTAGACATGCTAAACCCTAAAATAAAATTGAGATAAAGAAATTAGAAACAACTCCATGATAATGATACTAAGAGAACACAACACCACTGTTGGATTCCTCCTTACGCCGCCGCTGTGTCTCCTCCCTTTTTTACGATGTGGCTGCTCTCCCTTTTATACGTAGCTCTCTCCCTTTTTTTACTCCCAGCTGTGCGTTACCAGGTCCCCCTTTATTCGCGTGGGCCAGCCTTCATTCTACCATGTGTGGCTCCTCCTTTAATTCCTTTACGTTGCTCCTTTTTATTAAACATGGGCGGCAATTCAGAATCTAGAGACGCAGGTAGCTCAGCTCGCAAGGCAACTAAAAGAGCGTCTCCCAGGCACCTTCCCAGGTGATACCGAGAACAACCCTAAGAACCAATGCAATGCCATAACAATTAGGAGCGGTAAGGTGTTGGGATCTAACAGGGGTGCAACTAGTTCTCAGGAAGACAAGGCCCCGGAACAACCACATGTTGAGGAAGAGCAATCTGAGAAAGAGGAGTTGGCAAGTGACAAGGCACCGGAGCAAGGGGGAAGACTGAAACTTGTAGATGAAGAGTTCCGAAAAAAGAAGTGGGTTGAACCCCAAGACCTCCCGCCCTACATGAAGGTACCATATCATGAAAGATTGAAGCAGCCACAACAAGATAAGCAATTCAATAAGTTCCTTGATGTCTTCCGCAAACTTCAAACTAACATTCCATTTGCGGAAGCCTTGGAACAAATGCCATCGTATGCCCGATTTATGAAGGAGCTTCTCTCCAAGAAGCGGAGAATAGTGGATGAGGAAATGGTTTCTTTGACCGAGGAGTGTAGTGCCATTCTTCAAAGAAAACTTCCTCCAAAGTTGAAGGACCCCGGTTCTTTCTCTATACCATGCACCATTGGGGGTATGAATCTAGGGAAGGCATTGTGTGATTTAGGGGCAAGCATCAACTTGATGCCCCTCTCTATGATGAAGAGGCTGGGTATCAAAGAAGTCAAGGACACACGGATGTCACTCCAACTCGCCGATCGTTCTATAAAATATCCTTATGGAGTGGTCGAAGACTTGTTAGTGAAGGTGGACAAGCTCATATTTCCGGTGGACTTTGTAGTGATTGATATGGATGAAGACGCTGAAATACCTCTCATATTGGGTAGGCCCTTCTTGGCCACTGGGGGTGCCTTGATAGATGTGCGACAAGGGAAACTCACTCTAAGGGTGCAAGATGATGAGGTAGTCTTCAATGTCTTTGAAGCAATGAAGTACCCTACTGAGAGATCAGATGTGTATTGAGTGGATATGGTGGAATCAATGGTCAAGGCAAAGGCAACTAGAGAAGTCCATGGTTCTTCACTTGCACAAGTGTTGGTAAAATCCCATGATGATGATAGTGAGGAAAAAGACCTTTGGGGGATGAGGTCTATCTTGAGTGGTTAAGAGACATGGAAGCCTTACCGAGTCTCCCAAGGGATGGATGTGCAAGGGAAGAGCTTAACAACAAAGAAATGGAAAAAGATGATAAAGCACCGGAGTTGAAAGATGGCACAACCGTGGTGGTCAATGAAAACAATGAGTTGATCCCAAAAAGGACCATCACGGAGTGGAGAGTATGTGCGATTACAGAGGGCTTTTGGATTTAAATGAGTTGTCCGGGATCCGCAAGCAAGCAATCTACAAAAAGCAGACTAAGGAAAGGCATGACAAGCACATCTTGCCTAGGAAGTTTGAGCCCGGGAAAGCGGTACTTCTTGACAATTCAAGGTTGAAACTCTTTCCGGGAAAGCTAAGATCAAGGTGGTCGAGACCATTCAAAGTCCTCCAAGTTTGTCCACACAGAACAGTAGAGTCACTAGTGGAAAATATACATTAGACGGTAAAGGTTTACGTCAGTTAACCAAAAGCTAGACGTTAAAAAGGAGGAGGTGGCAGTTTTGTAAATATCAGAGTTCATTAATTCAATTTTAACGTCAGTTGTTTTAATGACTGACGTTAAAAGTGAAGTGACTCACTTTTAATGTCGGTTCAATAAAAAAACTGACGTTAACATCGAAGATTTTAACGTCGGTTCTATAAAGAACTGAAGTTAAAAGTAAGTCGCTTCACTTTTAACGTCAGTCCTTACATCAACAGACGTTAAAGGTTATTTTAATAATTTTTTTTATCTAGTATACGATCCATTCCGCATTGCCTTCCTCAAAGTTTCAGTTTCACATGAATTGCTTTGATGTTTTGTGTTTCTATTTTGAAAACTATAAGTTGAATCAATAACCCAAACCAGATCTCATTCATGAAGTACTGTAATACAAACTGATACCGAAGATTGAAAGGGTTTAAAATCCTATAAAAAGTTACATTGAAAGGGTTTAAAATCCTATAAAAAGTTACATTGAAAGGGTTTAAAATCCTAAACATTAAAGCTACATCCCATCAGAGAGTTTTATGAAATATGCCAAAGGGAAAACTATACTCCGAAGACCTCAGAAAACTGGGGGGCATGAGAGAGCTCAAGAGAGAGGCAAAAATAGGTGCACTAGATCTGTTTCAAGCAAAGGCAGTGGTTCCAGAGACTTCCAAGACGGTCACTTGCTGCCAAAGCTGAGGTTTTGGAACTGTGACACCCGAGCACCTGATTAGCCCTCCAGCAGCTGATTCTCCGGAAAGTGATAAGGTGAGCAACTCACATAATGTAATTTACTCAGACTTATCACCCATGTAATGTAATTTACTCAAACTCAGAAGTTGTTTGACCATTAAGACAAAGACCTTTGAGTCTAGGAATAGGAAGAAAGAGTGATGAAGTTAATCTCCACGGCAGAGCCACATTGTGAAGCAGAAAATTAAAAGGATGGAAGGAAGCTATTTATAGGAGCAGGGGATGAAGTTACTAAGCTATTCTGATTTTCTTGAAAACTTACCTATAAACTTAATGCTCATTAAGAGGATTGAGTTACAAGGTGCATGGGTAAGTAGAACAGTACAGTCAAAGGAATGAATGTTTTTGCTGATATCTATACACTTTTAACGTCAGTTTTTAAAAAAAAACTGACGTTAAAAGTGTTTTTCAAATAAAAAATATTAATTGTTAACGCTCGTTTTTATATAAACGACGTTAAAAGTTTGATTTTTACTTCAGTTAAATAAATAGCTGACGTAAATAATCCTATATATTATAAACGTGCAGAATGAATATTGGAAATAATGTAATTAATATACGGGAACTTGGCAGTCATCAATTAAGTTGACGTTAAAAATGAGGTTGTGGGTAAACTATTTGCGTCAGTTCTATAAATAACTGACGTAAATAATTATGAAACTCATTTCATTGGTTGTCATGTCCCTGTTGTCCCTCTTAACGCAGATCACTCCATATAGTACTGCAGTTTATTTCTAAACCTTTTTTTTATACAAGTTTATTTTTAATTTTTATTAATTAGCTTGAATTAGTAAACAAATTATTGTGCAAATTAAAATAAATAAACACTTAACATAAAACAAGTTATATGTATAATCAAATCGTATGACATTGAAGCGATTCATAAGTTAAAATTACATGATTAAAAGATAAAAAATTTCTGGAACATAGCCCTAAAATATAAAAAAGTTTCTGCATCAACATTATTTTCTTCTCAGTCCTGTCATCAAAAACTCCAATGGATGCATCCCCTCCCTCACTTGAATTCCAAGATGCAAAGTAAATCCTCAGTCACTAGCAGCGAAAGCAAAGTGAAATGGATCTTTGCATCTTTCTTCTTCAGTGGAGTTCCTTGATGCATCATCTTGAATCCACAATCACTTGCTTCCAAAGCAAAGTGAAAGGGATGACGGGGATGAAATAAAGTGAGAGAATCAGATTACGTGATTCACCCAACCTTAATATCCATGTAATGTGATTTACTCAAACTCAGAAGTTGTTTGACCATTAAGACAAAGACCTTTGAGTCTAGGAATAGGAAGAAAGAGTGATGAAGTTAATCTCCACGGCAGAGCCATATTGTGAAGCAGAAAATTAATTAAAAGGATGGAAGGAAGCTATTTATAAGAGCAGTGGATGAAGTTACTAAGTTATTATGATTTTCTTGAAAACTTATCTATAAACTTAATGCTCATTAAGAGGATTAGGTACAAAGGTGAATGGGTAAGTAGCACAGTAGTCAAGGGAATGAATGTTTTTGCAGAAACTAATAAACCTTTAACGTCCGTTGTGTAATACAACTGACGTAAGAAGTTGTGAGTGTTTTTAACGTCAGTTTCTTAATACAACTTACGTTAAATATATGACCTTTAACGTCAGTTATTACTAACAACTGACGTAATAAGTGTGAGAGTTTTTAACGTCCGTTTATTAAGACAATTGACGTTAAATATATGATCTTCAACGTCAGGTTTTACCAAAAACTGACGTAAAATGTTGTTTTATTTTAATTATAACGTTTACCCCCGCGCGCCTTCTCCACTTCTCTCTCCATGCGTCTTTTCTCTTTTCATCATGCTCAACCCTCACTCTCGCTCTCACTCTGCCCTAATCGCGAGCTCATCTCCACTGCAACCACCGCGAGGGCTTCTTCGCCACCACCGTGAGGTACACTCTTAAACCCTAACTCTATCTTTCCCGCTCATTCTTTGCAATAACTTGACATCTCTCTTTCCCCTGGCCTTCCCGCGCACTAACTCTCCTTGTCCCTCTGCTCTCAGTAACCACATCGAACGTTGGCCACCACTCGAGCTTCCCCCCCACCACCATGCGAGTGCCTATTTCTGGTGAGTCTTTAATTAGGGCACATTTTTTTTTCACGGTTTTGAGTGCATGCATGTTGCTCTGCTGGTTTGAAACTGTAGTCTCAGTAGTTGAAACTTGAAACTGTGAGTTTGAGTTGTTTGGAATGTCTCTATTTTTGGTTTTGAGTGTATGTTGAAACTGTAGTCTCAGTAGTTGTAACATTAAACCGTGAGTTTGAGTTGTTTGGAATGTCTCTATTTTTGGTTTTGAGTGCATGTTGCTCTGCTGGTGGATCTGTCACGGCCGTGATGCTCATCACGGCTAGGCCGTGATCAGTTCTGCCTATGAGGGTCTGGTTCAGTTGGCCCGTTATGACCGTGATGGACATCACGGCCAGGCCATGACCAGTGCTTGGTAATCTTCAAAAACTATAGTTTTCAATCTCACGTATTGTCCTTATATTGGATATATAGATGTTTTGTATATCTACAGGACCTATCTAGTTATTTTTATTTATACTTCTGTATTTATTTTGAGTTATAACCTATGTTAATACATATATATTGTTTCTGAACAGGCATACATATGGATCAGTCGAATAGCCCACATGCACGGGAGGACATTATGGGGGTTTCGCAGGACCCGATCACGCCTACGCCTGATTCTAATGTAAGTTTACATGTTATATACTATCTTTAGTCCTTCTTGTTAATGTAAGTTTATAATGTTACAACCCTCTATTTTATCATTTTTTTTGTCCATACAGACATCACAAGCTCATAGGAAACGGGGTAGAGGAGCCACCTCGTTGAAGAAACTAGAGAAGGACAGGCAGAGCGGACAGAAGCTTGAGGTGTCCTTCGATGCTAATCTAAATGCCCAGGGACCCCGTGCTAAAGAATTTAATAAGTGGGTGTTTCTACAAGCGAAGCAGCACGTAAGTATCAACTACAACCACTGGAATGACGGTCCACAGAACGTTAAGGATAAGATTTGGGAGGCTATCACGATATTTTACCTTTATATTCGTTTGATTTACATTATTAGATAATTATCCAAGTTATAATCCATCCAGTTGTTATATATGTATCTAATGTGTAGGTAGCTTGGACTGTGCCAAATGACGAGGATCATCGTCATAAATGTATGAAAATGGCATCAAAGCGTTGGAATGGGTTCAAGCATGATCTTACCAGGTAATATGTATCTGGGAAGAAGCGGCTTGATAAAATGTTCTCGGATTATCCCTGGATTGATCAGGATACTTGGGATATGTTTGCCAGGAGTCGACAGGATGGAGAATTTCAGGTTGGTTGATTAAGTTAAATTTGTATGCTTATTATAGATCATTTAACTATATTTAATTATGTGTTTTTGTTTGAATAGGCTAAGGCAAATAAGGGTCGGCAGAATCAGGCGAAGAACGACCACCGCCACACCATGTCTCAAGGTGGGTACCATACTCGGATCCAGCAGATGATGGCGGATAGGGTGAGGGCGAAGCAGGAAGAGCACTCTGCTAGGATTGAAAGAGGAGAGGTGACTGAGGGCACACCATCAAGTCCTCCGTCGGACATCGACTGCGAGGATGTCTGGTTAGCCGGTCGCATGACAAAGGCGGGATCTTTTAAAGTTGATGCCACTCGCGAAGTGGCGGATAAGATTGTAAGTAAATAATTAACTTGATTTCAATTGATATTTGTATAGATATTTGAAACACTTTTCACTTGCACGTTTTTTCATTTTGTTTTTCATTGTAGATGGATCTTAAAGCAAAATCCTCCCAGGGCGCATTCGTCCCTTCTGGACGGGAGGACGTCTTGATGACTGCTCTAGGCAAGAAAGACCATCCTGGTCGGGTTCTCGGTGTTCCTGGGAACGTGACCATCAAACAATATTATGGCAAGTCTGCTTCACGAAAGCGGGTGGTCAATGAAGCATCAATTTTGGCTGACATTACTCAGCACCTCATGTCCAACCCAGATATTACAACACATCTGATGCAAGGCTTAATAGCCAACCCAGAATTCAAGCAGGCGCTTGCCAGAGAGCTTTCCTCCGTCGGTACATCCCAGGACACCGCAAGGCTTGCCAACGCTTCACATGTGAGCACAAATGAGAGTTTTAGTATGGCACATGTGGAGGACGATGAGTTGGCAGCTAGGGAGCGGGAGTTGGAAGTCCAGCGCCATGAGCATGAGTTGGAAATGAAAAGGTGTGAGCTTGAGTTGGACTCCAAACGACGTGAGCTCGAAATGTTAGCAAAGGTATTTATTCATTATTAATGTCAAAATTAGTCAAATAATTACTTGTGTTTTTTTTAATTATCAAAAACTTATATATTTTATTTTCCCTAAACTGAAGGCCAAGTCGACATCGGTGTCGCTGTCACCTATCACTCGTTTGTTCTCACTTGGTGAGGATTATGCGTTTGAGATTTTTGAATGTCCATTGGATCACGATGGATGGGTGGCACGCCCAGATCAACAGAGGATATTTTCCTTCGTTGGTGGCGATCTCGAAACGCTGCGCAGAAATAACGTCTGGATGAACAACAATGTCATCAGTCTTTGGTGCACGTAAGTTAATTTTAATTTTATAACTTATTTATTTTTGGTATTTTTCCATTTAATAATTTATTTTAATTTCAATATATATTATGTAATTAACATCCACACCTTTTCATATCTTAGGTATCTCCATCGTCTTCAGCTTGATAAGGGCGTTGCATCAGTTTACGGTTTCTTAGATCTGTCAATCCTTCTGCCCGAGTTCTTTGCTGGCGATGCATTGAGTTAATACTTAGGGAACTTGTTGGGAGACAATCCGAAAGAATTATATCTGGCTCCCTACTGTATGGATCGCCATTGGCAGTTGTTCGTACTTCACCCGTCTAGGCATACTGTCATATTCTTCTGCTCTCTCCACCATGATCCGCCACCGAAGGTGGTGGAAGCTGTTAATATGTAAGTAACTAATCTTAAATTTAATTTAAGTTTTAATATCAGTTGTTTTTAGTTTATTACACACATGATATATGTGTTTGTTAATTGATCGACATGATTATTTGTTTATATTAGCGCGCTGAAGGCGAGTAGCATAAGTTTCGCCAACGGGAGAAGTAGGACTTCTAAGGCTAAAGCAAATCCTGTATGGAACATCCTCAAGGTTTGGTAGTTTATTTATCAAATAATTAATATTATAATTACTAATTTATGTGTATATTCAACTGACGTTGAAATTAATTTTGTTGGTAGTCTCGATTTCAAACTGACAGTTGGTCGTGCGGCTATTATGTGATGCTTCATATGCTGAACATAGTCTCTGCATCTATTACGGATGGATGGAAGAAGGTAATATTTAAACAACTTGTTAAATTATATATTATAGTTTTGAAGATGACTTGCATTGATGTTATTGTTATTATTTGAACGTGTCTAGGCATTTATCGACCAATCGCCTATTAAAGAAGATGAGTTAAGAGACTTGAGGATGCGCTTCGCTGAATTCTTCTTCAAGTATGCGACTGAAAAAGGAGTTGACAACATACCTCCGCACTACTTAGATAAATAGTTTTTTTGTTAGACTTTAGAAACTAATTAATAACATGTATATATATATCCTTAGATAGTTTCGTTTTTTAGACATTGGAACTAAAATTTATTTATATATATACATGGGTTTTGGTTTTAAGTCCCCCCATTGTTCAATTTTCCTTTGCAATTCTGTAATGTGTGTGATATTCTGTGTTACTGGGACTGAATGCAGCGATAGCTGAGGGGAGTGATATTTTAAAACTGAATTTAAAAAAAAAACCTATTAACGTCAGTTGTTTATAACAACTGACGTTAATAGTATTTTATAAAATATACAGTACACTATTAACGTCAGTTGTTTATTACAACTGACGTTAAAATTAAACCTTTAACGTCAGTTCTTTATAACAACTGACGTTAGTTTTAACAAAATCAACGTCGGTTGTATTAAAGAACTGACGTTAATAGTTTTAGTTTAACGTCAGTTGTTTAAAAAACCGACGTTAATTTTTACAAAATTAACGTCGGTTTTGTTAAGGAACTGACGTTAATAGTTTTATATTTAACGTCGATTCTAAACGACGTTAAAATATTAACTATTAACGCCACCGGTTGTATTTACGTCGATCGAGATTCGACGTAAAAAATCAATTTTAACTGACGTAAAAAGCACTTATTGCACTAGTGAGTTAGAAGGGGCCTTTGGTAACTTCAAGGTGAATGGGCAAGGGATAAAGCATTACCATGGGGAATAAGTCCCAAATTGCAAGCAGTTTCTTCCTCCGGATTAACCCTTAGGGGCGACTTGAGTCAGGCTCGGGACGTTAAACAAGCGCTACTTGGGAGGCAACCCAAGCTAGGTATCATTTATTTTTAGTTTCTGTCATTTTCATTTATATATTTAAAAAAAAAAACTTGATTCGCGTAGTGGCCACGCAAGACAGAAGCCCTGAATCTTGGAGGCTTGCTCACGTTTCTGTCTCGCGTCGCGAGGGATACTTTCGCCTCGCTATTCTGGGCATCATCATCTGTTGGAATTCCAGATTCGCCTCGCGAGATACTACTCGCCTCGCGATTCTGGAAAGTGTGAAAAACAATTTTTCCAGATTCACCTCGCGAGTTATCTCTCGCCTCGCGAATCTGCAATTAAGGTTTTAATTTGCAGGAGTTCTTCCAGGATGCTATGCAACAGAAGGGAGCCCGTGAGACCAATTGGATGAGGAGGCAACCATGGAAACTTGATCAGGGAGCACCCTCTCCTTTCCTCACTTTTGTTTTTGTTTTTGTTTTTGTTTGTCTCTCTTGAATAATTTGAGAAAATCAAAAGTTTGTGTATGAATGTTGTGTCGGCAAGCTTGTTGGATTTTAATTAAATTGAGCATAGATTGATTGAATGAATTATTTTGACCATTGATGATTTCCCCCTAGGTTTTGAAATTAGAAAAGTTGATCCCCATGTGAAAAATTGAAAATTGAACTTTAAGAAACTTTATTGTGATTGCTTGATTTATGACAAGTTTGGGGTGAGGGGGTACACACACTAGGGATTGTATCTCGGTCAAACAATTTGCAAAAAAATGTCCAGGTGAGGATTTGAGCCTCCAACTTTGTTTTTGATTGTGTGAATCACTTTTAAGTTGCACTTTCCCGGATTTGCTTGAATCTCTTCATGGTTTGCATGTTTATGTGTTGCATCAAATGGTTTAGGCAATTTTCTTTGAAATAGCTTCTTGGCCTAAAAAGAACCATCCCTAATGCATGTTCACTAGTTAGCCACATTGAGCCTAATTAGCCTATTGTTTCTTGATGACCCTATATTATAAGCCAAAAATCTGAAAAACCATGTTGACCCGATCCTAGGATTAGGAGAGCATGGAAGCTTAGCAAGAGAAGGATTGTGAGAAACTAAGTTTGGGATGGCTACAAGGTGATATGTCATTTTGGGTTGAGAAAAATAAAAATAGAGGTTGAAATCCAAAAAAAAAAAATTGCCAAAGGAAAAGGGGCAAAACAAAAAGATTGGCAAGGAAAAAGCTGTAGTCATTCGAGGTAAAAAGAAAAAATTGGAAAAAGGAATTTGAGTGAAGTTCAAGGTGTCAAGATGCTCATGCTCTCTTAGTTCCTAGGGACTTAAGCCTAGTATCCTTGAATATCCTACCCTCAGCCAGGCCCCATTACAACCTTTATAAGACCTTCTGATGTTGCATGCATGTTTTCGTGGGAAATATTTTCGAGATGAAAATCAAATCCATGGGAAGTGCTCTTGATATGTGAAATTGAGTGAAAAGTTGATAGCCTAGACGAATTTGAGCGAATGAGTGAAATTTTACATACCCTTGTGAGGAAGGCAATTGTTTGAAATTGGTGATCTCCCTTTTGTGTGTAACCTTGATCCTCAACTTAGATTAATGAATGCATGAATGATGAAGTTCTCAATTGTTTAAAGTAAATGAATGTGGGGATTACATTGATACAAGGGGGGAATTCATTGAAGGAAAAACTGTTTTGTTAAGATTACATGAAATTTGTGGGAAGATTGATTGATTCCTTTAGGCTCGCCAAGTCTTGAGTCCTTTTTGAGTTTTAGCTTGCTTGGGGACAAGCAAGGTTTAAGTTTGGGGTGTTTTGATAAGCCTCTGGATTATCTAGTTTTATAACTAGATGGACTGTGGTTTCTGTGCTAATTATTCTAGTTCAATCTCGTTTTCGCCCAAATTTGGCCTTGTTTTGTTCCTAAGTTATACTTTGACTCATTCTAGGAAATTCTATACTTCGAATAGAATTACGTTTTTTCTTTCTTTTTATTGTTTCAGGTTAGAAGTGAAGCTCCGAGAGTCAAAGAAAGTCAAGAAACAGTGGAAATTGCCATTCTGGAGATACTCGCCCCGCGAGTGGATGCTCGCCTCGCGAGTCTGAAGATCAGCAAAGCAGCAACAGTCATCAATTCTGTCTCGCCACGCGAGAGTCTTCTCGCCTCGCGAGATCCTGAAGACCCTGGACGACAGAGACCATCACGGCCTAGCCGTGATGAAGGTCACGACTGTGACAGATTAAAGTTTGAAGACTCGCCTCGCGAACATACTCTCGCCTCGCGAGAGTCCAATTTGAAAGCGCGCCATTTTTAATATTCGCCTCGCAAGCGAGCGCAGAATTAGAACTCTATATATTGTTGTTTCAGATCAGAAAGGGGGATCCCGAAAATCCTAGTTTTTCCACTTGTTTAGATCAGTTTAGGCCGAATTCTTGTTTCTGGAGTTGCGTCTCCTCTTTTCTTTTTCTTATTTTACTATGGTGATTATGTCTGATTGTTTCTCTATGAGCATGAGGAACTAATCCCCTCTTCTGAGGGAACAATGAAGCCACCCATGGCGGTGTAGATTCGAAGTGATGTATGTCTTTCTCCCTTTTTCTCAATCAATGTTTTCCAATTCTGATTTGATTGTATTGATCATATGGATGCGTGATTGACTAGTTAAACGTGATGAGGCTTAGGAGGCAATTTGCGTTTTAGAACTTGAATTGGGATCATCGATCGAATATTGCATGAGAGTGAGTAGGAGATCGGTGCAACCTTATAGGAACCAGGTTTAATAGAGTTTGATGATTAGGGTTATGAGACCTAGTAAGTAATTAACTCAATCATTGAATATGTCCTAATGAGCACGACAGTGGATTTAGGAGAATTTGGGGGTCCTGGTTGACATTGTAATTGAACTTAGGGAGGAATTCATTATCACTTGGGTATGAATGATTGGGTAGGTGGATTTGTGACCTTGGACATTTTAATTTCAGATTTTTAGTTAATTATTTTATTAGATTTGTTAATTTAGATTGCGACCTTATATTTTCTATCCATCAACCACTCGCCTCGCTTGACCAACTTATCGAACTTCCCGCGAATTGGTAGAATTGGTACCCCAATCCTTATGTTCGACCTCGGTAAATTCTTACCGTGTTATTTTATTACTTGCGATGACTCGGTACACTTGTCGGTGACTCAACAGTAGGTGGTACCAACACTGAGGGATTCAGTAGATATGCCTTTATTTTATCAAAGGCTTCTTGACAGTCATCATCCCATCTTCCTGGATTATTCTTCCTGAGGAGTTTGAAGATTGGCTCGCATCTAGTCAAATTTGCAATGAAGCGCGCAATAGAGCTCAATCTTCCAAGAAAACCCCTTACTTCTCGCTCGCTCTTAGGTGCTGGCATGTCACGTATTGCTTCCACCTTGTTAGGGTCCACTTTTATTCCTTCTCTACTGACAACAAAGCCAAGTAAATTCCCTGCGGATGCACCGAAAGTACATTTTGCAGGGTTGAGGCGCAACTTGTACTTTCTTAGCCGCTCGAACAACTTTATCAAAACTGCCACATGGCTTTCTCCTTCCTTGGACTTAGCCACTATATCATCGACATATACCTCTACCTCCTTATGCATCATAACATGGAACAATGCTACCATAGCACGTTGGTAAGTGGCCCCAGCATTTTTTAACCCAAAAGGCATCACTTTGTAACAAAAAGTTCCCCAAGGGGTGATAAAAGTTGTCTTTTCTTTATCGTCATTGTCCATGAGGATCTGATTGTACCCAGAATACCCATCCATGAAAGAAAACATGTGACTTCTGCTGTACTGTCTACAAGGACATCAATATGAGGTAGGGGAAATCATCCTTTGGACTGGCTTTATTCAAGTCTCGGTAATCCATGCACATTCTGACCCTTCCATCCTTCTTTGGTACTGGAACAATATTAGCTACCCATTCCGGGTGTCTAGCTACTTCCAGAAAGCCAGCCTCCAACTGCTTGGTCACTTCTTCCTTGATATTTAGCGACATCTCAGGGTGCATTCTCCTTAATTTTTGCTTCTTTGGAGCCACATCTACGTATAAGGGAATTTTATGCGATGCTATCTCAGGATCTAAACCTGGAATATCTCTGTAGGACCATGCAAAAACATCCAGATACTCTTTGAATAGTTGAACCATTTCTTCTAGCTCTAGGTTATCCACTATTTTCAACTCCTTCTTGTCTTCCTCGGTTCCCATATTGATCACTTCTACAACCTCATCATTCGAGCTCATCCCCTTCTCTAACCCTTTCACCGCTTTCATGAATCCTTCAATGTCTTCTTCTTCCTCATCAGATTGAAGGTTGTATTCATCAGCGGCCGCGAGGGAATCAATAAATGAGTTTTCAAAGTTCCTTTCCCAAGGTAAATCTTTAGTGGGAGACGCATTCCTGGAAGAAAAGTCGGGAATAGGAGAAGTATAGGCAAGGGTCTTATTTATGACAAAAAGCTTAGACGAAATAAATAAGTGAAAGAGAGACAAAAGAAACGATGGAATCAAAAGGAAAACACCAGACAAAGTGTTACATTTTCATTCATGTCATAAAGAGAGTAAACATCAGTTCATAATTAGTACAATAAGATAATTACTTTATGGAAATAACATCAACCAATGATTCATACCGCCAATTGTTGAGAACTTCATTGCTAGCAGGGAGATAGATGACATGGTTCTCGTCCAGCTCCTCTTCAAATGTGTTGATAGTGAAGTGAAGGGAAAATGACTTTGCGGGATTGATAACTTCAATAGCTACTGGGAAAGTCTCCGTCAGGAGGGGAAGATACTTTCTCTCACGCTCTTCTTCTTCCTTGTTCTCAAGAGTCATGAATTTCATCCCTTCTGTCAGGTTGGGCTGATACCCCAATCCGCGCCTTCCTTCTCTCAAAGTCGCTTCAATTGACCGAGAGATCCCTTGCAGCTGAGGCCCTAGGCCTTTTCCTCTTTGATACCCGTTCTTTTCCATGATGCGGACTACTACTTCATTCACATTCTTCATTGGGGGTTCCCTTTTCTTGTTCTCTGACTTCAATACCTCAAAACTACACAGTGAGTCATCTTCTATCTGCTCTGTACTTTCCACATAAGGTACTGTGGTGGGCTTCGTCAGTATGATTTCCTCTTCACCACGGATAGTAATAACGGATCCATCTTGGATATACTTCAAACACTGATGCAAAGTCGATGGAACCACTCCTGCTTCATGAATCCAAGGCCTCCCCAGAAGCATGGTGTAAGCTGGTTGGATTTCCATGACTTGAAAGAGGACAAGGAAAGAACTAGGCCCTATTTCAAGGGGCAGAGTTATCTCTCCTAAGATTCCTCTTGCTGCCCCATCAAAGGCTTGTACAATAATTTCTTGTGGTGTCAAATCTGTGACGCTTATATTCAGCTGCTCGAGTGTGGACATTGGAACCACCTTCAACGCAGAACCACCATCCACAAGCACCTTTGCAATCACAAACCCCTTACACCTTAGGGTGATGTGTAAGGCTTTGGTGCTACTGCGGGATTTCGAGGCCACTTCATCTTCCGAGAAAGTAATCATGTTGACATGCCTGATTGGGTCCACCATACTTACCACATTTTCCGGAGTGACGTCAGGTTTGACATACGCTTCATTCAACACCTTCAATAATGCCTTGCGATGCAATTCTGATGTCAAGACAAGCGACAAAAGAGATATCCTTGCCGGAGTTTTCTTCAACTGTTCTACCACATCATATTCACTTTGCTTCATGATCTTCAGAAACTCTTCTTCTTCCTTCCCTTTTCTTTCACCCATAGTTTTCTCTTCTTCGGCTTCCTTCTTCATTTTTTCTTCAGCAAGGGTGTAGCATCGCCCGCTCCTTGTAATGCCTCCAATTCTCACAATATTGGTAACATGGGCCCTCGAGGCCTCCCCCGCAGCTCCGGTTAGTTCGACTTTCTGTTCATAATTCCATGGTACAACATGTGTATCAGCATAAGAAAAAGGATTTGGCTTGCTCACCCTTACGATAACTCTTTCTGGGTCTGAAGGTTTGTTCAAGGGTGGTACTCGGAGTACAACTTTCTCAACTACATTGACTTCCTCTGCAGCACCTCGTTTGGCTTGAATTACCCCCAAGGTGAGTAACTTCTAAACCTGGACTTTGAAATCCCAACAAGTTTCGATATCGTGCCCCATTTTCCCATGATGATAGTCACACCTTACATCCTTGGCATACCCCCTTTCTTCTCTTGGAAACCTCACTAGTGCAACAATGTTGTATCCCACCTTCTTCAGTTCTTCGAAAATCTTCTGCATCGGCACTCGTAGTTCCAGCACCTTCCTGATTGGGGACTCTATTACCTCCAAATTGTTTAATCGATTTCCATCATTATGATTCGGGATGGGATTCCTAACAATATTAGGCCCGACCTCTTCTTCGAACCCTAGCCTCCCACAAGCAATCAACTTTCTTACTGCTGTCTTAAAGGCTTCACAATCCTCAATAGAATGCCCTGTGACATCCATATGATACTTGCAGGTTTGATTTGGATTGTACCGAGGAGGAAATGGTGGTTCTAAGGGATGTCAGGGGTCTCCCGCAATCAACTGGCGATCAAACAATTGTTGGAATAGATCCGCATTAGAGATGGACAATTTCGGGAAGGGTGGCAGATTTGGACTCTGGAAACGTCATTGGTTTGGGAAATTTGGGCGAGACGAAGGGTAGTTTGCGTGGTTTTGTGGGGGTGCGGGACAGTAACGAGAGTGTATGATGGGCAGGCAAGGTTATATGGTTGGGGGGTAGGAATATTGCTGATTTGGTTTCGCGGGTAAGTGTTGGTTTGTGAGGATGGGTAGAGCAGGGTTTGTGTCTGGTATGGGATATGTTGGTTAGGGTTATAGGGTACTTGGTACTGAGGATTAAAATTCCGTTGGTGTTGTACATAATTCTCCTCAACTTCCTTCTTCTTTGGTTGAAATCCATTCCGGGATGCACTTCCTTCACCATCATTCATGGGGAGCTTTCCAGCTCTTGCCAAAAACTCAATCCTTTCACCGGCGGCGATCAAGTCAAAGAAATCTTTATAGGAGGCCCCAGTCATGGGCCCTATAAAAGTTTCTCTAAGGGTTCCTAGAAAGTATGAGCACATTTCAGATAAAGTCAACGGTGGCTGAACTTGTGCGGCCAAACTCCTCCACCTTTGGGCATATTGCTTGAAGGGTTCCTCACTTCTTTTCTGCAGTGTAGTCAATTGTTCACGACTCGGGGCTGCATCCAGGTTAAATTTGTACTGGTCCATAAATAAGTCAGTCAATTCCGTCCATCGCGACATCTTGGAATGGTCCAATTGAAGGTACCATTCTAAGGCGAGGCCAGTCAAACTTTTGTGGAAAAAGCTGATAAGGAATTTGTCATCCTTGGACCAGATTGCCATCTTGGTGGTGTAACTAATGAGGTGAAATCGTGGGTTCCCACTTCCATCATATTTGGAGAAGTTAGGAATCTTGAAGCCCTTGGGGATCACGACATCTGTGACGGGGCAGAGTTCTTATATCTGGAGAAGGGCGTAGGTACTCGGGCCTTTTATCGCTTTTATTTGTTCTTCCATTTTCTCCATCCATTCATCTCTCACCTTATCCTTACCAGCCTGGACTCCCGCTGACTGGCTGTGAATAGATACATGTGGTTGCTCCCATGTTGGCGTGGTGTTGCCCGGGACCTCATGATAGGCATTTTCAAAAGGGGGATATCCTTCTCCAATGGGAAGTGTTATTGGTGCCGTGTGATGTGTCTGGTCGGGTCCAGACACTCCCTGAATGAGACCTGTGCTAATGTCTGAAAACATTGGTGCTGTTACCATAGAAGAAATTCGTTGCCTACCCGGTTCAATTGCATCTCTGTTCGCACTAAGAATGCTGAGAGATTCCCTCATATCTTGTAGTATGTCTTCTAATCTTGCTTGGGTTTCGGTCATCTCGCTCATTCTTCCCCTCACATCATCTATCTCAGAGCTTAGATTTCTTCCTTCCTCAGACGCATTGGCAGCCATCCTAGTCCGAGATCTGGTATCGTAAACTCGGGTTTGGTTGGTACTACCTTTCCTAGGTCGCGCAATGGTTCCTGAATCCTCAGAAGGATGTGACTCTGTGAAGCAATTAAGAAAAACTCATTAGTCAATCCAAAATTTTGTGTGTGTGTGTATGAATGCATGTGCAAGTTATCATCCTTTAATCGATTGTGAGGGTACTCTTAGGAAGACTGTCGTGTACACCTATAGCAAGAAAACTCATCCTGCAATCAAATCTAGTGGTATGGTTCCCTCTGGTTTGAATGCAGTTGGTGTCAAGTCCACAGGAGAATCCACTCCTCGATAAACCACACCCGTACTAGCAATGTCCTTATTTTACACAAAAAACACGTCGTTTTTAGGGTAAAAATATAGTTGACAGTGTATCTAAGGGAGAATGCACTCCTCGATAGATATCACCTAAAAATGCTCGATAGTCATTGATGAAAAGACCTTCATTCCATTACAAATATTTCAAAATAAAAGAAGTACATTGATAGCTTCCCTCTTTCTCCGAGGTCTACAAGGTTCTACGTTAAGAGTCTCATCTTCTTTTTCCTGAACCCTCTGGCGAGTTTTCCAAAATGATTGAAGAATTCGGTCACCTCTAGTGGTAGCTGAAGGAAATGGTTCATACGAATGTGGACGGATGCCTTTTCAAACTGCTCCACTAGCTGGGAAGTATGATATTGGAGCTTATCCATCACGTCCTCGTATTTTCTCTTCCATGCTTCCTTTTCATTCATTACATCCTTCACCACTAATTTCCATCCTTTTACCCATTCTGCGTGACGTTGAGCTTCAACCCTTTCATAGTCTTTTATCTTGTTTCTGAGCCAATTCTCTCTTATGTTGGCTTCTTCTAATAGCTCGCGATACTTGACTGCTTCATCCCATCCTCGGTCAAAGTACACTTCTGTTTGGGCCAAGGATTCCTACAGGGATTCAACCCTCTCTTCTAGTACATGTATTGTTTCAACGTGAACCCCTATATTTGTCTCGAGCCCTTCTTTCCTTTTCTGAAGTTTGACAAGCATCTTCTCTTGACATCCTATTTTTGCCAGCAGCTCCTGAATTCCTGCTTCTTTGTCTTTTCTTGCCCTTTTTACACGATTCGGGGCTTCATGGGCATCGGCGCATTCATCCTTCAAATGCTCAATTTGTAAACTCAGCTTCTGCACTTGTCTTCAGAGCTTGATAATGGTTACTTCGGCAGCTTGGTTTTTCTCATCAAAAACCCTCATTTGAGCTTTTAGAACTTCGATCTCTTTCAACATTTGATCTTTGGTTAGAGGATTATTTTCTTTATGGAGAGGGGAGGCAGGTCTTGGAGGGAAACCTCTTCTTGCTTCTCTCCATGCATCATATCTTTTTGTATGAGTTATGACCCGCCTTCCTAATTCCTCCGGTCCTTTTATATGAATATCATTCCATGCTGACCTTACTGCTATCGTTTGACTCTTGATTCCTTCACCTTCTTGGTATAGGAAGAATATCCCATCGAGCAGCTCTTTGGGGGATTCATCCTATGTCCACTTGAGTTGACGCATTACCAAAGCTGGTGAGTATGATACACAACCTCTGGGACCCATCAATGGAACATTTGACAAACTTCCACAAATGAACACAACTGAATCTCCATTATACCATGGACACATCCAACTAAATGACTGCAGGTCCATCTGATCAGACTCTTGTTTCCACTCATATAACTTACGTGGCTTTAGTTGCATGCGAGTGAATCCTTTCAGCGGGTCATCTGTTCTATCAATTTTATCACGAGCGTACAAGTGAGTCATGATACAGACATACAATATTGATGTACAACATCTTAGTTTCCCTTGTTGATTCTGATGACAAACCTGTAGGGAGAGGAAAGTTTCAGCTAAGATAGCAGGGACCGGGTTTACACCATATTCTTCGACCCTATAGAAAACATCCATGGCTGACTGATCAATCAGATTTGGTACAAAAGGAAAGAGAACCAACCCATATATCATGAGGGCTAGTGCTTTGTTGAAAGTAACCCATCGTCGTTGCTTGCCCACTTGTTGAGATACACTTCCAAAATCGCCTCTTCAACCCTTTGGTGGTTCCCTTTTCTATTTTCTCTATCTCTTTCCGGTTGAAGCTCCAATAGACTTGCTATTTTCCGCTCTGTTACATGTTGGCCATAATACATGTAGAAGCGAGTTTTCTTTTTGAATGGGCATTCTTAGCATATAAGCATACTCTTCCATGGTTGGAGTGATGTCCAAGTTAGGCAATTCAAAACACCTCAAAGCTGAGTTCCAATGTTGGGCCAATGCACTCAGAGCGGGAGCTTCCACTGGAACACGCAACAGGTCTAATATTCTACCATACTTGCTGGCAAAGTCTGAGCGTGCTTTTTCTGGCATTTGCAGGCCGAGTTCACATAATATCTTCACGTCATTGAGTGTCACATCGATCTTGATATTTTTCTTGGAACAACTAGCGTTGCTAGTACTCTTTTCTGGACCAAACTTTTCCATGTTCTTGCTATAAGGTGAATACGAAAATCTCACAACAAAGAGACACAACAAAAAAGAAAAAAAAATGAGTATAGTGAAACGAATATATCTTGCATGATTCATGTCGCATGGACCCAATGGGGTTGAAAACCCTGATGGGTATGCATTACCTTCATTATGACATAACGCCTATTAGGTGTGCAATAATATTCGAATATGTCATTCAGGTTTGGGCTAGCAATGTGACGCCCCTAGTTTTGTGAATATTCACGATGAGCATGCATGACAATTTATGCTTATGATGATAGAGGAGGGAAAGAAAGTACGCCCTCTTTTGCCCTAAGCCAGGTAAAACCTAAGGATGGGCACGCCCTAAGGTTAGGACTCTAAACAGGTTGGCCACTAGGTCTACTTTATTAGTGATAGTTGGGACGGGTCTAGACCTCTAAAAGTCATGGTCCCCATATTGCCCTCATAAGGATGTGATTCACGAATCTAGCCACAAGTAGGGATAAACCCTCTCAATATGACTATTCCATAATCTCATGTACAATCTGAGTGGTGAACTGACAAGTATCAGGGGGGTACAAGACCTCTTCAATAACAATGTCAGAGCACCGCCTAATCCTTGGGTTTTTGAGCAAGCTCGGGTATAGAGCTAAGTGTGTGTGCAATATGTGATAGTGATGTGTGTATAGGGGGCTGATGAGCCTCTGTTTGACTAGTTTTATAACTAGTAAAGACCTTGGCTTTGTGCTTATTTATTATCATTTTTACCCAAATTAGACTTGATAGTCTCTAAGTAATATTTTGAGTCTTTAAATTGTTTTTAAGTTAATTTAGTTGATTTAGAGTGAATAAAGTATTTACTTTTATTTTCTGTTTTTCAGGTTAATAAAATAAAATAAAATAAATCTGGAGCCACTCGCCCCGCGAAGGATTTCTCGCCCCGCGAGTCATGCAAGCCTGAAAAGTCAGAGACGATCACGGTTTACCCGTGTTGAAGATCACGGCCGTGGCAGTTTTGAAGTTGAAGCGTTCGCCTCGCGAGAATTCCTTCGCCTCGCGAGTATTGGAAGATCAGAAGCCATCACGGTTTGGGCACGTTGAAGGTCACGGGCGTTACAGTTGAGAATTTGAAGAGTTCGCCTCGCGAAGATATGCTCGCCTCGCGAGAAGACAAAGAGTTGCAGACCTTTCGCATAATTCGCCTCGCGAGCAGTGCTTCGCCTCGCGAGTACTCTGACTCCAGAAACGTGTATATAAGCAGTCTTAGGCAGAAATGAAGGGGATAGTCAGAATTAGCCAGTTTTGGCTAGTTTCTGAACTTGTTAGCTATTGTTTTCCTTTTAGTTTGTTGTCTTTCTTTTGTAATGGAGAACTAGTCTCCCAGATTAATCTACTGTAATTGGTTTTGTTAACACTTGAGGTTCTTGTATTTCCTGTTTTCACTTACTTTTCTCTGTTCAATATGATGCTATACGTCTCTGTTTGTTTAATTCAGGAATGTATAGTATTGTATTGATTCATTTCGGTGATGCTATGTTCTTATACTTAATCGCGTTTGTTTAATTCGCGTGTGTTCGTTTCGTGTTCGTTTAGTTCACGAAGGGCTTAACCCCGTTTGTTTAATTCGGGAATAGGAACATACATCCGTAGTAGTGGTTTCGTTTGTTAACTATTGCTACAACCGGGAGGGGATTAGTATCTGCTTAGGATTTGCATGAACCAATGATAGTGGGAAACCAAAAGCAGTAGGTTAATCGCTTTAGCTTATTTGGTAACTGCTCTATTTTCTTGCTTTGTTTTCTGTTTTACTTCTTTAATTTAGTTTCCAATCTCAAAACCCCAAATTCTAACTTTTTCTAACTTTTCTGTTAATAATAACAACACCTAAAGAGTCCTTGAGAGACGATCCGAGTTGTCGCTCTATACTGCATTAATTTGTAAACGCTCGTTCTTTTTGGCGCGTGGCGACAGCGCGGTCAAAAAATTGGCGCCGTTGCCGGGGACTCTGGTTTGTTGTTATTAGCAGAAAGTTACATTTTTAAAAAAAAAAAAAAAAAAAAAAACTTTTTGCTTTGCTAATTAGTTTTGTCTGCATTGTCTGGTTTGGAATTTTCCACCATGGATAATTACATGTATGGATATTTGCCTAATGTTTATTATGAACCACCACCTTGCGTGTATTATACTAATTTTAGTGAGCCACCACCATACTATCCTACCCAAGTGACCACCTCTGCACCTTCCGAACCTTCCCTAGAGGACCTGTGCAAATGATGACCGCACGTATAAGTGCAAATATGGAAGGAATGAGGCAACAAATGGTCGAGCAAACTCAACGGATGATAGAGGAATTTCAACGGAAGATGGAGGCTGAGTACCGTGAGGAGCCAAGCTGAATCTCGGAAATTGTGGGCTCTAATTGATCAAGTTACCGCCAACTCGGCCGCAATGCTACCTCCACAGCCCCCTGGAAGATCGATGCGAGTCACCAGCTTATTTTTGAAAATACTTCGATTATGATTCGATAATGTTTCGTTGATGATGATTTATGTGTTGAATCCCCGATCCTAATGCTTGTTATTGTGATGGAACCGCTTTATGTGTTGAATGTTTTACTGGTTTATACTTTTCAGGAAAAATAAAAAATGCGGATCGTTTTGCAGGTTTGTTCTGTTCAGGAAATTTAGATTAGGAGGATCAAGAGGGCAGCTGCTCCCCCGTGCCTGAAGATAAAGAAGAACCTTTGGGAGTAGATGATTCAAGTAAAACAATTGAGTGTGTTGAGACTGATGGGGTGGATGAATTAATTGAAGAATTTCCAGACATTCTAACTTTTTCTGATTCATTTTCTTGTAATATATGTACTGACTCTAACCTTTGTTTGGTGTGTGCTGAAATTTCTGCGTGTATAGCAGGTGAAAAATTTGTTAGTGCAGTGGATGAAGACACTGCGGAAGTTGAAGCAGCACCAATAACCCCAACTAACTGTTTGCCACCTCCCCCTGAGGAACCAGTGATGGAGTTTACACCCTTGGATTTTGCACCATGGCCGGTCCAAGAGGTTGAGCCCAGATTCTATTGGGGAGATTTTATTGAGAAAGAGGTCATCCGTGGACCCGAAGGGAAGTGAGAAGTCCGCCGCACTCGGCGAGGTCGTCATAATTGTCAAGCACCCACTTCCAAATCAAAGCTGCAAGTTAGGAAAGCTTGGAATGAATTTCAGTCCTTTGGCTACCATGTGGGACTTATGTTACAAGCAATGGGATCCTGGTGGAACCGCCCTTCAATGAGTTTTTCTTACCCTTGCTTCTTTTTAATTTTCTTTTTCTTGCTTTAATTCTATTTTGTTTTGAATAATGCTCCTGAATAATTTGAGAAGCTCAGGAGTTGTGTTTGTGTCTTAGTATTGGCAAGTTTGATGGATTTGATTAAATTTTTGCATAGATTGATTGCATGATAGTGTTGACTGTTTCCCCCTAGATTTTGAAATTTTTTTTTGAAAAAATTGATCCCCATATGATTGAAACTGAACTTTGAGATTTTGTTATGATGGCATGATTTATGATAAGTTTGGGGTGATAGGAAGCACACACTAGGGATAGTATCTCTGTCAAATAATTTGCAAAAAAATGTCCAGGTGAGGTTTTGAGCCTCCAACATGTTTTTTTTATTGTGTGAAAATCACTTTTTAAGTTGCACTTTCCTGAATTTGATTGAATCTCTTTTTGGTTTGCATGATTATGTGTTTGCTTCATATGATTTAGGCATTTTCCTTGTAAATAGCTACTTAGCCTAAAATAACCATTCCTAATGCATGTTCCCTAGTTAGCCCCATTGAGCCTATTAGCCTGTTAATTCTTGATAACCTAATGTTATAAGCCCAAAAATCTGGAAAACCATGTTAACCCGATCTTAGGATTAGGAGAGCATGTAATCTTAGAATGGGTGCAAGAAACAAAAGTTTGGGGTGGCTACTACCCGGTGCAATGTGTTGTTTGGGATTGGGAAAAAGTGTAAAAATGAAAAAAAATGTGAAAAAAAAAAAGAAAAGAAAAAAAGAAAAGAAAAGAAAAACAGAAAAAAATAAAAAATGCCAAAAAGGCTGTTTGAATAAAGAGGTTGTAGCTACCCAATGCAAAATGAAAAATGAAAAAGGAACTTGATTTAAATTCAAAATGTAAATAATGTTCATGCTCTCTTAGTTCCTAGGGTCTTCAGCCTAGTTCTTTTGTATATCCTTCCCTTAGCCAGGCCCCATTACAACCCATAAAAGACCTTTTGATGTTGCTTGCATATTTTCTGTGGGGACCATTTTGAGATGAAAATCAAATTTATGGGAAGTGCTCTTAAAAGTGAAAATTGAGTGAATTGTTGATAGCCTGACACAAATTGAGCGATTGAGTGAAATACAAATTTCCCTTGTGAGGAAGGCAGTTGTTTGATTTTGGTGATCTCCCTTTTGTGTGTGACTTGGATCCCCAGCTTAGATTTCTGATTGTCTGAATAATGAAATTCTCAATTGTTTAGAATAAATGAATGTGGGGATTACTTTGCTTGGAAGGGGGGGAACATTGAAAAGAAAAAAAAAAATAAAAAATAAATTTCTTTGAAAAATTGCTTGAAATCTGTGTGAAAGTTGATTGAGTCCTTGAGCTTGCCATGTTTTGCCAGGTCTTGAGTCTTTTTATGTTTTTGAGTGTAGTTTGCTTGGGGACAAGCAAAGTTTAAAGTTTGGGGTATTTTGATGAGCCTCTGTTTGACTAGTTTTATAACTAGTAAAGACCTTGGCTTTGTGCTTATTTATTATCATTTTTACCCAAATTAGACTTGATAGTCTCTAAGTAATATTTTGAGTCTTTAAATTGTTTTTAAGTTAATTTAGTTGATTTAGAGTGAATAAAGTATTTACTTTTATTTTCTGTTTTTCAGGTTAATAAAATAAAATAAAATAAATCTGGAGCCACTCGCCCCGCGAAGGATTTCTCGCCCCGCGAGTCATGCAAGCCTGAAAAGTCAGAGACGATCACGGTTTACCCGTGTTGAAGATCACGGCCGTGGCAGTTTTGAAGTTGAAGCGTTCGCCTCGCGAGAATTCCTTCGCCTCGCGAGTATTGGAAGATCAGAAGCCATCACGGTTTGGGCACGTTGAAGGTCACGGGCGTTACAGTTGAGAATTTGAAGAGTTCGCCTCGCGAAGATATGCTCGCCTCGCGAGAAGACAAAGAGTTGCAGACCTTTCGCATAATTCGCCTCGCGAGCAGTGCTTCGCCTCGCGAGTACTCTGACTCTAGAAACGTGTATATAAGCAGTCTTAGGCAGAAATGAAGGGGATAGTCAGAATTAGCCAGTTTTGGCTAGTTTCTGAACTTGTTAGCTATTGTTTTCCTTTTAGTTTGTTGTCTTTCTTTTGTAATGGAGAACTAGTCTCCCAGATTAATCTACTGTAATTGGTTTTGTTAACACTTGAGGTTCTTGTATTTCCTGTTTTCACTTACTTTTCTCTGTTCAATATGATGCTATACGTCTCTGTTTGTTTAATTCAGGAATGTATAGTATTGTATTGATTCATTTCGGTGATGCTATGTTCTTATACTTAATCGCGTTTGTTTAATTCGCGTGTGTTCGCTTTTCGTGTTCGCTTAGTTCACGAAGGGCTTAACCCCGCTTTGTTTAATTCGGGAATAGGAACATACATCCGTAGTAGTGGTTTCGTTTGTTAACTATTGCTACAACCGGGAGGGGATTAGTATCTGCTTAGGATTTGCATGAACCAATGATAGTGGGAAACCAAAAGCAGTAGGTTAATCGCTTTAGCTTATTTGGTAACTGCTCTATTTTCTTGCTTTGTTTTCTGTTTTACTTCTTTAATTTAGTTTCCAATCTCAAAACCCCAAATTCTAACTTTTTCTAACTTTTCTGTTAATAATAACAACACCTAAAGAGTCCTTGAGAGACGATCCGAGTTGTCGCTCTATACTGCATTAATTTGTAAACGCTCGTTCTTTTTGGCGCGTGGCGACAGCGCGGTCAGGGGCATACAAACCTGTAACACTTAAAAGTAAAAATAAAAGGAGAAGACAAGAAAAACCTACAAAACACAAACATAGGTATATATAAAAATGGTTACAAGTCCTCTACCCTATTGATAAAACATGGGAAACAGAAAAGAAAAGAGGAGGAAACAAAAACATGGTTAGTAAAACATGTATAACAATAACGTGAGTTAAAATGTACGTACAACTAAATCTTCTCATTTAAATAAGAGGAAAAACCCAACCAAAATGACAACCCAAACAGACATCACTAAAATAAAAACATTTTTCAGTTTTGTCATTTAATTATTGTAAGGAGAAAAACAACAAGATATAATTGTAAAAGGTAAAACAAGTAAGCTAAATATTACTAAAAATTTACAAAATCAATTTTTACGGGCTTGACTCTCTTAAAAGAAGTCCCCAGCGGAGTCGCCATCTATAGCGACCTGTCCTTTCTTTTAGAGAGAAAACATAGAGTCGCCACAAACTTTATTTTGTTTCAAGGAAGTTGGAAAACCTTTTAAGAAAAACTTTGGGTTCAGGAGTCGATTATGTCTAGGGAAGGCATGGAGACTTAACCCCACGGCACCCCGGAACATCCATAAATGGTTATCCAAAATTAGTTGTGTAAATTATTAGTAACTTTGAAATATTTGTTTTACCCGTTGTGAATCTTTTTATTAAAACTAAATGAGGTTGAACATGGCACGTAAGTCCACAGGGCAACCTCAAAATCCAAAGGGTTGAACATGGCACTTGTCATAGGGCAACCCAGAAAATAGATTGTTTTAATCAAGTGACCATCTTCTATTTTTATGTAAAATAAATAATTTTACCTCTTGAAAATAGGAGAGAAATGAAACCTAGAAGTGAAACGTTTTACTAGCTTATTCAGTGAACAAAGACACTGAAAAATAAGAATGTCAAGAGAAATTTATAAATATCAAAGAAAAGAATAAGGGTTACCAAATGAGAGTAGAATAAGAATGATTTTGTTTATTCCCAGTGGCAAGGCTTCAAGATCGAAGCCTTTACATTTAATCTCACTGGCTCCTTCAGCTCTTCCTTCTTAACCACTCTAATAATAGGGAAGAGAAAAGGAAACTCAGATCTCTGATGTCTCTACCTCACAATAAAAATCTCTCTCTCTTTTCTCTTTTCTGACTAAGAAAATATCAGATCATAAGTCCCTCTCAAAAAATGTCCTCCCCTCCTCTTCTTCTCTTTTTCCTTTCCTTTTATAGACGGAGGATACGGCTTCTTGCTTCTTCTCCATTGGCTTCAAGGTCAGTTTGTACGAAACCCAAGGCGTGGGCGGTTCTGAGCAGCGGAAAGAAGGTGATTTGATGTGAGGGTTGCATGCTTGAAAAGAGAAGGAGACGGGGGGTTTTGTCTGATGGGTATGATAGCTTTTTTAGGGTTAGGAGTAGGACTGCTAGGTCAAGACGGAGGAAGAGATGAGGGAAAAAAGAAAGAAAAGACCAATGGGTAGAGGTGGTACAAAAGGGGGTTCTGAGCAGAAATAGCGTGTGTCCAGATGGGGCGGCATGAGTAGCAGAAAGGAGGTGACTGGATGTGAGGGTTGCACGCTTGAAAAGAGAAAGAAATGGGAGATTTATAGCAGGAGTGGCGTGTGTCCAGATGGGGCAGCGTGAGTAGCAGAAAGGAGGTGATTTGATGTGAGGGTTGCACGCTTGAAAAGAGAAAGAGATGGGGGTTTTGAGCAGGAATAGCGTGTGTCCAGATGGGGCGGCGTGAGTAGCAGAAATGAGGTGATTTATCCTGAAGGTTGCGTGTTTGAAAAGAGAAGGAGATTGGGGGGGGGGGTTGTCTGATGTGTATGATGGATTTTTAGGGTTAGGAGTAGGGTTGCCAGGTTAAAACGAGGGAGGAGATAAGGAAGAAGAAGGAGTAATGGATAGAGGAGGAAAAGAGGTCTTGCCTGATATGTAAAGTGGGTAGGAGACGTAACTCAGTTTCCTTTCCTTTTTGTTGATTGTCTTTTTCTCCTTGTTTTCTTCGTCCTTTCTTCCTTATCTTCTCCTTCTTCTTTCTTTATTCTTTAGTCCCCAGCCTGAAAATAAAATTGCAGTGGACGGAATCTCTTTGTCACAACAGAAACTTAGATATGCAAAGGTAGATATACAATGGACGGACCTCCTCGTCCAACAAGAAAAGATAATTGCAGTGGATGGAACTTTCTCGTCCAACAGAAATTAAAAAATTGAAGTGGACGAAACCCCCTCGTCCAACAGAAATAAAAAGGATAGGACTGGACGGGACCACCCCGTCCACCAGCAAGTGTAATGACTGGACGGGACCACCCCGTCCTTTGGCAAGTGTAGTGGACTTGACGGGGCCAACAGCAAGTGCAAAGCAATGGACGGGACCACCCCGTCCATCAGCCAGTGCAAAGCCATGGACGGGACCAACCCCGTCCATCAGCAAGTGCAAAGCAATGGACGGGACCACCCCGTCCATCAGAAAGTGCAAAGCAATGGACGGGACCACCCCGTCCATTAGCAAGTGCAAAGCAATGGACGTGACCACCCCATCCATCAGCAAGTGCAAAGCAATGGACGTGACCACCCCATCCATCAGCCAGTGCAAAGCAATGGACGGGATCCTCCCGTCCATCAGCAAGTGCAAAGCAATGGACGGGACCACCCCGTCCATCATCCAGTGCAAAGCAATGGACGGGACCACCCCATCCATCAGCAAGTGCAAAGCAATGGACGGGACCACCCCGTCCATCAGCCAGTGTAAAGCAATGGACAAGACCAACCCCGTCCATCAGCAAGTGCAAAGCAATGGACGGGACCACCCCGTCCATCAGCCAGTGCAAAGCAATGGACGGGACCACCCCGTCCATCAGCAAGTGCAAAGCAATGGACTGGACGAGGCAACCCTGTCCAACAGCAAATGCAATGTGATGGACGGGACTTCCCCGTCCATAGCAAGTCCCATGTGATGCACGGGACCAACAGCAAATTAGCTATGAGTCCCCTACTTTCTTCATTTTTTTCTTTTTATTATTATTAGTCTCCTTGAACTCTAATATCATAAAAATTAGAATAAAAGATGGACAAAAATGGGTGTTCACATATGAGTTTATTGAGTGATTTGAATATTATTGTGATATGGAGCCAATACTTGAATAACTTGTTTACTTGAACTATTGTGGTTATTACTTGAAGTTGAACATTACTTGCTTTAAAGTGTTATGAATTATCTATATATGTGATGAACTGTTGTTAACTGTGATATGATTGTTGAGAATATATTACTGTTGATTGAAGTTTGAGAAGCCGGACTTGAGTCTGTGTACAATGATTATAAAGGATTAAAAGATTTAATAAGCCTTGAATATAACTTTGAAAGTATTGGTTTCAGTTATAAAAGTTCCTTGTTTAAAACGCTTACTTCAAGAAAATGATATTCTTATTTTGAAAAGAAACGTTGAAGTGTTTTTAAGACAATAGAAATTACCTTTTTATGATCCAAAGTTGGTACGAGAGAAAACCTTTTCGAACTATGTGTTTTATGAAGGAAAACCCCTTTGAAAATAGTTGACTTTATTTCATCAAGGATTTCAAAAGCAAACGAATTTCCTAAATGTTTTATAAAAGAATTAGTAAAGGAAAAGATTTTCTCCTAAATGATTTAGAAACATTTCGGTTACTTGGATAAGTGACCGAGGTTTTGTTTTGGTTTTTGATTTTCACTGAGCGAAAAGTAAGTGCATGTGAAAGAGAATACTAGTTTGCGAGATGTCGCCTCTAGTATTCAGTTTACACACGTGATCTAGGATCCTTGTCAAGAATTATGGACCAAGGGTCCTAATCATGATATTATGGGCTCGGAGTCCTAATTTTGGAATTGAGGACTGTGTGTCCTAATTTCGTTGTTATGGGCTATGAGTCCTTATCGTGTTGAAATAAAACATGGATAAAATTATAATTGTTTCTACGACCACAACCTTGGGATGCGGTCGCAGTCTAAGGTGTTGTGCTTGAACACTCGGACTGTGCGTCCTTTGTTATTAATTTTTAAGTCATAGAAATTGTGAATAGTCGTTAGCTTTGGGCTTCGACAAACGGAAAAGAGAGAACACAAAGAAAACTATTGTCAATAAAAAGTCTTTTATTCATATGCATTTCCCCTTGGCAGACGTGCTTGAGTTGTCCGAATACCTGCTTAAGATGTGGTATTCGATGAGGTATGCATCCAAATGGCCGTTATAAGGGATTCAAGATTATGTTGATCCGGGCACATGAGGTGACGGAGACAACTTGCCAAACGGGACGTATGAGCCTGATCAACTCTTTCTTTCTTAACGATAAAATGGTGATGGAATCTAATGAGATTAAGATTAGAGCCTGATGATTGAAGTGTCATGCATTATCTTTATAAAATTGATTGATTCGGGTATGAGACCCACTGAGATAATACTTATTGTTTACCTATGAGTAATGTTTAAAAATGTTAATATGTCAAGGTGTTGTATGTATCATGTGTATGGTTGTTGTGCGATATATCCGGTGTCGGAATCTCACTCTTTCATTTCTACTTGTTATTCTCTCTTCCTTTTGGTATCGTCGTATATACATGAGTCCAGATGGATCCCAATATCCCGCTGGTGCCGACAACATCGAAGACTGAGGTCTTCGACGACGCTGGGGATGCTGGGGAATGGCAGATACACCCAGGGACGACATCTGCCATATACCACGGAGCCATCACCATGACCGATCTAAATGCTAACGGAGACCCAATCCGTAGAAGCCACACTATGGAAACTAGGAGGGTAGCTCTGCCTCTGATCTGGTATTACCTTCACACACTGCGAACTCACGGACTGCTACATGAGCCACCACCTCTAGACGTATAGAGCCGGCAACGCCGATTGAGGAGGACCCCGAGGAGGACCCTGAGGAGGGCCCTGAGGAGGACTTCGATGAGGTCATAGAGGAAGATGAGCCGGAGGATCACCTTATGGATCATAACGACGACGACGGTTCTGTTGATGAGGGTGGTGACGTTATAGATCCATTACCTAAGGTCTCGTCTCGTGGGAGCCCTTGTGGAGACCCTGCTTGCAGCCAGTGTCAGTAACCAGTTTGGAGTATTTTGTGGATTATCTTCCGTCATCTGACTTTTAGAGTTATCTTTTGGATGTGGTTTCGGACCCTCTTTCCATGTGTCTTACTTACTCTCTTTTAAGTTGTAACTCCTAGATGTCTAAATCTGTTGCAATGGCCGTTGATAAGGCCCTACCTTATTTACTGAAACTTGGTTTTCATTGGGACATGTTATATATATATATATATATATATATATATATATATATATATATATATATATATATATATATATATATATATATATATATGTTGTCTTCAATTCATGTTGAGTGTTCATCACCTTTAACTTCCTTCATCTGAAAAAAATTTAACTACCATTTTTAGTGTACTCATCCATCGAGAAAATGATACTTTCATAAAGTAACCAGCATTGTAAATCAGAAATATTTCTGCAATTAGGTAACCATGTGACGCCGGGTTTAGGGTGTCACATTAGTGGTATCAGAGCGAGTCGAGTCTTTCGGGAATGTTTGGGTTTAGGTCTGTTGTGTTGATGTTGTGTATTCTTTAATCGAGTCTTGTTTGAATTACTTCTAAGAAGTAATGTATGTTATCCGACGAGTTACCTTTTATTTTCTGGTTACCATCTCACTGATTGTGTCTTACAGGTCAGTATGGAACCAGGAGGAGCGCAAAGCAATGGCAGGATGGACTTTGCTTCCCAAGCGTTGGCTGACGTTGCTGCTGCAATAGCTTTCCAGACTGCCAACGCGGCTGCCCGAAATCAACGAGAGGCAGCTAAGAGTCAGACAGCTGTAGAGGGGAAGAATCTGAATGCCTTCCGACGCAAGAATCCATCGCAGTTTGACGGGGACGTAGACCCGACTAAAGCCGATCTTTGGATCCAAGAGCTAGAAAAGATCTTTGAGCTGGTGCACACCCTAGAGGAAGCAAAGGTGCCTTACGCAACATTCCAACTGATTGGAGATGTTGAATACTGGTGGAAGGGCACCAGACAACTACTAGTAGCTGAGCATCTGGCAATCACCTGGGGAGTATTTCGCAACAAATTTCTGAACAAATATTGTCCCTAGAGTGCTCGGACAGAGAAAGAGCATGAATTCCTGAGGCTGAGTTAGCGGGACATGATGGTGGGGGAATATGCGGCAAGGTTTGAGTCCCTTGCCAAATACTTCCGCTTTTTCTAGAACAACCCCAATGAGGAGTGGAAGAATATGTGATGCCCTTCAAGATCAAGGAATCTGTGATGCCCTTGGAAATCAGGAATTTCCAAGCCCTGATAGAGAAATACCGAAAGGTAGAACTGATGTGCAAAAGGCGAGATAGCAGAGGAAATGTTGGAGGACCCGTTCGTCCCAAGAGTCAATATCAGGGACAAAACCAAAATGGGAACCAGAACCAGAGGAAGCCATATTACCAGTCACCCAGTAACAACCAGAAACAACATCGCCCCGGTACTTCGGGAACGGAAAGTAGAGGCCAGAGAAACAACAATCAAGGTCAAGAGAGGAAGTGTTACTGGTGTGGGGATCCCAGTCATCTAGCTAATACATGCCCAAAGAAAGAGATGAAGTGCTTTAACTGCGATCGTATAGGGCATATAGCCTGGGACTGCTGAGCACCGAAATGAGAACCAGCTACCAATCAAGCCCAAGCAAGCAAGCCAACTGCTAAAGGGAGAGTGTATATGATGAGTGGAGCTGAAGCATCAAATTCTACCGATCTGGTGCAGGGTAAGTACGATTTAGCCGGTAATCTTTTAATTGTACTTTTCGATTCAGGTGCAACTCATTCTTTTATCTCAATGGATCGTGTGAAACTTCTAGACTTCCCTATTTCTTCCTTACCATATAACTTGATTGTTTCTACCCCAACTGCTGAGCCAGTAACTATTAATTTTGTTTGCTTGAATTGTCATATCATTGTTCAGGATAGGCATTTTCTTGTAGATTTAATCTGTTTACCTTTAATACAACTAGATGTAATTCTAGGCATGGATTGGTTATCTTCCAACCATATCCTGATAGACTGTGCTCAAAGAACCTTAGTCTTTAGGGATGAGATTCCTGGATTACTATCTGCTAGTCAGGTAAGAGCTTCTTTGAAAGAGGGAGCTCAAGGTTACATGCTGCTGTTTTCCTCAGATGTTAAGAGTGAGTTAGACTTGGAATCCGTACCTGTCGTCAATGAGTTTCTGGAAGTTTTTCCTAAGGATGTACCTGGTCTACCGCCTGTTCGAGATATCGAGTTTGTGTTTGATATGGTTCCAGGCATTGGACCAATATCCATGGCACCGTATCGCATGTCACCATCGGAGTTAGAAACCCTGAAGGAACAACTTGAAGAGTTGATGAAAAAGGAATTCATCTGACCCAGTGTATCGCCGTGGGGAGCTCCAGTTTTGTTAGTAAAGAAGAAGGATGGGACTTCTCGACACTGTGTAGATTTTCGACAGTTGAACAATGTTACGATCAAGAACAGATATCTGCTCCCAAGGATTGATGACCTCAAGGATCAGTTGCGTGGTGCGACCGTATTCTCGAAAATAGATTTACGGTCAGGCTACCATCAGATTCATGTGAAAGAAGAGGATGTCCCAAAGACAGTGTTTCGAACACGCTACGGGCATTATGAGTACCTAGTGATGCCGTTTGGAGTGACGAATGCTCCTGCCATATTCATGGATTACATGAATAGGAATTTTCGTCCTTACTTAGATCAATTTGTTGTCGTCTTCATTGATGATATACTGATCTATTCTCCAAACAAGGAAAGACATGCTGAAGATCTCAGTATTGTTCTTCAGACCTTGAAAGAGAACCAACTCTATGCGAAGCCAGAAAAGTGCGAATTCTGGTTGGACCAAGTGCAATTCTTAGGTCATGTAATATCATACGAAGGAATCGCAGTGGATCTGTCAAAAGTCGAGGCTGTTTTAGAATGGAAAAGGCCAACAACGGCAACTGAAATCCGTAGCTTTGTGGGTTTAGCGGGCTACTATAGGAGATTCATTGAGGGATTTTCCAAGATAGTGGGACCCCTTACCCAGTTAACTCGGAAAGACCAAGTGTTTGTTTGGACGGAGGCTTGTGAAGGAAGTTTCCAAGAGCTTAAGAGAAGGTTGACAACCTCACCCGTGTTGATCCTACCTGATCCTAAGGAACCTTTTGAGGTTTATTATGATGCTTCACATCAGGGATTGGGATGTGTGTTGATGCAGAACCGAAAAGTCGTAGCATATGCTTCAAGGCAGTTGAAGATTCACGAAAGGAATTACCCGATGCATGACTTGGAGTTAGCAGCGGTAGTCTTTGCCCTGAAAATCTGGAGGCATTATTTGTATGGAGATACTTTTAATGTTTTCAGTGACCATAAGAGTTTGAAGTGCCTCTTCGACCAGAAGGAGTTGAACATGCGTCAAAGGCGTTGGTTGGAGTTTTTGAAGGACTATGACTTTCAACTACAGTATCACCCAGGAAAGGCGAATGTGGTGGCAGATGCACTGAGCAGGAAGTCAATTCACGCATCAGTAATGATGGTTCAAGAGCAGGGATTGTTGGAACAATTCCGGGATCTAAGTTTATCAGTTAAGACATTTTTGGGAAGGCCGTGTCTAAATAGGATCATTGTTTCGAACGGATTGATGGAGCAAATAAAAGAGAAACAAGGGAGTGATCAGTATCTGCAGGAAGAAACAGACTTTGTGCGACAAGGAGCACTTTCAGAATTCAGAGAAGGAACGGATGAAATTTTGAGATTCGGTGAAAGAATCTGTATATGATAAGCCTCTGGCTCATCCAGTTTTATGGCTAGTATGACCAGGGTTTTGTGCTAATTATATCTCATTTTCACCCCAATTAGATTAGATTGTCCTCAAGCAAGGTTTTGAGTCTCTAAAGTAGTTTTAGGTTAATTTAACCAGTTTTGAGTCAAATAAAGCACCTATGGCTATTTTATTGTTTTCAGGTTAACTTAGAAGTTAAGGGAATAAAGAAGCAGGGGAAATTTCAATCCTGGAGGTGTTCGCCTCACAAGAGTCTTCTCGCCACGCGAACCTGAAAGCCAGCTGAACAGCAGAATGTCATCCTCTCTGGTTCGCCCCGCGAACAACACCTCGCCTCGCGACCCTGAAGACTGACTGTTCCAGAAAAATGCAAGATTTTTGTGTCGCCTCCCGAATCCATCTCTTCGCCACGCGAGCCTGGAAGTCAGAAAGAATCACGGTTAGACTCTTCAATTCCTCGCCACGCGAGCAGTACTTCGCCCCGCGAGAAGACCAAACGTTGCAGACTCTTCATAATATTCGCCTCGCGAGTGAGGGTTCGCCTCGCGAGTAGGCGCAGTTCCTGAAAGATATAAATGGTTGTTCTGGGCAAATTAGAGGGACTTTTGATTCTCCACTGTTTTTTTATAGAATTTCTGGTTGTGTTTCGTTTTGATGGAGAACTAAATTCCTTGGATTAGTCTACTGTAATTGATTTCCACCACACTTGAGGTTTTGTAATTCCTGTTTTGTATGCTTTTCCCTTTTCAATACTATGCTATATATTTCTGTTTGTTTAATTCAGGAGTATATAGTGTTGTGTTGATTTATTTTGGTGATGTTATGTTCGTATATTGAATCGCGTTTGTTTAATTCGCGTGTGTTCGTTCATGTTCGTTTAGTTCATGAGGGCTTAACCCCGTTTGTTTAATTCGGGAATAGGAACATATATCTCGTAGTAGCGATTTCGTTTATTAATTGTTGCTACAACCGAAAGGGGATTAGAATCTGCTTAGGGCTTGGAATTTACATGAACCGATGATAGTTGGGAAATCAAGAACAGTAGATTAATCGTCTTTAGCTTATTTGACAATCCTTTAAACTGCCTTGTTTTTATTGCTTTGTGTTTCCTTAATTGTTTTCTTATTTGCATTCAAATCCAACCCCCCCCCCCCCCTCCCCCCCCCAAAAAAAAAAACTGATTTTTGTGGTAAATAACAAGTCAAGAGTCCTTGTGAGACGATATCCGAGTTGTCGCTTCCTAAACTACATTTTTACAAACCGCTCGCTTTTTGGCGCGTGCGCGACAGCGCCGTTGCCAGGGACTCTTGTTTGTTATTTTCGCATTTTTCTTTCTTTCTTTTACTTTCGTTTTTGTTTTGAATTGGTCTGGCTACTAGGTCTACTTGCCCTGACTTGTGTGATTTTGATCCTGAAATTGAAAGAACACTGCACACACGTCGTAGAGCAATTCGGGCTAGCACTAGTGGTGATTCTAATTCTAAAACTGTTTTTGATAATATGGGTGACCAAAGGACATTAAGACAGCTTGCTGCCCCTGATGTTAATTATAATGGATTGTGTATTGAATATGCTGGTGCTGTTACTCCCTTTGAATTAAAATCTGGTCTAATCCATTTGTTGCCAAGGTTTAGTGGTCTTGCAGGTGAGGATCCACACAAGCATCTGAAGGAATTCCAGGTTGTCTACTCCACCCCCTTGAGACCAGAGGGAATAACTGAGAATCACATCAAGCTGAGAGCCTTCCCGTTTTCACTACAGGGCGCTGCAAAGGATTGGTTGCTTTATCTTGAGCCAAACTCTATTAGCACCTGGAACGATTTGAAGAAGGTTTTCTTAGAGAGATATTTTCCTGCCTCCAGAGCTGCATCAATCAGGAAGGAAATATGTGGCATCAGACAAGGAAATGAGTCATTGGTTGAGTATTGGGAGAGATTCAAGCAGTCGGTATCCAGTTGCCCTCAGCATCAGATTTCCGAGCAGCTCCTTATTCAGTATTTTTATGAGGGGTTACTACCGATGGATAGAAATATTTTGGATGCTGCTAGTGGGGGAGCACTTATTGATAAGACTCCAACTGCTGCCAAGCAATTAATTGAAAATATGTCACTGAACTCCCAGTAGTTTACAACCAGGAGAAATTCTATTGAGACAAGGGGTGTGCATGAGGTCCATAGCTCTTCTTCCAACCAGGCCCTTGAGAATAGAATGGATGAGCTCACTTCTTTGGTGAAGCAATTGGCAATGGATAAGGTTCAGCCGGTAAGGTTGTGTGGCATGTGCAGTTCTCCTGAGCACCCATATGAAACATGCCCCGTTCTGAAGGAAGGGTCAGTTACCGATTTGCCTCAAGCTTATGCAGTCCATCCTTACAATCAAGGCAACAGTCAGAACCGGTACAACACTCCAGACCTCTCCACAAATAAGTATCATCCCAACTGGAGGAATCACCCTAACCTTCGGTATGGAAACTCATCCCAACAGCAACCGATGGCACCACAGAATCCTCCTCAAGTGACCACTTCTGCACCTTCCGGGCCTTCACTAGAGGACATGTTCAAGCAAATGACTTCACAAATGACTGCACAAATGACTACACTTTTCCAGCAGCAAGTTGGACAGTTCCAGGCCTCACAGGCACAGTTTCAGCAGCGAACCGATGCTAGCATTCAAGATTTACAGACACAGGTTGGACAACTTGCCACATCCATAAATAATATACAGGAAGCTCAAGGATCAAGTCAACTACCTGCACAAACAATGATGAATCCCAATGTCTCCAATCCTAATGTGAGTGCCATTTCTCTGAGATCTGGAAAAGTTGTTGAGGCAGCCTCCGGAAAAGATGAAGAAACTGTTAAGGTAACTCCTGAGCCTTCTGTTATTGTTGAAGCTGAGAAAGTGTACATACCACCGATCCCCTTCCCACAAAGAGTGTAGAAAAATAAGAAGATTGGTGGGGAAGACAAGGAGAGGGAAATTTTAGATGTGTTCAGAAAGGTGGCGGTGAATATTCCCCTTCTGGATATGATCAAGCAGGTGCCCAAGTATGCAAAATTTCTGAAGGATCTATGCACCCACAAGAGAAGGTTGAAGAGTAATGAGAGAGTTAATTTGGGAAGAAATGTTTCAGCCCTGATTCAGCCTAAGCCTGCACTTGAAAGGGTTACTGTTTCAGCCCCACTCAGGCACTACCACAGAAGTGCAAGGATCCAGGCACTTTTGCTATAAAATGCACTATTGGGGACAGCAGATTCGAAAATTGCATGTTGGATTTGGGAGCCTCCATAAATGTCATGCCCACCTCTGTTTTCAATAACCTTGGTCTTGGTCCCTTGCAGTATACTGGTCTCACTATCTAGTTGGCCAACAGGACCATTGTTCGCCCCATGGGAATGGTAGAAGATGTGCTGGTACAAGTTGATGAGTTGATTTTCCCTGCTGACTTCTACATCCTGGACATGGCAGGGGAAACAAATTCAAGTCGATCACCAATCATCCTTGGCAGACCGTTCATGAAGACGGCAAAGACTAAGATTGATGTTGATGATGGGACCATGTCCATGGAGTTTGGTGACATTGTAGCAAAATTTAACATCTTTGATGCTATGAAGCATCCATTGGAAGAGCACTCTGTTTTCCAAATAGAGTTACTCGCTGAAATTATTGATGACACCCATGAGGATTTGGTTTCTGATTTTCCATTTGTTTCTGGCTTTGATGATATTTATTCATGTACTGACTGTACTGACACTAACCCTTGTGTTGTTTGTGCTGAGTTTCTTGATTCTACTTTGCAGGGTGATAGTGTGAGTGAAGCTGTCTGTTCAGCTGAAGTTCTTGACATCATGGCTACTCCGAATATATCATCCATTGAGCAGCCACCCTCCTTAGAGCTCAAGCCACTTCCTGGGAATCTGAAGTATGCTTACTTGGAGCGGAATGAAAAACTTCCAGTCATTATTTACTCCAGCCTTGACTCTGACCAGGAAGCTAAACTATTGGAGGTTCTGAAGAAGCACAAGAAGGCGATTGGGTGGACCTTGGATGACATCCCAGGAATTAGCCCCTCCAGATGTATGCATAGAATTCTGTTGGAGGATGGGGCTAAACCAGTTAGGCAGCCCCAAAGGCGGCTCAATCCATTGATTCTGGATGTTGTGAAGAAAGAGGTGACTAAACTTCTGCATGCGGGTATCATATACCCCATCTCTGATAGTAGTTGGGTAAGTCCAGTACAAGTTGTACCCAAGAAGTCCGGCCTCACAGTGGTAAGAAATGATAATAATGAGCTTGTACCCACTAGAGTCCAGAATAGCTGGAGAGTCTGTATAGATTATAGGAAGTTGAACCAAGCCACCAGAAAGGATCACTTTCCTTTGCCGTTCATCGATCAGATGCTCGAACGACTGGCTGGTAAATCTCATTACTGTTTTCTTGATGGATTTTCCGGTTACTTCCAGATCCATATTGCACCAGAGGATCAGGAAAAGACCACTTTCACATGCCCCTTCGGCACGTTTGCCTATAGGAGGATGTCATTTGGCCTTTGTAATGCTCCTGGCACTTTCCAAAGATGCATGCTTAGCATTTTTACTGAATTTATTGAAAATTGCATGGAAGTGTTCATGGATGACTTCACTGTATATGGTTCCTCATTTGATGCATGCTTGCATAGTCTGAGTTTGGTTCTAGAAAGATGCATTGAGACTGATCTGGTTTTGAACTATGAAAAGTGTCACTTTATGGTTGAACAAGTGATTGTTTTAGGACATGTTATTTCTATAGAGGGTATTTCAGTAGATCCTGCAAAAATTGATGTGATTTCTACATTGCCTTATCCATCTTGCGTTCGCGAGATTCGTTCTTTTCTTGGTCATGCAGGTTTCTACCGGCGCTTCATTAAGGACTTCAGCAAGATAGCTCTTCCCTTGTCAAACCTGCTGAAGAATGATGCCATGTTCCATTTTGATGACAACTGTAAGAAGGCATTTGACTACCTGAAAAGGGCATTGACCTCTACCCCCATCATCCAACCTCCTGACTGGACCATCCCTTTTGAACTCATGTGTGATGCTTCTAATTATGTTGTGGGAGCGGTTTTGGCACAAAGGGTGGGCAAGGCTGCCCATGTCATTCATTATGCTTCTAGGACATTAAATGCTGCACAATCTAATTACACCACCATTGAAAAGGAACTTTTAGCTGTTGTTTTTGCACTTGATAAATTTAGGTCATATTTGCTAGGTTCCAAGGTTATTGTTTTTACTAACCATGCAGCTCTGAAGTACCTGTTGAAGAAACCAGAGGCGGAGCCGAGATTGATTCGGTGGATGCTTTTGCTCTAAGAGTTCAATGTGGAGATAAAAGACAAGAGTGGAGCTGAAAATTTAGTAGCTGATCACTTGAGTAGAATAGCAAGGGATGAGGATCCTTCTCCCATCCAGGATGATTTTTCGGATGAACAGCTTCTACATCAACATGGGGTAACGCCTTAGTTTGCTGACATTGTTAACTTTCTAGTTGCTGGTGTTTTTCCCGCAGTACAAGTAGATCCAAGATCCACAAACTCGAGTGATTCCAAGTACTATGTGTGGGATGATCCGTACCTTTGGAAGTTTTGCAGTGATCAGGTAATTCGGAGGTGTGTCCCGGAATATGAGATCGAGTCCATCTTGCACTTTTCTCATGCCTCTCAAGTAGGGGGACACTTTGGACCACAGAGGGGCGGCGAGGAAATTCCTAGATTCTCGGGTTCTCTTGGCCCACCAATTTTAGAGATGCCTATGAGGTCTACAGGACTTGTAAGGAGTGTCAAACAAAGAGGCACTTGCCATCAATCGTAGGAGTGAAATGCCTCAGCAGCCCATGCTTTTCTGTGAGGTTTTTGATGTGTGGGGAATCGACTTTATGGGTCCTTTCCCTGCATCTTTTGGTTTTCTATACATTCTTTTGGATGTTGACTATGTTTCAAAGTGGGTGGAAGCTATCACCACTAGGACTAACGATGCTAAAGTTGTTTCAAAATTTGTTAGGTCCAATATTTTTTGCAGGTTTGGCATACCTCGGGCTATCATCAGTGACCAGGGCACTCACTTCTGCAACCGCACCATGGAAGCTCTACTCCGAAAGTATGGAGTTGTGCATAGAGTCTCCACTGCTTACCATCCCCAGACCAATGGCCAGGCTGAGATATCAAACAGGGAGATCAAGCAGATCTTAGAGAAAATGGTGCAGCCGAATAGAAAGGACTGGAGCCGCCGTCTAGAAGACGCACTATGGGCTCAGAGGACCGATTTCAAGACGTCAATAGGGATGTCCTCCTTTAGGCTTGTATTTGGTAAGGCATGTCATCTCCCTGTGGAAGTTGAGCACCGTGCATATTGGGCAGTCAAGTGTTGTACCTTGGAAATGAAAAAAGCTAGTATTGAAAGAAAACTCCGGTTACAACAGCTTGAGGAGCTTAGGCTAGAAGCCTATGAAAGCTCCCGGATTTATAAGGAGATAACAAAACATTTTCATGATAGGATGATTGCTAGGAAAGAATTTTCTGTGGGCCAGCAGGTCTTACTGTTTAACTCCCGCCTGAAAATGGTGGCTGGGAAACTTAGGTCCAAGTGGATTGGCCCATTTGTTGTTACTAATGTTTTTCCTTATGGTGTAGTAGAGATTAAAGATGCAGGTAGCAACAAGTCCTTCAAGGTTAACGGGTAGAGGCTGAAGCCATTCCAGGGTGTGGCTGCTGGTGTTCCTGACGATGCTACTGTTGAGGAGCTCTCCTTGGAAGCTCCCACCTACACTGTCACTTGATCAGGGAGCACCCCTTCCTTTCCCTCACTCTGATTTTATAGTTATGTTGTTTCATTGGGGACAATGTATGTTTTAAGTGTCGGGGAGGGAACTAATTGTAGCTTTGTTTTGTGTTTGGTTGGTCTTGTTTTTTCTTTTAGCTCTTGAATAAATTGTGTGAGTCTTTGGTCGGTGAGCTTGATTGATTTTGATTGATTTGGCACAGATTGCTTGCATGATTTATGTGATGATTCCCCCTAGGTTTTGAAAAATTGAAAATTTGATCCCCACTTGAAAAATTGAAAACTGAACTTTGAGATATTTTGATATGATTGCATGATTTATGATAAGTTTGGGGTGAAGGGAAGCACACACTAGGGATAGAATCTCGGTCAAACAATTTGCAAAAATGTCCAGGTGAGGATTTGAGCCTCCAACATGTTTTTAACTGTGTGAAATCACTTTTAAGTTGCACTTTCCTGAATTTGCTTGAATCTCTTCTTGGTTTGCATGTTTATGTGTTTGCTTCAGATGATTTAGGCATTTTCTTTGTAAATAACCACTTGGCCTAAATTAACCATCCCCAATGCATGTTTCCTAGTTAGCCCCATTGAGGCTGATTAGCCTGTTAATTCTTGATGACCTGATGTTATGAGCCTAAAATCTGAAAAAAACCATGTTAACCCAATCTTAGGACTAGGAGAGTATGGAATCTTAGCAAGAGAATGGTTGCAAGAAACTAAGTTTGGGGTGGCTACAAGGATGTGACATGTCATTCTGGATTGAGAAAAAGAAAAAAAATAATAAAAAGGTTGGAGCCAAAGGCAAGAAAAAAAAAAGAAAAAAAAAGAATGAAAAAAAGAAATAAAAAGTACAAAAATTTCAAAAAGGATATTGAAACAAAAGAGGATGTAGTCACCCAAAGTAAAAGAAGAATGAGAAAAGGAACTTGAGTGGAATTTCAATGTTTTGAAGTGTTTCATGCTCTCTTAGTTCCTAGGGACTTAAGCCCAAGACCTTTGTATATCCTACCCTTAGCCAGGTCCCATTATAACCTTAAAAGACCTTTTGATGTTGCATGCATGTTTTCTGTGGGAATCATTTGGAGATGAAAATCAAATTTATGGGAAGTTCTTTTGAAAGGTGAATTGAGTGAAATGTTGTTAGCCTAGACAAACTGAGCGATTGAGTGAAACACTAAATGCCCTTGTGAGGAAGGCGATTGTTTGAATTTGGTGATCTACCTCTTGTGTGTAACTTGGATCCCTTGCTTAGATTAATGATTGTTTGAATGATGAAATTCTCAAATGTTCAGAATAAATGCATGTGGGGATTACTTTGTTTGAAAGGGGGGAACATTGAAGAAAACTGTTTTGATGAAATTGCTTGAATTTGTGCAAAGTTGATTGAATCCCTTAAGCTTGCCATGTCTTGAGTCTTTTTGATTTTTGAGTTGTAGTTTTCTTGGGGACAAGCAAGTTTAAGTTTGGGGTATTTTGATAAGCCTCTGGCTCATCTAGTTTTATGGCTAGTATGACCAGGGTTTTGTGCTAATTATATCTCATTTTCACCCAAATTAGATTAGATTGTCCTCAAGCAAGGTTTTGAGTCTCTAAAGTAGTTTTAGGTTAATTTAGACAGTTTTGAGTCAAATAAAGCACTTATGGTTATTTTATTGTTTTCAGGTTAACTTAGAAGTTAAGGGAATAAAGAAGCAGGGGAAATTTCAATCCTGGAGGTGTTCGCCTAGCTAGAGTCTTCTCACAACGCGAACCTGAAAGCCAGTTGAACAGCAGAATGTCATCCTCTCTGGTTCGCCCCGCGAACAACATCTCGCCTCGCGACCCTGAAGGCTGACTGTTCCAGAAAAATGCAAGATTTCTGTGTCGCCTCGCGAATCCATCTCTTCGCCACGCGAGCCTGGAAGTCAGAAAGCATCACGGTTAGACTCTTCAACTCCTCACCACGCGAGCAGTACTTCGCCCCGCGAGAAGACCAAACGTTGCAGACTCTTCATAATATTCGCCTCGCGAGTGAGGGTTCGCCTCGCGAGTAGGCGCAGTTCCTGAAAGATATAAATGGCTGTTCTGGGGAGATTAGAGGGACTTTTGATTCTCCACTATTTTTTTTTTTTTATAGAATTTCTGGTTGTGTTTCATTTTGATGGAGAACTAAATTCCTTGGATTAGTCTAGTGTAATTGATTTCCACCACACTTGAGGTTTTGTAATTCCTGTTTTGTATGCTTTTTCCTTTTCAATACTATGCTATATATTTCTGTTTGTTTAATTCAGGAGTGTATAGTTTTGTGTTGATTTATTTCGGTGATGTTATGTTCCTATATTGAATCGCGTTTGTTTAATTCGCGGGTGTTCGTTCATGTTCGTTTAGTTCATGAGGGCTTAACCCCGTTTGTTTAATTCGGGAATAGGAACATATATCTCGTAGTAGCGATTTCGTTTGTTAATTGTTTCTACAACCGAAAGGGGATTAGAATCTGCTTAGGGCTTGGAATTTACATGAACCGATGATAGTTGGGAAATCGAGAACAGTAGATTAATCGTCTTTAGCTTATTTGACAATCCTTTAAACTGCCTTGTTTTTATTGCTCTGTGTTTCCTTAATTGTTTTCTTATTTGCATTCAAATCCAAACCCCCCCAAAAAAACTGATTTTTGTGGTAAATAACAAGTCAAGAGTCCTTGTGAGACGATATCCGAGTTGTCGCTTCCTAAACTACATTTTTACAAACCGCTCGCTTTTTGGCGCGTGCGCGACAGCGCGACCAGTATACCAGATGACACCGAGCTTAGGAAGTTGATCTTAGAGGAGGCTCATAGGAGTAAGCTGAGTTTACACCCAGGAGCCACGAAGATGTATCAAGATCTCAAGAAGTTATACTGGTGGTATGGAATGAAAAGGGACGAAATTTAATATGTCACTTCTTGTCTGATATGTCAAAAGGCTAAGATTGAACACCAGAGGCCAGCAGGAATGTTACTGACCGCGCTGTCGCCACGCGCCAAAAAGAACGAGCGATTACAAAATAATGCAGTATAGTGCGACAACTCGGATCGTCTCTCAAGGACTCTTTAGGTGTTGTTATTATTAACAGAAAATTAGTAAAAGTTAGAAATGGGGGTTTTGAGATTGGAAACTAAATTAAAGAAGTAAAACAGAAAACAAAGCAAGAAAATAGAGCAGTTACCAAATAAGCTAAAGCGATTAACCTACTGCTTTTGGTTTCCCACTATCATTGGTTCATGCAAATCCTAAGCAGATACTAATCCCCTCCCGGTTGTAGCAATAGTTAACAAACGAAACCACTACTACGGATGTATGTTCCTATTCCCGAATTAAACAAACGGGGTTAAGCCCTTCGTGAACTAAACGAACACGAAACGAACACACGCGAATTAAACAAACGCGATTAAGTATAAGAACATGCATCACCGAAATGAATCAATACAATACTATACATTCCTGAATTAAACAAACAGAGACGTATAGCATCATATTGAACAGAGAAAAGTAAGTGAAAACAGGAAATACAAGAACCTCAAGTGTTAACAAAACCAATTACAGTAGATTAATCTAGGAGACTAATTCTCCATTACAAAAGGAAAACAAAACATATCTAAAAAGAAGACAAACTACTACTACTGCCTAGGAACTAGCCAAAACTGGCTAATTCTGACTATCCTTTCATTTCTGCCTAAGACTGCTTATATAGACGTTTCTGGAGTCAGAGTACTCGCGAGGCGAATCACTGCTCGCGAGGCGAATTACATGAAAGGTCTGCAACTCTTGGTCTTCTCGCGAGGCGAGCACATCCTTCGCGAGGCGAACTCTTCAGCCTTCCAACTCAGTTACGCCCGTGGCATTCAACACGCCCAAACCGTGATGGCTTCTGATCTTCCAAGACTCGCGAGGCGAAGGATTGCTCGCGGGGCGAACTCTTCAACTTCAGAATTGCCACGGCTGTGATCTTCAACACGGGCAAGCCGTGATCGTCTCTGACTTTTTCATGGTTGCAATACTCGCGGGGCGAGAGATTATTCGCGGGGCGAGTGGCTCCAGATTTATTTTATTTTATTAACCTGAAAAAAACAGAAAATAAAAGTAAATACTTTATTCACTCTAAATCAACTAAATTAACATAAAAACAATTTACAGACTCAAAATACTACTTAAGGACAATCAAGTCTAATTTGGGTAAAAATGATATAAAATTAGCACAAAGCCAGGGTCTTTACTAGTTATAAAACCAGTCAAACAGAGGTTCATCAAAATACCCCAAACTTAAACTTTGCTTGTCCCCAAGCAAACTACACTAAAAAACTTAAAAACTTAAAAAGACTCAAGACCTGGCAAGCTCAAAAGATTCAATCAACTTTCGCACAGATTTCAAGCAATTTATCAAAATATTTTTCAATGTTCCCCCCTTTCAAACAAAACAATCCCCACATGCATTTATTCTAAACAGTTGAGAATTTCATCATTCAAACAATCATTAATCTAAGCAGGGGATCTAAGTTACACACAAGAAGGAGATCACCAAATTCAAACAACTGCCTTCCTCACAAGGGAAATTTGTGTTCACTCAATCGCTCAGTTTGTGTCAGGCTATCAACATTTCACTCAGTTTCACTTTTAAGAGCACTTCCCATAAATTTGGTTTTCATCTCAAAATGATTTCCACAGAAAACATGCAAGCAACATCAAAAGGACTTTTATGGGTTGTAATGGGGCCTGGCTAAGGGTAGGATATACAAAGGAACTAGGCTGAAGACCCTAGGAACTAAGAGAGCATGAACATTATTTACAATTTGAATTTAACTCAAGTTCCTTTTTCATTTTTCATTTTGCTTTGGGTGACTACAACCTTTTTATTTCTTTTTGGCATTTTTTTCACTTTTATTTTTTTCTGTTTTTTTTCTTTTTTTTTTTTCAACTTTTTTTTTATTTATTTTTTTTATTTTTACACTTTTCTTTTTTTCTTTTTTTTTCTTTTTCCTAATCCCAAACAACACATTGCACCTTGCAGCCACCCCAAACTTTAGTTTCTTGCACCCATTCTAAGATTACATGCTCTCCTAATCCTAAGATCGGGTTAACATGGTTTTCCAGATTTTTGGGCTTATAACATTAGGTTATCAAGAATTAAAGGCTAATAGGCTCAATGGGGCTAACTAGGGAACATGCATTAGGAATTGGTTATTTTAGGCCAAGTAGCTATTTACAAAGAAAATGCCTAAATCATTTGAAGCAAACATATAATCATGCAAACCAAAAAGAGATTCAATCAAATCCAGGGAAGTGCAACTTAAAAAGTGATTTTCACACAGTTTAAAACATGTTGGAGGCTCAAAACCTCACCTGGACATTTATGCAATTTGTTTGACAGAGATTCTATCCCTAGTGTGTGCTTCCTATCACCCCAAACTTATCATAAATCATGCCATCATAACAAAATCTCACAGTTCAGTTTTCAATCATATGGGGATCATTTTTCAAAAAAATTTCAAATCCTAGGGGTAAACAGTCAATACATATCATGCAATCATCTATGCAAAAATTAATCAAATCCAATAAACTTGCCAATACTAGACTTAACACAACTCCTGAGCTTCTCAAATTATTCAGGAGCTTTATTGGAAACAAAACAGAAATAAAGCAAAGAAAAGAAAATTAAAAAGAAGCAAGGGTAAGAAAAACTCATTGAAGGGCGGTTCCACCAGGATCCCACTGCTTGTAGCATAAGGCCCACATGGTGGCCAAAGGGCTGAAATTCATTCCATGCCTCCCTAACTTGCAGCTTTGATGCGGAGGTGAGCACTTGACAACCATGATAACTCCACCCAGTGCGGCGGACTTCTCACTACCTCTGGGGTCACAGATGACCTCCTTTTCAACAAAATCTCCCCAATAGAATCGGGGTTCAACCACTTGGACAGGCCAGGGTGCAGAATCCAAGGGTACAAAATCCAGAGCTGGTTCCTCAGGGGAAAATGGCAAACAGTTAGAAATGGTTATCGGTGCTGCTTCCTTTTCTGCAATGTCTCCATCCACTGCATTAACAAATTTTTCACCTGCTATACACGCAGAAATTTCAGCACACACCAAACAAAGGTTAGAGTTAGTACATATATTACAAGAAAATGAATCAGAAAAATCTACAATGTCTGGAAATTCTGCAATTAGTTCATCATCCACCCCTCTACTCTCAACACGTGCATCTAAGACCAAAGAGTCTTCTTTATCCTCAAGCACGGTGGCGCAAATGTTCTCCTGATCCATATGGATGCTTTGCTTAACATACCTTTCAAAATAGCAATCTACACACAAAGCATTGCCATCACAATAACAATCATCAGGGGATTCAACACACAATTCAGTAACAGAAGTATCAGTATCAGACTCATCCTCAGAGGTATTTTCAAGAATAAATTGTGCCTCTGTAGGTTCTTCAATGGGCTGTGGAGCTAGCATTGCAGCTGAGTTGGTGGTAACTTGATCAATTAGAGCCCACAACTTTTGAGATTCAGCTTGGTCCCTCTTTTGGGCTTCAAGATTACTTGCCTCCATTGCCTCCATCCTCTGTTGAAATTCAAGATTGTATGCTTCCGTTTGTGCAGCCATTTGTTGTAGCATTTCTTCCAAACTGAGTTGGGCTAGTGTAGGGTCAGGCTGGTATTGCTGGCTTACTGCCATCCGTTGATTGTTCTCTTCCATTTGTTGTATCATAGAAGCAATCTCATCCAAGGTGCTCTGTGAAGGTTCGGAAAGTGCAGAGGTAGTCACTTGGCTAGGATAGTATGGTGGTGGCTCACTAAAATTAGGATAATACATGCAAGGTGGTGGTTCATAATAAACATTAGGCAAATACCCATACATGTAATTATCCATGGGGAAAATTAAAATTTACAGACCAGACAAAGCAGACAAAACTAATTAGCAAAGCAAAAAGTTTTTTTTTTTTTTTTTTTTTTTTTTAACTTTCTGCTAATAACATCAAACAAGAGTCCCCGGCAACGGCGCCAATTTTTGACCGCGCTGTCGCCACGCGCCAAAAAGAACGAGCGATTACAAAATAATGCAGTATAGTGCGAAAACTCGGATCGTCTCTCAAGGACTCTTTAGGTGTTGTTATTATTAACAGAAAATTAGTAAAAGTTAGAAATGGGGGTTTTGAGATTGGAAACTAAATTAAAGAAGTAAAACAGAAAACAAAGCAAGAAAATAGAGCAGTTACCAAATAAGCTAAAGCGATTAAGCTACTGCTTTTGGTTTCCCACTATCATTGGTTCATGCAAATCCTAAGCAGATACTAATCCCCTCCCGGTTGTAGCAATAGTTAACAAACGAAACCACTACTACGGATGTATGTTCCTATTCCCGAATTAAACAAACGGGGTTAAGCCCTTCGTGAACTAAACGAACACGAAACGAACACACGCGAATTAAACAAACGCGATTAAGTATAAGAACATAGCATCACCGAAATGAATCAATACAATACTATACATTCCTGAATTAAACAAACAGAGACGTATAGCATCATATTGAACAGAGAAAAGTAAGTGAAAACAGGAAATACAAGAACCTCAAGTGTTAACAAAACCAATTACAGTAGATTAATCTAGGAGACTAATTCTCCATTACAAAAGGAAAACAAAACATATCTAAAAAGAAGACAAACTACTACTACTGCCTAGGAACTAGCCAAAACTGGCTAATTCTGACTATCCTTTCATTTCTGCCTAAGACTGCTTATATAGACGTTTCTGGAGTCAGAGTACTCGCGAGGCGAATCACTGCTCGCGAGGCGAATTACATGAAAGGTCTGCAACTCTTGGTCTTCTCGCGAGGCGAGCACATCCTTCGCGAGGCGAACTCTTCAGCTTCCAACTGTTACGCCCGTGGCATTCAACACGCCCAAACCGTGATGGCTTCTGATCTTCCAAGACTCGCGAGGCGAAGGATTGCTCGCGGGGCGAACTCTTCAACTTCAGAATTGCCACGGCTGTGATCTTCAACACGGGCAAGCCGTGATCGTCTCTGACTTTTTCATGGTTGCAATACTCGCGGGGCGAGAGATTATTCGCGGGGCGAGTGGCTCCAGATTTATTTTATTTTATTAACCTGAAAAAAACAGAAAATAAAAGTAAATACTTTATTCACTCTAAATCAACTAAATTAACATAAAAACAATTTACAGACTCAAAATACTACTTAAGGACAATCAAGTCTAATTTGGGTAAAAATGATATAAAATTAGCACAAAGCCAGGGTCTTTACTAGTTATAAAACCAGTCAAACAGAGGTTCATCAGTTACAATCATTGGATATCCCAAAATGGAAGTGGGATGGTATTTCAATGGACTTTGTGACCAGCTTACCAAGGACTCGAAAGGGACATGAGGCTATATGGGTAATTATGGATCGACTGACCAAGTCAGCTCACTTTTTACCTATCAGCATGAAGTACCCGATGAAAAGGTTGACTTAGTTGTACATCAACGAGATTGTCAGGTTGCACGGTATACCCTCGAGTATCATTTCGGATCGTGATCCAAGGTTTACGTCAGAATTTTGGAAAGGACTACAAAACTCTTTGGGAACAAAAATCAAATTGAGTTATGCGTACCATCCACAAACTGACGGACAGTCAGAGAGGACAATCCAATCACTCGATGATTTACTAAGAGTGTGCGTAATGGAAGACACTGGGAGCTGGGACGAGTTCCTACCGTTGATAGAATTCACCTACAACAACAGTTTTCATTCAAATATAAGGATGGCACCCTATGAGGCTTTGTCTGGTCGACGATGCTGAACACCTTTGTGTTGGTACCAGGATGGTGAGAGTTTGCTGTTAGGACCAGAGATCGTACAACAAACGACCGAGAAGGTGAAGATGATCCAAGAGAAAATGCGGACTCCCAAAGTCGACAGAAAAGTTACGCTGACAAGAGACGACGACCTCTTGAGTTTGAGGAAGGCGAGCATGTGTTCTTGAGAGTCACACCAACTACTGGGATTGGCAGAGTGATAAAATCTAGAAATCCTACTCCCAAATTCATTGGACCCTACCAAATTCTTCGTCACGTAGGTCCAGTAGCATACAAAATATTTGTACCTCCTTTTCTTTCCAACATCCATGATGTTTTTCATGTCTCTCAGTTGAGAAAGTATATTCTTGATCCATCACATATTATTAAACCTGATAAAGTACAATTAAAAGAGAACATGTCTTTTGATACTTCGTCGATACGAATCGCGGATAGGATGATGGAGCAGCTCAGAGGTAAACAAATTCCTTTAGTGAAAGTCATCTGGAACGAGACAACCGGAGAAGCTACATGGGAAGCGTAGGACAAGATGAAATTGCAATACCCTGAGTTATTTCATGGTGCGTAATTTCGAGGACGAAATTCGTTTTAGAGGGGAAGTTTTGTAACACCCTGTTTTCCCTACGTTTTCTGTAGCAGTAAATACATATTTAAATGTGTTTATTTTAGATTAAACTCGGTATGATTTTAATTAAACTAAAATCATTTTCTTGTGTTTTTATATCATATGAAGTCACGGTAAAATTTTCAGTTGAAAATTCAGACGGAAGCCGGCCTACGTTTTCACTACCGGTACAAGTTTACTGTGTAGAAAACCTAATTTTGATCTGTGAACGAAACAATTAGTATTTTTATTATGTTTCCTTCAACCTTGGTTATTTTGAAAATTTTCGTGCAAAAAAATAAAATAAAATATTTTATTCGGCCAAAACGTCGGAAAGATTACGATCGGAAATGCAACCGGGTATCAAATGGAGTAGATTATGGACCATAAAAGAAGTAAGGAGACATGTTGGAAAGGGCTATGACACACTCTAAAAGTACCATCATCACACTTTTCAAATTATAATACTATTCTAATCCAAAAGTCTTTTCTCTCTCCTCTTCCATCCAATCAAGCATTAAACCACCAAGCTTGCTCAACAAGCTCTCCTTCTCACTCCCTTAGCCGTGCAACTCTCCTCCCTCTCCCTATATATACCCCTTTCATTTTCACTTCATCATCTTCCTCCTTCAACCTCCATTAAAGTTCATCTTCTTCCTTTCTTTTTAAAGTTCAAGCTCTTAAAGCTTTAGTTTTTATTCATCTTTTCTACTTAAGCTCTTCGTTAAAGTTCTTCCTTATACTAAGGGTAATGCTATCATATGAATATTTTTGCAAGTTTCATCTTTTATTTCTTAGTTTACTTTATGTGTTCTTTATATGCTTTAAACTTCTAAAATCTCTCTAAAATGGTAGAAAACTCCTTTTTGAGTTGAAACCACTTTCTATAGTCTTGTATTAACTTATATTTTCACATACTAAGAGGTTGTGTAAAACAAAAATCTCTATCCATATCTTCCAATGAAGGCCGAATGGTTGCATTTGTGACCTAGGAAGTTTTTGTTTCAACTTTTGGAATATGATCATGTGTTTGAGTTTCTAACTATCCCTTGATCTTGAATCTATAAATCTTGGAAGTTTTGATAGCTTGTTCCTATGATGGCCGAAAAATATGAATAAGTAGGCCTAGGATACTATGTTTCAACTTTTCATATATTGATCATGGATTTAGAACTCTTAATAACTTGTATATTTGATGTTGTTAAAGCTAGTATGTGTTACTTTCATTTTTCCAATAAGATCATGGACTTGAGCTCCATAAGATATTTGGATGCCAAATCTAAGAGATTGGAAAGTTTAAGGATTTATAACTTGTTTATTTTATGTTGTTAAAGGTAGTATGTGTTACTTTCATTTTTCTAAGATGATCATGGACTTGAGCTCCATAAGATATTTGGATGCTAATTCTAAGAGATTGGAAAGTTAAGGATTTATAACTTGTTTATTTTATGTTATTAAAGCTAGTATGTGTTATTTTCATTTTTCCAAAATGACCATGGTTTTGAGCTCCTTAACACATATGGATGCTAAACCCAAGAGATTGGAAAGTTTAGTGAATGCTAGCCTATTTTACTAGTCTTGGCCGAATGCCCTATGTTGTTAACTTAGTGGAATTATAATTCAACTTTGTTAAAAGATCATTGTTTATGAACTCCTAACACTTAAGGATCATAAATTCATGAGTTGTATAATTTTTGGGAATCTCTAACCCTAAGAACTAGTCTTGGCCGAACCTATACCTTATGGTTTAGTGTTCATAACATTAGACTTCCATTGCGGAGGGAACGAGTACGGTCGTGACTTACCTCGTCGAGCATATAATCTTCTTACCTTCACAGAAAGTAAGAGGGGATTGCCTAGGGATATTCAATGACTATATGCATGTGTGTATGTGTTTACTTGAGTGATTTTAATATTATTGTGATATGGAGCCAATACTTGAATAACTTGTTTACTTGAAATATTGTGGTTATTACTTGAAGTTGACCATTACTTGCTTTAATGTGTTATGAATTATCTATATATGTGATGAATTGTCGTTAACTGTGATATGTTTTTTGAGAATATATTACTATTGATTGAAGTTTGAGAAGCCGGACTTGAGTCTGTGCACAATGATTATAAAGGATTAAAAGCTTTAATAAGCCTTGAATATAACTTTGAAAGTATTGGTTTCGGTTATAAAAGTTCCTTGTTTAAAATGCTTACTTCAAGAAAATGATATTCTTATTTTCAAAAGAAACGTTGAAGTGTTTTTAAGACAATAAAAACTACCTTTTTATGATCCAAAGTTGGTACGAGAGAAAACCTTTTCGAACTATGTGTTTTATGAAGGAAAACCCCTTTGAAAATAGTTGACTTTATTTCATCAAGGATTTCAAAAGCAAACGAATTTCCTAAATGTTTTATAGAAGAATTTGTAAAGGAAAAGATTTTCTCCTAAATGACTTAGAAACATTTCGGTTACTTGGATAAGTGACCGAGGTTTTGTTTTGGTTTTTGATTTTCACTGAGCGAAAAGTAAGCACATGTGAAAGAGAATACTAGTTCGCGAGACATCGCCTCTAGTATTCAATTTACGCACGTGATCTAGGATCCTTGTCAAGAATTATGGACCAAGGGTCCTAATCGTGATATTATGGGCTAGGAGTCCTAATTTTGGAATTGAGGACTGTGTGTCCTAATTTCGTTGTAATGGGCTATGAGTCCTTATCATGTTGAAATAAAACATGGATAAAACTATAATTGTTTCTACGACCACAACCTTGGGTTGCGGTCACGATCTAAGGTGTTGTGATTGAACACTCGGACTGTGCGTCCCGTGTTATTAATTTTTAAGTCATAGAAATTGTGAATAGTTGTTAGCTTTGGGCTTCGACAAACGAAAAGAGAGAGCACAAAGAAAAGACTTGTGAATAAAAAGTCTTTTAGTCATAAGCATTTCCCTTTAGCGACGTGCTTGAGTTATCCGAATACCCGCTTAAGATGTGGTATTCGATGAGGTATACATCCGAATGGTCGTTATAAGGGATTCGTGATGATGTCGATCCGGTGCATGAGGTGATGGAGACAACTTGCCAAACGGGCGTATGAGCCCGATCAACTCATTCTTTCTTAATGATAAAACGGTACTGGAATATCATGAGATTAAGATTAGAGCCTGATGATTGAAGTGTCGTGCATTATCTTTATAAAATTGATTGATTTGGGTATGAGACCCACTGAGATAATACTTATTGTTTACCTATGAGTAATGTTTAAAAATGTTAATATGTCAAGGTGTTGTATGTATCATGTGTATGGTTGTTGTGCGATATATCCGGTGTCGGTATCTCACTCTTTCATTTCTACTTGTTATTCTCTCTTCCTTTTGGTATCGCCGCATATACACGAGTCCAGATGGATCCCAATATACCGCTGGTGCCGACAACAACGAAGAGTGAGGTCTTCGACGATGCAGGGGATGCTGGGGCTTGGCAGATACACCAAGGGCCGACATCTGCCACATACCATGGAGCCATCACCACGACCGATCTAAATGCTGACGGAGGGCGGTGACGTTATAGATCCATTACCCGAGGTCTCGTCTCGTGGGAGCCCTTGTGGAGACCCTGCTTGCAGCCAGTGTCAGTAACCAGTTTGGAGTATTTTGTGGATTATCTTCCATCATCCGACTTTTAGAGTTATCTTTTGGATGTGGTTACGGACCCTCTTTCCCTGTGTCTTACTTACTCTCTGTTAAGTTGTAACTCCTAGATGTCTAAATCTGTTTCAATGGCCATTGATAAGGAACTACCTTATGTACTGAAACTTGGTTTTCATTGGGACATGTTATATATATATATATATATATATATATATATATATATATATATATATATATATATATATATATGTTGTCTTCAATTCATGTTCTGAGTGTTCATCACCTTTAACTTCTTTCATCTCAAAAAAAATTAACTACCATTTTTAGTGTACTCATCCATCGAGAAAATGATACTTTCATAAAGTAACCAGCATTGTAAATCAGAAATATTTCCGCAATTAGGTCACCATGTGACGCCGGGTTTAGGGTGTCACACCGTGAAGTAGGAAAAGTGTTTAGTAATAAACCTCTTGTTGGTGATAAGAGTACAATATGCTTTGCTTAATGATTTGAATCATACCAGAGACTTTACAGGGAGCTTTATCCGGATTTCCTCTATCAATCCTTCTTGAAGGTCCTTGCTTGCCATTCTTTATGTACTGGGAACTGAATAAAAACAAAGGTTTATCTTTATCATGGGGGAAGTTACTAAGGGGGACAATGGATACAAATATATACACAAATAACATGCATAAAATAATAATAATAATAATAAAAACTGATATTACCATTAAAGAATACAAATAATAATTTTAATCTTTTTTATTTTTTATTGTTTTTATAATTTAATTACCTTTAACATCAGTTTTTTAACATCGATTTTAACAAAACCGATGTGAAATAGGAGGCGGTGGCATTTTTGAAATTAAACTGAAATATTTTAACATCGATTATAGGATAAACCGATGTTATAAAATATTTAACATCGGTTTTAAAAAAACCGATGTGGAAAAGTGAAACCGAAAAAAAAAATTATTAGACATAAGATTAGACATCGGTTTTGAATAACCGATGTGGAAAAGGGAAACAAATTATAAATTTTTTTTAATCAGCCGTAAGATTACACATCGATTTTCAACTAACCGATGTAGTAAATTAAAAAAATTAAATTTTAAAATAAATTGTAAGTTTCTACATCGGTTATTTGAAAACCGATGTGAAATATCACTAACCACAACGGTTTTTTTAAAACGATGTGTAATAACCTAAGTTTCTATTTTCATTCCCTCCTACTCTTCGCGCTGTCTTCCATTCCATTTGTTTTTCATTCCTTTGTCACTGCTTCTCCATCTCTCTCACTGCTCTCACTCTAAGTCACATTGCAAAGAGAACCACCTCTTTCGGCTACCACTGGAGGACCATCGAGGGAGCTCTCTTCGACCTCTCTATCTCTCTCTCAGGTAAGCTCTCCCTCTCACAACTATAATGATTTCCCTTTCCCCTTAACTCTCTGCAAATCCCTAATCGTAGACAAAGAAGAAGACCACTGCGAGCCTTCATTTTCTGCTTCGGAAGAGGGTGAAGAGAACCACTAAGAACCACTGAGAACAGCCATCCGCAAGCTACCCTCCTCCTCCCTCAGGTATGCGTCTCTCTCTCTCTCTCTCTCTCTCTCTCTCTCTCTTTCTCTCTCTCTCTTCCTTTAGGGTTACTACTTTTTGAGCATTATGTGAAAGGAGGGTTATGGAAATTTCACAGTGGAGGAGTTGCATTGTGTGTTAACAGAGAGGTTGTCACTCTATCTAGTAACCTACATTTCTGAAAACCTCTCCAAAGGGAAAATATTTTGTACTGTAGTTTGGGTAAGGGAAGCTGAGTTTGAATTTGAATTTTTGTCTTTGCATTCTTGTGCATTTTATCGTGTTAAAAATGATTTTTATTTATCATACCATATTTAATTGATGAATCATGAATAAATTGGGAAGACCAAGTTTTTCCACTGAATAGTTTGGTTTGACCAGGTACTATGGTTTGATTATCTTTTTGGAGCTTCAGGTCAAATAAAACAATATATATGCACACACTCATACACACAACATCATTATTGCGTTTAATTGTAACAAGCAGGACCCGTTGGAAAGTTCAGGATTAGTTTCCATTCAATATCGTCAAATAGTTGTTGTTTATATCTCTTACAGCTGCCCTATTATGGCAATTCTTGTCTGTCACTAGTTTTTATTTGGTTCGTAGATGGTTGCTTACTAGTTAGAGGATCAAATGAGATTAATTGTTTGCTTTCTGTTTTTTAGCAATAAGCTTGGTATCTTAATATACTGGAATGTGCTTAACATGGTCCTGCTAATTGCCTATTTTATTCCGTTGATCAGGTATAGACAAGGAAATCATTTGATTGATGTTACTAAGATATTCAACTTGCTCTCCTGGGAAAAGAAACAACGACTTGTCAAACTCTTCTATCTTGTTTTTACCTTTTTCCTCTCTGTGTTTTGGTAAGTGACTTTAAAAAGACCTTATAGTGTCTGTCAATTTTATGGTTTTCATTAGAATTCTTAGATGTTCATTTTGATGCAGGGTGATCTACACTTCATTGGATGATTAATTGTAATTGATTGCTTGTTTTGTGGAGTGCTTGTTGAAAGTAACCCGTGTAGCAAACTCTCAGACCACTGCGACAGAGTTGGTGATTACTTCCATTTGCGAGACACTATCATGGACTACCGTGTACTTTTGGGGTGAGTTGCAGCCTTGTTTTGATTATTGCGCTGTGAGATATCTATATCCATACACTGCAAGAAGCTGCAAGTGTTTATTTTATTTTATTTCGAAGAAAAGGTCCAATTTGGGCTAAAAAAAACCATTGGGGTATGTTTTTGGTCATAAAAAAAACAATTATTCATTATTCATTAAGTCTATCCAATTAATCAACACTGAGATATGTTAGCCTCCAATTAATCTTTTATATAATTTTGATGTCTTTGATTTTATTGTCAATGTTCACCACGTTCTTATGCTTATGAATATATGATTGTTACCATGCAAAGTTGCGCCTTTGGCACTTGAGGTTGAATCAGGTGGAGTTGTTTTCTAGATACTACTCAAAGATATGAGTTTGTTCATGTTCTTCTCCAAATGCTTTTACCCTTTATGCTTCCTTGTAGAATGAGACACCCCGTTGTACCCTATCGTATTATTACATTAAAACCTTAATATTTATTTATTTAATCTCACGCTTACTGTTGAAAATACGTAAAAATTAAAAATTAATTAATAATCATATCACTTCTACAAATATAAAACACACCAAAGTTGTAATATATAATTACACACATGCTTATTTATTACAAAACCAAAACATTGTTAAGGGTACCCTCTCGTAGGATCCCTCACAGGTATAAACTTCACTACAGATATACTAAGCGGAAATATAAATACTCCTTAGACACCCTGGCCATAATGTCTATACTCTAATCGCCATGAATCACAGCTCGACCTCCAGCATCTGGTTCGTAAGGAGTTCCATCTAACTCCTCAGCAATTGGTTCCTCCATCGGGTCTTCTCGTACGATCACATCAGAAATAAAATACAACACGCAGAAAGATATAGGGAATAAGAAATAGTTCTATCATCAAAAAGTGGAAAAGATTCATAGTATATCATACAATAAATGTCAGAGACAAGCAACACACATAACTAACAAATCATCCTCAAATTATGATATTGTCCTCTACCCTCTGCTCATGTAGTCTAGGCAATTATACTATCATAATTGTCTCTATTCCTTTCACATTCGTTAGTAGTCCAGGGTAGTCCGATGCAAAGAACTCAGCATAGTACACTTCTATCTTTCGATTGGATAAGACTCAACATAGCGCCCTTCTATCTTTCGATAGGATAAGACTCAGCATAGTACCCTTCTATCTTTCGATAGGATAAGACTCAACATAGTGCCCTTCTATCTTTCGATAGGATAGGATTCAGTATAGTGCACTTCTATCTTTCGATAGGATAGGATCCGGTTTAGTGCTCTTCTATCTTTTGATAGGTTAGAAACTCAATATAGTGTGCACTTCTATCTTTTGATAGGATAAATCATATCGACGTGTCATGGACTGAAAAAGTATTTGCATCAAAGTCTCTATATGAATCTCACTATCTCAAATCAATAACAACCTTGTACCTCAAGATCCCATCATAACCTCAACTCGCATTCTATGTCACATCTCATCCATTAGATAACTTAATTAAGCTAGGCACCGCTAAGTCAATTCATTCTCTCACCCAAACAATCATCTCCCGAACAACATATATCCTTACTTAAAATCAACTAGGCATAGTATTAAAAACCAGGTAGATCATGCATCACACAATATCGGAAATATTCAAATATCTCAATATCATATAAAGCAATTTATCACAACCAACGCATAATAATCAAATCAAATAAATAACAAAGTCAGACTCTGTCACGGCCAGACCGTGATAGCTATCACGGCCGTGACAGACAACAAACATCCTCAATATCTTAAATATTCAAACACCTAAATAATACGTCACATGCAGATGGAATACCTCAACCAGCGTATCACGTTAAATTTGATAACATAAAATCAAACATCCTCAAATACTTAAAATCAACTTAATGTCGATAAACCTACATTCCCCGAATCACCATTGGTTTTACAGAAAAGGTTTCCAATGGGATTTTGGTCTTGTCGATTACTCGACTACTAGTAGGGTTTAGGTCGCCCCTACACAATTATCATATAATCTACTACTTATCGATTCCGACAATAGGTTGATTCTTTTCCCCACATGAGCTAGCACCGGAAATACGTACACGACGATCCTCGTTATCCCGGCACGAGTTAACACAACCACCTTCAACCAAACAACATAATTATAATTAATCAACTAACAACCATCTATGACACTTTAGGGCTAGGTTCGGTCAAGACTTAGAAAATAGGTTTAAGGTTATCTTCTTAATGCCATCTTTTGGATCTAGTTACTAGAGTCTTAACTAACATAGATTACTTATTACAATACTAAAATTTGAAACAAAATCCTCTAACCTTTAGGGTTAGGGTTTCGGCCAAGGGTTGACTTTTAGGGTTCAAAATCCTTAAAATTCCTAATCATGATTAAGTCATAGATTAATGATCCTCGATTAACCTAAATCATGGATTAGTGACTAAACAACTAAAGTTGAAACTCAAAACTTCCTATCTCTTTTATACAAGGATTTGGTCTCAACATGTTCATAGGGTTAGGGTTCTTAGTTCAATAAACCAACTTGGATTTATTAAGCATACATACTAATAGCTTGATTAACAAGATCATTAATGAAAACCATGAACAAAAACTCTACCAAACCTACTTTGATAGATTCGGCCAAGTCTAGGTTTTTAGGAAAGAAATTTTTGATTACATCATGCTCTTAGATTTAGATAATATGCATGATATCAAGAAGATAGAAAGTAGTTTCATCATCATTAGATTTTTCTAGAATTTATTATGACTTTTCAAAGTTCTAGGGTTAGAAACTTGAAAATGATGAACACCTATAAAAAAAACTTTGAATCAAGAAACTTGATAAAGAACATAGGAATGATTAAGAATGAAGATTAGGATTTACCTCTTGAAGATCAATGACAAAGGAAATCCAAGAAACTTGCTTCACAAACTTATCACTAAAGAGCTTATGAACTTAGGGTTTTGAACAAAAATGCATTAGAAACTAAATGAAAAGTGAGAGTATGGTATTTATAGATATAGTGGCGCCATCTTGGGAAGGATCTAGAAGTGATGAGTTGTCTTTCTAAAAGGATTAAAATGCAATTACTTCCTAGGGACCAATTTGCAAAGATTCCAAAAGTTTAAGGACTAGTTTGCAAATTGTCAATAAATTGTCATGATGACTTGTTGCCACATTTAATGCAAGATTATCTTGACTATTTTGGGCTGATTTTTGTGTCATAGATATTTTAGGAAAAACCTAGCTTGTTGAAGAAGATTTGTTGAAGAAGATTTTAGAAGCTTGAAGAACAAAGTAGAAGAATGTAGAACATTCTAGAGTTTTATTGACTCATCCAACAACAAATGAGGGCAGCCATCAATCCTTATGGTATTGCGCATGGGCTTGGTAAGTTTGGTCTTAGTTTCATTTTAGTGGGGCCCACTTGAAGATTTAAACATAAATCTTGACTTAGGAAACTTGTATAGTTTCAAATGGGCTTTATGGAACCAATTCATGAACTAGACAATTTGGGCTTCATAGCCACGTCCATTAAGAGATTGGGGACAAGGATTATATCCCAATTCACTTAAAAAAAACTTAGAAACTGACTTAGGAATAAAAGGGTAATTAACAGAAAGTTCAGGGGCTTAAGCGTAAAATTCATAAATTTTCTATTTAACCCTGAAAAACCTTCTAGACTTAAAAATATGATTCATCCCCTTGAATCATCTCAAAATCCTAAGATAAACCCTCTATCGGTTCTGAGAAACTCCGAAATCCCCTCCGTCGTCTACCCGATTACGTGTTTCGCCCGAACAAACATAATTTATTTTATTTTTTCCTGAAATAATTCTAAAAATACAAAATTGTAGGAAATAAAATAATAATCTTAAGTTTTTCGTTCACAAATTAAAATTAGGTCTTTTGAGCAGTAAACTCCATTTATTTAAAATAATTTTCTAATACTCATATAAATATATACCAATAATCGTTCGCATTTCGATTATTTGGAAACAGTGAAAATCGGGGTGTTACATAGAATTTCTCCAGTTTTGTGCTTACAACATGTGTCGTGGTGAAAGAATGAATTATATATATTTTATGGCAGTACATTTATTATTTGTACAATGAAGAATAGAAACAGATTTTGGCCATTGGTTGTTTGACCATTAGCCTAAGAGGCATGTATTGGTTCTAGTGTTAAGTGACAAGAAGCACGGATTTCACTTTATAACATGAAAATCAGATAATCAGCATGCATATTATGTCAAGTGTAAAAAATGTCTAATGCTCGTCTAAATAAAATTTCTAGTAGTTAGATATTTTTGGCCATTGACCTATACACTGAATTACTGACGGAGTTCTTCATACATATCCTATATGACTCATTTTTAAGCATTTCTAACAATTAGCATTTCTACCAATCATTGACGCTGACCAACTTTCTTACTCTATTTGCAGAACAAGAAATTGACAGGTGTTATTTTCCTGGACTGCGGATATGATTTGAGGAGTAGTCATAGGGTTCCTGGTGAGTTTCATTCAGTTACTCAGAAATTTAGTTACAACTTACAAGTGTGTCACCATTAATCAACCATACCATTAAGTTGTAGATCTCTTCAGCTTTGCTATCTTGTATTTTGCCTATTGAAGTTTCAATGACTATTTACAGAATTCTCTCAATTCTATAATTATTAACTCAAGGAAGAGTTTTTAGTTGGCAGGTGTACAAGTGTCTTTGACTCCGTTGCATAGTGCTACTGCCTCTCCTTTGTTCACTTCTCTGTTGTCTTTGCACAATAACAACTCGGGTTGTCTCTCAGAAGGTACGTTTTGACTGAAAAGCTTTCATTGGAGTTTTAATGTATTTTCTTGAAAATTTATTTGATTCTAGAATATGCCCACAATAATTAGTAAAGCCTTAGTTTCCCGTTTGAGATGCAATACTAATGAGCACACGTGTATGTGCTTAATGTACCGCTCATTGTGTTGGATCTTGAATTGTCCAAAGTTGGACAGTTTAGGAAAAAACTTTTTCTTAATTCAGTTAAAATAGTTATTCATTGATTCTAATGTTATATACTTGATGAAAGTTCGGATTGATACATTTCCTTTCGTTCTCCGGGTGCATACTTTATCGTGGTGGATGTCATCACATTCAAGTAGTGTACGTCGGAGACCGAAGGGAAATGCTGTCGAAATTTTGTCGAGTATGAGCATGAGAGTTAATGACTAATTGGTAACCGAATATTGAAAAAGTTTCTTCTTGAATGGGATAGGGCCATACCCTATCATAAGAAGTGGTTGATGAATATGTTGGACTAAGTACGAAGTTATTGGTTTAGTCATGGATCGCGGTTGGATGAATACTAGACGGACAAGTGATGAGTATGAGAATGGAGTGGAAGATTTTCTACAGTTTGCAAAAACAAATGCTTCTGATAGTGGTAACGGAAGGTTTTATTGTCCTTGTGTTAACTGTTTGAATGAGAGACGACTAGAAGCTGAGGAGATACGTGATCATCTTATTTGTGAGGGAATTTGCAAGAGTTATACAACATGGATATGTCATGGTGAATCGTTAGACAGGCCGAGGGTGTCGGATAGAGAGGAAGTTTATGACATGGAAATAGACGATGGACTAGAGGACATGATCCGTGATGTTGGGCAAGAGTCTTTTCGGCGCGCACATGTGTATGATACTTTGTGCAGTGATACGGAAGTGGCTTTGTATCCGGGGTGCACTAATTTCACATGGTTGTCAGCGGTGTTAAGATTTTTCAATGTGAAGGCGAGAAATGGGTGGAGCGATAAAAGCTTTACCGAATTGCTTGAGTTGTTGAAAGACATGCTTCCAGAAGGCAACACATTGCCATCTCGAAACTATGAGGCGAAGAAGATATTGTGTCCGATGGGTATGGAGTATAAGAAAATACACGCTTGCCCCAATGATTGCATATTGTACAGGAAAGAGTTTGAAGAGATGCACGAGTGCCCCAGGTGTGGGGTATCACGCTACAAAGTGAAGGATGATGATTCTAGTTGTGATGTGGTCACCAAAGGTCCTCCTGCGAAGGTGTTATGGTATCTTCCCATGTTTCCACGATTCAAGCGATTGTTTGCTAATGTAAATGACGCAAAGAACATTAGATGGCATGCAGATGAGAGGAAGTGTGATGGACAGCTTCGGCATCCGGTCGATTCTTTGCAATGGAAGAGAATTGATAGTTTGTTTCCAGATTTCAGTAATGAGCCCAGAAACCTCAGGCTTGGACTTGCTACTGATGGAATGAATCCATATGGAAACTTAAGTAGTATTCATAGTTCATGGCCTGTTCTCCTGGTAATTTACAACCTGTCTCCTTGGTTGTGCATGAAGCGCAAATACATTATGTTAAGTATGATGATTTCGGGTCCTAAACAGCAAGGAAATGATATTGATGTTTATCTAAGTCCCTTGATTGAAGACTTGAGAATGTTGTGGGACGAAGGCGTTGATGTGATCGACGGGTATTGCCGTGAGACATTCAGATTGCATGCCATGTTATTTTGCACCATCAATGACTTTCCAGCATACGGGAACCTGTGTGGGTATAGTGTTAAGGGGCATAAGCATGTCCAATATGTGAAGAAGGCACATGTTACCATCAACTGCAACATGGAAGGAAGACGGTTTACCTTGGGCATCGGAGATTTCTCCGACGTAATCATCCTTATCGTAGATTGAGAAAAGCTTTCAATGGACTTCCGGAGAATGAAATTGCTCCGGTGGCCTTGACTGGAAAGCAAGTTTATGAAAAGGTGAACAACACTAATGTTATCTATATGAAGACCCAGAAGAAGGCTACTGAGAAGAAAATATGGAAGAAGAGGTCAATCTTCTTTGATCTTCCATACTGGTGCAAGCTTGATGTAAGACATTGTATTGATGTGATGCATGTGGAGAAAAATGTGTGTGACAGTTTAATCGGAACGCTTCTCAACATTCAAGGCAAGACAAAGGATGGTGTGAATGCTCGTCTGGATCTAGTTGCGATGGGTATACGAGAGCAGTTAGCTCCACTTAAAGTGGGGGATAAGAAGACTTATTTGCCCCCAGCATGTCATACTTTATCAAAAGAAGAGAAAAGAAGTTTCTGTGAATGTCTACGGGGAGTCAAAGTGCCACAGGGTTACTCTTCAAATATCAAAAGACTTGTCTCAATGAAAGATCTCAAATTAGGTGGCTTAAAGTCTCATGACTGTCATGTCTTGATGCAACAACTTCTACCTGTGGCCATTCGTGACATATTGCCTAAAAAAGCCAGACATGCCATTACTAGGTTATGCTTATTCTTCAATGCTATATGTAGCAAGGTCATTGACACTAAAAAGTTGGATGACTTGGAAAATGAGGCAGCCATTATATCGTGCCAATTGGAGATGTATTTTCCACCTTCATTTTTTGACATCATGGTTCATTTGATTGTTCATCTAGTGAGGGAGATTAGATTGTGCGGTCCCGTTTATTTAAGGTGGATGTACCCAGTTGAGCGATACATGAAGATCTTGAAAGGATATATGAAAAATCCATACCGTCTCGAAGCATCTATTGTTGAAAGGTATGTTGCAGAAGAAGCTATTGAGTTTTGTACAGACTACATGTCAGAAGCGGAACCTTTAGGGCTTCGAAGTCTCGTCACGAAGGAAGATATGATGGTAAGGGTACACACAAGGTCACTGTTAAGAGCATGGATCGGGAGAAAGTGCTTCAAGCACATTTGTATATATTGAATAACACTGATGAGGTTGAACCATTCTTATGTGAGCATAAAAGCATCATCAATGAAGCTTACCCTAGAATGAATGAAAAATGGTGTTTGAACAAGCATAACAAGACTTTCCTGAACTGGTTTAAAGAAAAAATTGCAAAGGATGGTATTGCTTCTGATACATTAAAATGACTAGCACAGGGGCCTAACTTTGATGTCAAATGCTGGAGTGGGTACGATATCAATAAGTTTTCCTTCTATACAAAGTCCCAGGATGACAAAAGTACAATGCAAAACAGTGGGGTTATGGTCGTCGCTGAGTCCATGCATTTCTCTAGTTCGAAAGATAAAAACCATGTTATGGCATCCGTTTCATACTTTGGAATCATTGAAGAGATATGGGAGATTGATTACACGAAGTTTAAAGTACCTGTTTTTAAATGTCAGTGGGTCGACAGTAACAATAGTGTGCAAACCGATGAGTTAGGATTCAAATTGGTGGACCTTAATAAGGTAGGTAATAAAGAGGAGCCTTTCATCATGTCATCCCAAGCAAAACAAGTGTTTTATATCCGTGATCCTTCTAACATGTATAATGGTAGTGAGGGAAATCACGATTCAACTCTTGATATTTCTGATACTCCTTCTTTCTCAACACGAGTGCCTAATTTCAATGAGGAAAATGAAGTGGATGATGTACATGCTACTCGTAATGATCGCCAAGAAGGGTTATGGGAGAATTTTACTAATTGACCACAAAGTAAGTTTAGTTTGAGTTATGTTTAAAGGCATATTATATGCTTACGTTGATATTTATATGTTATGTTTACGTACGTTGATCGATATTTATAAGTTATGTTTGATATTTATCCTGACACACTAACAAGTTTTTTTTTTGTTTAAACAGGTATACATGGCTGATCGTGAGGATATCCCTCCTTCATGCAGCGGGTCGGAGACCCCGTCTACTGGTAGAAAGGGTAGACGTGCCACACAAATGAGGAATTTGATTGCCAACCGTGATTCAAATCAAAGGATAAGAATAGACTTTGATAATAACCGCAATCCTATTGGGCCAATGGCAGAGCAGTTTAACAGTTTTGTGGCGAGCCTTGCTAGGAGCAGGCCTAGTATACTCATTGATATTTGGAAAGATATACCGACGGACGTGAAGGATCGGATATGGGAGAGTATTCTGGTATCTATACTTTTACGTCCTGTGTTTGTCTGTATCTACTTTATGTTTATCTTAATAATATCATACAGTAATTCGTTGATTCTTTTGGTCTTAATGTAGCTGACCTTTGACATACCAGATACGTACGTTATGAAGAAGCGTTTGCTAAAGTATGTTGGTGAGCGTTGGAGGGGTTTTAAGGTCGACCTGGCCAGATACTGTGTATTCAATCCAAAATGTAAAAAGAACCCACTTGAGGTGTACCCGTTTCTTGACCAGGCGACGTGGGATCGCTTTGTTCAAAGCCGACATGAACCCAGCTTTCAGGTTAACTTATTTGATTTGTCTCTAAATTTATGTAATTTCATTAATTTTATTTACTTATGTAATTTAATTGTCTTCATTTATAACAGGAGAAGAGGGAAAAGGGGCAGAAAAACCAAAGCAAGAATGTCTACCCCCATGTCATGTCTCGTGGGGGATATAAAAAGCTTGGTCAGATAATGGTTGAAGAGGAAAAGAAAGCACGTCAGGAAGCAGCATCTTAGGCGGATCCTAATGCTGAAAATCGTCCAGAGGTTGTTGATCCACCCCCACGCCATCGTAAATGGAAGAGGGCCCGACAAAGAAAAACGGGACAATATACATCTGAGGAGGCCCACCAAGTAGCTGAGAAGATTGTAAGTATAGTTTGAATTGTAATTGTCATTTTAAGATTGCTATCGAATTGTAATGTGACCTGATATTTTATGTGATAGGATGCCTTGGACGAGCAAGTAACCCAAGGAACCTTTGTTCCTAAAGGACGCGAGGATATCTTAGCTCCTGCCATCGGTAAACCAGACCACCCGGGCCGTGTCATTGGTGTTGGATGGGGCGTCGGCATTCGCCAATACCATGGTTCATCTTCACACCAATGCCACAGGGATGTTGATGCAGATAGAGCACGGCTAAAACAGGAGATTGCAGCTGAGCTTCGACAAGAGATGGCCGAGCAGTTTGCCCAGCAGATGGCAATATTGACTTCTATGTCCCAAAGAGATGACAAATGTGTCCAACCCTCTGTCCATGTGAGCACTAAGGGCTCATGTGATCCTCCTTATCAGCCTAAAAATGATGATGATGGTGATGATGATGATGATGATGATGATGATGATGATGATGATGATGATGATGATGATGGTGATGGTGATGATGATGATGACGACCCTGATAGGTGTGAGCTGTATGTTGATGATCATCATCATCGCCGCTTAGTGGCATTGGGGAGGGAACATAATAACTTAGGTAATACCATACACCATCGTTTATTACCGGATGATCAGCTGAGGGTCGTTGTTGAGATTATTCGAGATGCTGATGCTCGAGTCCCTGTGCCCACTGAGGTGGTTCAAACAAAGGGGTCGAGCCCCCGAAACTTCATCCTTAGGCCAATAAGACTGGTCAACTTTCTTGTTGCATCTGAGGTATTCAGTTAGTTGTGTTTTTCTATATTCATAGTTGAAATAATTTATTATTGTTTAAAGATAATGCTTTATTTTTATTCGTTATAGGATGTTGGAAATGATATTGTGCCTAAAAGGTCGGATCCAGGAAGACCAGAGATGTCTGCTCCTGCCAAGGTATTCATTTGACCATTTAGTTAATTACGAATTAAATAACTTAATTATTCGTGATTACTAATATATATCTATGTTGTTTAGGGGATCGACAAAGGGGCACCTGTCCATGGTGATGTTTTTAAAGTTCTGGCTATACAGGTTGTCACCATGGAGAATGACGCAGCCTTGGTAAGGTTGGAACATGATGCCAGTCCCGGTGATGAACTGTATATCCCAAAGAAGGAACTTATGGAGATGGTACTCAATAAAGAAATGGCTAGTTCTGCACACATATCGTTATGGTGCACGTAAGTACATTTTATTCATAAGTTAAGTAATTAATTTTTACATACTATGATAATTAACATGTTTTTCCAATATATTAGGTATCTGCATCTTATGTTAGTTGATCAGGGTAACCTCGCCCTTTATGGGTTCATTGACCCCATGTTCATTCAGGGTGATGTTCTCCTAGCATCAGAAGACCCGGTCACCACCATACGTGATATACTTGCCCGAGACGATCATCAAATCTACCTTGCGCCTTATCTCAATAAGTAAGTACCGGTTATTTAAGTATAACTATATATGACTTAGTCACTAACTGTTCCACAAATACAGCCAGCATTGGCAACTGTTGATCTTGTACCCTAGGATGAACGTCGTGGTCTTCTTCTGCTAATTGGGAAATAAGCCGGTGAATGCACTGAAGACGACCATCGAAACGTAAGCATTAAAATACTTTATAATCAGTAATGCATTTGTTTTAATTATCTAAAATCTATTAGATATACTTTAATTAATGTTTTTGTCATGATAGGTCTATTACTGCAATCCACATGTTGCGTGGTGAAAGGCGTACTCGGGCTATCAGATGGATTATTCCTAGCGTAAGATATTTATTAGTTCAAATGCATCAAATGCAGTGGGTATAATTATTGATTCCTATTTAATTGCTCATATTCTAATTGGGTTTCATTTGTACGTAGTCACGTATACAACGTGGATCATGGGAATGTGGCTACTATGTGATGCAGTGGATGTTGGAAATTATCTCCTACAAGATCACTGAAAGATGGCACAAGGTAAATGTTAATTGACACAATTAGAGGCAATAGTTATAGATTCGTTATATGTTTTATGTTAGTTTATTACTTAAAAGATATAATCTTTTATCCAATTAAACTTGCAGATATTCAACAATCCAACTCCATTATCTGATTCCGACATCATCAACATAAAGAGGCATTGGGCAACTTTCTTTCTTGAAGTGTACCAACCATAGTTTGTATATATGTAGTTAGTTTAAAAACTTATCATGTACTAGCTATAGTGTACTGTTGACTGATCATATGTATTTTGATATGAAATCTATACTATATCATGTAGCTTTTTGGTTTCTAATTATCTTTGTTGTCTGAATGTAATTTAACGTACATATGTATTGTTCGTAATAAATTCAGTATATATTAGTTGTGTTTTTGTCGTACAAAAGTGATTGTGTTTAGAATATTTACAATATGTTATTCTGGTATTGATCTGCATTACTGAAACAGGGGAAAGGAATGATAGGAATGTAAATAACAGAATAAAAAAAAGACTTTACACATCGGTTTTTCCAAAACCGATGTGAAAATTTCACTTTCCACATCGGTTTTTATAAAAACCGTTGTGGAAATTTCACTTTACACATCGGTTCTCATTAAAACCGATGTGGAAAGTGAAATTTTCACATCGGTTTTGGCAAAACCGATGTGGAAAGTGAAATTTCCAATAGGTTATCAATTGACAAATTAATTTTCCACATCGGTTAGAGACAAAACCGCTGTCAAAAATATACTATTAACATCGGTTTTAAAACCGATGTGAAAAGTGGCAATAAACCACATCGGCCATTTCAACATCAGTTTGAAAACCGATGTGAAAAGCCAAAAATAACCGATGTGGAATCCCTTTTCTGCACTAGTAAATAAATATTATTTCTTTTTGTTTCATAAATTGATTAAGATAAAATGTTTCTAGTTTAATAAATTTTTTAATAAGAAATATATCTGATTATTTGAGCAATTTTGGAAAAAAGGAAAACCGTTAATTTTGTAGGCATAATTAACCTAATTACTTAAAAAAAGTAACATTATGCAACATAATTATTTACATCGAATGGGTTTTTGTACATTTCTATTTACTGTTTGATGATTTAATATTCCATTTATATATTTGTTGATTAAATATCATTTTCAATAGTCATATCAATCTTGAAGGAGACATATGGTGATAATGGACAAGTATTCATGCGGAAGGAGACATATGGTGCTAATGGACAACTCGGTTGAGTTTTTATAATACTCGTTATTTAATTATCATTGTGTAATTCTTCATTCTAAATAGCACCCTTAACAGATAAATGTGGTAAATTTTCATTTATTTTTAAATAAATGTCTCCAACCACTATACTAACACGCGTAATAAAAATAATATTTATTAGAGTTTTCAATACATACTCTGAAGTAATATTGTTTTGAGGTGATTAAAGTTTTTTCATTAAACAAGGTAATTACTGTTACTATTGATTATTTTAAGAAATTATCGCATATTATTGATTATAGATATATTATATTAATTTAAAAAATAGTTAAATATATTATTAACTGTAAATTATATAGTACATTCATTTATTAACATTGACTGAAATTTATTATTAATAACTATAAAAACATTAAAAAATCTTAGCGTAATTAAAATACCAACATGTGGTTGGTTCGAGTGGTAACGAGCTTGGGCCCCTTTAGAAATTGGTCAGGGGTTTGATCCTTGACTCTTGCGTTCATGTGCATAAAATCTGTAACACCCCCTTGGGCATTACATGGTGAACACGTTCGGAAATAAAACTTAAATAAAACGGCTGGTTGCTTTCGGAAAATTATTTTTCTATAAGTCAGAAAATTCGGTACAAATTTTTATTTTCCTACGGAATACTTTGAAAATGTGACACACACATTAAAACAGTAAGACTATATTATACTTATCAACACACATAAACTGGTTGTATTCATAATCAAACCGCCACATTGCGCAAGTTGCCTGGAAAATGCCTTCAATATTTAAAACTGAAGATTTAAAACAAATAAGGGTTCACATATCACACATACCGACCTCCTCAAACCTTCCACCCAAAGAAAATCCTAAGCTGGTCAGTGTACAAAATACCCACTGGGAAGACCCCGTGATCATCCCCACTGTCAACGATTTCTTCAAAAACGGAACTAACATCCTGAATGAAGCTGGGAACTCCTCTGCATCATCTGTACTCGTATATACAAATATTGCAAGGGTGAGATACCGATAAATGAGTTTTATCATGATAACTACATGTGTGACACACAGACAACAACATATACACATATGTACAGCGCATAACTTCCCAACAATAATCATAATAATTTAACCAATGGGATTCATTCCCGACATTTATCGCAATTTCTAAAAAATGCATGACACTTAAATATTCCTCATCTATATTTGATATTTATTCTCCGGAGATCCTAACTTCCCTTTGTCGAGCAGTATAGGCTGCAATATCCCATTAACACAATTGTTTCCGGAAGTTCGGCCCTTAATTTAGGTCCGTTCTCCAATTGTTCAAGGGTATCACACTCAAGCACCTAAATAATATTGAGTAATCCCTGATTGAATACATCCATGTTTGGCATCCATTACGTCCACGACACGTGGTTGCAAGCCTGCCTTTGTGGATCACTAACCCGGATATCCCTAATAGACCCACTTTGGTCTTGACTTCCCCAATTTGTCAATCCACCCTTTGTGGATTGTAGCTCAAAAATACATGGCACATTGACCAACAATACATGGCACAATGGTCAACAATACATGGCACACTGGCCAACAATGGCACGTCTGCCAAACTATGCATGTAAAACATTTATTCTCGTTACTTTTCTTTTTCGTTCATTCATTCTTTGTCGAGGCTCAAAGCTCATGACTATTCTTACTTAGGCATCAAACCCATTCATTCTTAACACAGGACACGAAGTCCGAGTGCTCAATCATGAAATCCTAGACCGATGCACCAGTCCTAGGTTCGTAGATATGGGACACAAAGTCCTCCACATCACCTCAAAATACATAAGTCCATCACAGAACACTAGAATTCCGACGTCTCGGCTACTGGGTTTAATTTTCTTTTTCAACATCGTTTTCGTTCTGTGAAACAACAAATACCAAAACAAAACTCCGAAAACTTATCCAAGTTTATCAAAAATATTTTGGCAGATTTAAAACCCTTTTCCAGAAAATCTTTTCCGCTAAAATTCGTTTATAAAACGTTAAATCATAACGAAATTCATTTTTTCCTCAAATTCATTTCCTTTTGAAATTTCTTTTCCGAAAACACATCAAATCCTTGGAAATCATTTCAATCACGTTTTTGTCCAAAATAATAACACTATTTCTCATAGTTTCACTGTAAATCACTTTTCTAAATTATTTTTTCGTTTTGGAATAAATTCATTTGTGAATCAAATGACTTTTTCCTTTTCAAAAAAAAAAAATTCACCATAAATATTAAAATTATTTTTGAAACTTAATTTATTGTAATTACTATTTATTTTCTTTTTGAATTTATTTCGAAAAAATTAACGTAAGTGGAATTTTTTCATGGTTTCGTCGTCATTGTCACTCGTTGATTTACTCTTTCACCAAAATATCATTAAATAATATTGTTTTCAATATTTTTCTTATACTTCCATAAATCAAATGCTTAAGTTTCTCCTCAAACTTTTTAAAGTTTTATCCTTAATTATAATTGAGCACTAATCACCGTCAGGCTTCTCAGTCAATCACTCAAGCAACAGTTAATCCATACATCACAGTTATCCATACATCACGGTTATCACATGGTTTCACAGATAACATGAAAAATCACATAAACAAATACATAATAATTAAATCAAACACCACAAAATCACTACGAATAAATTTACATACGACACACAGATAACACGTAGCTATCAAAAACCCCTCAGGTAAACTCCCCTTACCTTGGAATTTTCCAATTCCTCTTTAACTTTGTCTCCTTGGACTTTGTTCTCTCCTAATACTCAACACCTCAATCAAGCAACAATTTCCTTAACAACAAATTAGAATACAAGTTAAAATTGAAACAAAACTCATCCAACCCACTTGGACTAGGGTTCGGCCAAGATCAAAAAATTTGGCTAGGGATCTCTAAATTTTTCAAGCTCTTGGATCCATGATGCTAGAGTTTTAGAGAGTGAGGTGAAATTATCACATCTCAAAAATTTGTTTTCTATGATTTTCTAGAATTAAACTAAGAAAATCAAGGAAAATGGCAATATCTAACTTGACATGAATGAATTGAATGAACGAATATAAGAGTAGTCATGATCATTACTAATGAGGATTTACCTCTAGATGATGATCCTTGAAAGAGGAAGTAAGATACCTTGAAGAATTTAAGAATAAAGAGAGAAGATTATTGTTTTGAAAAACAATAAATGATGAGTGGAGATGATGATGATGAAGTTAAAAAATTAAAATGATGTGGTTGTGGTTTGTGAGGTTGGCGCAAAAGACATAGGGAGGAGAGGAAATTTTCTTTTTGAGAGCATAAGTATTTCTCTTAAGCTTTTGAGTTATTGAAGTGAAAATTTAGAGTGATGTAATTGTGGGGTGGGGTTCTGCTGTGATTGAGTAAGAAGGGAGGGTGGGATGATTAGTTGATTAGTTTTAGGACACAAGGGTAATTAATTATGAACATAAAGGTAGAATGGATATTTACTTACATTTTGATGATTCACCACTTTGTACATATATGCTCATTTACATTATGTGTCAACTTTTGGTGAGAAGAAAGAAATGAATTGAGGTGGTTAATTGGAGGGGCTGATGTGAGTGTGCAGAAGAGAGGGATGATTGGATTGAATTTGGAACATAGAGGGAATTACTTAAAAGTTTAAGGGTAAAATGGTCTTTCTGTGCATAAATATCTAGATATTTTTCAAGTTGTCATCATTAAACTTAGTGAGCCACATGCTGACTCATCCTGTGAGTTGTCATTGGTGACTCATTGTTCTCATCCTCCCAACCTATCCTTGCAGTTCCATATCCAGCTCCGTTGTTTTCCCGATTTAGGTTTTTGTGCATTTTTCTTCGAAAATTCACCCGAATAAAATATAACATTTTATTTTTGGGTGAAAATTTTGAAATAGATCATATCATTAGAAAAGTGATAAAAATCGGAAACGTTTTGTTTCGGGTCAAAATTAGGTTTTCTGATAAGTAAAATTTGATCAAATGAAAACGCAGATCGGATTCCTTCTGAATTTTGAACCCAAATTTTAACCATAACTTCCTACAATATAGTATATTCTATATATGATTTTGTTTTTCCCAAAATAATTTTCTAGGTCTCGAATAAAAATATAAACAAATTAAAATTCTACCAACATTGAAAACAAGTAAAAACTGGGGAGTTACAAAATCTGGTTGGGTGAAATCAGTCCTTCAAAACCTCATTAAAAATTGGTCTCCTCATGCTAACTTCTTGAAGAGATGAAAAAAATCATTTAAGAAAATAACTCCTAAACACTCCAATTTTGAGAGAGAAAAAAAAACAGCAATATTTTCAATCAAAAAAACTACCAAAAAACTATCGCATGGGTTTGAGAACTTATATATGCCTCTTATTTCTTAGGATATTTGGCATTTTAAATTGCTTTTACCTTTGTTCTCCATTTCCAATAAAGACATTAGCTGAGCCTGTGTAGCAATACATAATTTTCTTCGCAAAGAATGTATTGTTATGGTGAATTTTCAATTGAACCAATTGACGAATTTACATTTTTAGTATTATCAGCTAATGAAGAAAATGATTTTGAATCTATTGTTCAAATACAATGGCAACAACAAAAAGATGTTAATGCTACTTAGAAGGACAAACTGTATAATTGTATTCGGTCTGATAGATTAAAACTGAGTTATTATTACTCTAACTCTTATTAGATTCACTCATTATTCCTCTCCTCTTTGAATCTTGTTTTCACTTATTAAATGTTCAAATGTATCACCGACAAAAACCTAGTACCAGAAAGAAATTTAGATGCTTTAATGGCAATGTATAATTGAGGGTTGAACTTTGAGAACTATTACTAATACTCCCTCCTCCCCTCAAAGTTGAAAGAAATATGTTGAAATATGTGTTAAGGTTGTGATTTATCAAAAAATAGTTTGCCATGTTTTCTCTTAAACATTGTCCTCTTAGGAGATGCTAGACAAATGTGCTGGCAGAGTTTGATAAGAAAAATAGATCAAGTGTCAAGAGTTATGATTTTTGCAGGACATACAATTCGATCTATTGTTTCTTGCCTTTTTTCAAAGAGTGTTTTTGAAACTACTACTTAAATATTAATCTCAAGAAGTGATTAGGGTAAAATCAAAGTGAAAAGTGAAGTTGACACATGCAAACACAAGAAGGGGGGTTGAATTGTGTTTGTTAATAATTTTCGAAAACAACCTTTTTCAAAACAGATTTCCCAAACAAAAAGATTAACACAAATAAGCACACACAAATAGATCTTTTAGAACCTTAACAAAAGCAATGTCAAAACCCCACAGTCGGTACAAACAAATTAAACTGAAGAGTTTAGGGATAGAAGATTCACACAAGAGATTTTATCCTGGTTCACTCTCTTCCAACCAAGAGCTACGTCCAGTCCCTTTGACTTGAAGGTTTTATCCAATATTTCTCCAAATAGATTATAACCAAGTATTCAACACCTCTCCAGGCTTACAAGTATTCCTTTCTCACCAAGCCTCTCCAGGCTCTAAATCTAACAAATAGATTTAACTTATGATCTTCTTAACTCACTATGTGTTGGGATATGAAAGTTTTAGATCAGATAAATATTTTCACAATATTCAAACTAAAGTATTACAAACTTTTTCTTTTGAAACAATGAAAGAATAAGAGCTTGTTCTAGCAAGTATTGTATTGGCAGAAGTTGGGCTAGCAAAAGTTGTTCTTTAGTATCTGATGTCTTCTATTTATAGTGACCTTCTCCTTCTATAGAAAAGCTTCAACGGTCATTTTGAATTTCCCGTTTACAGATGAAATAATATCCGTTGTGACTGATAGGTTTTATCTTGGCAATGCTGAAATGTACTCTTGGTTATCAAGGTAGCACGAAACAGAGGCTCACTGGTCTGAGCATTGCAGCTTAAAAACTGTTGTTCCTCCTTTGTGTACAATCCATCTTTTTCCAGTCACAAAGTTGTCATCATACAGATCGTGTTGCAATTTTCAATGTACTATTCTGCTTTTTGTATTTCTTTGATGGTACTATGTTTCTTTTACAACAAGGTAAAACATTATAGTAGATAAAACAAGAACAAATATTCTATAAAAATAAATAACAATCATTTGAAATAAATTGATTGTGGGTCAGATTGCATTTATTCATTCAAGAGATGGAGCTCGTCTGCTAAAAAGCTTCGTCTACTTAGTTTTATGTGAAACTAGGTCTGTTCATTATTTCATTTTGCTCGTCTGCTGACGTGGCATATCATCTCATCTATCAAGTCTTTGGACTTGCTATACCTCAGTGAGTTATCATAATCTCCGTCTGGTGATGTGGCACTTAGAGCTCGTCTACTTGATTATTTTATTTCTCAGTTTATTCAATTCTACTAATTATTCCCGTCTACTGACATGGCAAACTAGACATGTCTACTTAGAAAATTTTAAGGCTCGTCTACTCAAACTCTTGTCTATTAAAAGAAATAGAGTAAAATTACCACACGTTTTCAAACAGCTCATCTACACGAATAGACGCGAATTCACTTACTCTTTTCAAGAAGAACTTTATACAAGATATAACTTAAGTGATTTCAAATAATCCTGCAAAACTAAATAATATTTGTTAAATAACAACTAACACTTTGCCAAGCAAATTTAATACTTTTGTTAACATCAAAACTTAGAGATTAATTAAATCCAAATCACTTTGGTTCCAACAATCTCCCCTTTTGATGATGACAAAACTAATTAAATTTGAATAGCAAAGTCTAAGAGAGCTTACAAAGCTCCCCCTAAGACAAAGCATTCAAACATTTTATATCAGATCAGGATTGTATCAGAGCAATTACTTATCATATCAACCAGAGTGAGAAACATGTAGACTTGGAATTTATCAGATCAATAAGCAAGTTATTGCAAGCAATATCAGAGCATTCAAATAAGCAGTCATAGCATACATAGAATATTTAAAGCATAACTAGAGACATGCATGTGAAAACAGATATATGCTTTTCCAAAAAAGAAAACTGACTTTTCTTATTATTAATTTAATTCTCTTCCTTTCTCCCCCTTTTTTGTCATCAGACAAAAAGGTAAATGAGTGGAACATCATTGTCAGGAAAAAAAAACTAAGATGAGGGTGGAGGGGGAGGAGGATGGTTTTAGTTCTGGTTTGGGTTAGGTGGAGGAACAGGAATCTGAGTTGGTAAGTTCTGGCTTTGCTGAAAGCTGAGCATGATGCTCATCATTTGGTTCATCATCTGATTTGTGGGGACCAGGGCTTCTGCAACCTGTTCTTTGACTTGCTCCTTCACTTCTACTTTGACTCATTGTTCAATGACTCTTCCAATCATCTCTTCAAATTCTGGTGGTAAAGAGAGTGATGGTCTATAGCTTTCACCACTATATTGAGCATGTACATGACTAAGCAGGGTGTCCAGTGCTCTTGATTGTTGAGGTTTGTAACACCCCATTTTTACTGTTTTTCATTATCGGTAGAATTTTTAATTTTTTATATTTTTATTTGAGATTGAGAAAATGATTTTGGATAAAACAAAATCATATTTATACTACTCTACCTTATGGTAGAAGGTTATGGCAAAAATATAGGTTTATAATTCAGACGAAACTCGTTCTGCGTTTTAACTGACAGTAAGATTTTACTGAGCATAAAACCTAATTTTGACCCGAGAGCGAAATCATTTAGATTTTATTTTATTTCCAACCATAGTGGTTATTTTGAAAATTTACAAAATAAATAGGTTATTATACGTTAGTCGGGCGAATATTCGACAATCGGGGATCGACAGAATCGAGAACGGAGGTGTAGAGAGAAAACCTGATGTCGGACGGATGAGGACAACGAGTCATCTATGATGACTCATGGTGTTGAGTCATAGGGGTTAGTCATCTTGCATTAAATGCAAGTAATGATGGTTATGTGTGAAATATCTAAAATGTCCTTAGACTTTCAAGAGTGTTCCTAAGTGAACTTTGACCAAAATAACCTCTAAAATTACTTAATTTCGTGCAGCCCCTCCACTAAATCAAACTCATTTCATTTTGATTTCATTTCATCACCTTTCTCTCAAAAACCCTAATCGGGTAAACAACGGAACCAGACACGAATGTGCGGAGATATACCGGGGGACAGAACGACGAGTCATCCATGATAACTCAAGAGGAATGAGTCACCAAATGACTCACCATAGCCATTAATGTGCATTTATGACAAGTAAACGTGAAAAGGCTAAAATACCCCTAAGCTTAACCTAACCGACGTTTAGTTAAGTTCTAACCATGGTTAAGGAACCAAGGTTAGTTCTTGTGGCCAAGAATCAGTCACACCCTTCCTAACATGTGAGCCACATGTTTCTTAATCATGGTCACTAATTAACCCTAGTTAAGTTACTAATTAACTATAGTTATGTTATTATATTATTTTCTAACTTAACCTTGGTCAATTTAACTCAACCATGGTTATCTTTTAAGATTAAACAACTCGTTTTCTCACATAAACACCCTCTTGGCCGCAGCTCCCTTCCACTCATAGACACCATTTCACTTCTTTCTTCATCATTTTCTCTAAGAACACATAAAGACTTCATCGATGCTCATACTCATCCGAAACTGTAACAAAATTCTGACCCTTTTCTATTCTGAAAATCGGAAATTATCCTACATGAAAGTTGTTCCTATTCATCTCTTCTTTCCAACGAACAAAAGACCACCTAAAACAGATAAGTATATTGGGAGATATGCCCAAATTACCAAAACAGCTCAAAATCCTCAGCATCCCAGGAGAATAGTGGAAAGAAGGCTCTTTACTCCCCTTTTATGATCCGAATCAAACATAACCTTAAACATAAAAGTTTTGCCTCTCCTTATTACCTTTCTAACAAGCCAAAGTTTGTAATTTTTATATGAGTAAATCGTGAGATATGCTCATAATACCATCACACCCTCAAAGTTGTCAAATTTTCAACTAAGCTTGTTTTGATCATTACTCTTCATCAAGAAGTAACCTCTATTCTACATGATCAATCATGTCTTCTTTTTCATTCATTTCATGATTTTCATGCCATGATAATCATTTAAAATTCTTAGATCTAGAACTTTGAAAATTCCTAGAAAATCATAGAAAAATCATTTTAATGTGAGATCAATTTCCATGATTTCATATGACTTCTATATTCATCATCCAAGAGCTTGAAAAATTTCGAGATCCCTAGATATTTCTTTCCAACTTGGCCGAACCTATGTGCAAGTGGTTTAGGATGATTTTCTTCATTCTTTAACTTGTTTTCTTGATTGATTTCTCATGGCTAGGTTTTGGTGGACAAAACCGTGGCCTACCTTGCTTGGTTTAGCTTATGTTTTTTGATATTCAAGTGATCTACAAGAGGTATGGGGGAGATTACCACTATCCTACCTTAAAGTCGATATGTTGATGGTTTGTTTACTGTTATTTAGTGTAAATGGTCTTGTAAATTATAAGTTGTGTAATATATTGATTTATATGTGTGTGATCCTCTTGGAGGATTTTGGTTTACGCTTGATGTTGATATATATTGATTTTGATTCAATGATTTCTAATTGGATACTTGATGGTTGTTTATTTGATTTAACATGAAAAATTGCCTAACATGATCATTCTTGGGCCATTCGGCCATGGCTGTTTAAATGGATTGCATGATGATTTAAATTGTTTGAATAATTTTTATGAGGACTGAACGAATATATAAGAATATGGTTCATATGGCGCTCTGCTAGGGGTTGTTGTTGCATGAAACTCTAGGGTTTGCATGATCATGGCTTCCGGTTGTCCTTGCCCATGGCCCTTCCTTCAGCCTCTTGCCCCATCGCCCTTGCCTTCTACTTCTTCGCCTCCTTCTCTTCCTGCACAGAAGAAATCCTTTGCCCAGGCACTCTCCAATTCTTTTGACATTCCCATCAGTCAGTTACCTAAGCCACGACTGATTGGAGATGTGTTCTCGATAAAGATCTCGGAGGAGGAATACAAGCTTGGATTGGAAAGCAGTAAAAATAGTCTGCATGGACGTTTGATCCTTCAGAAGGGTAATCAGCCTATCAAACTTCAAGACTTGAAAGATAAGCTATCGAAATTATGGAACCCGATTGGTCATTGGCTCATGATTCCTTTAGGTAAAGGATACTATGAATTCAACTTTGCATCCTTGGAAGATCTGCGTAGCGTTTGGGATGTTAGGTCCTGGAATCTGCAGCCAGGCATGCTAAGGCTATATCAATGGAGTCCAGATTTCAATCCGAATCTTCAAAAACAGACCCATGTTCAATCCTGGGTGAGAATTTATGATCTGCCTATGGAGTACTGGAGGCCGAAAATTCTCTTTGAGATTGCAAATGGAATAGGCACTCCAATTGCTTTAGATGAATCTACAAAAAACAAAGTCTTTGGCCACTTTGCCAGAATCCTGGTTGATATTGATCTCTCTGGACCTATCCCAAATGGTATCAGGGTTGAAAGGGAGGCTCATGCATTTTATGATACGTTCGACTATGAAATACTCCCCTCTTTTTGTTCTTGCTGCCTCTCGATAGGGCATGCTGCTGGGGAATGTAAGAGAAACCTTAACAATCCCGCACTCCAAAAAGGAACAGCCTTTTATCCAGAAACCAAAATCTGCTTACATTCCTAAACAGCCAAGTGCCAGGAAACCAGATGTAGATAGGGTTATCCCTGATCTTGTGATTGGTGAAAAGGAAGCTTCAGGTCAGGATCCAGTGAACTGTGGTAATCAGGTTCCTACCATTGTTTCGGCTGATACCAATGTAGGTGTTTCAGTAATGAGTAATGTAAGAGTAGTGCAAAGATTGTCAATAATGCAGAAAATATACAAGGAATTCAGGAGGATGGAAATACTTCTGACTATGATGAATCAATTCATCCGGAATCTCCCCTGGCAGCCAGAGTTTTATCTGATCCTGGATTTCATACTCCAATGGTTGGTGCAGAAAACACTGGAAATGGAGTGCAATCTATTAGTCATGTCTCTGAATCTATGGGTGGCTTAGAACATAATGTCAATTCTATTCCCCGGAGTATTAATGCAGTTATACCATCCTTAGTGCATGATCTTCCTCGGCGAGGCTCAGCAGGATATTAGGATTGTGTCTAAATTCTGGAGCAATGGTATTGAGGAGGAAGACAATGATGTGGAAGAGGAATGCCTTGAAGCTCAGTCTAAACAAGGAAACTTTGAAGTGTTCATTTCGAAATCTCAGAAGAAAAAACTGAGGAAGAAACAGATTGCCCTAGCAAAGGCTGGTAAAGCAAAAGCCCGGAATAGGGCTGGTCCTAGTAATTTTGCATGATGAAGCTCCTTTTCTGGAATGTTAGAGGAATTGGCAATCTTGATACTAGGTTGGTTTTGAAGAAGTTTCTGGTTTCAAATAAGCCTGAGATTATCTTCATTGCTGAGCCGTGGATCAGCATTGATCAATTCCCTGATAGGTTTTGGAAGAAACTGAATCTTAATGTTTTTGCAGTTAATGATAGGAATTCTCTCTTGCCTAATCTTTGGTGTATTTGTCATGAAACTCTGCATCCTTCTGTTATTGCTTGCTCTAGCCAGCAGGTTTCCTTCTCATTAAAGTTGGAATCTCAGGAAGTATTCATTTCTGCCATATATGCTAGTACTAGTTATCTTAAAAGGAGAGAGTTGTGGGCTGAACTGTTGGCTCTACAACAAGCTAATGATGGACCATGGTGCTTCATTGGAGATTACAATGTGGTCCTTGGTGCACATGAGCAAAGGGGTGGTTGCTTGCCTTTGAAGATTGCTTCTGAGGAGTTCAAGCTTTGGTCTGACAGTTCCCAATTATCTCATATTATGACCCGTGGTGCTCAATTCACTTGGTCTAATGGCAGAAGAGGTAATGCTTTAACAGAGAAAAGGCTTGATAGAGTGGTTTGTAATGACAAATGGTTTAGTTATTGGTCTGGTGTTGCTTGTTGCACACTCCTTAGAAGTAAATCAGATCATCATCCTTTGCTTTTATCTTTGAGGAAAGAGGACAGTAACTTCAGTTCTTCTTTTAAATTCATGAAAATGTGGGCTTCTCACCCTGACTGCACTAAGATAATTGAAGAGGTTTGGAATTCTGGGGTAATAGGTTGCCCTATGTACATACTGTCTCAAAAACTAAAAATGTTGAAAGGAAGGTTAAAAAGCTGGAATAAAGACTCTTTTGGGAATGTGAACATCAATGTTGCTTCTGCCATGGCCAAAGTAGACATCATTCAGCAAATAATTAACTCCTCAGGAATGACAGATTTGTTATTTGAGCAGGAACAGCAGGCCCAAACTGAACTGCAAAAAGCTTTGCACTTCCAAGAAGAATTTTGGAAGGAAAAATCCAGATTGGATTGGCACATTCAAGGAGATAGGAATACTGAGTTCTTCCATAGGATCACGAAGATTAGGAATGTCTCAAAGCAAATCTCCATGCTCAGAAATGTGGATCAAGTTCTACTTGATGGAAAGGATATAGAGGATCATGTTTTGAATTATTACACCAAGCTTTTCAGTACTGAAAATCAGTGCATGGACAATGGCTTAGTTGACAGAATTGTTATCCCGATGGTATCTAGAGATGATAATCTTATGCTAACTAATCTGCCTTCCCTTGAAGAAGTGAAAAATGATGTATTTTCTCTAAATGCAAATGGTGCTCCAGGGCCGGATGGATTTGGAGGCTTCTTCTTTCAAAATTATTGGGAGATTGTTCAGCATGATGTTTGTAAAGCAGTCATTCAGTTTTTTGTGCAGGGCTGGTTGCTGCCAAACCTGAATTCAAATCTTTTGGTTCTAATCCCTAAGTCTCAAGGTGCAGATAGAGTGGAGGAATTTAGGCCTATTGCCTTGGCTAATTTCCAGTTCAAAATCATCACTAAAGTCTTAGCAGACAGGCTGGCTAAGGTTGCTCCAAAGATTGTCTCTGATAATCAAATGGGCTTTATACAAGGTAGATATATTACTGATTGTCTCTGCACTGCATCAGAGTATGTAAATATGCTGGACAAAAGGGCTTTTGGTGGTAATTTGGCCTTGAAGATTGATGTCAAGAAGGCTTTTGACACCATGGACTGGTCCTTCCTTTTGAAGGTCCTTCACTCTTTTGGTTTTGATATCAAGTTCTGCCATTGGATAGAAACTATTCTGAAGTCAGCTAAACTTTCTATTGGTATCAATGGTGAGTCAGTTGGTTTTTTCTCTTGCAGGAGGGGAGTTAGGCAGGGTGATCCACTGTCACCTCTACTTTTCTGCATTGCTGAAGATGTATTGAGCAGGGCTATCTGCAAGTTGGTTCAAGAGGGTAAGCTCAAAACAATGGCTGGCCCCAGATGTCTCAGTCCTCCCTCTCATATCCTATATGCGGATGATATTCTTATCTTTTGCAGAGCTTCCATCCAGAATTTGTCCTTGTTAATGTTCATTTTTAAGGAGTATGGAGATGCTTCTGGTCAATTGATTAACACTCAGAAATCCAAGTTTTATGCAGGTAATATTTCTGCAAACAGAATGTCTTCCATTGCCAATGTTTTAGGATTTACTACTGGCAGGTTCCCTTTCACATATCTTGGGCTGCCTGTGTTCAAAGGGAAGCCAAGGAAATCCCAATTGCAGTCCGTTGCAGATAAGATCAGATCCAAACTTGCCACATGGAAGGGAAGTCTGTTGTCAATTATGGGCAGAATTCAATTAGTTAAGTCTGTGATTACTGGTATGATGTTGTATAGCTTTCAGGTTTACTCATGGCCCTCTAGCTTGCTGAAATCAATTGATTGCTGGCTAAGAAACTTCATATGGTCTGGCAATACAGAAGTCAAAAAAACTGTGACAGTGGCTTGGAAAAAAATCTGCAAACCTGAAGCTGAGGGAGGTCTTGGTCTTAGATCATTTAGATCTGTCAACAGTGCTTCTATGCTTAAGTTGTGCTGGGAATTCACCTCTTCATCTGAGCAGTGGGCTTGCCTTCTGAGAGCAAGAGTTCTGAGGAGAAACACAGTGATCCAATATTCTATCTCCTCCTCAATCTGGTCTGGAATCAAGCCTCATCTGAATACAGTTGTGGAAAACTCAGCCTGGATGCTAGGTGATGGTGCTGATATCAACTTTTGGAATGATATATGGTTGTCTAAACCCTTAAACTCATTGCTTGCTTTCCTAGCTCAGTTACAGTCTTCTTTAAAAGAAAAGGTGAAGGACTTCTGGTTCAATAATTCTTGGAATATTCCAAGCATTATTTTACAGCATTGCCCTGCTATTGCTGAAGAACTCATGCACATCAGCATTCCATCTTTTCCTTGTAAGGATACCCGTGTGTGGTGTAGGAATGAATCGGGGTCCCTAACACTGAAGGATGCATATCAGTTCCTCCACAATAATGGTCAAACAGTTTCTTGGGCTAAGTCTATTTGGATTAACTGTGTCCCTCCTTCCATTTCCTTCTTGGTTTGGAGAATCATTCACAACCGTATGCCTACTGATGATAATCTTTGGGCCAATGGCTGCATGGTTGTCTCAAGATGCAATTTATGTGGTTGTAGTTATGAAACAACTACCCACCTATTCTTTCATTGTGCCTTTGCAAAAAATTTGTGGTCCTGGCCGAGCAACATGCTTAGCTTGACTATAGACACATCTTCAATGCTCACTGTTTTTTCAATTTGTGAGAATCAATGGAGCTCTCAAGTAATGGACCTTTTGACTGCTGCAATATCAAGTATCATCTGGGCAATCTGGCATTGCAGAAACAAATCAAGATTTGATGACAGATCCATCCCTTTGCAGGTTGCCAAAAACATGATCCTTGCAAAGGTTAGCCTGGCAGGTAACTTGAGCAATGGCACAACTTCTGCATCCTCTCAGGAACTCAGGATTTTGAATGAGTTTAAAGTCAGATGCCATCTTAATCGTGCCCCCCAAATCTCTGAAGTTAAATGGCATCCTCCTCCTTGTTACTGGGTTAAGTGCAACACTGATGGAGCTGCTAGAGGTGCCCCGGGTCCTTCTACTTGTGGTGGCATTTTTCGTGATCATAGTGCTGCTACCCTTGGTTGTTTTGCAACCAACCTTGGTGTCAATTCTGCTTTTTATGCGGAACTAATGGGTGCAATCTTGGCTATTGAAATTGCCCACAAAAAAAGGATGGTCGTTATGGCTGGAATGTGACTCCCAAATGGTATTAGCTGCGATCTCCTCTCCATCTATGGTTCCTTGGAAAATAAGAAATAGATGGAAAAATTGCCTGTCCATTATAAGGGATATGCATTTTGGTTCCTCCCACATCTTTCGTGAAGGCAACACTTGTGCAGATAAAATTGCCAATCATGGCTTGCTGATTAATGGTTTTTTTTGGTGGGATTCGATACCTAGTTTCATTAGGGATGATTTCCAAAATAATAGAATAGGTCTCCCTAATTTTCGTTTTAGGTGATTTCATGGGTTTGGTTTTGCCCCCCCATGCTTTTGTATTGTTCGTTTTTGTTTTTTTTAATAAATTGAGGTGTGCTGCATATGATGGATAGTGGCTAAGGTGCCAACCTAGTTGGGATGTTAGTCTCTATTGTGATGCTTTTGCATGCCTCTTTACTTAAAAAAACAGAATATATAAGAATATAGAAATTGGTTTGGATTGATTTGGATGTGTATATTAAAATATACGATTTTATGAGTCCTTAGGGACTAAAATGCAATTTATGAGAATTTCAGTGGCTGCACTGAAATTCATGTTCTTTGGTGTTAAGATTTTAGTTCTCGATGAGACAAAACCATAGAAATTGGTTTGGTGTTAATTGGATTAATACATAAAAAGTTATAAGCTTTTTTGTAAACAATAACCTTTTTGCAATTATTGAAAAATATTTGGGGCAGAAATGTAATTTCTGGAAATTTTAAAGTAACTGAAAAACATTTCTAAAGAAGTTAGTTTGGTGTGATTTGAAGTTATAAATAAAAAGTTACGAGGTTTTAAGTGAATAAGGACCTTTTTGTAATTATTGAAAGTTTAGGGACTAAACTGTAATTTTCGGAAATTTTTGTAACTGGACTGTTAGAAACTGTTTTTCATACCTATTAAAATGTTATAAAACTCCAAAATGAGTTTTGGACTATTAGAGTTTAAAATCGTTGAAAAAGGATTTACGCGATTTACAAAATTAATGACGTTCGGTCAAATTCTTAGAAATTTTGTATAAATGGAGATTTAGATGTAAAATCAGTGTTTCAACATTTTCATATGAGTAATATAACCTAGGAGAGTAATAAATTTGAGGTGAAGAACCATGTTTTCATAAATATGGCTTTTGGCCTAAATTCAGTAAAAAGTGGCAAAACCTCGTTAAATGTTTTTAAGGATTTTCGAGCAAATGTTTTGAGAAATTTATACCAATGTATCTTTGATGGAAATTATTCTTGAAAATTGATTTTATTTTATCTAAAGGTTTTGGTTTTAAGCCAAAAGGATTTTATTCTTCAAAGACAAGTTTTTACAGTAAAATGCAAAAAAAAAAAAAAAATAATAACCTAAGTCTAGAACGACTTAGTGAAAATACGAACATAATAATTTATGACGTGGGATGGAACACGACCTTACGTCATAAAGTATGTATAATTCATTATCCATATTCCATAAAATTTAATGGATTCAGAATTGTTTGTTTTCTTGGAAGCCAAAGAAAAAGGCTCAATTAGAAAAGTACAGAGAAATAAATAATTGGATTTGTGTTCCAATATCATAATGCGTTAGAACTTTTAATCGATTGTTTTACGATATCTTTCGACAAAGATGAAAGGTTACTTGAGAACTTCAGCTCGATGTTAAGAACATCTAGCATCTGAGAAAGCACGTGGAAATAATTCCGACGGAATCAAGATGTCGTCCAATGGAAAGACAAGAAGAACGCATTTTCCGGAAATTCTGCCTAAACACATAGTGAAACTATGTTCTGTAAGGCCGTTGTGCCTAGGAGAAGAGCTAACACTTTAATGCGGGTGCGAATTCCGTAGTGGCGAATCTTGCTTATTCATAGGGGGTGTCGGGGTTTGAAATACTCATATAAGCCCAGTTGGTATTCCTCTGTGGCGTGGTGATCATGCAATGCACCGACATACTCGACTAGACACTACGTGTTTTCTGGTAGTGTAGGATGTTCCCGAAAAAGCCTATGACGTGCACGCCCTCTTCTATTGACGCATTCTTTTTACCCAAGACTGGTACCTTCGGAACAATCCTCCGAACCACTCTCTCCGACTGTTCGTAAAACCATGATATAAGAATTCAAAGGTCATTCCCCAAGTCTTATATGTCTTCTATCTAGGAAAACATGGTGCTATGGTCATGTTTATGTGAAACATTATTGTTTTGTTATGAGTGTAGATATGATTGATAATTGTTAATTGTACGTACCTGAGAGTCGTACCACTGCATGTCTTCCTTATGTGTAAGATAAATGGAAATCTCACCTCCTTATTTTTATATTGCCTATATTGGCTGGCTATGTGCCTTATGTACTCTTTTGAGAAGATTGAGACGTCAAGATGTCACTTGGCTAATGCATTGAGGTTCGAGCTTGTAGACGCTATGGTGGAATTTCTAGTGGACATCTTTCATACTGTCAATGGTTCGTAGACCATGTTTTTCCTCTTTGAAGAGGAAAGGGTTTTGGTTCGAGAGTTACTGTTGTAGTAAATCCAGTAGAGTCTTTTGTGACGACATCGGTTGGGTTTGTCCTTCTCACGATGAACGAGAAAGGATGGTCTTTTATATTTTAGTTTGGCCAGCTGGGTATGTTTGGGAGTTAATGTAACTATCTATGGAGCTGTGACTCTAAGTATCTTATATTTTAGGAGCTGCGTCTCCACATCTTTATGTTGAGTCTGTACATTCTATGACTTATGTTTTGGAGCCGGGTTGGGTATTATGTAAATTATTTTCGAACTCATAACCCTAATTGTGATAATGGAATATTTTATTGTCCATTCATTTAAATCAAAGTAGTTATATTTAAGATTTACGAAAAAGAAAATTTTTTTATCCCATTCTTTAATAGCCAATTTTAATTAACCTACTTTTCGGCTTTAAAATATCACTTACGATGTAGCGCCCGAGAAGGGTGTTACATGGTTGATCTTGTGGGTGAATTATTGTGAGAGTCAGAGGTTGATATGAGTGCTTATCTGAAGTACTTGGTCTGGGAGTAGACTCGGTAACTTTCTCATGCTCATTTATCAAATTATCTGCATCATGCTCTACAACAGGATCCTCAACAGTGACTTCCTTTTGTGTGCTCTGATGGAGGTGTAGGAGGTGATGAAGTAGCAGGTTGCAGCACTGATTCAGGTAATTTAAACATTTAATTTCATCTTCATTTTCTAGGTGAAGACTGGTGACAGGTAGTCCAAAAATGTCATTGATGATGAAGAACTTGCAGTCTGAAATGCCACACCTTCCTCTGACAGTTGGAATGACTTCCTTCTCTTCATGAGTTAGTCTAGAGGTAGAGGCTTCTCTTGTGCAGTGAATAACATGTGATCTCCAGAAATCAACTGTAGGTTCTTTTTCAGATACATCTTCAATAGGAAGTGATCGCCAAAATTTTAGTAGAGTATAGTCAAATGGTTCAGAGTTAAGGTACAACATGATTGACTCATACTCTGTTTTCTTGCCTTTGAAAATTCGTCTCTTCTTATCTTTGTCCTTATTGAGATCCAGTATTGGCAGTCTTGGAGCAATCATGTATGGCTTGATCCTAATTTTGGCTGTTGATGAATGCTTGAGCCAGGTTGGAGGGACGAAGTTTGCAGCTCTATCAATTCTAAAGTGGCTAAACTCCCACTTAAGTATCTCATACATTAACTACTCAACAAAATCAGCAGCTCAGCCATAGGTACTGGGAGGCTTAAATGTTTCCCAGCCAGTGTTTCTATCCATGATGAAGGGGACATGGCTATATGATCTGGATCTCTTGTAGGTTTCAGAGAGATCCTTCTTGGCAGGGTCAGTGTGCCAGTCTGAAATGATGTGACTTTGAACTCCTTCAATGAAGGGTTTGAAGGGTGGAGATTTAATCAGATTGGGGTAAATCTTTCTAGCTGGGAATCTCTTTTACGTCAAATGGGTGAGAAGAGGTCCAAAGGAATTGAATAGTTCTGATGGAAATGGTCTAGCAGGTGTGTGTGGTTCAAGGTTAACCCAGTATGAGTAGATATTTGCAGGTTCATACTCATATTCTGGTAAAGGGTACCATCTGGTTAGAATAGGTTCAGGTTCAGTTTGGTAGGTGTGGAAAAGAGTCTTCCAGTCCCTCTTGACTTTTACCCAATTCTCAGTTTTTCCCTCATATAATACTGATGGATCAGTATAGGGAAAGTTGATTTTCTTCATTTTTGGAAGGGGGCACCAGGGCAAACTCCATCATCAGGATGGTTGAACCAAGGGTCATCAGCAGGGAAAATGGTTTGGAAAGTCGGTTTAGGAGGTAAAGCTATTTGTGGTTGGTCTGGAAGGTTTGTTTCTGGTGAGAAGGGTGTGGGAGTGTATACATCAGTCAGATCAACATTCACAGAAGTACCATAAACATCTATCCTATGCTCAAAGCTAGAAACTAGGGCATCTAATGCTAACTTAACAGGGTCATTAGCAGGTAGATTTACCTCAGTCTCAAAGACACCTTTGGCTTTCCTCTCGTGGTTGCCTCCTTCCTGGTTGGAATGGCGAGGGGCGGGAGCAGCGATAATGTGATCTTTTGTTTCTTTAAAACAGAACTGATGGGAATTTTGTCCTTATCATCCTCATCATCATCTTGTGACAGAACCAGATGTCTTGTCCTCTTTTGAGAAATGGCAGGTTGAAGGGCAGCATTAGTAGGCTCCCGATGACAATTCCAGTGAGGCCTTTTAGACATAGGCTTCCCCGGCAAGAAGGGCCTTTTTCCTGATATTCTTCTTTGGCTCCACAATCTCATCCATGTTATGTTCCACCATTTCTTCTTTAATCCTCATCAATTCCTCAGTCTTAGCAATAGCATCAGCAACATATGTACTGAGGTTCATGTTTGCTATGTTCATTTTTCCAAAGTCAGCAGCTGAAATTGGTTTTTCAAACAGAATTCTGGCTTGTTCCTCAAGAGTCCTTGCAGCAATATATTCATGGATTCCTTGTGCCTTGAATATTTTTGAAAGAAGATGACAATAGGGAAATGCAAAGAGCCTATTCTTGTTCATCAAAACATCCCTAAATCTTCCATACATAATTGTTTCAGTCATGTGGTGGCAGAGGCTAAACTTCTGTAGGAAAGTCTAAGAGAGCTTACAAAGCTCCCCCTAAGACAAAGCATTCAAACATTTTATATCAGATCAGGATTGTATCAGAGCAATTACTTATCATATCAAACAGAGTGGGAAACATGTAGACTTGGAATTCATCAGATCAATAAGCAAGTTATTGCAAGCAATATCAGAGCATTCAAATAAGCAGTCATAGCAGACAAAGAATATTTAAAGCATAAGTAGAGACATGCATGTGCAAACAGATATATATGCGTTTCAAAAAAGAAAACTGACTTTTCTTATTATTCATTTAATTCTCTTCCTTTCTCCCCCTTTTTTGTCAACGAGACAAAATGGTAAAGAAGTGGAACATCATTGTCGAGTAAAAAAAAACTAAGATGAGGGTGGAGGTGGAGGAGGATGGTTTTAGTTCTGGTTTGGGTTAGGTGGAGGAACAGGAATCCGAGTTGGCAAGTTCCCTTTGCTTTGAAATCTACACAAGTACAACCTGAACTTGATTTGATATTTTTTTATTTTATTTTTTTGTATATGAGGGGGCCTATGCCAAGTTGTTCGAGCTAAAGTTAAGTCAAGGAAAGGTAGCTCTCAAACGATAACACATCGGGTGATTTGAAAAGAAATTTATCCAGTTCAAGCGAACAACAGAGTCTTGAAGAACATGAGGAACATCTGCAACAAGTCCTACAGATCCTAATGTTGAGTGTCACCGGCAAGTGTACCGGGTCGTCGCAAGTAATAAAAGAAACACGGTAAGTAATTATCGAGGTCGAACTCAGGGATTGGGCTACCAATTCGACTAATCCGCGGGAAATCAGATACGTTTGGTCAAGTTACAGAAGGTGGTTGAGAGAGAAGATAGGATTGAATTCAAATTAACAAATCTAATAAAATAATTAACTAAAAATCTGAAATTAAAATATCCAAGGTCTCAAATCCACCTACCCAATCATGTATAGTACCCAAGTGATGATGAATTCCTCCCTAAGTTCAATTACAATGTCAACCGGGACCCCCAAATTCTCCTATATCAACTGTCGTGCTCAATAGGACGTATTCGACGATTGGATTAATTACTTACTAGGACTCATAATCCTAATCTCGAATTCTATTAATTCTTGTTCCCTATATAAGGTTGCACTAATCTCCTAAATCCACTGTCGTGCTCATTATTCGATTAGTGATCCCAATCCAAGTTCTAAAACGCGAATCGCCGATCAGCCTCAAACACGTTTAACTAGTTAATCACGCAATACATATGATCAACGCATTCAAATCAGAATTGGAAAACATTCATTGAGAGAAGGAGAGAAAAACATACATCACATGAACACTATACCGCCATGGACGGCTTCATTGATCCCTCGGACGGGGGGGATTAGTTCCTCATGTCCGTGACGACAAACGAACAATCGGAAATAATCTCCATAATAAAATAAGAAAAGAAAAGAGAAGGAGAGACGCGGCTCCAGAATAAACAAGGATTCGTGAACTACTGATCTAAACAAATGGAAACAAACTTGATTGCCCAAATCTGATCCGAAACAACCTTTAAATAAGGATTATGGTTCTTGGCGCCGCTCATGGGCGAACCACCTTTCGCGAGGCGAACATTAATTTTGGCGCTTTCAATTTTGGATTATCGCGAGGCGAGAGTGTATTCGCGGGCGAGTCTTCCAACTTCAATATGTCACAGTCGTGACCTTCATCACGGCTAGGCCGTGATGGTCTCTGTCTTCCAGGGTCTTCAAACTCTCGCGGGGCGAGATTCTTTTCGCGGGCGAGACTTCAATTCTAGGCTGTGACCTTCATCATGGCTAAGCCGTGATGGTCTCTGACTTCCAGGTCTCCATGATTCGCGAGGCGAGCATACTGTTCGCGGGGCGAGCCAGAGTGATGACTGTTGCTGCTTTATCCGATGTTCAGGCTCGCGAGGCGAGCATCCACTCGCGAGGCGAGTTTCTCCAGAAGTGCTATTTCCACTTTGCTTCTTGACTTTCCTTAACTCTCAGAACTTCACTTATTGACCTGAAACAACAAAAGGAAACAAAAGCTTAATTCTATTCAAAATAAACTAAAAACTACTAAAAATTCCTAGAACGAGTCAAAGGCTAACTTAGGAACAAACAATGCTAAATTTGGGCGAAAACGAGATTGAACTCGAATAATTTGCACAAAAACCACAGTCCATCTAGTTATAAAACTAGATAAGCCAAAGGCTTATCAAAACACCCCAAACTTAAACCTTGCTTGTCCCCAAGCAAGCTAAAACTCAAAAACGACTCAAGACTTGGCAAGCTTAATGGAGTCAATCGATTTCGCACAAATTTCATGCATTCCTAACAAAACAGTTTTTCTTCAATGAATTCCCCCCTTGCATCAATGTAATCCCCACATTCATTTACTTTAATCAATTGAGAACTTCATCATTCATGCAATCATTAATCTAAGTTGAGGATCAGGGTCATACACAAAAGGAAGATCACCAATTTCAAACAACCGCCTTCCTCACAAGGGTATGTAAAATTTCACTCATTCACTCAAATTCGTCTATGCTATCAACTTTTCCCTCAATTTCACATATCAAGAGCACTTCCCATGAATTTGATTTTCATCTCAAAAATGGTTCCCACGAAAATATGCATGCAACATCAGAAGGTCTTTTAAAGGTTGTAATGGGGCCTGGCTCAAGGTAGGATATTCAAGGATATTAGGCTTAAGTCCCTAGGAACTAAGAGAGCATGAGCATTTGACACATTTTCCACTCAAATTCCTTTTTCCATTTTTCTTTTTGCCTCGGGTGACTACAACCTTTTCCTTGCTATTTTTTTGTTTTCTGTTTTGCCCCTTTTCGTTTGGCAATTTATTTTGAATATATTTTTTTTTTGCCTTGGGTTTCAACCTTTATTTTTTTTTTCTCAACCCAAAATGACATATCACCTTGTAGCCACCCCAAACTTAGTTTCCCACAACCCTTTCTTGCTCACTTCCATGCTCTCCTAATCCTAAGATCTGGTTAACATGGTTTTTCAGATTTTGGCTCATAATATAGGGTCATCAAGAAACAATAGGCTAATTAGGCTCAATGTGGCTAACTAGGGAACATGCATTAGGGATGGTCCTTTTTAGGCCAAGTAGTTATTCAAAGAAAATTGCCTAAATCATTTGATGCAACACATAAACATGCAAACCATGAAGAGATTCCAGCAAATCCGGGGAAGTGCAACTTAACAGTGATTCACACAATCAAAAACAGAGTTGGAGGCTCAAATCCTCACCTGGACATTTTTGCAAATTGTTTGACCGAGATACAATTCCTAGTGTGTGCACCCCCTCACCCCAAACTTATCATAAATCAAGTAATCACAATAAAATTCTCAAAGTTCAGTTTTCAATTTTAAGTGGGGATAAACTTTTCTATTATCAGAACCTAGGGGGAAATCATCAATGGTCAAAATAATTTATGCAATCAATTTAATTAAAATCCAAAAAAATTGCCGACACGTATTCATACAAAAACTCTTGATCTTCTCAAATCATTCAAGAATGACAAACAAAAACAAAACAAAAAGCAAAAACAAAACAAAAGTGAGGAGAGGAGAGGATACTCACTGATCAAGTTTCCATGGTTGCCTCCTCATCCAATTGGTCTCACGGCCTCCCTTCTGTTGCATAGCATCCTGGAAGAACTCCTGCAAATTAAAACCTTAATTGCAGATTCGCGAGGCGAGATATCACTCGCGAGGCTAATCTGGAAAAACTGTTTCCACACTTTCCAGAATAGCGAGGCGAGTAGTATCTCGCGAGGCGAATCTGGAATTCCAACAGATGATGATGCCCAGAATCGCGAGGCGAAAGTAGACCTCGCGACGCGAGACAGAAACGTGAGTAAGCCGCTGAGGTTCAGGGCTTCTGTCTCGCGCGGCCACAGTGGATTCGCGTGGCGACTCAAGCTTCTTCTTTTTTTTTTTTTTAATATAAATGATAATGACAGAACTAAAACCAAAGGATACCTAGCTTGGGTTGCCTCCCAAGTAGCGCTTGTTTAACGTCCCGAGCCTGACTCAAGTCACCCCAGAGGGTTACTCCGGAGGAAGAAGCTGCTTGCCATGCCCTGCCTCAATCCGTTTCCTGTAGGCTCTTGCCCTTTCATATGCTCGCATGCTGTTCCCGGATAACTCATTTAAGTCCAGCATCCTTCTATAATCAGCACGAACTCTCCACCCCGTGATGGTCCTTTTTGGGATCAACTCATCGTCCTGCATTGACCACCATGGTTGTGCCACCCCTCAACTTCTGTTGCTTTACCATTCTTTTTCATGCCTTTGTTGCTGAGCTCCTTCTTTGCACATTCTTCCCTTGGGAGACTCGGTAAGGCTTCCATGTTCTTCAACCACTCGAGATAGACCTCATCCCCCAAAGGGTCTTTTTTCTCACTATCATCATGGGATTTTACCAACACTTGAGCAAGTGATGAACCATGGGTTTCTCTAGTTGCCTTTGCCTTGACAGTTGGATCCACCATATCCACACGATACACTTCCGTCCTCTCTGCAGGGTGCTTCATTGCTTCAAAGAGATTGAAGACTGCCTCATCATCTTGCACCCTTAGAGTGAATTTCCCTTGTCGCACATCTATCAAGGCACCCCCAGTGGCCAAGAAGGGCCTACCCAATATGAGAGGGATTTCGGCGTCTTCATCCATATCAAGCACTACAAAGTCCGCCGGAAATATAAGCTTGTCCACCTTTACTAACAAGTCTTCGACCACCCCATAAGGATATTTTACAGAACGATCGGCCAGTTGGAGTGACATCCGTGCATCCTTGACTTCTTTGATCCCCAACCTCTTCATCATAGAGAGGGGCATCAAGTTGATGCTTGCCCCTAGATCACACAATGCCTTCCCTACCTAGTCATCCCCCAATGGTGCATGGTATCGAAAAAGAACCGGGATCCTTCAACTTTGGAGGTAGTTTTCTTTGAAGAATGGCACTACACTTCTCGGTCAAAGCAACCGTTTCCTCATCCACTATTCTCCGCTTCTTGGTGAGAAGTTCCTTCATAAACCGGGCATATGATGGCATCTGTTCCAAGGCTTCCGCAAATGGAATGTTAATATGAAGTTTACGGAAAACATCAAGGAATTTGTTGAACTGCTTATCCTGTTGAGGCTTCTTCAATCTTTCAGGATACGGTACCTTCATGTAGGGCGGGAGGTCTTGGGGTTCAACCCACTTCTTCTTTCGGAACTCTTCATCCACAAGCTTCAGCCTACCCCCTTGCTCTGGTGCCTTGTCATTTGCCAACTTCTCTTTCTCAGGTTGCTCTTCCTCAACATGTGGTTGTTCAGGGGCCTTGTCTTCCTGAGAACTAGTTGCACCCCTGTTAGATCCCAACACTTTACCGCTCCAGATTGTTATGGCATTGCAATGGTTCTTAGGATTGTTCTCGGTATCACCCGGGAAAGTGCCTGGGAGACGCTCATTTAGTTGCTTCGTGAGCTGAGCCATCTGCGTCTCAAGATTTTGAATTGCCGACCCTGTATGAGTCGCCAACTTGTCAATGGCAGTATTTGTGTTGATTGACAATTTCTCCACTGCTGTACTCAACTTCTCAAAATCCAACTCCCAAGGTTGTCTTCCACCATCTGTTATTTGCAATTGATTAGTCCCCGGAAGAGCCTGCTGGGTATTGCGCTGCTGAATTCCAATGTTCGGCCTCAGACCCTGTTGAGGTTGTTGCCAATTCTGTTGAGGATGTTGCTGCCCGGATAGACCACCACTAGCATTACTCCAAGCGAAACCCGGATGGTCTCTCCTCATATACCCCCTATTCTGATTCTGACTGTAGTCATTCTGTCTGTTCCTCTGATAGTTGTTCTGGGGCACAGTGTCATAGAAGTTGTGGCATGAGTCCACATGTTCTTGGGAGAAATTCAGCGGACAACTCCGAGTGTCATGATCTCCATTACAATTGTCACAACCCGGAGGCATCCCCTCATGTATCACATTAACCCTTTTGTTTCCCGACAAAGCCTCATTCTGCATCTTCAACAATTTGTTTTGCTCGAGAATGGCTTCCATTGTCGCTGAACTGATTCCACTTGAGGTTTCCCTACCACGGTTGTAATCATTATATGACATCTTTTCCAATAATGCCCATCCATCCTCAGCTGATAAATAGGAAAAAGAACCGCCACCTGCGGCATCACAGTTCATCTGGTAGCGTCCCCTTAACCCATTAAAGAAATGTTGAACCTTGGAGACCGGGTCAAAGAACGCTGAGGGACATCTTCTCAATAACCCATTGTACCTCTCCCAAGCTTCATTATTGGTTTCATCTTCTCGCATGCTGAAAGATGTAACGACTATTCTTGCTTGTGCCGCTTTAGAGGAGGAAAATATTTGGTTAGGAACTTTTGTGCCATTTGCTCCCGGTTCCCGATGTTGTTCCTATCCAAGTCTGTCAACCCAATCGCAAGCGACATCCCTAAGAGAGAGAGGAAAAGCCGCAGCGAAACTCATATTGTGAGACTCCTCTTGTCTTACCGTAAGTCACAAGCTTCAAGGAAGCGAGTGATGTGTCTATGAGGGTCCTGTTTGCCACTCCCATCAAACCGATTCTCACGGATGCGGAATGTGACACATCCCTCCACTCAAGGAGTCTCAGTATTCAGGTTGCCCCTCACAATAGAAGAATCACAATCACCCAAGCTGGGTAGATCGTACTCAAGAGAGGCTTGTAACGAGGAGGAGGAGGAGGAAGAAGGTTTTCTTCGGCCATCGCTTCAAGATTAATCGCTTCAAGCCTCTTTCTTTCTCTGACTTCCTTCCTTAAGCGATTCTCAGTCTTGGTGATCTCGGAATCAAATAGCAGGTCCTCTTGTGAAAGGGTACCTCGCATACAAAAACACGGCAAGACCAAGTGGAATCAAAGAAGTAGAGAGAAATAATAAAGAAATAACAGAAAAATAAAAATAAAAATCAACTTAACCAATCAATCAAATTTCCTAAAAATTAGGAAAATTGGTTGTGCCAATCCCCGGCAACGGCACCAAAAACTTGTCGATTCACCGGCAAGTGTATCGGGTCGTCGCAAGTAATAAAATAACACGGTAAGTAATTACCGAGGTCGAACTCAGGGATTGGGCTACCAATTCAACCAATTCGCGGGAAATCCGATACGTTTGGTCAAGCGACAGAAAGTGGTTGAGAGAGAGAGATTAATATCGCAATTGAAATAAGAAATCAAATAAAGCTAAGGTTTTAAAAACAGAAATTTAAAATATCCAAGGTCTCAATTCCACCTACCCAATCATGTATAGTACCCAAGTGATGATGAATTCCTCCCTAAGTTCAATTACAATGTCAACCGGGACCCCCAATTTCTCCTATATCCACTGTCGTGCTCAATAGGACGTATTCGACGATTGGATTAATTACCTACTAGGTCTCATAATCCTAATCTCGAATTCTATTAATTCTTGTTCCCTTTAAGGTTGCACTAATCTCCTAAATCCACTATCGTGCTCATTATTCAATTAGTGTTTCCAATCCAAGTTCTAAAACGCGAATCACCGATCGGCCTCAACACGTTTAACTAGTCAATCACGCAACACATATGATAAACGCATTCAAATCAGAATTGGAAAACATTCATTGAGAGAAGGGGAGAAAAACATACATCACATGAACACTATACCGCCATGGGCGGCTTCATTGATCCCTCGGACGAGGGGATTAGTTCCTCATGCCCGTGACGACGCACAAACAATCCGACATAATCTCCAAAATAAAATAAAATAAGAAAAAGGGAGACGCAGCTCCAGAGAAGACAAGGATTCGTAACTACTGATCTAAACAAATGGAAACAAACTTCGATTGCCCAAATCTGATCTGAAACAGCCTTTAAATAAGGATTCTGGTTCTCGGCCGCCCGCGGGGCGAACCACCTTTCGCGAGGCGAACATTAGTTTTGGCGCGCTTTCAATTTTGAATTATCGCGAGGCGAGAGTGTATTCGCGGGGTGAGTCTTCCAACTTCAATCTGTCACAGCCGTGACCTTCATCACGGCTAGGCCGTGATGGTCTCTGACTTCCAGGTCTCCATGATTCGCGAGGCGAGCATACTGTTCGCGGGGCGAGCCAGAGTGATGACTATTGCTGCTTTATCTGATGTTCAGGCTCGCGAGGCGAGTATCTCCAGAAGTGCTTTTTCCACTGCTTCTTGACTTTCCTTGACTCTCAGAACTTCACTTATTGACCTGAAGCAACAAAAGGAAACAAAAGCGTAATTCTATTCAAAATAAACTAAAAACTACTAAAAATTCCTAGAACGAGTCAAAGTCTAACTTAGGAACAAACAAGGCTAAATTTGGGCGAAAACGAGATTGAACTCGAATAATTTGAACAAAAACCACAGTCCATCTAGTTATAAAACTAGATAAGCCAAAGGCTTATCACCTAAGCGAGAAGGTGTTGTATGCAAAACTATTTAAGTGCGAGTTTTGGCTCAAAGAAGTGAAGTTTTTGGGGCACACGATTACCAAGCAGTACTTTCTTGGGAAAGACCGAAGACAGTGATGGAGATCTGAAGTTGTGGGTCTAGCCGATTGTTACCGAAGGTTTATAGAAGATAGTAGCTCCATTGACTCAACTTACGAGGAAGGATCAACCTTTTGTGTGGACTCCAAAATGCGAGGAAAGTTTTCAAAAGATGAAGGAATGTCTGAGAACCTCGCGTATTAGTACTTCCGAACCAAATGAACCATATGAAGTATATTGTGATGCTTCACACCAAGGTTTGGGTTGCGTACTAATGCAGCACGAGAAAAGTTGTAGCGGATGCGTCATGCTGAGTTAAAGACTCACAAGAGAAACTATCCGACGCCATGATCTGGAGTTAGTTGCCGTGGTTTTCAAATTAAAGGTATGGAGACATCACCTTTATGGAGCTAAGTTTGATGTCTTTAGTGACCACTGATGGACTCCGTCAAGTGTACCGGATCGAAGCAAGTAATAAAAACATGGTGAGAAATTACCGAGGTCAAACACAGGGATTGGGTGGCCAATTGTAATCAATATTTAAGGGAAATAGTTAGGATTGACCATGTCAAGAGAGAGAGTTTGTTTTGAAATCAAATTGTAACTAATTATCAAGAATCAAGTAAGAGTTTAGTCAAAGCAAGAGCAAAAATCAATAATTTGTGAACTATGAATGGGAAAGATCTCAGGTCACGAATCTACCAACCCAATCAAACACAGTTCAACAGTGATTATTTTCTATCCTTAGGTTCAATTACATGCCAATCAGGAACCCGAATTTATCCAAATATCTCGGTCAAGCACAAGAAAAAATACCTAACATGCCAATCAACGAGATCTCTATGATGATAAACATGCAAGATTCATTAAGTTCTTGGTTCCTTATAACGATTGCACAAATATCCTATTATATCTTTATCAATATTCAATTTGTGTTCTTAATTCAAGTCCTAAAACGTGAATCTCCGGTCGGACTCATCACGCTTGACTAGTTAACCACGAGCTCATATGATCAACACATACAAAACAGAATTAAGAAACAAATTTGAGAATTAGGGAGTAGAAAACATCGCAATTTCACTATGCCGTCATGAGCGGCTTCATCGCTTCCTTAGAAAAGAGGATCAGTTCCTCATAGAGTGCTTCAACATCATTAATCCAAAAGTAAACATGAATAAAAGCAGTAAAAGTATATGTAAACCTAAACGAGACGCAACTCACAAAAAACTAGGATTGGATATCTCAATTCGCAACACAACAAGCTTTATATAGAAGTCTGTTTCTCGCGGTCGCTCGTAGGGCGAGCACTTAAATTTGGCTCCATTCTGAGTTTGAATCCTAGAGGGGCGGGGTGAGGCGTGTCTCGCGGGGCGAGACTGAAAAGTCTTCAGAATCCTTTGTCCGGCTCGCGGGGCGAGCCTTGCCTCGTGGGGCAAAGCTGAAAGACTCCAACTTCCTGCTCAGAATCAATTCTGGCTCGTGGGGAGAGACCTCGAAAAATTCCTTTTGCTTGTTTTCTTCATTTAATCCAAGTTTCCCAGAGCTTCGCTTTTAACCTGAAATTAAAAGTAGCATTAAATTCTTTATTCATCTAGAAAATAGCATAAATTACTCAAAAATATTCCTAAGACTCAAAATGTCGCTTGTGAACAATTAAAGCCAAATATGGGCTATAACGAGAATGAAATCATGCAATTGGTATCAAAATTGAGGTCTTTCTAGTCATAAAACTAGATGAGTGAAAGGTTTATCAAAATATCCCAAGCTTAAACTTTTCTTGTCCCCAAGCAAACTAAAATTTAAAAAGACTCGAAACTAGGTAAGCTTAATGGACTTAATCAATTTTGCCCAAATTTCACGCAAGTTTATTAATCCAAATTTTCAATGATGTTTTCCTTTTTCTCACTTCAATTAATCAATCCCCAAATTTGTCTACTTTTAACAATGAGAATGCAATCAATCATGCAATCACTAATCTAAGCCAATGATCCAGTATACACATAAAAGGGAGATTGTAATGTCTGTTATTTTTTTGTATTGTTTACGTAAGAGTATTATATTTAAGGCATGGAATATATAGTTAAGACGTTGTTTGAGGCATAGAGACCCTTAAGGTTGTAATGAGGACTTGCTAAAGGTAGGATATACAAATGTACTAGGCTTTAAGTCCCTAGGAATTAAGAGAGCATGAACTTTCTACACTTTTATTTTCACTCTAATTCCTTTTTAAATTTTTTCATTTTCACGCTTTGGGTGGCTACAACATTTCCCTTTGATAACCTTTTATTTTGCCTTTTTTTTGGCATTTTTGTATTTTTCTTCCTTTTCCTTTTTCTCTTTTGCCTTTGGCTTCAACCCTTTTAATTTTCTTTTTCACATTCCCAAGTAACATGATAACTCATTGTATGCACCCCAAACTTAATTTCTAAACAACCCTTTTATTTTCTAAGCATCCATGCTCTCCTAAATCCTAAGATCGGGTGAACATGGTTTTTCCAGTTTTTCGGCTTATAACGTTAGGTCATTCAGAAACAATTGTCTTATTAGGCTCAAATTGGCTAACTATGGAACATGCATTAGGAATGGTTCATTTTGGTCAAGTAGCTATTTCAAAGAAACAATGCCTAGATCATATGATGCAACATATAGTTATGCAAACCATGCATAGATTCAAGCAAATCCGAGAAAGTGCAACTTGAAAGTGATTCACACAATTTTTAAGAACATGTTAGAGGCTCAAATTCCTCACCTGGACATTTTTAGCAAATTATTTGACAGAGATACATCCCTAATGTGTTCACCCCAAACTTGTCATAAATCATGCAATCCAAACAAAAATTCTCAATGTTCAATGTTCAATTTTTTCAAGGGGATCAATTTTTCTCATTTTTCAAAAGCATAAGGAAAAACATCAAAGCTTTTTTTTCAAGTTTTATCACATCCATTCAATTTTTGGCACAATGCAATTAATCCCATCGAGACTTACCCACTAGACTCTATGACACTATGGTTTTTGTGTATTGACCACTATTTACTTGTAACTATAAAATTCAAAACAAAAGAAAAGAAAAGAGTTAAGTTTCAGAAAGAGTTATCTCAAGGGGTCTGAGCGGACCCCACACTCTCATTAGCATGCCTCGCCTCTTCCTTGTCTTTCTTTACTTTCTTCCTTGGCCTACTGGATTCGGCCTCATCGAGATACTTAGCCCAATCTATGTCTAGGCTAACAACAGTAGCTTCCTCTCTTGGAGCTCTTCCACTCGAAATTCCTTCTCTTGCATGTCGGATCATCTCCAACTCGACCCATGCGATATCATTTTCTCCCTTGAAGGTTAGTAACCATTTTGGGTCCCACTTGTCCTCTTCATCCTTAGTTAAGTTCTCCACATCCGTGAATGGAATCTCTCCTCCTTCCACCGCCTTCTTGACTTTCTCATATAAGGCATGCTCGATGTTTATGCAAACTGGGAAGTCATTTTGCCTTTCTTCAATTTCACCCTCAATTACCCTCCGGATGTAGTCATTCACACCCCTATCAAAGCTCAGGTGAAACGGATCCTCCTCCTCCTCTTGTTCTTCTGTCAATTTTCTAAGTGAGGGTAGGGGATTTGTCTATCTCGTATGCACATTCTAACGTGCCCATAATCGGGGTGGTCAAGAGTGATCGTTCTCTTATCAATTGGTTGCCTTTCCCTGCGTAAGAAACTCCAATCGATAGTCATCTAATTCAAAAGTCAACTAATGGTCAATAAAAATAATCAAAAATAAAAAAAAATTAAAAATAAAAGAGCTAAAATATAAACATGCACCACAAAACATGTATATAGTCAGAATCAGTGAAGCAGGTATCAAAGTGTAATATGAGTTTCTAGCTAATAAGCATATACAACCATATTGAAAGTATAGCTAGAACTAAAAAAAAACTACGTAAAAACGGCCGCTCCGACTTAGCTAAAGTGGATCTGCTCCAACATGTCATCATCCTGGTTACCACGAGCAGCCGCCTCATCATCTATTGGGACCTCGGGCACCCCACTGTGGCTGGGCATCCTGGTCCCCAGGATAGTCCTGTCACCCTAGCCGAGGTGCTAAGTCCTCCTCGGAGGGGTAGACGGGTACCCGTCCCTCCTACTGAGCCATGGACATCTCTTTGAAGAAGTCCCAGAGTACCTCGTGCGACCTCCTCTCTACTTGTTGGTTTTGCAAGAGCAAAACTGTCTCCGCTGATAATGGCCTCTGAGGGGCCTGTCCTGCTGGCCTTTTAGGTGGTACTGGCTCTCCATAACAGTGGCGGCGAATATAATCTTTGTCGATTAGCTATCGGGGAACCTTTTTGTTCTCCCCAGGAATAGTAATCCCTGCCCTCGCCATCATCTCTATGATAAAAAATCTATAAGCCAACATCTCCTTGGCGTTCCTGGAGTTAGCCTTCTGCTGGATGTCCTGGGCTATGACCGCACCCACTTCAATAGTCTTCCCCTCGATAATGGCATAGAGGAGGTGGGCCCACGCAGCTGTGATATCAGACTTGTGAGAGATGCACATTAGGTTGGCATGGATGAAATCATGTCAAACCCAGGCCGCGGGATTAAGATCCCCCATCCTTAGCCTCATTAGGTTCCCAGAGGTCCCTGTTTCCCACTGCGCTCCCGGTTTGCAGCAGGTCTCTAAAATAGGTTGGGCAAGTGCCTGGACTACCGGCATCTGAGATTGCTTGCTCCTTGATAAGACTTTGGCTTATCTAGTTTTATAACTAGATGGACTGTGGTTTTTCTGCAAATTATTCGAGTTCAATCTCGTTTTATTCCAAATTTGGCCTTGTTTTGTTCCTAAGTAGACTTTGACTCGTTCTAGGCATTTTTAGTAGTTTTTAGTCTATTTTGAATAGAATTACGCTTTTTGTTTCTTTTTATTGTTTCAGGTTAGAAGTGAAGCTCCAAGAGTCAAGGATGCATTTCGAGTCAAGAAAACAGTGGAAATTTCCATTCTGGAGATACTCGCCCCGCGAGTAGATGCTCGCCTCGCGTGCCTGAAGATCAGCAAAACAGCAACAATCATCAGTTCTGGCTCGCCCCACGAGAGGCTTCTCGCCTCATGAGAATCCAAATTGAAAGCGTGCCAAAACTAATGTTCGCCTCGCGAAATCTTGTTCGCCCCGCGAGCGGCCGAGAACCAGAATCCCTATTTATAGGCTGTTTCAGATCAGAAGGAGGAGCTTTTGGGGAGATCCGAATCCTAGTTGATACTCCACTTGTTTTAGATCAGTTTTAGGACGAATCCTTGTTTCTGGAGCTGCGTCTCCCTTCTCTTTTCTTTTCTTATTTTATTATGGAGATTATTGCCGATTGTTCGTTTGTCGTCACGGGCATGAGGAACTAATCCCCTCGTCTAGGGGATCGATGAAGCCACCCATGGCGGTATAGTGTTCATGTGATGTATGTTTTTCTCCCCTTTAATTCAATTCTTGTTTTCCAATTCTGATTTGATTGTGTTGATCATATGCTTGCGTGATTAACTAGTTAAACGTGTTGAGGCTGATCGGCGATTCGCGTTTTAGAACTTGAATTGGGATCATCGATCGAATATTGTACGAGAGTGAGTAGGAGATCGGTGCAACCGTATAGGGAACAAGATTTAATAGAATTTGATGATTAGGATTATGAGACCTAGTAAGTAATTAATCCAATCTTCAAATACGTCCTATTGAGCATGACAGTGGATATAGGAGAATTTGGGGGTCCCGGTTGACATTGTAATTGAACTTAGGGAGGAATAAATCATCACTTGGGTACTATGCATGATTGGGTAGGTGGATTTGAGACCCTAGATATTTTAATTCCTGATTTTTAATACCTTAGCGTTATTTGATTTGTTATTTGAATTGCGATCTTAATCTCTCTCTCAACCACTTTCCTCGCTTGACCAAACGTATCCGATTTCCCAGCGGATTAGTTGAATTGGTAGCCCAATCCCCGAGTTCGACCTCGGTAAATTCTTACCGTGTTTATTTTATTACTTGCGACGACCCTGTACACTTGCCGATGACTCATCAAGTTTTTGGCGCCGTTGACGGGGATTGGCACAACTAATTCTCCTAATTTTAGGGAAGTTTGATTATTTGGTTAAGTTATTTTTTTTATTTTTTTTTAATTTCTATTATTATTCTCTACTTCTTGATTCCACTTGGTCTTGCCTTGTTTTTGTATGCGAGGTACCCTCCCACAAGAGGACTTGCTATTTGATACGGAGATCACCAAGACCGAGAAGCGCTTCAGAAAGAAGCAGAGAGCGAAGAGGCTCGAATGGATGGATGGGCATCATTGGAGGAGATGTCGTACAATGATTACAACCGTTGTTGGGAAACCTCAAGTGGATTCAGTTCTGCAACATTAAAAGCCATTCTAGAGCAAAATAGATTGTTGAAGATGCAGAATGAGGCTTTGTCTTGAAACAAAAGGGGGAATGAGGTACACGAAGGAATGCTCCCGGGTTGCGAATATTGTAATGGAGACCATGATACTTGGAGTTGTCCGTTCTACTTCTCTCAAGAATATGTGGACTCATGCCATAATTTCTATGACAACGTGCCCCAGAACAACTATCAGAGTCAGTATCAGTATTGGGGTTATATGAGGGGAGACCATCCGGGTTTCGCTTGGAGTAATGCTGGCGATGGTCTAGATTGGCAACCACAACCTCAACATAACTGGCAACAACAACAACCTCAACAGGATGGTGGAAAACAACCTTGGGAGTTGGCTCTTGAGAGGACAAATGCGGCATTTGAGAAGGCGAATGCGGCAGTAGAGAAGTTGGGCCAGCTCGCAAAGCAACTAGATGAGCGTCTCTCAGAGACTTTCCCAGGTGATACCGAGAACGACCCTAAGAACCAATGCAATGCCACAACAACTAGAAGCAGTGGGGTGTTGGGATCTAACTGGGATGCAACTAGTTCTCAGGGAGTTGAGGAAGACAAGGCCCCGGAACAACCGCATGTTGAGGAAGAGCAACCTAAGGAAGAGGAGTTGACAAGGGACAAGGCACCGGAGCAAGAAGGGAGAGTTCAAAATGCAGATGAAGTGGTAGAGGATTTCACCATGCTTGCCAGGCAACCTGAAATTACTGCATTGGATAACTATGTTGGCTTACATGCATGTGTGGACATTGGTAAGTTAGACCCTCCCACTTGTCTGGCACACTTCCTCGAGAAAACACCATTTGACCCGAGAGGAAGTGAGTTCATAATTACGGAGGTCAATGGAGTTTTCACACACAGGCCAGGTGGGATCATGAATAGAGTCATATTGCTCCTGCAAGGGCCACTTCACAAACCATGGGATCCGGGTGGAGGATCTCACATGATGAGCATCTCTTGGCCTTTATGTCACAGGCTATGGGATCCAGGTGGATGCTTCTTAATAAGTCAGGCTCGGGACGTAAAACAAGCGCTACTTGGGAGGCAACCCAAGCTAGATATCCTTTATTATTTTTAAGTTTATGTTATTTTCTTTTCTTAGGTAAAATAAAAAATAATAATAAAAAAAATAGAGGCTCGCCTCGCGAATCCATACTGGCCCCGCGAGGCAGAAGCCCTGGAATCTCAGTGAAAAGCTCAAGCTTCTGTATCGCGTCGCGAGAGAAATTTTCGCCACGCGAATCTGGGCATCAACAGCTTGGAAATTCCAGATTCGCCTCGTGAGTTAATACTCGCCCCGCGATTCTGGAAAGAGTGAAGAACAATTTTCTAGATTCGCCTCGCTAGTTATTTCTCGCCTCGTGAATATGCAATTAGGGTTTTCAATTTGGGGGAAAATTTTAAAATTCACGTCGCGAGGGTACTCTCGCCTCACGAACGAGGGAAATTATATAGCCCCGCGAGCGGACGCGCGGCATTCACGCGACCTTCCCTCTCCTTCCTCCTCTCAGCCTTTGAAACACTCCTTCTTTCTCTCTTTCTCTCTCACACTCATCACTCATAACTCACAGCACTCTGCCTCACTGCCTCATTCACTCAGTTCACACACCCTCACCCTCGCGCACTCACATCTGTGCATCTCTACAAGGTACGTAAAGTCCCACTGACTTCACTCTTTGATTGTTCATGAATGTGGAATTCAACAGTCACTAACACACTATGCACTTACTGTCTGGCAAAACAGGTAGTAGGGTAGACGACATTATCATGAACGTGCCTAGTCTAGAGAGTCTTACTGTGCATTGTTCTCTGCTCTGAATATTATGGTTAGGAATGCAGTGGGGACACTGTCGAGGTACTCGTTGCATATCTGTATGATAGTAGGACAGTGGGGGGGTGACACTGTATTTATGCCTCTGTGTTGCATATTCTGTTCATATTGATTATAACTGTACTGGGACTTTTCTGATTTTCAGGTATGGCTCCGCCTAAGAGCAATCCTGCTGAAAAGCAGCCGGTCAAGCGCAAGAAGCGCGCATCTGCTCTTGGGGAAGACGTTGTGTTGCCTTCAGGGACGGGCGCCTCCTCTAGGGCCACCTCCTACTCTCCCAGTTTCCTCTCTCCTGATCACAGGGAGCATTGGAACCTGGTTGTGAGGAAGGAGATGGTTTTAGAGAGGCGTGTGTCCCTCGTTGGCAACAACTATGCCAGCATCTCCGAGCAGATTCGCCACCGAGGTTGGGAGATGTTGGCTAATCTTCCGCACCAGTATGATATCAAACTGGTGCAGGAATTTTATGCCAACGCTCAAACTCGAGGTCACAGCCCGAGCTGCGTGATTGAGGTTCAGGGGGCCCCCATCACTTTCACCGCTTCAGACATTAACTCCTGCTTGGGGATCCCGATCGGAGAGGAGCTCTGCGACTATGAGCAGCTCCCCGCAGTGCAGGCCCTCGATCAGGCCATTATCGACACTTGCTGTGTCCCAGGAGCTGCCTGGGAGGTGGGGACATCGGGGATCCTCCTGCGGTTGAGGAGGCAGGACCTCACCCCAGAGGCCAAGGTCTGGTCGGCGTTCTTACACGCCAACCTTCGAGTGAGCTCGCATGAGTCCACGGTCACCGCCGCCAGAGCCCACCTACTCTATGGCATATTGACAGGCAGCACGATTAACGTAGGGGGAGTCATCGCCTCAGACATTCAGATGAAGGCGAACTCCCGGGCATTGAAGGAGAGCCTGGGGCATGGACTACTTATCACCGAGCTCATACGCCGGGCGGGAGTGCCCGTGAGTACAGTGATGGAGAAGGTGCCGAGGCAGCCCATCGACCAGGATTATATCCGGCGTTTTTGCTATGTAGCCCCGGCTGCACCTAGGAGGCCGCCACCCCTACCCACTCAGAGGCCACGATCATCAGACATGGCTCTGCTCTTGCAGAACCAGCAGGCTATGAGGAGGGATCAGGAGGTGTTGCGGGAGTTTTTCAGAGAGATGGCACTGGCCCAACAGGAGGGTCGGGTGCCCGTATACCCCTCCGAGGAGGAGCTGTCCCCTCGGCTTGGGTGGCAGGACTACCCTGGGGACCAGGGTGCTATGGCACAGGGGGGGTACCCGAGGATGAGCAGGCACCAGAGGACCAGGGTGACCCGATGGACGACATCGATTTCGATCATTGATCCGGGCCCCTGCACTCTTTACTTATAGTTCTATCTAGGATTCGTTTTGGTTGTACATTATTTTGCTAGCTAGAAACTATTTTTACTGACTGTTTACTGGCAAACTTGGATGATTATATATTTATTCGGTTATCTTATTGCTTAACGTTCATGTTTGTTTGTGAATGGAACTACATGGAGTGCTCGGAACCTCAAGGGCCAATCAATTGAACAAGGATGAGGTCGAAACTAGCCCCGCTATGAAGCGGGGTAGTAGAGAGATGAAAAGAGGAAGGAAAATCAGCTGAGAGCATGGGGTTCGCTCTGACCCCATTAAGATAAAAAATTTCTTACCCTTCACTTGTTTTTGTTTTTGTTTTTGTTTTTGTTTGTCACTCTTGAATAATTTGAGAAGATCAAGAGTTTGTGTATGAATGTGTGTCGGCAAGCTTGTTAGATTTTAATTAAATTGAGCATAGAAAATTTGATCCCCACTTAAAAATTGAAAATTGAACTTTGAGAAGTTTATTGTGATTGCTTGATTTATGACAAGTTTGGGGTGAGGGGGTGCACACACTAGGAATTGTATCTCGGTCAAATAATTTGCAAAATGTCCAGGTGAGGATTTGATCCTCCAACTTTGTTTTTGATTGTGTGAATCACTTTTAAGTTGCACTTTCCCGAATTTGATTGAATATCTTCATGGTTTGCATGTTTATGTGTTGCATCAAATGATTTAGGCAATTTTCTTTGAAATAGCTACTTGGCCTAAAAAGAACCATCGCTAATGCATGTTCCCTAGTTAGCCACATTGAGCCTAATTAGCCTATTGTTTCTGGATGACCCTATATTATAAGCCAAAAATATGAAAAACCATGTTAACCAATCTTAGGATTAGGAGAGCATGGAAGCGTAGCAAGAGAAGGGTTGTGAGAAACTAAGTTTGGGGTGGCTACAAGGTGATATGTCATTTTGGGTTGAGAAAAAGAAAAATAGAGGTTGAAACCCAACGCAAAAAAAAAATGCCAAAAGAAAAGGGGCAAAGCGGAAAAAATAGCAAGGAAAAGGCTGTAGTCACTCGAGGCAAAAAGAAAAATGGAAAAAGGAATTTGAGTGGAAGATGTGTCAAATGCTCATGCTCTCTTAGTTCCTAGGGACTTAAGCCTAGTATCCTTGAATATCCTACCCTCAGCCAGGCCCCATTACAACCTTTATAAGACCTTCTGATGTTTCATGCATGTTTTCGTGGGAACCATTTTTGAGATGAAAATCAAATTCATGGGAAGTGCTCTTGATATGTGAAATTGAGTGAAAAGTTGATAGCCTAGACGAATTTGAGTGAATGAGTGAAATTTTACATACCATTGTGAGGAAGGCAATTGTTTGAAATTGGTGATCTTCCTTTTGTGTGTAACTCTGATCCTCAACTTAGATTAATGCTTGCATGAATGATAAGTTCTCAATTGTTTAAAGTAAATGAATGTGGGGATTTCGTTGATGTAAGGGGGAAATCATTGGAGAAAAATTGTTTTGATTGCATGAAATTTGTGCGAAATCGATTAAATCCCTTAAGCTTGCCAAAGTCTTGAGTCCTTTTTGAGTTTTAGCTTGCTTGGGGACAAGCAAGGTTTAAGTTTGGGGTGTTTTGATAAGCCTTTGGCTTATCTAGTTTTATAACTAGATGGACTGTGGTTTTTTGTGCAAATTATTCGAGTTCAATCTCGTTTTCGCCCAAATTTGGCCTTGTTTTGTTCCTAAGTAGACTTTGACTCGTTCTAGGCATTTTTAGTAGTTTTTAGTCTATTTTGAATAGAATTACGCTTTTTGTTTCTTTTTATTGTTTCAGGTTAGAAGTGAAGCTCCAAGAGTCAAGGAAGCATTTCGAGTCAAGAAAACAGTGGAAATTTCCATTCTGGAGATACTCGCCCCGCGAGTAGATGCTCGCCTCGCGAGCCTGAAGATCAGCAAAACAGCAACAGTCATCAGTTATGGCTCGCCCCGCTAGAGGCTTCTCGCCTCGCGAGAGCCTGAAGACCCTGGAGGACAGAGACCATCATGGCCTAGCCGTTATGAAGGTCACGACTGTGACAGATTAAGGTTTGAAGACTCGCCCCGCGAACATACTCTCGCCTCGCGAGAATCCAAATTGAAAGCGTGCCAAAACTAATGTTCGCCTCGTGAAATCTTGTTCGCCCCGCGAGCGACCGAGAACCAGAATCCCTATTTATAGGCTGTTTCAGATCAGAAGGAGGAGCTTTTGGGGAGATCCGAATCCTAGTTGATACTCCACTTGTTTTGGAGATCAGTTTTGTGCGAATCCTTGTTATTTTGGAGCTGCGTCTCCCTCTTTTATCTTCTTATTTACTATGGTGATTATGGCCGATTGTTTGTGCGTTGTTACGATCATGAGGAACTAATCCCCTTGTCTAAGGGATCAATGAAGCCACCCATGGCGGTATAGTGTTCATGTGATGTATATCTCTCTCTCTTTTAATTCAATTCTTGTTTTCCAATTCTGATGTCATTGTGTTGATCATATGCTTGCGTGATTAACTAGTTAAACGTGTTGAGGCTGATCGGCGATTCGCGCTTTAGAACTTGAATTGGGATCATCGATCGAATATTGTACGAGAGTGAATAGGAGATCGGTGCAACCATATAGGGAACAAGATTTAATAGAATTCGAGGATTAGGGTTATGAGACCTGTAAGTGATTAACTCAAATCGTTGAATACGTCCTATTGAGCACGACAGTGAATTTAGGAGAAATTGGGGGTCCCGGTTGACATTAAAATTGAACCTAGGGAGAGGATCATCATCATTTGGATACTATGCATGATTGGGTAGGTGGATTTGAGACCTTAGATGCTTTTAATTCCATATTTCAATACCATATTCTTAATTGATTTGTTAACTAGATTGCGATCCTATTTTCTCACCAATCTCAACCACTTTCTATACTTGACCAAACGCATCGAGCTTCTCACGAATTAGCTGAATTGGTAGCCCAATCCTTGTGTTCGACCTCGGTAAATTCTTACCGTGTTTTTATTACTTGCGACGACCCGGTACACTTGCCGGTGACTCAACACTCCTCTCTCCCCAAGTGTTGGGAATGCCCAAGCACTGGTTAATGTCATCGGGGTGGAATGTAACTGTCACACCCCTCACCATGCTAATGCAACCTGGCTTAGAAGGGTCACGGCTATAAGCACTGGCATAAAATTCCTTGACGAGTTTAACATCAACTCGCCTAGGAAGATCAGCCAAATAACTCCAGCCCCGATCCCTAATAGCATCAGAGACGAAGGAGTAGTTGTTCCCTGCGAGAAGGGTTCTTTGGAGGAGCCATACCTGAAAATCAGAAAAATTCCCAGTACAGTTTATAGCAATATCACAGTATAGCTCAGAATACAGAAATTCATTCTAAGATATTAACAGTTAAATCTCTGGTAGTCCAATCATCGATTTAGAACACAAATTCGTTCTATAATTTTCAAAACAATTTACCCAAAGCTCCAATTATGTCATGCATCATATTTAATACCCAAACCCCAAACTTAGGTTTATAACAGGCATCAATTTCATCAGAGCAGTCAATTTATCAATGTGACATCTAATAGAAGCAACATTTGATAATAGATTTTCGTATTCCTAATTCACTAACATTCATCAAAAACTTCTTCACTTTCCTCACTACACTTTCATGCACTTCATTCTTGCCATAATGTCATATGCATATAGAGTTGATATAAAGCTTTCTATCACATTAAAAATCATGCATGATGATAATAAGGCATATGAACATGTTTATTATCTCCTTATACCTTGAAATTCAGATATATGAGAAAAATAGGGAAATTTGAACATTTTAATGTAAACATTCTTAACTATACTTTAGAGTTTTAATGTTTTTACCCTGGGAGAGTGACTGAGAGTTCAAGATTGAGAGATTTGATGAGTTTTGGGGAAATCTTTGAGAAACCGCGCGAGAGAATGAGAGGGAGATTGAGAGTTTATTGAAAAGTGACTCTCAAACGTCTCACGAGGTGTTTATTTTTCAATCGCTGGTGGGGCGAGCATGTTCTTGGGGGCGAGAACTTAAAATTTCTCAATTCTGGAACCCTAATTTCAGGATTCGCGGGGCAAACCAGAGAATTTTCACGAGGCGAGCAAGGGCTCGCGGGGTGAATCCGGGAATTTCAAATTCTTCATCTGTTGCCCAGATTCATGAGGCGAGCAAGTTCTCGTGGGGTGAATCTATGATTTTCAACTTTTCCTATCCCCACGGTCTCGCGAGGCGAGACATGCTTCACTGGGCGAACCAGACATAGGGTTTCTGTTCCCCTTTGGCTCGCGGGGCGAGCCAGAGACAAAATTTTGTCCCCTATTTCTAAATGCAACTAAGTCCTATATGCTTCATAAATACAATTTTTCTAACTAAGGACCCTATATGAGACACTGTTTATTATTTTTGGACTCTAATAATGCATAAAAAGGATATGAAAGCTTGGGTTGCCTCCCAAGTAGCACTTGTTTAACGTCCTGAGCCTGACTCAAGTCGCCCGCGAAGGGCTAGTCTTGCTTGAAGCTTTGGTGGTTTCTTTCGAAGGCCTCCCCATAGTAGTGCTTGAGTCTTTGGCCATTCACCTTGAAGATGTCACCTTATTCATTGCCCTCTAACCCCATTGCTCCATGTGGAAATACCTTGTGAACCTTAAAAGGTCTGGACCACCGGGATTTCAACTTACCCGGAAATAACCTTAGACTGGAGTTGTACAATAAGCCCTATTGTCCCAGTTCAAACCTTCTAGGCAAAATATACTTATCATGCCAAGCCTTTGTCCGCTCCTTGTAAATCCGTGCATTTTCATATGCTTGGATACGGATCTCAGCCAATTCATTCAAGTCTAGTAGGCGCTTCTCACCGGCTTTCATTAAGTCATAATTGAGGGTCTTGATGGCCCAATAGGATTTATGCTCCAATTCCACCGGTAAGTGACCCGCCTTTCCAAACACCAAATTATATTGAGATCTACCAATGGGTGTTTTGAAAGCAGTCTTGTATGCCCATAGTGAATCATCACCTTCCTTGACTAATCCTTCCGTGATGACTTTACTGTCTTCTCAAGGATTCGCTTCAACTCACAGTTGGACACTTCCACTTGATCACTTGTTTGCGGATGGTAAGGAGTTGCAATCTTGTGTGTGACCCCGTATCTTGAAAGTAGGTGATCCATTTGTTTGTTACAAAAGTGTGAACCACCGTCACTAATTAGAACCCTTGGGACACCAAACCTTGTGAAAATGTTGCGCCTTAGGAATTCCATGACGACCCGCACATCATCCGTTGTGGTTGGTATGGCCTCGACCCACTTGGACACATAATCCACTACCACCAAAATATATTGATATGAAAAGGATGGAGGAAATGGTCCCATGGCGTCAATGCCCCACACATCGAAGATTTCTACCTCCAACATGCTCTGGAGAGGAAGTTCGTGTCTCTTCGAGATATTACTAACCCTTTGAAAACGATCACACCTCTCTACAAAAGCTTTTACATCCTTGAAGATGGTGGGCCAATATAAACCACTTTGGAGAACTTTTTCTACTGTTTTCTTACCCGTAAAATGTCCACCATAATCCGAGCCATGGCAATGCCACAACACACTCCCAACTTGATCATGAGGAATGCACCTCAGCATCAATCCATCCGCGCACTGCTTGAACAAGAAGGGATCTTCCAATATGTAGTGATTTGCATCTGAGAAGAATTTCTTTTTTTGTTGCCTAGTGTAGCCTTCCGGGACCACTTTTGATGCTTTGTAGTTAGCCTTATCTGCGAACCAAGGAGGAAATTTTTCACAAATTGTGAACAAACACTCATCTGGAAATTCTTCCTTAATATATAAAAGTTTCTCCTCTTGGTCGGGATTGGCTATTCTTGATAAGTGGTCCACAACTCCATTCTCTGAACCTTTCCGATCCCTAATCTCAAGATCAAACTACTGCAAAGGTAATACCCACAGGATTAGTCTAGGTTTGGCCTCTTGTTTTGTAATCAAGTGTTTAATGGCCGCATGATCGGTAAATACAATAATCTTAGATCCTACTACATAAGATCTAAATTTATCAAGTGCAAACACTACTGCAAGGAGTTCTTTTTCAGTGGTGGAATAGTTAGCCTGTGCATCGTTTAAAACTTTGGTTGCATAATAAATCACACGAACTAACGTTTCCACCATTTGTCCTAGCACGACCCCCACTGCATAATCACTTACATCACACATGATTTCAAAAGGTAATTACCAATTAGGCGCAGTGATTATGGGTGCGGTCACAAGTTTATGTTTCAAAATATTAAAAGCATTTAAACATGAAACAATAAAATCAAAGGATACATCCTTCATAAGAAGGTCACATAGCGGCTTAGCTTTTTTGGATAAATCTCAAATGAAGTGCCAGTAAAAGCCAATATGCCCGAGAAAACTCCTCACTCCCTTCACATTTGTTAATGGGGGTAAGTTCTCAATCAATTTAATTTTTTCCTTATCTACTTCAATCCCCTTTTGAGAGATTTTATGACCCAAGACCACAACTTCACGAACCATGAAATGACATTTCTCCCAATTGAGCACTAGGTTGGTCTCTTGGAACCTTTGTAGCACACACCCCACGTTCTTCAAACAATTTTCGAATGAGGTTCCAAATACTGAGAAGTCATCCATGAAAACCTCAATGAACTTTTCCACCATGTCTAGGAAGATAGATAACATGAACCTCTGGAAAGTAGCAGGAGCGTTGCACAGACCAAAGGGCATCCTCCTATATGCAAATACACCATGTGGACAAGTGAAAGCCGTCTTTTCTTGGTCCTCTGGATCCACCACAATTTGGTTGTATCCGGAATAACCATCCAGGAAGCAATAGTACGCATACCCAGATAACCTTTCCACCATTTGATCTATGAACGGGAGGGGAAAGTGGTCCTTCCTTGTTGCATCATTGAGCTTCCTGTAGTCCACACACACTCTCCATCCCGTGACAGTCCTTGTAGGAATCATCTCATTCTTCTCATTCACCACCACGGTTGTTCCTCCCTTCTTTGGGACCACAAGAATTGGGCTAACCCAATTACTATCCGAAATTGGATAGATAATTCCGACATCTAAAAGCTTAATCACCTCCTTGTGCATAACTTCTTTCATGATGGGATTTAACCATCTTTGTGGGTTGAACCACCGGTTTATAATCATCCTCCATCAAGATTTTATGCATGCATAAGGAAGGACTTATACCTTTAAAATCTGAAATCTTCCATCCAATAGCTGACTTGTGTTCCCTAAGAACTCTTAATAGTTTTCTTCTTCTTCTTTTCTCAACACGTTACTAATGATGACTGGATTTTTCCCTCCTTACTCAAAAATGCATACCTCAAGTGGGATGGGAGTTGCTTCAATTCCGATTTCTTGTTTTCTACTTTCGTACTTTCTTTGTTGAGTTCTTCCTTTTTGCATTCTTCTTAGGGGAGAATTGGTAATGCTTCCATATTTTTCCAACACTTAAGAAATTGAGCATCATCCAAAAATTCCCCATCATCATCCTCAACATGGGATTTAACCAACACTTTCTCAAGTGAAGAACCTTGTGCTTCTTGTGTGGCATGGGCTTTCACAATAGGCTCTATCACATCTATGTTATATATACTAGATTTCTCAATTGGATGCTTCATGGCTTCAAAGACATTAAAAACCACATTCTCGTCTTGCACCAAGTGTGAGCTTCCCTTATTGCACATCTATCAATGCACGCCTTGGTGCCCAAGAAAGGCCTTCCCAATATGAGAGGGATCTCGGCATCTTCATCCATAACTAGGACCACAAAATCTGCTAGGAAGAAGAATTTGCCCACTTTTACCAACAAGTCTTCAACCACCCCATAAGGGTATTTAATAGAACGATCCGTAAGTTGGAGTGACATCATAGTACATTTGGCCTCTTGAATGCCAAGCTTCCTCATCATAGATAGGGGCATTGGATTAATGCTAGCCTATAGATCATATAGTGCCTTCCCAAAAGTTATCTCCCCAATGGTGGATGGGATGCTAAATGAACCCGGATCCTTCAACATCGGAGGTAGCTTGCTTTGAAGGATTGCACTACACTCCTCGGTTAAAGCAACTGTCTCTTCATCCATTATCTTCTCCTTCTTGGAGAGAAGCTCCTTCATAAATCGGGCATAAGATGCCATTTGTTCCAAGGCCTCCGCAAAAGAAACGTTGATTTGAAGCTTACGGAAAACATCAAGGAACTTAGAAAATTGCTTATCTTGCAAAGGCTTCTTCAATCATTCTGGATATGGTACCGTCATGTAAGGAGGGAGATCCTTAGCTTCAATCCACTTCTTCTTTCTGTATTCTTCATTCACCAATTTCAACCTCCCCTCTTTCTCTGGTACCTTCTCGCTAGGCACTTCTTCTTCCTTACAGTCCTCTGTCTCCACCTGTGGTACTTCTGGAATTATAGCTTCAGGAAAGTAGTCGTACCCTTATCTGATTCCAACACCTTGCCGCTTCTTGTTGTTACGACATTGCATTGGTTCTTAGGATTGTTCTCTGTATTACCTGGAAAAGAGCCTGGAAGACCCTCATTCAAATGCTTTGCAAGTTGTGCTACCTGAGTTTCAAGATTCTGGATCGTTGCCCCTATATGAGTAGCCAACTTGTCTATGGATGTATCTATTTGAACTGCTAACTTATCAATGGCTGCACTAGTCTTCTCAATAGCCAACTCCCAAGGTTTCTTCTTTCCATCTGTGATCTGTAACTGATTAGTTCTTGGGAGGGATTTCTAAGTATCCTGCTTTTGAATCCCATAGTTTTGTCTTTGAGTCTGAAGTTGTTGTTTCCCGGCTAATCCACCACTGGTGTTACTCCAATAAAAACCCAGATGGTCTCTCCTGAGGTTCCAATTCCGCCCATTGTGGTAGTCATTCTTCTTGTTCCTCTAATAGTCATTGCATTGTGGCACTGTGTCGTAGAAGTTATGACACGAGTCCACATGCTCCTGAGAAATGTTGCACGAACAATTTTCACTATCATGATCACCATCGTAAATATCACAACCCGGTGGCAATCCTTCACGTACTGCATTCACCTTCATCTTGCTATTAAGTGCCTCATTCTGCTTCTTTAGAAGTGTGTTCTGCTCAAAAATAGCTTCAATTGATGTTGCATTGAGTCTGGAAGAATTTTGATGAGATGCACTAGAATAGTGACTCCCATTACGGTTATAGTCATTCCTAGACATCTTCTCCAACAATGCCCATGCATCCTCCGCCGACTTGCAAGAGAAAGAACCGCCAGCTGTGGCATCATAGTTCATCTGGTAGCGACCCCTCAACCCATTGAAGAAATGTTGAACCTGTGTTACCAAATCAAAGTAGGAAGAAGGACATCTCGTCAAGAGCACATTATACCTCTCCCAAGCTTCATTGTAAGTCTCATCCTTATGTTGCCTGAAGGAAGTAACAGTGATCTTCAATTGTGCCGCTCTTTGAGAAGGAAAGAACCTTGTGAGGAATTTCTGAGTCATATCCTCCCAAGTTGTAATGCTACCTCTATCCAAATTCAAATCTAGCCAATAGCGTGCTCTATCCCGATGAGACAGAGGGAATAGTCACAAACGGAAGGCATCATCTAAAACTCCAAGAGTCTTCTACATGTCACAGATCTCCGAAAAATATGCAATATGCCTATGAGGATCTTGGCTTGCACTCCCATCAAACTGATTCCTTTGTACTTGGTTCAGAACTGATGACTTGATCTCAGAAGAACTGGCCGTGATGGTCGGCCTGACAACAGTAATGTACTTCGTATTCATAATTTAAGCATTTTAATTCCTTTAGTGCTTTCACTTTAAATATACAACGAGAAAAATATAAAAGAAAGGAAATAATTCTTAAATCCTCTTCTTCTTTTTCTGTAACATTCAAAATCATTTTTAATTGTTTTATTATCTTTAGCTTTTGATAATATATTCATCCCATCAACTATATTAGAGGTCCATAGAAATTTACATAAATCATACAAGTTAATTGGTAATAATAATCAGCCTTTATCAAGCTAGTGTAATAAGGTTTATGGTAGCAACATAAATTTTGTCATATGGAAGACAATCTAATTAAAGTAGTAATAATAATTATCATTATACAATAATCACGTTCAAATATCATGAATATAGGTAAACTGATATATTATTCTCCCTACTCAATGTTTTGAGATAAAGGTACAATACTTTCCACAAATCTAAATGTATGAAGCACTTCTCCTTCGCTAACTGGAACAACCTCGACTGATTGTTGGGTATGGAAGTTATATGAAATCAATGGTAATTTGCAATCTTCTATCATAAGAGCTTCGTCTTCTTTCCAAAAGCCCCAAAATTTCCATTGTACAGAATGAAGTATAATATTAAATTTCTTCGTCCAACTCTCTTCAACACCATATTCATCCATTACCCAGTTCTCAACAAAAGTACTCCTAATGGTGAAGAAATATCATACATATTCTTTTATATAAGCAATAAAATTTTTAATAATAAAGAAATTGCTATCCACGAGCTTTTTATTTGCAACACCTTGAGAAACAGGGGGCTTTGTTGCTCATGTTAAAGCATAAGATTGATTCGTCGTCTTCAGGCTTAATCAACCAATGATAAACTCCATTCAGATATGAAGTAAATGGTGAGTCAATTATGTCATAAGCAGAGGCAGTAACATCAATAAAGTTCCATGAGTTTGTTCTCAGACTATATACCTGAGCTTTAGGTTGTATACCTCCGTCCATGGCAGATTTAACACCCGCTACAAGGTTCACGACCTTATAGTCACTAGTCACTGGATCAACACCAAATCCATATACATATACAAATGACTCCGCAGGCATTATGTTTATATGATGAGGCATAGGAAGAGTCTTGGCCTCTCTTGTGGCTGGATTCCAAAGCATCAATCGATCAGGGTAGAATGCACGACTCACTCCAAGACAAATTACACCATTATAAGGACCATAAGTTATGATTTCATCTAAAAGGTGGTCTGGGTATGGGGATGGTGGCATTAAATGAATGGGGGGTTGTGATAGTTTATCATCAAAAAGCAATGTTGTGGAAAAGTTGTCATGCGAATGGAAGACAAGAAGATTGGGCTAGGTTTTAGCAATGGAGTGGGATAAGTGTTTCGTGATGAATCTCTCATTGGTCATAAGAGTATATAAGGTTTTACATACGGATTTGAATCGCATCAACGATTTTACAGGGAGGCGAGACAATATTTCCTCTGTCAATTCTTTCGGAAGGTGCTTGCTTGCCATTCTTTAACAACAAGAGGATGTACTAAAGATAAATAATTGAACCTTATTTTGAGGTGAAGATCATGAAGAGCTAGTGGATACTAATATATATTTTGTACCGGGAGGAAGCCAATTACAAATAAAAAAGTAAACAATAAGAGTATGTTTGCTTTGTTTTAGTCTGTTTTATGTTTTCACTCTTGCTTTCATAAATAATTACAAAACTGCTATATTGTTTCATTACGTTTTCTGTAACATCCTAAAATTCTAACAAAAAAAATAAAAATAAAAATAAAATAATAATAATAATAATAAGTTATTAAAAAGTATAGTGCAAATAAAGTGTAAACAAGAGATTTAGTGTAAAGAATTGATAGTATAAGGATTTATTGAAATTACTTAATTATTTTAAAAGAATGTTATATATATATATATATATATGTAAATATATATAAGAATAGGTGTTATATATATATATATATATATATATATATATATATATATATATATATATATATATATATATATATAAGTAAATATATGTATAAGGGCGTGCGTGCAGGGCTTAAGAAATAATAAAAGAGAAAAAGAAGATCATAAAACAAAAAAGTGCGCTAGGTTACTGTGCCTAACGCACTGTACCTATATAAATTGCTCTCACTGCACGCCGCACATACATTCTTTTCTTCCTTGCCGGTACAACCGTAACAACACAGATCCAAGAAAGCCACCGAACGGGAGAGGAATTTTTAGAGAAGCGCAAATCCTTATCATACGTAATTTTTAGAGCACATTGGAGGTCTGCAAAAGGTGAGTAAAAAGAACTTTTTTTCACACTTTCATGGTACAATTAATTTGAGGCTTCTACATGTAACTTTGTCTTTTCTGAAATAGAAAAATATGTTAGCGTTCTTGATTTTGAGATTCTTAAAACATCTCACCTTTTGATAATTGATTTTTTATCAAAGAATATATTTTTGTGTGGCAATGTTGTACGTGTTTCTGTTTAAGCTATTATGTACTAAATTAGTCCTTTTGGCTTATCTAATCTACTTTTTATAAAATTGTAAATTCCATTTGAATGCAAATTATTTTGAATTTCACGCTAGACTTTTTGTACCTTATGTTAATAATGTTGTTGTAGTGGTGAACAGGTGAAACACCTGTTGCATGCTTGGATTCTTGTGTTTAAAAGCCGGTTACATTAGAAAATTGGTATTATAATAAACATATTAAATTCAATATTAATTTGTCATGATAGTTGTGTTATAAATCTGTTACAGTGTTCATGAAATTGATGCCATGGAGCTTGATAAAATTTTGGTAGTCATCTGGGATGACATATTGCGTAGTGTGTATGAGTTGGTTATCACCTTCCGGGAAGGGATGACGGTTCTACATTCTACTTCGGGAATAGGATGGAGATATCACCATCTGGGATGGGATATCAGATGATTAAAATATTCATATCTGGGATGGAATATTATTAAATGCCTCCATCCGGGATGGGGAAGGCAGTGGGACGCCATTACATGGATATGAACTCATAGACCTTAGTGGATCTGGGATTCACACCGGTTCTGGGAACCGAAGAGTCAAGTTAAGTGATTCTGGGAATCACCGAGTCATGTTCGTGGAGTTGCATTGTGTAGAGTTTGCATGGTGAATGTGATTAAATGCAATGAGATGTGACTGTTGCTGAGTTTATGAGTTTGTGATTTAAATGCTTGACATTAATTTTGTTTATATATATATTTATTATCTTGGAGGTTTATTATATTCGATATTTTAAAAATTAGCGGGTACCATGAATGTTTTTCCGGTTACCGCGCCGGCTGAAAACAACACTATTTGCGAACCTTTTTACCAACGATTATTTTTATTCACTAGGTTTATATCTCATTAAAAGTGTTGTTTTTAGATCACGAGGACGACATCGCTGGAACTGAAGAGGACTGAAGACTTAGCGGATTTTCTTTAGTTATTATACTTAGCTTGGTTAGTACTTTATTAAATAAGGAGCCGTATATGGCTAGACGTTTTTTTTAACTGTCGTTGGGTTTATTAGTATACGCCCGTTTTCTTGAGGCCTTTGGTTTTTATATGGATTTGTGAATTTATTAATATATTATCACTATTTTAATTAATATGAGGTATTTTCAGACCCGATTAAGTTGTGAATTTTTTTTTTATGACATGTATGTTTTTAATTTTAAATTCTTCAAAGGATTTTCATTGATTTTGTTTCGGGTTACTAATGTAACGAAGGACGTTACATTTATGGTATCAGAGAAGTTCGATTCTAAATCGGACTGTGGTAATGGGGCTTTTTCTAAAATAAAACTTGGGTGCTTAGGATGATTGTTAGAGTTATAGATGTTGCATGCTATTCTTTGGGATATTGGACCTGATCAACCCGGTATTTCATTGGTAGTGAGCAGATTTATGGCGTCTAATAGGCGAGGGATGAATATTGCACTTGCAGCGGCTTTGGATTGTATGGCCAAGGCTATGCAAGGGCAGACGGAGACTCGCCGTCAACTAGAAGGGAATGGAGGCCAGTCACTAATGAAGTGGTGGCAATCTAGGACCCTTAACACGTGGGGCTTTTCGAATTCAAGAAGAACAATTCCCCATCATTTTGAGGCAGCTTAGATCCGAAGGAGGCTGAATTTCTTCTACTCGTTAAGAAAAAAAAATATTATATTGTTTGATTCAGGAGCAACGCATTCCTTGATACACCCTTTATGTGTGAAAATTTGGAGATACTAATCATTCATTTGTCCTTTGATTCATACATTTATACTCCTATAGGGATATTCTTGTTCTTCCATTGGTTGTTTAAATTGTTTCCTTGTGCATCAAGACACTCCTTATGACATCAAACTAATTGTTATCTATGTATTGTGCGTTATTCTTGGTAGTGACTTATTGGCATCTAGACTCATTTCCATAAGTATTCCGACAAAAATATCCTTATCTCTTCACACCCAATGTCTTTTGATTTTCGGTGTCGACCCGTATTTTATTTGTCGTTTCTTGTGATAAGTGTTTGGTTTAGAGAGCTCAAGGATACATACTCTCATTCACTGCTACTATAGGGGCAGACAATGATGTAGCGACTATCTCTATGATGCGCAAGTTTCAATAGGGGGTTGAGTTTAGTATAGATCTAGTGTCAAAGAGTAGACTAATATCTGTAGCGTCTTACAAGATAACACCTCTAGAGTTGAGCGAGCTCAAGAAACAGATAGAGGACATGTTACAAAAGGGGTTCATTAGGCCTAGTGTGTCACCTTGGGGAGCACCAGTGCTTTTAGTGAAGAAAAAAAAAGATGGGAGTATGAGGTTGTGTGTTGATTATAGGCAACTGAATAAGGTAACCATCAAGAACAAATATCCCTTGCCTAGGATAGATGATCTCTTAGATCAGTTAAGGGGAGCGTCAGTGTTTTCCAAAATAGGTCTAAGATCGGGATACCATCAAATTAGAGTTAGAAGCGAGGACATCCCTAAGACAGCCTTCAAGACAAGGTATGGGCATTGTGAGTATGTAGTGATGCCCTTTGGCGTGACCAACGCCCCAGCCGTTTTTGTGTACTACATGAATCGGATCTTTAGGACCCTTTTTGGACAGGTTTGTGGTGATGTTCATAGATGATATTCTAATATTCTCTAGGACACCAGAAGAACATGGAGAACACTTAAGGTTGGTGTTGCGGATCTTGAGGGACGAGCGCCTTTATGCCAAACCGGAGAAGTGTGAGTTTTGGCTAGACGAGGTAAAGTTTTTAGGACACACCACCTCAAAGGATGGTGTAGCGATTGATTCCTCTAAAGTTGATGCGGTATTGGGATGGGAACAACCTAAGACAGTAACCGAAGTGAGAAGTTTCTTAGACTTAGCTGGTTACTATAGGAAGTTCATAGAGGGGTTCTCTAGACTAGCCTTACCTTTGACCCAGTTTAGTAGAAAAGGGAAACCTTTTTTGTGGGACCAGGAGTGTGAGGACGGGTTCCAAGAGCTTAAGAGGAGATTGGTGTCATCACCAGTCTTAACTATACCAGATCCCTTAGTGAGTTTTGTGGTGTATTGCGATGCATCCAAGAATGGCTTGGGATGTGTTTTAATGAAGGAGGGCAAGGTGGTAGCACATGCCTTTAGGCAGCTTAGGCCACATGAGGAGAATTACCTTACCTATGACCCAGAGCTAGCAGCTGTGGTTTTTGCCCTTAAGATTTGGAGGCATTACCTTTACGGGGCAAAGTTTGAAGTTTTTAGTAACCATAAAAGCCTTAAATATCTGTTCGACTAGAAGGAGTTGAACATGAGATAGCGAAGGTGGATGGAGTTCTTTAAGGACTACGACTTTGAGTTGAAGTACCATCCGGGAAAAGCCAATGTGGTGGCAGATGCTTTGAGTAGGAAGTCCCTACACGTGTCGAGCTTGATGGTGCAAGAGCTGAATCTTATGGAAGAGTTTAGGGACATGAATCTGGAAGTGTTGGATATGTCCTTAAATGTCTTAAGTTTGAAGTTGAATAGGTTGGAAATTAAGAGTCACCTTAGAGATGAGCTTAGGCGGGAACAACTTTTAGACCAGGAGTTGCAGTATCGGTTAGGACAAAAGGGTTATGAGTTGATAGTTGATGGGCAAGTGAAGTTTAAGAATAGGATCGTTGTTCCTAAGGAGGGGAGCCTTAAAGAGAAGATATTAGAGGAAGCTCATAAGGGGAAGTTTACCATACATCCTGGAATAACTAATATGTACCAAGACCTTAAGAGGATGTATTGGTGGCCAAGAATCAAAAAGGATGTGGCTAGCTTCGTAACTAGGTGTTTAGTGTGCCAAAAGGTTAAGATAGAACATCAAAAGCCTTCCGTGACACCCTAAAACCTGGCATCACATGGTTACTCATTTGCAAAAAAGAAACTTATATAAAATGCTGGTCGCCTTCGAAAATATAACCTTTATTAGGAGGTTACTGAAAAGGGTACTCTTTTTTTTTTGTAAGCGGTAGTTAAGGAACAATGATGAACACTCAGAACATGTGAATAACATCATACATATAAATACATAGCCGACCCACTTGGGATCTTAGGTTTCTGGTTACAAGACAGGCCTTATCGAACTGGCCAACTCACACTGATACAAAAACTGAAGAAGTAGGTAAGAGATTGTCATCACACTGGGAATGGGGAAAATCGGGCATAAAGATCAAAAGAAGGCTCCAGAAGCCAAGGGACCATCAGGGCAAACTCCAAAACCAACAACAATCTATCCATGCCTCCTGCACTCGGAGTGACCGCAGAAGCTACCTTCAAACGAGGGACCACTAACCGGATCGATAACGTCGCTGCCATCATCGATGATCATGTCGTCGTCGCCGGGATCCTGTGGGTGGTACTCTGGCTCCTCCTCCCCCTCCTCCTAAACCTCTATAAACTCGTAGGGGTCTTCCTCCGGATCCTCTTCGGGATCTTCTTCCGCTGGATCCTCTTCGAGCGGTTCGACTAGGTCAAGGTGCTCCTGAAGAAGTCCGGTGACCTGTAGCGTGTGGAGGTAAAACCATGGAGGTGGAAGCGCCACAGTCCTAGACTCGACGGTATGGATTCTCCATATTGGTGCTCCGTTGGCATTTGTCTCAGTAGTCGTGATCGGTCCCTGATAAGTCGCAGTCGTCGCTCCTTCATGTATGGTCCAACTCCCCGCCGCCCCAGCATGATCGAAGACCTCATTCCTCGAGTTCGTTGGTGCCAGGGGAACATCCGGATCCATCTAAGAGCACGTGCGTTCCCGATACAAGGAGAAAAGAACAAAGCATGTAGTGGTGCAAGAGTGAGATACCGTCATAAGATATATCCCACAACAACCATATACATGATACATACATCACAGAATCATATAAGCAGTTAAATCATGCATATACGCAATATATCAGTGTTATATCAAAGGGCATCAAACCCGCACAGTCAATCTTTCGAAAATATGCATGACACTTCAATATCAGGTTCTAACTTAATCTCATGAGATCTCAACATCGTTTTCACTGGAGAAGTATTAGAGTTGGTCAATCTCTAGCCCTCTGGGCAGTTGCCCCCTTACCCTCATGCATTAAGGTCTCAGGACGGGCAACGTCACATGTGCCTCTTCACTCGGTTTACATGGACAGACTCCCAGATACCACCTTGTATCTGATATATTCATCAATAGCACGTCTGCTTGGGGAAATGCACATGAGAAAATATTTTATTTAAAGGATTTCTTTGTGTTCATTCTTTTCACTGTCGCTTCTTAAATCTAACGACTTAAATCATCATTTCCCCATCACTTGAAAACTCAGAAGCATAGGACTCATAGCCCGAACGCTCAATCACAATGCCCAAGACCGTGGCCGCAGTCAAGGGTTGTGGTCGTAGAAAACAACCTTCACCTTTAATCATTTTCATCACACGTGGTTAGAAAACACAGTCCAACACAACGTGATTAGGACCTAAGTCCATAGCATCATAACCAGGACTCGTAGTCCCGAATTCACACTGATTCAAGATCACGTGCACATCACTGAATACTAGAGGCGACGTCTCGCGTACTAGATTCTCTTTCTTAAGTACTTATTTTTCGTTCAGTGAAAAACAATTTCAAAACCGAATCCTCGATAACCTATCCAGGTTATCGGAAAGTTTCTAAAATATTTAGGAAAACCTTTTCTTTGAAAATCTTTTATAAAGCATCTTTGAAATTCTTTTATCTTTGAAATATTTCCCCCAATAGGATATTGCCAAATCATCTTGAAAGTTTCCACTTGAAGACACATAGTTTGAAAAGGATTTTTCTCTTGTATAACAATAGTACACCAAAATCATTTCAACATTTAAAACAAGTACTTTAAGTTTAAAGAGCTTTTGGAAAAGAACACCAATCCCTTCATCTTCAAAGCTTATTAAGGTTTTTAATCCTTTTTATGGTTGAGCACAGACGCACGTCTGGCTTAGCAAACTTTCAATCAACAACAATATATATCATCAGTGCAATGCTAATATCACAGTTGAAAGCAGTTCATCACATATATGCATTTTATCATTTAGAACAAGTACAGTTCAACATCAGATAATAGCACAACAGTTCAAGTACATAAGATAATCAAGTAAGCTCAATCACCATATAAATATCCAGTTAAACACCTACACACATGCATATAGTCATTGAATATCTTTAGGAAATCCCCTCTTACCTTAAGAAGGTAAGGGAATTTTAAGAAAATAAACGGCTTCGCGGACGTTCTTCAAGGTTGGTTAGGATGAAAGTCTAGGTTTCAAGACACAAGGTTCAAAGGATTAGAACTCAACCAAGAACTTAGGGTTAGAAGTTTCCAAAACATATGCAACTTAGGGATTTATGATCCGCAAGTGCTAAGAGTTTAAAACATGATTACTTAAAACAAAGTTGAACAAAAATCCCACCAAGTTACACCTTGATGGAGATTCAGCCTTGATCAATAAAATAGGCTAGGAACATTTAAAATTTCCAATCTCTTTGGTTTAGCATCCATTAATAGTAAGGAGCTCAAAACCATGATCACTTTGGATAAATGAAAAACGAAACACCCTAGGTCCATAACCTTTAAGGTTCGGCCATCCTTGGGTTTTTTTTATGATAAAAATCTTTAAATTCTTCCAATCTCTTAGACCTTTTAGCATCCAATAACTTATGGAGCTCAAGTCTATGATCATCTTGGAAACAACATAGGATTATAAATAATTAAAGTATAATATCATAAAGTAAATGGCATAATGTAAATGACTTAAAGTAAATGGCATAAATATAAATGGCATAAAAGTAAATGACATAATGTAAATGACATAAAGTAAATGGCATAAATATAAATGGCATAAAGTAAATGACATAATGGAAGTGACATAAAGTAAATGACTTAAAGGAAATGGCATAAATATAAATGACATAAAAGTAAATGACTTAAAGTAAATGGCGTAAATATAAATGACATAAAAGTAAATGACATAATGTAAATGACATAAACATAAATGACATAAAAGTAAATGACATAAAGTAGAGTAAAAATCTTTAAACTTTCCAATCACTTTAGACATAGCATCCTTTAACATAAAGGAGCCTTGGTCAATGATCATTTTGGGAAACAAATCTTTAAACTTTCCAATCACTTTAGACATAGCATCCTTTTAACATAAAGGAGCCTTGGTCAATGATCATTTTGGAAAACAAATCTTTAAATACAAACTCACACTTGTAAAAGTTGAAACAAGATCCATCAAAACCATAGGTATGGTTCGGCCTCATTAGGAAGTAGAGGTTAGGAAACTTTGTTTTACACAACCTTTTAGTATGTTAAACTGCAAGTAAATACAAGGCCATAGAAATTGGTTTCAACTCAAAAGGAGTTTTCTACCATTTTTGAGAGATTTTTGAAGATAAAAGCTCATAAATGACATGAAGAAGAAACTTTAGAAAAAGATGAAGTTTTTAAAGAAAAGAATACATGAGAGTTTTACCATAAACAAGAGGAACAACTTTGATGAATAACACTTTGTGAAAAGAAGAGTAAAAACAAGAGCTTTGGAAGCTTGAAGTGAAAAGATGAAAGCTTAAGAGTGAAGTAGGAGAAAGGAAAATGTTGAAGTGAAGTTGATGAGTGATATTTATAGAAGGAAAGGGGAGGTGCACGGCCTTGAGAGGGAGAAGAAGAAAGAAGATGAGTTTCTTGAAGGGTGGTTTAAGAGTTAATGTGATGTGAGGTGATTGGAGAGAGAAAGTTGAAAAGTAGGATTTTGGAATGACATAAGGATTTTCTCATTCCTTAGGTGTGTCATAGGTATTAAATGAGACTTCCCATCAAGCCTTTTCTCCTCCTTTAGGGTTCCTTTAACTGCTTAAATACGTAACCGGGTGCACATCCGATCGTATTTTCTGAAGGTTTTGCTCGGATAAAATACTATATTTTATTCCCGGACAACAAAATTCGAAAATTTACCAAACCTACACGAAACATCATAAAAACACTAATTGTCTCGTTCACGAATTAAAATTTTGTTTCTAGCTCAGTAAACGTGTACCGGTAGTGAGAACCCAGATCGGTTTTCGTCTGAATTTTCGACTGAAAATTTTATTGGGGCTTCATATGGTAAAACAACACAATAAAATGATTTTATTTTAAATAAAATCATCTTCTGGATTTTATCGAAAATAACTACATTAAGTATGTATTTACCAATAAAGAAGCATGCGAAAAACGGGGTGTTACACCTTCAGGGTTGTTGCTGTCCTTGGAGATCCCAGAATGGAAGTGGGAGAGATTTTCTATGGACTTTGTGATGGGGTTACCTAAGGCACGTTTGGGCTTAGACGCCATTTGGGTGATAGTGGATAGGTTGACCAAGTCTGCCCACTTCTTGCCAATTATGGCAACCTATAGCTTAGACAAGTTGGCATACCTCTATATCAAGGAAATAGTCAAGCTTCATGGGATACCCACATCTATAGCGTCGGATAGAGACCCGAGGTTTACCTCTAGATTTTGGAGAGCTTTTCAGAAAGCCTTTGGGACTAAGTTGAACCTTAGCACGGCCTATCATCCCCAAACGGATGGTCAGTCAAAGAGGACCATTCAGACCCTTGAGGACATGCTTAGGGCGTGTGTCTTGGATGAAGGAGGGAGTTGGGATAGATTCCTACCTCTCATTGAGTTTGCGTATAACAATAGTTATCACGCTAGTATAGGCATGGCACCCTATGAGGCCCTATATGGGAGGAAGTGTAGGTCCCCTTTATGTTGGTGTGAGGTGGGAGAGAAAACCTTGATGGGACCTGAATTGGTCCAGGAAACCTCTGAGAGAATCAAAATGATTAGGGAGAGGATGCACACGGCACAAAGTAGACAAAAGAACTATGCCGACAATAGGAGAAAGCCTCTAGAATTCCAGGAAAGCGAGCATGTATTTTTGAGAGTCACTCCTAAGACGGGGTAGGGATGTCGATGAAAGTCCGCAAGCTAAATCCACGTTTCATGGGACCTTTCCAAATTCTTAAAGGAGTCGAGCCTGTTGCTTATCAATTGGCTCTTCCGCCACAGTTGACAAACCTTCATGATGTTTTCCATGTGTCGCAACTCAGAAAATATGTGCCCGATTAGTCTCATGTGATAGCTCCTGAGTCTGTGCAATTGGGGGATAATTTGATCTACAAGCCAAAGCCTAGTCAAATCTTGGACAAGAGCACTAAGACTCTAAGGAACAAGGCAATTCCATTGGTGAAAGTGTTATGGGACGGATTGGCTCCTGAGGAAGCCACTTGGGAGATGGAGGAAGACATCGTGCGTCAATACCCAGATTTTATTATCTAAGGTATGGTAACCTTTTAGTTTTGAATTCGACATAGGTTACAATAGGCGCGTGTGTATGAGATGAATTTCGGGGACGAAATTCTTTAAGGAGAAAATGTAACATCCTAAAATTCTAACAAAAAAATAATAATAAAATAATAATAATAATAATAATAATAATAATAATAATAATAATAATAATAATAATAAGTTATTAAAAAGTATAGTGCAAATAAAGTGTAAATAAGAGATTTAGTGTAAAGAATTGATAGTATAAGGATTTATTGAAATTACTTAATTATTTTAAAAGAATGTTATACATATATATATATATATATATATATATATATATATATATATATATATAAAAGTAAATATATGTATAAGGGCGTGCGTGCAGGGCTTAAGAAAGGAAAAAAAAAAGATCATAAAACCAAAAAGTGCGCTAGGTTACTGTGCTTAACGCACTGTACCTATATAAATGGCTCTCACTGCGCGCCGCACATACATTCTTTTCTTCCTTGCCGGTACAACCATAACAACACAGATCCAAGAAAGCCACCGAACGGGAGAGGAATTTTTAGAGAAGCGCAAATCCTTATCATACGTAATTTTTAGAGCACATTGGAGGTCTGCAAAAGGTGAGTAAAAATAACTTTTTTCACACTTTCATGGTACAATTAATTTGAGGCTTCTACATGTAACTTTGTCTTTTCTGAAATAGTAAAATATGTTAGGGTTCTTGATTTTGAGATTCTTAAAATATCTCACCTTGTGATAATTGATTTTTTATCAAAGAATATATTTTTGTGTGGCAATGTTGTACGTGTTTCTGTTTAAGCTATTATGTACTAAATTAGTCCTTTTGGCTTATCTAATCTACTTTTTATAAAATTGTAAATGCCATTTGAATGCAAATTATTTTGAATTTCACGCTAGACTTTTTGTACCTTATGTTAATAATGTTGTTGTAGTGGTGAACAGGTGAAACACCTGTTGCATGCTTGGATTCTTGTGTTTAAAAGCCGATTACATTAGAAAATTGGTATTATAATAAACATATTAAATTCAATATTAATTTGTCATGATAGTTGTGTTATAAATCTGTTAGTGTTCATGAAATTGATGCCATGGAGTTTTATAAAATTTTGGTAGTCATCTGGGATGACATATTGCATAGTGTGTATGAGTTGGTTATCACCTTCCGCGAAGGGATGACGGTTCTACATTCTATTCCGGGAATAGGATGGAGATATCACCATTTGGGATGGGATATCATATGATTAAAATATTCATATCTGGGATGGAATATTATTAGATACCACCATCCGGGATGGGGAAGGTAGTGGGATGCCATTGCATGGATATGAGCTCAAAGACCTTAGTGGATCTGGGATTCACACCGGTTCTGGGAACCAAAGAGTCAAGTTAAGTAATTCTGGGAATCACCGAGTCATGTTCGTGGAGTTGCATTGTGTAGAGTTTGCATGGTGAATGTGATTAAATGCAATGAGATGTGACTGTTGCTGACTTTATGAGTTTGAGCTTTAAATGCTTGACATTAATTTTATATATATATATATTTATTATCTTGGAGGTTTATTATATTCGATATTTTCAAAATTAGCAGGTACCATGAATGTTTTTCCGGTTACCGCGCTGGCTGAAAAAAACACTATTTGCGAACCTTTTTACCAACGATTATTTTTATTCACTGGGATTATATCTCATTAAAAGTGTTGTTTTCAGAGCACGAGGACGACATCGCTGGAACTGAAGAGGACTGAAGACTTAGCGGATTTTCTTTAGTTATTATTCTTAGCTTGGTTAGTACTTTATTAAATAAGGAGCCGTATGTGTCTAGACTTTTTTTTTAATTGTCGTTGGGTTTATTAGTAGACGCCCGTTTTCTTGAGGCCTTTGGTTTTTATATGGATTTGTGAATTTATTAATATATTATCACTATTTTAATTAATATGAGGTATTTTCAGACCCGATTAAGTTGAGAATTTTTTTTATGACAAGTATGTTTTTAATTTTAAATTCTTCAAAGGATTTTCATTGATTTTGTTTTGGGTTACTAATGTAACGAAGGGCGTTACATTTTCTATTTTCAAAATTTTGTACAGGAAACACTGAAAACAATTTTTTTTTGTTTTCGTTGTTTCCTATACAAATCTTTGAAAATAGGAAACATAATGAAAAAGGTGACAGTTTAGTAATTATTTTTTAAAATATGAAATAAAAAAGGAATCTGGAATCAAAGCAAACTGACCCTAAATTTGTGGTTGGTTTTCATTTATTTATAATCAATGTCTTTTATCACAAAACTAACACATAAAAATTAATAATGAAAATAAATATTTAATATAAATAAGATTTTACAATCAGTATTCTAAAGTAATATTATTTTGACTAATTTAATGCTAAAATTAATTTAATATATAATATTATTTAAAAAGGTTATTGAATATCATTAGTTGTTGATATATAATATTAATATAAGAAATAATTAAATATATTATAAACTATAAATTAAGAATCAATGTCTTTTTTTTTTTTGTGCTAGAATCAATGTCTTTTATCACAATACTAACACATTAAAATTTAAATAAAAATCAATATTCATTACAAATAAGAGTTTACAATCAATATTATAAAGTAATATTGCTTTGACTAATTTAATGCAACAATTAATCATCAATATATAATGTTATTTAAAAAAATTATTGAATATCATTACTTATTGACATATAATATCAATATAAGAAATAATTAAATCTATTATAAACTATAAATTATTTAAATAAAATAACTTTCATTTATTAACATTGATTGAAATTTATTATTTATAAATATAAAAAATTAAAATTATTAAAATTATTTTTTACTCTTTTATAGTAAAAAAAAATTATTTCTTTTTTGTTTTATAAAGTGATTAAAATAAAAAAAATTCTAGTTTATTATATTTTTTTAGTAAGAAAAGTATTGTATGGTGTGATCAATTTTAGAAATATGAACACCATTAATATTGTCGGTATAATATAATTACTTAATAAGTAAATCATTCATTTTTCAAAATAATATGATGCAACATAATTATTTATATTTATTAATTTCTTGTAACATTCCAATTTACCAAATGATTTAATTAAATTACCCATTCATTTAAATGAAAATGGAGAAAACGAGTTTGTATTTACTTTTCATCTTTGTAGTGAGAATTATTTTCTTGTAGTTGAATTATTTATGGGTACATTACAACATCGATGACTAGTTGAAAATTCTACATTTACTTTTAATTTCCTTGTTGGTTAATATTATCGACAAACGAGCCTAAATTTGGCAATTATCGATAGTCAAACTACTGAAAAACCTAACAGTAAGCAGTAGCTTATTACTGATGATAAAGTTGTCGGTAATATGTAATGACATTACCGATGATAATATTGATATTTTTTTTCAAATTTATTTTAATAAAACTGATAAAGTTATATAGTTTATTTTTTAACATAAATTATTTTAATCATATAAATTATGTATTTTTTAAATGTATATAGCAAAATAATATTAAAAAAAACCCAATAATTCACGATAGCTCAATAAGAAAAAATAATCATCATCTAATACATTTCATAGTGAAATTAAAAATTAAAATACATATACCAAAATTTAAAATAATGAATTAAATCCTAATAAAGAGTTTGATACATTCTCATCGTTGTCACAGTAAAGTTTCAGCTAAGGAAAGTGTATCTATCGCCCAAGTAATAAAAGAGTATATATGACTCCAAGTTATCGAACTCACAAGGATTGATGAAATTACTACTAGTTTGGTTAATTATTTATGTTATTCCAAAACTCGATACAAGGTTCACAACCTTATAGTCACTAGTCACTGGATCAACTCTAAATCCATGTTTCTACAAATGACTTTCCAAGCCATATGTTTATATGATGAGGCATAGGAAGAGTCTTGACCTCTCCTGTGGCTGGATACCAAAGCATCAATCGATCAAGGTAGAATGCATGACTCACTTCAAGACAAAATATGCCATTAAAAGGACCTTAAGTTATGATTTTGATGAGTGATTTCACCTCATTTTCCATGTACATTTCTGCATGCATTTGCATTTAGTTAGGCCATTTTAGTTGGATTTTGTTTAGTTTTTCATTTGGAACGGATAAGGTGGTATTGTGTGTTGTTTTGCAGGGATTTTTGATTAAATGCCCAAGTTTTGGCCATGAGGAAGCTGAGATGAAGAGAAGGCCTGAAAACTGAAGAAGAAGGGGGCCAAAAGTCAGAATCTGTCACGGCCTGGCCGTGATGGCTATCACGGCCTGGCCGTGATGGCTATCACGGCCTGGCCGTGATGGCTATCACGGCCGTGACCCAAAACCACCAAAAGTCAGAGACGATCACGGCCTAGCCGTGATGGGGATCACGGGCATCAAAAGTCGGCTCACGTCGCGAAATAAGTGCTCGCCTCGCGAAAGAGTAGTTTGGCCAGAACTGGAAGAGACAGAACCCGTCACGGCCTGGCCGTGATGGCTATCATGGCCGTGACCGGCCACGAGTAATAAAAGAACTGAGCAGAACAGAAGAAAAGGGCATTCAGAAAAACCCAAAAGGGAGATCCTCTGCTGCTGTGGCTGCTGTGCATCATTCCATGGAGCTCTCTCCTTTGTTCATCTCTGTAATTCTCTCTTTTGTTTTATTTTCAATTATGTGTAGCTAAACTCCCCTTTGTTGGGGTTAGACTATTGCTATCTGAACTTGGTTGTAAAATGACTTGATTATAATGCAGTTTCCTTGTTCTTTATGAGTGTTTGATTCCATGCTTAATGCTTTCTTAGGCTTGATCACCCTAGGAATGATTAGTTGCTTTAATAGATGACTGGAAGGTTGGTGTTAGAGCTTGCTCATGAATCAAATGCCGAGTAGTTCATGAGCCTAGGAATAGGTCTTGAGGTGCTTGCAATCTTATAAGTCTTTACTTAATGCAAAATCTCAGGTTAATCCACCTAAGGAATTAGGGTTTAACTTGGGGTTTTAGGCTCAATGCACCTAAGGAATTAGGCTTGAGTATCTCAGAAAAGACTTGATTGTCATAATAGAACTAGGAACTGTGTTAGTTATCATTTCATAACAATCAAGGGAGGATTAGCTTAGTCTAACCCTAGCAATTCTATCTCATTGTTATTCATCTTTCTGTTTTCACATTAACTGTTTGAAAAAAATCCAAAAAGAACAAAAACATTTTCTTCTTGTTTGTTTGTTAGATGTTAGAACAACCTTCACTCCAAAATTCGATCGCCTAGATAGTAGTCAAATTTGCGAAGTGGTAATTGTCCACGATCCCTGAGAACGATATCCGGTCTTACCGTTTTATTGCTTGCAACGAACCGGTACACTTGCCGAGTCCGTGTCAGATTTCATCTAAAAGGTGGTCTGAGTATGGGGATGGTGGTATTAAATGAATGGGGGACTGTGATAATTTATCATCAAAAACCAATGTTGTGTAAAAGTTGTCTTGTACGAATGGAAGACAAGAAGGTTGGGTTGGTTTTAAACAATGGAGTGGGATAAGTGTCTTCTCGTGATGAATCTCTTGTTGGTCATAAGAGTATAGAAGGGTTTACATATGGATTTGAATCGCATCAGCGATCTTTCAAGGAGGCGAGTCAGGATTTCCTCTATCAGTTCTTTCGAAAGGTTCTTGCTTGCCATTCTATAACAACAAGAGGAAGAACTAAATATAAATAAGTTGGGGATCACGACTGACATATTTTAGAATTTGGGGACTAAAAACGTATGTTTTTCAAATGGGAGACTAATCCTGAACATTACCCAACTTAAGTGACTAAACACATATTTAACCCAAAAGTTTAATTGATATTCATAGTAAGTTTAACTTTTATATATGCTATTAATCAATGGCAAAAAATTATATATAAAGGTGATTTTTTTACATCTTAAACAAAATTGAACATCCTCAAATTATAGTTCATCAGACATATGCACACACATATTTTATTCCAACACAATATAAATAATTTAACTACAACCATTTTTGGGAAATCTTTTTTTTTATGTGGAACAACTTATTGTTGTTTGGATTTAGTACAGTATGCCTGTCAAATCTGATTAAATTATGAAAAAAAATTATCTTTATAAAAATGATTTTCAATAAAACTTATTTGATAAAAACCATTTGATTATTTTCAGAGTTTAGTTTTAATACATAGTCATTATAAAGTTTCTTTTATACTGTCAATTAATCATATACACTCATGTGTAATTTTTAAAGTATTTATTATAAAAGTTAATTTTTTTTATCATATGTTAATATATAATTAATTGAAAGTACAAAAAATATTTACAATGACATCAAATTCTTATTTTGAAACAATGACTTTTTTTCATCATTGCCTCTACAAAACTAACTGTCAAAAAAAGATTATCAATTTAACAAATAGCTTCATACCTTTATTTTGTAAGTTACTATGTAAAAATGATTTTTACATAACTCAAACAAGAAACTTAAAATCCCAGTAAAAATCACTTTTAAGTAAATATATAAAAACATAAAATTATTTCTAATACAATTAATTATAATAATAATAATAGTTAATTATATATGTATAAATTATTGAAATAGTATATTTTTTGAAGTTAATCCAAACACTCCAAAGTAGTTTGTTTGTGCTCTATGTTTTAGAAAACCAAAAATAAAAAATAAAGAAGTGTTTTTCAATTAAGAATATATTTTATTACCAGTAAAAAAGGGAATAACTTTTAATATAATTTGATAAGTTTTTAAAAAATATATACAAATATAATTTTTAGTGCCTTTATTTTAAAATATAATTTGATAATGATGTTTTATGCCATGAATATGTTTGGATTGATGATGCCATGAATGGATGTTTTATGATGATGATGCTGTTATGTTTTGATGATGATATTACCATGGATGATTAACTTGGTTGTTTGGTTGATGTTGTGAGGCGGTGAAGAAATAGATGTTAATAATGACAAATGAAATTAAGGGATGTTTTCCCCAGTTGTTCATAAGACTTGAATGATAGTAATGAGAGGCAAGGTTAATGCTCAAAGGTTTTGTTAAGACCCTAGGATTGATTCGTGAGTGTTTTAGGGACATTAATAGTAACATCCCTGGCTGCTTTATGGATTGACGATTGTCCCCACAAATCAACATGGGTCTTTTCAGTATGCTTTGTCCTCACTCACATGCTTGCGGGACCAGAATTGCTCCAAGTCAAGCACGCTTAACAGTAGAGTTCTTAAGTGACGGGCACCTGAAAAGAAGATGCATCTTGTTGGTATAGGTAGTACCAATCAATTCATATAAGCTCTCCTCAATTGTATAGTCCAATACCTACACAGTCTCGAGATCCCTCTCATTCCGGTGTGTAATCGGTTCATTCATTTGTCCCTCCACCTAGAAGCCTGCCAGGAGCCGCTCCTTGTTCGTGCCTTCTTGCACCAGTGACCACTCCCCGCCCTCGTCAGTCCCGGGTGTCACATGCCCACCAAATTCCTCTTGGTTCATCCCCGAACCACACCATACTAGGAGAGGTGCCGCTCTGATACCATTTGAAACATCCCTGACTGCTTTATAGATTGACGATTGTCCCCACAAACTAACACGGGTCTTTTCAGCTTGCTTTGTCCTCACTCACATGCTTCCTGAGAAAACATCCCAGGAGGTCACCCATCCCATAATTTCTCCAAGTCAAGCACGCTTAACTGTGGAATTCTTAATTGATGGGCTCCCGAAAAGAAGATGCATCTAGTTGGTATAGGTAGTACCAATCAATTCATATAAGCCATCCTCAACTGTATAGTCCCATACCTACACAGTCTCGGGATCACTCTCATTCCGATGTGTACCGGTTCATTCATGTGTCCCTCCGCCTAGATGTGTAACAGCCTGTTTTTAATTATGCTGTTTTAACAGTAAAAATATATTTATTTATATTTTTAGTTGAGATTTAGGAAATGATTTTGGATAAAACAAAATCATATATGGAACTTACTTTACGGTAGGAAGCTCTGGTTAAAATTTGAGTCTAAAACTCAGACGGAAACCGGTCTGCGTTTTTTTAACTGATAGTATAATTTTATACTGACAGAAAACCCTAATTTGGCCCTAAAATTGGAATTTGTAGATTTTTAATATTTTTTCCGTGAGGAAGTCTAATTTCCAAATTTCTAATCAGAAATAAAATATGAGTTTTCGGGCAAATTTTTGCAAAAGTTCGAACGGAAACAGTCAGTATTTTCACTGACAGTAAGATTTTAATGATCAGAAAACCTAATTTTGACTCATGAACGAAATAAGGTAAGTTTTTATCAAGTTTCCAACAAGATAGGCTATTTTCAAAAATTTCATAAAAAAATAAGATATTCGACGACGTTCGGGCATTTTGTCATTAATCGGGTAATCGACGGAGTCGGGGACAGATAACAAAAATATCTAGATCTTTGGTAAAAACAAATATCTAGATATTTATTTGAAAATATCTATATATTTATAACTTAACTATGATTAGTACTAACTTAACATAAGTTAAAACCAACTTCCCATCAATAAATACCACCCCCCACAATCTCTTCCCTTTCATTTCTTATTCTTCTTCTTCATTCATAACATAAACTCCATTTTCAAGAGCTCTAGGCGCTTCCTTGTTGAAGTGCATCAAGATCATCATCTTCTTTCCATTTCCATAATCACTTGAGGTAATATGATGATCTTTGATCATCTATTCTCCTATTTGAAGTCATTTTCATTCTATTTCATGATTTTATTTTCTTAGATCTAGAACTTTAAAGAATTCTAGAAAATGGTAGGAAAATCCTAAAAATGTGAAACCAATTTCTGTGATCTAGTTATGATCACTACTTTCATTATCCAAGAGCATGTGATCAAAATCTTTTTCCTTCCCTAATTGCGTGAGTGGGTCGAACCTATGTTAGAAAAGGGGTTTAGTATTTTTGTTTCATTTTTAAAATCTAAATGCTTGATTTAAGCTCTCTAGTATGTATATAATTTAAATCCAAGAGCTTAAGTCCTACTAAATTTTGTAACCTATTTTTATATTTAAGGTCGAAACCTAGCTATTCTAGGAGAATGGTGATTTTATTAATTAATTATAGTTGTATTGTTTGGTTCAAGGAGAAACTGTTAAAGTGTGGCGTGATAACGAGGAACGATGAATTCGGAATTTCGGTGAGAACCCAGGTGGGGGAAAGATTCAACCTATCGTCGGAATCGATAAGTAGTAGATTATATGATAATTGTGTAGGGCGACCTAAACCCTACTAGTAGTCGAGTGATCAACAAGACCAAAATCCCATTGGAAACCTTTTCTGTTAAACCAATGGTGATTCAAGGATTCTAGGTTTATCGATGTTAGGATGATTTTATCTTATCTGTGGTTGATTGAATTTATGATTATTATTGAATTGCTAATGTGAAATATATAGTGGTGTTTGAATATTTTCTGATGTTATGTTATGCATGATCTGCCTGGTTGTTAATATTGTGCTTAGTGTATTTTAAGCAAAGATATATATGTTGTTCGAGAGATAGTTGTTTGTTTTGGGTGTGAGAATATTGGTGACTTAGAGGTGCCTAACCTAGATGATGTATTTTAATACGGTATGGTGACCTAGAATATGTGTTGAGTTCAAGTGGAAGGTAAAGGCACTAGAATGTTGTTAAAATGGGTTGGTGAGATTCACGTGTATTGGTAATATAATACACAAGGTTGGTGTTGTTGTTCACAACCGTGTGTTGGTAATATAATACACAAGGTCAAGAGTTCTCTCTAGACTGTTCCACCTTAGAAATAGGTTGTGCAGCTATAGTGTCATTGAATTTCAATGCTCCCTCGGGAGTGGACGGGGTGTGCACCGAGAGCATCGTGCAGCTATAGTGTCATGTTTAGCATGAGCGTTCTCACCATGGAAGAAAATGTGCACCGGGAACTTGGAACATGTCGCTTGAACAATTGACTGACATTCCCCGAGAGGAATGCATGAAAGAAATTAGTGGTGGCCACTTCAGTATGAAAGTCTAGTTGTATGAGTTTGGGGTAGAGGATGATACATTAAATTGAGGATGCTTTGTTAGTTAGGTGTTGGATGATGTTATATCGGTGACAATTACTGTATAATTTACTATTACTCTTTTCCGCTTTTAGATGATAGAACTGCTTCTTATCCCCTATGTTTATGTATTCTTGTTGGTTACTTTACTTACATTAGAAGACCCGATGGAGGATTATGTTGCTGAGGAGCTGGACGGAGCTTTGTATGAAATGGAGGTTGCTGAGGAATAGGATGGAACTTCAAACTTACCAGACGCTGGAGGTCGAGCTGTGATCCATGGCGATTAGAGTATTGATAGTATGGCCAGTGTGTCTAAGAAGGAGTATTTTTATATGTTTATGCTAAGTATGGCTTTTATTTTAAGTTTATGCCTGTGAGGGATCCTACTTAGAGGATACCCTCAATAGTGTTTTGATAATGTAATAAATAAACATGTGTGTATTTATATATTACAACCTTAGTGTGTATAATTTGCAGAAGTTATATGATTGTTTAAATAAAGTTTTAATTTTTATGTACTTTTCACGTTAAGCACGCGATTAAGGAATTAATTAATAAGGTTTTACGCTAATAAAACACCAAGGCACAACAGGGTGTCTCATTTGGTATCAGAGCAGTTTGATTCTGATCGGACTGCGAGATTTAGGATGTTGTTACTGGCCGTGTCTAGTTGTATCCACATTGGATTTTGACTATGCTTAGAAGTTGGGTAGTGTGTTCGATTTTTCTGTGAGAATTAATATTGGTATGGCATATGGTATGTATATACTTGCCTATGTAGTATTATATGTCATACTAATAAGAGCGGATGATTTCTTTTATAGAATCATGGCTCGAGGAAGAGGACGTCCAACCAACAGTGGTGACAGAACTCCGGAAAGAATTATAGGAGCTGTCAACAATGACCCCAATGGAGGAGGGTCGTATACGACTCCCAATACCTTGGAAACGATAGCTGCTGCTATGCTGTTACAAACCCAGCAGAATGCTGAGATGCTGCAGATGAATAGAGATCAGCTATAACTAAAAAATCAGAGGAGGGCTATAGCAGCTGAAGATGCATGATTGTCTACTTTTATGAACGGAAAGCCACCTCAATTCCGAGGATAGTATGACCCTGAGAAGGCTGAATGGTGGATATAAGAGATTGAGAAGATATTTGTAACTGTGCGCTGTAACGAGGAGAGGAAAGTGACTTATGCTGCCTTCATGCTAACTGAAGGAGCACAGTTATGGTGGAAGGGAAAGAAACGACTATTGGAGGTTGAAGGCAGAACGATTAACTGGCAGTTATTCACTGACTGCTTCTTCGAAAAATATTTTCGGCATCTAGTTCGACGCGAGAAGGAAAAAAACTCACAAACCTCAAACATGGCAACATGTCTGTAGGTGATTACGCATCACGTTTTGAGGCTCAGATCAAGTTTTCAGTACTATCAGAGGTTTCCGAATGAAGACTGGCAATGTAGGAGGTTTGAGGAAGGACTTAGAAACGAGCTGTAGAGGGTTGTGGTGTCTCTCGACATTCAGTATTTCCTGGAACTGGTGGAGAGCTGAAGTGCTATTGAAAGTATTGATCTGAGGATGGCCAATGAGCATAAACAATTAAGAAGTGGAGGTCCTAACCGATCAAATTTTCAGAGGCGCGAAGGAAGTGGTTCTCAGTGGAGACAGACCATATGCAAGACTAGTGCAGGCACCTGCATCAGCACCAGTGACTAGAGCGGGTCAGTAACAACAAGACTTAGTTTGCTTTAGATGTGGAGGACCGCATTATTGTGAAGACTGTATGAATAGGCCTAGTTGTTTCAACTGTGGGAAACCAGGTCATATGGCACGAGACTGCAGACAGTGGTTTGTGCAACAACCGGCAGCTGCGGGAAGAGGAGCTGGAAACAATAGAGGTGGAGCTGCAAGAGGTGTTTCGGAAGCAGGACCACAAGTGGCTAGACCTCAAGCCACTGGAAGAGTGTTTACTTAATTTGAGAGGAGCCGAATCCTCTCAGTCTGCTGATCTTATACAAGGTATGTGTTTGATAGCTGGTAGACTCTTGTTTGTGTTATTTGACTCAGGCGCTACACATTCATTTATTTCGTATGAGTGTGTGGATCAATTAAAATTAACTGTTTCTCAATTACCTTATACCCTTACAGTATCTACTCCAACTAGTAATCCTTTGACTACTATGTTTGTTTGTTTGTTTACAGTGTCCTATAGTTGTTGAGAATATGACATTTATTGTAGACCTTGTCTATTTGCCTATGCAACAGATAGATGTTATTCTTGGCATGGATTGGCTTTCGGCTAACCATGCAATGCTAGAATGTTCTAGTAAGACCTTATCATTTCTTGAGTCTTCTAGTGTAGTCTCTGTCAATGAAGGAGTATCCATGACGAGTGACGATTCTCGGCAGTACGTGATGCTGTTCGACGTGGAAACTAATGAGACTCCTAGTATAGATTCTATGCCTATTGTGAGAGAATTTCCTGAAGTTTACCCTCTCGACATTCCAGGTTTACCACTAGAGCGAGAAGTGGAATTCACCATAGATCTTGTACCAGGGACAAGACCTATATCTATGGCACTTTATCGGATGTCACTTGTAGAATTGACGGAGTTAAAGAAACAGTTGGATGACATGTTGGGAAAAGAGTTCATAAGACCGAGTGTTTCACCTCGGGGAGCTCCGGTGTTGTTTGTTAACAAGAAAGATGGGAGTGCTAAGTTGTGCACGGATTATAGACAGTTGAACAAGGTAACAATTAAGAATAAGTATTTGTTGCATAAGATCGATGATATAATGGATCAATTGAAAGGAGCAGCAGTATTTTCCAAGATTGATTTGAGATCTGGATACCATAAGATTAGAGTAAAGAATGAAGATATACTCAAAACGGCTTTTAGGACAAGGTATGGACATTACGAGTATTTAGTTATGTCGTTCGGTGTGACTAACGCGCCAGTAGTGTTCATGGATTATATGAACAGGATATTTAGATCGTTCCTTGATAAGTTTGTTGTTGTGTTCATCGACGACATCCTTATCTATTCTCGTACATGGGAAGATCATGAGAAACATTTGAGGGTGGTGCTGCAAGTTCTGAAGGATAGGCAGCTTTATGCTAAACTTTCTAAGTGTGAGTTTTGGATAGAAGAAGTCCAATTTCTTGGACACATGATCAACAAGGAAGGTATAGCTGTAGATACAGCAGAGGTTGAGGCAGTTCTTAAATGGGAACAGTCTAAGTCAGTAAGTGAAGTACGAAGTTTTCTAGGGTTAGCTGGATATTATCGGAAGTTTATAGAGGGTTTCTTGAAGATTGCGTTGTTTATGACACAGTTTATGAGAAAAAATACAGCTTTTGTATGGACGGACAACTGTGAGCAGAGTTTCCAAAAGCTGAAGGAAAGGTTGACTGCATCACCTGTGTTGACTTTACCTGATCCATTAGGACAGTTTGACGTATACTGTGATGTATCGTACCAAGGTTTGGGTTATGTTCTAATGCAAGAGGGAAGAGTTGTGGCTTATGCTTCCCGACAATTGAGAATTCATGAGAGGAACTGCCCGACTCATGATTTGGAGTTAGCACCCATAGTGTTCGCATTAAAGATATGGTAACACTTTCTGTATTGAGCAAAATCTAATGTTTACAGTGACCATAAAAGTCTGAAGTATCTGTTCGACCAAAAGGAGTTGAATATGAGACAACGGAGATGGATGGAGTTTATCAAAGATTATGAGTATGATTTACTATACCATCCTGGGAAGGTGAATGTTGTAGAAGATGCCCGAGTAGGAAATTGTTGTATGTATCCGCGGTGATGGTTAAAGAGTTGGAATTACTGGAACAGTTTAGAGATTTGAACTTAGGAATGGAGTTGGTTGAGGATAAAATTCGCTTAGGAATGATCACTATTAGTAGTGATTTTATGAGAGATTTTAAGGATAAACAGGTTCAGGATCTATATCTACAGGAGATAAGTAGAGGTATAGATGAGGGTAAGATTTCTGAGTTTAGTAGAGGAACAAATGGTATACTGAGGTTTAAGGATAGAATATGTGTGCCAGAGGATTTAGTACTTAGGAAGGTGATATTAGAAGAAGCACATAAGAGTAAGTTGAGTTTTCATCCTGGATCCACTAAAATGTATCAGGATTTGAAGAAATTATTTTGGTGGATGAGGATGAAGAAAGAGGTAGCAGAGTATGTTTTGTCTTGCCTGGTGTGTCAGAAGGCTAAGATAGAGCATCAAAAGCCGGCGGGTTTATTGCAATCATTAGATATCCCAGAATGGAAATGGGATAGCATAGCTATGGATTTTGTGGTTGGATTACCACGAACTCCTAAGAGACATGATGGGATTTGGGTTATAATTGATAGGTTGACGAAGTGTGATCACTTGTTACCTATGGGTGAAAGTTATAGTTTGGAGAAGTTGGCCCAAATTTACATCAAAGAAGTTGTTAGGTTGCATGGTGTGCCATCGAGTATTGTCTCAGACCGAGATCCTAGATTCACATCTAGATTTTGGAAACAGTTGCACAATACTTTGGGGACCATGTTGAGGATGAGTTCTGCCTATCATCCCCAAACAGATGGACAGTTAGAAAGGACGATTCAATCATTGGAGGATCTTTTAAGAGCTTGTGTTTTGGAACACATTGGCAGTTGGGTTGAGTTCTTGCCATTGATTGAATTTACTTACAACAATAGTTTTCACAGTAGTATAGAAATGGCTCCATATGAGGCTCTGTATGGTAGGAAGTGTAGGACCCCGTTATGTTGGTATGAGATTGGTGAAAACCAAGTTTTGGGTCCAGATGTGGTGCAACAGACTACGGAGCAAGTCAGGAAGATCAGGGAAAAGATGAAGGAATCTCAGGATAGATAGAGGAGCTATAGCAACAAAAGAAGGAGACCATTAGAATATCAGGAGGGTGATCACGTGTTTTTTAGAGTCACTTCGAATACTAGAATTGGCAGGGCTATCAAATCTAGCAAGCCTACCCCTAGATTCATCGGACCTTTCCAGATTCTTCGACGGATTGGTTCGGTTTCTTACCATATTGCTTTACCACCTAATCTTTCTAATCTTCATGACATCTTTCATGTATCTCCATTGAGAAAGTATTATCCTGATCCTTCACATGTCATTGAGTCTGAGTCTATACAACTGCGAGAGAATCTAGAGTATGAGGCTCTACCTGTAAGGATAACAGATAGAGAGATTAAGGAGCTTCGCGGTAGACAAATTCCTTTGGTTAAGGCCATATGGGATGAAACTACTGAGATGCTACTTGGGAACGTGAAGCAGATATGCAACAACGATATCCACATCTTTTCTGAGGAATGTAAATTTTGAAGACATAAATTTTTTCTAAGAGGGGTAGTAATGTAACAACCTGTTTTTAATTACGTTGTTTTAACAGTAAAAATATATTTATTTATATTTTTAATTGAGACTTAGGAAATGATTTTGGAGAAAACAAAATCATTAGTGGAACTTACTCTACGGTAGGAAGCTCTGGTTAAAATTTGAGTCTAAAGTCAGACGGAAACCAGTCTGCGTTTTTTTAACTGACAGTGTAATTTTATGCAGACAGAAAACCCTAATTTGGCCCGAAAATTGAAATTTTTAGATTTTTTATATTTTGTCCGTGAGGAAGTCCACTTCCCAAATTTCTGATCAGAAATAAAATATTATGTGTATTCGGATGAATTTTGGCAAAAGTTCGAGCGGAAACAGTTGGCTTTTCACTGATAGTAAGATTTTAATGATCAGAAAACCTAATTTTGACTAATGAACGAAATAATATATTCGACGACGTTCGGGCATTTTGTCGTTAATCGGGTAATCGATGGAGCTGGGGACAGATAACAAAAATACGTAGATATTTTGTTAAAATATCTAGATATTTATTTAAAAATATCTAAATATTTATAACTTAACTATGATTAGTACTAACTTAACATAAGTTAAAACCAACCTCCCATTAATAACCCCCCCACCCCCACCCAAAAAAAAAAAATTCTCTTCTTCTTCTTCATTCATAACATAAACTCCATTTTCAAGAGCTCTAGGCACATCCTTGTTGAAGTGCATCAAGATCATCATCTTCTTTCCATTTCCATCATCACTTGAGGTAATATGATGATCATTGATCATCTATTCTCCTATTTGAAGTCATTTTCATTCTATTTCATGATTTTATTTTCTTAGATCTAGAACTTTAAAGAATTCTAGAAAATGGTAGAAAAATCCTAAAAATGTGAAACCAATTTCTATGATCTAGTTATGATTACTACTTTCATTATCCAAGAGCATGTGATCAAAATCTTTTTCCTTCCCTAATTGTGTGAGTGGGCCGAACCTATGTTAGAAAATGGGTTTAGTGTTTTGTTTCATTTTTAAAATCTAAATGCTTGGTTTAAGCTCTCTAGTATGTATATAATTTAAATCCAAGAGCTTAAGTCCAACTAAGTTTTCTAACCTATTTTTGTATTTATGGGCGAAACCTAGCTATTCTAGGATAAGGGTGATTTCTTTGATTAATTATAGTGGTATTGTTTGGTTGAAGGAGAAACTGTTAAAGTGTTGCGTGATAACGAGGAATGACGAATTTGGAATTTCACTAATAACCCAGGTGGGGGAAATAATCAACCTATCGTCGGAATCGATAAGTAGTAGATTATATGATAATTGTGTAGGGCGACCTAAACCCTACTAGTAGTCGAGTAATTGACAAGACCAAAATCCCATTGGAAACCTTTTCTGTTAAACCAAAGGTGATTTAGGGATTGTAGGATTACCGACGTTAGGATGATTTTATCTTATCTGTGGTTGATTGAATTTATGATTACTATTGAATTGTTTATTTGATATATTGTGGTGTTTGAATATTTTCTGATGTTATGTTATGCATGATCTGCCAAGTTGTTAATATTGTGCTTAGTGGATTTTAAGCAAAGATATATATGTTGTTCGAGAGATAGTTGTTTGTTTTGGGTGTGAGAATCATGGTGACTTAGAGGTGCCTAACCTAGATGATGTATTTTAATGCGGTATGGTGACCTAGAATATGTGTTGAGTTCTAGTGGAAGGTTAAGGCACTAGGATGTTGTTAAAATGGGTTGGTGATATTCACGTGTATTGGTAATATAATACACAAGGTCGGTGTTGTTGTTCACAACCGTGTATTGGTAATATAATACATGAGGTCAAGAGTTCTCGCTAGACCATTCCACCTTAGAAATAGGTTGTGCAGCTATAGTGTCATTGAATTTCATTGAGCACCCCCGGGAGTGGACGGGGTGTGCACCGGGAGCATCGTGCAGCTACAGTGTCTTGCTTAGCATGAGCGTTCTCACCATGGAAGATAATGTGCACCAGGAATTTGGAACCTGTCGCTTGAACAATTGACTGACATTCCTCGAGAGGAATGTGTGAAATAAATCAGTGGTGGCCACATCAGTATGAAAGTCTAGAAAGTCTAGTTGTGTGAGTTTGGGGCAGAGGATAATACATTAAATTGAGGATGCTTTGTTAGTTAGGTGTTGGATGATGTTATGTCGGTGACAATTACTATATAATTTACTATTACTCTTTTCTTCTTTTTGATGATAGAACTGCTTCTTATCCCCTATGTTTCTGTATTCTTGTGGGTTACTTTACTTACATTAGAAGACCCGATGAAGGATTATGTTGCTGAGGAGCTGGATGGAGCTCTGTATGAAATGGAGGTTGCTGAGGAGTTGGATGGAACTCCTTACGAACCAGACGCTGGAGGTCGAGCTGTGATCCACGGCGATTAGAGTATAGATAGTATGGTCAGTGTGTCTAAGAAGGAGTATTTTTATATGTTTTCGCTAAGTATGGCTTTTATTTTAAGTCTATGCCTGTGAGGGATCCTACTGAAAGGATACCCCCAACAGTGTTTTGATAATGTATTAAATAAACAGGTGTGTACTTATATATTACAACCTTGGTGTGTTTAATTTGCAGAAGTTATATGATTGTTTAAATAAAGTTTAAATTTTTACGTACTTTTCATGCTAAGCATGCGATTAAGGAATTAATTAATAAGGTTTTAAACTAATAAAATACCGGGGCACAATGGGGTGTCTCATGAAGCCTGCTAGGAGCCGATCCTTGTCCGTACCTTCTTGCACCGGCGACCCCTCCCCGCCCTCTTCAGCCCCAGGTGTCACATTAATAACGAAGCTGGAATTAAAGGATTAATTCCCCATAAATGTAAGACATGGAGATTAAATAAGGATAATGAAACTGATGTTAATGGTTAGTAAAAGCCAATATGATTGATATTTGAATGTCCTAGGAAGCCTAGCAAGGGTTCCCAACCCTTCTGCCCAGAAACAGAACGGCCATGCTCCAGTTAGCATGACCGTGCTCAACAGTCAGTATGATCGTGCTTGACTTAAAAGTCAGCACGCCCTTGCTGGGGTTTACACGACCGTGCTTCCCTGTCCAGAACAGATGTTGAAAGCAGAAATATGGGTGTTTCACCCCAAGTGTTACCAATGATGTAATGAGACACCAATCGAAGTAAAGACAAGATAGATAACTCACTTAACAAAGATAATTAATATGAACGTTAAAGATGGCTAAGTCAGTAACGATGTTTACCGCACGTTGTTGTACCTTGGTGCTTATTGGCCAAGGGGGCCTTGATGCTTAATGGTCAAGGTGTTGTTAACGTTGAACCTTGGTGCCTAATGGCCAAGGGGGCCTCAATTCCAAGTGGTCAAGGTGTTGATGGTGATAAAACTTGGGTAGCCTGGTGACCCAAGCAAAGTGGTGATTGTTGATTGTGTGTTGATTGTGTGTTGATTTTTCCTCATGCATTCATGCATTAGAGATGTTAGTGGGAGATGCTCAACATAGGGGAGGTCATCCGGGAGTAAGGGGACCTGGCCATCCGTGGTGATTCATCCAAGAGTTAGGTGAATTGTGTACACCCATGGTGGCGTATCCGAGAGTAAGGTACATCGGCTATCCAAGGGGTTCACCCATGGATTGGTGAAATGCCAAAGTTGGTGCTTAATGGCCAATGTGGATATGTAACTCTAAAGTTGACTCCCTGAGGTAGATTTGATCCACATGCATAACGGAGTAGTGGAGTAGTACCGCACCGCATAGCATACATTGTTGATATGATGGATTTGATATGAATATGTTATGTATGTTGTTATTTGATAACATGTTATGTTTATATGATGTATGCTCATCTTTTGTTGTTTGCTTTGCATGTACCCTTTTGTTATGCAGAGGATAGTGAGCAGCCTGTTGAGGAGTGACTTTGAGGATCCTCTACTCTTAGTTTATGATTTCCAGTTTTAGTTTGTTATTCGTGATATTTCTGGATTTTGGTTATACCAGCTCTGTAATTTGACATCGGGGTTGGGTTATATTTTTCAAGTTAAGTTTCGTTTTAAAAACTTGTTATTTCTGCAATGTTTATTTATTTTTTACAATGTGGTACTTTCTACCTATGGTTTTTTTTCATTTTATAATAAATTGTATGCATTTTTTTATTTTATTTCTCCTATGTTATTGCTTTATAAATACATGCGGGGTAGAGGGTGTCACATTTAGTGGTATCAGAGCGGGTTTGTCCAATCAGGCCGTGGTATGAATCTATTATGAGTATTCCGTGTGCTCTTGTTTGAATTATCTATAATTTGCTATAGATAATGATGCGTAGTATTAAGAACCTTTAGTCCTTCCTGCTTGGTTCTCTGTTTTTAATCGTTGTCTTGGGCAAGTGCAGGAACGAATGGCAGGAAGAGGAAGGAATGACCAGGCTATCACTGATGCAATGGCACTGCTTGCCAATGCTATAGGATAAAACCATAACAACAACAATGGAGGACCAGCATAATTTCAGGGTTTGGATAAGTTCCAACTAAATAACCCGCCCTCGTTCAAGGGAGCTTATGACCCTGAAGGTGCTCTCTTTTGTGGATGCGAGATATTGAGAAGATCATCCGGGCTATGGGATGCAACGGCATTCAGAAGGTCATCTTGGGACCTTCATGCTGAAAGAGGAAGCTGAGCATTGGTAGGAGAGTTGCCACAAGCGTATGGAAGCTGAGGGTACAGTGGTCACTTGGAATGTCTTCAAGAACAGATTCTTGGAGAAGTACTTTCCAGCTGACATCTGTGACAAGAAGGAGACAGTGTTCTTGGATCTGAAGCAAAGGAGTATGTTCGTGGGAGGGTATGCTGCGAATTTTGAGGAGCTTGCTCGTTATTACACACTGTATCAATATGTAATTGATGATCGCTCCAAGTGCGTGATGTTCAAGGATGGTCTGTGTTAAGAGATCAAGCAAGCAATCAGTTATTAGGAGATCCGCGTGTTTCCAGTCTTGGTGAACAAGTGTAGGATCTTCAAGGATGCCTACAAATCCAGAGTGTCAAGCTACCAGAGTTCAGATGCTCAGGGAAGCAGGAAGAATGATCAGAAAGACAAGGGAAAGCAGCGTCTAGCTCCAGTGGGCCGAGACTTCAAACAGGGTAGTAAGAGGCCACAATTCTCTTCAGACAGGTTTAGGAGTTTTGATTCTTCTGCTCCTAGACCCATCCGATGCGACAAGTGTGGACAGTATATTACGCCGCCCAGTGCAAGGAGATAGACGTCATCTGCTTCAAGTGTGGCAAATCTGGCCACATCAGCCGAGAGTGTGGAGGAGCAAAGTCAAAATCACTGAGTGCTAGTAAGAATTAGAAACCCCAAGCCAATCGACTGAAGACCAGTGGAAAAGTCTTTACTCTTAGTGGAGCTGAAGCCTCCGAGTCCGAGGACTTGATCCAAGGTATATGCCTCATTGATGGAACTCCTTTAGATGTCTTGTTTGATTTGGGTGCGACTCACTCATTTATATCACATGAAAGTGTCAAAAATCTTAAATTGCTTGTGACGCTTATTGAGTATGATTTAATTGTTGCCACACCTACAAATAAACCTATTCTTACTTCACATGCATGTAAGAATTGTCTCATTACCATTGATGGTAGAAACTTTATTGTTGATCTTGTATGTTTAAAAGAACTTGATGCTATTCTTGGCATAGACTGGTTATCTTCCAACCATGTCCTCTTAAACTATTTTGATAAAACCATAGTTTTTAGAACTCCTATGGAGTCTAAGGATCCGAGATTTCTCTCTGCAACCAAGTTAAGGCTTCTATGAAAGAAGAAGCCCAAGTCTACATGATGTTGTCTTCCCTGGAAGTAGAGAGCAAGCCTGATTTTGGAAATGTACCAATAGTGAGAGTTTCCTGAACTTTTCCCTGGAGACGTTTACGAGTTACCCCTTGAGAGAGATGTTGAGTTTACCATAGATTTAGTGAGGGGACATGACCCATATCCATAGCACCTTATAGAATGTCTCCTCTAGAGCTAGATGAGTTGAAGAAACATTTGGAGGAACTGATTTAGAAACAGTCCATTAGGCCTAGTGTGTCCCCATAGGGGCGCCAGTGTTGTTGGTAAAGAAAAAGGATGGCAGCATAAGGTTGTGCGTCGACTATCGGCAGCTCAACAAAGTGACCATTAAGAATAGGTAACCCATCCCTAGGATTGATGATCTTATGGACCATTTGATAGGAGCTTGTGTTTTCTCCAAGATAGATCTGAGGTCAGGATACCATCAAATTCGGGTTAAGTCGGAGGACATCCCAAAGATTGCGTTTAGAATGCATTATGGTCACTACGAGTATTTTGTTATGCCCTTTGGTGTGACTAATGATCCTGCTGTGTTCATGGATTATATGAACAAAACCTTTCACCCTTACTTGGAAAAGTTTGTGGTGGTTTTAATAGATGACATCTTAGTGTACTCCAAGACCAAGGAGGAACATGAGGATCACTTGAGGGTTGTCTTGCAGACCTTTAAAGAGAAGCAGTTGTATGCTAAGTTGTCTAAGTACGAGTTTTGGCTAGAAGAGGTGAGTTTCTTAGGACACGTCATCTCTAAAGGTGGAATAGTCGTGGATCCATCTAAGGTAGAGACAGTGCTCCAGTGGGAAGCACCAAAGTCAGTGACTGATATTCGGAGTTTCTTGGGTTTGGCAGGGTACTATAGGAGGTTCATAGAAGGTTTCTCTTAGATAGCTTTACCCTTGACCCGTCTCACCAAGAAGGGATAGATCTTTGTGTGGGACTCTAAGTGTGACGAGAGTTTCCAGACCTTAAAGGAAGGGTTAACGTTGGCACTGGTTTTAGTTGTACCCAATCCTAGTGAACCTTTCGCATTATGCTTCTAAGCAAGATTTAAGTGGTGTTTTGATGCAGAATGGTAAGGTAGTAGCTTGCGATTCTACGCAGTTGAAAACCCATGAGAAGAACTACCCTACCCATGATTTGGAATTATGAGCTGTAGTGTTTGACTTAAAGATCTAGAGGCATTACCTTTAAGGAGCTAAGTTTGAGGTTTTTAGTGATCATAAGAGTTTAAAATATCTGTTTGACCAGAAAGAGCTCAATATGAGGCAACGTAGATGGATGGAATTCCTCAAGGATTATGATTTTGAGTTGACCTACCACCCAGGAAAAGCCAATGTAGTGGCCGATGCCTTAAGTAGAAAAACCTTGAATGTTTCATCTTTGATGGTTAGAGAGATGGATTTGATAGAAGAGTTTAGAGACCTAAGCTTATCATGGGAAGTTACCCCTAAGAGTATTAGGCTTGGAACCTTGAAGGTTACCAGCAGCCTGATGAATCAGATTAGAGAATGCAAGAAGGTAGATAAGTAGCTCTTAGACCAGAGGGAGTTACTTGCTCATGGTAGAGACCTTAGTATTAAGGAAGGAAGTGATGGAGTTTTGAGGTTTCATGATAGTTTGCATACCCAATGTTTTGGATCTTAGGAAGCTGATCCTTGAAGAAGGACATAGGAGTGGACTGAGTGTGTACCCAGGTGCCACTAAGATCTATCAGGATTTAAAGCGAATGTTTTGGTGGCCCAGGATGAAAAAGGATGCAGCTGAGTTTGTTTATGCGTGCTCAGTATGTCAAAAGGCTAAGATAGAACACCAAAAGTAATCAGGTAAGATGCAACCGCTAAATATCCTAGAAAGGGAATGGGATAATATCTCTATGAACTTTGTGTCTGGACTCCCTAGGACTCCAACTGGTTATCAAGCTATCTGGGTTGTTATGGATATATTGACTAAGTGTGCCCATTTCATCCCTATGAATATGGAATATCCCTTAGAGAAATTGACCAGGTTGTACATCAAAGAGATAGTTAGGCTACATGGTGTGCCGTCTAGCATAGTGTCAGATAGAGACCCTAGATTTACCTCTAGTCTTTGGAATAGTTTGCATGAGAATTTAGGGACAAAGCTTAGACTAAGTTAAACTTATCACCCACGAACTGATGGTCAGTCTGAGAGAACCATCCAATCCTTAGAGGACTTGTTGAGAGTTTGTGTGTTAGAGCAGTCAGGTAGTTGGAACAAGTTTTTTCCCCTAATAGAGTTCACCTACAATAACAGCTTCCATTCCAGTATTGGGATGGCACCCTAAGAAGCATTGTATGGGAGGAGATGTAGGAAACCCTTGTAATGGAATGAACCAGGTGAGAATATTATGCTAGGACCTGATAAAGTGCAGAAAACCACAAAGAAAGTGAGGATGATCTAGGAAAAGATGAGAGTGGCACAAAGTAGGCAAAAGAGCTATCATGATAAGATAAGGAAGGCTCTCGCATTCCAGGAGGGTGATCATGTATTCTTGAGAGTTACACCAACAACTGGGGTCGATAGAGTAATGAAAGCGAAGAAACTTACTCCCAAATTCATTGGCCCTTACCAAATTTTAAAAACAGTTGGTGAAGTTGCTTACCAAATTGCGTTACCACCTTTCTTTCCCAATCTTCATAACGTGTTTCATGTGTCACAACTTAGAAAATATATTCATGATCCTAGCCATTTGATAGTACTCGATACAATTCAGTTGAAAGAGAACTTGACTTTCGAGGTACTACCTCGTCGAGTTGAGGAAAGGAGGGTGAAGCAGCTAAGAGGCAAGGAGATTCCCTTAGTTAAAGTAGTTTGGAGTGAGGCTACTGAGGAAAGTGCTACATGGGAGCTGGAGAGCAAGACGGTGGAAGCGTATCCACAACTTTTCGATAGAGGTGAGTAGAAATTTCGAGGAATTTTTTTTATAAGGGGGTGGAATTGTAACACCCCATTTTTCATATAAGTCTTTAAACGATGTTATATGTTTTATATATGTTATAAAGGTCTAAGTGGGATTTAAAAGCAGGAAATTCCTTTCTGATGCATGAGCACGGCCGTTCTTAGGTGCATGTCTTGTGACGTTGATGTTGCGAGCCCGTTCTTAGTAGGAGCATGGTCGTGCTCAGGGTCAGAGGTATATAAATAGAAGAGTCCCGTGAGGGTTTCGGACTAAACCCTCAAATTGACACTTTGGGCTATCCTAGTGTGACAGAAACCTTTCCCCTTTCCCTTCCCTTGAACCCTTTGAAGTTCTTGGTGTTCTTAAGTCCGTTTGGGAGAGAAGTCACACATGCTAGTGCCATAAAGGTAACATGTTCATCCCTTTATTAATCTCTTATTCATTGTTTCTTGAATCTGAGATTAACATTTGACCTTTTTGTGTTGACCAAGGCTTGAGGAATGTTGCCTTAAAAACAGATGTCTTTAAGCTTGTGCAAGTATACACAAATGCCTCCAGTAATATAGAATTTAAGTTCAGATATCGTTCCCACAATGATTATAATGATGCAACAAACTCCAAATTAGATTATATATTCTAAAAGTTAGGTTTAGTAACCAAAAATTATAATATACGTGCAATGAAAAGTAAATAAGGCTGTGAGTTAAAAACTGAGAATAAACAAGTTAACAGAGAAATGATTTGATGAATCAGATGAGAAGAGTAGCTCTAGGTATGCTGCAGCATAAATCCTGTTCAGCCTTTATCATGCTCTGACTATTCTCTAGCATCTAACTCCTAGATTCAGATTAATTACACCACGCTCTTAATCAAGCACGTTCCAGCTAGCTTAGGGACTTGAATAGCTATTCCTAGCCTATTCAACATCAAGTAATTTTCCAATTAATGACTTAACCCTAATCTTTTATCAAGTTGCCACTTACTTAATTTTTCCAAACCAAGTAATCTAGAAATTCAATCAAGTTGATCACTCTTAATTAAACAACATCAAATGCGTGATAAAAGAAGATGCAAAACATAGTCATTACATAACTCAGCTAAACATTCATTACATAAACATTCCTAAAGCTTAAGAGAGTTTAGCTCATAATGAGCTTACAAGAACAAAAGGAAGAAAATGAGCAAGAAACCATTACATTGGTTGAAAAACGAAAAGAAACGCAACAGTAGCAACAACAGCTGCAAGTGATGAGCGCAGCCTCCAAGGAGAGGTTAATTGTGTAATAAATTTCAAGTGTGTCCAACTTGGGTTTCCCGAAATGCCTTTATAGTACTCTACTCTCTTTCATCCTCTTTTGGGCCAATACAAAAGTAATAATAAAATAACCCTAGCCCAATTCTTTAAAAAGTGTGTCATCAGATCCTAGGCGCGTATGATTCCTTAAAAAGGACAGTGTCAGCGCCTGGAGGAGACAGAAAGGTATCCTAGTCAATTCTATCATCTATGGAACTTTAACATACAACTTCCACATATATGCTTGGCCTGTTGCTTTATTGAAGTCCATTGATAAGTGCATTAGAAATTTTATTTGGACTGGGGATATTAACAAAAGGAATCTAGTCAGTGTTTCTTGGAGCACAGTCTGTAGCAAAATTGAAGAAGGAGGCCTTGGTATAAGGTCTCTAAGGGCCATCAATAATGCTGCTTTGTTGAAGCTCAGCTGGGAAATTTACAGTGCCAACCCAGATTGGTCTTGCTTCCTTAAAGCCAGATTCTTCAGGTACAACAATCCTATAGTCCATTACACTAAATCATCAATCTGCCCGGGTATTAAAGCTCATATGAGCACTGTCATTCAGAACTCAATGTGGCAAATTGGTAATGGTCATTTGGTAAACTTTTGGAAAGATAAATGGCTGAACTGCCCTATTGTGGAATTATTGCAGATTCCTACTCAACTCCATGCTCTCCTTCATTCTAATGTTTCAGATTCTATCAGAGATAACTCATGGAATATTGATCAGGATTTGGCCCACAGGTTCCCCAACCTTGTTGCCGATATCAAGCAAGTCATAATTCCAATGTTTGACATCAATGATAAACTAGTTTGGACTGGCACGGATTCCGGTTGCTTGTCTTTCAAGGATGCTTTCAGTTTCCTATATCCAACTCAGCACATCATTCCTATGTACAAAGCCATTTGGTCTGTTGTGATTCCTCCTTCTAGATCCTTTCTTGTTTGGAGAACTCTGCATGGAAAGCTTCCAACAGATGACAATTTGATGAAAAGGGGTTGTAATATAGCTTTTGTTTGCAGCCTTTGTAGGTGCAGTGTTGAAACTACTCAGCATTTATTCCTGGATTACTGCTTTGCTAGGTTCATCTGGAATTGGGTTAGCTATTCCATTAATGCTCAGTTGGACTTGTCTTTTTTTGCCTCCATTCTCTCTATTTGCAACATGAATTGGCCTACTCAGTCTAAAGATCTTATCAGGGCAGTAATCATAAATACTTGTTGTTTCATTTGGCACTGCAGGAATAAATCCATTTTTGAAGACAAGAGGATTCATCCAAAAACTGTCATCAGTTGGATTAGGGCTGCCTCATCTATATCTGGGACCCTGTCTAAAGGAACAATTTCCTCTTCCACTAAAAATTCTGTGCTTCTAAATAACTTTGCTGTTTCAGGTCATCTTGAGAAAGCTCCCACTATCACTCGAGTGGACTGGATTTCTCCTCCTCGTGGTTGGATAAAATGCAACACTGATGGGGCTGCTAAAGGTAGCCCGGGTCATGCGGGTGGAGGTGGTATTTTTAGAGGCATGAATGCTGAAATAGCAGGTTGTTATGCTCATTATTATGGCATTACTTCTACTTTTACTGCTGAGCTCCTTGCTGTTATTTTCGCCATTGAAGCTGCTCATGGCAAGGGCTGGAACAAGCTTTGGGTGTAATGTGACTCTAGCATGGTTGTCTTGGCCTTCTCCAAGCCTACTTTGGCCCCCTGGAAGTTTAGAATGAGTTGGTTGAATTGTATTCATCTCACTAAAAGTATGTGGTTTAGAATAACACATATTTTCAGAGAAGGTAATTGTTGTGCTGATAGGCTAGCCAACTTTGCTATTCTTTCTGGTAGCAACTTCTGGTGGGATCTTGCCCCCGCCTTCATTAGGAATGAGTTGTTTCAGGATAGGCTATCCTTACCTAATTTCAGGTTTAGGTGATTTTTTCTCTCGTTGGGTCTTGGCTTAATGTCCCCCCATCTTGTATTCTTTTTTTCTTATTATTCAATATTTTGATGGTTGCTGATAAAAAAAAAGTAATGCAAAAGAAACACAAAAGAACCACTGAAATTTTTCCTTCCTTCACTCACATCCAGAAATCCACACTTGCTTTCCTAACAAAAATACTCTTTCTATCATGCTCACAACAACAACTGCTACACACTGGTTCAAACAGATTAACGCATGCTGCATCATTCACCTCTCAGAACAGTTGGTTCTGCACCTCACCCTCACATTAGACTTTTCACTCTTCACCACGAACATGCACCTCAGATTTAGACTTGATGAGATTCTATCACAATTAAAACAATCACAGAATTACACACAGTAAAAGGTCTTTAGGGCTGTAACTGGCCTTAGGACGGGTGGGATTAAAATATTTGGGAAAGTACCTTACTCAAGGTAGAGCAAAAGGATTCTTTTCTATCTAGCTCAACCTCCATTTATTCCCACAAGCTTCACTATTTTTCTTTCTTGGTTTTTCCTTTCCTTCACTAAGTCCACAGCTTATTCTTTTTATGGGGAACAGAGAACAAACTATTGTCAATCTACAAGCTTCTCATTGTTCTCTGTTTATATATTTTGTTTAAAAAATTGAGCTTCTCAGCTCTCTTTTATTTTTCTTTTTATTTTTTTTACATAAAGAAAACAACTTCACATAAGGAATGGCAGCTTCACATTATACACTTATAACTTCTTAATTCATTTGCTGCCTACCCCTTTACTGTTTTATTTACAGCCTTGCTGCAACATACACATGTGTTGCAGTACACCACCCCCAAACTTAAGCAGATGCTTGTCCTCAAGCTCCCCCCCAAACTTATGTTAGAACTAGCTACAAAATCATCCTTAAAATCTACCTTTAGGTGAATTTTGTTTTTCCAGTTCTAAGGCTTGTATTGTGCTAGTAGTTTCAATAAATAGCCAAAGCTCAAAAGGGGTTTACTAGGGGCAAGTACATTAAGTGGGTGGGCTTATTAAGGCTCTGGCTAACATAAAACAAACAAGAAGATTCCTCAAGCATAAAGTGTGTGGAATCACGTGTGTTTAGATCAGACATAATCAAAGCAAACCTTATAGAAAATGCATGAGTGTGATGCATAGATATACTATGTAATTTGTCACTTTGGCTCAAATTTATATGTTCATGTTGCAACACATATGTCCTCTATTCTAACAGTGGTGCAGCAGTGTTGATAGTCACATTCAAGTTATTGCATTAGATTAGTCAGTAAGAGTTTCATTCCAAGCAGTAAGAGAGTTAAACACAGAAAAAGAGGCCAGAGACCGTCTCCAATTAATCATTAATCATTTGGAGTTAAAACAAGGGGTGGGGCTCATGCACAACCATTCATTAATCAGAATTCAAAGAACTATGGCCCTAGTAGCCCTGCAAACAAACAAACACAATAGGTCCTAGTGACCACTTCTTGTAGAAATCTTAAAAAGAACATAATTCTGGGAATGGGGTGGAAGGTTTAAGGTATCCTGATGTGGAATTTTGTAGCAAGCTGCAACATCCACTATGCCTTTGTTTCAAGCCTATGGTGCTCTGGTGCGCACACACTTCCTGGTGCCTCCACTTTTTGTAGAAGGCACCTTGCCTTGTGTTGCTACTGTGACCTGGACTACTTCCTCTTCCTTCTCTTCTTCATCTTTTTCTTCTTCTTCATCTCCTGCGTCATCTTCATTTTCCTCCTCAGCATCATCCTCAGCTTCGTCTTCTTTCTCCTCCTCCGCCTCAGCCTCTTGTTCATTATCAGTTTCTTCTACTTCAGCAGATTTAGCTTCATCTTCCTGCAGTGCTGTAGCAACCTTCTCCTTCTTGACCTTAGATGCAGCATTGGGTGCAACCATCTTTAGCTTCTTTGAGAGAGGAAGTGTGTCATCCTCGTCTTCATTTTCTGCTGCAGCATAGGTAGCGGCTATCGTCGTCACCGGGATTTCCTTCTCAGTAGCTGATTTTGTGCCTTTTGTTAGTTTTGATACTGGAGGTGGGTTGATCCTATAACAAGGGTGGAGGAGGGTGCTTTCTCTTGTGCTGCAACGTGGGGCCTTTTAGTGCTCCCATGATCTTGCTGGGAGACTTTAGAGACATATATCTTATTTTTTGGGCACAGAGGTCTCAGTATCTTTCTGCTGCTTGGATGGGGCAATACCCATCCATTCTTCATCCGAGGCAGAGCTGTGGGCAGGGTTGATATTGATGTTGTGCTTTTCAGGATTCACAGAGGTGGGGTCAGGAACATTGTCATAGGGTGTTGCTGGAACTTCTTCTTCAAAAAGGGGCAGGATTTCTGGGGGGAACTGGGGGATTGGAGTCTCAAGCTTCCAAACATTGAGCTTCATTGTTTTCTTCTCCCACTAATACTTGCAGAAGCAATATTGCCAAAAGGTCTTCTCATGCTGCATGTGTTGCTGCAGCATGGTGGTCAGTTGGTCTACTTTTTCCTCCAGCATCCCAGAACGATCCTGCTGTTATGGGGTGCCAAATCTGGGAGGATTGCTTGAACTTGCACTGGCTTTTTCAGAATTAGAGTACATCCTTAACACGCAGTTCATATCAATGGGGCCTTTCTTCTATTCTAGCCCTTCTCCAGGGTTGTACTCTATTCCTTGCTCCGGATAGAGTTCAGTAATAAGACAGGGGAAGATCAGGTTACATTGCTGCTTCATTGCACAGATGGAGATCTGACTCTTGAGTATCTCCCCCACATTGATCTTCTTTTTGTTCAAGATGCAGTGGAGTATAACTAGGCGTTCTTTGTCCACTGTCTCCAGATGAGCAGTAGGGGAGAGAGAGTATCTAAGGAAGTGGTACTAGATTTTGGCAAGAGCCTGCAGCATGGACCGAGGCAGCTTGAGTTGGCCCTCTGCTTGTTGAATGAAGTCTGCGCCAGGGAGGGCCAAGTCTTTCTTCATCTGCTGCAGCTTGACAGTTGTTGCAGCTTTCAAGATCTGCTGGTACTTGTTCTCCACTTCCTCCAACCCAAGATGTTGGTTAATGGTTTTGGCCGAAAAAGATACCTTTCGTCCTCTGATTACCACAAAGGCTTGGGCATCTGACGCAATGTTTGCATAGAACTCCCTAACCATTTGGGTACAACAACCATCTCTGTGCTCAGCAAAGTTTCTCCACTTATGTGCTTCAATCACATCTACCAGCTCTGGTAGCAGACCCAAGTTTACCCCCTTTCCGTATTTGAAACCCTTTTCTTGATGAAGGTTGCGGTTGAGGGTTTCTTTTTCATACTTCTCTTGCGCTTCCTCACCAACCCAGCTGGTTAGGGTTTCGTTTGGATAAGCAGAGGCAGGGGCAACATTTTTCAATGCTATGTGTTTGACGTGGCCTCCCTTCTTCGCTGTCATGATGGGTTTTTAGGGTTTGGTTGGTGAAGGAGTGGAAGGGTTTGGATGTGTAGGTTGTACAGGTTGAAGATGAAGAAAGCAGATGAATGTGTAGAGTGTGAGTGGGGGAATGAAGGTAGAGAGTGATCTATTTAATGTGTAAGGAGAGGGGTGGATTGGGTGTCGTGGGAGGTTAGGACGTGGGAAAGAGAAGAATAAAGAAGATAGAGGAATGGAGATCGTGTGGTTGGGGGTTATTTGTGGGGAACGTAGTTTCTCTCTCCACATCTTTTTGTCATTAATTGAAATTCAAAAAGTTTTAAAATTGTCCACCTTATCACAACAGAAAAATTATCAGATGGCCCCCACCTTGCACTTTTTCCAATGGTTCCATAAAATTTGTCCCTTTTCCAGACCTTAGCAACTGAGAGCATGATGCAGCATTGCTCTAGAGCAACCCTGTGTTTTGGCTTGCCCTGTAGCCTGAACTCACTTCTGCCTCCGCTGCTGCTTCATTATTCAAGAAGTTAAATAGTTTTTATTGATGGGCTGCCTCCCATGAGTGCTTGGTTTATACAGTCCTCAGCCAAACCACATTGCAGCATCATTCAGTGTCATCAAGGGTGGCGGTGACCTTCATTCTGTCCAAAGGTTCACCAAAATAATTCTTGATTCTCTAGCCACTAACTTTGAATTCTCTACCACTCCCAGCATCCAACAGATCAACAGCTCCATGTGGATAGACCTTTACAATTTTGAATGGGCCAGACCACCTTGACATTAACTTGCCTGGAAAAAGCTTCAGCCTCGAGTTGAACAACATCTCTTGTTCTCCTTCATGAAAGAATCTGTGATGGATCCTCTTATAATGCCAAGCTTTTGTTTTTGCCTTACATACTTCAGCATTTTCATAGTAAAACAGTCTGTGTTCTTCCAGTTCATTAAGCTGCAGCATGCATGCGGCTCTAGAATACTGAAGATCACAATTCAGCTCCTTAATGAGAAGCTCCATCCAATGACATGGCATATGGAGCTCGTCCAATGTAAAATCTTAATTCAAAATGGCTAGATGGACGTACTTATTTTCAAGATGGACGCGAATGCTAAGAACCGATGTAGAATCTTATTTCAAGAACCAGAATCAAGAAAACAGATTCTGTTATCAGAACCAAATCTGTTTTGAGTGATCCCAACAACTATAACTTGTTTTCTATATAAAGAGTAATCAAATGAACACTTTATATAACAGAGAGAATAACAATATCGATCACAGAACAATACACATATCATTCATCATCTTTCTTGAGCTTATTGTGAAAAAAAGTTTTTCAATACTCATAAGTGCTTCAATTTGTTTATCTGACTATTGAGAGTTAGGAATCAATTTTTCGTTTTATTTGATTGTTAAGAGAGAGGGAGTCTCTCTGAGTGATTAGGGTTAGGTATCCCTAAGGAAGAACATTGAGGCTCTTCACAAGAGTGTGGTATCTCGAGGTGAAGGAGTGCTCTTTGGTGTAAAGGTTTTTCAAGCTACCTAGCTAAAGCTTGTGTGTTAGTGTGTGAAAACCCACATGTGGAGTGGGGACTAGATGCAGGTCACAGTGGAGGTGACTAAACCAGGATAAATTTGGTTGTGTGGTATCTCTAAACTCAAACTCTTTAATTTCTATTTATGTTCAAGAACCTGTGATTTTGATGTTTAATGTTCAATATAATTTCTGTTCTTGATCTATATAAACTTTATTGAAAGCTGAGTATGATTGTAATCAAGTCTATGTTATCTGCGTTGAAAACTGAGTTGATCAAAACCATTCTTGATTGCTGAAACTGAATTAAAACTCAAACTGAAACCTGAGTATATAAAATTTGATTGTTAATGCTTGTATCTGAAACTTGCATAACTTGTTCTTAATCTTTAAAGGCTTAATCAGTTTCTGTATTTTGTTATTATTGAGTTTTGAACCCGAACCTATTCTGAATTAATCTTTATTATCTTCATCATCTTCTAATTCAAGATTTTATATAAACCCTTCATTGATTTTGTAAAAGATCCTGAGGCCACAACTTTGATTTGAAAAGTTTTGTGAAAAGTTTTTAAGAGGGAAAGATTTTAAGAAAAGTCAATTCACCCCCCCCCCCCCCCCCCCCTTCATGACTCGTTGAAGCCAAAACAACAATTGGTATCAAAGCTAAACTCTTAAGTTTGGCTTAACAGCTATAAGAGTATGGCTTCCAATGACTGTTTTATTGAAGGGGCTTCCCTTGAACGCCCTCCTGACTTCATTGGATCTGAGTATATCTATTGGAAGGAAAGAATGGTAATCTTTCTTGAGGCAACAGGTGTAGACATTTGGGATGCAGTAGAAAATGGACCATTTGTCGCCTCTATTGTAGATTCTAATGGTGCTCCAAGAAATAAGCCTAAAACTGAATGGAATGAAGATGATAAGTAAAGAGTTCAATATAATGCACGCACTAAGAATATTATAACATCTGCTTTAAGCCATGATGAGTTTTTCAGGGTTTCAAATTGCAAATCAGCAAAGGAGATGTTGGATACATTGCAAGTAACACATGAAGGAACCACATATGTGAAAAGAGCAAGAATGAACACATTGACACATGAATATGAGTTATTTTGCATGAATCGAGGAGAACCAATGGAGGTTATGCAAAAGAGATTCACACACATTGTAAATCAATTGGCTGCACTTGGAAAGACAATCTCCAATGAAGATCAAGTTAACAAAGTAATGAGATGCTTGAGCAGAGAATGGCAACCTAAAGTCACTACAATATCATAATCTAGAGACCTCTCATTAATGACCATTGCCACATTGTTTGGAAAACTGCAAGAGCATGAATTAGAGTTGAACATACTGAATGAGAGTGAAGAAACTGATAAAAGAAAGAAGGGATTGGCTTTGAAACCACAAGTCAGAGAAGTAGAAGAAGGTGATGATGATAATACAGAACAAGAGGCTGAATCTGAAGAAGAGATGGGAATGCTAGTTAGAAATTTCAAGAAGTTCCTAAAGAAGAAAGGCAACTTCAAAGGAAAGCCAACCACTTTTCAAAGGAGAAATCTCAGCAAAGGTGACAACTCTTCCAACAACATCACATGCTATGAATGTGGAAAGATTGGCCACATGAAACTTGACAGACCAAAGCTGCAAAAGAAGGACAAAACAGAAAAGTTTGACTCAAAGGACAAGAAGTGGAAAAAGCCAAGAAAATCCTACATTGCTTGGGATGATAATGATCTAGAATCCACTGATGAATCTGAATCTGAGGAGGCAAACCTGTGTTTGATGGCCAGCAATCATAGTGATTCAGAAAGTGAAGTAAGTTCTAATTATCTACCTTCTTATGATGAATTGAAAAATGCTTTTGAAGAACTTCACAAAGAATCCACTAGACTTGCTAGATTGCTAAATAAGTCTAATAAAACCATCATATGCCTAGAAGAGAACAATTCTATTTTAAACAAAGAGCTAGATGAATTAAAAACAGAAAATTGTGCTGTAAAAGAAAGATTTGCTATTGTTATGGAACCACGTATATACTTTAATTGTTCTAAGTGTTGTACATTGACTAAAGAAGTTGAAAAACTGAGAAATGACTTAGTCAAGTTCACAAATGGTAGAGATAACTTGAATGCTTTATTAGGACAGCAAAAATATGTTTATGATAAGGCTGGAATAGGCTGTGAACCTAAGATACATGAGAAATCTTTCAAGAAATTTTTCGCTGCACCTAAGACATCAAACACACCATTTGTTAAATGCAATTTTTGTGCTAGAAAAGGTCACACAGCTTCTACATGTCAATACAGAAAATCAACATACAATAAATCTAGGTATATATGGGTTCCTAAAGGAACTATTGCTACAACTAACTCAAAAGGACCCACACAGATTTGGGTACCTATAGCAAAAACATGAAATTCTGTTTTGAAGGTGTGGTGGAAGGTCAAGAGAAAAAATTGGAATCATGACATAGAGCCTTCACCAAACACAAAATGGGTAACAATAAAGAAATAATATTGATCGAATATGTTTTTTTAATTATCATTATCAATGTATGATTGTGAATCTTTGTGTTGACTTATATATCAGTGTATAATATGTCTACATTGTTGTATTAAAGTTATTTGATCTATCTTGGAATAATCATATGTCATTTGTGTCTCAAGTTGCACCTAAGAACATAGATGATGCCATAGTTGATGAACATTGGATGATGGCTATGCAAGATGAGTTAAACCAGTTTGAAAGAAACCATGTTTGGAAACTAGTGCCTAAACCCAAGAACTGTCAAGTAATAGGTATAAAATGGGTGTTTAGGAATAAACTAGATGAAAATGGTATAATTGTAAGAAACAAGGCTAGATTGGTAGCCAAAGGGTATAACCAAGAAGAAGGCATAGATTATGATGAAATATATGCACCAGTAGCAAGATTAGAAGCTATAAGAATGCTACTTGCTTATGCTTGCATAACGGGATTTAAATTGTATCAAATGGATGTTAAGAGTGCTTTCTTAAATGGATTTATACAAAAGGAAGTGTATGTTGGTCAATCACCTGGTTTTGAGAATAATGAATTGCCTAACCATGTTTATAAACTGTCTAAAGCACTATATGGCTTAAAGGAAGCTCCTAGAGCTTGGTATTAAAGGTTAGGTAATTTTCTCATTGAAAAAGGATCTATAAGAGGTAAAGTTGACACAACTTTGTCACTAAGAAAAAGGCACACGACATTTTACTTGTACAAATATATGTGGACGATATACTTTTTGGTGCCATTGATGAGCATTTGTGCAATGAGTTTGCAAGTCTTATGCAGAGTGAGTTTGAAATGTCAATGATGGGTGAGTTGAACTTTTTCCTTGGATTGCAGATAAAGTAAACTGAAAATAGAATCTTTGTTAGCCAAACCAAGTACTGCAATGAGTTGATCAAGAAGTTTGGCATGGAAAATGCTAAGGAGATGGCTACTCCAATGAGTACCTCCTGTTATCTTGACAAGGATGAGCAAGGTAAACCTGTTGATGTTTCTAAATACAGAGGTATGATAGGCTCACTACTTTATCTTACTGCTAGTAGGCCAGATATTATGTTTAGTGTATGCATGTGTGCTAGGTATCAAGCAAATCCAAAAGAATCACACTTAACAGCAGTTAAAAGGATAATTAAGTATCTGTTAGGAACAAAAGACATGGGATTATGGTATCCCAAGGGAGCTACATCTACTTTAATTAGCTACTCAGACTCTGATTTTGCTGGTTGTAAACTAGATAGAAAGAGTACGAGTGGAACTTGCCATTTACTAGGAAACTCATTAGTATCATGGTTTAGTAAGAAACAATCTAGTGCGGCTTTATCCGCTGCATAGGCTGAATATATAGCAGGTAGTAGCTGTTGTGAACAGGTTTTATGGATGAAACAACAATTAGTTGATTATGGTGTGCAACTAAACCAAGTTCCTATCATATGTGACAATACAAGTGCAATTAACCTAACTAAGAATCCCATAATGCACTCTAGAACTAAACACATAAAAATCAGACATCATTTCACTAGAGACCATATTAAAAGTAGAGAAATTGAGATTGAATATGTTGATACAACTAAACAACTTGCTGATATTTTTACCAAGCCCTTGAACAAGGAAAGCTTCTTTTTCATTAGAAGGGAATTGGGCATAATTGATCAATCCTATATCTAATCTCTAAAGAAACAAAAGATAAATCATGAAATTGAAATGGCTGCAATTGCTGAAGTGAATGAAAGGATAAAAAGGGCAGAAAAGGACATTGATAAACTCAAAGATAACCCAGGAGTGGACTTTCATTTCCCTGCACCTATCCCTCTATCATGAACAATTTTATATGCTATTTTTGAATGTTTAAATGCTTGCCTTCTCTATTGCTTTGAATGTTTCTTTTCTTTACCTTTTTTATGATGTCAAAAGGGGGAGGAAAAAGTATGATATAGAGAAAGGGGATATAACAAATTATACATGCATATGTTGAGGGGGAGCTTATAAGCTTACATGATTAATGGGGAGTAAATCGAATTTATAAGCTTACATGATTAATGGGGAGTAAATAAAATTCTGCTCTGATAATATTTTTTTTTTGCACTGATATACTTTTGCTCTGACTGCTCTGATACCATGATATAAATCTGTCAAAAACACTTAGCGTCTGCTACACTTATACTCTGATCTTATAATTTGTTAAAAGATTTGTTATAATCAAAAAGGGGGAGTTCGTTAGACTCAATGACTTAGAGATTTTGATATATGACAAATACAATTTAATGTGTATGCAAGTGTTTTAGTGTCAAATTGCAAAGATAGGTATCAAGCAGTGATCAACAAGTTCATTAAGCAAATTCATGGAAAATATTCAAGGAAAAACTTGAAGAAATCAAAAGAGCTACATGGAGGAATCAAAAATCAAAGACAAAGATCAAGGAATCATCAAGACATAAGTTTAAAGGAGAAATTAGATTTAAGTCTTAGATGATTTGTAAGAGATGAAATCTCTTATTCACAAATAGCTCATTTGAAAAGATGCATGAAGAAAATCAATTTTCAAAACCTGCATTAAAAGGAATAAGTTTTCGTTAATGAAAATAATTTTTGGAAATAAGATTTCGTAACAAGCACTCGTCCAACACAAGTGACAAAAGCGCTCGTCCACTGAAGTGATACAAGCGCTCGTCCACTAAAGTGAGAGAAGTGCTCGTCCACTACAGTGACAGAAGCGCTGGTCCACTAAAGTGACAAAAGTGCTCGTCCACTAAAGTGACAAAAGTGCTCGTCCACTAGAGTGATACAAGCGCTCGTCCACTAAAGTGACAGAAGTGCTCGTCCACTAGAGTGATACAAGCACTCGTCCACTAAAGTGACAGAAGCGCTCGTCCACACAAGTCGTTGGACTTGGTAAGTCCTTAATGAAAAGCTCCGTCCAATGACATGGCATATGGAGCTTGTCTACTAGCTCGTCCGATGTAAAATCTTAATTCAAAATGGCTAGATGGACGCGCTTATTTTCAAGATGGACGCGAATGCTAAGAGCCGATGTAGAATCTTATTTCAAGAACCAGAATCAAGAAAACAGATTCTGTTATCAGAACCAAATCTGTTTTGATTGATCCTAACGGCTATAACTTGTTTTCTATATAAAGAGGGATCAAATGAACACTTTATATAACAGAGAGAATAATGATATTGATCACATAACAATACACATATCATTCATCATCTTTCTTGAGCTTATTGTGAAAAAGAGTGTTTCAATACTCATAAGTGCTTCAATTTGTTTATCTGACTATTGAGAGTTAGGAATCAATTTTTCATTTTATTTGATTGTAAAGAGAGAGGGAGTCTCTGAGTGATTAGGATGAGGTATCCCTAAGGAAGAACATTGAGGCTCTTCACAAGAGGGTGGTATCTCGAGGTGAAGGAGTGCTCTGTGGTGTAAAGGTCTTTCAAGATACCTGGCTAAAGCTTGTGCGTTAGTGTGTGAAAACCCACATGTGGAGTGGGGACTAGATGTAGGTCAAAGTGGAGGTGACTGAACCAGGATAAATTTGGTTGTGTGGTATCTCTAAACTCAAACTCTTTAATTTCTGTTTATGTTCAAGAACTTGTGATTTTGATGTTTAAAGTTCAATATAGTTTGTTCTTGTTGTGTATAAACTGTATTGAAACCTGAGTCTGATTGTAATCAAGTCTGTGTTATCTGCGTTCAAAACTGAGTTGATCAAAACCATTTTTGATTTCTGAAACTAAACTAAAACTGAAACTGAAACCTTCAAGTTCGTTCTTGATTGTTAATGCTTGTATCTGAAACTTGCATAACTTGTTCTTAATCTCTAAAGGCTTAATCAGTTTCTGAATTTTGTTATTATTGAGTTTTGAACCCGAACCTATTCTGAATTAATCTTTCTTTCCTTCATCATCTTCCAATTCAAGATTTTATATAAACCCTTCATTGATTTTGTAAAAGATCCTGAGGCCGAAACTCTGATTTGAAAAGTTTTGTGAAAAGTTTTTAAGGGGGAAATATTTTAAGAAAACTCAATTCACCCCCCCTGTTGAGTCGTTGAAGCCAAAACAACACAAACACTGAAAAATCATCCGTAAACACCTCCATAGACTTCTCAATCATATCAGAGAAAATGGGCATCATACATCTCTGGAAGGTTGCTGGAGCATTGCACAAGCCAAATGGCATTCTTCTGAATGCAAATATACTATAAGGACAAGTGAAAGTTGTCTTTTCCTGATCCTCTGTAGCTATAGCAATCTAGCTATACCCTGAGTATCCATCCAGGAAGCAATAATAATCCTTCCCAACAAGTATGTCCAACATTTGATCAATGAAAGGCAGAGGAAAGTGATCTTTTCTAGTAGCTTTGTTCAGCTTTCTATAATCCATTCAGATCCTCCAACAAGTCATAGTCCTTGTGGGAATGATTTCATTTTTTTCATTGGTGATGACAATCACACCTCCCTTCTTAGGCACACATTGAAATAGACTCACCCACACACTGTCAGAAATAGGATAGATAATCCCTGCATCCAGCCACTTTATGATCGCCTTCTTGACCACCTCCTTCATGATTGGATTCAACCTTCTATGATTTTCAATGCTATTCTTTGAACCTTCTTCCAAAAGAATCATGTGCATGCACAATGATGGACTAATCCCGTTGATATCTGCTATTTGCCGACCTATTGCTTTTTTATGTCTTTTCAGAGCTGTTAGCAATTGTTCTTCTTGAAGACAGTTCAATGAAGCAGAGATAATTACAGGTAAAGTATCATTATCACCAAGGTAAGCATATTTCAAATGACTTGGTAAATTTTTCAGTTCAAAAGATGGAGGTTTAACAATGGAAGGAATATTGTCTTTGAAAGTATCATCACTTACCTCCAATGATTCATATTTTCTGGTCCACAAATGTTGAACAACTTTTCTGTCCAGGGACTTTCCAGTCTCTTCATCAGGGTAGTTATCATCTTCTACTGATGCTACATCAAAATCAGTATGGTTCTTCAGAAATTGTTTTGCACCAGTTCATCAAATGTCTAAATAAGAGAGCATTCCTCCATGCCTTCATTTGGGTACTTGAGGGCATTGAAGACATTAAATGTAACCTGCTGATCATTAATCCTCATTGTGAGTTCTCCCTTTTGCACATCAATCAAGGTCTTCCCTGTTGCCAAAAATGGTCTCCCTAGAATAATGGGGACTTCCCTATCCGCTTCAAAATCTAGGGTGATGAAATCCACAGGGAATACAAATTTGTCCACCTTCATCAATACATCTTCAATTTTACCCTCTAGATAGGCAACAGATCTGTCAGCCAACTGAAGTGTAACAGAAGTAGGCCTAGCTTCCCCAATTCCAAGCTTCTTGAAAATGGACATGGGCATGAGGTTGATGCTTGCTCCTAAATCACATAGAGGTTTACCACAATAAGTATCTCCAATGGAACAGGGTATGGTAAAGCTTCCAAGATCTTTCATTTTCCTTGGCACTTTATTCAGCAACATCATACTGCATTCTTCAGTCATAGCTACAGTTTTAAATTCTCCAAATCTTCTCTTCTTATTGAGCACATCTTTCATGATCTTTGTGTAATTGGGCATCTGTTGCAAGGCTTCTACCAAGGGTATGTTGATATGAAGCTTCTTCAGCACATCTAGGAACTTGTTGAACTGTTTTTATTGAAGAGCTTTCTCCAATCTCTGAGGAAAAGGTGGTGGAGGCCTTTCTGGAATCAGTTTGGGCACAGCAGGGTGTGTTGCAACATCAGGCACCTTCTCAACTACTGTAGGTTGTTCTGTTACTGCATCTTATTTAGATTTTTCCTTCTCAGATTCTGAATTATCCACCTTCTGTTTCTTCTTTGGTTCTGCGACTTCTACATCTTTACCACTTCTCAAATGGACCACTTTGCACTTCTCCTTTCCTCCTCCAGAATAGGATCTTCAGTAGAAGCAAGTAATGTGCCATCTTACCTTGAATTGATTACATTGGCCAGTCGTCCCACTTGATTCTCTATTTTTCTCATTCCAGCCTTGGTTTCTGTCATGAATGCTTTTAGCACAGCTTCTAAGGATGAATCTGGAATTTTCTGTTGCACTTGGGGTTGCTGTTGCCTAGTTTTTGTTGCTGATGATTGTAACCAGGAGGTGGATCCAATGTGTTGCTGTAATTGGAATACCTCAGGTTTGGATGTTGAGATTGTTGCCAACCCGTGTTGCCAAATGAACTATTGCCTCTGTTATTATTGTTTCCCACATAGTTGACTGCAGCAGGGTTTGCAAAGCAATTCTCAAACAAATGATCTCCTCCATAATACACACATGATATAGCATCTGACTTGTAGATTTGTTCATTCGCCATTTCTTCAGTCATTATTGGTGGTGCAGATGAATTTCCTTGATTTGCATGGTCAACCCCCTAACCATATTAGTTAAGGAAGTCACTTGAGCTGATAGTTCAGACAGTTCACTCACTTCATAAGCTCCTGCTGCAGCATTGGTTTTCCCATAAACTTGTCTTGCTGTTGGCCACTGATAACTGTTAGCTGCTATCCTTTCTATCAGAGCATGAGCTTCATTGTAGGATTTGGTGAGAAGATTGCCTTCAGCTGAGGCATCCAGCATCATTCTTGAGCTAGGTGAAACACCATTATAGAAGTGCTCCATCTGAATACAGAATGGAATGCCATGGTGGGGGCACTTCTTAATCAGTTGTTTAAATCTCTCCCATGCTTCAAATAGTGGTTCATCATCATGCTGCCTAAAAGAAGTGATGTCAGTTCTCATTTTTGCATTCATAGTTGGTGGAAAGAACTTGGTTATGAACTTTTCAGCAAGTTTGTTCCAAGTATCAATTGAGTTTGCATCCAAAGAATTCAACTAGTTCTTAGCCTTTCCTCCCAAAGAGAATGGAAATAGTCTCAGTCTGAATGCATCATCAGTGACTCCTGGGATCTCAAAGTTGCTTGCTACATCCAGAAACTGCTTCAAATGCAAATGAGGGTGCTCTGTTGCAGCTCAATTAAATTGTCCAATTGTTTGCAACATTTGGAACATCACTGGCTTGAACTCAAACTGAGGTGCAGTGATGGGAGTCCTCACTATCCGAGTGTTCATAGCTTTCAGGGTCAAACACAGCATACCCCCTAATAGCACAGTTTCTGTCATTGGCCATAGCCATGCTGTCTTGTGGATCTTCTTCAGCCATTTCTGAAACACTAGGGGACAATGCTTCAGCAAAATCTGGAGTGGAGTTCGTTGTAGTGTTCAGCACCAACTCAGGTAAAGGCTGAGATGCTTGACCTCTTCTAAGCCTTCTGAATGTTCTTTCTATCTCTGGATCAACTCTGGAATCAGGTGACAAGAACCTGTGCATACAGTTTCAGTACCCTGTGCTACAGCAATTCACCCAGAGTATTAGAACCAATAACTATAGAACTAATAATCTAAAAACAGAATTATAACATCATTAACAATCCGCGGCAACGGTGCCAAAAACTTGTTACTTGAAAAACAGATGTCTTTAAGCATGTGCAAGTATACACAAATGCCTCGAGTAATATAGAACTTAAGTTCAGATATCGTTCCCACATGGATTATAATGATGCAATAAACTCCAAATTAGATTATATAGTCTAAAAGTTAGGTTTAGTAACCAAAAATTATAATATGCGTGCAATGAAAAGTAAATAAGGCTGTGAGTTAAAAACTGAGAATAAACAAGTTAACAAAGAAATGATTTGATGAATCAGATGAGAAGAGTAGCTCTAGGTATACTGCAGCATAAATCCTGTTTAGCCTTTATCATGCTCTGACTATGCTCTAGCATCTAACTCCAGGAAATTAAAGTTTGTTTTTCAATATTACAGGGTTAGGTTCATTAACTTTATCTATTCCTAGATTCAGATTAATTACACCACCCTCTTGATCAAGCATGTTCCAGCTAGCTTAAGGACTTGAATAGCTATTCCTAGCCTATTAAACATCAAGTAATTTTCCAATTAATGACTTAACCCCTATCTTTTATCAAGTTCCCACTTACTTAATTTTTCCAAACCAAGCAAGCTAGATATTCAATCAAGTTGATCACTCTTAATTAAACAACATTAAATGCGTGATAAAACAAGATGCAAAACATAGTCATTACATAACTCGGCTAAACATTCATTACACAAGCATACCTAAAGCTTAAGAGAGTTTAGCTCATAATGAGCTTACAAGAATAAAAGGAATAAAATGAGCAAGAAACCATTACAATGGTTGAAAAACGAAAAGAAATGCAGCAGCAACCGCAGCTGCAAGAGATGAGCGCAGCCTCCAAGGACAGATTAATTGTGTAATAAAATTCAAGTGTGTCCAACAAGGGTTTCCCTAAATGCATTTATAGTACTCTACTATCTTTCATCCTCTTTTGGGCCAATACAAAAGTAATAATAAAATAACCCTAGCCCAATTCCTAAAAAGTGGGTCATCAGATCCTAGGCGCGTGGGATTCCTTGAAAGGGACATTGTTAACGTCCGGAGGAGAGAGAAATGTGTCCTTGTCATCTTTGTCCTTTAGTTAAGAGCTACCCGATATGATTCATGTTGCATCGTCCATTAGCTTATTCCCTAGAGCTCCAGCCATGCTCCAGCAATGGTATTGCATATGCAGACACAGAATTTTCAGACATTGATAGAGCAAATCCAAAGCAAATGGTTGCTATTCACAAAACTTAACACAAATATTTACAAACTAACATTTTCTAACAAAAGCAAGATACAAAACCTCAACGGTAGCAAAAAGCCATAGTAAAAAGGATCTAAATAACTCTTCATTCAAAGACACAAGAGTAGTTACGCTTACGTTTGTCAAGAGTCTTAGATCTTCATATCAGGTATGTGGAGAAGGGATAATATGAACATGTAGGCATTGGGGGTAACGTAAGATAATGGTTAACCCATGACCTTGTCGTATGTTATTTGCCTATCTGATGTTATTTGCTATATGTATGATATAATTTCAATGTTATTGGCATGCTTGTTATTATTATTATTATTATAATTGATAATGATGCTTTATTCCATGAATGTGTTTGGGTTCATGATGCCATGAATGGATGTTTTATGATGATGATGCAGTTATGTTTTCATGTTGATATTACCATGGATGATTAACTTGGTTGTCTGGTTGATGTTCTGTGGCGATGATGAAATTAATGTTAATAAGACATTAAAAGATGTTAATAATGACAAATAAAACCAAAAACACTCCTATTCCACTCCTTAAATGCTACCTTTAGAGCTTTTAGTTTATGAAAAAGGACATACATTGGACAACCAGTAACCTGTTTAGACCAAACTTATTTCACAAGTTTCAGACAGCCCGGGTGATCCATCCACATTTTTTGGAATCTGAAAGGAGTAGGGGACTTACTTATACCTTTATCAAGGATCATAATCAGGGGGAAGTGATCGGAGAACATCCTAGTCAAAGTACAACATAATGATTTATCCCAAAAATTCATCCAAGAGTCATTGCATATAGACCTGTCCAGTCTTTTTTGAGTGCTGTCTACCAATTCTATCGTTAGTCCAAGTCATTTCAGAACCTTTAGTTTGGAGATGCAAAAAGTTATTGCTATTGGACCAAAGCCTAAAATCATCACAGGAGATTCTAGAAGGGCTACCACCCCCCACTTTGCTCATGAGCTCCTAAAGTAGCATTAAAGTCACCAATGCATGAATGCGTGAGGAACAATCAACACACAATCAACAATCACCACCTCCGCTTGGGCCAATGGGCTACCCAAGTTTTATCACCATCAACACCTCGACCACTTCGCATCGAGGCCCCTTTGGCCACTAGGAACTAAGGTTCAACATTAACAACACCTTGACAATTAAGCATCAACGTCCCCTTGGCCAATAAGCACCAAGGTACAACAATGTACGGTAAACATCGTTACCGACTTAGTCATCTTTAACGTTCATATTAATTATCTTTGTTAAGTGAGTTGTCTATTTTGTCTTTACTTCGATTGATGTCTTATTACATCATTGGGAACACTTGGGGTGAAACACCCCTGTTTCTGCTTTAAACGTCTGTTCTGGACTGGGGAGCACGATCGTGCTTCCCCCAGCACGGGCATGATGACTTTTAAGTCAAGCACGGTCATGCTGACTGTTGAGCACGATCGGTTTTATTGGAGCATGACCGTTCTGTTTTTGGGCAGAAGGGTTGGAAACCCTTGCAAGGCTTCCTAGGACATTCAAAGATCAATCCTATTGGTTTTTACCAACCATCAACACCAGTTTCATTATCCTTATTTAATCTTCATGTATTACATTTATGGGGAATTTGTCCTTTAATTCCACCTTTGTTATTAATGTCCCTAAAGCACTCACGAATCAATCCTAGGGACTTAACTAAAACTTTGAGCATTAATCTTAACTCTCATTACTATCGTTCAAGTCTTATGAACAATTGGGGAAAACATCCCCGAGACGTCGGGATACTAGTATTTTAAAAGCACGTTGATACATGATCCGTGTTACGTTGTTATGGACTATGTTCCAATGTACGTTGCTATGGATTGCTACTTCATATATGTTGAGTTGAAACTTGGTGAAAATAATAAAAAGGTGAAAATTGTTTTCTACGACCACAAAGTCTAAGGACCGATGCATAAGTCTGAGACTGTTGTGATTAGACACTCGGACGTGAAAGTCCTGTGTTGATGATAAAAGTTGCAAGATATTAAAAACGTTGAAAATTCTTGAGCTTTGAGCCTATACGAAATGAAAATATCAAGCACAAAGAAAAGATGAAAATAAATTGATTTTCTCATGCATTTATTTTGGCAGACGTGCCCACGTTGTTTTTGTATGAATATCTGTAAAGATTAGGTATTTCATGCTACGTTGTTTCGTGTGAATATCTGGAAGGGTCAGGTATTTCATGCTATGGTGTTTCATTGTACCTTGATGGACAATGAAGTCCATTAGTCGGGACTACTATGCCTTGTGTTGGACAGTATGCTATGGACATTCCATGAACGTTGCACACTATGCCAGGAGTTTGGACAGTATAGTGGAAATTCACGTTGTGCCTTTATGGCAACCGAGCCCAATCAGCTCATTTAAAAAAAAAAAAGTTGAAAACTCTAGAGTCTTGCATCAAAGTTGAATTTTTCATGAACATCATTGTTTTTCAAAGTTGATTGATGAATTGGTGTGATATTATATTTAGTTTATTATTTCACGTGCTGTAAATATGATGGTATCTGTTGTGTATGATGTTTGTGTTGCAAGTATGTAGTTTATCATAATTATCCATATGTTGGTATCTCACCCTTACAATATATCAGGTTTTCCTAGTTCTTTGCTGTTGTACCTTGGTAAACTAGGACAGGCGATGCCAAGAAGCTTCTGACCTCACTCGGGGATATTAATCCCGATCTTTGAAGAGGTGGGTGATTATTCCAATGGTAAGAACTATTGAGTTCTTTCCAATAGGTGTCTATTAGAACGACCAACTTAGGATGTTTCCTTTGGGTTATGTACATTTTAGAGAAGTCGGTATAGGCAGTTCTGAAAAACCTTGTGTAATTTTGTAACTTCAAGATGAAAGATTATTTCATGAAATGTATATGCTGAGGTTCTATGATTTATAAATAAACTTAGTCTTTGTGTGTTAGTAAAATACAGTATGATTTCATTTTAAGTGATGCGTGAATCATTTTCTGAGGTGAATCCTAGAAAAGAAAAATTTTACCCCCATATTTTCAGACCTATGAATATAATAGAAGTTTTTTTTTTCTTCGAAAGCAACCAGTAAACTTTCTTTTAATTTATTTCCGCATGTGATTAGGAAGTAATGCCAAGAAGGTTTTTAAAATAAACACAAGATCACAAGATCACAAGATCTTGTGTTAGAATAAACACAAGATCACAAGTTAAAATCAACCAAGAACACTAAACCACAAGGTATTAGGTTCGGCCAAGACAATATATTAGGGTTAAAGATCCCCGGAAATTATACATCTCATGGATTTATGATCCTTCAGTGTTGGGAGTTCATAAACAATGATCATTTAACAAGATTGAAATAAAATCCCACTAAGTTATAAACTTAGGGTATTCGGCCAAGGCTATTAAAATAGGGTAGCATTCTCTAAATTTTCCAATCACTTAGGTCTAACATCCATACATAGTAAGGAGCTCAAAACCATGATCATTTTGGAAAATGAAAAACAAAGTATCATAGGTCCATAACCTTCTAGGTTCGGTCTTCATAGGATTTATAGGATAGAAATCTCTAAACTTTCCAATCTCTTAGACTTAGCATCCAAATATCTTATGGAGCTCAAGTCCATGATCATTTTGGAAAACGATGGAAACTTAAACATTCCAATCTCTTAGACTTAGCATCCATATATCTTATGGATCTCAAGTCCATGGTCATTTTGGAAAATAAGAAATAACACATCCTAGGTTCAATAACATAGAATAAACAAGTTAGAATTTCTTAAACTTTCCAATCTCTTAGACTTAGCATCCTTCTATAGTAAGGAGCCTTAGTCCATGATCATTTTGGAAAATGAAACTCAAACATCCTTGCTCTAAAACATTTAAGTTTCGGCCTACATAGGATAATGAGGAAAAATATTCTTTGTTTGATAACAACTCTTAGGTTTAGAATAACAAGGTATTAACAGTTCTAAATCCATGATCATACTTGGAAAGTTGAAACATAGTATCCTAGGCTTACTTATAAATATTTTCAGCCATCATAGGAAAACAAGCTATCAAATCTTTCAAGATTTATAGATTTAAGATCAAGGAATAGTTAGAAACTTAGACAAATGATCATATTCCAAAAGTTGAAGCAAAAACCTCCTAGGCCACATATGCTTAGCATTCGGCCTTCATAGGAAGAGATAGGTAGAGATTTTTGTTTTACACAACCTCTTATTATGTGAAAATATAAGTTAATACAATATTATAGAAAGTGGTTTCAACTCAAAAGGAGTTTTCTACCATTTTAGAGAGATTATAGAAGTTTAAATCATATAAGAACACATAAAGCAAACTAAGAAATAAAATATGAAACTTACAAAAAGATTCATATGAGATCATTACCCTTAGTATAAGGAAGAACTTTAATGAAGAACTCAAGTGGAAAAGACTAATAAAAATGGAAGCTTTAAGTGTTTGAAAAAAAGAAGAAATGGAAGAAGTTGAAGAAGTATGAAGATGGAGGAAGAAAATGAGAGAATGAAGATCGGTGGTGATTATATAGAGGAGGGAGAGGTGAGCATGAAATTTTGAAGAGAGGATGAGCTTGGTGATCAAGTTTTGTCTTTAAGACTTGTTTGGTTGAAGAGGAAAGAGAAAAATAGGTTTTTAGAATATAATATGATATAATTTGAAAAGTGTGATGATTACACTTTTGGAGTGTGTCAAAAACCTTTCCCATCATGCCCCATCAAGTCACTTCACTTCTTTTGTGCTCCCTAATCTGCTCCATTTCGTACCCGGTTGTATTTCTGATCGTAATTCTTCCGACGTTTTCGCCTGAATAAATATTATATTCTATTTTTGAACGAAAATTTTCAAAATAACCAAAGTTGAAGGAAACATAATAAAAACATTAACCGTCTCGTTCACGGATCAAAATTAGGTTTTCTGCACAGTATACTTGTACCGGCAGTAAAAACGCAGACCAGTTTCCGTCTGAATTTTCAACCAAAAATTTTACTGTGACTTTATATGTTACAACAACACAAGAAAATGATTTTAGTTTACTACTACAGAAAGCATAGGAAAAACAGGGTCTTACAGGGACTATATCTGACCCAAGTATTTTTCTCAGGGATCATTTTGGGCCTTTAGTCTTTTTAAAAAAAAAATTAATATCTTTTAAGTTTTGTTATTGAGAAATGATTTTTGTACTTATGGTGTCCCCTTTGTTTTTTAGTGTATTTTCGAGAAGCGTGTATACAAAGAAGATAAAAAGTAAGTGAGAGATAGAGATAAACATATACGGTATCACATACGGTATCCAAAATTTGTGTTCAAATAACACAACTCTTTGTTATTTTATGCTTTTTTCCAACACAAGGGGTAACAACCCCTGCACCTGCAACAACCCAATAGAGGGATGGGAGCACCACACCATGGCACCACCATCTATAAAAATCCTTCGTCCTAACCTCTCAACAAACTAGTAACAAATTTTGGCATCCTCCTCCAGTGCTTTGGCTATATATTGGACACTCAACAGAGTAGAAGGGAGGAGTTTTATTCTCGAGACAACAGAATCACAATACAATTTTACAGAAACCTCTAACCAATCAGTAACACTAAAAAAAGAGTAAATAGCCAAAATAGTCCCTGAAACTGTGAGGTCGTGTCAAGTTGGTCCCTCAAATTAACGAAATTCCAAAAAGGTCCTTGAAACTGTCAAACGTTGATCAAGTTAGTCCCTCCGTTAGTCAGGGTTCGTTGATGCCGTTGACGATGCTTATGTGGGACGTTAAGTGTCCATCTGGCTGCTAACTCATCCTGCCACGAAAGATGGACACTGTACACGCATATTTGAGGGACCAAATTGATACAGGGATCAAATTAACACTCTTTTTTTTCAAAAACTATAACGGTCATCTTCTTCTTCCCCAACGTCTCTGGTTCGTCTCTCTCACTCTCTCTGTCCTTCATCTGTTTCTGTCTCTCTCTCTCTCGCTTTCTCCAACTGCAACTACACAAAAGGGATGCCGATGGGTGGTGGTTCGCCATTATCATACTCAAGACAAACCAAGAAACCCACAACTCCCTCTTGGTCGAGTAGCTCTAGGGTTGATGGGGCAGAAATCAACAACCGCTTTCCTGTGTTTTGTAATGGTGAGAGGAGAGCTGTGTTACGAATCTCTAGGACTCCGAGGAACCCAGGGAAGGCCTTCTATGGATGTCCCTTACCATTGGTAACATTCAATCCCAAAACTCCATCAGGTTTTGCGACTTTCTTGCACTTTGCAGGGAGCACAGTTTCTACTAACCCTAATTTCTTTGAGTCAAATTGTTGCAGGGTGAAGGCAATTGTGGCTATCTTGTCTGGGTGGATGAGATTCTTGAGATTTTCAAGGTTCTTGAGAGATGTGCAACTCCTAATGATACTGTAAGTGAGGGAATAATGAAGGCAGAACTGATGGAGCTGATTGGCAAGGTTGACACTTTGGTTACAGATTTTAGAATGGTCAAATTTGGGGTTGTTGTAATGTGTGTGTGTTGTTAAGTGTTTGTCTGGTTTGGTGGATTGGTAGGCAGAGTGCTTAGGTAATTTTTGGTGTGATGTTCTTAGGGATGATGTAGGCATATTTTGGAATATAACGTGTAATGTATTGTCCTATTTTAGAAATGAAATGAATGACAAGCTTGGAGTAAATGTGTCATTTTGTTGCCTAAGACAAACTGTGTCATTTTGTTACAAAAAATTAAAGGAAGTACCAAAATGTGGTCCAAAAGACAAATTGCATATGTATTAATTGAAGGACCAAAAGGTGTCCAAATATGTCTTACATAGCATCTAACTTCCTCAGCCATAGTCATAACAGGCTTACCACAATAATCCACAATCCTTGAATTGAAAACCTCACATGTATTGTTGCATATGTTGTCCACCTTACAGTTTGTCTCAATGTAGGCCTTTGTCCATGCCTCTTTTTACCATTTGTTCAAATACTCCCAGGCTTTCAGGTTCAACCTCTTAACCCTTTTCATTTGCATGTTGAACTGTGTAACTATGGTTGACTTGGCACAGTCCCAAACCACACCCTTTAGTTCCTTTTCATTCCATTGTTTTATAAAGTTCCTCCACAGATGCATGGCACGATACCTGTGGGGCACTCCTGGCATCACTTCCTGCATGGCTGATATTAGCCCCTACAAGCATAACATACAAATCAGTCCCTAAAATTAGTCACTTAATATCAAATTGGTCCCTGAAATATGCAACAAATTATCAAACCGGATCACGTAATGAATGAAAAAATCTTACCTTCTGCATGTCATACATGAAATTCCATCCATGCTGCCTGTAATCACCTAGTGTTTCATGCAACAGTGTCAAACACCATCCCCAATTGTCTTTATTTTCCACATCCACTATAGCATATGCTATCACAAAAATATGGTTGTTTGCATCCTGCCCCACAGCTGAAAGGAATTGTCCTCCAAAGTAACCTTTCAAAAAGTAACCATCCAACTCAATAAAAGGTCTGCAACCTACCTTAAATCCTCTCTTGCATGCATCTAGACAAACAAAGAACCTTTGGAACTGTTGTTGTGAATCTGGTAGAGGGATGGTATCAATCTTAACCGATGACCCTGGATTGCTCCTTAACAGCTAATGAGCATAATCCCAAAGCTTACCATACTGCTCCCTTTCACTACCTTCAACCAACTCTCTTGCCTCCCTAATGGCCCTAAAAATCATTGACCTGTCAATGATGATATTGAACTCCTTTTTTAGGAATTCAAAAACCTCTACTTGTGTGATTTTGGGTTGGTTATGAATCTTTTCTTCTAGCTTCTTCACAACCCATTTTCTGTTTGCTTGATTAACTTTAAAGGCTCTGCAACAGCTGTGAGTCTCCTTGAAGGTCTAAATTTGGAAACTCCTCGTTACATTTCTCCTACCACAATAAATCTCCCAATCACAACCAACTTCCTTGCATTTAGCTCTATCCCTGGAGCTATCAGTTTTCACCCATTTTAATGGCCTGCCCATGTATATGGTGTAATCCTTCACAGCTGCCTTGAAAGATAATAAATTTGTAAACTCCATTCCTACTACCAAACTGACATTACCAAACTTTGCTCTGTCATTAAACTGGGGAAAGTTAGGCAAACTAGTTGTTCCATCATTCTCCTCATCTGTACTAACAGGATCCTTCATTTCCTCAGACTTGTAGCTTCCATCACTCACAACTTTTTGCTGCACTTGACTGCTTCCCCCACCTAAATCCCCATAATTAAAGAAGTCTTCATGCCTTTTACAAAACTCAGCTCCATCATTATCAACACTGCTGTCACCATTTGAAATACTAGGTGACCTCTGCCTACTCTTACTTGAAACCTTCTTCTTACCCTTTCCATCACTCCCACTAGGCTTCTTACCCTTGGATGAAATCCCAGCAACCTTCTTACCCTTTCCATCACTCCCACCAGCCTTCTTACCCTTAGCCTTCTTACCCTTGGAAGAAGTCCCAGGAACCTTAACACCACTTCCTCAGAATCATCTGAACTAATTTCAACCGGAGGAGGCTTGTAATGTCTGTCATCTGTACTTTCATCAGCAGTAGAATGGCTATCCTCACATGGACTCATGAGACCCTCATCAACATCCATGTTAGCAGTATTCACAACTTCCTGGTTAGGCACCCATGCCTGAGGGGGCTCGAGGGTATACTGGTGATAAATCTCAATCTCATTCCCATTGAGAACGGCAACCTTAACCATCTCTATGAAGCTACTGTCAGAGGTTAGTTCCCTCAACCCAATATCCAGGTCCCTGTTTGACTTCAACCACATCAATTTTTCAACCTTATCATAACCCTTACACACCTTCACAATGCTAAACAAATCAAAAACATTGAGTGTGTCTGAGTCCAACTCTTCCCACACATCCATCTCGCCATCCACATACGCCAAAATTCCTCTCTCATTCCTCAACAATATGCCTCCATGGTGCACGATAACACTGATCAGAGTACTCATTCTGCACATTAACAAAGATGCATAAATTAAAAAACGCTTTATATACTCTGTTACAAAACAAAAAAAAAAGACCATGGCAACAAACCCTAAACCCACCCACATTGATGATGAAGAATGCACAACAATGGGTAAAACGATAACTAAGGCAAATGCCTAAGTACAAAGCTAATGTAATAGAGGCTTAGATGAAACCATACCTAACCCCTACCACATGCACAGTATGAAGAAGAAGATGAACAATCAAAACCCATGACCCGATAACCCAAAACAAAATGGGTAAACAAAATACACACTTGAGTTGTGATAGGAAGGGAGTTCCGATGCGGTTCTCGATGACGAGTTATGGTCTCCGGCGAGTGGTTACAGAAGGAAGGGTGTGGCAGAGGGGATGTTAGGGCGGGAAGATGAAATGGTAAAAATGAGGGATGAAAATGAAATGAAGAAGGTGAAGTGTTAAAATACAAAGCAAGTATCATTTTAGTCCCTAAAATTGAGTGTCAGAGTGGTCCCCAAAATTGTGGTACAGCTGTCATGCAAGGTGGAGGCCACATGGGCACTTTACGTGCCACATAAGCACCGTTAATGATGTCAACGAACCCTGACTAACGGAAGGACTAACTTCATCAATGTTTGACAGTTTCAGGTACCTTTTTGGAATTTTGTTAATTTGAGGGACCAACTGGACACGACCTCACAGTTTCAGGGACCATTTTGGCTATTTACTCACTTAAAAAAGCTCTCGTGACACCTTCTTCTTAACCTCTATACCGTCACAATAGCAACTAAACTTCCACTCCACCCTAAATCAGACATGAAAAAGAGAAAAAAACAAACATATAAAAACACATTTTTTTGTTCCAAGTTCATTCATTTTCAGTCACCTCCAAACCCGCCGCCCTTTGCCGCTGATCCGAACACCTCCGTCACCACTGCATCGCCACCATTGCTGCTACAATTCCCGCCTAGAATTGCCACCGGCCCACCGAGCTCCTCCGCAACCACTGATGCTGCTTCTCCACCCAGTCATCACCGCACACCTGCCTCGCACAACCGCACACGACCTCCGATCTGCCACAACAGACGGGGTTCTCTCCACCGCCATCGCGGCTCTACCATGGACCACCACTAGAGACGCTGTCACTGCTAGCGCTTCCTCTTCGCCGTTACAGACGTGAGCCGCCCCTCGCCTCCTCTGTCGCTGTGTCGTCGTCCAATGTGTTGCTCAGCCCCAATCTCTTTTGGTTTGTCAGTAACGAATAGATCAGAAGCCTAATCTGGTCCTATTGTTTTTCTAACATTTCCTTTTATATTTTTATTATTCTCTTTTTTTGTTTTTGTTTTTGTTTTTGTCATCCTTGGGCTGGACATGAGTCAACTTTGGTTAATGGGTTATAGATAATCTTTGGGTTGAGTATCTTATTTGAACTAAGCAAAAGAATAAAAAATAAAACAATAGAAAATCTTATGAAAAATATTTTCAATCATTATTTTAAACAAAAAATTCTATTAAAAAATATTTTGAAATAAAAATCACTTTTCAGTTCAGATATCATGAATATAGGTAAAATGACATTTTCTTCTTCCTACTCAATTGATAAAGGTACAATACTTTTCACAAATCTAAATGCATGAAGTACTACTCCTTCACTAATTGGAACAACCTTGACTGGTTGTTGGGTATGGAAGTTATATGAAATCAATGGTAATTTGTAATCTTCTGTTATAAGAGCCTTGTCCTCTTTCCAAATGCCCCCAAATTTCCATTGTAGAGAATGAAGTATAATATTAAATTTCTTCGTCAAACTCTCTCTTCAACACCATCAATTACCTAGATCTCAACAAGAGTTCCTAATGGTGAAGAAACATTATATTCTTTTATATAAGTAATAAAATCTTTTTTTTATGAATTGATGTGCAAAGGCATCACTATAGTGGAGATCATCCATCATTTGCAGCACATCAGAGTATTATTAATAAAAGAAAAGAGAATACAAAAACATGGGGGGACATGAACCAAAACCCATGCAAAAAAGAAGTTATTTAAATCTATAGTTGGGAAGACCCCATCTATTACAAAAGAAATCCATTGTAATAAAATCTGGAATCAAATTCCACCATGTATAACATTTAGAAATAACTCCATGGTTAGCTAATTTGTCAGCACAATGATTTGCTTCCCTAAACAGATGTGAAATTCTAAAATTGAGTTTGGATGTCAACACAATGCAATTTCTCCAAAGGATTCTAAGCTTCCAAGGGACAATTTCAGGCTTGGAATAAGCAAGAACCACTAGTGAGGAATCACATTCCAACCAAAGCCTAGACCAACCTTTATCATAAGCAATCCGGACAGCAGACATAACAGCCAAAAGTTCAGCAGAGAAGGAGTCCATAGTACCATAGAACTCATCAAAGCATCCTAAAACAGCACCACTCGTATCGCTAAAGATTCCTCCACCACCAGCATGACCAGGGAAGCCTTTAGCAGCTCCATCAATATTTGCCTTTATCCATCAACAACAAGGAGGGATCCAATCCACCCTTATTATACTAGGAGCCTTGCTCGGGTGAGGAGATATGCTCAGCATCTTCAAGATATTTATTTCAGTCTGAACAGGAAAGGAAGAGTGCTTAGTGAGATTACCTGTCAGATTAATAGAAGCAACAACTAAGCTTATAGCAGCCCTGGTTAAGATAGGTTTGTCTTCAAATTTTAATTTATTCCTTGCAAACCAGATGGTCCAGATGATATTAATGATTTCAGCAGAGATGGTGTCTTTCAATTGGAGACTCCAATTTTTATTGAGAATAGCTAGGATACAATGCAAAGAAGAGACATCCAGATGCATGTGTACTATAGAGGAGAACCAGTTCCAAAGACTTGTTGCAAAGGAGCACCTTAGGAATAAATGATCCTGAGATTCAGCAGCAGCATAACAAAGGCTGCAAATTGAAACTGAAGTATAACCTCTCTGTTGGAGTTGATCTTCAACAGGCAATCTATTTAAAAGTAATCTCCATATCACAAATGACTTAGAAGGATGAATTTCCCTGTTCCAAATCAGGCTTGCCCAGGGACAATTAGCTTGAGTTGGATTGAGGAATAGAAAAACATCCTTAAAGGTCTGCTCTCCTGATGTAGAATGCTGACAAATAAGATGATCAGTAGCAAAGAATTGAGGAATAGGCAATTGTGTCAATTCGAGGTCAATAGCAGAAAACTTATCAAGCAAGACTTTTGGAATTAGTCAACTGTTATTCTGAATGAAGTCAGCAACTGTAGCAGCCAAGTTCATATGCAAGTTAGAGCGAAATTGCATCAGCTCTACAACCGGTTGGCCAAGCCAATTATCCAGCCAGAAACTGATTTTGTTACTGATAAGCCTTTAGCTTATCTAGTTTTATAACTAGATGGACTGTGGTTTTTGTGCAAATTATTCGAGTTCAATCTCGTTTTCGCCCAAATTTGGCCTTGATTTGTTCCTAAGTAGACTTTTACTCGTTCTAGGTATTATTAGTAGTTTTTAGTCTATTTTAAATAGAATTACGCTTTTTTTGTCTTTTTATTGTTTCAGGTTAGAAGTGAAGCTCCGGGAGTCAAGGAAAGTCAAGAAATAGTGGAAATTGCCATTCTGGAGATGCTCGCCCCGTGAGTGTATGCTCGCCCCGCGAGTCTGAAGATCAGCAAAGCAGTAAAGTCATCAATTCTGTCTCGCCCCGCGAGAATATTCTCGCCTCGCGAATCATGAAGACCTGGAAGACAGAGACCATCACGGCCTATCCGTGATGAAGGTCACGACTGTGACAGATTAAGGTTTGAAGTCTCGCCCCGCGAGGGGCAGCTCGCCCCTCGAGAGTTTGAAGACCCTGGAAGACAGAGATGCCGTGATGAAGGTCACGGCTGTGACATTTTGAAGTTGGAAGACTCGCCCCGCGAATACACTTTAGCCTCCCGAAAATCCAAATTGAAAGCACGCCAAAACTAATGATTCGCCTCGCGAAATGTTGTTCGCCCCGCGAGCGGCCGAGAACCAGAATTCCTATTTATAGGTTGTTTCAGATCAGAATTGGGGGGGGGTTTGGTTTTTTCCACTTGTTTAGAGAGTTTAGTTACGAATCCTTGTTTCTGGAGCTGCGTCTCTCTTCTCTTTTCTTTTCTTATTTTATTATGGAGATTATTGCCGATTGTTCGTTTGTCGTAACGGGCATGAGGAACTAATCCCCTGCCTCTGGGGATCGATGAAGCCACCCATGGCGGTATAGTGTTCATGTGATGTATGTTTTTCTCCCCTTTAATTCAATTCTTGTTTTCCTATTCTGATTTCATTGTGTCGATTATGTGCATGCGTGATCGACTAGTTAAACGTGTTGAGGCTGAGAGGCGATTCGCGTTTTAGAACTTGAATTGGGATCATCGATCAAATATTGCACGAGAGTGAGTAGGAGATCGGTGCAACCGTATAAGGAACAAGATTTAATAGAATTTGATGATTAGGATTATGAGACCTAGTAAGTAATTAATCCAATCTTCGAATACGTCCTATTGAGCACGACAGTGGATATAGGAGAAATTGGGGGTCCCGGTTGACATTGTAATTGAACTTAGGGAGGAATACATCATCACTTGGGTACTATGCATGATTGGGTAGGTGGATTTGAGGCCCTAGATAATTTAATTCCTGATTTTTAATACCTTAGCGTTATTTGATTGTTAATTGAATTGCGATATTAATCTCTCTCTCTCTCCACCACTTTCCTCACTTGACCAACTTATCGGATTTCTTGCGAATTGGTTGAATTGGTAGCCCAATCCCCGAGTTCGACCTCGATAAATTCTTACCGTGTTATTTTATTACTTGCGACGACCCGGTACACTTGCCGGTGACTCAACAAGTTTTTGGCGCCGTTGCCGGGGATTGGCACAACCAATTTTCCTAATTTTTAGGAAATTTGATTGATTGGTTAAGTTAATTTTATTTTTATTTTTCTGTTATTTCCTTATTATTTCTCTCTACTTCTTTGATTCCACTTGGTCTTGCCGTGTTTTTGTATGCGAGGTACCCTTTCACAAGAGAACCTGCTATTTGATTCAGAGATCACCAGGACCGAGACGAGATTAAGGAAAGAAGCTAGGGAACGGAAGAGACTTGAAGGAATTAAAATAGAGGACATGGCTGAAGAAAACCCTCCTCCTCCTCCTCGTTACAAGTCTCTCTTCGAGTACGATCTACCTAGCTTGGGTGATTGTGATTCTTCTATTGTGAGGGGCAACTTGAATACAGACTCCTTCAGAGTGGAGGGATGTGTCACATTCCAGATCCGTGAGAATCAGTTTGATGGGAGTGGCAAACAGGACCCTCATAGACACATCACTCGCTTCCTTGAAGCGTGTGACTTACAGAAGACAAGAGGAGTCTCACAAGATGAGTTTCGCTTGCGGCTTTTCCCTCTCTCTCTTAGGGATGTCGCTCGCGATTGGGTTGACAGCTTGGATAGGAACAACATCAGAACTTGGGAGCAAATGGCACAAAAGTTCCTAACCAAATATTTTCCCCCTCAGAAAGCGGCACAAGCAAGAATTGCCGTCACATCCTTCAGGCAGACAGAAGATGAAACCTATAATGAGGCCTGGGAGAGGTACAACGGGCTCTTGAGAAGATGCCCTTCAGCGTTCTTTGACCCAGTCTCCAAAGTTCAGCATTTCTTTAATGGGTTGAGGGGACATTATCAGATGAACTGTGATGCCGCAGCTGGCGGTTCTTTTTCCTATTTATCAGCTGAGGATGGATGGGCATTATTGGAAAAGATGTCATATAATGATTACAACCGTGGTAGGGAAACCTCAAGTGGAATCAGTTCTGGGACAATGGAAGCCATTCTTGAGCAAAACAAATTGTTGAAGATGCAGATCGAGGCTTTGTCTGGGAACAAGAAGGTTAATGCGATACACGAGGGAATGCCTCCGGGATGTGAAATTTGTAATGGAGATCATGACACTCGGAGCTGCCCGTTCATCTTCTCTCAGGAACATGTGGACTCATGCCACAACTTCTATGACACTGTGCCCCAGAATAACTATCAGAGGAACAGACAGAATGACTACAGTCAGAATCAGAATAGGGGGTATATGAGGAGAGACCATCCGGGTTTCGCTTGGAGTAATGCTAATGGTGGTCTGGCCGGTCAACAACAACCTCAACAGAATTGGCAACACCAACCTCAACAGGGTTTAAGGCCAAACATTGGAATTCAGCAGTGCAATACTCAGCAGACTCTTCCAGGGACTAATCAGTTGCAAATAACTGATGGTGGAAGGCAGCCTTGGGAGTTGGCTTTTGAGAAGATGAGTGCGTCAGTTGAGAAGTTGACAATCAATACAAGCACTGCCATTGACAAGTTGGTAACTCATACAAGGTCGGCAATTCAGAATCTAGAGACGCAGATAGCTCAGCTCGCAAAGCAACTTAATGAGCGTCTCCCAGGCACTTTCCCAGGTGATACCGAGAACAACCCTAAGAACCATTGCAATGCCATAACAACTAGAAGCGGTAGGGTGTTGGGATCTAACAGTAGTGCAACCAGTTTAGAGGAAGACAAGGCCCCGGAACAACCACATGTTGAGGAGGAGCAACCTGAGAGAGAGAAGTTGGCAAGTGACAAGGCACCAGAGCAAGGGGGAAGGCTGAAGCTTGTGGATGAAGAGTTCCGAAAGAAGAAGTGGGTTGAACCCCAAGACCTCCCGCCCTACATGAAGGTACCATATCCTGAAAGATTGAAGAAGCCTCAACAAGATAAGCAGTTCAACAAATTCCTTGATGTCTTCCGCAAACTTCAGATTAACATTCCATTTGCAGAAGCCTTGGAACAGATGCCATCATATGCCCGGTTTATGAAGGAACTTATCACCAAGAAGCGGAGAATAGTGGATGAGGAAACGGTTGCTTTGACCGAGGAGTGTAGTGCCATTCTTCAAAGAAAACTGCCACCAAAGTTGAAGGATCCCGGTTCTTTTTCGATACCATGCACCATTGGGGGGATGACTGTAGGGAAGGCATTATCTGATCTAGGGGCAAGCATCAACTTGATGCCCCTCTCTATGATGAATAGGTTGGGGATCAAAGAATTCAAGGATACACGGATGTCGCTCCAACTAGCCGATCGCTCTATAAAATATCCTTATGGGGTGGTCGAAGACTTGTTAGTGAAGGTGGACAAGCTCATATTTCCGGCGGACTTTGTAGTGCTTGATATGGATGAAGACGCCGAGATCCATCTCATATTGGGTAGGCCCTTCTTGGCCACTGGGGGTGCCTTGATAGATGTGCGACAAGGGAAACTCACTCTAAGGGTGCAAGATGATGAGGTAGTCTTCAATCTCTTTGAAGCAATGAAGCACCCTGTTGAGAGGTCGGATGTGTATCGAGTGGATGTGGTGGAATCAATTGTCAAGGCAAAGGCAACTAGAGAAGCCCATGGTTCTTCACTTCCTCAAGTGTTGGTAAATTCCCATGATGATGATAGTAAGAAAAAAGACCCTTTGGGGGATGAGGTCTATCTCGAGTGGTTGAAAGACATGGAAGCCTTACCGAGTTCCCCAAGGGATGAATGTGCAACGGAAGAGCGCAACAACAAGGGCATGGAAAAATAGGATAAAGCACCGAAGTTGAAAGGTGGCACAACCGTGGTGGTCAATGAAAACAACCGGTTGATCCCAAAAAGGACCATCACGGAGTGGAGAGTATGTGCCGATTATAGAGGGCTTTTGGATTTAAATGAGTTGTCCAGGATTCGCAAGCAATCAAACCACAACAAGCGGACTAAGGAAAGGCAGGACAAACACATCTTGCCTAAGGAGCTTGAGCCCGGGCAAGCGGTACTTCTTGACAACTCAAGGTTGAAACTCTTTCCGGGAAAGCTAAGATTGAGGTGGTCGGGACCATTCAAGGTCCTCCAAGTTTGTCCTCACGGAACAGTAGAGTTAGAAGGGGCCTCTGGTAACTTCAAGGTGAATGGGCAATTGATAAGGCATGACCATGGGGAGTCAGTCCCAAATTACAAGCAGTTTCTTCCTCCGGAGTAACCCTCTAGGGTGACTTGAGTCAGGCTTAGGACGTTAAACAAGCGCTACTTGGGAGGCAACCCAAGCTAGGTATCCTTTGGTTTTAGTTTCTATCATTATCATTTATATTATTAAAAAAAAAAGAAGCTTGATTCGCCATGCGAATCCACTGTGGCCGCGCGAGACAGAAGTCCTGAACCTCAGCGGCTTACTCACATTTTTGTCTCGCGTCGCGAGGTCTACTTTCGCCTCTCGATTCTGGGCATCATCATCTGTTGGAATTCCAGATTCCCCTCGCGAGATACTACTCGCCTCGCTATTCTGGAAAGTGTGGAAACAGTTTTTCCAGATTCGCCTCGTGAGTGATCTCTCGCCTCGCGAACCTGCAATTAAGGTATTAATTTGCAGGAGTTCTTCCAGGATGCTATGCAACAAAAGGGAGGCCGTGAGACCAATTGGATGAGGAGGCAACCATGGAAACTTGATCAGGGAGTATCCTCTCCTCTCCTCACTTTTGTTTTGTTTTTGTTTTTGATTTTTGTTTTGTTTTTGTTTGTCACTCTTGAATAATTTGAGAAGATCAAGAGTTTTAGTATGAATGTTGTGTCGGCAAGCTTGTTGGAATTTAATTAAATTGAGCATAGATTGATTGCATGAATTATATTGACCATCGATGATTTCCCCCTAGGTTCTGCAAATAGAAAATTTATCCCCATGTGAAAAATTGAAAATTGAACTTTGAGAATTTTATTGTGATTACTTGATTTATGATAAGTTTGGGGTGAGGGGGTGCACACACTAGGAATCGTATCTCGGTCAAACAATTTTCAAAATGTCCAGGTGAGGATTTGAGCCTTCAACTTTGTTTTTGATTGTGTGAATCACTGTTAAGTTGCACTTTCCCGGATTTGCTTAAATCTCTTCATGGTTTGCATGTTTATGTGTTGCATCAAATGATTTAGGCAATTTTCTTTGAATTAGCTTCTTGGCCTAAAAAGAACCATCCCTAATGCATGTTCCCTAGTTAGCCACATTGAGCCTAATTAGCCTATTGTTTCTTAATGACCTTATATTATAAGCCAAAATCTGAAAAACCATGTTAACCCAATCTTAGGATTAGGAGAGCATGGACACTTCGCAAGAGAAGGGTTGTGAGAAACTAAGTTTGGGGTGGCTACAAGGTGATATGTCATTTTGGGTTGAGAAAAAGAAAAATAAAGGTTGGAACCCAAGGCAATATAAAAAAAAAATTGCCAAAAGAAAAGGGGCAAAACAAACAAAAAGAATAACAAGGAAAAGGTCGTAGTCACCCGAGGCAAAAAGAAAAATGGAAAAAAGGAATTTGAGTGAAAAATGTGTCTAATGCTCATGCTCTCTTAGTTCCTAGGGACTTAAGCCTAGTATCCTTAAATATCCTACCCTCAGCCAGGCCCCATTACAACCTTTAAAAGACCTTCTGATGTTGCTTGCATGTTTTCGTGGGAACTATTTTTGAGATGAAAATCAAATCCATGGGAAGTGCTCTTGATATGTGAAATTGAGGGAAAAGTTGATAGCCTAGACAAATTTGAGCGAATGAGTGAAATTTTATATACCCTTGTGAGGAAGGCAGTTGTTTGAAATTGGTGATCTTCCTTTTGTGTGTGACCCTGATCCTCAACTTAGATTAATGATTGCATGAATGGTGAAGTTCTCAATTGTTTAAAGTAAATGAATGTGGGGATTACGTTAATGTAGGGGGGAAATCATTGGAGAAAAACTGTTTTGATTGCATGAAATTTGTGCGAAATCGATTGATTCCTTTTGGCTTGCCAAGTCTTGAGTCGTTTTTGAGTTTTAGCTTGCTTGGGGACAAGCAAGGTTTAAGTTTGGGGTGTTTTGATAAGCCTTTGGCTGATCTAGTTTTATAACTAGATGGATTGTGGTTTTTGTGCAAATTATTCGAGTTCAATCTCGTTTTCGCCCAAATTTGCCCTTGATTTGTTCCTAAGTAGACTTTTACTCGTTCTAGGTATTTTTAGTAGTTTTTAGTCTATTTTAAATAGAATTACGCTTTTTGTGTCTTTTTATTGTTTCAAGTTAGAAGTGAAGCTCCGGGAGTCAAGGAAAGTCAAGAAATAGTGGAAATTGTCATTCTGGAGATGCTCGCCCCGCGAGTGTATGCTCGCCCCGCGAGTCTGAAGATCAGCAAAGCAGTAAAGTTATCAATTCTGTCTCGCCCCGCGAGAATATTCTCGCCTCGCGAATCATGAAGACCTGGAAGACAGAGACCATCACGGCCTATCCGTGACGAAGGTCACGGCTATGACAGATTAAGGTTTGAAGTCTCGCCCCGCGAGAGTTTGAAGACCCTGGAAGACAGAGACCATCACGGCCTAGCCGTGATGAAGGTCACGGCTGTGACATTTTGAAGTTGGAAGACTCGCCCCGCGAATACACTTTAACCTCGCGAAAATCCAAATTGAAAGCGCGCCAAAACTAATGATTCGCCTCGCGAAATGTTGTTCGCCCCAGAGCGGCCGAGAACCAGAATTCCTATTTATAGGCTGTTTCAGATCAGAATTGGGGGGGGGTTTGGTTTTTTCCACTTGTTTAGAGAGTTTTTAGTTACGAATCCTTGTTTCTGGAGCTGCGTCTCTCTTCTCTTTTCTTTTCTTATTTTATTATGGAGATTATTGCCGATTGTTCGTTTGTCGTAACGGGCATGAGGAACTAATACCCTCGTCTAGGGGATCGATGAAGCCACCCATGGCGGTATAGTGTTCATGTGATGTATGTTTTTCTCCCCTTTAATTCAATTCTTGTTTTCCAATTCTGATTTCATTGTGTCGATTATATGCATGCGTGATCGACTAGTTAAACGTGTTGAGGCTGAGAGGCGATTCGCGTTTTAGAAATTGAATTGGGATCATCGATCAAATATTGCACGAGAATGAGTAGGAGATCGGTGCAACCGCATAGGGAACAAGATTTAATAGAATTTGATGATTAGGATTATGAGACCTAGTAAGTAATTAATCCAATCTTCGAATACGTCCTATTGAGCATGACAGTGGATGTAGGAGAAATTGGGGGTCCCGGTTGACATTGTAATTGAACTTAGGGAGGAATACATCATCACTTGGGTACTATGCATGATTGGGTAGGTGGATTTGAGGCCCTAGATAATTTAATTCCTGATTTTTAATACCTTAGCGTTATTTGATTCTTAATTGAATTGCGATATTAATCTCTCTCTCTCCACCACTTTCCTCACTTGACCAACTTATCGGATTTCTTGCGAATTGGTTGAATTGGTAGCCCAATCCCTGAGTTCGACCTCGGTAAATTCTTACCGTGTTAATTTATTACTTGCGACGACCCGGTACACTTGCCGTTGACTCAATAGTTACCATCACCAATTTACCATAAAGAGTTTGTAACAACAGTATCCAGGTTGCATTTAATGCCTGGTCAAATGGATGATTTTACATAGTTGACAACAGGCTTGTTATTCTTCAAAAATCTAGACCTAAGAAAAAAGGTCCACTCTTTGCTATAAGCCAACATTTCAAAAGTCAATTTAAGAAGAGCTTCCTCATTTAGAGTTTTAAGAGATTTAAGACCTAGATCACCCTCTAAGAAAGGCAAACATATATTTTTCCATTCAACAGTGCAAATCTTCTTCTTATTGGGGTCTCGAAACCAAATAAAATTCTTGGTTGACCTATCCAAGACCTTAAGAAGGGAGGATGGCCACATATATACATGAAAGCTATATAAGATCATCCCATTATTGAAAGAAGGCAACCTTTCCAAAGAGCCGATTTAGACAAAAAAAAAATCAGCAATGGATTGAAGATGAGATCTTCTAGGTTTGCCCTTAAAAATAGGAACTCCAAGGTAAGTAAAAGGTAAAGAGCCTGCAGAGAAACCAACGAGACTAGAAATTCTAGTTGTTCTAGCAGGAAAGGAACAACCAGTGTAGAATCTGCATTTGTTCATACCTATATGTTGTCCTGAAGCAAGACCATATTCACCAATCAGCTGCATTATAGCCTCCAGACCTGACTTATTCCCTTTGCAGAAGACTAATACATCATCAGCATAGAGGACATGGCTTGGAGAGTGGCCCTGAGATTGATTTCAGCTTTCCAGTGGCCACTAAAGATGAGATTCCTCTACTGAGGACATCTTCTGCTAGGCAAAAGAGCAAGGGTGAGAGAGAATCTCCCTGCCTAACTCCCCTTTTGCAAGCAAAAAAAAAAAAAAACCTTCAGATTTACCATTTACTAAAAAAGAAAGCTTTGCAGAATGTAATATGGTTTTGATCCAATTACAGAAAGTGGAGTTGAATCCAAAAGCTTCCAACACAGAAATAAGAAAGCCCCAGTCCAGAGTGTCAAAAGCTTTCCCGATATCCAACTTAATGGCCAAGTTCCCTCCAAAATCTTTATAGTCCAACAGATTAACACACTCAGAGGCTACACAAATGCACTCCTTTATATTCCTACCTTTGATAAAGCCTCTTTGTTGAAGAGATATGATCTTAGGAGCAATGAAAGACAACCTATCTGCAAGCACCTTGGTTATAATCTTGAACTGAAAGTTTGCAAGAGCAATAGGTCTATACTCCTCAATTTTATCTGCATTCCGGACTTTTGGAATAAGTGCAACCCTATTAGAATTCAGATTTGGTAAAAGCCAATTTTGAGTAAAAAAACTGAGAGACTGAACTGCATACATCCTTTCCTATTATATCCCAAATGGTAAAAGCAACCCTCGAAACCATCTGGTCCAGGGGTTCCCTCATTGTTCAAACCAAAAACAGCACTTTTGATTTCATCAATATTAGGGATTCTTGTTAGGAAATTGTTATCATCATTAGTGACAAGAGCAGGCACCACTCTACTGATAAGATCATTAGGCTGGCAATCATTAGAGACATCATATAGTCATTAGAGAAATTGCTATCCACGAGCATTTCATTTGCAACGTACCTTGAGAAACGGAGGGCAAATTCATTTTCCAAAATGCATTATTGCTCATGTTAATGCATAAGATTGATTCATCATCTTCAGGATTAATCAACCAATGATAAACTCCATTCAAATATGAAGTAAACGGTGAATCAATTACCTCATAAGCAGAGACAGTAACATCAATAAAGTTCCATGAGTTTGTACTCAAACTATATACATGAGCTTTAGGTTGTATACCTCCGTTCGTGGCAGATTTAACACCCACTACAAGGTTCACGACCTTATTATCCCTAGTCACTAGATCAACACCAAATCCATGTACATCTACAAAGGACTCCCCAGGAATTATGTTTATATGTTGAGGCATATGAAGAGTTTTGACCTCTCTACTGGCTGGATTCCAAGGCATCAATCGATCAAGGTAGAATGTACAACTCACTTTAAGACAAAATATGCCATTACAAGGACCATAAGTTACGATTTCATCTAAAAAGTGGTCTAGGTATGGGGATAGTGGCATTAAATGAATGGGAGGTTGTGATAATTTATCGTCAAAAACGAATGTTGTGGAAAAGTTGTCATGTGAATGAAAGACAAGAAGTTGGGTTGGTTTTTAGCAATGGAGTGGGATAAGTGTTTTGTGATGAAACTCTTGTAGGTCATAAGAGTATAGAAGGGTTTACATATGGATTTGAATAGCATCAGTGATTTTACAGGAAGGCGAGTCAAGATTTCCTCTATCATTTTTTTTGGAAGGTGCTTGCTTGCCATTTTTTAACAACAAGAAGAGTACAAAATATAAATAATTGAAGTTTATTTTTGAGTTGAAGATCAGGAAGGAGCTAGTGGTTACTAATATATATTTAGTACCAAGAGGAAGCCAATTACAAATTAAAAAAAAAAGTAAACAATAAGGGCCTGTTTGCAGTCAATATTTAAAATCAATATCTCTTATCACAATACTAACACATAAAAATTAATAATTAAAATAAATAAATATAAATATATAATACAAATAAGTTTTTACAGTCAATATTCAAAAGTAATATGCTTATAAAAAAAATTCTAAAGTAATTTCTTTGACTAATTAATGCTACAATTAATTATTAATATATAATATTATTTTAAAAAGTTATTTAATATCATTAATAATTGATATATTTTAATAATATAAGAAGTAATTAAATATATTATAAACAATAAGTTTTTCATCAAAAAATTGATTTAATTTTTTTTATAAAGTGATTAAAACAAAAAGTTTCTAGTTTAGTAAATTTTTAATTGTATAAATCCATTTAAGAAAGAACTCTTAACATCTATTTGATAAAATTTAAATCCCATTATGCAAGCATAAGCAAGTAGCATTCTTATAGCTTCTAATCTTGCTACTAGTGCATATATTTCATCATAATCTATGCCTTCTTCTTGGTTATACCCTTTGGCTACCAATCTATCCTTGTTTCTTACAATTATACCATTTTCATCTAGTTTATTCCTAAAAACCCATTTTTTACCTATTACTTGACAGTTCTAAGGTTTAGGCACTAGTTTCCAAACTTGGTTTAACTCATCTTGCATAGCCATCATCCGATGATCATCAATTATAGCATCATCTATGTTCTTAGGTTCTACTTGAGACACAAATGCCATATGATTACAAGCATTTCTAAGAGATTATCTAGTAGTTACCCTCTTTGTAATTTCACCAATGATTTTATCAATTGGATGATTTCTTACAGTCCTTCATTCCTTTGGTAGGTCAGGTTATTGTTCTGTTTGCTCCTGCAGCAGCAATTCATTCTTTAAGCTCCCGTCTTCTTCATTGTCCTATTTCTCTTCTAGGAGATTTTTCTCAATTGAATCTGCAAGGTCATCAATAACAGAATCCTTTCCCAAACTTTTGGGGTTAGACTCATCAAATATAACATGCACAGATTCCTCAATAGTTTGTGTTTTCTTATTATATATTCTAAATGCTTTACTAGATAGAGAGTAACCTAGGAAAATTCCTTCATCAGCCTTTGCATCAAATTTTCCAAGATTATTCTTTCCATTGTTAAGAACAAAGCATTTGCAACCAAAAACATGAAAATGTGCTATATTTGTTTTCTTCCTTTTTAAAGATCATAAGGGGTTTTCTTTAAGATGGGTCTTATCAAGACTGTATTTAGCACATAGCAGGTTGTATTGACAGCATCTGCCCAAAAATGTTTTGGCAAGCTAGAGTCGTTCAACATAGTTCTTGCTATCACCTCTAACAATCTATTCTTTCTTTCCACTACTCCATTTTGTTGTGGAATTCTAGGAGCAGAAAAATTATGTTGAATGCCATGCTCATCACAAAAGTTTTCAAACCCTTCATTTTGAAATTCTCCCTCATGAGTCATGACCACTTCTTATAGAAACAATTTTCACGTCCTTTTCATTTTGCACAATTTTTGCCATTTTCTTAAATGTAGTAAATGAATCACTCTTATGAGATAGAAAATGTGTCCATGTATATCTAGAGTAATCATCTACTATTACCAATGCATAAGAGTTACCACCAAAGCTTTTGGTTCTAGATGGACCAAATAAATTTGTGTAAAATGCAAGGGTCTAGTTGTTGAAATAATGTTCTTTGGTTTAAAAGAAACCTTAACTTGATTTCCTTTTTGACATGCATCACATAGTCCATCTTTCACAAATTTCAGTTTAGGAAAGCCAACTACAAGATCTCTACGAATCAGTTTATTCAAGTGGATCATATGAATGTGTGTAATTCTTCTATGCCAAAGCCAATTCTCTTCTTCTTTTGAAATAAGATAGCATGCAGTATTTGAAGAGATATTATCTAAATCAAGCATATAGATGTTATATGTCCTCTGTCCAATTAATTTCAAATTTTCATCATGCTGATTTTCTATTAAGTAACCATTGGAATTGAATTTTACCATGAAGCCTTTGTCACATAGTTGATCGATACTTAATAGGTTGTGTTTCAGTCCCTCAACATATAGTACATCATCTTTAATGATTGTTGTTGAGTCACTTCCAATGTTGCCAATGCCAAGTATTCTCCCTTTATTGTTGTCTCCATAGGTAACACTACCACTTGGCTTTGGGGTAAAGGAAATGAACTTGCTTTTGTCTCCAGTGATGTGCTTGGAACAACCACTGTCAAGATACCATTTCACATTCTTGCCTTTCCAACACACCTACAAAACAGAATCATGTTTGTGCTTTAGGTACCCAAATCTGTTTGGGTCCTTTTGAGTTAGTTGCAGGAATAGTTCCTTTAGGAACCCATATACACTTAGATTTATTATATGCTGATTTTCTGTATTGGCATGTAGAAGCTGTGGGACCTTTTCTAGCACAAAAATTGCATTTACCAAATGGTGTGTTTGATGTCTTAGGTGCAGCAAAAAAATTCTTGAAATATTTCTCATGTATCTTAGGTTTATAGCCTATTCCACCCTTATCATAAACACATTTTTTCTGTCCTAACAAAGCATTCAAGTTATCTCTACCATTTGTGAACTTGGCTTAGTCATTTTTCAGTTTTTGCACTTCTATAGTCAATGTACAACACTTAGAGCAATTAGCGCATGTAGGTGGTTCCAAAACAGTAGCCAATCTATCTTTCACAGCATAATTTTCTGTTTTTAATTCATGTAGCTCTTTGTTTAAAATAGAATTTTTCTCTTCTAGGCATGTGATGGTTTTCTTAGACTTATTTTGCAATCTAGCAAGTCTAATGGATTCTTTGTGAAGTTCTTCAAAAGCATTTTGCAATTCATCATAAGAAGGTTGATAATTAGAAATTACTTCACTTTCTGAATCACTATGATTGTTTGTCATCAAACACAGGTTTGCCTCCTCTGATTCAGATTCTTCAGTGGATTCTAGATCATTATCATCCCAAGCAATGTAGGCCTTTCTTGGGTTTCTCCACTCTTTGTCCTTTGAGCCAAAATTTTTAGTTTTGTCCTTCTTTTGCAGCTTTGGACAGTCAAGCTTCATGTGGCCAATCTTTCCACATTCATAGAATGTGATGTTGTTGGAAGAGTTGTCACCTTTGCTGAAATTTCTCCTTTGAAAAGTGGATGTCTTTATTTTGAAGTTGTCTTTCTTATTTAGGAACTTCTTGAAATTTCTAACTAGCATTCCCTTCTCTTCTTCAGATTCTGCCTCTTGTGTTGAATCATCGTCATCACTGTCTTCTATTTCTCTGACTTGTGATTTCAGAGCCAATCCCTTCTTTATTTTATCAGTTTCTTCACTCTCATTCAGTCTGTTCAACTCCAATTCATGTTCTTGTAGTTTTCCAAACAATGTGGCAATGGTCATTGATGAGAGGTCTCTAGATTATGAGATTGCAATGACTTTAGGTTGCCATTCTCTCCTCAATCATCTCATTACTTTGTTAACTTAATCTTCATGTGATATAGCTTTTCCAAGACCAGCCAATTAATTTACAATGTGTGTGAATCTCTTTTGCAATTCAGACATAGATTTTCTTCGATTCATGCGAAATAACTCATACTCATGTGTGAGGGTGTTCATTCTTGCTCTTTTGACATATGTGGTTCCTTCATGTGTTACTTGCAATGTATCACACATCTCCATTGCTGATTTACAATTTGAAACCCTGAAAAACTCATCACGGCTTAAAGCAGATGTTATAATATTCTTAGCACGTGCATTATATTGAACTCTATTCTTATCATCCTCATTCAATTTAGTTTTAGGATTATTTCTTGGACCACCATTAGCATCTATAGTAGAGGGTACAAATGGTCCATTTTCTACTGCATCCCAAATGTCTACACCTGTTGCCTCAAGAAAGATTATCATTCTTTCCTTCCAATAGATATACTCAAATCCATTGAAGGCAGGAGGGCGTGCAAGGGAAGCCCCTTCATTCAAACAGTCATTTGAAGCCATACTATTATAGTTGTTAATCCAAACTTAAGAGTTTAGCTCTGATGCCAATTATTGTTTTGGCATCAACAACTCAAGACGGGGGGGGGGGGGGGGTGAATTGAGTTCTCTCAAAATATTTCCCTCTTAAAAACTTTTTCATAAAACTTTTCAAACCAGAGTTGTCGATTTGTGGCCTCAGGATCTTTTACAAAATCAATGAAAGGTTTATATAAAATCTTGAATTAGAAGATGATGAAGATAAGAAAGATCGATTCAGAATAGGTTCGGGTTCAAAACTTAATAATAACAAAATGCAGAAACCGATTAAGCCTTGAAAGATTAAGAACATGTTATGCAAGTTTCAGATAGAAGCATTAACAATCAAGAACAAACTTGCATGTTTTAGTTTCAGTGATTAGTTCAGTTTCAACAATCAAGAATGGTTTTGATCAACTCAGTTTTGAACGTAGATAACACAAACTTGAATACACTCAGACTCAAGTTTTCAATACAGTTTATATAGATGAAGAACAGAAATTTTATTGAACTTTAAACATCAAAATCACGGGTTCTTGATCATAAACATAAACACTACTACAGAAAAGGGCTTCAGTAGAGTTTTTTTTACCTTTAGTAGTGCTTCAAAGCGCTATCTATTCACCCGCTACTGAAGGTGGGAGAGATTCAATAGCACTTAAAAAAGCGCTACTGAAAGTATGAATAGGTAGCGCTTCCTTGAGAAAGCGCTGACTAAAGTTGGTAATAAACAATCTATTACATACTTTAGACAGTGCTTTCTCAAGGAAGCGCTGTCCTAAGTTTGCAATAGATAGTGCTTTCTCAATGAAGCGTTATCTATTTGTCACTTTAGGCGGCATTTTTTCAAGAAAGCGCTACTGAAAGTAGGAATAGGTAGTGCTTCCTTGAGAAAGCGCTGTCTAAAGTTCGTAACAAGGCATAACTTTAGACAGTGTTTTTTCAAGAAAACGTTACCTATTCCCCTTTTTTTTAATAATTATTTACATTGTTTTTATATATTTCTCACATGCACTCAGCAAAACTAAGACATTAAACAGTTTATCCATCCCATTGCACTTAACAAAACTCAACAAACCATACTTTTTCATACAAAAGCTTAAATACAATTTTTTTTTTGGATAAGCTAAAAGTATATTGATTAAAGGGTACAAGGGGTACCCCAACCCGTATACAATAATAACCCAACAACATAAGGAAGAACCACTGTAACTAAAATGCTACACTCCAAATTGCCCAGCATTGCCATTACAGAGCTGATATCATGACTGAAAGTACTAAAACTAGCACCATGAAGAGTTGTAATCCTTTAAGGGGCATCATTCAACCGTTCAGGCCACTTAGGCATGTATGTAAGAGCAGATTTCCTATACTTTGGATCTGGAACCACAACACAAGTACGAAGTGGAGTGTACCATGTTGAATCTGCTTCAATGCTGTCATCACATTTTGGTGGATAGGTGTCTCTAGGCAGCTTATCATAGAATTAATTATTATCTTTAGACTTCTGCCATACAGCAATGTCATCCTTTTTATTGTACAATTTGAAGCACATTGAAGTAAGCAAATCCTGCAACTTCTCATAATCTGATCTTTGCTCTTCCACAGTTGTGTTCCATCCGTGTCACCTATGCTCATAGTTTACCGGTGGACCAGACAAAATCCAAAATCCTCCAGGACGAAGATACGGTGTATTTCAAGGAGATAAATTCCACCTAAAAGCAGAAAGAGATTAGCAGCAAGAGGTAAACAAAAATGTTGGAAAACATGGTAGAGGAGAGAAATGAGAGAATACACAAACTGAGATGTTACCAAATGGTGCAAACTGTAAAGTATGTGATATAAGCCTAAATAGGTGCAAACTGTAAAGTAGTGTGGGAGATCAAGGGAGCATACCATAAAGCTGAGGCTATCAAGACTGAAAATCCAGTCTCAACTGTTCCATCATGATTGTACTTGCATGATACTAGCTATATAAAATGGTGCATCACCACCCAGATAAATCATCTTTTCATATAACAACCTTTTGGTGCATTGGTAACTATCAAAGTGTCTTTGCAAGTATATCATGAATTTGGGTTCATATCTCATAATTAGCAGTACAAAGTAGCTAAATATGAACAATGAAAGGAGGAGACAATTGAGAACCAAGAAATAAAATTCTTATACTTCTCTCGGATTAAAAAAGTAATTATTTATTACATTGTTGGCTATAGTCATCAGAATTATATTCACATGGAAACAAAAAAAAAATATCATTCCAAGAACAAAAAACTACAACTGTTGGAAGTCCCAAATGCTGTGAAGTTACAAACATCAGTAAGGGAAGGCAGCAACAATTTACAGGTATAGTATTTTTATGCCTCAAACTATACCAGATCACATAGTTTCTATGTTACTAAATGACGCCATGCCAATATAAACAAACTCAGAAGCAAATTATTTTTGGATTTGGTTCTACTTGCCATTATACGGGTGTGCTTTGATATGAGGGACCCTATTGCATTCATGCATTGATACTACTTCCTGCACAATCTCTGAATTTCTTCTTTGACCAAGTCCATCTTCTACAAGTTAAATGTTGAGAGACAAAAATGAAACTTGCATATAAGTAAAACTCACATGGAGACTTGAAGTGAGAAGTGACCACTGACCATGTATAATCTGAGACTGTCAGAAATATTATTAGCTTAAACATTATTAAATGTGTTTTATGACCTATAAAAATTCAATGAATGTACATTCACAACTACAGACATACCTCATGCTCCTGATGCAAGGATCCAGGTCTATTCTCCTTCAAGCCCTGCAATAGAATAATAGGAACTAAACCATGCATTAGTAGGGATGCAGTACATACTAAAACAATCCTAGGTTGTCATAAGAATGCTGAGAGATGAACCTTAGAAATTGGCTGCTTCTTTGATGGTGATTTTGTAGTTTGCTTGACTTCAGAAGCAAGGGAAAGCTGCAGACAATTGATATCTACCACATAACTTTGATGGGCAATAAGATCCATCAGAATCAAGCAGGAGATCTGTGACACTTGTTGTTGAACATGCTGCAGCTAGTGAGAGATATGGCAAAATCTGATGCAAAGAAAAAACTCAATATCATTAGTGCATAATTGCAATATAGCAACAATGAGGACTTGAAGACATTTAGTCATAATAAATTGCACATACCATGTCTCCAAAGTGAGGCATATGCACAGACAGAAACCAAGAAAGGATAAACTTCAAGACTTGTCAATACACCATTTCAAACTTGAATGATCTGCATATACCAAAATCATTACATTACTGTAGGTTTTAGATGATAAACTTGATATTTAAACAAACTCTTCACAAAGAAGTAAGTCATGTTATCACATTTAAGTGAAATGCTGGAGCTTTTAGGCCAGCACCTTGGTCATCATACCAACACTACCACATTACATGTAAAATTAAGTAACATGGCTAACAAAATTAGAAAAAGAAATGCTGAAGTGAAGAATGTAAAAACAATGTTGGTAACTTTGTATTATACCCAATTAACCAAAGGTTCTGTTCAGCAAAACATGAAAAAGAAAAATAATTGGTTCTCACTTCTACTAATAATTCCAAATTGTATTGACTTTCAGGAGCTTTCAATCCAGCAACTTGATAATAGGCTACATCAATGTAATTTCTCCTTACCAATAAATGATATATAAACTTTTTATGACCAAAAATCATAAACCTTATAGTATTTAATGTTTTCAATAACCATCCTTAGAGTGGCATTAAAGCAATTTCAATGGTTGTCTAACTGCATTATTTTGCCTATAACCTGAGAACTGTTGATTACTGGCCCTGTCTTGAGAGAGTGGAAACAATGGACTGCAGAACACTAACTTTGAGTCCCCCATTTCAAAATTTACATATCAAACAATAAAATAGAATGATTAAAGAGGCGAAATGGACTTACAGAGAAACAAAGGAAAGGAACAGAGGAATTGCAATAATAGGTTGTTGTATTGATCGAAAAAATGGAGAATTTGTAGCGACAATGAGTTAGTGAGAGAATGAAGAAATGGAGGCAAAATTGGAATTGTGCAAAGTGCAAACCCTAGACGATGAGTGAAGAAGACGGTGGGGCTACAGGGTTCGACGCAGGACGGCGGGGCGACGGGGTTCGACGCAGGACGACGACCGAATGCGAGCGGTGGGTGGCGGCGCAACTGTACAGGCGAACCAGACGCGGTCTTCTCCTCCTTGCGTTGGCGAGCGGCGGCCGGAGCTCCCTAGGTGACGGTGGTCTGTGCAGGGGTGAAGGAGGAGAGAAATGGAGTTGAGAGAAATGAGAGGACAATGGGTTTTCTGTTGAGGGTGTGAGAGTCGCAGGAGCTAGGGAGAGGGAGATGGTCGCGTGAAATTTTCGAGAGTGAGGTGTAGGAGGAACAAATATTTTTAGGGTAATGAATAGATAGCGCTTCTTCAAACAAGCGCTATCTATTAATCCCAAAAAGATAGCGCTTCCTTAAGGAAGCGCTATCTATTCCTACCAAACAACTTTTAGTAGCGCTTCCTTGGGGAAACGTTGTCTTAGGCTATATCTAAGATAGCGCTTCCTTAAGGAAGCGCTACTAAATATCTTCCGCCTCTTTTTTAATAGAGTTTCGGTTAGAAACGCTATTAAAGGTGCGCTACTAAAACCCTTTTCTGTAGTAGTGAAAGTAAAAGAGTTTGAGTTTAGAGATACCACACAACCAGATTTATCCTGGTTCAGTCACCTTAACTGTGACCAACATTCAGTCCCCACTCCACCTGTGGGATTTCACACACTAACACAACAAGCTTTAGCCAGGTAGCTTGAAAAATATTTACACCATAGAGCACTCCTTCACCTCGAGATACCACACTCTTATGAAGAGCCTCAATGTTCTTCCTTAGGGATACCTCACCCTAATCACTCGGAGAGACTCCCTCTCTCTTTACAATCGAAAAGTAAAACAAAAAATTGATTCCTAACTGTCAATAGTCAGATAAACAAATTGAAGCACTTATGAGAACGAAACACTCTTTTCACAATAAGCTCAAGAAAGATGATGGATGTTATGTGTATTGTATTCGATATGTTATTATTTGTAAAAAGTGTTCCTTTGATCCCTCTTTATATAGAAAACAAGTTATAGTCGTTGGGATCAATCAAAACAGATTTGGGTTTGATAACAGAATCTGTTTTCTTGATTCTGGTTCTTGAAATAAGATTCTTTATCGGTTCTTAGCATTCGTGTCCATCTTGAAAATAAGCACGTCCATCTAGCCATTTTTTACATCGGACGAGCTAGTAGACGAGCTCCATATGCTACGCCATTGGATGGATACTATCATTAGGGTTTAGCAAGTCCGGAGACTTGTGTGGACGAGCGCTTCTGTCACTTTAGTGGACGAGCACTTCTGTCACTTTAGTGGACGAGTGCTTCTGTCACTTTAGTGGTCGAGCACTTTTGTCACTTTAGTGGATGAGCGCTTCTGTCACTTTAGTGGACCAGGACTTGTTTCACTTTAGTGGACGAGCGCCAGTATCACTTTACTGGACGAGCGCTTGTATCACTTTATTGGACAAGCGTTTTTGTCACTTATGTTAGACGAGCGCCTCGATTACTTCAGTGTTGGACGAGCGCTTCTATTACTTATGTTTGGACGAGTGCTTGTATTACTTCAGTATTGGACGAGCACTTATATTACTTCAGTGTTGGACGAGCGCTTGTATTTCCAAAAATCATTTTCATTAACAAAAACTTATTCCTTTTAATGCTGGTTATGAAAATTGATTTTCTTCATGCATCTTTTTAATTGAGCTATTTTGTGAATAAGAGATTTCTTTCTCTTACAAATCATATAAGACTTAACTCTAAAATTCTCCGTTAAGTTTGTGTCTTGATGATTCTTTGATCTCCGTCTTTGGTCTTTAATTCCTCCATGTAGCTCTTTTGATTTCTTCAAGTTCTTCCTTGAATATTCTCCTTTAATTGCTCACTGAACTTGTTATTACTGCTTGATACCTGTCTTTGTAATTTAACACTAAAACACTTGCATGCACATTAAGTTGTATTTGTCATATATCAAAATTTCTAAGTCATTGAGTCTTGCAAAAAGTAGTAAAACTGTATTTTAAGAGTTTCAAAGTTTTTCAAGAAACGGTTTTGATGAATTTAGTACTTATGTACTTTGATGGAATCTGATTTTAAAATGGTTTGGTTTTAACCAAAGGTTTTAGTTTTAAAGACAAAAGAGAATTTTAGTTTTCAAGACTAGTAGTCAAGTAAATGGAAAACCTAAGTCGAGGATGACTTAGTGAAAATATGAACTTACTGATTTATGACTTATGGTGAAGCAAGACCATTTGTCATAAAGTGTGGATAATTCATTATCCATACCTCCATAAGATTTAATGGACTAGGAGTTATTTGATTTTCTTGAAAGCCAAGAGAAAGGCTCAATTAGAAAAGTGTAAAGAAATAAATTATTGGGCTGTTGATCCAATTTCATAATGTGTTAAGACTTGTAAGTAAGTGCCTTAAAACATCTTTACACAAACATGGAAAGTTTGCTTGAGAACTATAGCTTAGTGAAGAGCCGATGGTTTGTACCCGAGAATATCGTTCGTCAGAGATTGACAGCAAGTGGATTCTGGTGGAATAACGAGGTTATCTGATGGATAGACCAATTGAACGCATTCCAGCAATTTTTCCCAACTACATAGTTGATACTATGTTCAAAAAGACCGTTGTGCATAGAAGCCAAGCTTCCCAGAAGTAGAGGTTTCATAAAGAGCCCGTTGCTCCACGGAGAGTTTGAGATCACATGTGATTATGATAGTACGTACATTATGATTATGATTTGAGCCTTGTGTGCCATGATAGCCACACATGGTACCTGAAGGTGGGCGCAGATGAAACCTGTACTAACCATTCCTTTCTAAAAAATCATCTTAGCTTCGATGTTAGAATCGGATATTCCTTGAGGCTGTGTAGGAATGGGACTATATGGTTTCAATCAGTTTCTCTCTATTCCTGTCCTACGATCGACAAACCGTGTCCGGTATGCTTGATAAGCTTACCGTCGAGTTTAGTATATTATATTCTTGGAGTTTTGATTTGCAGAATTAAAATGGGAGATAAAAGGAATATAGTATTGTTGTATTATGTACCTGTAAGTTGTACCACGGCATGTCTGTCTTATGTGTAAGATAAATGGAATCTCACCTCCTTATTTTATTTTTCCTATGTCGTTTGGCTATGTGCTTTCTGTATTCTGTTGAGAAGAATGAGACGTCAGGATGACGCTTGACTGATTCATCATAGAGATCGAGGTTCGAGCATGCGAACGTTATGGTGGAACTTCTATTGGACTTCTTCCAAACTTCATAGGGTTCAAGGAGATGGCATTAGGGTTTCAATTATGCCTAACCTTTCTTTTCTTGAGATAGGCATAATAATTTTTAGTTCGTAAGTTATAGTTTTCCTTAGAAATGGAAATGTTTTAGTCTGAGAGTGACTTTTGTAGTGACTCTCGTAGAGACTTTTGTGACAACGTCGGCATTGGACTCAAATAGAGTTTACACTAGATCTCGTCTGTTCGGTTTATCCTTCTCACGATGTATGAGAGAGGATTGTATTTTCTATTTTAGTTTGGCCAGCTGGGTATGTCTGGGAATTAATGTTACTATTTATGGAGCTGCGACTCCAAGTATCTTATATTTTAGGAGCTGCATCTCCATATCTTTATACTGGATCTGTGTATTTCAATGATTTTGTTTATGAGTCGGGTTGGGCCTTGTGTAAATGATTTTTGAACTTACAACCCTAAAAAGGGTAATGGAAAACTTTATTGTCCATTCACTTGAATCAAAGATTTTATATTTGCGACTTGCGAAAAAGAAAAAAAATTACCCTATTCTTTTATAACAAATTTTAATTAACCTACTCTTCGGCCTTAAAATGTCACGTACGATGTAGCACTCGAGAAGGTTGTTAGAAAATTGGGAAGGACCCTTTATTATTAGTCAAGTTGTTAGTGGAGGTGCTTATCGGCTAGTTAGTATGCAAGGAGAGGAATTGAGTAGAAACATCAATGGAAAATACTTAAAATCATATTATCCTTCAATTTGGGAAGGGGTAATGGCAAAATGATGACCACAAGACGGTCAAGTAACTTTATGAAGAAAAAAAAGGGGAGATATACTTAGAAAGTACATCGGCTGCTGCGATCCCTATGTTAGATAGATGGGTCGGTCGATGGGTTTTGGAGGGTTGCGGGAGGTTCCTCAGGTTGTGCTGTTGAGGAATATCATCCGAAATGTTGGTTGCAACATCTTCAGCCGTGATATAGCCTTCGGCTGCATTCTCTTCATCAATTGTCTTTCTCACTTCTTCAACCACGAGAGTTGGATCAGGAACTGTCGAAGCTTCATTTGTCACAACTACGTTCGCGGTGTTGGTGATGATGGTGTCAACTGAGATAGACATGGAAGTCGCAGGTTCTAGAGCCAAAGTCTTAAGCATGGCGGCAGAAATAGTCGGTATAGTAGCTGGAGGAGCAGTAGCAGTCTTGGCTTCCATAAACAATGTCCTTAAAGCTGCCCAAGAAGACTAGGCTGCCGTAATAACATTTTCTGTGGTGGCCAAGGCCCCCTCCAAGGTGATTCGTTGTTGAGCAAGAGGAGTGATTTCCTTGTCAAGTACGGTGGATCGATGGTATAACTGGACTCTGACCTTAGCATTCGACTTGAGCTAGTCTACAATTGGTTTTAGTTGAGGCTAAGTCTCAGCTATTGTAACACCCTTCTCGAGCTTTACATCGTACGTGACATTTTAAGCCCAAAAAGTAGGTTGACTAAAATTGGCTATAAAAGAATGGGGTAATTTTTTTTCCTTTTTCTTAAGTCATAAATGTAACTACTTTAATTCAAAGGAATGGATAATAAAATATTCCATTATCACAATTAAGGACATGAGTTCGAAAATCATTTACATAATACCCAACAGACTCATAACCAGAAAGCATAGAAATGTACACCAACACTACATAAAGATATGGAGACACAGCTCCTAAAATATAAGAAACTTCGAGTCGCAGCTCCATAAACGTTACCATTAACTCCCAGACATCCCAAGCTGGCCAAACTACAATAGAAAAGACAATCCTCTCTCGTCCTTCGTGAGAATAATGAAACCAACTGATGAGACCTGGTTGAAACTCTATTTGAGTCCACTACCGGTGTCGTCACAGAAGACACTACTAGAGTCACTACAAAAGTAACTCTCAGACTAAGACATTTCCCTTTCCAAGGAAAAACCATAACTTACAACTATTGACTATTATGCCTATCTCAAGAAAGGAAAGGTTAGGCATAATTGAAACCCTAATACCATCGTCTTGAACCATCTGAAATCTGGAATACGTCCACTAGAAATTCCACCATAATGTTCGCATGCTAGAACCTCGACCTCTATGATGAATCGGTCAAGCGTCATCTTGACATCTCAATATTCTCAACAGAATGCAGAAAGCACATATCCAACCGACATAGACAAAATAAAATAAGGAGGTGAGATTCCATTTATCTTACACATAAGGCAGACATACAGTGGTACGACTCACAGGTACATAATACAACAATACTATATTTCCTTTATCTTCCATTTTAATTCTGCAATTCAAAAGTCCAAGAATATTCTATACCAAACTCGGAAGTAAGCTTATCAAGCATACCGAACAGGGTTTGTCCATCGGAGGATAGGAATAGAGAGAAACTGATTGAAACTGTATAGTCCCATTCCTACACAGCCTCAAGTAATATCCGATTCTAACATCGAAACTAATTTGATATTTTGGAATGGAATGGTAAGTATAGGTTTCATATCCTCCCACCTCAGGCACCATTGTGGCTTTCGTGTTACGCACACAAGGCTTAAACCATAATGTACGTACAATCATAATCACATGTGATCTCAAACTCTTTGTAACACATCAGGCTCTTTATTAAACCTCTACCACCGAGACTCGGCTTCCTCGGCACAATGGCCTCGCCGAACATAGTATCAACTATGTATCTGAGCAAAATTACTGGAATATGTCCAATTGGTCCATCCATCTTATAACCTCGTGATTCCACCAGAATCCGCTTGCTGTTAATCCCTGATGGACAATATTCTCGCTTACCCTTCACTAATCCATGGTTCTCAAACAAACTTTTCATGTTTGTGTAAAGATGTTTTAAGGCACTTGCTTACAAGTCCTAACTCTTAGTCCGTTAAATCTTATAGAGGTATGGATAATGAATTATCCACAGTTTATGACAGATGGTCTTGCTTCACCATAAGTCATAAATTATTAAATTCATATTTTTCTAAGTCTTTCGTGACTTAGGTTTTGCTCTTTAATGTAAATACCAGTCTTTGAAGACTAAAATCCTCTTTTGTCTTAAAACCAAACCTTTGGTTAAAACCAAACCCTTTTGAAATTAGATTCCATCAAAGTACATAAGTACTAAATTCCTCAAAACAATTTCTTGAAAAATGTCGAAACTCTTAAAATACCGTTTTACCGCTTTTTACTGTATTTCAACTTAAATTCCATATTTTCACAAATGTAACCATTCTTATCAAATCCTTCACTTTCCTAAGTTACCATACTTATGTTAAAGTATTAAAATACTGATTTCAAACTTTACATCATTGTTTCCTAAAAAATCTTTAAAAACGTCTGACGACGGTTTCACCGCTTTTTACTGGTTTTGGGCCCGAAAGCCATACTTTTGAAAATATGGTTCTTCACCTCAAATATATTACTAACCTAGGTTATTATAATAATTTTGAGATGTTTAAACACTTATTTTAAAGTTTCCATTCCATATATACAAAATTCCTAAAAATTTGACCGAACGTCGTTATGTTTATAAATCACGTAAATCCGTTTTCAACGATTTTAAACCCTAATGATCCGAAACTCATTTTGGAGTTTTAGAACAATTAGTTAGGCATGAAAAAAATTCCATAATTAACTGTCCAATTAAACATGTTTTCTAAAATTATAGTTTAATCCCTAAACTTTCATTATTTGCAAATAGGTCCTTATATATTTAAAACCTTATAACTTTTTATTTACAACTTCAAATATCACCAAACCAACTTCTTTAGAGATGATTTTAAGTTTCCAACAAATTTCCAAAAATTTATATTTTTGGGTATCATATTTTTCAATATTTGCAAATAAGTCCTTAACTATTAAAAAGCTTATAACTTTTTATATATAAATCCAAATAACGTCAAACCAATTTATTTAATCTTATATTACCAAGGGCTACAATCCCAACATATAAAAATATATCTTTCAGAACATTACCTATAAATCTTAGTATTTGCAATTTAGTCCTTTTATCTTCAATAGTTCTTAACTTTCAGTATACTTAACCAATTCACTTCTAACCAATTTCTATATTCTCATATACCCATTCAATCTCTATAAAGATTATTTAGGTAAATTAAATCAATGAGGAACAACCTCATACAGCTATGGCTGCATGGACTTCCTATAAGCATATTGGGCAATTTCTTTTATATCAAGCCAAACAAACAACAATCAAGGTTCCAACTTATGATTATTGGAACCAAAACAAACATATGGTATATCATACCACAATCACAAGCATCAAATCAATTCCTTCACGAGGATCACACAACCATACACAATAATATATAATCTTCACTCCTAATATTTATAAGACAACATTAAAATAATTTAAATCACATACATATCTACATTAATGTAGGATAGTAGTAATCTCCCCCCTTACCTATTGTAGACCACTTGAAACTCAAGTAGGAGAATGATGTTGTTCACCTAAATCACAAGGTTTTGAACCCACAAAACCTAGCCATGAACAACCAACAAGAAATCAAGTTAAGGATTGAAGAAAATCACCTAACCCCATTTGAGCATAGATTCGGCCAACTCAAAATGAAATAGATAGGTATCTCTAAATTTTTCAAGCTTTTGGATGATGAATATATAAGTCATATGAAGATCATAGAAATTGGTTTCAAGTCAAATGGATTTTTCTAAAATTTTCTAGAGATTTTTGAAGAAAGCTTCATGAAGATGGAAAATCATGATTCATGACTTAAACAACTAAAATAATTGAAGGAGAAGTCATGATTGATCATGGAGAGAAAGATTCTACCTCTTGTTGATGAATAAGTGATGAAGATGATCAAGTTCTTCACAAAAATCACTAAGTGTCCTTGAGAGAAAATGAGAGAAAAGTGAGGAAGATGAAGATTTTGAGTTGTTTCAGTAATTTGGGCACATCTCCCAATCTACTCAACCGTTTTTTATGATATTTACCTCGTTGGAGAGAAGAGAGGAAGAGGAACAACTTTCATGTAAAAGTTTTCCGAGTTTCAGAACTGAAAAGGGTCAGAATTCCGGTACAGTTTCGGATGAGTAAGGAGAGTTTGTCTTAGTTCTCTTTGTGTTCTTGAGAAAACGAGAGAAAGTGATGAAGAGGATGGAGTTTTGTCATAAAAATGACTAAGTGTGAGGGGAAGGGGCTACACGAAATTAAGGGAGTGATGGGGTATTTTTGTCCTTCAAAATTGTCTTGGGGACAAAATGGTAAAAGCGCTTAGGGACAAACTTGGAATTTCCTTTAAGACCAAGGGTATTATGGTCATTTCCACTAAAAAGTCATCATGACAATTGAGTGGCTAGGAATGAAGGAGATGTGGTTGAATTGTGACCACAAAAAACTTATGGCACACTTGAGAATTGATAGAAAACTAGGGACATTTTGGTCTTTTCGTGCACAAAATATCTAGATATTTAGGAATCGTCATAAATGCGCCATAAATGTTCAATGAATCACCCCTATGACTCGCTGCCTTAGGTGGCAAGATGACTCATCATCCTCATTCACCCAGCTTATCTCTGCATCTCCATTCTTGACTCCGTCGGTTACCCGATTTAGGTTTTGTACCCAAACAAAGCATAATAACTTATTTATTTTGAAAATTTTCAAAATACCCCATATCGTTGGAAATGGAATATAAAATCTAACCATTTCATTCAGGAGTCAAAATTAGGTTTACTGATTAGTAAAGTCTTACTGGCAGTTAAAACGCAGACCGAGTTTTGTCTGAATTTTAAACCTAAATTTTTACCGTAACCTTCTACCATAAGGTAGAGTAAAATTATGATTTTATTTTATCAAAAATCTTTTTCTAGATCTTAGATAAAATATAGAGAATTAAAAATTCTACCGATAATGAAAAACAGTAAAAACAGGATGTTACAACTATCTCCATGTTTATCCTTTCTCGTTCAGCCGTGAGATAGGCAAGTCTATCAACTAGCCTCTTGTTCTCAGTCGTGTCGGATTCTCTCTCGGATTGGACTGAAAGGAAGGTGGTCAATAGTTAGAGTTTTTGGGCTTCCAGTTCAGAGAGGTGTTGAAGGTTGTTGAATGCTTTTTCATGGCGGTAGGAGTGGGCAGAATATTCATAGTGAACATCCCCGACCCTTGCTGATATGCTTTGAAGAATGACTTTCTGAGTTTATGAGAATCTGGGACCTTGGATGATCTTTGACAGAGACAGTCGCAATTGGGTGACGATGGTCTCTTCTGAAGGTACTTCTTTTTCCAGTTGTTCTTCAATAAAAGATCATTGTTCATCCATTGGAGAGGACGAAGCAGCGGTAGTCGATGAGGCAAATACTTCGAAATACTGGAGGAATGTCATCTGGGATCTCGCACTCCGGAGAGGTAATTGGAGTAGAAGGATGAAGGGTTGCTTCAACTTGGTGTTCAGCAGGTTGAACAACTAACGCTACTGGAGTGGTTGGGACGTTGGTCGTCCTTTCATTAATCGTCCTTTCATTACTTCAACGACTTGTCAAGGAGTTCGTTTCTTCGGCTGACGGTGTACTTAAGGGGAGGCCTTAAGGGATTGTTTCTTGTTTTTCGGAAAAGAGAAAGAAATAAATACTTAGGTATTGACTTGATAGAAGTTTTGGTCCCAGGATTAAGTAAAGAAGATACCTTAGCCGATCCTCCAGGTCCTTTCTTAGCTTTCTTGGGGGCACCTTCTGATGGTTCCCTAATGACTATCCCTTGAGACCTTGTTCTTTTATTAACAGATGAAATGAGGGTATTATCATCAGGATCTTCATCTAGGTCAATAATTCCTTTTTCTGTATTCAAGCATTTGAACAAAAAGGGTTAAGATTAGGAAGAATATGAAGGTCGTTAAGAATCATGAAATGTGTATCGATTTACCTCGTGCTTACAAAGAGGAAACAGATTGAACAATGAGTGGAGGAGAGGAAGATCTATCATCTACCCTACCTTCAACCAAACGGTTGACCCAATTAGTAGTTTAGTTGTTGAAGGTTTTGTCAACGACTGATGACCACCAATTAAGGAAAGCTGAAGTGGTGCCTGGTTGCTGTTGGAAGCTTTTGTATCAGAAAACAGACAATCTTTCCACAATGGCAGAAAATTGATCTCCAACTTCATGTTCATCAAAATTGGGTCGAGAGTAAGGGGATACAGGTTCAAAGAAAGATAGCGGAATGTGTTGAAGCAGTCCAACTTGTCTAGCAAAGCACTGGGGATTGTAATATTCTTTTGAGAACTTGCTATTTCTGGATTTGGACTTGATGCCGGTGAAGAGGTACCGAGCTTTCAAAATGCTTGCCCAGTTGAGTACGATTGCACAGCGAGTGGCTTGATGAGCAGTGCTTTCATATGAAGTGAAGATCCAAAGTGGTTTGATCCCTTTAGAAATGGTGGGATGAAATTCTTAGGGCAGTAGTTAAAGACAAAAGAGAGTGTTTACCACTTCAACAGTTGAGTCGTAGGACAGGATGAGTGTAATCAATCTCTCAGCTAGGATAGAAGGATTGCAAGGAGATGGGACTGAACTCTCGGCTTGAGTCAAGAACTCGGGGAAATAGTTCAGGATCCAAAGATGTAAGAACCATAGCGGGCCAGGGATGTTGTCAGTCTTCTCTTGGTTCTTCAGTCGTTCCACATATATGAACAAGCTCCGGTAGAGAAGGCCGAGAAAAAGAGGGCCAAGATTCTTGTCCAGAAGTGATGAGTTGGACGTAATTAAGAACTTCGGCCACTATTTGTACTGAATTGGTGCAGATAAAATACCTACACATCCAGTACAACAAGTGTAACACCCCCCTTGGGCATTACTATGTGAACACGTGCGGAAATAAATTATAAGAATTTTGCTGGTTACTTTTGGAAAATTATTTTATTTGAAGTCATAAAATCTGGGTGTAAAATAATTTCTCTTGAATACTTCAAGTGTAACTTGCATAACACAATAATAAAAACCATCTTATTCACAACAGAATTTCAACCATATAAAGGTTTTGAAAATACCTACATAGACTTTCTCAAAAAATAACAGCCAACAAATTTTAAAATATCCTAAGCTGGTCGTTCTACAAGACACTTACTGATAAGACCTCGTGATCATCCCTATAATCACACATCTTTTCCCGTAATCCGGACTTAAGTCTCCAAGTGACTTAAGGAACTCTTCTGCAACACATGCATTTGTGTACCAAGGTACAAAAGCAAGACAAAAGAAAATGTATATGCAAGGGTGAGTTCCAATATATGGATTTTAAAATGATAACCATATGCACGACTCTCAAATACCAATTAACATGAATATTCAAAGGTAAACAATATATTTATCAAAGGGTTTCATACTCGACAGTCATAGCCTTTTTAAAAACCATGGCACTTCAATATTCATCAACTAACCTTGATACCTAATCTCCGGAGCTCCAACCAACCAATAAATGAGCTGATTAGGCTCTCATTACGGAATAAGGTAGAATCAATGTCAATAAGGCAGAATCATTGCCAGATAAGGCAAAGTTCAAATAACCATACCACAGTCCTAAACGAGGCAAAGTGGTTAATATGTATAGTATATGGTTTCGTGGTCAAATATCCATCAAGGCACGATGATGCAAACTGCATTAATACTTGCCATCAAGCATTCAAGTCCTATGCAAAGGCATGTTTGCCCAAAATGCATGTAAAATGTTTTGTTCACGTATTTTTCTTTGTGTTCATTCTTTCTTTGTCGAGGCTCAAAGGCTCACGACCAAACCAAGGTTTAAACATTTAAGTTAAACAACCATTCCAATAAAGAGGACTACAAGCCCAAACCAATCAAACATACTCCAAGTCATAAATGTGCAAATGACGAAATCTAGACTCGTGCACCAGATTTAGATTCGTAGATTTTGGCGCACAAAAATCAATATAGATTTTTATAGGACATCTAGTCCATAACTTCACCTTTCAGACCCCGGGTCCATATCATAGAACACAAGACACCGACATCTCGGCAGCTAGGTTCATCTTTTAATTTAACAACATTTTCGTTCTGTAAAACACAAATCCAAAAACAAAATTTCCTTAACGTATCCAAGTTGTCGGAAATAACCCATTGTATAAATCCACTTTACTGAAAATCATTTTACGTTGGAAATTCGTTTTATAAAATCATTAAAATCACTTAAAATTCATTTTCTTTCAAAAAATAAATATTTTGAAACTGAAGATATTGGTTGAAACAAATTCCCTGTTTTAACTAATATTACCATTTTAATAATACTACCGAAAATATTACCGTAATTGTCCGACGTTTGACATTTTAAAAAAACGTTATAAGTCCAAAAATGACTTTTCTAGTAACATAATTTTTCCAATACCATAATAAAATTATTTTTGAAACTTATTTTCCTAAAATAACATTTTCTAATATTTAGACATTTCTTACATCAAAATTAGTAGTGCTAAAATATTTTCATGGTTACGTCCTCACCATGACTCATAAAACACTCTTACGCTGTTAAATTTTTAAAATAATATTATTTTTCACTATAACCCAATTTTCACCAAACCAATAATTAGTAATAATATATTACAATTTTCCACATTTTCCACTAATTAAAAACTCATTATTCCATAAAAAGCTTTTTAATGCTTTTAACCTTATTATTAATTGAGCACGACCATTGTCAGGCTTTACAATCCACAAACAATATCAATAACAATCATGCCAATAATATAGCAAATAGCAATTAATGACATGCAACAAAATATAATAACAATTAAATGCAGATAATTAAATCATTAAAAGCAGATAAATCTAACTACATAAAATAACAATTACAACCAAATAAATCATACAGACCATAAACAAATTACATACAACAATCGAAAAAATCCCTCTGGTACTCCCCTTACCTCTTGAAGATTTTTCTTGGCAAATTGAAATTCCTTCAAACGTCCGGTCTCCGCAAAACACGTACACGACTCACACAACAATTTATCCTTCAACAAAATACAACAAATAATTATCAATCAAACAACTAAATACACCTATGCTCCTATATGATAGGTTCGGCCATGAGGTGTTTGGATGGATAAAAATTTTCTAAAATTCCTAAGCTTTTGGATTAAGGATCCTTAAGCAGGATTAAGACATAAACAAAGCTTACTTAACAAAAATTGAATCAATACCATCTTAACCACAAAGTTAAGATTTTTGGTCTTAGAGTAATTTTATGACTAAAAATTTCTAAAAGTCTTAATCTCTTGGATTAGTGATCTCTAATCACTTGAAACCTTAAAACAAAGATTAGAATACAAAGATTGAAATAAAACTTTCCAACCTTTCAAAAACCCTAATTCAGCCATGACACTTAACATAGGCTAGAGATTTCAAATATTTGCATACTCTTAGATCCATGACCTTAGAGTAGTGTAGAGTTAAGATAAACTATCATAAGTTGAAAAATGAAACAAAATCTTTCAACTCCTCAAGAACATAATTTCGGACACGAACAAAATAATGGCTTAGAGATTTTCATTTGATTAAACAAGCATGGATTCAATACCTATATGAGCCATAAGATTGAATCAAGCAAGACTAGTCTTAAAAAAAATGAACAAAGTCATTCCCCCACAACAAGTTAGGGTTCGGCCTCCACAAAATAAATAAGCACGAAATTTTTGTTTGATGTATCCTCTTGGATATTGAATATAGAGTGGATAATAAGTTCATCGAAATTAGTTTCATAGTCATTGGATTTTTCTATAATTTTCTATGAATTTTCTAAGTTCTAGATCTAGGAATTGAAAAATATGATCAAGACTTCAAATCACAAAAATTAATGAAGAACATGATGATGATTGAGTTAGATGAGTATGGTATACCTCTTAGAATTGGAAAATGAGCTAAGAATCAAGTACTTCCTTCACAAAAATGGCTTATGAAACTTATGAACTTTGAGAGAAAATGGAGAACAAAGCAAAGGAAGAAGATGATGACTTAATGAAATGTATGGAATGGCCTAATGTGGTGTGTTGGCTGCGGTAATTTGGGAGCTAAAGGGTCCAAATTATTTTTCATTTAAGGACAAAGGTGTAATTTCACTTAGGGCAATTTTGTGATTAAGTTAGGACTTAAGGACATTTTGGTTAATTTTTCCTAAGGTAATCATGAAATTTATGTGGTTGAGATTGAAGGAGAGGTGGCTGATTTGTGTCCACATATTGCGGGGCAAACTTGTCATTTCAATGAAAGTTCAAGGGTAAAATGGTCCAAGGGCAAAATGGTCTTTACACTATTTTAAAGAAATATCTAGATTTTTGTTTAAATGTCATCATGATATTGATGACTCAACCATATGACTCACCACCCTAGGTGGCAAGAGGTATCATCATCCGATGTCGGGTTTTGTCTCTGCACGTCCGTTCTCGACTCCGTCGATTACCCGATTTAGGGTTTTACGCCCGAATCGAGTATAACAACCTATTTATTTTGAAAATTTTCAAAATAACCTATATTAATGGAATTGACATATAAAATCTATTCATTTCGTTCTCGGGTCAAAATTAGGTTTTCCGATCAGTAAAATCGTACTGTCAGTGAAAACGCAGACCGGGTTTCGTTTGAATTTTCAACCAAAAATTTCACCGTATACTTATAAAAATAAGTATAATATGAAGATGACTTTGGTTTTCCCAAAATCATTTTATAAGTTTCAGATAAAAATATAAACGTTTATTTATATTTTTACCGATCTTAGAAAGCAGAAAAATCGGGGTGTTACAGCAAGAAGGCGTGGTGTTCAAGATCGGTTACTTCCCTTGAAGAATTGGAGTTGACCGAGATAAAATTGCTGTAATAGCAATGGGTTTTGGAGCTCTTAACTCCTGAAATCGGCTCGATTGCCTTAGAGAAAGCGGGAACTTCGTTACCATTGAGGGGAAGCCCAGTGATAGCCAAAACATCGAGCAAAGTAGGGCTCATCATGCCATGGGGAAAGATGAAGCCCTTAATGGAAGTGTTCCAGAAGCCAAAGATAATATCGGTATTGAGGGGGATCCTCGTGGTGCGATAGCTTTATCAAGTGATAAATTCCCCAAGATTTCCAATCTTTACTCTTGGCCCCGACTATTCGGTCGAGCCATGTGATGTAGGAAGAAGGATTGTTGGGCAAAGTCCGAAAGCTAGAAGTTTTCTTATCCATGGTAAACCAGCTAGACGCAATAGGCAAGGCGAACAAACTGGGATAATGGATATTGTCCATAAATAGTTTGCCTTCGTCTTGGTCTTCGGTAGAAGGGTTTAAGGTCATGGAATGATCAACACGATAAAGAGTACCCATTGCTTGTTCAGAGGATGAAGTCACAAAAGAAGATTGCTGAGAGGCAATTGAGGCCGAATCATCGGAAGCATTATGGCCGTAAGATACATTTTCAAGGTTTTGAGAATCGGATGCAGAAGACATGTTTGAAGAAGGGTTCGAGAGAAGATGGCAGAAGAAAGAAACCAGAGATATAGCAAGAAGGTGGATGCAAGAAGGTAAAGTAAAAGGGAGAAGGAAGCGCTCGGCTAATTATATAAGAAAAGAGAGGAGATTGAAGGAAAATGGTCATTGGAGAGAAGTAAGGTGGTTTACAGGTGCAGATTAAATGCTGGTGTGGGAGTAGTTATATCATTCTATCTTTATTTCAGTCAGATATAAGATATAAGGGGGCAAATGTTATCACCAGAATTTAAATCAATTATTGTTGTTGGAAGGTTCTGTCGTTGGGCGAGACAGATTCAGATGCTGGTCGAATAATGTATTTGTAGCAGATGGGAATATAAGGAAGTGATTGACAGAATCGTGGAGAATAAAGGGTTGACACAATGATAAGAGGGAGTTGGACTAAACTCGTTCATTGAGGTGGTGATTTTGGTATCCGATTGCACGTGCTAACGGAATTCCTAAAAACAAGGGATGATGTTTCAAGTTTGTTAGCTTAAGTTTAGGAGGGAAAGAGTCGTTAAAGACAGAAGATAACAAGCTGGTGGTTATTGGCGGATGATCATGGAAGGTGGTCTGAAATAATAGGGATGTTAGCTGGATGTGGTTAGCCATTGTAACCTAAGATGGCCACTAAGCAAGCAGGCGAAACTTAGGAGTTAGTGGTCGTAAGGACATTTTACATAGTTTGTTTGTAGCTTATAAATAACCATTGTACATATTGAGAAAACACATCAATACAATCAAACATTTTTATGCACAAGCTTTATCTTTCCGTTCATTTATTGTTTATGCCAATTTATTTTAGTTAACTTCATATTCCACACTAAACACTCTTTGGAGTAGTTTAGGAACCCACAAGTTAGAAGGCAGAATCCCCCTTCTAGCGCTTTCGATCGATTAGGGAAATCATTGTTATTTAGAGTTAGTCGAGACAGCGACTAATTTTAGTTCATCCGATAACACAAACCTTCAACCACGTATAAGTTTTTCTTAATAGTCTTTCCTTATAAACTATATGAAAACTATCAAGACCCACGTACTAAACTTTTTCAAACATATACCCTCAAACACAAACCTAAGCTGGTCGGCTTACAAGACACTCGCTGACTTAAGGAACTCTTCTGCAACATCTGCACTCGTGTATCAAGGTACAACGGCAAGGCCAGAATAACAAGTATATGCAAGGCTGACAACCAATATATGGATTTTAAAATGATAACCATATGCACGACACACAAAAATCATTTAACATGTATATTCAAAATAAACAATTATTTATCAAAGGGTTTCATACCCGACAGTCGTCGTCGTTTAAAAAAAATGACACTTCAATATTCATCATCTAAACTTTGTAGTTAATCTCCCGGAGAATCACTCACCAAATAAATGAGTTGATCAATCTCTCTTTGACAACTAAGGCATACCGGATTTAAATTAACCATAGCACCGTCCAAAACGAGGCATAATGGTTACTATTTATAGTATATGGTTTCATTGCCATCAAGGCATAATGATGCAACTTCATGAATACTTGCCATCAAGAATTCAAGTCCAAATGCGTAGGCACATCTACCTCAAAAATGCATGTAAAACAATTTGTTCACATCATTTTTCTTTGTGTTCATTCTTCCCTTGTCGAATCTCAAAGGCTCACGACCAATCCAATGTTAAAACATTTATGTTTATCAATCATTCCAATAAAACAGACTCCAAGTCAAAATGTGCAAATCACGATATCTAGACCGATGCACCAGATTTAGATTCGTAGATTTTGGCGAACAAAAATCAATATCACTTTTTATAGGACATGTAGTCCATAACTTCTCCTTTAGGACACACGATCCATATATACCATAGAACACTAGACCCCAACATCTCGGCAACTAGGTTCGTCTTTCAATTTTAAAAACATTTTCGTTTCGTGAAACACAAATCCAAAACAAAACTCCACAACTTATCCAAGTTGTCGGAAATAATACCATTGTATAAAACTACTTTACAGAAAATCCTTTTACGTTGGAAATTCGTTTATAAAATCATCAAATCATTTAAAACTCATTTTCTTCTAAAAATGTTTATTTGAAACTTTAGTTCAACGAAAAATATTTGAGACTAATTCTCTTTTCTAACAAATATTGCTGTTTTTAAGAATACTTTCCGTAATTATTTTCAGAATTGTTTGTCGCTTGACGTTTTCAAACGTTTTAAGTCAAAATTTGACTTTTCTAGTAAAATAATTTTCCCAACACCATAATCAAATTATTATTGAAACTTATTTTTTATAATAACATTTTCTAATATTTATAAATTTCTTACGGATAAATTGGCAGTACTAAAATAATTTCACAGTTACGTCCTTACTATGATTCATAAAACACTCTTTCGCCATTAAATTATTAAAATAATATTATTTTTATCTATTCTCCATTTTTAACCAATCAAATAATTAGTAATATTATATTACCATTTTCCATTAATTAAAGCTCATTATTTCATAAAAAGCTTTTTAACGCTTTTAACCTCGTAATTAATTGAGCACTAACCACTATCAGGCTTTTCAATCCACAATCAACATCAATAATAATTTCATGCCAATAATATAGTAAATAGCACAATTTATGACATGTATTAAAATACGATAATAATTAAATGCAGATAAATAATTAAAAGCAGATAATTCTAACTACGTAAATAATAAATACACCCAACTAAATTATACAGACCACAAACAAATTGCATACATCTATAAGAAAAACCCCTCAGGTACTCCCCTTACCTCTTGAAGATTTCTCCTTCTGAATGTAAGTTTCGTCAAACGTCCGATCTCCGTAAATCACGTACACGATTCACACAGCAATTTATCCTTCAACAAACCACAACAAATAATTATCAACCAAACAACTAAATACCCTATTTTCTTATATGATGGGTTCGGCTATGAGGTGTTTTGATGGCTAAAATTTTCAAAAATTCATAAGCTTCTTGGATTAATGATCCTTAAGCACTAAAAACATAAAATCAATAATCAAAAATCAAAGATTGAAATAAAATCCTGTAACTCCACATAGAGTTACGTTCGGCCATGACTAGATAAACTAGCTAGAGATCTCAAAATTTCACATACTCTTAGATCCATGACCTTAGAGTAGTATAGAGTTAAGATAAATTATCATAAGTTGGAAAATGAAACAAAATCTTTCAACTCTTCAAGAACATAGTTTCGGCCATGAACAAAACAATAGGTTAGAAATTTTATTTTGATTCCATAACTTGGATGCAATACTTACATGAGTTAGAAGAATTAAATCATGTATAATTTTACAAGAAAAATGAAACAAAATTCCTCCACCTATAACAACTAGGTTTCTGCCTTGATAGGTTAAATAGGAAGGAATTTTTTGCTTGATTCATACTTTTTGATCTTAAATATAGATATGTTAATAAGATCATAGAATTTGGTTTCATGATCATAGGATTTTTCTATGATTTTCTATGAATTTTCAAAGTTCTAGATCTAAGAATTTCAAATGATGATCATGGCCTTGAAACATGAAAATGAATGAAGAACATAGTGATGATTAAGTGAGAAGAGCATGGTATACCTCTTGAAGATTGAAAATGAGCAAGGAATCAAGTGGTTCCTTCACAAAATTGGATATGGAAACTTAAGGTTTTTGAGAAAAAAATGAACAACCTTCATGAAGAAGATGAAGTGTGCCTTAAATAGCAATGGAATGGGCTCCAAAGATGGGTTGGACCGTGGGAAACTAGGTCCAAAAGGGTCCAAGCCATAAAATTTTAGGGACAAGGTTGTCGTAACACCCTTCTCGGGCGCTAGATCGTAAGTGACATTTTAAGGCCGAAAAGTAGGTTAATTAAAAATTGGCTATAGAAGAATGGGGTGATTTTTTTTCTTTTTCGACAATCAAATATTCCATTATCACCATTGGGATCATAAGTTCGAAAATCATTTACATAATACCCAACCCGACTCATAAACAAAAATCATAGAACATGCAGACTCAACATAAAGGTGTGGAGACACAGCTCCTAAAATATAAGATACTTGGAGTCACAGCTCCATAGACAGTTACATTAACTCCCAAACATACCCAGCTGGCCAAACTAAAATAGAAAAGACAATCCTTTCTCATACATCGTGAGAAAGACAAACCCACTGACAAGATCTAGTGGAAACTCTATTTGAGTCCACTACCGACGTCGTCACAAAAGACACTACTGGAGCTACTACAATAGTAACTCTTAAACTAAGCCATTTCCTCTTCCAAGAGGAAAAACATGGTCTACGAACCATCGACAGCATGGAAGGCGTCCACTAGAAAACTCTAACATGTAAGACTAAGCCCTCATTCATGTTTTGATGTATGACAAACAAAGTGTATTTTGCATAATATTTTTAATTTTGACTACGCACTCATTACGTGTTAAGTTGCAATGAAGATCACTCATAAACAGAGCAAAACAAGCTGACATCCAATCAAGCAAAACAAGCGCTCGTCTAATGAAGTGAACCAAGAATGACGTCCAACAAATTAAAGAGCTGAAGTCCAATGAACAACTAAAGAGCTCGTCCACTAAAGTACAACAAAGTAAAAAGCTGACGTCCATTGAAAGAACAAAGAAAGCACGTCCACTAAAGAAACAACAAAGTAAAAAGTTGTCATCCACTGAAAGAACAAAGGAAGCGCGTCCACTGAAAGAAACAGAAGAGCTCGTCTGCTGACGTGGCACATGAAGCGCATCCACTGAAAGAAACAGAAGAGCTCGTCTGCTGACATGGCTCATGAAGCGCGTCCACTAAGAAAACAAAAGATCTTGTCTGCTGACGTGGAACAAGAAGAGCGTGTCTACTGATGTAAAAGAAGAGCTCATCTACTGATGTAAAAGAAGAGCTCGTCTACTGATAGTGGCACTTGGAGCTCGTCAGCTAATGATACGCGCTAAGATCTTAATGAGAAGCTCCGTCCACTAACATAGCATATAAAGCTCGTCTACCAGTTGGAGCCCATCCAATTGCCTTGTGTTATCACTCTCGTCTACCAATTGGAGCCCGTCCAATTACCTTGAGCTAATACTCCTGTCTGCTGACGTGGCAAATTGACACAGATATTTTTCTCTTCAATTAAACACAGATATATTACTCTTCAAAAAGACTTCGCTATCCTTTCAGATGGAAACAATTATATTTCAAGAAGGAAGCAATATTTACAAAGATCAAACAGAATCACATTTTGAGATCAAGAATCAAGAAAGCAGATTTTGTTAAATCAGATCCAAATCTATCTTAAATGATCCCAACGACTATAATCTATCTTCTATATAAAGAGGGATCAAAGGAACACGTTTCCACACAACAACAACAACAACACAACAACAACAACAACGTAACTCATACTGATTGTGAAACAAAGTGCTTTATCTCTGAGAAAAGTGTGATAGTTAGAACTTCAATTTGTTTTATCAGGCTTTTAGAGTCTTGCTTCTACTCAATTCTTTTAGTGAATTATAGTGACTAAGAGAGGGTATCTCTTAGGGTTCAACAAGGATAGAAGGGATCCTTGGGTAAAGAAAGCTAGTGTGCTTTTCTGGAGATTTTTTAAGCAAGGACGGTATCCTTGTGTTGCTGTAATTAGAATTGTGTAACTGCTGATTATAGTGAAGAAATCCACAGAGGTGTAGGGCTGGATGTAGGCTTACCAGAGGAGGTAGCCGAACCAGGATAAATTCGGTTTGCGTGTTCTTCTAATCCCTCAACTCCATATACTTGTTTAAACTTGAATCTTTAAATTTGTAATATGTGTTAAAATATGTTGTTCCTACTTATAATTCTTCTTGTCATCATTACTTGTTCCATAACCTAATTCTTGGAATTAAAATTGAGTGAAAACCAATTTTCTCTAAAAGAAACACTGTTTTACTTTAAATTATTGAATAAGTTTTCACTATCTCAATTCACCCCCCCCCCCCCTCTTGAGGCCGCAGCCACTACCAACATAACATATCGTCAATCTTCTCAAAAATAGTACAGAAGGCACATAGCCAGTCGACATAGGCAATATAAAAATAAGGTGGTGAGATTTCCATTTATCACATACATAAGGCAGACATGTAGTGGTACGACTCTCAGGTACGTACAATTAACAATTAGCAATCATATTTACACTCATAACAAAAACAATAATGTTTCATAGAAACATGACCAAAACATTGCGTTTTCCTACATATAAGACATCTAACACTTGAGGAATGACCTCTGAATTCCTATACCATGGTTTTACGAACAGTCGGAGAGAGTGGTTCGGAGGATTGTTCTAGAGTCTACTAGCCTTGGGTAATAAAGAATGTGTCAATAGAAGAGGGTGTGCACGTCATATTCTTTTTCGGGAACATCCTACACTACCAAAAAACACGTAGCGTCTATTCAAGTATGTTGGTGTATTGCCAGATCACCACACCAAAGAGGAGCAACCCACTGGGCCTATGTGAGTATTTCATAACCCCGACATCCCTAAGCATCAACCAGATCAGCCCTACGGAATTTGCACCCGCATTAAAGTGTTAGCTCAATCCCCTAGGCACAACGGCCTTACAGAACATAGTTTCACTATGTGTTTAGGCAAAATTACCGGAAAATGCATTTTTCTTGTCTTTCCAACGGATTACATCTTGATTCCATCGAAATTCTCTTAACGTGCTTTCTCAGATGCTAGATGTTCCTAACATCAAGTGAAAGTTCTCAAGTAACCTTTCATCTTTTTGTAAATATATCTTAAAACACTTTGTTTAAAAGTCCTAACGCATTATGCGATTGGAATACAAGTCCGATTATTTATTTCTCTGTACTTTTCTAATTGAGCCTTTATCTTTGGCTTCCAAGAAAACAAATCCGTCTGAGTCCATTAAATTTTATGGAATATGGATAATGAATTATCCATACTTTTGACATAAGGTCGTGTTCCACCCTACTTCATAAATTATTATGTTCGTATTTTCACTAAGTCATTCTTGACTTAGGTTTTTTACAGTTTACAGTAAAATCTAGTCTTTGAAGACAAAAACCCTTTTGTCTTTAAACCAAAATCTTTAAATAAAATCAAATCAATTTTCAAGAATACTTTCCATCAAAGATACATAGGTAGCGGTTTCTCAAAACATTTTCTCGAAAATCCTTAAAAACGTTTAACGGTGGTTTCGTCGCTTTTTACTGAATTTAGGCCCAAAAGCCATATTTTTGAAAACATGGTTCTTCACCTCAAATGTATTACTGTCCTAGGTTATATTACTCATATGAACATTTTGAAACACTGATTTTACATCTTACTCTCCATTTATACGAAATTCTTTAAAAGTTGACCGAACGTCGTTAATTTTGTAAATCGCGTAAATCTTTTTCAATGATTTTACACTCTAATAGTCCAAAAATCATTTTAGAGTTTTAGAACAGTTTGATCGGCATGAAAAACAGTCTCTCACTAGTCCAGTTAAATATATTTTCAAAAATTGCAATTTAACCCCTAAACTTTCATTAATTGCAAAAAGATCCATATTCACTTAAATCCTTATAAATTTTTATTTATAACTTCAAATCACACCAAAGCAACTTCTTTAGAAATATTTTTCAGTTACCCTCATATTTCCATAAATTACAATTCTTCCCCCAAATATTTTACAGTGATTGCAAAAAGGTCCTTTTTTTACAAAAAAAATTATAACTTTTTATGTATTAATCCAATTAACACCAAACCAATTTATATGGTTTTGTCTCATCAAGGACTACAATCTTAACACTCAAAAATCCTAATTTCAGTACATTCACTGAAATTATAAGAAATTGCATTTTAGTCCCTAAGGACTGATAAAGTCATATCTTTCAATATACACATCCAAATCAATCCAAACCAATTTCTATATTCTTATATATTCATTCAATCCTTATAAAAATTATTCAAACAAATTAACTCAACTTGAAACCCCATTAATCAGTTATGGCCGAATGACCTTAAATAAATATATTACGCATTTTTCTTACTAAGTCAAGCAAACAACAATCTTGATTCTAACTTAAGGTCATTGGAATCAAAACAACCATATGACATATCATCCCACAACCAAACATAAAATCAAATCCTCCAAGAGGATCACACACATATAAATCATTAATACATAATCCTAACACTTAGGATTTACAAGACAACATACAAATACTTTAAAACACATACATATCTACATTAAGGTAGGATAGTAGTATCTCCCCCCTTACCTCTTGTAGACACTTGGAAAGTCAAGTAATAGAAGGATGTTGTACACCTTAAGCCTCAAGGTTTGAACCAACAAACCTAGCCATGAACAACCAACAAGAAAACAAGTTAAAGATTGAAGAAAATCATCCTAGCACACTTGAACATAGTTTCGGCCATGATAGAAAGAAATGGCTAGAGATCTCTAAATTTTTCAAGCTCTTGGACATTAAAATGATTTTTCTATGACTTTCTAGGAATTTTCAAAGTTCTAGTTCTAAGAATTCTAAATGATGATCATGGCATGAAAATCATGAAATGAATGAAAAAGAAGACATGATTGATCATGTAGAAGAGAGGTTACCTCTTGATGAGGAGTAATGATCAAATTAAAACAAGCTTAGTTGAAAATTTGATAGCTTTGAGGGTGTGGTGGTGTTATGAGCATATCTTACGATTTACTCATCTAAAAATTACAAACTTTGACTTTTTAGAATGGTAAGAAGGAGAGGCACAACTTTTATGTCTAAGTTTTTTTTGATTTGGATCAGAACAGGGTGGTAAAGAGCCTTATTTCCACTGTTCTCTTGGGATGCTGAGGATTTTGAGCTGTTTTGGTAATTTGGGCTTATCTCTCAATATACTCATGCGGTTTTGGTGATCTTTAGCTCGTTGGAAAGAAGAGATAAAGAGGAACAACTTTCATATAGAAAGTTTTACGAGTTTCAGAACATAAAAGGGTCAGAATTTTGGTACAGTTTCGGATGAGTATGAGCATCAATGAAGTCTTTATGTGTTCTTAGAGAAAATGACGAACAACCTTCATGAAGAAGATGAAACACTTGTAAAGGAGAAAAAATGAAATGGAGATAGCATTTTATATAGGGATGGCCGTGGCTTCAAGGGACCAAAGAGTCAAAAATGTTGTCATGGCAAACTTGGAGTTACAAGGAAAGATTAAGGGTATTTTGGACTTTTCACATATAAGTAATCATTATGCTATGAAATGAATATGTGGTGGAGATACTCTTAGGGTGGTGTGACTGAGTTTGGACCACAAAAAGGAAGAAGATATTTTTAGTTACAAATAATGGTTGGCTAACCTTGGTTGGAGTTAACTAGACATAGGTTAAGTTAGGGATATTTTTGTCTTTTCACATTTACTTGTCATAAATGCACATTAATGGCTATGGTGAGTCATTATGGTGACTCATTCCTCTTGAGTCATCAGGGACGACTCATCGTTCTGTTCTCCCGGTATATCTCTGCACATTCGTGTCTGGTTCTGTTGTTTACCCAATTGTGTTTTTTGAGAGAAAGGTGATGAAATGAAATCAAAATGAAACGAATTTGGTTAAGTGGATGGGCTGGTCGAAATGAAGTTGACTTAGAGGGTATTTTGGTCAAAATTCACTTAGGGACATTCTTGGAATATCACTTAAAGATCAAGGGCATTTTGTCTTTTCACTAGAATAAATATCATGATATTTTGGTGTCATCATTATGCCTCATAAATGCTAGGTGAGTCACCCCTATGACTCACCACCCTAGGTGACAAGATGTCCCATCATCTGATGTCGGGTTTTGTCTCTGCACCTCTGTTCTCGATTCCCTCGATCCCCGATCTTTAAGTATTCGCCCGAATAACATATATTAACCTATTTATTTTGAAAATTTTCCAAATAACCCCTATGGGTGGAAATAAAATCAAAATCTAAACAGTTTCGTTCTCTGGTTAAAATTAGGTTTTCTGCTCAGTAAAATCTTACTGTCAGTTAAAACGCGGACCGAGTTTCGTCTGAATTTTAAACCTAAATTTTTAACGTAACCTTCTACCATAAGGTAGAGTATAATTACGATTTTATTTTATCCAAAATCATTTTCTAAATCTCATAAAAATATAAAGAATTAAAAATTCTACCGATAATGAAAAACAGTAAAAATAGGGTGTTATAGTTGTAATCTTACAAAAGTCATCATGACTAACATGTGGTGAGGATTGGTTGGAGGTGTGGATGATTTGTGTCCACAAAACAAGAGGAAGTAGCCAATTTGAACTTGTCTTGCCTTAACCATGGTTAAATTTTAACAAAGATAAGTTAAGTAAGGGGTATTTTGGTCTTTTCACACTTAAACTCATCATTGCATAAATTAAATGCTAGGTGAGTCACCCCTATGATTCACCACCCTTGGTGGCAATATATCTCAGTATCCGATGTCGGGTTTTGTCTTTGCACGTCCGTTCTCGACTCCGTCGATTACCCGATTTAGGTTTTTACGCCCGAATCAAATATAATAACCTATTTATTTTGAAAATTTTCAAAATAACCTATACCGTTGGAAATGAGATATAAAATCTATTCATTTCCTTCACTAGTCAAAATTAGGTTTTTTGATCAGTAAAATCTTACTATTAGCAAAAATGCAGACCGAGTTCCATCTGAATTTTCAACCCAAAATTTAACTGTATACTTATAAAAATAAGTATAATATGAATATGACTTTGGTTTTCCCAAAATCATTTTCTAAGTTTAATATAAAAATGTAAACGTTTATATATATTTATACTGATCTTAGAAAGCAGAAAAATATGGGTGTTACAATCAGGATTTCCTCTATCAATCCTTCTTGAAGATCCTTGCTTGTCATTCTTTATCTTCTGGGAATTGAATAAAAAAAGGATACAAATATATATTAGTACCATAACAACAAATAACACGCATAAAAAATTTAATAATATATACAAATAGATCATATTTATTAGAGTTTTCAATCTAATAATATTTTTTTCCATAAAAAAAAATATAACAATAATTTTTTAGGTAATTAATGTTACCATTAATTATTTTAAGTTATTGAATATCATTAATTATATATAATATTAAATTAATAAATAATTAAATATATTATTAACTATAAATTATATAGATAGAATAACATTCATTCATTAACACTGAATGAAGTTTATTATTATTAAATTATAAAAACATTAAAAAAAGAAAAAAGATTAAAATTATTTATTGTAATTCCTTAATAGTAAATAAATATTATTTCTTTTTAAAAAAGGAATAAAGATTATTTCTTTTTGTTTGACGAAGTGATTAAGATAAAAAATTCCTAATTTAATAAATTTTTTAATAATAAATATATTTGATTATTTGAGTAATTGTGGAAAAAAGGAAAGCCATTAATTTTGCAGGCATAATTAACATAATTACTTAAAAAATTAGTATTATGAAACATAATTATTTACGTTGAATGGGTTCTTATTCTTGTAACATTTCAATCCATCAAAAAAATTTAGCTGAATTACCCATTCATGGAATAACCAATATGTAATAAATTAATTTTCATTTTTAGTAAGGATTATTCCATTTTTCGTTTGAGTATTTGTAGGTAAGTTCATAGGTACGTTAAACATTGAGTCAAAAAATAATAATAAATAGGCGTGTTAAACATGCTTGTAATTTTAAATGGACAGACAAAAAAAGTACTGGATTGCCTCCATAATCTCTCTAAAAGAAAATATTACTATTTGAAAATTTAGTATTCTATTTATATATTTGTTGATTAAATATCATTTTCAATAGTCATATCTATCTTGAAGGATAAATTTTAGTGCAATACATAATCCGTTTGCTCAAAAAAAATCCTATTCTTCAAAAAGAACTATTGTAACACCCTTCTCGGGTGCTACATCGTAAGTAACATTTTAAAACCGAAAAATAAGTTAATTAAAATTGGCTATAAAATAATGGGGAAATTTTTTTCATTTTCGACAATCAAATATTCCATTATTACAATTGGGATCATAAGTTCGAAAATCATTTACATAATACCCAACTCGACTCATAAACAGAAATCATAGAATATACAGACTCAACATAAAGATGTGGAGACGCAGCTCCTAAAATATGAGATACTTGGAGTCACAGCTCCATAGACAGTTACATTAACTCCCAAACATACCCGGCTGGCCAAATTAAAATAGAGAAGACAATCATTTCTCATATATCGTGAGAAATACAAACCCAGCTGACGAGATCTAGTGAAAACTCTATTTGAGTTCACTACCGACGTCGTCACAAAAGACACTACTAGAGCTACTACAATAGTAACTCTCGAATGAACCATCGATAGTCTGGAAGACGTCCACTAGAAAACTCTTACATATCGTCCGCATGCTCGAACCTCGACCTCTACGACGCATCAGCCAAGCGACATCTTGACGTCTCAATCTTTTCAAAAATAGTACAGATGGCACATAGCCAGTCGACATAGGTAATATAAAAATAAGGAGGTGAGATTTCCATTTATCTTATGAGACACCCCGCTGTGCCCCTTTGTGACATTTAGTTTAAAATTACAATTATTAGTTCCTTAAGCGCGCGTTTAGCGTTAGAAATTTTCACAAATCATTTTCGAAATGTCCCCTTTAAAAATAAGAGATTTGTATGACGTTGGAAAAACACCTGATAGACAGTTTTATAACCTCAAAACTTAATCCAACCATAAATGGTCTCTGGTCTTACATCAACTGCCAGGAGCGGAAAAATAAATATACAAACTCCAGTCGTGATAAAGACTTGGGAGATAAATAGATACAGTAATCCCAAGTTGGTTTTCATGCACATAAACAGTTTTCATTTATAACATAAAATATTCGCAAGATTATAATATAAATACCCCATATTTATCTATTACATTACCAAAACACTGTTGAGGGAATCCTCTCGGTAGGAGCCCTCACAGGCATAGACTTAGACAAAAATACTAAACCACTGAAAATATCTAAAACGTCTCACAAGACGCACTGGCCATATACTACCTGGACCCTAATCACCATGGGTCAAGACTCGCGCTTCGGCATCCGGCTCATAGTGAATCCCGTCCAATCCCTCATCATTAAGTTTGTCCACCAGGTCTTCTAGTACGATTTCATAATAAAACAAAATACAACATGCAGAAAGATGCAGGGGATAAGAAACAGTTCTATCATCAAAAACGGAAAAGATTCATAGCATATAATACAATAACAGTCACAGACATGCATCACTCACAATTTGCAATCATCCATACTTTATAACATCATCCTCTACCCTTCAACTCATGCAACTAGACCTTTATGCTGACGTGGCCACTACTACTCTCCCGTCACACATCCCTCGTTAGGGATGCCACCGATCGTCCAAGTGACACGTTCCCCACGCCGATGCACATTCACATCCATGGTGTACATCCATGGTGAGAATGCTCATGCAAAGCAATGACACTATAGCTGCACAGTACCGTCGGTGCACACCCTGGTTCTCTCTCTCAACTCTATCAAGGGTGCTCATGCAAAGCAATGACACTATAGCTGCACAACTTAAATTCTAATTTGGAACGGTCTACAAGAACTTCGGACCTCGTGTATCTCAAATACACGGTTATGAACAACAATGCAACACATGATTCTCACTGACTTTTATCAATAACAACCTAGTACCTCAAGCTTTTCCTCATAACCTCCACTTACATTCTATATCACATCACTTTTATAAAATAATAGCGAGGCACGTCTAATTCATATTCAAAACTCTCACCCAAACAAAATACCTCCGAGCAATATATATCTTTCCTTAAAATCAACTAAGCAATTTATCAAACCAGTCAGATCATGCATAACACAATATCAACAAAATATTCAAATATCATAAAATATCACATAGATTAAATTATCACAACGAACATATCACAATAAACTCAAATAAGTAATAAAGCCACACATCCTCAACATCATAAAATCAACCTTAATGTCAATAAACCTACAATCCCCGAATCACCATTGGTTTTACAGAAAAGGTTTCCAATGTGATTTTGGTCTTGTCGGTTACTCAACTACTAGTAGGGTTTAGGTCGCCCTACACAATTAATATATAATATGCTACTTATCGATTCCGATGGTAGAATGATTCTTTCCCCCACCTTAAAGGTGTTCAGAGTTTTCCAAGCACTTGGCAGCGATGCAGTCAGCTCCAAACAGTTCCCATAAAGTAATTTATGCTTCCCCAGAGCAAGCACTAACATGAAAAACATCCCAGGGAGACGATCCCAGCATTGAAACAACCAGACAAAATACTAAATTAATTTCTCAACATAAATACTATAAATTTAACTCACTAAAATACTTAATTTCTCAAAAACATCATTGATTTAAATTAAAACAGATTTGGGGGTTTTTAGTCTCAAGATGAAAATTGAGAAAAATCAGTTTAACAAGAGATTGACAAAATTGATTTAGGGAGACACTTAATCATGCTCCCAATTTCATAAAACACCAATTAATTTCAGATTTTGAGAATTAAAATTAAAACCTAGGGTTAGGGTTTCAAAATCAATTTGGGGGTTTTGAATCTGAGCAAAGGAAGTGAGAAAACCACTTACCCAAGGAAGAAGATGAAGTTGTGGTGGCTACCAGGACCTCCGGCGTGGCGGCAGCAGCAGCAACCACGGTGGAGAACGGCGGCGGACAGCTCCTACCGTGGTGGCTAGCGCGATTTCGCTCTACAGGAACAACCGAAACACGATCTGGATAAAGACACGAACCAAGCGTGGTGTCGCGGCGTCGGAGTCTCGGCGTGAGCGGTGGTTCTGGCTGCCATCGCCGCAGATGGGCTGAGGTGGTGGCGCGATCTAGTTTAGATGGGAGGAAGAAGATGAGGTTTGTGTTATGTTGTATGAAGAAGAGAAATGAAAATATGATGTTATGTTGAAGAAGAGACAGAACACGGGTAGTATAGGAAAAGGAAGAGAGAGAGAAGGTCAGGAGGAAGAAGAGAAGAGAAAGAAGAAGAAAAAGAAAAAGAAAGAAGAGAAGAAGAAACATCAGCAGCCGAGAAAGAAAGAAAAAGAAGAAGAAAGAAGAAAAAGAAGGAAAGAGAGAAAGGAGAAAAAGAAAGAAAGAGAAAAAGAGAAAAAGGAACAGAGACAGAGAAAGAGCAAGTGAGGGGAGGGGTTACGGGTAGAAATAGGAGAAAGAATTTCTTATTTTTGTACTAGTGGGTAAATAATGAGTGATAAATATTAAGCCTAAAATAAACATGTTTTTAGTTTTTGAATCAAAAAAATAAAGATTGATAAAGATATAATTTCGAAATTCAAATTAGAGTAAAGATTAATAGTTGAACTGATCCACTAAGAAAATACTCAGTCCAAAATTTAATCTCCGATTAAGGTCAAACCAAAATATTTTTAACTCTAAAATTAAATAGGATGAGAATATGAAAATTCTTTTTCTATTAATCATATTATGAAAAATATTTTTCTGTACTGGTATATTAGTGACAATAACGTAATTATTGTCTAGTAAGCGTGCATTCACTGAATTGAGTCAGTGCTAACGCACCCAATAAAATAATTTGAAGAGAGTAATTTAATTACTCAATTTAAACCACATAACAAAATTAACATAAACATCCAAATAAAATAATTAATCATATGTGTAATTATATTTTAACCGTTTAAACAGCGTAACTAAAAACGGGCTGTTACATCTTACACATAAGGCAGACATGCAGTGGTACGACTCTCAGCTACGTACAATTAACAATTAGCAATCATATCTACACACATAACAAAACAATAGTGTTTCATAGAAACATGACCACATCACCACGTTTTCCTAGATATAAGACATCTAAGACTTGAGGAATGACCTCTGAATTCCTATAAAATGGTTTTACGAACAGTCGGAGAGAGTGGTTTGGAGGATTGTTCTGGAGTCTACCAGCCTTGGGTAATAAAGAATGCATCAATTGAAGAGGGTGTGCACCTCATAGGCTTTTTCAGGAACATCCTACACTACCATAAAACATATAGCGTCTATTCAAGTATGTCGGTGTATTGCCAGATCACCACGCCATAGAGGAGCAACCCACTGGGCCAATGTGAGTATTTCATAAACCCGGCATCGCCAAGCATCTACCAGATCGGCCCTACGGAAGTCACACCCGCATTAAAGTGTTAGCTCAATCCCCTAGGCACAACGGCCTTACAGAACATAGTTTCACTATGTGTTTATGCAAAATTTCCGGAAAATGGGTTCTTCTTGTCTTTCCATCGGCTGACATCTTGATTCCATCGAAATTCTCTTAACATGCTTTCTCAGATGCTAGATGTTCTTAACATCAAGCGAAAGTTCTCTAGTAACCTTTCGTCTTTGTGTTAAGATATCTTAAAACACTTTGTTTAAAAGTCCTAATGCATTATTATGAGATTGGAATACAAGTCCAATTATTTATTTCTCTATACTTTTCTAATTGAGCCTTTTTCTTTGGCTTCTAAGAAAACAAATCCTTCTGAATCCATTAAATTTTATGGAATATGGATAATGAATTATCCATACTTTATGACATAAGTTCGTGTTCCAGCCCACGTCATAAATTATTATGTTCGTATTTTCACTAAGTCATTCTTGACTTAGGTTTCTATAGTTTACAGTAAAATCTCGTCTTTGAAGACGAAAATCCTTTTGTCTTAAAACCAAAATCTTTAAATAAAATCAAATCATTTTTCAAGAATACTTTCCATCAAAGATACATAGGTAGCGGTTTCTCAAAACATTTTCTCAAAAATCCTTAAAAACGTTTCACGGCGGTTTCGCTGCTTTTTACTGAATTTAGGCCCAAAAGCCATATTTTTGAAAACATGGTTCTTCACCTAAAATGTATTACTCCCCTTGGTTTTATTACTCATAAGAATATTTTGAAACACTGATTTTACATCTTACTCTCCATTTATACGAAATTCCTAAAATTTTGACCGAACATCATTTTTTTTTAAAGCAAAAGGAGTGCAGAAGCATCACTGTAGTGGAAATCATCCCAACTATGTTGGCACCAAAACCACTACCAATCATCTACAGCACCCCAGAGTATTATTTTAAAAAGAAAGAAATACAAGAGAGCATGGGGGGGGGGGGGGGGGGCATAGGACCTTACCCATGAAAAGAGGGGGGGTTACATGAATCTAAAGTTAGGCATACCCTACCTATTACAAAAGAAATCATGTCTAATAAAACTTGGAATCAGGTTCCACCAAGTGAAGCATTTAGAACTGACTCCAAAATTGGCAAGCTTATCAGCACAGTGATTAGCCTCTCTAAAAACATGAGAGATCAAGAAAGTAAAGTTGGAGGCCAAAGCAATACAGTTTCTCCATTTAGTTCTAATTTTCCAAGGAGCTATGTCTGGATTCGAGTAAGCAACAACCACAAGAGAAGAGTCACATTCCAGCCAAAGTCTAGACCAGCCCCTCTCAAAAGCAATCTGAATTGCTGTCATGGCAGCAAGCAATTCAGCAGAGAAAGAGTCCTGAGTCCCATATAACTCAGCAAAACAACCAAGAGTAGCTCCACTACTGTCCCTAAAAATTGCACCACCACCAGCTTGACCCGAAGAGCCTTTAGAGGCACCATCTGTATTTACTTTAATCCAGCCTGGGAGAGGAGGGGTCCAAACAACATGGAGAATTTTAGAAGAGGTTCCCGGATGGCCTTTAATCCTCAGCAGCTCAAAGATTCTCAATTCCTCAGCAGAAGCGGACATTTTGTTTGCAGATACATTACCAGATAAAGAAATGGAGGCTTTGAGTATGCTAGTAGCTGCTCTCACTGTGATTGTTTTATCATCAAACTTCAGTTTATTTCTTGAGAACCATATGATCCAAAAGGAATTAACAATAGCTGCAGTTATAGTGTCTCTCATTTGCAGACTCCATGCTTATGGCAAAGGGAGAGAATAGAGTATACAGAGGAAGTGTCCACCTGCACATCAAAAATTGATCCAATCCAATGCCAAATTTGCTTTGCAAAGGGACAAGCTAAGAAAAGGTGGTCTGTACTTTCTGCTGCAGACAAGCAAAGACTGCAGACTGAAACAGTGCAGCAGCCCCTCTTTTGAAGCTGGTCTTCAGTAGGCAACTTATTATGAATAAGCCTCCAAGTGACAAAAGACTTAGAGGGAGGAATTGCCCTATTCCAAATCAGTTTAGACCAGTCACAAATGGAATGCCTGATGTCTAAGAAATGGAAAGCTTCTTTGAAAGATAAGCCACCCGAGGTTGAGTGCTGCCAAATGAGAGTGTCCACTGCAGGGAAAACAGGAATGTCCAAAAGAGGCAGCTCCTGACCAAAAATTGAGAGGTTAGCCATTAGAGATGAAGGAATAATCCAGCTGCCATCCTTGATAAAGTCAGCAAGCTTGGCTTTCAGTTTATGCTACAGGCTGTGAGGAACTTGCAGCAGATCTGCCAAAGGCTTTGAGAGCCATTTGTCAGTCCAGAAGTTAATTGATGAACCATCTCCAATCTGCCAAACTGAATTGTTAAGAACAGACTGCATCTGATTTTTAATGCCAGGCCATAAGGAAGACTTGGCATAGGTGGGGACAGGCTTGTAGTGATGAGAAAATCTGCTCCTAAGAAATGTAACCCATTCAGCACAAGAGGAAACCAACTCCAAAGATAGTTTCAGAAGAGCAGCATCATTAAGAGCTAACAAGGACTTAATGCCCAACCCACCTTCTAGAACAGGTCTGCAAAGTTTCTTCCAAGCAACTGTGCAGATTTTCTTGATATTAGGATCTCCAGACCAAATAAAATTCCTGATGGATTTGTCTAGGTCCTTAAGAACAGATGAGGGTCAACAGTAGACATGGAAGCTATGAAGCATCATACTGTTGATCACAGACTTGACAAGCTCAACCCTTCCCATGATGGAAAGGAGGCTACCTTTCCATGAGGCAAGTTTGGATGTGATTCTATCTGCTAAAGGCTGCAAGTGAATCCTTCTTGGCTTGCCCTTGAAAATTGGAACACCAAGATAATTGAAAGGAAAGGATCCAGCAGAAAATCCAAGTATCTGAGCCACTTTGGATGACTTGTTAGGGGAGATACTACCCGAATAAAATTTACACTTGTTGAGGCTAAGCTTTTGACCTGAAGCAGCTCCATACTCAGCAAAGAGGCTCATCAGGGCTTCAAGACCCCTCTTGCTACCCTTACAGAGTACAAGTACATCATCTGCATACAAGACATGGCTAGGAGAAGCAAGGCTCCTAGGACCAGAAATAGTTTGTAACACTCCAGAACTGACAAGGGCAGTTATTCCTCTACTCAAGACATCTTCAGCAAGACAGAAAAGCAGAGGTGAAAGAGGGTCGCCTTGTCTGACCCCTCTTTTACAGGCAAAAAAACCCTCTGGTTTACCATTGATCAGAAAGGATAGCTTAGTAGAGTGAAGGATTGTTTTGATCCAATTGCAGAAAGTATGATTGAAACCAAAAGCTTTCAAAACAGAAATAATGAAGTTCCATTCCAATGTGTCAAAAGCCTTCTTGATGTCAAGCTTTAGGGCCAGGTTCCCACCATAGGCCTTATAGTCCAACAAATTACAAGCCTCTAAAGCAATACAAATGCACTCCTTGATGTTTCTACCTTTGACAAAACCTCTTTGCTGGGGAGAAATTATTCTGGCTGCAATATTTTCTAGTCTGTCAGCTAGCACCTTTGTAATGATTTTTAGTTGAAAATTGGCTAAAGCAATAGGTCTATAGTCTTCAATTCTATCAGCATGTGGCATTTTTGGAATCAGAACTACCAAATTGGAATTCATGTTCGGCAAGAGCCAATTCTGAGCAAAGAATTGATTGACTGCCATACACACATCAGTGCCAATAATATCCCAATAGGACTGGTAGAAACAACCACCAAAGCCATCAGGTCCAGGTGCTAATTTTGTAAATCACGTCAATCCTTTTTCAACGATTTTACACTCTAATAGTCCAAAACTCATTTTGGAGTTTTAGAACAGTTTAATAGGTGTGAAAAACAGTCTCTCACTGTCCAGTTAAATATATTTTTGAAAATTTCACTTTAACCCCTAAACTTTCATTAATTACAAAAAGATCCTTATTCACTTAAATCCTTATAACTTTTTATTTATAACTTCAAATCACACCAAACCAACTTCTTTAGAATTATTTTTCAGTTACCCTCATATTTATAGAAATTACAATTCTGCATCCAAATATTTTACAGTAATTGCAGAAAGGTCCTTGTTTATAAAAAAACTTATAACTTTTTATGTATTAATCCAATTAACACCAAACCAATTTCTATGGTTTTGTCTCATCAAGGACTACAATCTGAACACACAAGAACATGAATTTCAGTGCAGCCTCTGAAATTCTCAGAAATTTCATTTTAGTCCCTAAGGACTTATAATATTATATCTTTTAATATACACATCCAAATCAATCCAAACCAATTTCTATATATTTATATATTCATTCAATCATTGTAAAACTTATTCAAACAAAGTAACTCAACTTGAAACCCCATTAATCATTTATGGCCGAATGGCCTCAAATAAATATATTACACATCTTTCTTAATAAGTCAAGCAAACAACAATCTTGATTCCAACTTAAGGTCATTGGAAACAAAACAACCATATGACATATCACACCACAACCAAGCATCAAATCAAATCCTCCAAGAGGATCACACATATAAATCAATAATACATAATCCTAACACTTAGGATTTACAAGACAACATACAAATACTTTAAACTACATACATATCTACATTAAGGTAGGATAGTAGTAATCTCCCCCCTTACCCCTTGTAGATCACTTGAAAGTCAAATAGTATAAGGATGTTGTTCACCTAAATCACAAGGTTTTGAACCCACAAAACCTAGCCATGAACAACCAACAAGAAATCAAGTTAAAGAATGAAGAAAATCCTACTCAACCCATTGATCATAGGTTCGTCCAAGTCAAGAAGAAATAGCTAGGGATCTCTAAATTTTTCAAGCTCTTGGATGATGAAAATAGAAGTTATATGGAGATCAAAGTAATTTATCTCACATTAAAATGATTTTTCTATGATTTCCTAGAGATTTTTGAAGATCTAGATCTAGAAATTTGCTCTTGAACAAAACATGGATTTAAGAAGAAAACTTGTGATGAAAAGTGAATGTATGATCAAGGATCATAAGGCTATACCTTTGGAATTTCAAGAAATGATCAAGATCTTAGAGTTCCTTTGTAAATCACTATGAAGAACTTAGAGTTTTTGTGTAGGAAAATGAAGAATGGTGATGAAGTGAAGATGAAACACTTGTGAAGGAGTAAAAATTAAATGAAGATAGCCTTTTATAGAGGGGTGGTCGTGGCTTCAAGGGACCAAAGGGTCAAAAATGTTGTCATGGCAAACTTGGAGTTACAAGGAAAGATTAAAGGTATTTTGCACTTTTCACATATAAGTAATCATTATGCTATGAAATGAATATGTGGTGGAGATACTCTTAGGGTGGTGTGGCTGAGTTTGGACCACAAGAAGGAAGAAGATATTTTTAGTTACAAATCATGGTTGGCTAACCTTGGTTGGAGTTAACTAGACATAGGTTATGTTAGGGGTATTTTAGTCTTTTCACATTTACTTGTCATAAATGCACATTAATGGCTATGGTGAGTCATTATGGTGACTCATTCCACTTGAGTCATCATGGACGACTCGTCGTTCTGTTCTCCCGGTATATCTCTGCACATTTGTGTCTGGTTCCATTGTTTTCCCGATTAGTGTTTTTGAGAGAAAGATGATGAAATGAAATAAAAATTAAATGAGTTTGGTTTAGTGGAGGGACTGCACAAAATTAAGAAGATTTGGAGGGTATTTTGGTCAAAATTCACTTAGGGACACTCTTGGAGGTTCACTTAAAGATCAAGGGCATTTTGGTCTTTTTACATATAACCATCATTACCTGCATTTAATGCAAGATGACTAACCCCTATGACTCATTGTGTTCCTCCACCCGACGCCGGGTTTTGTCTCTGCGCGTCCGTTCTCTATTCTGTCGATCCTCGATGGTCGAGTACTTGCCCGATTACGTAAAATAACCTATTTATTTTTAAAATTTTCAAAATAACCGCTATCGTTGGAAACAAAATAATAATCTTAACTGTTTCGTTCTCGGGTCAAATTAGGTTTTCTGATTAGTAAAATCTTAATATTAGTTAAAACGCAGATCGAGTGTCGTCTGAATTTTAAACCTAAATTTTTACTGTAACCTTCTACCATAAGGTAGATTATAAATATGATTTTTTTTATCCAAGATAATTTTCTAAATCTCAGATATAATTATAAAGAATTAAAAATTCTACCGATAATGAAAAACAGTAAAAACGGGATGTTACAACTATCGCATGTATCAGCTGAGCCTGAGTATTCATGCGCAAGGAGACATTCACAAATTTTTTAGTTGAGTTACATATGGACATCATCCACCTTGTGTTCCCAATATGTTTCCCGACAGAGATTGGTCACTGCAAACGGAGGTGGATACTTCATACCTAAGTCATGGCCTACCCAAAAAAAAAAAACTCTTAAAAGAATATTGAACATCTATTTGAAATTTATTTAAATTTTAAGATAAATTATTAGTTACATATATAAGAGTAGACAACCAATATGTGGTAAATTTTCATTTATTTTAAATAAATGTCTCCTACCACAATACTGACACACATAATAAAAATAATATTTATTAGAGTTTTCAATATATACTCCGAAGTAATATTGTTTTGAAGTAATTAATGTTACCATTAATTATTTTAAGGATTTATTTCATATTATTAATTATAGAAATATAATATTAATTTAAGAGATAATTAAATCTGTATTCTATTTTTTATATATAAGAAGTGGTTAGTACTGCATACTAATTTATAATTTTGCTTTAAAAAAACATAATCACTATAATATTGATGTTGAGTGAAGCAGAATACCAAGGTATTTGGAAAAATGTCAAAAAAGGGGATAAATACTTCATAATGTAGTAAATCAAATAGATTTTCATGAGAGAATAAAAATAGTAATGTGATAGATAAATATATTTTCTAAAAATAGTTAACTCACACCGGAGAAGCGGAAAATAAATCAAATAGATTTTCAAGAGATAAGAAAAAGAATATGATAGATGACTATATTTTCTAAAAATGTTTAGCTTACATGGGGAAAGAGGAGAAATTAATAGATCAAATAAGTTTCAAAGAGAGAATAAAAATAATATTATGATAGATAAATATATTTTCTAAAAATGATTAACTTGAATGGGGAAAAGAGGATAAATAAATCAAATATATTTTGAAGAGACAAGAAACTATTACTTTGTGTTTAGTATTAGTGTTTCAATAAATAACACTGAGAAATGATTAATGAGATTTAAACGCAGTTGTTTCTTTGGAAATATATATTTGCTATTAGATATTCAGAGAAATATGATACTAAGGTAGTGAAAGAAAGAAACAACATCTTTTTGACTAATCACAATATTTTTCATTTTGATTATATACCATCTTTTTGTATTATCATTAAATTTGATTTTCAAATAAACATCTTTTTTAAAATAACAATATTCTTCCATTATTTATTTTTTCTCCATATGCAAACATTTTCAATATTTACCTTTTTATATTGCATAAATATTGTGATAGAGTGCATATTTACACGATAGTATATACTCACTATTTTAACTTAAGAGTCATATCATAATATCAATAATAGTTATTAAGCAAATATCTATTATACTTTATGATCGATGGTTCTGACAAAATGATTTCTTTAACAATATTTGGTATATAATTTCACACAAAAAATTTAAACCAAAAACGTAAAATCAGCAATTACATATGTCAAGGTGTGTAACAAGAAAGTTTTTGGTGATGTTCATGAAAAAGTCCAAAGAGCTCAAGCAATTACAGATTAATGCACTCGGCTGCAATGATTCTCTGTTGGAAAAGGAAAAGCAGGCTCAGATAGAATTCCTTAAGGCTTTGAACTTTGAAGAGGAATTCTGGAAGGAAAAGTCCAGAATCAATTGGCATAACTTTGGTGATAGAAACATTGCATTTTTTCATAGAGTCACAAAGATCAGAAATGCTTCTAAACATATGTCAATCCTCAAATTAGGTTCTTCTATCCTTGACAAACATGAAGATATTGAGCAACATGTTCTCCAATATTATACTAGCTTGTTTGCTTCTGATAATAGCTGCTTGCCTAATGATTTAACTGCCAGTTCTATTTCTTCTTTGGTTTTTGCTACTGATAATATTATGCATACTTGCTTGTCAACTAAAGAAGAGTTGAGGAATGCAGCTTTCTCTATGAACAACAGTGGTGCTCCTGGCCCTGATGGGTTTGGTGGTACTTTTTACCAAAAAAACTGTGATATTGTATCTGAGGATGTCTTCAATTCTATCACTCAATTTTTTCACTCAGGACTAGTTGCTTCCTAATATTAATTCAAATTTGGTTGTTCTAATACCAAAATTCCATGGAGTTGATACTATTGAGAATTACAGGCCAATTGCCTTAGCTAACTTTCAATTCAAAATCATTACCAAGGTGCTAGCAGGCAAGTTAGCTTCTATTGCTCCTAAAATCCTATCAGAGAATCAAAGAGGCTTCATTAGAGATAGACACATCCAAGAGTGTGTCTGCATTACTTCTGAGGCAATCAACATGCTAGATAAAAAAAGTCTTGGTGGTAATTTAGCACTTAAAATTGACATCAAAAAGGCTTTTGACACGATTGATTGTAAATTCCTTCTTCAGGTGCTGGATTCTCTTGGATTTGATAGTAAATTTTGCAACTGGATAAAAGTTATATTGCAGTCAACTAGGTTATCCATTTCTGTCAATGGCCACTTGATTGGATTTTTTAATTGCAAGCGAGGAGTTCGATAGGGTGATGAGTAGAGCTATTTCAAAATTAGTTCAGGATGGCATATTGCTCCCTATGGCAAGTTCAAGAGGTTTCCAAACTCCTAGTCATGTTCTTCATGCAGATGACATCATGATTTTTTGTAAAGGGTCCAAGAGAAACCTGCTGAAAATTAAAAACATTTTTAAGGATTATGGTGAAGCATCTAGTCAAATCATCAGCTTATCCAAGTGCAAGTTTTTCACAGGTCTTATGACATCATGGAGAATAAATAGCATTGCAGGAACACTTGGTTTTACTGTTAGAAAACTCCCTTTCTCTTACGTTGGAGTTCCAATTTTTTAAGGTAAACCTAGAAGAATTCACTTACAACCAATTACTGACAGAATCAAAGCTAAGTTGTCCACTTGGAAAGGTTCTTTGCTATCTATCATGGGAAGAGTCCAGTTAGTTAAATCAATCATTCATGGTATGTTGGTCTATAGCTTCCACATCTATGTTCGGCCTTTTTCCATGTTAAAAAACAATTGATAATTGGCTAAGGAACTTTATATGATCTGGAGATGTCAATGTTAGAAAGATTGTTACTATTGCGTGGCATAGAATTTGCAATCCTACTTCTGAAGGAGGTTTGGGTCTCAGATCAGTTAGGAAGATTAATGAAGCTACAACCATGAAACTTTGTTGGGATTTATTTTCCTCTAACAGTCAATGGGCCTGCTTCCTCAAGGCAAGATATTTGAAGAACAGGGTGCCTATAGGTATCATTTAAGCTCTTATATTTGGCATGGTTTAAATAGCTATTTTCAGACGGTGTTGGACAACTCTTCTTGGCAACTTGGGGATGGCAAAACCATCAACTTCTGGAGGGACAACTGGATATCTGAACCTGTCCTAAACATTATGCAAATTCTAGAATCCTTGCATAATTGTTTTCAGTCCAAGGTTTGTGAATTTAAGAGCAATTTCTCTTGGTCTATACATGATGATTTAGTTGCTATGCAACGAGGGCTGGCCGCTGATATAAAAAAAAGGTTGTTATTCCTATCAAAGCATCTCAAGATCAGCTGGTTTGGTCTAACTCAAATACTGGTTTTCTGTCATTCAAAGAGGCATACTTGTTTTCTAATCCCAAATCTCAACCACTAAGTTGGTGTAAGCAGATATGGAAAGCTTTTATTCCTCCAACCAAATATTTCTTATTATAGAGGCTAATTCATAGAAAGGCTCCTACGGATGAGAATCTACAAAGAAGAGGTTATATTATTGTCTCAATGTGCATCTTATGTGGTCAATATCTTGAAACCTCGCATCTTTTCCTAATTTGTAAATTTGTTGTTGATCTTTGGACTTGGTTTAGTAGTATCATCGGCTACAACATGGATTTATTATCATTCAAATTTGTTCTAAGAATCTGCAACATAAAATGGAGTGCTCAGTTTGTGATTTTATTTTGGCAACAACATTGAACATTTTCTGGATGATTTGGACATGCATAAATAAACTGAGGTTTGATATGAAATGCAACACTTTTAATTCTGTTATTAGATAAATGGTGCTACATCATCCACCATATTATAATTCTCTATTCTGAAGCATTTTTGGGTCTGCACTCATGTTGGCCAAGCCCCTTCAATTAAAGATGTGTTATGGTCTGCTCCTCCTAGTCATTAGATAAAATTTAATTTGGGTGGTGCCTTTAGAAAATCCCCTGGTTGGTCTGCCTGCGGAGGCATATTTAGAGATTACAGAGTTGCTATAGTGGGCGGTTTTGCTACTAATCTTGGTATCTCATTCTCATTTCATGCTGATTTCATCGGAGCTATGTTGGCTATTGAACATGCTTATAGAAGAGGTTGGAATAATTTGTGGCTTGAATGTGACTCTCTTCTAAAGTTAACACATGGAAACACAAGAAGGGGGGTTGAATTATGTTTCTTAACAGTTTTTCGAAAAACCTTTTCTCAAACACAAGAGGGGGGTTGAATTATGTTTCTTAACAGTTTTTTGAAAAACCTTTTCTCAAACACAAGAAGGGGGGTTGAATTATGTTTCTTAACATTTTTTATAGAGTTAATAAACTCAAATTCAAAACCTCACAATTAGTATAATAAAAATATGTAAAAGATAAAGGTTAGAAGATTCACACAAGTATTTTATGCTGGTTCACACTCTTCCAACCAAGAGTTACGTCCAGTCTCTTCTACTTGAAGGTTTTCTGCACTATTCTCCAAATAGAGTATTCAACACCTCTTCAGGTTACAAGTATTCTTTCTCTACCAAGCCACTTCAGGCTCTTGCTCTAACAAAGAGATTAAATGGTTTGATCTAAGAACTTACTAAGTGTGAGAGTATGAAAGTTTAAGATCAGCAAGGTTTACAAGTAAACTTGTTTAACAAATTCAGTAGAGTTTTTGCACTTTGATATCAGAGCTTGTATTATGTATCACCCCTTCTCTTTGAAGTTCTTCCAGTATTTATAAAAGGAGAGCTTTTTTTCTTCAATTTCTTCAACGGTCTTCAAGATATATCCGTTTAGACATAGTATTAAATGCTAGAATCCGTTGAGACTGATAACTTGATATGCTTCATGGAGAAATGCTCTTGTTTATAAGAGGAATGCTCAAAGTAGAACTGTCACTTTCCTGTTGTACCTAAAGTTGCTTTCTGATTTTCCTTCTTTGTACTTGACTTGAACTTTGCAACAATGTAGGTGACAGAGTACAAAGGTTTATGTTTTCGATGGTACTTCTTTTATCCAAGAGACAAAGAGTTTAGCACTTAAACATTAAACATTAAAGGAAAGAGACATATATTCTCTTGAATTAAATATACAATCATTTGAAATAAATACGCTTAAGCTTAGATGGGTTCACTCTTGGTAGCTAGTAGACGCGCGGGTCTTTGGACGTGCAAGATTAGCTTATCAGTGAGACAGGCTCGTCTACTGATACCGCGTCTATAGTATTTTTCTGGTTCCAAGTCTTTAGACTTGCTATACTCAATAGCTCGTCTACTGACGTGGCATCTAGTGAGACTACGCGTCTATTATCAAGTCTTTGGACTTGTTATTTTTCTGAAGATTATTTTGATTGGCTCGTCTACTTGACTTTTCTTAGACTTAGATACTTGTCTACCTTAGCCAATTTTAAGATCTCGTCTAGCATAAATTGAACAGACTCAGAATTTTACCAAGAGTTGCAAACTCGTCTAGAGGGTTAAAATAGAATCTGATATGATTCCATACTTTAATTTGAGTTCCTCTGACTAGCATAATTCAAACAGTTCTTGCAATCTTATAACAAACAAGTTAGATCTTGATAATATTTTGCCATACAAATTTAGCCTTTTTGTTAACATCAAAACTTAAGAGATTATTTAATCCAAAACCACTTTGGTTCCAACAATCTCCCCCTTTTTGATGATGACAAAAAATAATTAAATTTGAGTGAGTAAAGTCTAAGAGAGCTACAGAGCTCCCCCTAAGACAAAGCATTCAAAATTAAAAATAAAACAAATAAACAACAACACATATTAGATTAGTTAAGCATTAACTCATTCATATTCAAAACATAGTATCAGAACATAGAAGACTTTTAAGCATAGAGATATATCAAAAGCATCAATAAGCAATAAAGTATCAGAACATATCAAAAAAAAGTATGCAACAAAACAGTATGTGAAATAACCAAAGTTAACACAAGAAGGGGGGTTGAATTGTGTTTACCAACTTTATGGAAAACTTTGAAATTATTTTCGCAGGCACAACAAGCAAAATTAAGACAACAAAAATTTAGATGACTGACACGTCTAAATTTAAGACAGAACACACGTGCAGACAGAGAAGGATAAAAGAGAGTTTGATATTCTCAATATTAACTCCCCAAGTTAAAAGCCTAAACAAACAATACTTAATAAAATTAAAGAGATAAGGGAAGATGAATATCACTCAAGAGTTTTATACTGGTTCATCCCAAAATCCATAGGGCTACGTCCAGTTTCTTGGCAACACCAAGTTTCCACTATAACTGGTCAGATTACAGTACAAGTATTCTTTGTACACCTAGCCTCTCCAGGCTCAATCACTCAAACAAGTATTCTTTGCTTACCTAGCCTCTTCAGGCTCAACTCAGAAAAGAGTAAAGGTTTTGTGTATTTAATACAACTTGCAAATCTTTCAGATCACGCTCAAAGAGTGGAATAAATATGAAGTATGAAGGACTGCGAATTAAATTCAAATGATTGAATGAATATTCAATGAACGAATGAAGAAGTTAATGAAGTGAGTAAATGCTTCTGCGTAGTGTTCTTAATGATATTCAACTTCTTGTCTTCATCTTCATTGTTTGATCTATATAAAGACTTAAATCAAATAAATCCATTAGGCACAACTTCAAAAAGTGTGTTCTTCTGATTTGAGCTTTTGGAACATCATTAATGCCAAAGAGTCGTTCTGTGTAAACATTAAATGCTTGGGGATGTTGAGCTTTGACAAGGTTGTCCAAGAGTACACTTTATTCTGAGCAGCTGTTGTATCAGAGTTTGCAGTAGCAGGCTTCTTGTACTAGCAGCAGGGAGCTTTCCTCTTTCAATGCAACTCTCGGTTCACTTTTCAGAAAGCACTTTTACTTTGTACTAAAACAACTAAAAAGTTACTGCTGTGGTACAGAGATTGTGTGTTTATTCCTTAAAACCTTAAAACAAATGTTCTTTATTCTTTATCCTTTGTGCTATTGTCCAGAGGTCTTCGAGATCCTTAAGGAATGCATCTAATTTGAATAAGGTGACTTGGACTTCATTTCTGACAAACTGACATTGTAGCAGTGTTTGAAATTTAGACGGGTGAAAGGCAATCCAAAAATTAGACAGGTGCTCATGCAGTTCAAAACTAGATGGGTGCTAGCGTATTCCAAAATTTTGACGGGTGATCCACTGAGTCTTTTCCAGACAGATGCTTCTTGCCACATCATCAAGTATATTCGAATCTTGACTGAGTTTTGACTTGATCTTTGACTGTGTGTACAAAATTTTAGACGAGTGGTTTTTAGACGAGTCTAAAAACTGGGCTCTACCAAAGGTAGACGGGTTATAAAATAGACGAGTGACCTTAAGTCTATTTTCCTGAACACTTATCAGACATGTCAGTAATTTCATATGATTCAATATTACCATACTTAATCTATTTGGAATCATCAAAACTTAGAGAATCTACACATGGAATGTGTTTCAGATTTATGAGGTCTCAACATTCTCCCTCTTTTTGATGACGACAAATAACTTTTTTTATTTTATTGAGCATCAAAAAGCAATAAGAGAAATTTCCAAAAGATATAATTGTTCATATTATGTTATGTTCCCCCTTAGCTTATGCATCAGATAAAAACATGTAGTAGAGGAAAATCAAGGTACCAGAGCAGATATTAGATTCAAACAAATTATACCAGAGCAAAAATAAAACTTTTTGTACAGATAGTCATAAACTCATAAATAAGTTTTGTATTATATTTCTTATATTTGCTCCCCCTTTTGGCATCAGTCAAAAAGTAAAAAACAGTAAATATATATATATATATATATATATACACACAGAGCCAAAAGGTATACCAAAACATCATTCATTTCATATAATCAGAGTCAAAAGGAGTACACGTAATGGACTTCACTGACTAGTACATTGCATGACTCAAAAGAAATGAAAAAGACTAAATCCTAAGACCTAAGAACTAGGACCCCCTTGGCATTTGAATAAAGCTTCCATCATTCTTTGCATTGCCTCTTGTTGTGCTAACATTTGGGCTTGAAAAGCTGCTTGTTGAGCAATTGCAGCATCCTGTCTTTGAGTGACAATCTGAAAACTGGAAGCCATTTCATCTAGCCTTTGATGTGAAGTAGGATCATAAGCAACTACTGGAGCAGTAGAATCTGTTGTAGCCAGAGAAGTTGCAGATGCTGATGGAGGAGGTGGACTAGGAGGAGGGGTTGGAGGTAACTCTTCAACAAGAATGTCATCCTCAGATTGAGGGTCAAGAAAAACACAGGTCGAGAGAGTTGTTAAAAAATCATTATTTGGATAAAATTCCTATAGAAAGGCATGAATTTTTTCATGGTGAAGAGGAGAATCAACTACAGATAGGAGAAATTCATAAGATCTCCTAATGAGATTTATGTGAGTAAGAGGGGTAGATTCAGGAAAGTTCAAAAGAAAGAAGGTAAAGACATAAAGAAGGGAGGTATGGTATAGATTGAGGGTGAGAAAGGGTACAAAGAAAAAGCTTGACTACCTCTCACAGGAATATCTTTCTTTTCTTCTTCTTTCAAACCAGAACTGGATCCACATCTCCAGTAAATGTCTCTGACCTTGAGGAACTGATGATGGGTCTTAGTTATGAACAATCTATTCTTGTACTTGCACTTATGATCATTCAGCTTGAAAAGAGAGAATTGTTGATCCAGTGGCAATTTTATTACCTTCTGCATTCCATTTAGAACCATGGAGTCAGGCATCACTTTGATTTCTGTTGGAGGCTTCATGAAGACATGTGGATTGAAAAGCCATTTTCCTACAGGCTTATGTTTTCTATCCAGTTTTACAAGCTGCCTTTCAGCTTCAAGAGAGGCAATTACATCCAAGTCTTTGCCATTTAGGTAGTTGGAGCAAGATTCATCGATGACAGAGAATGGATGGTTCTGGAAGATAGGTGATAGGGAGATATAGTGGCTAAGGGGATAGGGTTGTGTCTGGTTTCAGAGAATAAGTCTGGAAAGACTACTCTCAGAGGGACTTGGTACTGGTTTTTTATATGATTAGGGGTTTGTATTTTAGGTGACGGTGAAGGAGGAGTGGGATTGTCAAAATATTCAAAATCATTGACATCCTCAGTTTGGAGAGTGCCAGTATGATGAAATGTTTGTGGTGTGGAAGGATTGGATGAGTGAGTTTCAGACAGGTGAGTTTCTGAGATAGTAGGGTTACGTTCAGAGGTGTGATGGATAGGTTTAGAAATAGAAGTTTGTGGGATAGGTGATGTATGTGGTGGAGTTGATATTTTTGGTGAAACAGGTGGAGGAGTAGAGGTTTTTTTGTTGTGGTTGTGGTGATGGTGTTTTCTGTGGTGATGGGGTTGGTGCTCTTTCTGGTGACAGAGTTGGTAGTGGTGATTAAGGTTGTGGAATGGAAGTTGTTGGAGGTGTTGGTTGTCTTTGTGGTGAGGGTGATGGTGATCGAGTATGAAGTAAAACAAGCTTCCTCTATGTCACGGTGGTCCTTTTCCTTTTAGGGATCACTGTCTCCTCATGTTGAGACTCCGCCTCATCTTGCACATTCCTTTTTCTTTTAAATACCTTGGTAACCCTAGGTGCATCAGAAGCAGAGGTAGATGCTTGAACAACAGGTTCAGGTGCTGATGATGATGCTTCAGCATTTGGCTCAACAGTGGGAGTCAAAGTGATCTTCGTCAAAGACAGAGTCTTTGTGGTGATCTCAGTGCAGAGATCACTATAGACAACGGTCCTTAAATCCAACTTGCTTGCCCTAAAGATTCTTGTCATGATCATACCATAAGGATAATCCTTATCCTTTCCCTTAACAACTTTCTCCATGTGTATGAAGTTCAAGTCACTAATATCTATCCTAATCTTTTGGACTAGATGAAATAGAGCAAACTTCTCTATTTTACTGACATGATTCATAGACCCAGTTCTAGCCATGACATAGTTTATAATTAAGACATGTAGAAATATTGCCTTAGCGGATAAGTATTTGGAGCCTTTGTTTGAAGGTCTTGGAACTCCATACAGAATCAGATTCAAATTGGCTTCTCATTGGTCCTTCAGTCATTCTTTTGTAATACCCAGCACCTTCTCTTGGGCATTTTGTTACTTCAGCGAGTACCTCATGAGTTATGAAAACGTGATCCTCACCAACATCTCCAGTAATCATGGAGGTTGAGTTGTCGTTGGTGATTTTTGCAGTGGTCCAGAAATCCCTAACAAGAGCAGGGAAGACAAGAACTTGTAGTTGAAAGAATGGTAACCATCCAGCATGGTTGAGTTCAGGAAGAACATACAAACCCTTGGTTGAGTTCGTCAAAGTTAGGGACCCTTCTAGGGGGCACCTTTTTCAATTTAGAGATTGGAAGCTTAGTTCTCTCTGCCAGAGATTCAAGAAGACTCTTGGGTGCCATTGATTCAGAGTAGTGAAAGTTAGGGTTTTTGGTAACGAAGAGTTTTGAGAGGTTGAAGACGAAGAGAGTTCAAAGAGATTGAGACTTGAGAGTAAAGATTGTGAGTGGGTAGTCTCCATACGACACGGGTTGTTTTGTTAAAACACTTGAGTGCTTTTTGCATTGGGAACAAGGAGAGAGATTATTGCCATAAACGGCAATAAATTTTGAAAAGACGTAGTTAATAAAATGAAACATTTTTCAGAAAAGGAGGCAAAATGCAATGTACACGTGTCTCAGTCAGGGTTTAGCACTGAGTGCTTTTAGCCACATCATCAGACGCTTGGCTAAAGTACACGAGTGAAACATAGAGAAAATAGACGAGTCAAGCAGATATAAAATTTAGACAAGTAAATTTTCAGACATACCAGCATACACTCATTCAGACACATTATGCATATTAAGATTCCTTCTAATAAAAACAAATCTATCTTCACTTAGAGGTTTAGTAAAGATATCTGCCCATTGATAATCAGTGTTCACAAACTTAATTTCAAAAACACCTTTTTGAACATAATCTCTAATAAAATGATGCTTTATTTCTATATGCTTTGCTCTAGAATGTTGTATGGGATTCTTTGACAAATTAATAGCACTAGTATTATCACACCAAAAAGGTATACTATGCTCAAACATAGAATTATCTTCAAGTTGATATTTTACCCAAAGCAGTTGTGAATAACAACTGGCTGCAAATATGTATTCAGCTTCAACAGTTGATAGAGCAATGGTACTTTCCTTTTGCATGACCATGAGATCATATTTGCTCCAATGAAGTGACATCCTCCATTGGTGCTTTTTCTATCAATTTTATCTCCAGCAAAATCAGCATCACAGAATCCAACTAACCTGAAATCTTCAGGTTTCTTATATAATAAACCAAGGGTATTAGTTCCAATTGAATATCTGAAAATTCTTTTAACAGCCTTATGATGGGATTCCTTAGGATCAGATTGAAATCTAGCACATAGACAAACACTGAATTGAATATCATGTCTGCTAGCAGTTAAGTACATAAGAGATCCAATCATACCTCGATAGATATTTTGATCTACTTTTTTTATCTTCCTCAACCTTGTTTAGAACAACTGATGGATGCATAGGATTACTCATAGGCTTTGAATTTTCCATTTTATACTTTTTCAGAGGCTCCTTGGTGTACTTCTGTTGATGGATATGGATTCCATCACTTGTCTGTTTTATTTGAAGACCAAGGAAGAACTTCAATTCTCCCAACATGCTCATCTCAAATTCATTCTGCATCAACTCAGAACTCTTTGCAGAGCTTTTCATTAGTAGAACCAAATATAAGATCATCAACATAAATCTGTACTACTATGAAATCTTTCTTTGAGCATTTCTTGAAAAGTGTAGTGTCTACTTTTCCTCTAATGAAATTATTTTTCATTAGATATGTGCTTAATCTATCATACCAAGCTCTAGGAGCTTGTTTGAGTCCATATAAAGCTTTTCTTAAGCTTATAGACATGATGAGGATTTTCAGAAACCTCAAACCCAGGAGGTTGCTTGACATAAATTTCCTCCTCAATTATTCCATTTAGAAATGCACTTTTAACATCCATTTGATAAAGAGTTATATCTTGGTGTGCATCATATGACATGAGAATTCTAATTGCTTCTAATCTAACTACAAGTGCAAAGGTTTCAGTGAAATCAATACCTTCATGTTGATTATACCCTTGAGCAACTAGTCTTGCTTTGTTTCTTACCACTTTTACATCTTCGTCCAGGTTGTTTCTAAATACCCATTTGGTTCCAATGACAGGTTTACCTTTAGGTTTAGAAACTAGAGTCCAAACATCATTTATCTTGAACTGGTTCAGTTCTTCTTGCATGGCTAGAATCCAGCTTTCATCTTGTAAGGCTTCTTCAATCTTTTTGGGTTCCATATCTGATATGAAGGCCATGTTATTGTTTTTATTGAAAGCAGACCTTGTTCTAACTCCTTGAGATGGACTTCCAATGATAAGATCTTCTGGATGATAGGTCTTGAATTTCCAATCTTTGTTCACATTCTAAGTTTCAGACGTATCAGCACTTGTCTGATTTTCAGACATGTCTACTTTTGACTTGTCTGAAGATTCTTCCACTGCAAGATTAAGTTCAATACCTACAATCTCATCTTCTAGATCTGATAGTTCCTTATCAGTCTTCAAACCATCATTAAACTTTACATGAATTGATTCTTCTACAACTAAGGTTCTAGAGTTAAAGATTCTAAAAGCTTTAGATATTTCAGAATATCCAATGAATATACCTTTATCTACTTTAGAATCAAATTTACCAAGATGATCTTTTGTGTTAAGAATATAACATTCACAGCCAAAAGCATAACAATATGATATGTTGGGTTTTCTATCTTTCCACAATTCATAAGGAGTCTTATTTAGGATAGGCCTAATCAGAATTCTGTTTTGCATATAACAAGCAGTGTTAATGGCTTCTGCCCATAAGTACTTACGAAGATTATTTTCATTAAGCATTGTTCTTCCCATCTCTTGAAGAGATCTGTTCTTTCTCTCAACTACTCCATTTTGCTGCGGAGTTCCAGGTGTAGAGAAATTATGAGAAATTCCATTTTCCTCACAAAACAGTTTGAAGTGCTCATTTTCAAATTCTCCCCCATGGTCACTTCTGATAGCAGAAATACAAAAACCCTTTTCATTATGTACTCTTTTACTGAATACTCTAAAGACCTTATAGGATTCGTCCTTGAGGGTTAAGAAGAGTACCCATGTAAATCTAGAATAGTCATCAACTATGACAAAACCATATTTCTTCTACCTAGGCTAGCTACACTGACTGGTCCAAACAGATCCTTGTGTAACAGTTGCAAGGGTCTAGAGGAGGTGACTTCTTTCTTAGATTTGAAACTTGATTTTACTTGTTTACCTCTCTGACATGCATCACACAAAACATTTTTCTTAAAAGAAATATCAGGCAATCCTCTCACAAGGTTATGCTTTTTCAATTTAGAAATTTGTTTCATACTAACATGTCCTAGTTTCTTATGCCATAGCCACTTTTCATCCTCTTTAGACATAAAGCATGATACACTTTGATCTGAAAGTTCAGTCAGGTCAGTCTTATACAGATTGTTTTGCTTTTTGGCAGAAAAGAGGGTCTTTCCACTACTATCATTGACTATGCATGCATCCTTAGAAAAGGATATAGAAAATCCACTATCACATAATTGACTTATGCTAAGCAGATTATGTTTTAACCCTTTCACATATAAAACATCACACATAATAGGCAAGGGAGGTTTACCACCAATTTTACCTACACCAACAACTTTTCCTTTCTGGTTTCCACCAAAGGTTACATGTCCATCTTTCTTGGGTTTGAGGTCTAGGAACATAGACCTTTCTCCTGTCATGTGTCGCGAGCATCCACTGTCTAGGTACCATGATAGGTGTTTGCCTTGTCCTGTTAAACATGTCTGCAACAGGAATGATCATGGACTTAGGTAATCCTTTTCTGTTAGTATAAGGAGTTTGTGAAGACTTCCTTATCTTTTTGTGGATACACTTAGACGTGATATTGATGAGTGTGATTTCACCTCATAATTCTTTGTCATTTTGCATGCATTTTCATATAGCTTAGGCATATTTAATTTGATTTTTGTTAATTTTTACCTTGGAACGGGTAAGGCGGTTTTGTGGTGTTGTTTTGCAGGAATTAAGGATTCAATGCCCAGGATTAGCCATGATGGAGATTGCATGAAAATGGGGCTTGAAAAGTAAAGAAAATGAGTCAAACAGAGCCCATCACGACCTAGCCGTGATGACCCTCACGACCATGATCGAGCAAAACTGAAAAAGAAAGAAGGCAAAAGTCAGAACTGGTCACGGCCTAGCCGTGATGCCTATCACGACCGTGACATGTCAACTGAACCAGACCCTCAAAGGCAGAACTGGTCACGGCCTAGCCGTGATGAGCATCACGACCGTGATAGACCAATCAGTGAACCAGCGCCGAAGGCAGAATCCATCACGGCCTGGCCGTGATGGCCATCACGGCCTTGACGCGCAATATTTGGATCTGAAGAAACTGATTTTCATCAGAATTTGTATTTGATTAGGATTCAAATTACCCTAATCTATAAATAGGGCAATTAGGCAGAGATAGGGAGACATTTGGGCTGCTACCACTTAGGTAAATTTTTAGGATCTCTCTTCTCCTTCTTCTTCTCTTCTCTTAGGTTTTATTTCATGTTGTTGTTAATCAAGCTTGTCATCACCATGGTAATGCTTGAGTAGTAGCTTTATTTCTAGGGATTGGGGCTATGCCCAAGATCTGTTTTCATGTTATGAATTGATTTCGATTTCTTGTTAATTCGATTTTGCTTTAGATCTGATTTCTATTGTTTTAATTACTCGTAAATTCGGTGGCCACTTATTTGCGTGTCGTAGATATTCTAAGGAGGAACCTGGCGGTGAACTTAGGTATCGGATCTATAGAATCAGACTTAGGACTTAAATCACGAGAGTTAGAAGCGGTCCTTCGAGGATTAACGAATTGTCACAAAACTTAAAGGGTTCAATCTAAATTCGACTACCACGAGAGTATGGGTTGGTTTAATTGGGCACGGTTTTTGTAACACGAGAGGGAGCATTAACTATTTGTGGATAAATTCGCCATCAAAGCAATTTTGATAATTAACAAGGGATAGTCAATTTAGTAACATAATCAATCTTGTTGGTAACCCAATTCCTAGGAATCCCTTTAGATATGAAAAACCACAAATTGATTTACTTCCTGTTTTACTTGATTGCATTCCTTATCTGATTTTCTAAGTTATCTCTTATTCCAAAAATCAAAACCTTTTCATAATCCTTTTTTATACAGCCCAGTTCAGGCGATTTGATAATTAGTTGTGATTTGAGATCACGGTCTCTGTGGGATCGATATCTTTTTATTACTTGGCGAAGAATTCGGTACACTTGCCGGAACGCACGACATTAGATATGTGCAGCTTTTCCACGGTATGTACATATAGATTTATTTAAACCAACTGACATAGATTTGACAGTTATTTTTGAGAACTTTGTTGATCCTTTATGATGTTCTTGACTGGAATAACCTATGCCTTCTTTGTTAAGGGAGTGCCTCCGACTTCCCAAAAGTTTAGTCAAATTATATCTACCATTAAAAAACTTGGCAAGATCTAAAGTGAGATCTTATATTTTCTGTTGAAGTTTACTAGCTTCTTCAGAAGATAGAGTTTCAACCGAGATCTCTACTTTAGACTTTTCAGTCTTAAGCATATTATTTTCTTCAACTAACTTCTCACACTCTTGAGATATTTGTGTATACTCATTTGAGAGTTTAACATATTGTCTCTTGATGGATTTGAATGATTTAGACATATAGTTGGATTCTTCTAATAGTTCATCATAGGCATCATTCAATTTCTCGAGTTCAGAATGTATCTCAGTTTCTGATTTAGAATCAATATCTGCCATAAGACAGATTTGCTTCAAGCTCTTCTCCTTCACTTTCAGTGGAGCTTTCATCAAGATCTTCCCAAGTGGCCATCGTTCCCTTCTTCTTTTTGTTGAAGAACTTCTTGGGAGGTTGCTTCTTGAGTTGATGACATTCTGCTTTGATGTGACCAGGCTTCTTGCATTCATAGAACACAATGACATTTCTGTCATTAGATTCACCATATTTGTTGTGCTTTTCTTTATTGAAACGCCTGAAAGGTTTGTCCTTTCTGAGGTTTTTTTTCTTCCAAAGTTTTTTCATCTTTATGGTGAAAAGAGAAAGTTCATCATCTTCATCACCAGAGTCATCGTCATTTGATTCCTCAGAATCTTCTGAAGATTCATCTACTTTGAGAGCTTTTGAGACTGCTCCCTTAGATGACTTCTTGTCAGCCTTGAGTGCAATTGATTTGTTTTTCTTTCCATTGTTTTCTTCAATCAGCTTTTGTTCATGGATATGAAGAGTACCAAGAAGCTCATCAAGCTTCATTGTTGTTAAGTCCTTGTCCTGGGATACAACAGTTACAAGTGGTCTCCATTGTTTTGGAACACTTCTGAGAATCTTCTGAATGTGTTCCTCGGTCTGGTAAACTTTTCCCAGAGATTTCAATCCATTGGTTATAGTTTGAAATCTTCCATACATTTGGCCAATAGTCTCTCCTTCTTCCATTTTGAACAGCTCATACTTTCTGACCAACATGCTGACTTTGGTTTCTTTGACCTTGCTGGTTCCTTCATGAACAACAGCTAGTGAATCCCACATTTTTTTTGCAGATTCACAGGCACATACTTTTTCAAATTCTTCTCTGCTCAAGGCACACATGATTGTATATCTAGCTTTAACATTTAACTCCCATTTTGTTTTTTGATCAGATGTCATGTTTGCTTTAAGAACTACAACTCCTTCCTCATCTTTAGGAACAAAAGGACCTTCTTCAATGATATCCCAAAGATCAGAGTTAGTGGATTGTAAAAACCACTTCATCTTTTCTTTCCAGTAGATGTAGTCCTCTCCATTGACGTATGGAGGTCTTGCCATTGAGGATCCTTCTCCAGCATGGTTCTTGCTTGTACTAGCTTCTCCTGCCATTTCCAAGATCTTTTCTTTTATGCTGTTAAGTGCTCAATGTAACACCCCGATTTTTACTGTTCTTTAATATCGGTAAATATATACATATATTTGTTTATATTTTTATCTGAGACCTAGAAAATGATTTTTGAATTAAAAAATCATATTTATACTCTAATTTATCGTAGAGAGTTACGGTAAAAATTCAGACGAAACCCGGTATGCGTTTTAACTGACAGTAAGTTTTTACTAAGCATAAACCCTAATTTCAATAAAAGAACAAAACCATTGAGATTTTTATTTTATTTCCAACCACAGTGGTTATTTTTACTAAGCAAGTAATGATGGTTATATGTTAAAAGACCAAAATGCCCTTGATCTTTAAGTGAAACTCCAAAAGTCTCCCTAAGTGAATTTTGACTAAAATACCCTCTAAATCTACTTAATTTCGTGCAGCCCCTCCACTAAACCAAACTCATTTCATTTTGATTTTATTTCATCATCTTTCTCTCAAAAACCCTAATCGGGTAAACAATGGAACCAGACATGAATGTGCAGAGATATACCGGGAGAACAGAACGACGAGTCGTCCATGATGACTCAAGAGGAATGAGTCACCATAATGACTCACCATAGCCATTAATGTGCATTTATGACAAGTAAATGTGAAAAGACTAAAATACCCCTAACCTAACCTATGTCTAGTTAACTCCAACTAAGGTTAGCCAACCATGATTACAACAAAATATCTTCTTCCTCACACGTGGTCACAAATCAACCACATACTCCAACTCACCATTACCACTCATTTGTCATGATGATTTCAAGTGAAATGACCAATTTACCCCTAAGTTAACCTAACCTAAGTTTGGTTAATTCAACCATGATTCAACTAAAATATCTCCATCCTTTTGGGGTGTTAAATTCGGCCACATCACACTAGATCCACCTCCACCACATATTTCTCTCCTTCATCCATGTCCATTCAATTTTGATGATGACAAAGTTACAAATATCTAGATATTTTCCTTACTAACTTAACCTAGGATACGTTACTATCAACCACGGTTATCAACCACATTTTTGCCCATTTGGCTCATTAAGACCGTGACCTCCTCACTATAAATACCCCTTGTTACTTCATTTTTGTTGATCTTTACAAGTGCTTCATCTTCACTTCATCTCGATTCTTCATTTTCCTACACAAAAACTCTTAAGTTCTTCATCAAAATTTTCAAAGGAAGTCTAAGATCTTGATAATTTCTTGAAATTCCAAAGTTATAGCCTTATGATCCATGATCATACGTTCACTTTTCATCACAAAGTTTCTTCTTAAATCCATGTTTTGTTCAAGATCAAATTTCTAGATCTAGAACTTCAAAAATATCTAGAAAATCATAGAAAAATCATTTTGATGTGAGATCAATTTCTATGATCTCCATATGACTTATATTTTCATTATCCAAGAGCTTGAATAAATTAGACATCCTTAGCTATTTCTTATTGACTTGGCCGAACCTATGATCAAGTGGGCTAGGATGATTTTCTTCAATCTTTAACTTGATTTATTGTTGATTGATCATGGCTAGGTTTTGGTGGACAAAACCGTGGCCTACCTTGCATGGTTTATCTTGTGTTTGTTTGATCTTCAAGTGATCTACAAGAGGTATGGGGGAGATTACCATTATCCTACCTTAATGTAGATATGTATGTGGTTTATATTGTTTTTATGTTGTCGTGAAACCCTAAAAGTTAGGGTTATGTCTTTGTGTGTTTGTGATCCTCTTAGAGGACTTTGTATCATGATTGTATTGTGACTGTGTTGTGAGTATGATAAATGATATATATGTTTTTTTGATGCATGATAGTTAAAAGAAAATGGTTAATATGCTTACTTAATCATTGAAAGATCATATGTTGAATATGTTAAATAATCAAGCCATGATTTAGTGTTTGAATACATGAATATGTATGATGTTTAGAGATTGGTTGGTGAAGAGAAAATCTTCATTTGTGTTGTTCATGGTTCGTCCATGTTGTGGAACAAAAAGGTTATGAAAATCTTAAGGATTAAAATAATGGAATCTTATGAGTATTTCAAGTTTTCAAAGAATGAAAAAACCAGAAAAATCACTAAGTTTACAACACTGGCATTAGGGCAGTATAAACAGTTTGGCCTATTTTTAAGGACTGCCATATCTTATTTTAAATGATCCAAAATTGGTTTGAATTGAATTGGTTGATTATATTGAAAGTTATGAATTTTTAAAGATCTAAGGACTAATATGAAAATACTGAGAATTTCAGGGGTTGTTCTTAAAATTTTATGTTTATGTACTCTTATTCTAGTCCTTACGATATAAAACTATAGAAATTGATTTGAAGTTATTTGGATTAATACATAAAAAGATATAAGCTTTTTAGTAAATAAGGACTTTTTTGAAAATATTGTAAAATATGGGGCAGAAATGTAGTTTCTGGAAAATTTGATGGTTACTGAAAATTATTTTTATAGAAGTTGGTTTGGTGTGATTTGAAGTTATAAATAAAAAGTTATAAGGTTTTAAGTGAATAAGGACCTTTTAGCAATTAATGAAAGTTTAGGACCAAACTACAATTTTAGAAATTTTTTGTAATTGTACAGTTAGAAACTGTTTTTCATGCTTATCAAACTGTTCTAAAACTCCAAAATGAGTTTTGGACCATTAGAGTGTAAAATCATTGAAAAATGATTTACGCGATTTATAACTTAACGACGTTCGGTCAAATTTTTAGGAATTTTGTATAAATGGAGAGTGAGATGTAAAATCAGTGTTTTAACATTTTCATATGAATATTATAACCTAGGAGGGTAATATATTTTGAGGTTGATAACCATATTTTTAAAAGTATGGCTTTTAGGCCTAAATGCAGTAGAAAGCGGAAAAACCGTCAGTAAACGTTTTTAAGGATTTTCGAGAAAATGTTTTGAGAAACCTATACCTATGTATCTTTGATGGAAATTATTCTTGAAAATTGATTTTATTTTATCTAAAGGTTTTGGTTTTAAGCCAAAAGGATTTTAGTCTTCAAAGAAGAGTTTTTACAGTAAAATGCAAAAACCTAAGTCAAGAACGACTTAGTGAAAATACGAACGTAATAATTTATGACCTGGGGTGGAACACGACCTTATGTCATAAAGTATGGATAATTCATTATCCATATTCCCTAAAATTTAATGAACACATGATGATTTGTTTTCTTGAAAGCCGAAGAAAAAGGCTCAATTAGAAAAGTACAGAGAAATATATAATTAGACTTGTGTTCCAATCTCATAATGCGTTAGGACTTTTAAACAAAGTGTTTTAAAATATCTTTACACAAAGATGAAAGGTTACTTGAGAAATTCATCTTGATGTTGAGAACATCTAGCATCTGAAAAAGTACGTTGAGAGAATTCCGATGGAATCAAGATGTCATTCGATGGATAAACAAGAAGAACGCGTTTCCCAAAAATTTTACCTAAACACATAGGGAAACTATGTTCTGTAAGGCCATTGTACCTAGGAGATTGAGCTAACACTTTAATGTGGATGTTAGTTCCGTAGGGCCGATCTGGTTGATGCTTGGGGATGTCGGGGATATGAAATACTCACATAGGCCCAGTGGGTTGCTCCTTTGTGGCATGGTGATCTAGCAATACACCGACATACTTGAATAGATGCTACGTGTTTTATGGTATTGTAGGATGTTCCCGAAAAATCCTATGACGTGCATGCCATCTTCTATTAATGCATTCTTTATTACCCAAGGCTAGTACCTCAGGAACAATCCTCCGAACCACTCTCTCCCACTATTCGTAAAACCATGGTATAGGAATTCAAAGGTCATTCCTCAAGTCTTACATGTCTTTTATCTAGGAAAACGTGGTGTCGTGGTCATGTTTCTATGAAACATTATTGTTTGATATGAGTGTAGATATGATTGATAATTGATAATTGATAATTGTACGTACCTGAGAGTTGTACCACTGCATGTCTGCCTTATATGTAAGATAAATGGAAATCTCACCTCCTTATTTTTATATTGCCTATGTCGGCTTGCTATGTGTCTTCTGTATTCTTTAGAGAAGATTGAGATGTCAAGATGTCACTTTGCTGACGCATCATAGAGATTGAGGTTCGAGCTTGGAAGAGGAAAGGGCTTAGTTCGAGAGTTACTATTGTAGTAGCTCTAGTAGTGTCTTTTGTGACGACGTCGGTAGTGGACTCCAATAGAGTTTCCACCAGATCTCGTCAGTTGGGTCTGTCTTTCTCACGATGTATGAGAAAGTATTGTCTTCTCTATTTTAATTTCGCCAGCAGGGTATGTTTGGGAGTTAATGTAACTGTCTATGGAGCTGTGACTCCAAGTATCTTATATTTTAGGAGCTGCATCTCCACATTTTTATGTTGAGTCTGTATATTCTATGATTTTTGTTTATGAGTCGGGTTGGGTATTATGTAAATGATTTTTGAACTTATGATCCCAATTGTGATAATGGAATATTTGATTGTACATTCATTTAAAACAAAGTAGTTATATTTATGACTTATGAAAAAGAAAAAAAAAATTATCCCATTCTTTTATAGGCAATTTTAATTAACTTCCTTTTCGGCCTTAAAATGTCACTTACGATGTAGCGCCCGTGAAGGGTGTTACACTCAACCCAGAGGCTGAGCTCTGATACCCACTAAAATAACCAAAGTTACACAAGAAGAGGGGTTGAATTGTGTTCACCAACTTTTTGGAAAACTTTGAAATTATTTTTGCAGGCACAACAAGCAAAATTAAGACAACATAAATTTAAACGAGTGACACGTCTAAATTTAAGACAGAACACACGTGCAGACATAGAAGGATAAAACAGAGTTTGATATTCACAATATTAACTCCCAAGTTAAAAGCTTAAACAAACAATACTAGAGCAAATTAAGTAAATACGGGAAGTGGAATATCACAAAAGATTTTTATACTAGTTCACCCCAAAATCCACAGGGCTACGTCCAGTTTCTTGGTACCACCAAGTTTCCACTATAACTGGTTAGATTAAAGTACTAGTATTCTTTCCACACCTAGCCTCTCCAGGCTCAATCACTTAAACAATTATTTCTTGCTCACCTAGCCTCTTCAGACTCAACTCAGAAAAGAGTAAAGATTTTGTGTATTTAATACAATTTGCAAATTGACACGTTGTCGCACACGGGTCAAAAAGCGAGCGGTTTACAAAATTGTAGTAGAGCGCGACAATTCGGGTATCGTCTCAGAAGGACTCTTGAATTGTTATTCACCACAAAAATCAGTTTTTTTTTTGGGGGGGGGGGGGGGGGGGGGGGGTTGGTTTGAAAATCAATTGGAAAACCGAGAAAAAACAGAGCAATAAAAACAGAGCAATTTAAGATATTATCAAATAAGCTAAGGACGATTAATCTACTTATCAAAAACAGCGCGACAACAAGATATATGTTCCTAATTCCCGAATTAAGCAAACGGGGTGAAGCTCTCGTGAATTAAGCAAACACGATTGTACACACGCGAATTAAGCAAACGCGATTAAATATAGGAACATAACATCACCGAAATAAATCAACACAAATTCTATACAATCCTGAATTAAGCAAACTGAAATATATAGCATAGTATTGAAAAGGGAAAAGCAAGCAAAACGGGAATTACAAAACCTCAAGTGCGGTGGAAACCGATTACAGTAGACTAATCCAAGAGAATTAGTTCTCCATAAAAACGTAATACAACCAGAAACTCTGTAAAAAACAGTGGATAATCAGAAGTGTCTCCTAATCTGCCTAGAGCAGCAATTTATAACTTTCAGGATTAGCGCCTTCTCACGAGGCGAGCACTCACTCGCGAGGCGAGTCTTATGAAGAAATCTGCAACGTTTGGACTTCTCGCGAGGCGAAGAATGGCTCGCGAGGTGAGGAATGGAAGAGTCTTCTTATTACGCCCGTTATGAGTATTAGGGCCTAGGCGTGATGGCTTCTAGTCTTCAGGCTCGCGAGGCGAGACATGGTTCGCGAGGCGACACTGAAAGGGTTGCATTTTCTGGCACAGTCAGCCTTCAGGCTCGCGAGGCGAGACGAGGATTTGCGGGGCGAGACAGAGAGGATGACATTCTGCTATTCAGGCTGGTCTTCAGGTTCACGAGGCGAGTAGCCTCTCGCGGGGCGAATACTTCCAGGATTGCAATTTCCCTGTTTCTTCATTTCCTTGACTCTAAGTTAACCTGAAAACAATGAAATAGCCATAAGTTCTTTATTTGACTCAAAACTGGCTAAATTACCCTAAAACTACTTAAGGAACTTAAAATGTTGCTTGAGGACAATCGAGTCTAATTTGGGTGAAAACGAAATATAATTAGCACAAAACCATGGTCATACTAGCCATAAAACTAGATGAGCCAGAGGCTTATCAAAATACCCCAAACTTAAACTTTGCTTGTCCCCAAGCAAACTAAAACTCAAAAAGACTCAAGACTTGGCAAGCTTAAAGGATTCAATCAACTTTGCACAAATTTCAAGCAATTCATCAAAATAATTTTTCCTTCAATGTCCCCCCCCCCCCCCCCCCCCCTTCAAACAAAGCAATCCCCACATGCATTTACTCCAAACATTTGAGAATTTCGTCATTCAAGCAATCATTAATCTAAGCAAGGGATCCTAGTTACACACAAAAGGGAGATCACCAAATTCAAACAGTCGCCTTCCTCACAAGGGCATTTAGTGTTTCACTCATTCGCTCAATTTTTGTCTAGGCTATCAACATTTCACTCAATTTCACTTTTAAGAGCACTTCCCATGAATTTGATTTTCATCTCAAAATGGTTCCCACGAAAACATGCATGCAACATCAAAAGGTCTTTTAAAGGTTGTAATGGGGCCTGGCTAAGGGTAGGATATACAAAGGTACTAGGCTTAAGTCCCTAGGAACTAAGAGAGCATGAAACTTTTTACACTTTGAATTTTCACTCAAATTCCTTTTTCCATTTTTCTTTATGCTTTTGGGCGACTACAGCCTTTTCCTTTAATACCCTTTTTTGACATTTTTGTTCTTTTATTTCCTTTTTTTTTTCTTTTGGCTCCAACCTTTTTATTTTTTTTTCTTTTTCTCACCCCAGAATGACATGTCACATCATTGTAGCCACCCCAAACTTAGTTTCTTACAAACCTTCTCTTGCTAAGCTTCCATGCTCTCCTAATCCTGAGATCGGGTTAACATGGTTTTTCCAGATTTTGGCTTATAACATGAGGTTATCAAGATCAACAGGCTAATCAGGCTCAATGGGGCTAACTAGGGAACATGCATTAGGGATGGTTCAATTTAGGACAAGTGGCTAATTCAAAGAAAATTGCCTAAATCATTTGATGCAAACACATAGACATGCAAACCATGAGGAGATTAAGATTCAAGTAAATTCGGGAAAGTGCAACTTGAAAGTGATTCACATAATTAAAAACATGTTGGAGGCTCAAATCCTCACCTGGACATTTTTCGTAAATTGTTTATATATATATATATATATATTTTAAATCTAGGGGGAATCATCACATAAATCATGCAATCAATCTGTGCCAAATCAATCAAAACCAAACAAGCTTACCGACACAAGACTCACACAAATTATTCAAGAGCTAAAATAAAAACAAGACAAAACACAAAACAATTGGTTCCCTCCCCCACACTTAAAACATACATTGTCCTCAATGAAACAACATAACTATAAAATCAGAGTGAGGGAAAGGAAAGGGTGTTCCCTGATGAAGTGGCAGTGTAGGTGGGAGCTTCCAAGGAGAGCTCCTCAACAGTAGCAACCTCAGGCACCGAGCTCTCATGGAATAGCTTCAGCCGCTTCCCGTTAACCTTGAATGCCTTGTTGCTACCTGCACTTTTAATCTCCACTGCACCACGAGGAAAAATATTAGTAACAACAAATGGGCCAATCCACTTGGACCGAAGTTTCCCAGCCATCAATTTCAGGCGGGAGTTAAACAGCAAGACCCGCTGACCCACAGAGAAATCCTTCCTAGCAATCATCCTATCATGGAAATGCTTGGTTTTCTCCTTATAAATCCGAGAGCTTTCATAGGCTTCTAGCCTAAGCTCTTCAAGCTGCTGTAATCGGAGTTTCCTTTCAATACCAGATTTTTGCGTTTCCAAATTACAGTACTTGACCGCCCAATAAGCACGGTGCTCAACTTCCATAGGGAGATGACATGCCTTACCGAATACAAGCCTAAAGGGGGACATCCCTATTGGTGTCTTGAAAGCGGTCCTCTGAGCCCAAAGTGCGTCTTCTAGACGGCGGCTCCAGTCCTTCCTATTCAGCTGCACCACTTTCTCTAAGATTTGTTTGATCTCTCTGTTGGAGATCTCAGCCTGGCCATTGTCTGGGGATGGTAAGCAGTGGAGACCCTGTGCACAACTCCATACTTCCGGAGTAAGGCTTCCATGGTGCGGTTGCAGAAGTGAGTGCCCTGGTCACTGATGATGGCACGAGGTATGCCGAACCTGCAGAAAATATTGGACCTGACAAAATTTGCAACAACCTTAGAATCATTAGTCCTAGTGGGCATAGCTTCCACCCACTTTGAAACATAGTCAACAGCCAAAAGAATGTATAGAAAGCCAAAAGATGCATGGAAAGGACCCATAAAGTCGATTCCCCACACATCAAACACCTCACAGAAGAGCATAGGTTGCTGAGGCATTTCACTCTTGCGAGTGATGGCTGTACCTGCTGTCTGACACTCCTTACAAGTCCATTATACCTCATAAGCATCTCTAAAGATGGTGGGCCAGTAAAAACCATAATCTAGGACTTTTCTTACAGTCCTCTGTGGCCCAAAGTGTCCCCCTACTTAAGAGGCATGAGAAAAGTCCATAATAGACTCAATCTCAAAGTCGGGGACACATCTCCTAATCACCTGATCACTACAAAAGTCTGTGGCCCAAAGTGTCCCCCTACTTAAGAGGACACTTGGAATCACTCTTGAGTTTGTGGATTTGTGATCTAGTTGCACCTGCAGGAAAAACACCAGCAACAAGATAGTTAACAATATCAACAAACCAAGGAGTTACCCCATGCAGCTGTAGAAGCTGCTCATCAGGAAAGTCATCCTGGATGGGAGAAGGATCCTCATCCCTTGCTATTATGCTCAAGTGATCAGCTACTAAATTTTCAGCTCCACTCTTGTCTTTTATCTCCACATTAAACTCTTGGAGCAACAGCATCCACCGAATCAATCTCGGCTTCACTTCTGGTTTCTTCAACATGTACTTCAGAGCTGCATGGTCAGTGAAAACAATAACCTTGGAACCTAGCAAATATGACCTAAATTTATCAAGAGCAAAAACAACAGCTAGAAGTTCCTTTTCAGTGGTGGTGTAATTAGACTGTGAAGCATCTAAAGTCCTAGAAGCATAATGAATGACATGTGCAGCCTTACCCACCCTTTGTGCCAGGACCGCTCCCACAGCATAGTTAGAAGCATCAAACATGATCTCAAAAGGGAGGGTCCAGTCAGGGGGTTGGATGATGGGGGTAGAGGTCAATGCCCTTTTCAAGAAGTCAAATGCCTTTTTGCAGTTGTCATCAAAGTTGAACATGGCATCATTCTTCAGCAAGTTTGACAAAGGAAGAGATATCTTACTGAAGTCCTTAATGAAGCGCCTGTAGAACCCTGCATGACCAAGAAAAGAGCGAATCTCGCGACCGCAAGATGGGTAAGGCAATGTAGAAATCACATCAATTTTAGCAAGATCCATTGAGATACCCTCTTTAGAAATAACATGCCCCAAAACAATCCCCTGTTCAACCATAAAATGACACTTTTCATAGTTCAAAACAAGGTCAGTTTCAATGCATCTTTCTAAAACCAAATTCAGGCTATGCAAGCATGCATCAAATGAGGAACCATATACAGTGAAATCATCCATGAACACTTCCATGCAATTTTCAATAAATTCAGTAAAAATGCTAATCATGCATCTCTGGAAAGTGCCAGGAGCATTGCAGAGACCAAATGGCATCCTCCTGTAAGCAGACGTGCCGAAGGGGCACGTGAAAGTGGTATTTTCCTGATCCTCTGGTGCAATATGGATCTGGAAGTAACCGAAAAAGCCGTCAAGAAAATAGTAGTGGGATTTACCAGCCAGTCGCTCGAGCATCTGATCGATGAACGGCAAAGGAAAGTGATCCTTTCGAGTGGCCTGGTTCAACCTCCTATAATCAATACAGACTCGCCACCTATTCTGGACTCTAGTGGGGACAAGCTCATTATTTTCATTTCTTACCACTGTGAGGCCGGACTTCTTGGGAACAACTTTCACTGGACTCACCCAACTACTATCAGAGATGGGGTATATGATACCCGCATGCAGAAGTTTTGTCACCTCCTTCTTTACAACATCCAGAATCAATGGATTGAGCCGCCTTTGGGGCTGCCTGACTTGTTTAGCCCCATCCTCCAACAGAATTCTATGCATACATCTGGAGGGGCTAATTCCTGGAATGTCAGCCAAGGTCCAACCAATCGCCTTCTTGTGCCTCTTCAAAACCTCCAAGAGTTTGGCTTCCTGATCAGAGTCAAGGTTGGAGGAAATAATAACTGGAAGTTTTTCATTCCTCTCCAAGTAAGCATACTTCAGATTCCCAGTAAGTGGCTTGAGCTCTAAGGAGGGTGGCTGCTCAATGGACGGTATGTTTGGAGCAACCATGATGTCAAGAACTTCAGCTGAACAGACAGCTTCACTGACACTATCACCCTGCAAAGTAGAATCGATCTCAGCACAAACAGCACAAGGGTTAGTGTTAGTGCAGTCAGTACATGAATAAACATCATTAAAATCAGAAATGGATGCAAAATCAGCAACCAAGTCATCATAGGTGTCATCAACAATTTCGGAGAGTAACTCTATTTGGAAAACAGAATGCTCTTCCAATGGATGCTTCATAGCATAAAAAATGTTGAACCTTGCAATAATGTCACCGAACTCCATGGACATGGTTCCATCATCAACATCAATCTTTGTCTTTGCCGTCTTCATGAACGGTCTGCCCAAGATGATTGGTGATCTACTTTAATTTGTTTCCCCTGCCATGTCCAGGATGTAAAAGTCAGCAGGGAAAATCAACTCATCAACTTGTACCAGCACATCTTCTACCACTCCCATGGGGTGAGCATTGGTCCTGTTGGCCAACTGGATAGTGAGACCCGTATGCTGCAAGGGACCAAGATCAAGGTTGTTGAAAACAGAGGTGGGCATGACATTTATAGAGGCTCCCAAATCCAACATGCAATTGTCGAATTTGTTGTCCCCAATGGTGCATGGAATAGCAAAAGTGCCCGGATCCTTGCACTTCTGTGGCAGTGCCTGAGTGAGGGCTAAAACAGTAACCCTTTCAAGTGCAGGCTTAGGTTGAATGAGGGCTGAAACATTTCGCCCCAAATTGACTCTCTCATTGCCTTTCAACCTCATATTGTGTGTGCACAAATCCTTCAGAAACCTTGCATATTTTGGAACCTGCTTAATCACATCCAGAAGCGGAATGTTCACCGCCACCTTTCTAAACACATCTAGAATTTCCCTCTCCTTGTCTTCCCCATCAATCTTCTTATTTTTCTGCACTCTTTAAGGGAAGGGGATCGGTGGCACATATACTTTATCAGCTTCAACAACTACAGAAGGCTCAGGAGCGACCTCAACAGTTTCTTCATCTTTTTCAGAGGCTGCCTCGACAACTTTTCCAGATCTCAAAGAAATGGCACTCACATTAGGATTGGGGACATTGGGATTCACCACTGTTTGTGCAGGTAGTTGGTTTGATCCTTGAGCTTGCTGTATGGTATTCATGGAAGTGGCAAGCTGTCCAATCTGCGTTTGCAAAGTATTAATGCTAGCATCCGTTCACTGCTGAAACTGTCCAATCTGTGTGTGCAAAGTCTGAATACTAGCATTTGCTTGCTGCTGGAACTGGAGATTTTGTGCAGCCATTTGCTTGACCAAGTCTTCTAATGAAGGTCCAGAAGGTGCAGAAGTGGTCACTTGGGGAGGATTCTGTGGTGGTGCCATCGATTGTTGTTGGGATGAGTTTCCTTACCGAAGGTTGGGATGATTCCTCCAGTTGGGGTGGTACTTATTTGTGGAGAGGTCAGGAATGATGTACCGGTTCTGATTGTTGCCTTGATTATAGAGATCAGCTGCATAAGCTTGAGGAAAATCAGTGACTGACTAATCCTTCAGAATAGGGCATGCATCTGACAGGTGCTCAGGAGAAGTACAAATGCCACACAACCTTGCTGGTTGAACCTTATCCATTGCCAACTGCTTTACCAAAGAAGTGAGCTCATCAATTCTGGTTTCAAGGGCCTTGTTGAAAAAAGAACCTTGGATCTCATTTACACCCCTTGTCTCGACAGAGTTGCTTCTGGTTGTGAACTGCTGGGAGTTTAATGACATATTTTCAATTAATTGCTTGGCAGCAGCCGGAGTCTTATCAACAAGTGCTCCCCCACTAGCAGCATCCAGAATATTCCTATCCATCGGTAGTAACCCCTCATAAAAATACTGAATAAGGAGTTGCTCGGAAATCTGATGCTGAGGGCAACTGGATACCAACTGCTTGAATCTCTCCCAATACTCAGCCAATGACTCATTGCCTTGTCTGATGCCACATATTTCCTTCCTGATTGATGCAGCTCTGGAGGCAGGAAAGTATCTCTCTAAAAAGACCTTCTTCAAATCGTTCCAGGTGATAACAGAGTTTGGCTCAAGATAGTACAGCCAATCCTTTGCAGTGCCCTGTAGTGAGAATGGGAAGGCTCTCAGCTTGATGTGATCCTCAGTTATTCCCTCTGGTCTCAAGGGTGTAGAGCAGACAACCTGGAATTCCTTCAGATGCTTATGTGGATCCTCACCTGCAAGACCACTAAACCTTGGCAACAAGTGTATTAAACCAGATTTTAATTCAAAGGGAGCAACAACACCAGCATATTCAATACACAAGCCATTATAATTAACATCAGGGGCAGCAAGTTGTCTTAATGTCCTTTGGTCACCCATGTTATCAAAAACAGTTTCAGAATTAGAATCACCACTAGTGCTAGCCCGAATTGCTCTACGGCGCGTGTGCAGTATTCTTTCAATTTCAGGATCAAAATCACACAAGTCAGGGCAAGTAGACCTAGTAGCCAGACTAATTCAAAACAAAAATGAAAAAAACAAAAAAATGTGAAAATAACAAACAAGAGTCCCCGGCAACGGCGTCCATTGTAGTAGATCGCGACAACTCGGGTATCGTCTCACAAGGACTCTTGAATTGTTATTCACCACAAAAATCAGTTTTGGGGGGTTTGGTTTTAAATTCAATTGGAAAACTGATCAAAAATAGAGCAATAAAAACAGAGCAATTTAAGAGATTATCAAATAAGCTAAGGACGATTAATCTACTGTTCTCGGTTTCCCAACCATCATCGGTTCTTATAAATTCCAAGCCCTAAGCAGATTCTAATCCCCTTTCGGTTGTAGAAACAATTGACAAGCGAAATCGCTACTACGAGATATATGTTCCTAATTCCCGAATTAAGCAAACGGGGTGAAGCTCTCGTGAATTAAGCAAACACGATTGTACACACGCAAATTAAGCAAACGCAATTAAATATAAGAACATAACATCACCGAAATAAATCAACACAAATTCTATACAATCCTGAATTAAGCAAACAGAAATATATAGCATAGTATTGAAAAGGGAAAAGCAAGCAAAACGGGAATTACATAACCTCAAGTGCGGTGGAAACCGATTACAGTAGACTAATCCAAGAGAATTAGTTCTCCATAAAAACGTAATACAACCAGAAACTCTATAAAAACAGTGGATAATCAGAAGTGTCTCCTAATCTGCCTAGAGCAGCAATTTATAACTTTCAGGATCTGCGCCCTCTCGCGAGGCGACCACTCACTCGCGAGGCGAATCTTATGAAGAAATCTGCAACGTTTGGACTTCTCGCGAGGCGAAGAATGGCTCGCGAGGCGAGGAATGGAAGAGTCTTCTTATTACACCCGTTATGAGTATCAGGGCCTAGACGTGATGGCTTCTGGTTTTCAGGCTCGCGAGGCGAGACATGGTTCGCGAGGCGACACAGAAAGGGTTGCATTTTCTGGCACAGTCAGCCTTCAGGCTCGCGAGGCGAGATGAGGATTCGCGGGGCGAGACAGAGAGGATGACATTCTGCTGTTCAGGCTGGTCTTCAGGTTCGCGAGGCGAATACTTCCAGGATTGCAATTTCCCTGTTTCTTCATTCCCTTGACTCTAAGTTAACCTGAAAACAATGAAATAGCCATAAGTGCTTTATTTGACTCAAAACTGGCTAAATTACCCTAAAACTACTTAAGGGACTTAAAATGTTGCTTGAGGACAATCGATTCTAATTTGGGTGAAAACGAAATATAATTAGCACAAAACCATGTTCATACTAGACATAAAACTAGATGAGCCAGAGGCTTATCACAAATCTTTCAGATCACACTCAGAGTGGAATAAATATGAAGTATGAAAGACTGCGAATTAATTTCAAATGATTGAATGAATATTCAATGAATGAATGAAGAAGTTAATGAAGTGGGTAAATGCTTCTGCGAAATGTTCTTAATGATATTCAACTTCTTGTCTTCATCTTCATTGTTTAATCTATATAAAGACTTCAATCAAATAAATCTGTTAGGCACATCTTCAGAAAGTGTGTTCTTCTGATTTGAGCTTCAGGAACACCATTAATGCAAAGAGTCGTTCTATGTAAACATTAACTGCTTGGGGACGTTGAGATTTGACATGGTTGTTCAAGAGTACACTTTATTCTGAGCAGTTGTTGTATCAGAGTTTGCAGCAGCATGCTTCTCGTACTTGCAGCAGAGAGCTTTCCTCTTCCAGTGCAACTCTTAGTTCATTTTTCAGAAAGCACTTTTACTTTGTACTAAAACAGCTAAAAAGTTACTGAGTTACTGCTGTGGTATAGAGATTGCGGGTTTATTCCTTAAAACCTTGAAACAAACATTCTTTATTCTTTATCCTTTGTGCTATTATCCAGAGGTCTTCGAGATCCTTAAGGAAGGCATCTAATTTGAATAAGGTGACTTGGACTTCCTTTCTGATAAACTGACATTGTAGCAGTGTTGAAAATTTAGACGGGTGAAAGGCAATCCAAAAATTAGACGGGTGCTCATGCAGTTCAAAACTAGATGGGTGCTAGCGTATTCCAAAATTTAGACGGGTGATCCCCTGAGTCTTTTCCAGACAGATGCTTCTTGCCATGTCATCAAGTATATTCAAATCTTGACTGAGTGTTAACTTGATCTTTGACTATGTGTACTGAATTTTAGACGAGTCTAAAGACCGAGCTCGACCAAAAGGTAGACGGGTCATAAAATAGACGAGTGACCTTAAATCTATTTTCCTGCACACTTATCAGACATGTCAGTAATTTCATATGGTTCAATATTACCATACTTACTCTATTTGGAATCATCAAAACTTAGAGAATCTACACATGTAATGTGTTTCAGATATATGAGGTCTTGGCTATATGTATGTGAAAGCAGATATGTATGATCAAAAAATGACTTTAAATATATATATATATATATATATATATATATATATATATATATATATATATATATATGTATGTAGGTATCAAAATTTAATTCACAATTCCATTATCCACCTTTTTTGTCATCAGACAAAAAGGAAATATGAGTGGACCATCATTGTCAGTTAAAGAGATAAAAGAAAACTAAGAAGAGGATGGTGGTGGATTAGGAGGGTCTTGAGTTGGAGGAGGTGGAGGATGTTGAACATGTAGATTATGACTCTGTTGGAAGCTTGTAAGAATGCTCATCATCTGATTAATCATAACATTGGTTGGAGCCAAGGCTTCTGCAACTTGCTCCTTTACCTATTCCTTGACATCAACTTTCACTCTCTCCTATATTATGAGTAGCTAATTCCCGTTTGTTGGGATTAGATGTAATCAAACTGATTATTATGTATTTATCTTGACTAATTATTCTGTGTTCATGCCTTCGTATTAGTGATTAATTTTCCATGCTTAATGCTTGTTGTGGCTAGCACCCCCATGACTCGATTAGTGTTTTGATATGCAATTAGGAAATTCGTATTAGAACCGGAACTGAATTTAATCACCTAGTAACCCTTGCATCTAGGAATGGAGTTTGGTTTACTAGTAATCTTGTAATCCCTAATCTTAATGCAAATTCATTAATCTAGGTCACCTAAGGAATTAGGGTCTATTAGTGGATTTAGGCTCTTTCCATCCGAGGAATCGGGGTTTGAGTAATTTAGTGGATTGATTTTAATATTTGAAGTATGAATGGGATGTATCTAGTCCTGGTAGTACATGAGACAGAGGTTTGGTGAAGTCTAGTCCCAACAGATCCTTTCTGCACTCCAAGTGTTTGTTAAAAGTCCTCAAAGAACTTTTCCTTTTCTTTTGTTTGTTTTGATTTCTCTTCTTAGTCTAGCTAGTTATTGAGTTTGTGAACTGATAATTGACATCCAATCCCCGTGGATACGATAACCGGTCTCACCATCGTATTACTTGCACGACTGGGTATACTTGCCCAGATCCGTCAACAAGTTTTTGGCGCCGTTGCTGGGGATTGGTTTTGCCGATATCATTAGTAACAAAGGAGGCAACTAATTTAGACATTTTATTCTTTTTTATTTTTCTGTATATATTTGATCTTTTTGTTTTGAGTTCTGTTTTTGCAAGGTGGACAAAAGTCATGGAAAATTTTTATTATCCACCTGATGAGGAAGCTTCTAGTCATATTTTGGAGGATAACTTGTGTTGGGAAGACGATATAAATTTGGGAGAATTCTTCGAGGAGTTTTCTCTATCTCATAATATTCCATGACGAGTCGATCCTATGACTGGTGAGCTTATATATATATACTCCAAGGAGGATTGGGAAACCTTTTTGTCATATTTACCACCTCCACCACCGTGTATTGTGGTTCCCATAAAGTCACATGAAGCAGAATTTGAGCAAAATATGGCTGTGGGGATGGATCAAATTGAAGATGAAGTGGTGGTGGTAAGCGAATCACAAGAAGAGGAATTACCTTTCACGCACCCTTGGGGAGGAACAAGTGAGAAGGCAGGGCATTTGGAAAGCACTGCCTCCACCATGGTTGCTGAATTTACTGCATTAAATAAATATGTTGGCTTGCATGCATGTGTGGACACTAGTAAGTTAGCCCCTTCCACTTGTCTGTCAAACTTCCTGGTGAAAATGCCATTTGACCCGCTAGGAAGTGAGTGCATTATTGTAGTTAAGAGGTCAATGGTGTTTTCACACACTGGCTAGGTGGAACCGTGGATAGAGTCATACTGCTGCTACAATCGCCCCTCCACAAGCCATTTGATCCGGGAGGAGGATCCTAGAACGTCAAGCTAGTGACGTTAAAGAAGAGCTTATTGGGAGGCAACCCAACTTTTCTTAACCCTTCTCTTTAGTTAGTTTTGTTTTTGATTTTAACCTCTTGAATAATTTGAGAAGATCAAGAAGAAAATTAATAAATTGAGATTTGCCAAGTGATTTCAGGGAAGGAAGGAGGGAAGAGCAAGAAGACAAGAAAAAGCAAAGTCAGCACCCATCGAGGCCGTGAAGTATTTCCCAACAAGTTTCTGACTGGAATGAGAGCCAACACCCGCTACCGCCTCGATAAGTCGTTCCATTTTTCTCCTCTCTCCAACTTCATTGTTTACATTGGGGATAATGTAAATTCTTAAGCTTGGTGTAGGGGTATTTTGCATTTGCATTTTTAATGTTGCATTCATATAGTTTTGCATGGTCACACAATTAGATTGCCCTTGTTTAGATTTTGCATCCAATTGTGAGAACTGAGTGCCAATTAAATTGAGATAGTGATTTTTTGAACCCAATTTTTTTCATTCTTGTGATATGGCTACAAATAAAAATGTTTGAGATAATCTTGGATAGTTGATAATTAGCATATGGTTCTGTAGATTTGTGTTTCTCATTGATTTTTGAACTACTAAATGTGAGATTTTGAGACAAAGGGGTACTCACTAAATCTACCCCATTCTTTGTGTTAGAGTGTTATTCCTCTTGGATTGTTTTCTCTAGAACTTGACTTGAAACCATTTTGAAGGGTAAAAATTTTTGAAAACATTTTTGAAAATGGTTGAGGCACTAGGTATTTTTCTGGCCTTCTGAACTTTGAATGACTAAATGCTACCCCTTAGTTGCCCAATTTTAAGCCTACAAGAATAAAATATTTTTCTTGGTACCCTGAAATATTTTGATAAATATGCTTGATAGGATACCTTCTAAAGTATTACAAAAGGGTAAAAAGGTAGTTGAAAAAAAAAGTTTGGGATGAAAGAATCAGAAAAATATTTCTCTTGAGTTGAAAAATCTCCCCTTCTCCAAGCAAAAGAAAAACAAAAGAAAAAGAAAAATCTATAGAGAAGGGGATGACAAAAAGAAATGAGAAATAAAATGAAAAGAAAGAAAGAAAGGTGGAAAAAGGAATCGAAACCCAAAAAGGTATTTTAGAAGGTGTCATGTTTTCAATGATTGATGTTTTGTATAGCCTTTTGAAAATTTCCTTTTCTTGATTTCCCCACCTAACGATTAATCCCATGGACACATTACAACCAAAGTAAAGACCTCTTGATTCTTAGGTGTTTTCATTAATAAAGTAGAGATTTGGTTGATAGTCAAGCCTATGGTAGAATTCATTCCTTGAGGAAAATGGAGCGAATTGTCTTATATCCCTAACACTTGAGTGAGGTGAGAAAGAGAGCCAATCAAATGAACAAGCTTGGGGTGAGCTTCAGGTGAGAAAGAGTGCCCAAATCAGTGAGAATATGAGTCTAAGAAACCTAAGCGTCTAATTGGACTTGAACTGATTGTCTCTTGCTGAATTGTTTGAAATGCCTGTCACTTGGATTAGTATTTACTCGGGTTCTTGATTCACTATCCACGCTTTGATTATTTATCTCTTCTGGCCTTAGTGATTGCTTAAGGACAAGCAATTGAATAAGCTTGGGGTGATTTGATAGTGTGATTTTACATGATGTTTCATATACACTTTTGCATGCATTTTTCATATAGATTAGGCATTCTTTATTTGATTTTAGTTAGTTTATCCCTTGGAACGGGTGAAGCGGTTTCTTGGTGTTGTTTTGCAGGAAGTAACGTAAAAATGATCAAAATCAGCCATGATGGAGCCTGGATGAAACAAAGCTTGAAAAGTAAAGAATATGAGCCAAATAGAGCCCATCACGGCCTGGTCGTGATGACCATCACGGCCATGATCAAGCAGAGCAGAAGGCAAAAGTCAGAGGCTGTCACGGCCTAGCCGTGATAGGCATCACGGCCATGACAGACTAGAATTTGAAGTCTCGCGTCGCGAATCTTCATCTCGCCTCGCGAAAATCCAATTTTGAAAGCGCGCCCACTCCAGAACACGTCACGGCCTGGCTGTGATGGCCATCACGGCCGTGACGCGTGGCCTCTCTATATATAGAAGCGCAGCAGACAGAAAGAAGGATGCTGGGAGGAGCTGGGAACCCTAGTGGAGACCAGAAACCACCAGAAAAACAGAGACCTTGGAGGCTGCAGCTAAGGAAGGATTGGAACCCTAGAACGAAGTTGCTGAGAGGGGCTGCTGTGACGATAGTGGAAAGCTCCCATGGAGTTTCTTCTCTCCTCTTCTCCTATTTCTCTGGTTTTTGTTTTCTCTTTTATGAGTAGCTAAATCCTGTTTGTTGGGATTAGATGTAATCAAACTGATTATTATGTATTTATCTTGACTGATTATTCTGTGTTCATGCCTTCGTATTAGTGATTAATTTTCCATGCTTAATGCTTGTTGTGGCTAGCACCCCCATGACTCGATTAGTGTTTTGATATGCAATTGGGAAATTCGTATTAGAACCGGAACTGAATTTAATCACCTAGTAACCCTTGCATCTAGGAATGGAGTTTGGTTTACTAGTAATCGCGTAATCCATACTCTTAATGCAAATTTATTAATCTAGGCCACCTAAGGAATTAGGGTCTATTAGTGGATTTAGGCTCTTGCCATCCGAGGAATTTAGTCCTGGTAGTACATGAGACAGAGGTTTGGTGAAGTCTAGTCCCAACATATCCTTTCTGCACTCCAAGTGTTTGTTAAAAGTCCTCAAAGAACTTTTCCTTTTCTTTTGTTTGTTTTGATTTCTCTTCTTAGTCTAGATAGTTACTGAGTTTGTGAACTGATAATTGACATCCAATCCCCGTGGATACGATAACCGGTCTCACCATCGTATTACTTGCATGACTGGGTATACTTGCCCAGATCCGTCAACACTAAGCATAGTTATTATCCAGTGTGGATTCAACTAAATGGCCAGTTCACCCTTATCACAGTGCTCACAGTCCGTTTCAGAACCGAACTGCTCTGATACCACCAAATGAGATGCCCCGACGTCCCATTAAAGAAAACCAAAAATATTAAGACCTAATTTTGTTATTATCGTTATGCTGGTATATTAAAACAGCAGAAAAAGTAAAAACTTAAAATATATACAACATATATACATACATACATCACATATACACCTCAAGACCTAATACAGTATAGTAGAGGGAATCCAATCAGTCGGATCCCAAAATGTACAAACTGATAATCGAACAGAAAATAAAAACAACATCCTAAAGAGACAAGACGCACTGGTCATAGACTCTATACTCAACTATGAGGATCCACTGCTCTTCCTCCAACGTCTGGCTCATACGAGGTCCCATCAACCTCCTCCATAGCTGGCTCCTCCGTAGGATCTTCTCATCATGATCACCCATAAAAAAAACATATGCAATATAGAGAACAGATGGATAATAAACCATATAACATCAAACGTGGAAAGGGTTTAGTCACATTTAATTAAATAACGGCACACTAAACATACGTCTCCAAAGTATGGGTATATATATATATATATATATATATATATATATATATATATATATATATATATATATATATATATATATATATATACACATATAACACAATCATCCTCAATCCACATCTAGGATCTTTCCTCTACCCTTCATCATGATGCAATGCAAATGCTGTATGAATAATCTCATCAGGTATCGGCCATATCCGGATATCACAACAATATAACTGACACGTCCTAGAGTCCCCTGCGCAAAGCAATGGCACTATAGCTACACAATCCGGTGCACACCACTGAACCCCGGTCAGGGTGCTCATGCTATGCATGAACTATAGCTGCGACTAAAATGAAATCATCTCTGGGCGGTACGCCGTTAGCCTATCCCCGGGAATTCTCCCTTCGAGGCATAGACCCCATGCGACCATGTTTCACGTCCACAGGACCATGTTTCAGGTCCCTCATATCACACACCATGTTTCAGGTCCTCCCCCTAGTGCCCTAACCGCTCATCATAACTTCATAAATAACCTCAGAATAAAATAATTTCATCTCATCAACCTCATCATTATATTTCAAAAATCATCTCATTTAGACACTACTATCACATATCGTATGCAATCCCCAATACATCCTCATGTCTCCACATAACTTGTAACTTACTCAACCTCTAAGCACAATCATAACACTCATCATATCATCACAATCATCATCATGTTATCCAAAATCATCATCATATATCATCACGTCATAATATCATTTCCAAACAATAAATACCAAAATATAATAATAATAATAATAATAATAATAATAATAATAATAATAATAATAATAATAATAACAATAATAATAATAAGTATAAACGCTTTCAAAATTAATTACAACACTCATGATATCATACATCAAGTACCAAGTTCGAATCAACCAGTCAAATAGGCAATTATCACCTAATAAAAATAAAAATAATATATATAGCGTAACGACAATAAACGTACAATTTCTATATCATCATCGGTACCACTGAGTAGTCCCCAATGTGGTATAGACATTGTCCGTTACTCGCTCTCCTGTAGGGTTTGGGTCGCCCTACGCCATTATATAATTAAATGTAACCGTGCCATTTCTGACGTTAAATAGTTTCTTTCCCCCACCTGACAAGTCGCATGACACCCGAAACGTAATGAAACAAATTGTCCTTGAACCCTCTCAGTTCTGTCCTACACCAAACTGAGGCCTCCAAACCTCCAAAAATTCACATAAGCATCACATTACGACGAGTACGTTACTACGAGTTCAAATTCGAAAACGGAATCGAATTCCGATAACCGAAACGAAAGATAACTTAAGAAACATAACGGACAACATTTCGACATAAAAGAGAGAGAGAATTACCTTCACTTTTAGAAGAAAAGAAGAAGAGGAAAGCGAAGATATCGTTGCCACGAACGCAACCACGTACTCGGATTTGAAACGGGACGATCAAATCGCTCTAACTCTCGTCTAGAAGCTTTCTCTCTCTAGGTTTTTTTCTTCCTCTCTCTCTAAACTCACCCTCTCTGTTTTCTAAACTTTCTGTCTTCTGCTGCTTCTGTTTTTCATCTGAGGTAACTTAACTTACCTCTTGGACTTTCTTATTTTTTTTCAAATTCCCGGCGCTCACGCTCAGCTTGAGTTTACCCACGCTCAGCGTGGGAGCGTCCACCAGCGTGCTTGCATGCGTGCCACATCACCCGCCACATGTCCTCGTTCTTGGTACCACTTCCCCATTCTCAGTGTCAACTCCCCCATGCTCAGCATGGCCTCTAGTAAGCAATGTTGACCTCGCACGTTTCTTTGCAATCAGAGTTCGTTTGAAGCCCGATTGATCTCAAATTTGAGATATAGGCTCATCTAGACCTAATAAACAACCCTAAACCATCAAAAATTCCTAATCTCAACCCTAACTCCAAATTTCTTGTTTCACATTCATACATCTTAAAGATGATAATCGGGGAAAACCCTAAGTTGTTTTCACTTTCAAACTCACTCGAGATGACTTCGTACTTTCCATGCAAAGGTTCTTAGACCTTAAACAACATATTAATTATTTAATCCAAGCCTTAAACCTAATCCTCTTACTTAAAAAAAGCATAAAATTATGGATGTTACAGTGGTCACTTGGAATGTCTTCAAGGACAGGTTATTGGAGAAGTCCTTTCCAGCCGACATCCATGACTAGAAGAAGATGGTGTTCTTGGCACTAAAGTAAAGGAGTATGTCTGTGGGAGAGTATGCTGGGAAGTTTGAGGATCTTGCTCGTTATTACACACTGTATCATTATGTAACTAACGACCGCTCCCAGTGCGTGAAGTTCGAGGATGGTCTGCGTCCAGAGATCAAGCAAGCCATCAGTTATTAGGAGATCTGCGTCTTTCCAGTCTTGGTGAACAAGTGTAGGATCTTCGAGGATGCCAACAAATCCATAGTGTCAAGCTACCAGAGTTCAGATGCTCGGGGCAGCATGAAGAATGATTAGAAATTCAAGGGAAAGTAGCATCTAGCTCCAGTCGGCCGGGACTTCAAGCAGGGTAGAAAGAGGCCATAGTTCTCTTCTGACAAGTTTAGGAGTTGGGATTCCTCTGCTCCTAGACCCATCCGATGCGGCAAGCGTGGACAATATATTACACCGCTCAGTGCAAGGAGACAGACGTCATCTGCTTCAAGTGTGGAAAATCTGGCCACATCAGCCGAGAGTGTGGAGGAGCAAAGTCAAAACCGCAGAGTGCTAGAAAGAATCAGAAACCCCAAGCCCATCGACTGAAGACCAGCGGAAAAGTCTTTGCTCTTAGTGGAGATGAAGCCTCCGAGTCCGAGGGCTTGATCCAAGGTATGTACCTCATTGATGGAACTCCTTTAGATGTCTTGTTTGATTCGGGTGCGACTCACTCATTTATATCACATGAATGTGTCAAAAATCTTAAATTGCTTGTGATGCTTCTTGTGTTTGATTTAATTGTTGCCACACCCACAAATAAACTTGTTCTTACTTCACATGCATGCAAGAATTGTCTCATTACCATTGATGGTAGAAACTTTATTGTTGATCTTGTATGTTTACCCCTAAAAGAACTTGATGCTATTCTTGGCATGGACTGGTAATCTTCCAACCATGTCCTCTTAAACTGTTTTGATAAAAGCATAGTTTTTGGAACTCCTATGGTGTCTAAGGATCCAAGATTTCTCTCTGCAACAAAGTTAAGGCTTCTATGAAAGAAGAGGCCCAAGTCTATATGATGTTGTCTTCCCTGGAAGTAGAGAGCAAGCCTGATTTTGGAAATGTGCCAATAGTGAGAGAGTTTCCTGAAGTTTTCCCTGGAGATGTTTACGAGTTACCCCCTGAGAGAGATGTTGAGTTTACCACAAATTTAGTGAGGGGACATAACCCATATCCATAGCACCTTATAGAATGTCTCCTCTAGAGCTAGTTGAGTTGAAGAAACAGTTGGAGGAATTGATTCAGAAATAGTTTATTACGCCTACTGTGTCCCCATGGGGAACGCCAGTGTTGTTGGTAAAGAAAAATGATGGCAGCATGAGGTTGTGTGTCGATTATCGGTAGCTCAACAAAGTGACCATTAAGAATAGGTAACCCCTCCTTAGGATTGATAATCTTATGAAACATTTGATAGGAGCTTGTGTTTTCTCCAAGATAGTTCCGAGGTCAGGATACCATCAAATTCGGGTTAAGTCAGAGGACATCCCACAGACTGTGTTTAGAACGTGTTATGGTCACTACGAGTGATTGACGAATGATCTTGTTATTGACGAATGATTTTTGTACACAAAATGAGGTGTCCCCTTTGTTTTTAGTGTATTCTCGAGAAGCATGTATACAAAGAAGCTAAAAAGTAAGTGAGAGATAGAGATAAACATATACGGTATCACATACGGTATCCAAAATTTGTGTTCAAATAACATAACTCTTTGTTATTTTATGCTTTTTTTCCAAAACAAGGGGTAACAACCCCTGCACCTGCAACAACCCAATAGAGTGATGGGAGCACCACACCATGGCACCACCATCTGTAAAAATCCTTCGTCCTTACCTCTCAACAAACTAGTAATAAATTTTGGCATCATCCTCCAGTGCTTTGGCTATATATTGGACTTTCTTCTTCACCTCTATACCGTCATAATTGTTGACGAATCTAGGCAAGTATACCCAGTCGTGCAAGTAATACGGTGGTGAGACCGTTTTATCGTTCCCACGAGGACTGCGACAAGTACTAGCACGTACCAATTCAACTACTATCTAAGTGATTCTTGGATTGAAGAGATTTCTATACTAATTAACAAGCCCACAAAAGTAAAAATAAACAGAATAAGAAAAACAAACTTTTTTTGTAATTTTCTCAAACACTTGGAAGGCAATAAAAGAATGTTTTCAAATATGATAAAATATGTTGGGATTAGGTTCACTAAACTTCATCCCCATGCAATGAAATGACTAATAAATAGTTTCTACTTCAAATATGACAATCAATCCACTAAATTACTCAAGTCCCGATTCCTCGGATGACAAGAGCCAAAATCCACTAATAGACCCTAATTCCTTAGGTGGCCTAGATTAATGAATTCGCATTAAGATTAGGGATCATGCGATTGCTAATAAACCTAGTTCCATTCCTAGATACCAGATTTACTAGGTGATTAATTTCAGTTCCGGTTCTAATACGAATTTTCCAATTGCATACCAAAACACTAATCAAGTCATGGGGGTGCTAGCCACAACAAGCATTAAGCATAGAAAATCAATCACTCAATAAAGAAGTAAAAACCATATTACAAGATCAAGTCATATACATGAGAATTCAGAAATAGCTACCCTAACCCTAACAATGGGAGTTTAGCTACACATCATCAAAGGAAAAGGGAAAAGAAAAGATACTAAGATGAAGGAAGGGAAGCACTCCATGGAATGATGTACCCAGCCACCACAGCAGCAGAAATTGCGTTTCCTAGGGTTTCTTGGCCGCCTCCTTTTCTCCCAATCCAATCCCCCTTCCAATTCTGCTCTAAAACAGCTTATAACAGGGGTTATGGGTTTCGCGCGCTCGCGGGGCTAGACGTAGCTCGCGAGGCGAATATTAAAAATCTGGTCTTCAGAGAATTGATCTCTCGTGAGGCGAGAGTGGATCGCGAGGCGAAACCGAAAGGTCCTTCTCAAATACGCCCGTGATGAGTATCATGGCCTGGGCGTGATGACTTCTGGTCCTCAGGCTCATGAGGCGAGACACGGTTCACGTGGCGAGACAGAAATGGTCGCATTCTCTGGCACAGTCAGCCTTCAGGATCGCGTGGCGAGGTGTGATTCGCGGGGCGAGACAGAAAGGATGGCATTCTGCTGTTCCTGGTTGTCTTCAGTCTCGCGAGGCGAGTAACCTCTCGCGGGGCGAGCATTCCCAGAATTGCATTCTCCACCGTTTCTTCATTCGCTTGACTCTAAGTTAACCAGATTTTTCATTGATTCCTGCAAAACAACACCATGAAACCGCTTCACCCGTTCCAAGGGAAAAACTAAATAAAATCAAATAAAGAATGCTTAATCTATATGAAAAATGCATGCAAAAGTGTACAGAAAACATGATGTAAAATCACACTATCAAATCACCCCAAGCTTATTTAATTGCTTGTCCTCAAGCAATCACTAAGGCCAGAAGAGATATAAAATCAAAGCATGGATAGTGAATCTAGAACCCGAGTAAAAACTAATCCAAGTAATAGGCATTTCAAACAATTCAGCAAGAGACAATCTGTTCAAGTCCAATTAGACGCTTAGGTTCCTTAGACTCATATCCTCACTGATTTGGGCACTCTTTCTCACCTGAAGCTCACCCCATGCATGTTCATTTGCTTGGCTCTCTTTCTCACCTCACTCAAGTGTTAGGGACATAAGACAATTCGCTCAATTTCCTCAAGGAATGAATTCTACCATAGGCTTGACTATCAACCAAATCTCTACTTTATTAATGAAAACAATTAAGAATCAAGAGGTCTTTTGCTTTGGTTGTAACGTGGCCATTGGATTAATCGTTAGGTGGTGAAATCAAGAAAAGGACATTTCAAAAGGCTATACAAACTATCAATCATTGCAAATCATGACACCTTCTAAACTATCCTTTTGGGTTTCAATTCACTTTCTCCACCTTTCTTTTTTTTCATTTTATTTCTCATTTCTTTTTTTCATCCCCTTCTCTATATATTTTTCTTTTTCTTTGTTTTTCTTTTATTTGCAGAAGGGGAGATTTTTCAGCTCAAGAGAACATTTTTCTTATTCTTTCATCCCAAACTTTTTTCAACTACCTTTTTACCCTATTGTGCAATACTTTAGAAGGTCCTATCAATTGTCATTCATCAAAATGTTTCAGGGTACCAAGAAAAATATTTTTATTCTTTCAGGCTCAAAATTGGGCAACTAAGGGGTATCATTTCATCAATCAAAGCTTAGAAGGCCGGAAAAATACCTAGTGCCTCAATCATTTTCAAAAATGTTTTCAAAAATTTTTAAGCTTCAAAATGGTTTTAAGTCAAGTTCTAGAGAAAGCAATCCAAGAGGAATAACACTCTAACACAAAGATGGGGTATATTTGGTGATTACTGTTGACGAATCTGGGCAAGTATACCCAGTCGTGTAAGTAATATGGTGGTGAGACCGGTTATCGTATCCACGGGGATTGGATGTCAACTACCAATTCATAAACTCAGCAACTATCTAGACTATGAAGAGAAATCAAAACAACCAAAAGAAAAGAAATAAAATCTTTTTGTCTTTTTGGGGACTTTTAACAAACACTTGGAGTGCAGAAAGGATATGTTGGGACTAGACTTCACCAAACCTCTAACTCATGTACTATCAGGACTAGATACCTCCCATTCATGCTTCAGATATTAAAATCAATCCACTAAATTACTCAAACCCCGATTCCTCGGATGTCAAGATCCTAAATCCACTAATAGACCCTAATTCCTTAGGTGGCCTAGATTAGTGAATTTGCATTATGATTAGGGATCACGCGATTATTAGTAAACCTAACTCCATTCCTAGATGAAAGGGTTACTAGGTGATTAAATTCAGTTCCGGTTATGATACGAATTTCCCAATTACATACCAAAACACAAATCGAGTCATGGGGGTGCTAGCCACAACAAGCATTAAGCACAGAAAATTAATCACTAATATGAAGACATGAACACAGAATAATCAGTCAAGATAAATACATAATAATCAGTTTGGTTACATCTAATCCCAACAAACTGGGTTTAGTTACTCATAATTACATAGAAAGCCAAACCAGAAAAGCAGTAGAGAAAGGAAGAAAGGGAGAACTCCATTGAAGCTTCCCACTGTCATCACAGCAACCCCCTAACTCAGCTCCCTTCTTGGGTTGAAACCCTAGCCCAGCCGCAGCCTCCAAGTGTCTCTCTACTCAAAACCCTCAAACTAAAACTAAAAACTCCTCAGTTCTGCCCTAAAACAACAACTTATACCAATCAGTTCTGTGCGCGTTCGCGAGGCGAGACATGTCTCGCGAGACGAATGTTAAAAATCTGTTGTTTCAGAATTCGATCTCTCGCAAGGCGAGATACTGTTCGCGTGGCGAAACAGAACAGGTTTCATTTTCTGGCACAGTCATCAGTCAGGCTCGCGGGGCGAGGTGTATCTCGCGGGGTGAATCTTCAGAATTCTGCTTGGCTCAATTTCTTCATTTTTTAAGCTCTATTTCATCCAAGCTTTATCATGGCCAAATCTGAGCATTTTTCATCAATTTCTGCAAAACAACACACAAAACCACCTTCACCCGTTCCAAGGTAAAAACTAATAAAAATCAAACTACGAATGCCTAATATACATGAAAAATGCATGCAAATGTGTACAGAAAACATGATGTAAAATCACACTATCAAATCACCCCAAGCTTATTCAATTGCTTGTCCTCAAGCAATCACTAAGGCCAGAAGAAGAAACAGAACATGGATAGTGAACCAAGAACCCGAGCAAATAATCCAAGCAATAGGCAATTCAAACAATTTAGCAAGAGACAATCAATTCAAGTCCAATTAGAGGCTTAGGTTCCTTAGACTCATGTTCTCACTGATTTGGGCACTCTTTCTCACATGAAGATCACCCCAAGCTTGTTCTTTTGCTTGGCTCTCTTTCTAACCTCACTCAAGTGTTTAGGGATATATGACAATTCACTCCATTTTCCTCAAGGAAAGAATTCTACCATAGGCTTGACTATCAACCAAATCTCTACTTTATTAATGAAAACAATTAAGAACCAAGAGGTCTTTTCCTTTGGTTGTAACGGGGCCATTGGATTAATCGTTAGGTGGGGAAATCAATAAAAGGAAATTTCAAAAGGCTACACGAAATCAAGCATTGCAAAACATGACCTTCTAAAATACCTTTTTGGGTTTTGATTTATTTTTCCACCTTTCTTTTCTTCCTTTTTGTTTTATTTCTCATTTCTTTTTGTCATCCCCTTCTCTATATATTTTTCTTTTTCTTTGTTTTTCTTTTATTTGGACAAGGGGAGATTTTTCAACTCAAGAGAAACTTTTTTCTGATTCTTTCATCCCATACTTTTTTAACTACCTTTTTACCCTTTTGTAATACTTTAGAAGGTCCCTTATCAAGCATCATTTATCCACATATTCCAGGGTACCAAGAAAAGTATTCTATTCTTTCAGGCTCAAAATTGTGCAACTAAGGGGTAGCATTTCATCATTCAAAGCTCAGAAGGCCGGAAAAAATACCTATTGCCTCAATCATTTTCAGAAATGTTTTCAAAAATTTTTAAGCTTCAAAATCGTTTCAAGTCAAGTTCTAGAGAAAACAATCCAAGAGGAATAACACTCTAACACAAAGAATGGGGTAAAATTTAGTGAGTACCCCCTTAGCTCAAAATCTCACATTTTAGTAGTTCAGAATCAATGAGAAACACAAATCTATAGAACCATATGCTAATTATCAACGATCCAAGATTATCTCAAACATTTTCATTTGCAGCCTTATCACAAGAATAGAAAAAATTGGGTTAAAAAATTCACTATCACTATTTAATTGGCACTTAGTTTTCACAATTGGATGCAAAATCTAAGCAAGGGTAATCTAATTGTGTGATCATGCAAAGCTATCATGCAAATCTATATGAATGTAACATGAAAAATGAAAATGCAAAATACCCCTACCCCAAGCTTAAAAATTTACATTGTCCCCAATGTAAACAATTAAGTTAGAGAGAGGAGAAAAATTGGAACGACTTACCGAGGCGGTAGTGGGTGTTGGTTCACATGCCTAGTCATAATGAACTGCATGAAAATTGGGTTGCTTTTTCTTGTCTTCTTGCTCTTCCTTCCTTCCTTATTACCCTGGAATCACTTGGCAATTTTATTAGTAAAAGAAAACTCTTGATCTTCTCAAATTATTCAAGAGTTAAAAATCAAAAACAAAATCTAACTAAAGAGAAGGGTTAAGAAAAGTTGGGTTGCCTCCCAATAAGCGCTTCTTTAACGTCACTAGCTTGACGTCCTAGGATCCTCCTCCCGGATCAAATGGAAATTGGAGTGGGGATTGCAGAAGTCATATGACTTCATCCTCAACTCCACCCAGCCAGTGTGTGAAAGCACCATTGACCTCTTCAACTATAATAATGCACTTACTTCCTAGCGGGTCAAATGGCATTCTCACCAGGAAGTTTGAAAGACAAGTGGAAGGGACTAACTTACCAGTGTCCACACATGCATGCAAGCCAACATATTTTTCTAATGCAGTAAAATCAGATTGCTCAACAAGCATGGTGGAGGGAATGCTTTCCAAATGCCCTGCCTTCTCACTTGTTCCTCCCTAAGGATGCGTGAAAGGTAATTCCTCTTCTTGTGATTTGCTCACCACCACCACTTCATCTTCAATTTGATCCATTCCCACAACCAGATTCTGCTCAACTTCTGCTTCATGTGGCTCTATGGGAATCACAATACACGGTGGTGGAGGTGGTAAATATGAACAGAGGGTTTCCCATTCCTCCTTGGAGCAACTATACACAAGCCTGCCCGTCACAGAATCAATTTGTGCTGGGATATCAAAAATTGCCAATTCTGGGCAATCTTCCCAACACCAGTTGTCCTCCCCAGTGTGACTTGAGGCTTCCTCATCAGGTGGATAATAGTAATCGTCCATCAATTTCGTCCACCTGGCACAACCAAAACTCAAAAAAAAAAAATCAAATATATACAGAAAAATAAAATAGAATAAAAATGTCTAAATTAGTTGCCTCCTTTGTTACTGTTGATATTGGAAAAACCAATCCCCGACAATAGCGCCAAAAACTTGTTGACGAATCTGGGCAAGTATACCCAGTCGTGCAAGTAATACGGTGGTGAGACCGGTTATCGTATCCACGGGGATTAGATGTCAACTACCAATTCACAAACTCAGCAACTATCTAGACTATGAAGAGAAATCAAAACAACCAAAAGAAAAGAAATAAAATCTTTTTGTCTTTTTGGGGACTTTTAACAAACACTTGGAGTGCAGAAAGGATATGTTGGGACTAGACTTCACCAAACCTCTAACTCATGTACTATCAGGACTAGATACCTCCCATTCATGCTTCAGATATTAAAATCAATCCACTAAATTACTCAAACCCCGATTCCTCGGATGGCAAGAGCCTAAATCCACTAATAGACCCTAATTCCTTAGGTGGCCTAGATTAGTGAATTTGCATTACGATTAGGGATTACGCGATTACTAGTAAACCTAACTCCATTCCTAGATGAAAGGGTTACTAGGTGATTAAATTCAGTTGTGGTTCTGATACGAATTTCCCAATTACATAGCAAAACACAAATCGAGTCATGGGGGTGCTAGCCACAACAAGCATTAAGCACAGAAAATTAATCACTAATATGAAGACATGAACACAGAATAATCAGTCAAGATAAATACATAATAATCAGTTTGGTTACATCTAATCCCAACAAACTGGGTTTAGTTACTCATAATTACACAGAAAGCCAAACCAGAAAAGCAGTAGAGAAAGGAAGAAAGGGAGAACTCCATTGAAACTTCCCACTGTCGTCACAGAAACCCCCTAACTCAGCTCCCTTCTAGGGTTGAAACCCTAGCCCAGCCACAGCCTCCAAGTGCCTCTCTACTCAAAACCCTCAAACTAAAACTAAAAACTCCTTAGTTCTGCCCTAAAACAGCTACTTATACCAATCAGTTCTGCGCTCGTTCACGAGGCGAGACATGTCTCGCGAGGCGAATGTTAAAAATCTGCTGTTTCATAATTGGATCTCTCGCGAGGCGTGACACTATCCGCGTGGCGAGACAGAACAGGTTACATTTTATGGCACAACCATCAGTCAGGCTCGTGGGGCGAGGTGTATCTCGCGGGGCAAATCTTCAGAATTCTTCTTGGCTCAATTTCTTCATTTTTTAAGCTCTATTTCATCCAATATTTATCGTGGCCAAATCTGAGCATTTTTCATCAATTTCTGCAAAACAACACACAAAACCACCTTCACCCGTTCCAAGGTAAAAACTAATAAAAATCAAACTACGAATGCCTAATCTACATGAAAAATGCATGCAAAAGTGTACAGAAAACATGATGTATAATCACACTATCAAGTACCCCCTTTTTGCCTCAAAATCTCACATTTTAGTAGTTCAAGAATCAATGAAAAACACAAATCTATAGAACCATATGCTAATTATCAACTATCCAAGATTATCTCAAACATTTTTATTTGCATCCATATCACAAGAATAAAAAAATTGGGTTCAACAATTCACTATCACAATTTATTTGGCATTAAGTTCTCACAATTGGATGCAAAATCTAAGCAAGGGCAATCTAATTGTGTGATCATGCAAAACTATCATGCAAAACTATATGAATGCAACATGAACAATGCAAATTCAAAATACCCCTACCCCAAGCTTAAGAATTAACATTGTCCCCAATGTAAACAATCAAGATGGAGAGAGGAAAGAAAAATTGGAATGACTTACCGAAGCGGTAGCGGGTGCTGGCTCACATGTCTAGTCAGGAGGAATTGCATGAAAACTGGGTCATGGCCTGATGCTTCTCCTTCCTCCTTCCCTGAAAAACTTAACAAACCTATTAATCTATGATATTTTCCTCTTGATCTTCTCAAATTATTCAAGAGGGCAAAAATCAAAAAACCAAAGGAAAATGAAAAGAAACTTGGGTTGCCTCCCAATAAGCGCTTCTTTAACGTCACTAGCTTGACGGGCTTCTTTCAATTAACCGGGGTTGGCTGGGCATAGAAGTGCAAGAGCACTTTTCTTCCATGGAACTCCTTTAAAGAGCTGATTTTGCTTATAAGGCCAACATTTGTGCTTCCGCTTTGCCCTTTTCGCTTTGGGCCTCGTGGCCTTTTTCTTACTCCTTCCCGGCAGAGGTTCTGTTTTCACATGAGCAGATCCAACTTCATCACCAACTGATACATCATTTGTCTTGCAGAGCTTCAGAGTTGCTTTCATGTTGAGCATTTCCTTCTTCTCAGAAGTAGAGGGGTGGTGCTGATATGCAACGACTTCTTTAGCCATTGTATCCACAATGTCCATGCGGAAACAATCCTCTTCATCACTCGGGCGATGCATAGCTTCAAATACATTGAAAGTGTCTTCTTCGTCTTGCACTCTGAATCGCAGCTGGCCTTTTTGTACGTCTATCAAAGCGCGACCAATCGATAGAAAAAGGTCTCCCCAGTTTGAGCGGAACTTCTGCATCCTCCTCCATGTCTAAAATCACAAAGTCCGCTGGGAAGATAAACTTATCCACCTTTACCATAACATCTTCCAGAATACCATAAGGACACTTGATTGATCTATCAGCTAGTTGCAATGCCATCGTTGTTGGTTTCACCTCCCCACCTCCAAGCTTATTCAAAATTGAAAGCGGAATCAAATTGATACTCGCTCCCAAGTCACATAGGGCCTTCCCAATAGCAACACTCCCAATAGTGCAAGGAATTGTAAAACTATTAGGATCTTTAAGCTTTGGAGGTAGCTTCCTTTGAAGTATCGCACTGCACTCTTCAGTTAAGGCAACAGTTTCGCCTTCTTTAAACTTTCTTTTCTTCGTGAGCAGTTCCTTCATGAATTCTGCATAATTGGGCATCTGCTCTAGTGCTTCAGCAAAGGGTATGTTGATCTGTATCCTCTTGAAAATGTCAAGGAACTTGGCAAACTGTTCTTCTTTCTCCTTTTTCTTGCTCAAATGAGGATAGGGCAACTTCTGATAAGAGGGGATCACTTGAGGCTTGTCTCCATCTTTCAAAAGATGACTTTTAGTCTTCCTCAAAATTGAATTCTCATCTACTAGCTTCTCCCTCTTGTCTTGTTCACTGGCTTTTTCTTTTTCCTCAACTATAACCTCTTTGCCTTTTTCCTCTTTTTCCTCAGCACTCAATTATGTTTTTCCATCAACTTTCTGATTCTTCACCAAAGGCTCACCGCCCACATTCTCAAGACTTTTACCACTCCTCAAAACAATAGGATTGCAATGCTCCTTAGGATTAGTTTGAGTGTTACCTGAAAAACTGCTGCTAGATTGCTCCGCTAGGTGCTTTGCAATTTGTCTAACTTGAATCTCCAAGTTTTTTATAGAAGCATCGGTGTTTTTCTGGTTTGACATGGTCAATTGCATGAACTGATTGAGAGTGTTCTCCAAGTTAGAAATCCGGTCTTGAGGCGGTTGTGTAGGAAGAGGCTTGCTTGTTTGTCTGGCATCTTGCTTCCAACCAAAATTTGGTTGATTCCTCCACCCTTGGTTGTAGTTGTTAGGGAATTGGTTGTTGCCTGGCCGCCCATAGTTCCCCATATAATTAGCTTCCTCATGGGAACTAGGCGGTGCCTCACATCTTCCATTATCATGATCACCTCCACAAAAATCACATCGCATTACCTGTTGGGGTGGCATGGTTGTCCCTTGAACAGTTTGGAGTTGTTGTGGGAGTTGAGCTAGTTGCTTGGTAAGAGACTCCAGTTGTTATGTCATGAGCTTGTTCTAAGCCAATAGTGCAGTTTGTGAATCTAACTCCAACACTCCCCTTCTTGATGTGGGACCCCGATCATGATGCATCAAGTAGTCATTTGACGCCATAGCTTCTATCAGAACCAATGCTTCCTCTGCTGTCTTTGTATTCATGGAACCTCCAGCCGAGGCATCCAACATGTACCTGGTTGACGGCCTCAATCCATTATAGAATGTTTACATTTGGGTATGATCATCAAACCCATGGTTTGGACATCTTCGGAGCAATTCCTTGAACCTTTCCCAGGCGTCATGAAGAGTCTCACCTTCTTGTTGAGCAAAGCTTATGATGTCACTCCTCGTCTTCACAAATCTTGAGGTGGGGAAGAATCTTGCCAGAAATTTTGCCTCTAAGTTGTCCCATGTAGTGAAGCTCCCCCTTGGTTGTGATTGGAGCCAAGACTTGGCCCTATCTCTTAGAGAGAAATGAAACAACCTCAGGAGAATTGCATCATCGGAGGCACCATTTATCTTCACTGTATCGCACAACTCTAGGAAATTGGAAACATGACTGTTAGGATATTCCTTCTCCAACCCATCAAACTGATTTTGTGAAACCATATTGATGAGATTTGGCTTGATTTCAAAATTGTTGCAGTTCACTGGAGGCCTCACTATGCTAGTGACATGCCGGTTGACATTTGTATTGGCATAGTCACCAAGTGTCCTCCGTGGTGGTGGAGCACCTTCACCATTGTCTTCCATTCTGAGTTCTTCTTGACAAACTTGAGACATGGAAGTCTCTTGTTCTTCTCCTTGTTGTTCAAACAAATTCTGCTGTCTTGTTTGCCTCCTATTCGCCCTAGCCGTTCTTTCAATTTCTGGGTCGTAGAGGAGTTGGTCAGCTGGGATAGTACCTCGCATACAAAAACAGTCTAGCAAGCAAGAGTGTTAGCAGTAAAGGTTAGCACACAACAACAAACACACCAGAAAAATGACAGCAAAAACAGAACAGAAAATTATAACAGAAAAAATTTTATAACAGATTTTTTTTTTTGCCTAAATTAGTAACCAAAAGGGATATGCTAGTATTGAAACACAGTCCCCGGCAACGGCGCCAAAAACTTGCCGACGAATCTGAGCAAGTATACCCAGTCGTGCAAGTAATACGGTGGTGAGACCGTTTTATCGTTCCCACGAGGACTGCGACAAGTACTAGCACGTACCAATTCAACTACTATCTAAGTGATTCTTGGATTGAAGAGAGTTCTATACTAATTAACAAGCCCACAAAAGTAAAAATAAACAGAATAAGAAAAACAAACTCTTTTTGTTATTTTCTCAAACACTTGGAAGGCAATAAAAGAATGTTTTCAAATATGATAAAAGATGTTGGGATTAGGTTCACTAAACTTCATCCCCATGCAATGAAATGACTAATAAACAGTTTCTACTTCAAATATGACAATCAATCCACTAAATTACTCAAGTCCCGATTCCTCGGATGGCAAGAGCCTAAATCCACTAATAGACCCTAATTCCTTAGGTGTCCTAGATTAATGAATTCGCATTAAGATTAGGGATCATGCGATTGCTAATAAACCTAGTTCCATTCCTAGATACCAGATTTACTAGGTGATTAATTTCAGTTCCGGTTCTAATACGAATTTTCCAATTGCATATCAAAACACTTATCAAGTCATGGGGGTGCTAGCCACAACAAGCATTAAGCATAGAAAATCAATCACTCAATAAAGAAGTAAAAACCATATTACAAGATCAAGTCATATACATGAGAATTCAGAAATAGCTACCCTAACCCCAACAATGGGAGTTTAGCTACACATCATCAAAGGAAAATGGAAAAGAAAAGATACTAAGATGAGGGAAGGGAAGCACTCCATGGAATGATGCACCACAGAAAGGATGACATTCTGCTATTCCTGGTTGTCTTCAGTCTCGCGAGGCGAGTAACCTCTCGCGGGGCGAGCATTCCCGGAATTGCATTCTCCATTGTTTCTTCATTCGCTTGACTCTAAGTTAAACAGATTTTTCATTGATTCCTGCAAAACAACACCAAGAAACCGCTTCACCCGTTCCAAGGGAAAAACTAACTAAAATCAAATAAAGAATGCTTAATCTATATGAAAAATGCATGCAAAAGTGTACAGAAAACATGATGTAAAATCACACTATCAACAATAACAACTAAACTTCCACTCCACCCTGAATTAGACAAGAAAAAGAGAAAAATAAAAACATATAAAAACACATTTTTTTGTCCAAGTTCATTCATTTTCAGTCACCTCCAAACCCGCCGCCCTTCACCACTAATCCTACCACTGCATCACCACCATCGCTGCTACAATTCTAGCCCAGAACTGCCACCATCCCACCGAGCTCCTCCGCAACCACTACTGCTACTTCTCATCCCAATCATCACCGTACACCTGCCTCGCACCACTGCGCACGACCTCCGATCTGCCACACCAGATGCAGTTCTCTCCACCGCCACTGAAGCAACTCTACCTCGAACCACCACCACGACTCTACCACGGACCACCACTGCGCGTCGCTGCTAGAGACACCGTCGCTGCTAGCGCTTCCACTTCGCCATCACAGACGCGAGTCGTCCCTCGCCTCCTCTCTCGATGCGTCGCCGTCCAATGTGTTTCTCAGCCCTGATCTCTTCTGGTTTGTGATTAACGAATAGATCAGAAGCCTAATCTGGTCCTATTGTTTTTCTAACATTTCCTTTATATTTTTATATTATTCTCTTTTTTTGTTTTTGTTTTTGTCATCTTTAGGCTGGACTTGAGTCAACTTTTGTTAATGGGTTATAGATAATCTTTGGGTTGAGTATCTTATTTGAACTAAGCAAGAGAATAAAAAATAAAACAATAGAAAATATTTTAAAAAATATTCTCAATCATTATTTTAAACAAAAAATTCTATTAAAACATATTTTGAAATAAAAATCACTCTTGAGTTCAACTATCAAGAATATAGGTAAAATGACATTTTATTCTTCCTACTCAATTGATAAAGGTACACTACTTTCCACAAATCTAAATGCATGAAGTACTACTCCTTCACTAATTGGAACAACCTTGACTGATTGTTGGGTATGGAAGTTATATGAAATCAATGGTAATTTGTAATCTTTTGTTATGAGAGCCTTGTCCTCTTTCCAAATGCCCCAAAATTTCCATTGTAGAGAATGAAGTATAATATTAAATGTCTTCGTCAAATTCTCTCTTCAACACCATATTCATCAATTACCCAAATCTCAACAAGAGTTCCTAATGGTGAAGAAACATTATATTCTTTTATATAAGTAATAAAATCCTTTTTTTTATGAATTGATGTGCAACGGCATCACTATACTGGAGATCATCCATCAGTTGCGGCATATCAGAGTATTATTAACAATAGAAAAGAGAATACAAAAACATGGGGGGACATGAACCAAAACCCATGCAAAAAAGAAGTTATTTAAATCTATAGTTGGGAAGACCCCATCTATTACAAAAGAAATCCATTCTAAGAAAATCTGGAATCAAATTCCACCATGTATAACATTTAGAAATAACTTCATGGTTAGCCAATTTGTTAGCACAATGATTTGCTTCCCTAAACACGTGAAATTCTGAAATTGAGTTTGGATGTCATCACAATGCAATTTCTCCAAAGGACTGTAAGCTTCCAAGGGACAATTTCAGGCTTGGAATAAGCAAGAACCACTAGTGAGGAATCACATTCCAACCAAAGCCTAGACCAACCTTTATCATAAGCAATCCAGACAGCAGACATAACAGCCAAAAGTTCAGTAGAGAAGGAGTCCATGGTACCATAGAATTCAACAAAGCATCCTAAAACAGCACCACTCCTATCCCTAAAGATTCCTCCACCACCAGCTTGACCAGGGAAGCCTTTAGCAGCACCATCAGTATTTGCCTTTATCCATCAACAACAAGGAGGGATCCAATCCACCCTTATTATACTAGGAGCCTTGCTAGGGTGAGGAGATATGCTCAGCATCTTCAAGATATTTATTTCATTCTGAATAGGAAAGGAAGAGCACTTAGTGGGATTACTTGTCAGATTAACAGAAGCAACAACTAAGCTGATAGCAGCCCTGGTTGAGATATGTTTGTCTTCAAATTTTAATTTATTCCTTGCAAACCAGATGGTCCAGATGATATTAATGATTTCAGCAGAGATGATGTCTTTCAATTGGAGACTCCAATTTTTATTGAGAATAGCTTGGATAGAATGCAAAGAAGAGACATCCAGATGCAGGCCTACTATAGAGGAGAACCATTTCCAAAGACTTGTTGCAAAGGAGCACCTTAGGAATAAATGATCCTGCGATTCAGCAACAACATAACAAAGGCTGCAAATTGAAACTTAAGTACAACCTCTCTGTTGGAGTTGATCTTCAGTAGGAAATCTATTTAAAAGAAATCTCCATATCACAAATAAGCTGATCAATAGCAGAGAATTGAGGAATAGGCAATTGTGTCAGTTTCAGGCCAATAGCAGGAAACTTATCAAGTAAGACTTTTGGAATTAGCCAACTGTTATTCTGAATGAAGTCAGCAACTGTAGCAGCCAAGTACATATGCAAGTTTGAGGGAAAATGCATCAGCTCTACAACCGGTTGGCCAAGCCAATTATCCACCCCGAAACTGATTCTATTACCATCACCAATTTGCCACAAAGAGTTTGTAACAACAGTATCCAAGTTGCATTTAATGCCTGGCCAAATGGATGATTTTACATAGTTGATAACAGGCATGTTATTCTTCAAAAATCTAGACCTAAGAAAAAAGGCCCACTCTTTGCTAGAAGCCAACATTTCAAAAGTCAATTTAAGAAGAGCTACCTCATTTAGAGTTTTAAGAGATTTAAGACCTAGACCACCCTCTAAGAAAGGCAGACGTATATTTTTCCATGCAACAGTGTAAATCTTCTTCTTATTGGGGTCTCTAGACCAAATAAAATTCTTGATTGACCTATCCAAGACCTTAAGAAGGGTGGATGGCCACATATATACATGAAAGCTATATAAGAAGGCAGCCTTTCCAAAGAGCCAATTTAGACAAAATTTTGTCAGTAATGGATTGAAGATGAGATCTTCTAGGTTTTCCCTTAAAAATAGGAACTCCAAGGTAAGTAAAAGGCAAAGAACCTGCCGAGAAACTGAGAAGCCTCTGGCTCATCTAGTTTTATAACTAGAAAAACCTTGGTTTTGTGCTAATTATATCTCGTTTCGCCCAAATTAGATTTAATTGTCCTCAAGCAACACTTTGAGTCTCTTAAGTAGTTTTTAGGAAATTTTAGTTAATTTTGAGTCAAATAAAGCATTTAATGCTATCTTACATTTTCAGGTTAAAAGTGAAGCTCTTGGAGTCAAGGAAAATGAAGGAAGCAGTGGAAAAGGAATTCTGGAAGTTTCGCCTCGCGAGACAGGATTTCGCCTTGCGAGCCCGAAGACCAGCCTGAAAAGCAGCAGTCACCCTTTCTGTCTCGCCTCGCGAATCACCATCTCGCCTCGCGAGCCTGGAGGCCTGACTGTGGCAGAGATGTCCCCATTTTCGGTTTCGCCTCGCGAAGCAGGTCTCGCCCCGCGAGCGGGCGAAACCCAGAACATCTATTTATAGGCTGTTTTAGGGCAGAATTGGGGGGATCTTCACCTGGAAGCCAGGCGGCTGGAAGAGGGTTCCAACCCTAAAAGGGGATGTTTTCCTTGCTCTGGGAATGGGAGAAGATTGGAGGATTCTTCTATGAGTGTTCTTTATCTCTTCTCTCCTTTGCTTTTGTATTGTCATTCATTATGAGTAGTTAAATCCCCTTGTTGTTGGGGTTAGATGTAGCTTTTCCGAACTTGTTTGTATTTGATTTGGTTTCAATGCAAGTTTCTATTTCTTTATGAGTATTTGATTCTATGCTTAATGCTTTCCTTGGTTTGATCACCCTTGGGATGATTTGTTGCATTGATAGACAATTGATAGATTGATGTTAAGTCATGCTCATGAATCAAATGCCAAGTAGTTCATGAACCTAGACATAGGTCTTGGGGTGCTTGCAATCTTATAAGTCTTGATTCTTAATGCAAAATCTCAGATTAATCCACCTAAGACATTAAGGTTTGATTTGGGGTTTTAGGCTCATTCCACCTAAGACATTAGGGTTTGAGTATTTAAAAAGACTTGATTGTCATAATTGAATTAGGAATTGTGTTGGTAACCATTTCATTGCAATTAAGGGAGGATTAGTGTAGTCTAACCCTGACAATCTTAACCACATTTCTGATGCCTTCCAAGTGTTTGTTAAAAATCCCAAAAGACCAAAAACATTTTAATTGCTATATTTCTTTTTGTTTTTATGTTTTGATCTTACTTCATACCATAGTTTAGTCTAGATAGTTGTTGAGTTTGTGAATTGGTAATTGGCAACCGATCCCTGAGGACGATATCCGGTCTTACCACCGTATTACTTGTACGACTAGGTGCACTTGCCTATATTATATTTAAAAGTCGTGTCAAGTTTTTGGCGCCGTTGCCGGGGATTGACTTTGCCAATATCAGTAGTAACAAGGGAGACAACAAATTTAGACATTTTTATTTTATTTTTCTGTATATATTTGATGTCTTTCTTTTGTTAGTTTTGTATATATTTGAATTTGTGTTTCTTTAATTTTGGGCCTTATTTGTCTGTGAGGTGGAAATTGATTTGACAGGATCATGGACTACAATTGCTATCATCCATCTGATGCAGAAATTGAGATGTCTGAGCTACAGCTGCGGGTAGATATGCTACAATTGGCCATGTACATCCATCAAGTGAGCAATACGTTGTTAAGGGCGACAGTCTCTCCTCCACCATGGGTAGGCAATTCTGAATGGGGAGATCAATATCCCAAAACTTACACTCCATGGTTGGGGAATCCTCCAAACAATGCTTGGATCGACCAAGAGGAACATTGGGAATCATCCGCACCTTCATATCAACCACAACCATCTCAATGGTATGATGAGCCATCACCATTGGAAGTTTCTTGGGAGAACTTCAAATCCGGAATCACAGTCAATTTTGAGCAACCTATTCCGGATGGTCGGTCTCACTTAGAGGATATTTTGGAGAAGTTCATGGTAACAACAATGGAAAGTTTAAAAAATCAAGAAGATACCATTCGAAGTCTCAGGGTACGAATTGAGAAACTCTCTAACCAACTATCCGAAATGCCAATTGGGAACTTGATGGATGATGATGAAGGTAATGCAATAATGTATGATGATGAAGATGATGCAATAATGGGTGAAAAGGAAGATGAAGAGGTGGGAGCAATGATAAACCTCTGGCTCATCTAGTTTTATGACTAGTATGACCGTGGTTTTGTGTCAATTATATCTCATTTTCGCCCAAATTAGACTTGATTGTCCTAAAGCAAGGTTTTGAGTCTCTTAAGTAGTTTTAGGGTAATTTAGCCAATTTTGAGTCAAATAAAGCACTTATGGCTATTTCATGTTTTCAGGTTAACTTAGAGTCCAGGGAATGAAGGAAACAGTGGAAATTGCAATCCTGGAAGTACTCGCCCCGCGAGACTGGAGACCGGCCTATGCCAGAATTGTCATCTTCTCTGCCTCGCCTCGCGAATAATGTCTCGCCTCGCCATCCTGGAAGTCAGAAAGCATCACGGTCAACCCCGTGATACCCATCACGGGCGTGAAGAGAAGACCCTGGAGGACAGAGACCGTCACGGCCTAGCCGTGATGAAGGTCACGACCATGACAGATAAGCACCCAAAGTCAGAAGTAATCACGGCCTGGCCGTGATAGGCACCACGGCTGTAACAAACCATATTTTGAAGTCTCGCCTCGCGAGGAATCATCTCGCCTCAAGAGAGGATACTTGCCTCGCATGCGTGCTCAGATTCTGAATGCTATAATTGCTGTTTAGGGCAGATTAGTGGGGATCTTTTGCTAATCCTTATTTATGAATTTCTCTGATTGTATTGCGTTTTTTATGGAGAACTAATCTCCCTAGGTTAATCTGCTGTAATCGGCTTCCGCAGACACTTGAGATCTTGTAATTCCCGATTGAATTTTCTTCTCTCTTTCAATGCTATTCGTTGTTCTCTGTTTGCTTAATTCAGTTTGTATCGAATTAGTGTTGATTTATTTTCGATGATTTTATGTTCCTAAACTCAATCGTGTTTTCTTAATTCGCGTGCGTTCAATTCGTGTTTGCTTAATTCACGAAGGGCTTCATCCGTTTGATTAATTCGGAATTAGGAACATATGTCCCGTAGCGTCGATTTCGCTTGTTAATCGATGCTACAATCGAAGAGGGATTAGAATCCGCTTAGGGCATGGAATTACATGAACCGATGATAGTGGGAAACCGAACAACAGATTGATCGTCTTTGTCTTATTTGATAACCACTTAAATTGCTCTGTTTTTGCTCTGTTTTGTTCTGTTTTTCCTATCAATTTCAAACCAACCCCCCCCCCCCCCCCCCCCCACCCCAAGAAAACTGATTTTCTGCAAATAACACCACAATAGTCCACGAGAGACGATACTCGAGTTGTCGCACCCTCACTACAGTTTTACAAACCACTCACTTTTTGACGTGTGCGCGACAGCGTGTCAAAATTGGCGCCGTTGCCAGGGACTCTTGATTGTTATTTTCGCATTTTTTTCTCGTTTTTGTTTTGAATTAGTCTGGCTACTAGGTCTACTTGTTCTGACTTGTGTGATTTTGATCCTGAAATTGAAAGAACACTGCACACATGCCGTAGAGCAATTAGGGCTAACACTAGTGGTGATTCTGATTCTGAACCTGTTTTTGATAACATGGGTGACCAAAGGACATTGAGGCAACTTGCTGCCCCTGATGTTAATTATAATGGGTTGTGTATTGAGTATGCTGGTGTGGTTACTCCTTTTGAACTTAAATCTGGTTTAATACACTTGTTGCCAAGATTTAGTGGTCTTGCAGGTGAGGATCCACATAAGCATTTGAAGGAATTCCAGGTAGTCTGCTCTACACCCTTGAGACCGAAAGGCATTACTGAAGACCATATCAAATTGCGAGCCTTCCCATTCTCACTTGAAGGCGCTGCAAAGGATTGGATGTACTATTTGGAGCCAAATTCTGTTACAACTTGGAATGGTCTGAAGAAGGTTTTCCTGGAAAGATACTTTCCTGCCTCCAGAGCTGCATCCATCAGAAAGGAGATATGTGGCATCAGACAAAGCAATGAGTCATTGGCTGAGTACTGGGAGAGATTCAAGAAGTTGGTATCTAGCTGCCCTCAACACCAGATTTCTGAGCAGCTCCTTATTCAGTATTTTTATGAGGGATTGCTCCCAATGGACAAAAATATTTTGGATGCCGCTAGTGGGGGAGCACTCGTTAATAAGACCCCAGCTGCTGCCAAGCAATTGATTGAAAATATGTCATTAAACTCCCAGCAGTTCACAACCAGAAGCAATTCTGTCGAGACAAGGGGTGTAAATGAGATCCAAGGTTCTTCTTCCAACAACGCCCTTGAAACCAGAATTGATGAGCTCACTTCTTTGGTGAAGCAACTGGCAATGGATAAGGTTCGGCCGGCAAGGTTGAGTGGCATGTGTAGTTCTCCTGAGCACCTGACCGATGCATGCCCTATTCTGAAGGATGAGTCAGTCACTGATTTGCCTCAAGCTTATGCAGCTAATCTCTACAATCAAGGCAACAATCAGAACCGGTACAACATTCCTGACCTCTCCACAAATAAGTACCACCCCAACTGGAGGAATCATCCAAACCTTCGGTATGGGAATTCATCACAACAACAGTTGATGGCACCACCACAGAATCCTCCTCAAGCGACCACCTCTGCACCTTCTGGACCTTCACTAGAGGACCTATTCAAGCAAATGACTGCACAAATGGATGCACAAAATCTCCAGTTCCAGCAGCAAATTGGACAGTTTCAGGCCTCGCAGACACAGTTTCAGCAGCGAACGGATGCTAGCATTCACAATTTGCAGACACAGATTGGACAGCTCTCCACTTCGATGAATGCCATGCAGCAAGCTCAGGGATCGAACCAACTACCTGCACACACAGTGGTGAATCCCAATGCCCCCAATCCTAATGTGAGTACCATTTCTTTGAGATTCGGGAAAGTTGTAGAGGCAGCCCCTGAGAAAAATGAAGAAACTGTTGAGGTAACTCCTGAGCCTTCTGTTGTTGTTGAAGGTGAGAGAGTATATGTGCCACCGATCCCCTTCCCGCAAAGAGTGCAGAAAAATAAGAAGATTGATCGGGAAGACAAGGAGAGGGAGATTCTAGATGTGTTCAGAAAGGTGGCGGTAAACATTCCGCTTCTGGATGTGATTAAGCAGGTTCCCAAGTACGCAAAGTTTCTGAAGGATTTGTGCACACACAAGAGGAGGTTGAAGGGTAATGAGAGAGTTAATTTGGGGCGAAATGTTTCAGCCCTCATTCAGCCTAGACTTGCTCCCGAGAAGGTTACAGTTTCAGCCCTCACTCAGGCACTGCCACAAAAGTGTAAGGATCCGGGAACTTTTGCTATTCCATGCATCATTGGGGACAGTAAATTTGACAATTGCATGTTGGATTTGGGAGCCTCCATAAATGCCATGCCCACCTCCGTTTTCAACAACCTTGATCTGGGTCCTTTGCAACATACAGGTCTCACTATCCAGTTGGCCAACAGGACCAATGCTCGCCCCATGGGAGTGGTAGAAGATGTGCTGGTACAAGTTGATGATTTGATTTTCCCTGTTGACTTTTACATCCTGGACATGGCAGGGGAAACAAATTCAAACAGATCACCAATCATCCTGGGCAAACCGTTCATGAAGATGGTAAAGACAAAGATTGATGTTGATGATGGAACCATGTCCATGGAGTTCGGTGACATTATTGCAAGGTTCAACATATTTTATGCTATGAAGCATCCATTGGAAGAGCACTCTGTTTTCCAAATAGAGTTGCTCTCCGAAATTGTTGACGACACCTATGATGACTTGGTTGCTGATTTTCCATCCATTTCTGATTTTAATGATGTTTATTCATGTACTGACTGTACTAACACTAACCCTTGTGTTGTTTGTGCTGAGATTGATTCTATTTTGCAGGGTGATAGTGAAAGTGAAGCTGTCCGTTCGGCTGAAGTTCTTGATAGCCCGGCTGCCCCAAACATACCATCTGTTAAGCAGCCACCCTCCTTAGAGCTTAAGCCACTTCCTGGGAATCTGAAGTATGCTTACTTGGAGAGGAATGAAAAACTTCCAGTGATAATCTCCTCCAACCTTGACTATGACCAGGAATCCAAACTCTTGGAGGTTTTGAAGAAGCACAAGAAGGCAATTGGATGGACCTTGGCTGACATACCAGGAATTAGCCCCTCTCGATGTATGCATAGGATTCTGTCAGAGGACGAGGTTAAACCAGTTAGGCAGCCGCAAAGGCGGCTAAATCCATTGATTCTGGATGTTGTAAAGAAGGAGGTGACAAAACTCCTGCATGCGGGTATCATATACCCCATCTCTGATAGCACTTGGGTGAGCCCAGTGCAAGTTGTACCCAAGAAATTTGGCCTCACAGTGGTAAAAAATGAAAATGATGAACTTGTCCCCACTAGAGTCCAGAATAGCTGGAGAGTCTGTATTGATTATAGGAGGTTGAACCAGGCCACTCGAAAGGATCACTTTCCTTTGTCGTTCATCGATCAGATGCTCGAACGGCTGGCTGGTAAATCCCACTACTGTTTTCTTGATGGCTTTTCCGGATACTTCCAGATCCACATTGCACCAGAGGATCAGGAAAAGACCACTTTCACGTGTCCCTTCGGCACGTTTGCCTACAGGAGGATGCCATTTGGCCTTTGCAATGCTCCTGGCACTTTCCAGAGATGCATGATTAGCATTTTTTCTGAATTTATTAAAAATTGCTTGGAAGTGTTCATGGATGATTTCACTGTATATGGTTCCTCATTTGATGCATGCTTGCATAGTCTGAAATTGGTTTTAGAAAGATGCATTGAAACTGACCTTGTTTTGAACTATGAAAAGTGTCACTTTATGGTTGAACAGGGGATTGATTTGGGGCATGTTATTTATAAAGAGGGTATCTCAGTAGATCCGGCTAAAATTGATGTGATTTCTAAATTGCCTTACCCATCTTGCGTTCACGAGATTCGTTCTTTTCTTGGTCATGCAGGTTTCTACAGGCGCTTCATTAATGATTTCAGGAAGATAGCTCTTCCTCTGTCAAACTTGCTGAAGAATGATGCCATGTTCAGCTTTTATGACAACTGCAAGAAGGCATTTGACTTCTTGAAAAAGGCATTGACTTCTACCCCCATCATCTAGCCCCCTGACTGGACCCTCCCTTTTGAGCTCATGTGTGATGATTCTAACTATGTTGTAGGGGCGGTCCTGGCACAAAGGGTGGGTGGTCGCGCTGTCGCGCACGCGCCAAAACGAACGAGCGGGTTTTAAAAACTGTAGTTTAGGGCGACAACTCGGATGTCGTCTCACAAGGACTCTTAAAGTGTTATTTTCCACAAAAATCAGTTTGGGGGGGGGGGGGGGGGTTTGGATTGGGATGCAATCAAAGAAAATAAAACAATGAAAACAGAGCAATAAAATAAGACAGTTCAAAGAGGTTATCAAATAGCTAAAAACAGATTAATCTATTGTTCTCGATTTCCCAACTATCATAGGTTCATGCAATTTCCAAGCCCTAAGCAGATTCTAATCCCCTCCCGGTTGTAGCAACAATTTACAAGCGAAACCACTACTACAGATACATGTCCCTATTCCCGAATTAAGCAAACGGGGTTAAGCCCTTCGTGAACTAAGCGAACACGAAACGTACACACGCGAATTAAGCAGACGCGATTAATTATAGGAACATGATATCACCGGAATTAAATCAACACAATACAATATACTCCTGAATTAAGCAAACAGAAATATAAAGCATGGCATTGAAGAGGGAAAAGCATACAAAACAGGAAATACAAGAACCTCAAGTATAGTGGAAATCGATTACAATAGATTAATCCTAGAAACTTAGTTCTCCATGTAAAAAACGAAAACACACAAAATAAATGTAAAGAGAAAAATGGAGAAGCAAAAGTTGTTCATAATCTGCCCAAACAACTATTTATAACATTCATGAATTTTGCCCACTTGCGAGGCGAAGCCTCTCTCGCGACGCGATTCTTGTGAACAGTCTGCAACCTTTGGTATTCTCGCGAGGCTAACACACCTTCCGCGAGGTGAGGAACTGAAGAGTCTTCTTATTACGCCCGTTATGAATATCAGGGGCCAACCGTGATGCTTTCTGACTTCCAGACTCGCGAGGCGAATGTATGATCGCGAGGCGAGACTCTTCAACTTCGAAACTGCCACAGCCGTGACCTTTAACATGCATAAACTGTGCTGACTTTTGGTCTTCAGGGATGGATTACTCGCGATGCGAGTCAAGTCTTCGCTAGGCGACACAGAAACCTTGCATTTTCCTGGAACGGTCAGCCTTCGGGGTCGCGAGGCGAGAAGAGTAGTCGCGGGGCGAACCGGAGAGGATGTCAATTTCACTGTTCTGCTGGCTTTCAGGTTCGCGAGGCGAGCAAAACTCTCGCGGGGCGAATCCCCTGTTTCTTTATTCTCTCAACTTATACTTAACCTGAAAACAAAGAAATAACTATAAGTGTATTATTTGACTCAAAACTGGGTAATTTAACCTAAAACTACTTTATAGACTCAAAACCTTGCTTGAGGACAATCTAATCTAATTTGGGTGAAAATAGGATATAATTTACACAAAACCCTGGTCATACTAGCCATAAAACTAGATGAGCCAGAGGCTTATCAAAATACCCCAAACTTAAACTTTGCTTGTCCCCAAGCAAACTAAGACTCAAAAATCAAAAAGACTCAAGACCTGGCAAGCTTAAAAGATTCAATCAACCTTGCGCAAATTCAAGCAATACATCAAAACAGTTTTCTTCAATGTCCCCCCTTTCAAACAAAGCAATCCCCACATTCATTTATTCTAAACAATTGAGAATTTCATCAATCAAACAATCATTAATCTAAGAAGGGGATCCAAGTTACACCCAAGAAGGAGATCACCAATTCCAAACAACTGCCTTCCTCACAAGGGCAATTATTGTTCACTCAATCACTCAGTTTGTGTCAGGCTAACAACTTTGCACTCAGTTTCACTTTTCAAGAACACTTCCCATAAACTTGATTTTCATCTCAAAATGATTCCCACAGAAAACATGCATACAACATCAATAGGTCTTTTATGGGTTGTAATGGGGCCTGGCTAAGGGTAGGATATACAAAGGTACTAGGCTGAAGACCCTAGGAACTAAGAGAGCATGATCTTTATACACTTTGCAATTCCACTCAAGTTCCTTTTCTCATTCATCTTTTCAATTTCCTTGGGTGACTACAGCCATTTCTTTTTTTTTTCTAATACTTTTGTTTTTTTTTTTACAAGCCTTTGGCTCCATCCTTTTTATTGTATTTTTTTTTTCTTTTCTTTTTCTCAATCCCAACAACACATCACCTTGTAGCCACCCCAAACTTAATTTCTTGCACCCATTCTCTTTCTAAGATTCCATGCTCTCCTAATCCTAAGATCGGGTTAACATGGTTTTTCAGATTTTAGCTCATAACATAAGGTCAACAAGAATTAACAGGCTAATTAGGCTCAATGGGGCTAACTAAGGAACATGCATTAGGGATGATTATTTTAGGCTAAGTAGCTATTTACAAAGAAAATGCCTAAATCATCTGAAGCAAACACATAATCATGCAAACCAAAAAGAGATTAAAGCAAATTCAGGAAAGTGCAACTTGAAAGTGATTTCACACAGTCAAAAACATGTTGAAGGCTCAAAACCTCACCTGGACATTCATGCAAATTGTTTGACAGAGATTCTATCCCTAGTGTGTGCTTCCTATCACCCCAAACTTATCATAAATCATGCCATCATAATAGAATCTCAAAGTTCAGTTTTCAATCATATGGGGATCATTTTTCAACAAAAAAAAAATTCAGCCTAGGGGGAATCATCACATATCAATCATGCAAGCAATCTGTGCAACATCAATAAAAATCCAATAAACTTGCCAACAAAAGACTCAACACAACTCCTGAGCTTCTCAAATTATTCAGGAGCTTTATTCAAAGAAAAGGGAAAAACTACAACTAATTCCCTCCCTCACACTTAAAATATACATTGTCCCCAATGAACAACAAAATTATAAAAACATAGTGAGGGAAAGGAAAGGGAACTCCCCGATCAAGTATCAGTGTAGGTGGGAGCTTCCAAGGAGAGCTCCTCAACATTAATATCCACAGGAACACCAGCATCCACACCATGGAATGGCTTCAGCCTCTGCCCGTTAACCTTGAAGGTCTTGTTGGTACCTGTACTTTGAATCTCTACTGCACCATAAGGAAACACATTAGTAACAACAAATGGTCCAATCCACCTGGACCTAAGTTTCCCAGCCATCAATCTCAGGCAGGAGTTAAATAGTAAGACTTTCTGACCCACAAAAAATTCTTTCCTAGCAATCATCCTATCATGAAAAAAATTTGTTTTCTCTTTATAAATCCTGGAGCTTTCATAGGCTTCTAGCCTAAGCTCCTCAAGTTGCTGCAACTGCAGTTTTCTTTCAACACCAGCTTCCTTCATGTCCATGTTACAACACTTTACTGCCCAATATGCACGGTGCTCAACTTCCACCGGGAGGTGACATGCCTTACCAAATACAAGCCTGAAAGGGGACATTCCTATAGGTGTCTTGAAAGCAGTCCTCTGAGCCCACAGTGCGTCTTCCAGACGGCGGCTCCATTCCCTTCTGTTCGGCTGCACCATCTTCTCTAGAATTTGCTTGATCTCCATGTTTGATATTTCAGTCTGGCCATTGGTTTGGGGATGGTAAGCAGTGGAAACTCTATGTACAACCCCATACTTCCTGAGTAAGGCTTCCATGGTTCTGTTGCAGAAGTGTGTGCCTTGGTCACTGATGATGGCCTTAGGTATGCCAAACCTGCAAAAAATGTTGGACCTAAAAAATTTGGAAACAACTTTAGCATCGTTAGTCCTAGTGGGGATTGCTTCCACCCACTTTGAAACATAGTCTACAGCCAAAAGAATATATACAAAACCAAAAGAGGGAGGGAAAAGACCCATAAAATCCATCCCCCACACATCAAAAATCTCACAAAAGAGCATGGGCTGCTGAGGCATCTCACTCCTACGAGTGATGGCAGGGCCTGTTGTTTGACATTCTTTGCAATTCCTGTATACCTCATAGGAATCTCTAAAAATTGTGGGCCAGTAGAACCCAGAATCCAGGACTTTTCTTGCTGTCCTCTGTGGTCCAAAATGCCCTCCAACTGGAGAGGCATGTGAGAAGTGCAGAATGGACTCTGTCTCATGATCGGGGACACACCTCCGAATCACCTGATCACTGCAAAACTTCCACAGGTAGGGATCATCCCACACATAGTACTTTGCATCGCTTTTGAGCTTGTGGAACTTATGTCTGCTTGTACCTACAGGAACAACACCAGCAACCAGAAAGTTAACTATGTCAGCAAACCAGGGGGTTACCCCATACATATGCAGAAGCCTCTCATCAGGGAAATCATCTTGGATGGGAGAAGGATCCTCATCCTTAGCTATGCGGCTCAAGTGATCGGCTACCAAATTTTCAGCTCCACTATTGTCCTTTATCTCCACATTGAACTCTTAGAGCAAAAGCATCCATCGGATCAGTCTTGACTTAGCTTCTGGCTTCTTTAACAGGTACTTCAGAGCTGCATGGTCAGTGAAAACAATAACCCTAGAACCTAGCAAATATGACCTAAACTTATCAAGTGATAATACAACAGCTAGCAGTTCTTTCTCGGTGGTGGTGTAATTTGACTGTGCATCATCTAATGTCCTAGAAGCATAATGAATTACATGGGCAGCCTTGCCCACCCTTTGTGCCAGAACCGCTCCCACAGCAAAATTGGAAGCATCACACATTAGTTCAAAAGGGAGTGTCCATCTCAAAGGGCGGGATGATGGGGGTAGATGTTAATGCTTTTTTCAGATAGTCAAATGACTCCTTGCAATGGTCATCAAAATGGAACAGGGCATCATTCTTCGGCAGGTTTGACAATGGCAATGCTATCTTGCTGAAGTCCTTTATAAAATGCCTGTAGAAACCTGCATATCCAAGAAAAGAACGGATCTCGCGTACGCAAGATGGGTAAGGCAATGAAGAAATCACATCAATTTTTGCAGGGTCTACTGAAATACCCTCTTTAGAAATTACATGACCCAAAACTATCCCCTGTTCTACCATAAAGTGACATTTCTCATAGTTCAAAATCAAATCAGTCTCAATGCATCTTTGTAGAACTAAACTCCGACTATGGAGACATGCATCAAATGAGGAGCCATATACAGTGAAGTCATCCATGAACACCTCTATGCAATTTTCAATAAATTCAGAGAAAATGCTAAGCATGCATCTTTGAAAGGTGCCATGAGCATTACAAAGGCCAAATGGCATCCTCCTATAGGCAAACGTACCGAAGGGGCACGTGAAAGTGGTCTTTTCCTGATCCTCAGGGGCAATATGGATTTGGAAATACCCGGAAAAGCCATCAAGAAAGCAGTAATGAGATTTACCAGCCAGCCGATCCAGCATTTGATCTATGAACGGCAAAGGAAAGTGATCCTTTCTGGTGGCCTGGTTCAACTTCCTATAATCTATACAGACTCGCCAGCTATTCTAGACTCTAGTAGGTACAAGCTCATTATTATCATTCCTAACTACTGTGAGACCGGACTTCTTTGGTACAACTTGCACCGGACTTACCCAAGTACTATCAGAGATGGGATATATAATACCTGCCTGTAGAAGCTTAGTCACCTCTTTCTTCACCACATCCAGAATCAGTGGATTAAGTCGCCTTTGGGCCTGTCTTACTGGTTTAGCTCCATCCTCCAATAGAATTATGTGCATGCATCTGGAAGGGCTAATTCCTGGAATATCAGCCAAGGTCCACCCAATAACCTTCTTGTGCTTCTTCAGAACCTCCAACAGTTTGGCTTCCTGGTCAGAGTCAAGGCTGGAAGAAATGATGACTGGAAGTTTCTCATTTGTCTCCAGGTAGGCATATTTCAGGTTCCCAGGAAGTGGCTTGAGTTCTAGGGATGGTGGCTGCTCAACAGATGGGACATTGGGAGTAGCCATGATGCCACGGACTTCTGCAGAACAGACAGCTTCACTCTCACGATCACTATCACCCTGCAAAGTTGAATCCAGAAACTCAGAACAAACAGCACATGGGTTAGTGTCAGTACAGTTAGTACAAGTATATACATCATCAAAACCAGAAATAAATGGAAAATCAGAAATAAAGTCATCATGGGTATCCTCAATAAGCTCAGAAAGCAACTCTAAGTGGAAAACAGAGTGCTCCTCCAGTGGGTGTTTCATAGCATCAAAGATCTTGAACTTGGCCACAATACCACCAAACTCCATAGACATAGTCCCATCATACACATCAATCTTAGTCTTGGATGTCATCATGAATGGTCTGCCCAAGATTATTGGTGATCTACTGGAAGGTGTCTCTCCTGCCATGTCTAGGATGTAGAAGTCCGCATGGAAGATCAAATCATCAACTTGCACTAGCACATCTTCTACCATTCCCATGGGTCGGGCACTGGTCCTGTTAGCCAACTGGATGGTAAGACCTGTATACTGCAAAGGCCCAAGATCAAGGTTGTTAAAGATGGAGGTAGGCATGACATTTATGGATGCTCCCAAGTCCAGCATGCAGTTTTCAAACTTCCTGTCCCCAATAGTGCATGGAATAGTGAAAGTGCCTGGATCCTTGCACTTCTGTGGTAGTGCCTGAGTAGGGGCTATAACAGCAACTCTTTCTGGTGCAAGCCTAGACTGGATAAGAGCTGACACAATTCTTCCCAAATCAACCCTTTCATTATTCTTCATCTTCCTCTTGTTGGTGCATAGATCCTTCAGAAATTTGGCATACTTGGGCACCTGCTTGATCACATCTAGAAGAGGAATATTCACAGCTACTTTTCTGAACACATCTAAGATCTCCCTTTCCTTGTCTTCACCACCAATTTTCTTATTTTTCTGAATTCTGTGTGGGAATGGGATTGGTGGTCTGTACACTTTCTCAACCTCAACCTCAACAGTAGGCTCAGGGGTTACCTCCACAGATTCTTCATCTTTTTCAGAAGTGGCCTCAACAACTTTTCCAGATCTCGGAGATATAACACTCACATTAGGATTGGAGGCATTAGGATTTATCACTGGTTGTGCTGGCAGCTGGGTTGTTCTTTGAGCTTGCTGTATGTTATTTATGTTTGTGGCAAGCTGTCCAACCTGTGTCTCTAAATTTTGAATGCTGGCACTTGTTTGCTGCTGAAACTGTGCAAATTGTAGCTGGAAAAGTTAGTCATTTGCTTGAACATGTCCTCCATTGAAGGTCCAGTAGGTGCAGAAGTGGTCACTGGAGGATTCTGAGGTGCCATCGGTTGTTGTTGGGAGGAGTTCCCATAACGCAGATTAGGATGATTCCTCCAGTTGGGATGGTAACTATTGGTAGAGAGGTCTGGAGTGCTGTACCGATTCTGACTGTTTTCTTGATTAAATGGATTTACTGCATAAGCTTGAGACACTTCACTGACAAACTCTTCTCTCTGGATGGGGCATGGATCATATGGGTGCTCAAGTGAATTGCACATGCTACATAACTTTGCAGGCTGAACTCTGTCTATTGCCAATTGCCTTACAAAGGAAGTCAGCTCATCCAATCTATTCTCAAGGGCGACCTGGTTGGAAGATGAACTATGGACCTCATGCACACCTCTTGTCTCAACTGAATTTCTTCTGGTAGTAAACTGATGAGAATTCAATGACATATTCTCAATGAGTTGCTTGGCAGCAGCTGGGGTCTTATCAACAAGTGCCCCCCCCCCCCCCCCACTAGCAGCATCCAAAAGATTCCTATCCATCGGCAGTAATCCTTCATAAAAGTACTGGATCAGGAGCTGTTCAGAAGTCTGATGCTGACGGCAGCTGGATACCAAATGCTTGAACCTCTCCCAATATTCAGCTAGCGACTCATTCCCTTGCCTGATGCCACATATCTCCTTCCTTATTGAAGCAGCTCTTGAAGCAGGAAAATATCTTTCTACGAAAACCCTCTTCAAATCATTCCAAGTGGTGATAGAGTTGGGCTCAAGATACAACAGCCAATCCTTTGCAGCTCCCTGGAGTGAAAACGGAAAAGCCTTCAACTTGATGCTATCCTCAGTGACTCCCTCTGATCTTGAGGTTGTGGAGCATACAACTTGGAATTCCTTCAAGTGCTTGTGTGGATCCTCACCTGCAAGACCATTAAACTTTGGCAACAAGTGAATGAAACCAGATTTTAGTTCAAAAGGAGTATCAGCACCAGGATATGAAATACACAATCCATTATAGTTAACATCAGGGGCAGCAAGCTGTCTTAATGTCCTTTGGTCTCCCATGCTTTCAAAAACAGTTTTGAAATTAGAATCACTACTAGTGCTAGCCCGAAATTCTCTACGGAGTGTGTGCAGTGTTCTTTCAATTTCCGGGTCAAAATCACACAATTCAGGGCAATTAGACCTAGTAGCCAGACCAATTCAAAACAAAAACAGAAAATAAAAGGAAGAAAAGAAAGGGGAAAAAATTGGAAAAATAACAAATAAGAGTCCCGGCAACGGCACCAATTTTTGGTCTCGCTGTCGCGCACGCGCCAAAAAGAACGAGCGGGTTTTAAAAACTGTAGTTTAGGGTGACAACTCGGATGTCGTCTCACAAGGACTCTTAAAGTGTTATTTTCCACAAAAATAAGTTTTGGTGGGGTTTGGATTGGGATGCAATCAAAGAAAATAAAACAATGAAAACAGAGCAATAAAACAAGACAGTTCAAAGAGGTTATCAAATAGCTAAAAACAGATTAATCTATTGTTCTCGATTTCCCAACTATCATAGGTTCATGCAATTTCCAAGCCCTAAGCAGATTCTAATCCCCTCCCGGTTGTAGCAACAATTTACAAGCGAAACCACTACTACAGATACATGTCCCTATTCCCGAATTAAGCAAACGGGGTTAAGCCCTTCGTGAACTAAGCGAACACGAAACGTACACACGCGAATTAAGCAGACGCGATTAATTATAGGAACATGATATCACCGGAATTAAATCAACACAATACAATATACTCCTGAATTAAGCAAACAGAAATATAAAGCATGGCATTGAAGAGGGAAAAGCATACAAAACAGGAAATACAAGAACCTCAAGTATAGTGGAAATCGATTACAATAGATTAATCCTAGAAACTTAGTTCTCCATGTAAAAAACAAAAACACACAAAATAAATGTAAAGAGAAAAATGGAGAAGCAAAAGTTGTTCATAATCTGCCCAAACAACTATTTATAACATTCATGAATTTTGCCCACTCGCGAGGCGAAGCCTCTCTCGCGACGCGATTCTTGTGAACAGTCTGCAACCTTTGGTATTCTCGCGAGGCTAACACACCTTCCGCGAGGCGAGGAACTGAAGAGTCTTCTTATTACGCCCGTTATGAATATCAGGGGCCAACCGTGATGCTTTCTGACTTCCAGACTCGCGAGGCGAATGTATGATCGCGAGGCGAGACTCTTCAACTTCGAAACTGCCACAGCCGTGACCTTTAACATGCATAAATTGTGCTGACTTTTGGTCTTCAGGGATGGATTACTCGCGACGCGAGTCAAGTCTTCGCTAGGCGACACAGAAACCTTGCATTTTCCTGGAACGGTCATCCTTCGGGGTCGCGAGGCGAGAAGAGTAGTCGCGGGGGGAACCGGAGAGGATGTCAATTTCACTGTTCTGCTGGCTTTCAGGTTCGCGAGGCGAGCAAAACTCTCCCGGGGCGAATCCCCTGTTTCTTTATTCTCTCAACTTATACTTAACCTGAAAACAAAGAAATAACTATAAGTGTATTATTTGACTCAAAACTGGGTAATTTAACCTAAAACTACTTTATAGACTCAAAACCTTGCTTGAGGACAATCTAATCTAATTTGGATGAAAATAGGATATAATTTGCACAAAACCCTGGTCATACTAGCCATAAAACTAGATGAGCCAGAGGCTGATCAGTGGGCAAGACTGCACATGTCATTTATTATGCTTCTAGGACTTTAGATGCTGCTCAGTCTAATTACACCACCACTGAAAAGGAACTTCTAGCTGTTGTTTTTGCTGTTGATAAATTTAGATCATATTTGCTAGGTTCCAAGGTTATTGTTTTCACTGACCATGCAGCTCTGAAATAATTTTTGAAGAAACCGGAAGCTAAGCCGAGGTTGATTCGGTGGATGTTGTTGCTCCAAGAGTTTAATATGGAGATAAGGGACAAGAGTGGAGCTGAAAATTTAGTGGCTGATCATTTGAGTAGGATAGAGAGGGATGAGGATACTTCCCCCATTCAGGATGACTTTCCTGATGAGCAGCTTTTACAGTTGCATGGCGTTACTCCTTGGTTTGCCGACATTGTTAATTACCTAGTTGCTGGTGTCTTTCCGACAGGAGCAACTAGGTCACAAATCCACAAACTAAAGAGTGACGCCAAGTACTATGTTTGGGATGATCCATTTCTTTGGAAATTTTGTAGTGATCAGGTGATTAGGAGATGTGTCCCCGACTTTGAGATTGAGTCTATCATGAACTTTTCTCATGCCTCTCAAGTAGGGGGACACTTTGGGCCACATAGGACTGCAAGAAAAGTCCTAGATTCTCGTTTTTACTGGCCCACCATTTTTAGAGATTCTTATGAGGTTTACCGGACTTGTAAGGAGTGTCAAACAGCAGGTACAGCCATCACTCGCAAGAGTGAGATGCCTCAGCAGCCTATGCTCTTCTGTGAGGTGTTTGATGTGTGGGGAATCGACTTTATGGGTCCTTCCCTGCATCTTTTGGCTTTCTCTACATTCTCTTGGCTGTTGACTATGTTTCAAAGTGGGTGGAAGCTATCCCCACTAGGACTAACGATTCTAAAGTTGTTACAAATTTTGTTAGGTCCAACATTTTTTGCAGGTTCGGCATACCTCGTGCCATCATAAGTGACCAGGGCACTCACTTCTGCAACCTCACCATGGAAGCTCTACTCCGGAGGTATGGAGTTGTGCACAGTCTCCACTACTTACCATCCCCAGACCAATGACCAGGCTGAGATCTCCAACAGAGAGATCAAACAGATCTTAGAGAAAGTGGTGCAGCCGAATAGGAAGTACTGGAGCCGCCGTCTAGAAGACGCACTTTGGGCTCAGAGGACCGCTTTCAAGACGCCAATAGGGTGTCCCTCTTTAGGCTTGTATTCGGTAAGGCATGTCATCTCCCTGTGGAAGTTGAGCACCATGCTTATTGGGCGGTCAAGTGTTGTAATTTGGAAATGCAAAAATCTGGTATTGAAAGGAAACTCCAATTACAGCAACTTGAAGAGCTTAGGCTAGAAGCCTATGAAAGCTCTCGGATTTATAAGGAGAAAACCAAGCATTTCCATGATAGGATGATTGCTAGGAAGGAATTCTTTGTGGGTCAGCGGGTCTTACTGTTTAACTCCGCCTAAAATTGATGGCTGGGAAACTTCGGTCCAAGTGGATTGACCCATTTGTTGTTACTAATGTTTTTCCTCATGGTGCAATAGAGATTAAAAGTGCAGGTAGCAACAAGGCATTCAAGGTTAACGGGCAGTGGCTGAAGCTATTCCATGAAAGCTTGGTGCCTGAGGATGCTACTGTTGAGGAGCTCTCCTTGGGAGAGCCCACCTACACTGCAACTTGATCAGGGAGCACCCTTTCCTTTCCCTCACTCTGTTTTTATATTTATGTTGTTTCATTGAGGACAATGCATGTTTTATGTGTGGGGGAGGGAACCATTTGTTTTGTTTTGTTTTGTGTTTTTTTGTTGTGTTTTCTTTTCGCTCTTGAATAATTTGAGAAGCTCAAGAGCATGTGTGTGAGTCTTGTGTCGGCAAGCTTGGTGGGTTTTGTTGATTTAGCACAGATCGATTGCATGATTTATGTTGATGATTCCCCCTAGGCTGTAAAATTTGAAAACTGATCCCCATGTGAAAAAAATATTGAAAATTGAACTTTGAGATATTTTGTTATGATTGCATGATTTATGATAAGTTTGGGGTGAAGGGGTGCACACACTGGGGATAGAATCTCGGTCAAACAATTTGCAAAAATGTTCGGGTGAGGATTGAGCCTCCAACGTGTTGTTAACTGTGTGAATCACTTTTGAGTTGCACTTTCCCGATTTTGCTTGAGTCTCTTCTTGGTTTGCATGTTTATGTGATTGCATCAGATGATTTAGGCAATTTTCTTTGAATTAGCTACTTGGCCTAAATTGAACCATCCCTAATGCATGTTCCCTAGTTAGCCCTATTCAGCCTGATTAGCCTGTTTTTCTTGATAACCCTATGTTACAAACCAAAAATCTGAAAAACCATGTTAACCCGATCTTAGGATTAGGAGAGCATGGAAGCTTAGCAAGAGAAGGGTTGCAAGGAAGTAAGTTTGGGGTGGCTACAGTGATATGTCATTCTGGGTGAGAAAAAGAAAAAAAAATAAAGGTTGGAGCCAAAAGGGCAAAGAAAAAAAGAGTGCAAAAATGTCAAAAAGGGTATTGAAAGAAAAGAGGCTGTAGTCACCTAAGGCAAAAAGAGAAATGGAAAAAGGAACTTGAGTGGAATTAAATATGTATCAAATGCTCATGCTCTCTTAGTTCCTAGGGACTTAATCCTAATTCCTTTGTATATCATACCCTTAACCAGGCCCCATTACAACCTTAAAAGACCTTTTGATGTTGCAAGCATGTTTTCGTGGGAACCTTGATTGAGATAAAAATAAAATTCATCGGAAGTGCTCTTAAAAGTGAAATTGAGTGAAATGTTGTTAGCCTAGACAAATTGAGTGAATGAGTGAAACACTAAATGCCCTTGTGAGGAAGGCGGTTGTTTGAATTTGGCGATCTCCCTTTTGTGTTTAACTTGGATCCCCTGCTTAGATTAATGATTGTTTGAATGATGAAATTCTCAAATGTTCAGAATAAATGATTGTGGGGATTACTTTGTTGAAAAGGGGGGAACATTGAAGGAAAATTGTTTTGGTGAATTGCTTGAAATGTGTGTGGAATTGACTGAATCCTTTGAGCTTGCCAAGTCTTGAGTCATTTTGAGTTTTAGTTTGCTTGGGGACAAGCAAAGTTCAAGTTTGGGGTATTTTGATAAGCCTCTGGCTCATCTAGTTTTATGACTAGTATGACCGTGGTTTTGTGCCAATTATATCTCATTTTCACCCAAATTAGACTTGATTGTCCTCAAGAAAGGTTTGGAGTCTCTTAAGTAGTTTTAGGGTAATTTAGCCAGTTTTGAGTCAAATAAAGCAATTATGGCTATTTCATGTTTTCAGGTTAACTTAGAGTCCAGGGAACGAAGGAAACAGTGGAAATTGCAATCCTGGAAGTACTCGCCCCGCTAGAGTTTACTAGCCCCGTGAGACTGGAGACCAGCTTGTGCCAGAATTGTCATCTTCTCTGCCTCACCTCGCGAATAATGTCTCGCCTCGCGAGACTGGAAGTCAGAAAGCATCACGGTCAGCCCGTGATACCCATCACGGGTGTGAAGAGAAGACCCTGGAGGACAGAGACTGTCACGGCCTTGCCGTGATGAAGGTCACGGCCATGACAGATAAGCACCCAAAGTCAGAAGTAATCACGGCTGTAACAAACCAGATTTTGAAGTCTCACCTCGCGAGAGCCCAAATTTGAACTGGCGCCATTTTAATATTCGCCTCGCGAGAGGACACTCGCCTCGCGAGCGTGCTCAGATTCTGAATGCTATAATTGCTGTTTAGGGAAGATTAGTGGGGATCTTTTGCTAATCCTTGTTTACGAATTTCTCTAATTGTATTGCGTTTTTGATGGAGAACTAATCTCCCTAGGTTAATCTGCTATAATCGGCTTCCGCCGACACTTGAGGTCTTGTAATTCCCGATTGAATTTTCTTCTCTCTTTCAATGCTATTCGTTGTTCTCTATTTGCTTAATTCAGTTTGTATCGAATTAGTGTTGATTTATTTTCGATGATTTTATGTTCCTAAACTCAATCGTGTTTGCTTAATTTGCGTTCGTTCAATTCGTGTTTGCTTAATTCACGAAGGGCTTCATCCGTTTACTTAATTCGGAATTAGGAACACATGTCCCGTAGCATCGATTTCGCTTGTTAATCGATGCTACAATCGAAGAGGGATTAGAATCCGCTTAGGGCATGGAATTACATGAACCGATGATAGTAGAAAACCGAACAGCAGATTGATCGTCTTTGTCTTATTTGATAACCACTTAAATTGCTCTGTTTTTGCTCTGTTTTGTTCTGTTTTTCCTAATCAATTTCAAACCAAACCCCCCCCCCCCCCCCCCCCCCAAGAAAACTGATTTTCTACAAATAACACTACAAGAGTCCGCGAGAGACGATACCCGAGTTGTCGCACCCTCCCAGTGAACCCTTGACTAAAGAGATTGAAAGGAAGCAGCATTTGGAGGACATCTATTTCACCGTGCTAGAGGATGATGAAGAACTGTTGGAATCAAATGATTCTATTGGCCCCTATGCATGTGTTGATTGTGATGGGAGAAACACTTGTGTGGTTTGTGCTGAGATTTCTGCATATATGGAAGGTGATGGATTTGGTAATGCAGAGGGTGAAGATTGTGTAGAAGCCAAAGCAGCACCAGTGATCCTCTCGACTTGTTTGCCACCTCACACTGTGAAGCAACCAAGGATGGAGTTCAAGCCTTTGCCTGAGAGACTGGAATTTGAATCTTTAAACATGAAGGCACTATGGCCAGTCCAAGAGGTTGAAGCCCATTTTTATTGGGAAGATTTTGTTGATAAAGGGGTCATCTTTGACCCGAGAGGAATTGAAAAGTGCTTCCCATTTGAAGAAGTCAGCATGATTTTCGAGCACTCACTTCCATATTTATGCTGCATGCCATGGGATCCGGGAGGATCATATTACACTTTCAGCATTCCGTGGCCGTTGTATCACAGGTAGTGGGACCCTGGTGGAACCGCCTTCGAGTCTTATTTGTGTTGACTGTTGTGTCGATGAGCTTGATGGATTCTAATTAAATCTAGCATAGATTGATTGCATGATATTTGTTGACTGTTGATGATTTCCCCCTAGGTTTTGAAAATTGAGAATTGATCCCCATGTGAAAAATTGAAAATTAAACTTTGATATATTTTGTTGTGATTGCATGATTTATGATAAGTTTGGGGTGAAGGGATGCACACATTAGGGATTGAATCTTGGCCAAACAATTTACGAAATATGTCCTGGTGAGGAATTTGAGCCTCCAACTTTGTTTTTAATTGTGTGAATCACTTTTAAGTTGCACTTTCCCAGATTTGCTTGAATCTCTTCATGGTTTGCATGCTTATGTGGTTGCATCAAATGTTTTAGGCAATTTTCTTTGAAATAACTACTTGGCCTAAATTGAACCAATCCCTAATGCATGTTCCCTAGTTAGCCACATTGAGACTAATAAGCCTATTGTTTCTTGATGACCTTAAGTGATAAGCCAAAAATCCGGAAAAACCATGTTAACCCAATCTTAGGATTAGGAAAGCATGGATGCTTAGCAAGACAAAGGTTGAAGGAAACTAAGCTTGGGGTGGCTACAAGGATATGATATGTTGTTTTGGATTGAGATAAAGAAAAATAGAGGTTGGAGCCAAAGGCAAAAAGAAAAAAAAAGAAAAGTACAAAAATGTCAAAAAAAAGGGTATTATAAAGAAAGGGGTTGTAGTCACCCAAAGCATCAAAAAGAAAATTGAAAAAAAAGGAATAAGAGTGGAAGTCAAGGTAAAAAGTTTCATGCTCTCTTATTTCCCAGGGATGTAAAGCCTAGTACCTTTGAATATCCTACCTTTAGCCAAGCCCCATTACAACCTTTAAAAGACCTTTTGATGTTGCATGCATGTTTTCGTGGGAACCATGTTTGAGATGAAAACCAAATTCATGGGAAGTGCTCTTGAAATTGAATTTGACTGAAAGTTGATAGCCTTGACAAATTGAGCGAATGAGTGAAATACTAAATGCCCTTGTGTGGAAGGCAATTGTTTGAAGTTGGTGATATCCCTTTTGTGTGTAACTTGGATCCTCAACTTAGATTACTGATTGCATGAATGATAGGATTCTCTTTGTTCAAAGTAAATGAATGTGGGGATTACTCTGATGCAAAATGGGGGAGACATTGAAGAAAACTGTTTTGATATAATTGCATGAAATTTGTGCGAAATTGATTGAATCCTTTAAGCTTGCCAAGTTTGAGTCTTTTTGCGTTTTGGGTTGCTTGGGGACAAGCAAAGTTTAAGTTTGGGGTATTTTGATAAGCCTTTGGCTGATCTAGTTTTATAACTAGAAAAACCTTGGTTTTGTGCTAATTTTATCTCGTTTCGCCCAAATTAGATTTAATTGTCCTCAAGCAACACTTTGAGTCTCTTAAGTAGTTTTTAGGATATTTTAGTTAATTTTGAGTCAAATAAATCATTTAATGCTATCTTACATTTTAAGGTTAAAAGTGAAGCTCTTGGAGTCAAGGAAAATGAAGGAAGTAGTGGAAAAGGAATTCTGGAAGTTTCGCCTCGCGTGACAGGATTTCGCCTCGCGAGCCCGAAGACCGGCCTGAACAGCAACAGTCCCCCTTTCTGTCTTGCCTCGCGAATCACCATCTCGCCTCGCGAGCCTAAAGTCCTGACTGTGCCAGAGATCTCCCCTTTTTAGGTTTCGCCTCGCGAAGCAGGTCTCGCCCCGCGAGCGGCCGAAACCCGGAACATCTATTTATAGGCTGTTTTAGGGCAGAATTGGGGGGATCTGCACCTGGAGGCCAGACGGCTGGAAGAGGGTTCCAACCCTAAAAAGGGATGTTTTCCATGCTCTGGGAATGGGAGAAGATTGGAGGATTCTTCTATGATTGTTCTTCATCTCTTCTCACCTTTGATTTTGTATTGTCATTCATTATGACTAGTTAAATCCCCTTGTTGTTGGGGTTAGATGTAGCTTTTCTGAACTTGTTTGTATTTGATTGGTTTCAATGCAAGTTTCTATTTCTTTATGAGTATTTGATTCTATGCTTAATGCATTCCTTGGTTTGATCACCCTTGGGATGATTTGTTGCTTTGATAGACAATTGACAGATTGATGTTAAGGCATGCTCATGAATCAAATGCCAAGTAGTTCATGAACCTAGACAAAGGTCTTGGGTTGCTTGCAATCTTATAAGTCTTGATTCATAATGCAAAATCTCAGATTAATCCACCTAAGACATTACGGTTTGATTTGGGGTTTTAGGCTCATTCCACCTAAGACATTAGGGTTGGAGTATTTAAAAAGACTTGATTGTCATAATTGAATTAGGAATTGTGTTGGTAACCATTTCATTGCAATTAAGGGAGGATTAGTGTAGTCTAACCCTGACAATCATAACCACATTTCTGCTGCCTTCCAAGTGTTTGTTAAAAATCCCAAAAGACCAAAAACATTTTAATTGCTTTATTTCTTTATTTTATGTTTTGATCTTACTTCATACATAGTTTAGTCTAGATAGTTGTTGAGTTTGTGAATTGGTAATTGGCAACCGATCCCTGAGGACGATATCCAGTCTGACCACCGTATTACTTGTACGACTAGGTGCACTTGCCTATATTATATTTAAAAGTCGTGTCAAGTTTTTGGCACCGTTGCCGGGGATTGGATTTGCCAATATCAGTAGTAACAAGGGAGACAACTAATTTAGACATTTTTATTTTATTTTTCTGTATATATTTGATGTCTTTATTTTGTTAGTTTTGTATATATTTGAATTTGTGTTTCTTTAATTTTGGGCCTTATTTGTCTGTGAGGTGGAAATTGATTTGACAGGATCATGTACTACAATTGCTATCATCCATCTGATGCAGAAATTGAGATGTCTGAGCTACAGCTGCCGGTAGATATGCTACAATTGGCCATGGACATCCATCAAGTGAGCAATACGTTGTCAAGGGCCACAGTCTCTCCTCCACCATGGTTAGGCAATTCTGAATGGGGAGATCAATATCCCAACACTTACACTCCATGGTGGGGGAATCCTCCAAACAATGCTTGGATTGATCAAGAGGAACATTGGGAATCATCCGCACTTTCATATCAACCACAACCATCTCAATGGTATGATGAGCCATCACCATTGGAAGTTTCTTGGGAGAACTTCAAATCCGGAATCATAGTCAATTTTGAGCAACCTATTCCGGATGGTCGGTCTCACTTATAGGATATTTTGGAGAACTTCATGGTAACAACAATGGAAAGTTTAAAAAATCAAGAAGATACCATTCGAAGTCTTGGGGTACGTATTGAGAAACTCTCTAACCAACTATCTGAAATGCCAATTGGGAACTTGATGGATGATGATGAAGGTAATGCAATAATATATGATGATGAAGATGATGCCATGATGGATGAAAATGAAGATGAAGAGGTGGGAGCAACCGAGTCAACAAGAGAAGAACCTGTTTGTGAGGACATAGTCGCACCACCTAACAGTGAACCCTTGACTAAAGAGATTGAAAGGAAGCGGCATTTGGAGGACATCTATTTCACCATGCTGGAGGATGATGAAGAACTATTGGAATTAAATGATTCTATTGGCCCCTATGCATGTGTTGATTGTGATGGGAGAAACACTTGTGTGGTTTGTGCTGAGATTTCTGTATATATGGTAGGTGATGGATTTGGTAATGCAAAGAGTGAAGATTGTGTAGATGCCAAAGCAACACCGGTGATCCTCTCGACTTGTTTGCCACCTCACACTGTGAAGCAACCAAGGATGGAGTTCAAGCCTCTGCCTGAGAGATTGGAATTTGAATCTTTAAATATGAAGGCACTATGGCCAGTCCAAGAGGTTGAACCCCATTTTTATTGGGAAGATTTTGTTGATAAAGGGGTCATCTTTGACCCGAGAGGAATTGAAAAGTGCTTCCCATTTGAAGAAGTCAGCATGATTTTCGAGCGCTCACTTCCATATTTATGCTGCATGCCATGGGATCCGGGAGGATCATATTACACTTTGAGCATTCTGTGGCCGCTGTATCACAGGCAGTGGGACCCCGGTGGAACCGCCTTCATGAGTTTTTCTAAACTTTTTCCTTTTTAATTATCTTTGCTTTGTTTTTCTTTGCTTCGAGTCTTATTTGTGTTGACTGTTGTGTCGATGAGCTTGATGGATTCTAATTAAATCTAGCATAGATTGATTGCATGATATTTGTTGATTGTTGATGATTTCCCCCTACGTTTTGAAAATTGAGAATTGATCCCCATGTGAAAAATTGAAAATTAAACTTTGAGACATTTTGTTGTGATTGCATTATTTATGATAAGTTTGGGGTGAAGGGATGCACACATTAGGGATTGAATGTTGGCCAAACAATTTACGAAGAATGTCCTGGTGAGGAATTTGAGCCTCCAACTTTGTTTTTAATTGTGTGAATCACTTTTAAGTTGCACTTTCCCGGATTTGCTTGAATCTCTTCATTGTTTGCATGCTTATGTGGTTGCATCAAATGATTTAGGCAATTTTCTTTGAAATAACTACTTGGCCTAAATTGAATCAATCCCTAATGCATGTTCCCTAGTTAGCCACATTGAGCCTAATAAGCCTATTGTTTCTTGATGACCTTAAGTGATAAGCCAAAAATACGGAAAAACCATGTTAACCCAATCTTAGGATTAGGAGAGCATGGATGCTTAGCAAGACAAAGGTTGAAGGAAACTAAGTATGGGGTGGCTACAAGGATATGATATGTTGTTTTGGATTGAGAAAAAGAAAAATAGAGGTTGGAGCCAAAGGCAAAAAGAAAAAAAAAGAAAATTACAAAAATGTCAAAAAAAGGGTATTATAAAGAAAAGGGTTGTAGTCACCCAAAGCATCAGAAAGAAAAATGAAAAAAAAGGAATAAGAGTGGAAGTCAAGGTAAAAAGTTTCATGCTCTCTTAATTCCTATGGATGTAAAACCTAGTACCTTTCAATATCCTACCTTTAGCCAGGCCCCATTACAACCTTTAAAAGACCTTTTGATGTTGCTTGCATGTTTTCATGGGAACCATGTTTGAGATGAAAATCAAATTCATGGGAAGTGCTCTTGAAATTGAATTTGAGTGAAAGTTGATAGCCTTGACAAATTGAGTGAATGAGTGAAATACTAAATGCCCTTGTGAGGAAGGCAATTGTTTGAAGTTGGTGATATCCCTTTTGTGTGTAACTTGGATCCTCAACTTAGATTACTGATTGCATGAATGATAGGATTCTCTTTGTTCAAAGTAAATGAATGTGGGGATTACTCTGATGCAAAAAGGGGGAGACATTGAAGAAAACTATTTTGATATAATTGCATGAAATCTGTGCGAAATTGATTGAATCCTTTAAGCTTGCCAAGTTTGAGTCTTTTTGAGTTTTGGTTTGCTTGGGGACAAGCAAAGTTTAAGTTTGGGGTATTTTGATAAGCCTCTGGCATTTCTAGTTTTATAACTAGAAAAACCTTGGTTTTGTGCTAATTATATCTCGTTTAGCCCAAATTAGATTGAATTGTCCTCAAGCAACACTTTGATTCTCTTAAGTAGTTTTTAGGATATTTTAGTTAATTTTGTGTCAAATAAATCATTTAATGCTATCTTACATTTTCAGGTTAAAAGTGAAGCTCTTGGAGTCAATGAAAATGAAGGAAGCAGTGGAAAAGGAATTCTGGAAGTTTTGCCTCGCGAGACAGGATTTCTCCTCGCGAGCCCGAAGACCAACCTGAACAACAACAGTCACCCTTTCTGTTTCGCCTCGCAAATCACCATCTCGCCTCGCGAGCCTGAAGGCCTGACTGTGCCAGAGATGTCCCTATTTTCGGTTTCGCCACGCGAAGCAGGGAAACCCAGAACATCTATTTATAGGTTGTTTTAGGGCAGAATTGGGGGGATCTGCACCTGGAGGTCAGACGGCTGGAAGAGGGTTCTAACCCTAAAAATGGATGTTTTCCTTGCTCTAGGAATGGGAGAAGATTGGAGGATTCTTCTATTAGTGGTCTTCATCTCTTCTCTCCTTTGCTTTTGTATTGTCATTCATTATGACTAGTTAAATCCCCTTGTTGTTGGGGTTAGATGTAGCTTTTCTGAACTTTTTTGTATTTGATTTGGTTTCAATGCAAGTTTCTATTTCTTTATGAGTATTTGATTCTATGCTTAATGCTTTCCTTGGTTTGATCACCCTTGGGATGATTTGTTGCTTTGATAGACAATTGACAGATTGATGTTAAGGCATGCTCATGAATCAAATGCCAGGTAGTTCATGAACCTAGACATAGGTCTTGGGGTGCTTGCAATCTTATAAGTCTTGATTCTTAATGCAAAATCTCAGATTAATCCACCTAAGACATTAGGGTTTGATTTGGGGTTTTAGGCTCATTCCACCTAAGACATTAGGGTTTGAGTATTTAAAAAGACTTGATTGTCATAATTGAATTAGGAATTGTGTTGGTAACCATTTCATTGCAATTAAGGGAGGATTAGTGTAGTCTAACCCTGACAATCTTCACCACATTTCTGCTACCTTCCAAGTGTTTGTTAAAAATCCCAAAAGACCAAAAACATTTTAATTGCTTTATTTTTTTATTTTATGTTTTGATCTTACTTCATACCATAGTTTAGTCTAGATAGTTGTTGAGTTTGTGAATTGGCAATTGGAAACCGATCCCTGAGGACGATATCCGGTCTTACCACCGTATTACTTGTACGACTAGGTGCACTTGCCTATATTAAATTAAAAAGTCGTGTCATAAATCAAGGAGACTAGCAATTCTAGCTGTTTAGCAAGAAAGGAACAACCAGTGTAGAATTTGCATTTGTTCAGACCTAAATGTTGTCCTGAAGCAAGACCATATTCACCAAGCAGCTGCATTATAGCCTCCAAACCTGACTTATTCCCTTTACAGAAGACTAATACATCATCAGCATAGAGCACATGGCTTGGAGAGTGGCCCTGAGATTGGTTTCAGCTTTCCAGTGTCCACTAAAGATGAGATCCCTCTACTGAGGACATCTTCTGCTAAGTAAAAGAGCAAGGGAGAGAGAGGGGATCTCCATGCCTAACTCCCCTTTTGCAAGCAAAAAAACCTTCAGATTTACCATTTAAAAAAAAAGAAAGCTTTGCAGAATGAAAGATGGTTTTGAACCAATTACAGAAAGTGGAGTTGAATCCAAAAGCTTCCTACCTTTGATGAAGCCTCTTTGATGAGGAGATATGATCATAGGAGCAATGAAAGACAACCTATCTGCAAGCACCTTGGTTTTAATCTTGAACTAAAAGTTTGCAAGAGCAATATGTCTATACTCCTCAATTTTATTTGCATTATGGACTTTTGGAATAAGTGCAACCAGATTAGAATTCAGATTTGGTAAAACCCAATTTTGAGTAAAAAACTGAGAGATTGAACTGCATACATCCTTTCCTATTATATCCCAAAAGGAATGGTAAAAGCAACCCCCAAAACCATCTGGTACAGGGGCTCCCTCATTGTTCAAACCAAAAACAACACTTTTGATTTCATCACTATCATGGATTCTTGTTAGGATATTGTTATCATCATTAGTGACAAGAGCAGGCACCACTCTACTGATAAGATCATTAGGCTGGCAATCATTAGAGACAGCATATAGGTTAGAGAAGTAATCTAAAAATCTTTAATAATAGAGAAATTGCTATTCACGAGCATTTCATTTGCAACGTACCTTGAGAAACGGAGAGCAAATTCATTTTCCAAAATGCATTATTGCTCATGTTAAAGCATAGGATTGATTCATCGTCTTGAGGCTTAATCAACCAATGATAAACTCCATTCAGATATGAAGTAAACGGTGAATCAATTACGTCATTAGCAGAGACAGTAACATCAATAAAGTTCCATGAGTTTGTACTCAAACTATATACATGAACTTTAGGTTGTATACCTTCGTTCGTGGCAGATTTAACACCTGCTACAAGGTTCACGGCTTTATATGTTGAGGCATATGAAGAGTTTTGACCTCTCTACTGACTTCCAAGGCATCAATCGATCAAGGTAGAATGCACGACTCATTTTAAGACAAAATACGCCATTACAAGGACCATAAGTTATGATTTCATCTAAAAAGTGGTCTAGGTATGGGGATGGTTGCATTAAATGAATGGGAGGTTGTGATAATTTATCGTCAAAAACCAATGTTGTGGAAAAGTTGTCATGTGAATGAAAGACAAGAAGTTGGGTTGGTTTTTAGCAATGGAGTGGGATAACTGTTTTGTGATGAAACTCTTGTAGGTCATAAGAGTATAGAAGGGTTTACATATGGATTTGAATCGCATTAGTGATTTTACAGGCTGGCGAGTCAAGATTTCCTCTATCATTATTTTCGGAAGGTGCTTGCTTGCCATATTTTAACAACAAGAGGAGTACTAAATATAAATAATTGAAGTTTATTTTGAGGTGAAGATCAGGAAGGAGCTAGTGGATACCAATATATATTTAGTACCGAGAGGAAGCCAATTACAAATTAAAAAAAAAAGAGTAAACAACAAGGGCTTGTTTGCAGTCAATATTTAAAATCAATATCTCTTATCACAATACTAAAACATAAAAATTAATAATTAAAATAAATATATAAATATATAATACAAATAAGTGTTTTACAGTCAATATTCTAAAGTAATATGCTTATAAAAAAATATTCTAAAGTAATTTTCTTTGACTAATTAATGCTACAATTAATTATTAATATATAATATTATTTTAAAAAGTTATTGAATATCATTAATAATTGATATATTTTAATAATATAAGAAATAATTAAATATATTATAAACTATAAATTATTTAAATAAAATAACATTCATTTATTAATATTGATTGAAATTTATTATTAATAAACTATATAAAAAGTAAAATTAATAAAAATATTTTTTTATTCTTTTATAGTAAATAAAATTTTTTCATCAAAAAATGATTCAATTTTTTTTATAAAGTGATTAAAACAAAAAGTTTCTAGTTTAGTAAATTTTTAATAAGAAATATATTGGAGGGTGTGATTGAATTTGGGAAGATGCATGATAGCCATTAATTTTGTAGGCATAATATAATTACTTAATAAAAATAAAATCATTCATTTTTCAAAATAATATGATGCAACATAATTATTTATATTGATTGGATTCTTGTAACATTGTATCAATCGTGGTCTAAAAACTTACGTTTTAGAATTACCAAAACGTACGTTTTAGTTCCGTTTGGGGACCACGACTGACACGTTTTAGAATTTTGGGAGTAAAATAGTAAGTTTTTTAAATGAGAGACTAAACCTGAACTAAAGGAATTCCCTAAGTATATGCCTTGTTTGTTGTAACAAATTCATTTAGTTGTTAAGACTTTCTATCTAGAGGATAAGAGTCTATTATGTTAGTTGCTACTGCTATCTATAAATAGCATAGCTTTCCTTGATGTAATTCTAATTCATTCATTCAATACAAAAGCATATATTCAGCTTATTCCTTTTTGCAAGGTATCACAGAGCTAAAATCCTGGATCGTGATACTGTCTTGCAATCATGACAGATACAGAAGATGAAAATTCAAAGATAGAAGAACCTTCATCTTCTTCAAAGAAAGGAAAGAACAAATCTTGCAGTGAAGATGCCATCGATCATATGTCCCCATACTATCTCCATCCTTCCGATCAACCTGGTCAATTATTTGTGAGTGAACTACTCAACAATTCAAATTATGGCGAATGGATTGCAGACATGAGCAATGCATTATATGCCAAGAACAAAATTGGTTTTGTGGATGGCACCATCTCCATGCCACAGGTTGATTCACCAAATCTTGGCCATTGGATACGTTGTAATGCAATGGAGAAGGGTTGGCTGAGGAATGGAATGGATAAAGAAGTGAGGAGTAATGTCAGGTATGCAGGAACCGCGCGAGAGATTTGGGTGGATCTTGAAGATAGGTTTGCCAAAGGGAGTGCACCTAGGGTGTATGAACTAAGGCGAGCCATAAGTCTCCTCAGGCAAAAAAAATTATCAATCCCAGCATATTACACCAAATTAAAGGGGTTATGGGATGAAGTTCAATCCATAACACCTTGGCCAAAATGCAATTGTGGAAACTGCACATGTAATATGCAGAAATAATTGGAGCAAATGCGAGAAAGAGACCAATTATATGACTTCCTTATGGGCCTAGATGATGTTTTCAGTACAGTGAAAACATAGATTCTCAGCATGGCTCCAAAGTTAAATCTTGGACAAGCTTATCATCCAGTGGCAGAGGATGAACAACAAAGGATGATTTCAGCAATGAGCAGACCTGTTGCAGAAACCTCAGCTTTCCAAATTCAATGTGATAAGAAATGAACCAAGAAAGATACACCAAAGTGTGATCATTGTCATAAAATTGGTCATGTTAAGGAAGAATGTTGGGAGATAGTTGGCTATCCACAAGACTGGAGGAATCCATACAAAGAAAGGAAAGAAAAGACAGGATCTTGGAGCAAGAAAGGTGGTTTCGAGGTGAATCAAGTTAGCACTGATGAAAGCCCTATTCCCGGACTGTCAATTCAACAGTATGAGAAGTTAATGCAGCAGCTACAGATGGATGTAGAACCAGCCATGATAGCACAATCATCAAAACCAAGTGTAAACATGGCATGTAAAACTCTAGCAGGTATAAAATCCTTCAACAGGCCCTGTGTAACACCCTGTTTTTCGTATGCTTCTTTATCAGTAAATACATACTTTAATGTGTTTATTTTGATAAAATCCAGACGATGATTTTATTTAAAATAAAATCATTTTCTTGTGTTGTTTTACCATATGAAGTCACAATAAAATTTTCGGTCGAAAATTCAGACGAAAACTGGTCTAAGTTCTCACTGCCAGTACAAGTTTACTGAGCTAGAGACCAAATTTTAATTCATGAACGAGACTGTTAGTTTTTTTATGATGTTTTGTGTGGGTTTGGAGTTTTTCGAAAAATCTTATTCGGGGCCAAATCTTAGGGATTTCCCGGGTGAAATCGTCGGGAAATACGATCGGGGAAGTCATCAGGTACGTAATGGAGCAGAGCATCAAGAGGATGAAGTGACTTGATGTGAAGGCTATGACACACCTCAAAAAGTGAATATTGACTTTTTTCAAAAAATCTCACTTTTTCATCTTTCTCGCTCCAATCACATCACATTACTTTAACTCCTTATCGTCTCTACAAGAAACCCACCTTCTTTCTTTTCTTCTTATTGCTCTCAAAACCGTGATATCTTTTCCCTCACTCTCTATAAATACTCTTCATTTCCACACTTCATCACTTTTCCTCCATTTTAACACATTTACACCTTGCTACACTTCTTCTTCTTCTCTCTTACAAAGTTTTCATTTTTATCAAGCTTTCCTCTTAGAGTTCTTCATCAAAGTTGTTCATCTTGTTAAGGGTAATACTTCTATGTAGTTATTTTTCAAAGTTTCATCTTTTGTTTCAAAGTTTTCTTCATATGTCTTTTATGTGCTTTTAACTTCTAAAACCTCTCAAAAATGGTAGAAAACTCCTTTTGAGTTGAAACCACCTTCTATATTCTTCTATTTACTCATACTATCACATACTAAAAGGTTGTCTAAAACAAAGTTTCCTAACCTCTTCTTCCTAAGGAGGCCGAATCCATGTATATGGTTTAGATTAATCCTGTTTCTACTTTTACATGTACGAGTTTGTATTTGAGTTTCATTTCCAAGATGATCATGGACCAAGGCTCCTTTATGTTAAAGGATGCTATGTCTAAGTGATTGGAAAGTTTAAAGAATTTTACCCTATTTTTATGGAAAGACCAAAACCAATGAGTTTTAAGGCAATGGTGTTTAAGTTTTGTTTTCCAAAATGATCATGGATTAAGACTCCTTGATATAGGAGGATGCTAAGTCCAAAAGATTGGAAAGTTTGAAGATTTTTAAACCCTATTTCTTGAAAAGGCCGAAACTTAAATGGTTATGGCAAAGATGTTAAGTTTTGTTTTCCAAAGTGATCATTGACTAAAAAGCTACTTATGTTAAAGGATGCTATGTCTAAGTGATTGGAAAGTTTAAAATATTTTCTTCCTTTATTTTCCTATGATGGTCGAATGTAACATTTGACCTAGGATGTGTTATTTTATTTTATTTTTCCAATATGATTATGGATTAAAGCTCCTTCATATTAAAGGATGCTATGTCCAAAAGATTGGATGATTTAAAGATCTCTAACCTCACAAACTTGTTAAGGCCGAACCTAAGAGTTCATGGTCTAAGACATTTGATTTTTCCATTTTTCGAAATGATCATGGTTTCAAGCTCCTTACTATGTATGGATGCTAACCTAAAGAGATTGGAAAGTTTAGAAATTCCTAGCCTATTTACCTATGCTTGGCCGAAACCCTAAGTCAAGAACTTAGTGGGATTTTTAATTCAACTTTGTTAAAAGATTGCTATTTATGAACTAATAGCACTTAAGGATCATAAATCCAAGAGTCACATAAATTTCGGAAACCCCTAATCCTAGTTTATTGTATGAACCGAACCTATACCTTGGGGTAAGTGTTCTTGAGTTGATTTCTTTTTTTTGCTCATGATTTTATGTTGGTAACCTTAGACTTCCATCGCCGGAGAAGCAAGGACATTCGTGAACCTTTATTTCAAATCCAAAACTCTTAACTCCGACGTGAGGTAAGAGGGGATTTCCTAAAGATATTCAATAACTGTATGCATGTGTGTATGTGTTTAACTGGATATTTATATGTTGATTGAGATTACTTGGTTATCTAATGTACTTGAACTGTTATGCTATTATCTGATGTTGAACTGTGCTTGTTCTAAATGTTATAATGCATATCTGTGATGAACTACTTTCAACTGTGATATTAGCATTGAACTGAGAATATCTACTGCTGTTGATTCAAAGTTTGCTAAGCCAGACTTGTATCTGTGATCAACTGTTATAAGGATTAAAAAACCTTAATAAGCTTTGAAGATGAAGGGATTTGTGTTCTTTTCCAAAAGCTCATTAACTTAAAGTACTTGTTTTAAATGTTGAAATGGTTTTGGTGAACTATTGTTATAGAAGAGAAAAATCATTTTCGATCTATGTGTCTTCAAGTGAAAACTTTCAAGATTATTTGGTAATATCCTATTCGGGAATTTCAAAGATAAAAGTATTTCAAAGATGCTTTCCAAAAGATTTTCAAAGAAAAGGTTTTCACCTAAATGTTTTAGAAACTTTCCGATAGCCTGGATAGGTTATTGAGGATTCGGTTTTGAATTTTATTTTCACTGAACGAAAAATAAGTACTTAAGAAAGAGAATCTAGTACGTGAGACGTCGCCTCTAGTATTCAGTTATACACACATGATCTTGGATCAATGTTAATTCGGGGCCATGAGTCCTATTCATGATGTTCTGAACTGAGGGTCCAATTCTCGAAATCGAGGACAGTGCGTTCTGATTTCGTTGTTGTGGACTGTGTGTCCTAATCACGTTGTTGTGGACTGTGTGTCCTAATCACGTTGTTGTGGATTGTGTGTCCTAATCACGTTGTTGTGGACCGTGTGTCCTAACCACGTTGTGAAGAACATTGTTAAAAGTGAATGTTGTTTTCTACGACCACAAGCCTAGGACTGGTTCATCGGTCTCGGGTGTTGTGATTGAGCATTCGGACTGTGTGTCCTATGCTTCTAAGTTTTCAAGTGATGGGGAAATGATGATTAAGTCGTTAGCTTTGAGATGCGACAGTGAAAAAGAATGAATACAAAGAAAACCTTTTAAATAAAATATTTTCTCATGTACATTTCCCCAGGCAGACGTGCCTTTCTTACATATCAGATACAAGGTGGTATCTGGGAGTCAGTCCATGTGACTGGTTCAAAGGCACATGTGACGTTGCTCGTCCTGAGACCTTAAATGCACGAGGGTATGGAGGCAACTGCCCAGTGGGCTAGAGATTGACCAACTCTAATTCTTCTCCAGTGGAAAACGGTGTTGATATCTCATGAGATTAAGTTAGAGCCTGATATTGAAGTGCCATGCATATTTTCAAAGGTTGACTGTGTGGGTTTGAGACCCTTTGATATAACACTGTTATGTTATGTATATGCATGATTTAACTACTTATATGATTATCTGATGTATGTATCATGTATATGGTTGTTGTGGGATATATCTTATGACGGTATCTCACTCTTGCCCATCTGTATGTTATGTTCTTTTCTTCTTATATCGGGTATGCGCGTGCTTTTAGATGGATCCAAACGTTCCCTTGGCACAGTTGAGCTCGAGGAGCGAAGTGTTTGATCATGCTGGGACGACAGGGAACTGGACGATACATGAGGGTGCGACGACCGCGATGTATCGAGGACCAGTCATGACTACCGAGATGAATGCTAACGGAGTGCCCATACGAAGGATTCATACCGCCGAGACGAGGGCTGTGATGCTTCCACCTCGATGATACTACCTTCATACGCTCCAAGTCACCGGACTCCTTCACGAGCATTTTGATCCAGTTGAACCGCTTGCGGAGGATCCAATGGAGGAGGATCCTCAGGAAGAACCTTTTTAGCTGATAGAGGTCGAGGATGAGGAGGAGGAGGAGCCAGAGTACCATCCGCAGGATCCCGGAGATTACGACGTCCCTATCGACGATGGCGGTGACGTTATCGATCCGGCATCTGATATCTCATCTAAGGGTAGTGTCTGTGGTCACTCTGCATGCAGGAGGCATTAGTAGATCGTTCATCGGCTTTTGGAGTTGTAACGATAGTCCCTAGGCTTTTAGAGCCATCTTTTGAGTCTTGTACCCAATTCCCTATCCCCGGTTTGATGTTTCTTTTTACCTGTCTCTTCAGTAGCTTTTTTAGTGTATGTTGGCCAATTCAACAAGGTCTGTTTTGTAATCAAACCTAAGATCCCAAGTGGGACAGTCATATCTATATGCATGATGTTTATTTTCATGTTCTGAGTGTTCATCACCTTTTCTTAACTTCTTTTAACAAAAAAAAATTGAGTACCCTTTTTCAGTAACCCTATATAAAGGTTATTTTTCCGAAGGCGACCAGCGTTTTAAATAGGTTTCTTTTCCGCAACGGGTAACCATGTGATGCCGGGTTTCAGGGTGTCGCACCCTGGATCGTTGATACTAGGGCCACTGAACACATCACATGTGACCAAAATAATCTTCAAGAAAGCTTTCTTTCGAATGGACAATCTGTGAAAATTCCCAAGGGCACAAGTGTGCCAACCAAGGGAATAGGAGCTGTTAATTTGTCAAATGGATTAAACATCAATAAAGTGTTGTATGTTCCTTATTTCCATTGTAATCTCCTCTCTGACAGTAGATTAACTAAAAAAACAATTGTTCCATAACCTTTGTAGCCAACTCATGTGTTGTGCAGGACTTACCCTCGAAGAAACTGATTGAAAAGGGTAAATGTCAAGATGGTTTATACCTCCTTGAACCAACGCATGACGGAGGAATAGCTATGAAGGTAGGAAAGACAATAGATTTTAGTTTGTGGCACTCTAGGCTAGGCAAAACTTCTGATGCAAACTGTCTTGCATAGGCATATCTGCTCCTATGAATAAAAATCAGAATAGCAAAGTTTGTGACCCTTGTATGAGGGCTAAGCAAACTAGGTTATCTTTTCCCTTAAGTTCAATAAAATCTAATGGTTGTTTTGATCTTATTCATTGTGATATATGGGGTAGATATAACACTAAATCAAGCATTGGAGCTTATTACTTTCTTACCATAGTTGATGACTATAGTAGGGGAGTTTGGGTGTATTTGATGAAATACAAATCAGAGGTAGAACACTATTTTCAATCTTTTGTATGCATGATAGAGACTCAATTTCAAAATAGAATCAAATGAGTTAGAAGTGACAATGGTTTAGAATTCACTTCAACTAATATGCAAAATTTTTACAAAGAAAAGGGAATTACCATGGAATTAACATGTGTTTACACTCCCCAATAGAATGGGGTAGTGGAAAGAAAACATAGACATATTCTTGAAATAGCTAGAGCTATAAGATTCCATTCTAGTCTTCGAATACAATTTTGGGGGGAATGTATTCTTGCAGCTATTTATTTGATAAATAGACTACCTTCAAAGTTTATCAACAACAAGACACCCTATGAGATTATGTTAGGAAAGAAACCTGATTATAATCATCTAAGAGTCTTTGGTTGTCTTGTGTATGCTATGAAAACTAGAAAAGAAGGCAAGTTTGATGAAAGAGGGAGAGCTTGCATTTTTGTAGGCTATCCAACTGGACAGAAAGGTTACAAATTGTTTGATATATCTAACAAAGAATTTTGTATCTAGAGATGTAATTTTCTGTGAAAATGATTTTCCTTACAAAAATGTGTGCAAATCTCATGGCAAAACTTTTAAAGAACAGTACACAATAACTAAAAACTATGATGAAGATATTCAACTTCATTCACCATTGAATGATAACAAGATGAAAGAAACAAATTTGCATAATCAGGATATACAAATAACAGACGTAACACAGGAATCATAGGTAGAACATGATCAGGACATAATTCATGATCAATCTAGGATTCAGACGAATCACAGACACAGTCAAAGAGTAAGATCTCTTCCCAGGCACTTAGTAGACTATGAAGTTGACCTGCCACCATCCATTACTGATCCTAACACAACTTCAGGTAACACTGTACTTTATCCTATTTCAAATTTCATATCTTTTGATAATTTTTCACAATCACATAAGGCTTTCCTAGTGGCTATTTCTTCTAGAAATGAGCCGAAGAATTTCAAGCAGGCAGTAACACATGAATATTGGAGGGAAGCAATGAGAAAGGAAATTGCTGCACTTGAAAGCAATGGGACATGGTTGGTCGCGCTGTCGCGCATGCGCAAAAAAGAACGAGCGGTTTACAAAAATGTAGTTTAGGGCGACAACTCGGATGTCGTCTCACAAGGACTCTTGACTTGTTATTTACCACAAAAATCAGTTTGGGGGGGGGGGGGGGTTAGTTTGAATTGCAATTGGAAAACAATGCGAAAACAGAACAATAAAACCGAGCAAGTTGAAAAGATTATCAAATAACGGAGGACGATTGAACGCGCTGTCGCCACGCGCCAAAAAGAACGAGCGATTATGAAAATAATGTAGTATAGAGCAACAACTCGGATCGTCTCTTAAGGACTCTTAGGTGTTGTTATTATTAACAGAAAACGTTAGAAATGGGGGGGTTTTGGATTGAAACTAAAATAAAGAAAACAAAACAGAACAAAGAAAGAAAACAGAGCAGTAAAACAGATTAACAAATAAACTAAAGCGATTAACCTACTGCTTTTGGTTTCCCAACTATCATCGGTTCATGCAAATTCCTAGCCCTAAGCAGATTCTAATCCCCTCCCGGTTGTAGCCATAATTCACAAGCGGAACCACTACTACGGATATATATTCCTATTCCCGAATTAAGCAAACGGGGTTAAGCACTTCGTGAACTAAGCGAACACGAAACGTACACACGCGAATTAAGCAAACGCGATTATATATAGGAACATGATATCACCGAGATAAACCAACACAACACAATATACTCCTGAATTAAGCAAACAGAAATATCAAGCATGGCATTGAAAAGAGAAAAGGAAATGAAAACAGGAAATACAAGAATCTCAAGTATGGATAGAAACCAATTACAGTAGATTAATCTAGGAGACTAGTTCTCCATAACAAACATAAAACAACTATCTAAACTAAAAGAAAACAAAAGAATAAAAACCAGCTCAGAAACTAGCCAAAACTGACTAGCCTCTCTTTCATTCTGCCATAGAGCGGTTTATATACAAATTCTGGAATCCAAGGCCTCGCGAGGCGAAGCACTGCTCGCGAGGCGAATAACACGAAAGGTCTGCAACTCTTGGTCTTCTCGCGAGGCGAGCATATCTTCGCGAGGCGAACTCTTCAAATTCCAAACTGTAACGCCCGTGACCTTCAACACGGGTAAACCGTGATCGTCTCTGACTTTTCAGGCTTGGATGACTCGCGAGGCGAGCCATTTCTTCGCGGGGCGAGACAGAAAGGATGCAATTTCTCTGGCACAGTCACCTTCTGGTTCGCGAGGCGATCAGCCTTCTCGCGGGGCGAAAGCTCCAGATTTATTCCTTTTTATTAACCTGAAAATAGAAAATAAAAGTAAATACTTTATTCACTCTAAATCAACTAAATTAACTTAAAAACACTTTACAGACTCAAAATACTACTTAAGGACAATCAGATCTAATTTGGGTAAAAATGATATAAAATTAGCACAAAGCCAAGATCTTGACTAGTTATAAAACCAGTCAAACAGAGGCTCATCAAAATACCCCAAACTTAAACTTTGCTTGTCCCCAAGCAAACTACAACTCAAAAACTTAAAAAGACTCAAGACCTGGCAAGCTTAAGAATTCAATCAACTTTCCATAGATTTCAAGCAATTTTTCAAAAGAATTTTTCTTTCAATGTTCCCCCTTTCAAGCAAAGTAATCCCCACATTCATTTATTCCAAACAATTGAGAGTTTCATAATTCAAACAATCATTAATCAAAGCAGGGGATCTAAATTACACACAAGAGGGAGATCACCAAAATCAAACAACTGCCTTCCTCACAAGGGAAATTTGTGTTTCACTCATCACTCAGTTTGTGTCAGGCTATTAACATTTCACTCAGTTTCACTTTTAAGAGCACTTCCCATAAATTTGATTTTCATCTCAAAATGATTCCCACAGAAAACATGCAAGCAACATCAGAAGGTCTTTTATGGGTTGTAATGGGGCCTGGCTAAGGGTAGGATATACAAAGGAACTAGGCTGAAGACCCTAGGAACTAAGAGAGCATGAACATTATTTACACTTTGAAATTCACTCAAGTTCCTTTCTTAATTTTTTTCTTTATGCTTCTGGGTGACTACAGCCTTTTATTTTCTAATACTTTTTTTTTCTTTTTTTTTATTTATTTTTTTTTTCACAATTTTTTTTTTACATAAATTTTTTCTCAATCCCAAACAACATGTTACACCTTGCAGCCACCCCAAACTTAATTTCTTGCAACCAATTTCTCACTAAGCTTCCATGCTCTCCTAATCCTAAGATCGGGTTAACATGGTTTTTCAGATTTTAGCTTGTAACATAAGGTTAACAAGAATTAACAGGTTAATTGGCTCAATGGGCTAACTATGGAACATGCATTAGGATTTGGTTATTTTAGGCTAAGTAGCTATTTACAAAGAAAATTCCTAAATCATTTGAAGCAAACACATAATCATGCAAACCAAAAAGAGATTCAATCAAATTCAGGAAAGTGCAACTTGAAAGTGATTTCACACAGTTAGAAACATGTTGGAGGCTCAAAACCTCACCTGGACATTTTTTTTTGCAAATTATTTGACAGAGATTCTATCCCTAGTGTATGCTTCCTATCACCCCAAACTTATCATAAATCATGCCATCATAACAAAATCTCAAAGTTCAGTTTTCAATCATATGGGGATCATTTTTCAAAAATTTCATATCCTAGGGGGAAAACAGTCAACACTATCATGCAATCCATCTATGCAAAATCAATAAAATCCATCAAACTTGCCAACAAAAGACTCACACAACTCCTGAGCTTCTCAAATTATTCAGGAGCTTTATTGAAAACAAATATAGAATTAAAGTAAGGAAAAGAAAATTAAAAAGGAGAAAGGTAAAGAAAACTCATTGAGGGGCGGTTCCACCAGGATCCCATTGCTTGTAACATAAGTCCCACATGGTAGCCAAAGGGTGGTAGTTCATTCCATGCTTCCCTAACTTGCAGCCTTTATACGGAAGTGGGTGCTTGACAATCATAGTAACCTCGCCCAGTGCGGCGGACTTTTCACTTCCTCTGGGGTCACAGATGACCTCTTTCTCAATAAAATCCTCCCAATAAAAGTGGGGCTCAACCTCTTGGACTGGCCATGGTGCAAATTCCAGAGGCTTGAACTCCATCACCGGTTGTTCCACAGTGGGAGGTAGCTGCTCAATGGATAGTGTATTTGGAACTTCGGCTGGACAATCGGTATCACTCTCACTATCATCCTGCAAAATAGAGTCAAGAAACTGGCCACAAACAGCACACGGGTTAGTGTCAGTACAGTTAGTACATGTAGTAAAAGAAACTGAGTTAGTAAAAGTCTGATTGTCCGGACTTTCTGCACACGGTTCATCCACCCCATCATTCTCAACACATGCAATTGTTTTACTTGAATCATCTACTCCCAAAGGTTCTTCTTTATCTTCAGGCACGGTGGAGCAGATGTCCTCTTGATCCTCCTTTTCTAAGTTTCCTGAAAAAAATAAACCTGCAAAACGATCTGCATTTTCTATTTTTCCTGAAAAGTATAAACCTGTAAAACATTCTACACACAAAGCAGTTCCATCACAATAACAAGCATTAGGATCAAGGGATTCAACACATAATTCATCATCAACAGAAACATTATCACAATCATCATCAGAAATATTTTCAAGAATGACTTGTGAATCTTTATGTTCTTCAATGGGCTGTGGAGTTAGCATTGCAGCTGAGTTGGCGGTAACTTGATCAATTAGAGCCCACAACTTCTGAGATTCAGCTTGGTCCCTCTGGTATTCAGCCTCCATCCTCTGTTGGAATTCAAGAAAGTTTGCTTCCATTTGTGCAGTCATCTGTTTGCACAGGTCCTCTAGGGAAAGTTCGGAAGGTGCAGAGGTGGTCACTTGGCTAGGATAGTATGGTGGTGGTGGCTCACTAAAATTAGGATAATACATGCATGGTTGCTCATAATAAACATTAGGCACATAATTTCGCATATAATTATCCATGGGGCAAAATTCACAACCAGACAATGCAGACAAAACTAATTAGCAAAGAATTTTTTAATTTTTTTTTAAATTTTCTGCTAATAACAACAAACCAGAGTCCCCGGCAACGGCGCCAATTTTTGAACGCGCTGTCGCCACGCGCCAAAAAGAACGAGCGATTATGAAAATAATGTAGTATAGAGCGACAACTCGGATCGTCTCTCAAGGACTCTTAGGTGTTGTTATTATTAACAGAAAAAGTTAGAAATGGGGGGTTTTGGATTGAAACTAAAATAAAGAAAACAAAAGAGAACAAAGAAAGAAAACAGAAGCAAGAAAAAGCAGTTAACAAATAAACTAAAGCGATTAACCTACTGCTTTTGGTTTCCCAACTATCATCGGTTCATGCAAATTCCTAGCCCTAAGCAGATTCTAATCCCCTCCCGGTTGTAGCCATAATTCACAAGCGGAACCACTACTACGGATATATATTCCTATTCCCGAATTAAGCAAACGGGGTTAAGCACTTCGTGAACTAAGCGAACACGAAACGTACACACGCGAATTAAGCAAACGCGATTATATATAGGAACATGATATCACCGAGATAAACCAACACAACACAATATACTCCTGAATTAAGCAAACAGAAATATCAAGCATGTCATTGAAAAGAGAAAAGGAAATGAAAACAGGAAATACAAGAATCTCAAGTATGGATAGAAACCAATTACAGTAGATTAATCTAGGAGACTAGTTCTCCATAACAAACATAAAACAACTATCTAAACTAAAAGAAAACAAAAGAATAAAAACCAGCTCAGAAACTAGCCAAAACTGACTAGCCTCTCTTTCATTCTGCCATAGAGCGGTTTATATACAAATTCTGGAATCCAAGGCCTCGCGAGGCGAAGCACTGATCGCGAGGCGAATAACATGAAAGGTCTGCAACTCTTGGTCTTCTCGCGAGGCGAGCATATCTTCGCGAGGCGAACTCTTCAAATTCCAAACTGTAACGCCCGTGACCTTCAACACGGGTAAACCGTGATCGTCTCTGACTTTTCAGGCTTGGATGACTCGCGAGGCGAGCCATTTCTTCGCGGGGCGAGACAGAAAGGATGCAATTTCTCTGGCACAGTCACCTTCTGGTTCGCGAGGCGATCAGCCTTCTCGCAGGGCGAAAGCTCCAGATTTATTCCTTTTTATTAACCTGAAAATAGAAAATAAAAGTAAATACTTTATTCACTCTAAATCAACTAAATTAACTTAAAAACACTTTACAGACTCAAAATACTACTTAATGACAATCAGATCTAATTTGGGTAAAAATGATATAAAATTAGCACAAAGCCAAGGTCTTGACTAGTTATAAAACCAGTCAAACAGAGGCTCATCAACGATTAATCTACTGTTCTCGATTTCACAACTATCATCGGTTCATGTAATTTCAAGCCCTAAGCAGATTCTAATCCCCTTTCATTGTAGCAACAATTAACAAACGCAATTGCCGCTACGGATATATGTTCCTATTCCCGAATTAAACAAACGGGGTTAAGCCCTCATGAACTAAACGAAAATGAAAGAACACACGCGAATTAAACAAACGCGATTAAGTATAGGAACATAACATCACTGAAATGAATCAACACAACACTACACACTCCTGAATTAAACAAACAGAAATGCATAATATAGTATTGAAAGGGAAAAGCATACAAAACAGGAATTACAAGAACCTCAAGTATGATGGAAATCAATTACAATAGATTAATCTAGAAAATTAGTTCTCCATAAAGAAAACGAAACACACAGAAAAATGTAAAAACTATGGAGAAGCAAAATTTCTTCCAATCTGCCCAGAACAGCCATTTATACTATTCAGAAATTTAGCCCACTCGCGAGGCGAACCCTCATTCGCAAGGCGAATATTGTGAAGTCATCCATGAACACCTCCATGCAATTTTCAATGAATTCAGTAAAAATGCTAAGCATGCATCTTTGGAAGGTGCCAAGAGCATTACAAAGGCCAAATGGCATCCTCCTATAGGCAAACGTACCGAAGGGGCACGTGAATGTGGTCTTTTCCTGATCCTCAGGGGCAATATGGATCTGGAAATACCCGGAAAATCCATCAAGAAAGCAGTAATGAGATTTACCAGCCAACCGATCCAGCATCTGATCTATGAATGGCAAAGAAAAGTGATCCTTTCTGGTGGCCTGGTTCAACTTCCTATAATCTATACAGACTCGACAGCTATTCTGGACTCTAGTGGGTACAAGCTCATTATTATCATTTCTAACTACTGTTAGACCGGACTTCTTGGGTACAACTTGCACCGGACTTACCCAAGTACTATCAGAGATGGGGTATATAATACCTGCCTGCAGAAGTTTAGTCACCTCTTTCTTCACCACATCCATAATCAATGGGTTTAGCCGCCTTTGGGCCTGCCTTACTGGTTTAGCCCCATCCTCCAATAGAATTCTGTGCATACATCTGGAGGGGCTAATTCCTGGAATGTCAGCTAAGGTCCACCCAATAGCCTTCTTGTGCTTCTTCAGAACCTCTAAAAGCTTAGCTTCCTGGTCAGAGTCAAGGCTGGAGGAAATGATGACTGCAAGTTTTTCATTTGTCTCCAAGTAGGCATACTTCAGGTTCCTAGGAAGTGGCTTGAGCTCTAGGGAGGGTGGCTGCTCAACGGATGGTACATTGGGAGTAGCCATGATGTCAAGGACTTCTGCTGAGCAGACAGCTTCACTCTCACTATCACTATCACCCTGCAAAGTTGAATCAAGAAACTCAGCACAAACAGCACACGGGTTAGTGTCAGTACAGTTAGTACATGAATATAAATCATCAAAACCAGAAATAATGGAAAATCTGAAACAAGGTCCTCATGGGTATCATCAATGATCTCAGAAAGCAACTCTAATTGGAAAACCGAGTGCTCCTCCAGTGGGTGTTTCATAGCATCAAAGATGTTGAACTTTGCCACAATATCACCAAACTCCATAGACATGGTCCCATCATTCACATCAATCTTAGTCTTAGCTGTCTTCATGAATGGTCTGCCCAAGATTATTGGTGATCTACTGGAATTTGTCTCTCATGCCATGTCCAGGATGTAGAAGTCAGCAGGGAAGATAAAATCATCAACTTGTACTAGCACATCTTCTACCATTCCCATGGGGCGGGCATTGGTCCTGTTGGCCAACTGGATGGTTAGACTTGTATACTGCAAGGGACCAAGATCAAGGTTATTAAAAATAGATGTAGGCATGACATTTATAGAGGCTCCCAAATCCAACATGCAATTTTCAAATCTTCTATCCCCAATAGTGCATGGAATAGTAAATGTGCCCGGATCCTTGCACTTTTGTGGTAGTGCCTGAGTAGGGGCTAAAACAGCAACTCTTTCTGGTGCGGGCTTAGACTGGATAAGAGCTTAAACATTTCTTACCAAATCAACTCTCTCATTATTCTTCAACTTCCTCTTGTTGGTGCATAGATCCTTCAGAAATTTTGCATACTTGGGCACCTGCTTGATCACATCTAGAAGGGGAATATTCACAACTACCTTTCTGAACACATCTAAAATCTCCCTCTCCTTGTCTTCACCACCAATCTTCTTATTTTTCTGTACTCTGTGTGGGAAGGGGATTGGTGGGATGTATACCTTCTCAGCTTCAACATCAACAGTAGGCTCAGGAGTTACCTCAACAATTTCTTCATCTTTTTAAGAGGACGCCTCAACAACTCTTCCAGATCTCAGAGCAATGGCACTCACATTAGGATTGGAGGCATTGGGATTTATCACTGTCTGTGCAGGTAGCTGGGTTGTCCCTTGAGCTTGCTGTATGTTATTTATGGAAGTGGCAAGCTGTCCAACTTGTGTCGTCAAATCTTGAATGTTAGCATCTGTTCGCTGCTGATACTGTACCTGTGAGGCCTGGAACTGCGCCTGGAACTGTCCAATTTGCTGCTGCAACTGTAGATTTTGTTCAGTCATTCGCTTGAACATGTCCTCTAATGAAGGTCCGGAAGGTGCATAAGATTGGACCTGAGGAGGATTCTGTGGTGCTGCCATCGGTTGTTGTTGGGATGAGTTCCTATACCGAAGGTTAGGATGATTCCTCCAATTGGGATGGTACCTATTTGTGGAGAGGTCTGGAGTGCTGTACCGGTTCTGACTGTTTCCTTGATTATAGGGATTTAATGCATAAGCTTGAGGCGCTTCACTGACGAACTCTTCTCTGTCTATGGGGCATGCATCATATGGGTGCTCAAGAGAATTGCATATGCCACATAACCTTGCAGGCTGAACCCTGTCTATTGCCAATTGCCTTACAAAAGAAGTGAGCTCATCCATTCTATTCTCGAGGGCCTGGTTGGACGAAGAGCAATGGACATCATGCACACCTCTTGTCTCAACAGAATTTCTTCTGGTATTAAACTGTTGGGAATTCAGTGACATATTTTCAATGAGTTGCTTGGCAGCAGCTAGGGTCTTATCAACAAGTGCTCCCCCACTAGCAGCATCCAAAATATTCCTATCCATCGGCAGTAACCCTTCATAAAAATACTGGATAAGATGCTGTTCAGAAATCTGATGCTGGGGGCAACTGGATACCAAATGCTTGAATCTTTCCCAATATTCAGCCAACGACTCATTCCCTTGCCTGATGCCACATATTTCCTTCCTTATTGACGCAGCTCTGGAAGAAGGAAAATATCTCTCTAAGAAAACCCTCTTCAATTCATTCCAGGTGGTGATAGAGTTTGGCTCAAGATATAACAGTCAATCCTTTGCAGCTCCCTGGAATGAGAACGGAAAAGCTTTCAGCTTGATGCTATCTGTAACACCCTACTTTTTATTTTCCGATTTTTATTTTTTCAGTAAAAATATTTTCGCTGTATTAACCGGTATAAATGTATTTATTTATATTTTTATCCGAGTTCATGGAGATTGATTTTTATGAAATAAAAATCATATTCATACTCTATCTTAGGGTAGAAGCTTACGGTAAAAATTTGGGTTGAAAATTCGAGTGGAACCCTATCATGTTTTCACTGACAGTATAATTTTACTGGGCAGAAAACCAAATTTTGACTCGTGAACGAAATGGTTTATATTTAAATCATATTTCTAACTAGTTTGGTTGTTTTGAAAATTTTCAACCGAAAATAAAATATTACGCTTTTTACAGGCGTAAAACCCTAATCGGGAAACCGACGGAGTCGAGAAAGGAAGTGCAGAGACCCGTCAAGAGATCGGGACAATGAGTCATACATGATGACTCATGGAGGATGAGTCACTAAGCATTTATGAGAATTAAATGCAAGTAATCATGACATTTAGGTAAAAAGACCAAAATACCCCCAAGCTTTCGCGGGTATTAACAAGACGCATCTACGCACTCTTATCCACTCATTTTACGTGGTTGAAAACCTCCCACATCTCTCCAATTTCGTGCCTCCACCTCCAATAAATCTTACCTATTTCATTTTGCTTTCGTTTCATTATTTTCCTCTCAAAAACCGAAATCGGGTAAACGACGGAGTCAATGCGATTTTAATTTCCGGGAACCGCTAATGGATAAGATCGATGACTCATTGGTGAGTCACTTTGTGTGGCCCAAAATCAGCCACAACTCCATCAAATGTGAGCCACATATTATTAACCATGGTTAGCCAAAATAACCTTAGTTAAGTTAATTATAACCTTAGTTAAGTTAATTATAACCTTAGTTAAGCTTATATTAATTTAATAATCACAAAACCCATCAAACCAATTCCTTTTAACCAAACAAGGCATAATATTACTCCTATAAATACCCCAAAACCGTGGCCTCCCTCACCATTTCACTCATCTTCTTCATTCTCTTCATCTTCCCCACCAACTAAGTTACAAAACCCTAAGAACACCGAATTCCCACCAAACATATGACCATCTTACCTTCTGAAACTCGGAAAACACTAAACATAAAAGTTGTTCCTCTTTCTCTCTTCTTTCCAACAAGCTAAAGATCATCAAAAACGGATAAGTGGATTGGGAGAAAGGCTCAAAATACAGAAACTGCCCAGAATTCCCAGCAACCCACGAAACATCATAAAGAAGGCCCTTTTCACCCCTGTTATGATCCGAACCAAATGCAACCTTAAACACCAAAGTTGTTCCTTTTCTTATTATCTTTCTATCAAGCCAAAGTTCGTAATTTTTGGATGAGTATATTGTGAGATACACTCACAATACCATCACACCCTCAAGCTGTCCAGTTTTCAACATAGTGAAGGTTGATCATTTTCTTCATTTCTTCAATCTTCAAGAGGTAAAAGCTCATATCCTTGATCATATAAGCTTTCATATTCATGTATTTATCATGTTTATGCCATGAATCATATTTTTCCATTCCTAGATCTAGAACTTCAAATAATTCTAGAAAATTGTAGAAAAATCCTTTTAATGTGAAACCAATTTCTATGATCTTGTGATGTCTTCCACTTTCATTATCCAAGAGCTTGAATCCAACTAAATTTCCTAGCCTATTTTCCTAATATGGGCCGAAACCCTAACCCTAAAGGTTAGAGGATTTTGTTTCAAATTTTAGTCTTGTAATAAGTAATCTATGTTAGTTAAGACTCTAGTAACTAGGATCCAAAAGATGGCATTAAGAAGATAATCCTAAACCTATTTTCTAAGTCTTGGCCGAACCTAGCCCTAAAGTGTCATAGATGGTTGTTAGTTGATTATAGTTATGTTGTTTGAATGAAGGTGGTTGTGTTAACTCGTGGCGGGATAACGAGGATCGTCGTGTACTTGTTTCCGGTGAAAACTCAGGTGGGGAAAAGAATCAACCTATTGTCGGAATCGATAAGTAGTAGAGTATATGATAATTGTGTAGGGCGACCTAAACCCTACTAGTAGTCGAGTAATCGACAAGACCAAAATCCCATTGGAAACCTTTTCTGTAAAACCAATGGTGATTCGGGGATTGTAGGTTTATCGACATTAAGTTGATTTTAAGTATTTGAGGATGTTTGATTTTATGTTATCAAATTTACTGTGATACGCTGGTTGAGGTATTCCATCTGCATGTGACGTATTATTTCGGTGTTTGAATATTTATATGATATTGAGATATTTGAATATTTTCTGATGTTATGTTATGCATGATCTGCCTGTTTTTAAATATTGTGCTTAGATGATTTTTAAGTAAGGATATGTGTTGTTCGGGAGATGATTGTTTGGGTGAGAGAATGAATTGACTTAGAGGTGCTTAGCTAAATTAAATTATCTAAATGAGGAGATGTGACATAGAATGCAAGTGGAGGTTGTGAGGAAGAGTTTGAGGTACTAGGTTGCTATTGATAAAAGTCAGTGAGAATTATATCGTGCTTATGCACTATTTCCTATGAGAGATTAGGGAATAGGGGCGCACCTAGATATTATTTATTATATGCTTATGTACTATTTCCAATGGGGAAATAGTGACGCATATCGTGCTTATGCACTATTTCCTATGAGAGATTAAGGAATAGGGGCGCATCTAGTTATTATTTATTATATGCTTATGTGCTATTTCCAATGGGGGCAATAGTGACGCATACTGTGCTTATGCACTATTTCCTATAAGAGATTAGGGAATAGGGGCGCACCTAGTTATTATTTATTATATGCTTATGTGCTATTTCCAATGGGGGCAATAGTGACGCATACTGTGCTTATGCACTATTTCCTATAAGAGATTAGGGAATAGGGGCGCACCTAGTTATTATTTATTATATGCTTATGTGCTATTTCCAATGGGAGCAATAGTGACGCATATCGTGCTTATGCACTATTTCCTATGAGAGATTAGGGAATAGGGACGCACCGAGTTATTATTTATTATATGCTTATGTGCTATTTTCAATGGGGGAAATAGTGATGCATACTGTGCTTATGCACTATTTCCTGTGAGAGATACAGGAATAGGGGCGCACTGAGTTTTGACCCTAAATAGTTCCGGAGTACTGACTAATGTGACAGGAGTGAAGATAACCACATCAGTATTAATTTTTAGTTGCATGGGCTGAGGGTAGAGGATGATATAGTGAATTGAGGATGATTGTTGATTTTGAGTGATGTGTGTCTGTGACAATTACTGTATAATTTACTATTACTCTTTTCCGCTTTTTGATGATAGAACTGTTTCTTATTCCCTATATCTTTGTGTGTTGTATTTTATTTCTGATGTGATCGTACGAGAAGACCCGATGGAGGAACCAATTGCTGGGGAGTTAGATGGAACTCCGTATGAACCAGATGCTGGAGGTCGAGCTGTGATCCATGGCGAGTAGAGTATAGACATTATGGCCAGTGTGTCTAAGGAGTATTTATATTTCCGCTAAGTATGTATGTAGTGCAGTTTATGCCTATGAGGGATCCTACTGAGAGGGTACCCTCAACAGTATTTTGGTAATGTAATAAATAAACAAGTGTGTATTTATGTAATATAGTTTTGGTATGTTTTATATCTGCATAAGTTATATAATTATTAATTAAGTTTTAATTTTTACGTATTTTCAACGATAAGCGAGCGATTAAGTAAATAAATATTAAGGTTTTAATGTAATAATACGATGGGGCACATCGGGGTGTCTCACTATCCTCAGTTACTCCCTCTGATCTCGAGGTTGTGGAGCAGACAACCTGGAATTCCTTCAAGTGCTTGTGTGGATCCTCACCTGCAAGACCATTAAACTTTGGCAACAAGTGTATGAAACCAGATTTTAATTCAAAAGGAGTATCAGCACCAGGATATGCAATACACAAGCCATTATAATTTACATCAGGGGCAGCAAGCTGTCTTAATGTCCTTTGGTCACCCATATTGTCAAAAACAGTTTTGGAATTAGAATCACTACTAGTGCTAGCCCGAATTTCTCTACGGCGTGTGTGCAGTGTTCTTTCAATTTCAGGATCAAAATCACACAATTCAGGGCAATTGGACCTAGTAGCCAGACCAATTCAAAACAAAAACAGAAAATAAAAGAAAGAAAAGAAAAAAAATAAAATGTGAAAAATAACAAACAAGAGTCCCCGGCAACGGCGCCAATTTTTGGTCGCGCTGTCGCACACGCGCCAAAAAGAACGAGCGGTTTACAAAAATGTAGTTTAGGACGACAACTCGGATGTCGTCTCACAAGGACTCTTGACTTGTTATTTACCACAAAAATCAGTTTGGAGGGGGGGTTGGTTTGAATTGCAATTGGAAAACAATGCAAAAACAGAACAATAAAACCGAGCAAGTTGAAAAGATTATCAAATAACGGAGGACGATTAATCTACTGTTCTCGATTTCACAACTATCATCGGTTCATGTAATTTCAAGCCCTAAGCAGATTCTAATCCCCTTTCATTGTAGCAACAATTAACAAACGCAATTGCCGCTACGGATATATGTTCCTATTCCCGAATTAAGCAAACGGGGTTAAGCCCTCATGAACTAAATGAACATGAATGAACACACGCGAATTAAACAAACGCGATTAAGTATAGGAACATAACATCACTGAAATGAATCAACACAACACTACACACTCCTGAATTAAACAAACAGAAATGCACAATATAGTATTGAAAGGGAAAAGCATACAAAGCAGGAATTACAAGAACCTCAAGTATGATGGAAATCAATTACAGTAGATTAATCTAGAAAATTAGTTCTCCATAAAGAAAACGAAACACACAGAAAAATGTAAAAACTATGGAGAAGCAATACTCCTTCCAATCTGCCCAGAACAGCCATTTATACTATTCAGAAATTTAGCCCACTCGCGAGGCGAACCCTCATTCGCGAGGCGAATATTGTGAAGAGTCAGCAACGTTTGGTCTTCTTGCGGGGTGAATTACTACTCGCGTGGCGAAGAATGGAACAGTCATGGCTTCTAGCCTTCAGTCTCGCGAGGCAAGACATGTATCCGCGAGGCGACACAGAACGGGTTGCATTTCTCTGGAACAGTCAGCTTTCAGGGTCGCGAGGCGAGGTGTTGTTCGCTGGGCGAACCAGAGAGGATGACATTTTTACTGTTCTGCTGGCTTTCAGGTTCGCGAGGCGAGAAAACTCTCGCCAGGGGAATCCCCTGTTTCTTTATTCCCTCAACTTCTACTTAACCTGAAAACAACAAAATAGCCATAAGTGCTTTATTTGACTCAAAACTGGCTAAATTAACCTAAAACTACTTTAGAGACTCAAAACCTTGCTTGAGGACAATCTAATCTAATTTGGGTGAAAATAGGATATAATTTGCACAAAACCCTGGTCATACTAGCCATAAAAATAGATGAGCCAAAGGCTTATCAATGGTCCTTGGAGAAACTTCCACCAGGCAGAAACACAGTTGATTCAAAGTGGGTTTACAAAATAAAGTACAAACCTAATGGAGATGTTGAAAGGTACAAGGCTCGGCTAGTTGCAAGAGGCTTCACTCAAGTAGAAGGAGAAGACTTTCATGAGACATTTGCTCCTGTGACGAAACTTGTTACCATCAGATGCTTGCTGACTGTAGTAGTAAAGATGGGATGGATTATTCACCAATTAGATGTGAACAATGCATTCTTGCATGGTGATTTGGCAGAAGACATTTATATGAAGATTCCAGAAGGCTTTGCAAAGAAGGGAGAAACTAGGGTGTGCAAGTTGAAGAAGTCAATCTATGGACTCAAACAAGCATCTAGAAATTGGTATCATAAGTTCACCAAGGCTTTAAATGATGTTGTTTTTAATCAGTCTAAGGCAGATCATTCCTTATTTATCTACAAAGCTGAAGGGGTGTTTCTTGTTGCACTCATCTATATGGATGATGTTATTTTAGCAGTAAATAGTCCAGAGTTTATGAGGAAGATTAAGGAATACTTGGACAAAACTTTTATCATCAAAGACTTGGGAACCTTGAAATACTTCCTAGGAGTGGAAGTAGCATGATCACTTTATGGAATTGTCTTAAGCCAGAGAAAGTACACTCTAGATATCCTTCAAGAAACAAAGATGCAGAACAACAGACCTAGTAAGTTCCCTATGGAACAGAATTGTAATCTCATATTTGACAAGGATGAGCCTAACACTGATTCAACCAGATATAGGAAATTGCTAGGGAAACTACTGTATCTAACCATAACAAGGATAGACATCACCTATGCTGTGAACACTTTGTGTCAGTTCATGACTAATCCTAAACAGGTTCATATGGATGCAGTGGATAGGATCTTGAGATATCTCAAAACTACCCCAGGTCAAGTAATCTTTATTCCAGTAAAAGGAGGTCTCAACTTGCAAGCTTATTGTGATGCATATTGGGGATAATGTCCATTAACCTGAAGGTCTTGCACTGGCTATCTAGTGATGCTGGGACAGTCACCAATATCATGGAGGACCAAGAGGCAAACTGTTGTGGCAAAATCATCAGCCGAAGCAGAATATAGAAGCACGGCTGCAACTGTTAGTGAAGTCATTTGGCTCAGATGGCTCTTGATAGAACTTGGAACACCACAACAGAAACCAACTGAACTACATTGTGACAACCAAGCAGCCATCCACATTGCAATGAATCTAGTCTTTCATGAGAGGTCAAATCATGTTGAGATGGATTGTAACTTTGTTCTAGAGAGAATTCAGTCAAAGGAAGTTCAGCCCATGAAGATTAGTACTAATGACCAAGTGGCAGACATCTTCACGAAGCCATTAGGCAAAGTAAGGTTCGAATTCCTGTTAAACAAGTTGGGCATTAAGAACTCACATGCTCTAACTTGAGGGGGAGTGAAGTAATTCCCTAAGTATATGCCTTGTTTGTTGTAACAAATTCAGTTAGTTGTTAAGACTTTCTATCTAGAGGATAAGAGTCTGTTATGTTAGTTGCTACTGCTATCTATAAATAGCATAGCTTTCCTTAATGTAATTCTACTTCATTCATTCAATACAAAAGCATATATTCAGCTTATTCCTTTTTACATGAACATTACCCAACTTAAGCCACTAAAAACATATTTAACCCAAAAGTTTAGTTGATATGCACAATAAGTTTAACTTTTATATATGCTATTAATCAATGGCAAAAAATTATATATAAAGGTGATTTTTTTACATCTTAAACAAAATTGAACATCCTCAAATTATAGTTCGTTAGACATTATAAATAATTTAACCACAACCATTTTTGGGAAAGTTTTTTTTTTAATGTGGAACAACTTAAATTTTTTTACTAAAAAATGTTGTTTGGATTTAGTACAGTATGCCTGTCAAATGTGATTAAATTATGAAAAAAAATTATCTTTATAAAAAGCGATTTTCAATAAAACTTATTTGATAAAAACCATTTGAATGTTTTCAGAGTTTAGTTTTAATGCATAATCGTTATAAAATTTCTTTTATACTATCAATTAACCATGTATACTCATGTGTGATTTTTAAAGTATTTATTATAAAAGTTAAATTTTTTTTATCATATGTTAATATATAATTAATTGAAAGTTGAAATCAAATTCTTATTTTGAAACAATAACTTTTTTTCATCTTTGCCTCTACAAAACTAACTATCAAATAAAGATTTTCAATTTAACAAATAGCTTAATACCTTTTTTTGTAAGTTACTATGTAAGAATGATATTTTACACAACTCAAACAAGAAAGACTATCTAAAAATCCCAGTAAAAAAAAAAAAGACTATCTTAAAATCACTTTTAAGTAAATATATCAAAAATACAAAATTATTTCTTTTACAATTAATTATAATAGTGAAAAATATTGAAACACTTCCATATTAGTGAAAACAATGTCCATAACTAAAAAAAATAGGAGATTTCAAAATTCAATATTAAAATTTTAAAAATTGACAACAATGAACCTATGTGACCCATAAATAAAACAATGAACCTCTTCAGTTTTTGTGTATAAATAGGGGGTGTTGGGAATAGCAATAACCCAATCTCAACCCTTCCCTCCCCCCTCTCTCTTTTTCTCTAATATTTGCTTTTTAGCTTTGTTTAGTAATTTGCAGTGAGTGAAGGAATCGTGGGTCGTACGAAGATTGAGATTGAGATGGTGCAGGACACCAACACAAGGCAAGTCACTTTCTCCAAGCGTAGAACATGACTATTCAAGAAAGCAAATGAGGCATCCATCTTGTGTGGTGTTGAAGTTGCTATTGTTGTGTTCTCCACTTGAAACAAGCCTTACTCTTCTAGGAACAAGCCTCACACCTGCCACAAGGTTCACAACCTTATAATCACTAGTTATTGGATTAAAACCAAAATCCATTTACCTCTATACTGTATTCCTCAGGGAAGATGTACACTCCACGAGGGAAAGGAAGAGGTTTGACTTCTCTTGTGGCTGGATTCCACAACATCAATCGATTAGTATTGCCTACATGTGTCACTTAAAGACATATTATACCATTACAAGGACCATAAACTATCATGATGTCATCTATAACACGGTCCATGTATGGAGACGGTGGTATTAAATCAATGGGGGGGTTACGATAATTTATCATCAGAAATCAACGTTATATCAAAGTCGTTGTGAAAGACAAGAAGGCGGGGTTGATTTTTTGTCGTGAGGTAGGAAAAGTATTTAGGGATGAACATCTTGTTGGTGATAAGAGTACAATATGTTTTTCTTAACGATTTGAATCGTACCAGAGACTTTAGAGGGAGCTTTATCAGTGTAACACCCCCTTGGGCATTACTTTGTGAACACATGCGGAAATAAATTAAAAAGAAAATTTGCTGGTTGCTTTCGAAAATTGATTTATTTTAAATCAGAAAATCTGGGTGTAAAAAACAATTTTGTCTTCTTAACACTTCGGAAAATTATGATACACACAACCAAAAGCAGTACGCTTACTCTATACTTGACCACATACATACACCAAATTTTATTTATAAACAAAATGTTATCACCGGAATTTAAATCAATTATAGTCGTTGGAAGGTTCAATCGTTGGGCTAGACAGATTCAGATGCCAATCGAATAATGTATTGGTATCCGATGGGAATATAAGGAAGCGGTTGAGAGAACTGTGGAGAATAAAGGGTTGACACAATGATAAGAGGGAGTTGCATTAAACTCGTTCGTTGAGGTGGTGATTTTGGTACCCGATTGCACATTTTAATGGAATTCCTAAAAACAAGGGACGAGGTTTCAAGTTTGTTAGCCTAATATGAGGGAAAGAGTCGTTAAAGACAGAAGATAACAAGCTGGCGGTAATTGGCTAATGATTATGGAATGTGATCCGAAATAATAGGGATGTTAGCTGGATGTGGTTAGCCGTTGTAACCTAAGATAGCCACTAAGCAAGCAAGCAGAAATGTAGGAGTTAGTGGTCGTAGCGACATTTTACATAGTTTACTTGTAGCTTATAAATACCCATTGTCATATTGAGAAAACACATCAATACAATCAAACATTTTTATGCACAAGCTTTATCTTTCCATTCATTTATTGTTTATACAAATTTATTTTAGTTAACTTCATCTTCCACGCTAAACATTATTTGGAGTAGTTTAGGAACCCACAAGTTAGAAGGCAGAATCCCCCTTCTAGCGCTTTCAACTGATTAAGGGAATCATTGTTATTTAGAGTTAGCCGGGACTACGGCTAATTTTAGTTCATCCGATAACAATTTTGGCACGCCCGGTGGGACCTGTGAAGGCGAACGTATTGGGAAGTTTACCTCTCCTGGTCAACATTTCAATTGGCGCATGCATTTACGTTTCAGAAAACAAGTGAGCAATATGAATCCGCAACCAAAACCAAATAATGGAGCACGGAAGAATACTGAAGTGCAGCCTACCTTAGGGATGCCAGTATCCTTCCAATCATCACCTAGTACTCCTAGTGCACCTGTCAGCCATATGACAGGATCATCAACAACAGCTGGAGTAGAGTCAGGCCAACCTATGATGTTAACCACCACGTTCATTAAAGATGATATTGACTCTGGACTTAATGAACTCATGAAAGAGATGTCAACGCAGCTAGCTGAAATCGTACAACTGATGGTACGAAATGAGATTCAAATTATGGAACTCGGTCTTAGATCCACCAAAGTTCAGCTACCTCCATTGTTCCTGTGCAGCCGAACTCTTCTCGGACGAATCCTTCCGTAGGGGGACATACTGGGTATGGAATGCCACGAGTTCATACAGGACCTTTAATTGCGGTTCAGCTGAATGTAGTGTTGCAGGTACCATCTCCCATTCCCTTATATTCTAATATGACAATGCCTAATGCCAACCATGTGAGTTATCACACAGGACGTGATGATTTCCATTCTAATGTGTTGCATGGATAGGTTTCGATGGCTATAAGGCCACCAGGAGCCGTCGGAACGTTGGGCATGCCATACTCGGGACAGCAGGCTTCGGTTATCGGGACCAGTATTCAGGTAGACGCGCTCGTCAAAACTTTGTATCCAGACACGGGCTATAGAGGAACACAGATCAGGCCGTTCGAAAATTATGTGGGGGAGCAGCCATGGAATACGATTCCACCTCCTACAGGTAACTTGTCATTTGGACAAACAGTGCCAGAACAGCCCCCTTACGGTCACTTGGGTTCAACTCCTCAAAGAGGGGTTTTGTGCAAAACACATGGGGAATACTCGAGTGAGCAGACATGGAATTATATTTCACCTCATGCAGGGAATTTTCCGACTGTCCAAGGGATGCAATACAAAGTCCCGGAAAGTTACACCAGTGAGAAACAATGGGTTAATAACCCACCTTATACAAGTAACCTACCCAGGAATACACACACGCCAGAATACGGCTATCAAAACTATTACTCGGGGCCACCTGTATCTTTCGGGAAGCCAACCATTGGGGTAACCCCACCTCAATGAATGGCAACCGATGGTAGGCCCTGTGGACCTCAGGTAATTGATCCCAACATGATTGTTGAGACTGTTAAGAAGTATTTTGGCATTCAACTAAAGCCGTTAGACATACCGATATATAATAAGTCAGACCCAAAATGGATATATAGGATGATGTCCTTGCCGAGGGGTTTCAAGACTCTAGATTTTAAAACCTTCTCAAGTGATGATGGAAAGTCTACTATGAATCATATTGGTTGATTCACGACTCAATGTGGGGAAGTAAACCAGAATGAGTACTTTAAGTTGCAGCTATTCCCTCTCTCCCTGACTGGGACTGCATTCACATGGTACTCTTCCTTGCCACCCAATTCAGTCCAGAATTGGGATGATATGGAGAGATGTTTCCATGATAGGTTCCATAGACCTCAACCAGAGGTAACCGTGGCTGACGTGATGAGCTTGAAACAGTTAGTCGATGAACCAGTCACAGAGTTCATTGAAAGATTGAGAAAGTTGGGAAGCAGTTGTAGTGTGCAGTTCCCCTAATCAGAGTATACGTCGATGGTTATAAGCAATATGCACCCTCAACTGAGGGAAAAGCTGGTAGCACAATGATTCCTGGATTTAAGCCAATTAGCCTCTGTAGCTACTCTGGTAGAACAAATCATTATTGAGAAGGAACATAGGAGGTCAAGCAGGAACATGGGTACTCATTTAGTGTCTATCGTGGACACTAAGGGCTCGGATGACATAATGGAGAATTTATCCAAATCCACGACTGACATTATGGTAACCGAGATACTCAGAGGAAAGCCTAATTCTTGTCCAGCTTTGAGGGCCGCTAAAGGAAAGAAAGTGGATACCCAAGAGCAAAAAACAAAGTATTCCTTTTGACATATCGAAAGCCGATCAGATATTTTACTACTTGCTCAAGGACAACCAGATTCGATTAGCCGAGAGCCATAAAATTCCATCGACTGATGAGTTAAATGGGAAGAAATATTGCAAATGGCACAACTCGTATAGTCATGCTACTACGAATTGTGTGGTATTCAGGAAGGCCATCCAGAAGGCGGTAAAAGATGGCAGGTTCAAATTGTCCAATAAGATAGTAGCCAAAATGGGGGTAGATGTGAATCCATTCCCTGACATAGTGATCGGCATGATCTCCTTCTCTAGTGGGCCTGGCTCACCATATAAAAATGGAAACAGCCTACTCATCAGTAATGGAGAATCAAGGATACGACTGAGATACCAAGGAGTTCCAACGGTTTGGCTGAATTAGGAAGCAACAAGCCATCTGTGTTTGAAAGGTTACAGACTACCAATGTGGTAGCTGTTAGGAAGTCAGTTCCTCAGAAAGTTTCAGGGAATGCATTAGCCCATAGGCCCAGTGTCTTCAATAGGCTAATGCCTTCAAGGAGGAACAATGAGGTTGAATGTTTGAATAGGCAATTTGAAACACATACCATACGCCCTAGAGGGTATCATCAACCTAGGCACGGGGGCAATATGCCTAATCAAGGGGAATAACTTAGAACCAGGAAGTTGCCGATAATGGATGAGAGTCCTCTTCTAGAAGGAAAACGGCATGTGGCTGAAGTAAGCATGAAGGGTGGAGTGTCATCTCTGCCGATTGTGGTGAGAAAGGAGGAAAAGATGAGACCCCAAAGAATGATCAAACCTTCAGCTAAGGTGGAAGAAGGAAAATGGCATGTGAATAAACATGCTGAAGGAGATAAGGCTGCAAGTGTTATCCCTTAAGAGTTGACACGTACGCAAAAGAGAAGGCATCAAAGAAAGAAGCCTGTACAGACAATGAGGATGACTTTGCAGTTGTTAGCCTAGGCCAAAGCCAAATATAATAAGGAAATTCCATCCAGCGAGGTTAACAAAGCACTTTAAGAGGCTTTTTGTTGTCCTCCATTTGAAGAATCACCAAAACAAGGCTTGGAGGAACAGAAAGCCGAAGAAAAGGTGCTAGAGATTCAGCCGTTAAATGAGCAGGATAGACAGAGTGAAGTAAGATTGATCCAGAGTCTTGAGCAAACAGGGGATATCACCCGTTCAAAAGAAAATGGAAAAGCAGGGGATACTATGGCTAAAGAAGAAATTAACATGATGTCATTATTTGAAGAGTCATTGCTTGATATGCTTCTGGATGAGGAGGTTTCACCATCAGCTGAAGTGGACATTGTGAGCATTTTGCCTAGTGTATTCTGGGCAGAGGAGGAACAACAGAACATGTTGGAAGGTGATGTATGTGCAGAAGAGGTGGAATGGGCTGTGTTATCCGATGAAGCTTTCTTGAGACATGTAGGTATGACATTCGACAAGCCAATGGAAGAAATGACTAAACATCTAAAACCCTTATATATCAAGGCACGGTTGAATGGAAAAGAAATTAGTCGAGTTTTTGTGGATGGGGGAGCAGTGTTAAATGTGATGCCTGTTAGCACTCTCCGGAAGCTTAGGAAGACCAAGGAAGACTTGGTCTCGACTAACATGAAGATGACCAACTTCATTGGGGAAGCAACGACTGCTTTAGGAGTTTTGGTAGGCGATGTGACGGTTGGGTCGAAGACTGCTAGTTCTTCTTTCTTTGTGGTGGACGCAAAAACTACTTATTCGATACTACTAGGAAGAGATTGGATCCATTCAAGTAAGTGTGTTCCCTCAACTTTACATCAGCGGCTAATCATGTGGAATGATAATGGAGTAGAAACAGTGTTTACAGACAAGAATCCGTTTACAACCGAGGTAAGAACGACTGAAGCTCTATTTTATTCACCTTATATGGAACCTACTATAATCAATAAAAATTATGAAGAAGGGGCTTGGGAATCTTGTGATCTAACTTCAAATGGTTTTGATGTAAAAATGTTGGCTGACTCATGGCCTTTGGACATTTTTAATGATAGATAACCCAAGTCATAAAAGACCTTCTCCATCGGCTAACCAGGTTCACAGGTGAAAGTAAAATCGCGGAAGCAGGGTTGGTGATAAGCCTCTGGCTCATCTAGTTTTATGGCTAGTATGACCAGGGTTTTGTGCAAATTATATCCTACTTTCACCCAAATTAGATTAGATTGTCCTCAAGCAAGGTTTTGAGTCGTTTGCGTAGTTTTAGGTTAATTTAGCTAGTTTTGAATTAAATAAAGCTTATGGCTATTTTGTTGTTTCAGGATAATAAGAAGAGCAAGTAAGGAAGTGTATCTGAAGCAGAGGCTATCACGCCCAGGCCGTGACGCTGGTCACGGCCGTGATGAGAAGATCATGAAAAGTCAGAAGCGATCACGGCCCAGCCGTGATACACATCACGGGCGTGATAAAGAAATGCAAAAAGTCAGAAAGGATCACGGTCTGACCGTGATGAAGGTCACGGCCGTGACAAGAGAGAAACCAAAAGTCAGAATGTATCACGGCCTGCCCGTGATAGCCATCACGGCCGTAACGTACCAGAATGCGAAAGGTCACCCTTGGCAGAGACGATCACGGCCTGGCCGTGACATCCATCACGGCCGTGATGCGCAGCCTCTTATAAAAGCAGAAACGCTGCAGACAGAAATCATCCTGTTTTTCACTACTTTACATTACACTTTTGAATTTTCCTTCTATCTGTAATGGAGCACTAAGTCCTAGGATTAGTCTACTGTTTGAGGATCCTATATACTTGAGGTTATGTAAATCCCTATTTTAATTGCTTTTCCCTTTTCAATATCATATTGCATATTTCTGTTTGTTATTTCAGGAGTGTGTAATATTGTATTGATTTGTTTCAGTGATGTAAATTTCCTATACATAATCGCGTTTGTTAATTCGCGTGTGTTCATTCATGATCGTTTGATCATGAGCGCTTAATCCCGTTTGTTATTTCGGGAATAGGAATTTGCATCCATAGTAGCAATTACGTTGTTAGTTGTTACTGTAACTGAAAGGGGACTAGAATCTGCTTAGGGCTTGGGTTTACATTAACCAAGGATAGTTGGGAATTCTTGACAGTAGATTAATCGTTATTTGATAATTGACAATCCCTTTTCAACTTCCTTGTTTTTTTATTGCTCTGTTTTGTTTGTTTCTTATTTTGCACTCTAATCCAAACCCCCCCCCCAAAAACTTATTTTTGTGAAAAGTAATATTCTCAGAGTCCTTGAGAGACGACATCCGAGTTGTCGCACTATACTACACTTTTAAACCCGCTCGTCCTTTTTGGCGCGTGCGCGACAGCGCGACCAAAAATTGGCGCCGTTGCCGGGGACTCTGAGTTGTTATTTTTCTCAAATTGTTTTTATTTTATTTTCTTTTCTTTCTTTTAATTTTTGTTCTGTTTTGAATTGGTCTGGCTACTAGGTCTCATTGCCCTGAACTGTGTGATTTTGACCCGGAAATTGAAAGAACATTGCACACACTCCGTAGGGAATTTCGGGCTAGCACTAGTAGTGATTCCAATTTTAAAACTGCTTTTGAAAACATGGGAGACCAAAGGACTTTGAGGCAGCTTGCTGCCCCTGATGTGAATTATAATGGTTTGTGCATTGCTTATCCTGGTGCTGACACCCCTTTTGAGTTAAAATCTGGGCTAATCCATTTGTTGCCTAGATTTAATGGTCTTGCAGGTGAAGATCCACACAAGCACTTGAAGGAGTTCCAAGTTGTCTGCTCCACAACTTTGAGGCCAGAAGGAGTAACTGAGGATCATATCAAGTTGAAGGCTTTTCCATTCTCACTCCGAGGGAGCTGCAAAAGATTGGCTTTTATACCTTGCACCAAATTCCATTACCACATGGAATGACTTGAAGAAGCTCTTCCTGGAGAAATATTTTCCTGCCTCCAGAGCCGCTGCAATTAGGAAAGAAATCTGTGGAATAAGGCAAGGAAATGAGTCGCTAGCTGAGTATTGGGAGAGGTTCAAGCAGTTGACATCTATTTGCCCCAAAGACCAAATTTCCGAACAGCTCCTCATCCAATATTTTTATGAAGGATTGCAGCCTATGGATAGGAATATTTTGGATCTTTGCTAGTGGGGGCATTGGTTGACAAGACCCCACTGCCGCTAAGCAACTTATTGAGAACATGTCGTTGAATTCCCAGCAATTCACTACAAGAAGAAATTCTGTTGAGACTAGAGGTGTACATGAGGTCCGCACTTCCTCTTCCAGGCCATGACAGTGATGATAGAATTGATAGGCTCACTTCTTTGGTAGAGAAATTGGTAATGGATAGGGTTCAGCCTGCGGTGTTGTGTGGCATGTGTAGTTCTCCTGAGCACCCATATGAAGCATGCCCCATTTTGCAAGGAGGGTCAGTTACTGAATCACCTCAAGCCTTTGCAGTCCATCCGTATAATCAGGGCAATAACCAGAACAGATACAACATTCCGGATCTTTCAACAAATAGGTACCATCCCAGCTGGAGTAATCATCCTAATCTGCGGTATGGGAACTCATCCCAACAACCGATGGCACCTCAGAATCCTCCTCCAGTGACCACTTCAGCACCCTCCTGGACCTTGATAGATGACATGCTCAATAAAATGGCTGCACAAATGGCTGCACAAAATCTACAGTTTCAGCAGCAAATGGGATAGATTCAGGCCTCACAGGCACAGTTTCAGCAGCAAACAAATGCCAGCATTAAAAATTTAGAGACACAAATTGGACAGATGGCCACATCCATGAATAGCACACCGCAAGGTCAAAGAACAACCCAGCTGCCAGCACAGCCAGTGATCAATCCTAATGCCTCCAACCCCAATGTGAGTTCCATGTCTCTGAGGTCTGGAAAGGTTGTTGAGGCCACTTCTGGAAAGAATGAAGAAACTATAAAGGCTACTCCTGAGCCCTCTTGTTGAAGTTACTCCTGAACCTGTGGTTGAAGTTGCAACTGAGAGAGTGTATAGACCACCCATTCCGTTCCCACACAGATTACAGAAAAATTTGAAAAGTGGTGGTGAAAATAAGGAGAAGGAGATTCTTGATGTTTTAAGAAAGGTGGGTGTTAATATCCCTCTGTTGGATATGATCAAGCAAGTGCCCAGATATGCAAAATTTCTCAAGGACCTATGAACCAACAAGAGGAAGATGAAGACTAATGAGAGGGTTGACTTGGGAAGAAATGTCTCGGCGCTTATCCATCTAAGCCGAGAAGTTGTTGCTTTCACTCGAGCACTTGCCACCGAAGTGCAAGGATCCAGGCACCTTCACTATCCCATGCACTATTGGGGACAAGAAGTTTGAAAACTGCATCTTTGGACTTGGGAGCATCTATCAATGTCATGCCTACCTCTATCTTTAATAAACTGGATCTTGGTCCTTTGAAGTACACCGGTATCACCATTCAGTTGGCCAACAGGACCTGTGCCCGCCCCATGGGAATGGTGGAAGATGTACTAGTGCAAGTTGATGATCTGATCTTCCCAGCTGATTTCTACATCTTGGACATGGCAGGCGAGACACATTCCAGTAAATCACCAATCATCCTGGGCCGGCCATTCATGAAGACAGCCAAGACTAACATTGATGTGGGTGATGGGACCATGTCTATGAAGTTTGGGGATATAGTTGCAAAGTTTAACATATTTGATGCCATGAAACATCCAGCGGAAGAGCACTCTGTATTCCACATTGAGCTGATATCTGAGACTATTGAGGACACCCATGAGCACTTGTTTTCTAATTTTCCACTTAATTCTGGCTGTGAGGATATTCTTTCTTTTCTTGATTGTACTAACGCTAACCATTTGGTGGTTTGTGCTGAGATTGCTGCATGTTTAGCAGGTGATAAAATTGTCAGTGCAGTGGATGAGAAACATGAAAAAGATGAAGGAGCACCGGAGGCCCTCTCTACCTCTTTGGACTTAGACTGCAAGGAATGGGATCCAGGTGACAGCTCCCGCTTACACTGCACTTGATCAGGGAGTACTCTTTTCCTTTCCCTCACTATGATCTTATAATTCTGTTGTTCATTGGGGACAATGCATGTTTTAAGTGTGGGGGAGGGAATTAGTTGTAGTTTTTCTTTTCTATGAATAAAGTTTTCTTTTCTTTGAATAAAGCTCCTGAATAATCTGAGAAGCTCAGGAGCATTTGTGTGTTGAGTCTTTTGTTGGCAAGTTTGTTAGATTTTTATTGATGTTGCACAGATTGTTTGCATGATTGATATGTAATGATTCCCACTAGCTGAAAAAATTTTTGTTTTTGAAATGTGATTCCCATGTGAAATTGAAAACTGAACTTTGGGATTTTGTTATGATGGCATGATGAATGATAAGTTTGGGGTGATAGGAAGCACACACTAGGGATAGTATCTCTTTCAAACAATTTGCATGAATGTCCAGGTGAGGTTTTGAGCCTCCAACATGTTTCAAACTGTGTGAAAATCACTTTCAAGTTGCACTTCCCTGGATTTGATTGAATCTCTTTTTGGTTTGCATGATTATATGTGAGTAGCAAATGATTTAGGCAGTTTCTTTGTAAATAGCTACTTGGCCTGAATAAACTAATTCCTTTTGCATGTTCCCTAGTTAGCCCTTTTGAGCCTATTAGCCTATTAGTTCTTGATAACCTAATGTTATAAGCCCAAAAATCTGGAAAACCATGTTAACCCGATCTTAGGATTAGGAGAGCATGTAATCTTAGAATGGGTGCAAGAACTAAAGTTTGGGGTGGCTACATGGTGTAATATGTTGTTGGGATTGAAAAAAAAAAGAGAAAAAAAGAGTTGGAGCCAAAAAGCTTGTGAAAAAAAAAATTTGATGAAAAAGGTGTACAAATATTGGAAAAAAAAGAAGAAAAAAAATAAAAATACAAAAATGCCAAAAAGAAATAAAAAGAGCTGTAGCCACCCAGAAATGTAAAGAAAAAAAAAAATAAAGAAAGGAGCTTGAGTGAATTTCTATGTGTAAATATATTTCATGCTCTCTTAGTTCCTAGGGTCTTCAGCTTAGTTCCTTTTGTATATCCTACCCTTAGCCAGGCCCCATTACAACCCAATAAAGACCTTTTGATGTTGCTTGCATGTTTTCTGTGGGAACCATTTTGAGGTGAAAATCAAATTTTTGGGAAGTGTACTTGAAAAGTGAAACTGAGTGCAAATTGTTAGCCTGACATAAACTGAGTGACTGAGTGAACAAATAATGCCTTTGTGAGGAAGGCAGTTGTTTGGATTTGGTGATCTCCCTCTTGTGTGTGACTTAGATTCCCTGCTTAGATTTCTGATTGTTTTCATGATGAAACTCTCAATTGTTTAGAATAAATGAATTTGGGGATTGCTCTGTTTGAAAAGGGGGAAACAATGAAGAAAAAAACTGTTTTGATGTATTGCTTGAGTGTGTGCAATGTTGATTGAATCTTTTAAGCTTGCCAGGTCTTGAGTCCTTTTTGATTTTTGAGTCTTAGTTTGCTTGGGGACAAGCAAAGTTTAAGTTTGGGGTATTTTGATAAGCCTCTGGCTCATCTAGTTTTATGGCTAGTATGACCAGGGTTTTGTGCAAATTATATCCTACTTTCACCCAAATTAGATTAGATTGTCCTCAAGCAAGGTTTTGAGTCGTTTGCGTAGTTTTAGGTTAATTTAGCTAGTTTTGAATTAAATAAAGCTTATGGCTATTTTGTTGTTTCAGGATAATAAGAAGAGCAAGTAAGGAAGTGTATCTGAAGCAGAGGCTATCACGCCCAGGCCGTGACGCTGGTCACGGCCGTGATGAGAAGATCATGAAAAGTCAGAAGCGATCACGGCCCAGCCGTGATACACATCACGGGCGTGATAAAGAAATGCAAAAAGTCAGAAAGGATCACGGTCTGACCGTGATGAAGGTCACGGCCGTGACAAGAGAGAAACCAAAAGTCAGAATGTATCACGGCCTGCCCGTGATAGCCATCACGGCCGTAACGTACCAGAATGCGAAAGGTCACCCTTGGCAGAGACGATCACGGCCTGGCCGTGACATCCATCACGGCCGTGATGCGCAGCCTCTTATAAAAGCAGAAACGCTGCAGACAGAAATCATCCTGTTTTTCACTACTTTACATTACACTTTTGAATTTTCCTTCTATCTGTAATGGAGCACTAAGTCCTAGGATTAGTCTACTGTTTGAGGATCCTATATACTTGAGGTTATGTAAATCCCTATTTTAATTGCTTTTCCCTTTTCAATATCATATTGCATATTTCTGTTTGTTATTTCAGGAGTGTGTAATATTGTATTGATTTGTTTCAGTGATGTAAATTTCCTATACATAATCGCGTTTGTTAATTCGCGTGTGTTCATTCATGATCGTTTGATCATGAGCGCTTAATCCCGTTTGTTATTTCGGGAATAGGAATTTGCATCCATAGTAGCAATTACGTTGTTAGTTGTTACTGTAACTGAAAGGGGACTAGAATCTGCATAGGGCTTGGGTTTACATTAACCAAGGATAGTTGGGAATTCTTGACAGTAGATTAATCGTTATTTGATAATTGACAATCCCTTTTCAACTGCCTTGTTTTTTTATTGCTCTGTTTTGTTTGTTTCTTATTTTGCACTCTAATCCAAACCCCCCCCCCAAAAACTTATTTTTGTGAAAAGTAATATTCTCAGAGTCCTTGAGAGACGACATCCGAGTTGTCGCACTATACTACACTTTTAAACCCGCTCGTCCTTTTTGGCGCGTGCGCGACAGCGCGACCAGTTGGCCGAAGGAGAAATGCAGAATGAGGTAGGAAAACTGACCAAGGGGCAAGATTCAGATGAAAGAGAAGTACAGGCCCCAATGCACAAGAAGCTACCGACATTCGGAGCACATGATCCAATGATTGCAGTGAACTTAGGTTCGGATGATGAGCAAGAATGACCAAGGTCAGTGTTTTGTTAACCGAATCTGATAGAATCCGGTTGGTCGAGCTCATTCGGCTATACATAGACTGCCTGGCATGGGATTATATTGAAATGCCCAGTTTATCTACGAAGTTAGTGGAGCATCAGCTTCCGATTAAGGAAGGATACAAGCCATACAAGTAACCGGCCAGGAGGTTTAATCCAGATTTGCTTCCTAAAATCAAAGCAGAAATGGAAAAATTACTCAAGGTTGGGTTTATCCGAATGGTAAGGTATACTGAATGGCTATCTAATATTGTTCCAGTGTTCAAGAAAAATGGCAAATTAAGGATCTGAATTGATTACCGAAATCTGAACTTGGCAACAACCAAAGATGAATATGTCATGCCTATAGCCGACATGCTTGTTGATGCTGTAGCCAGCAATGGGATTCTTACAGTAATGGATGGATACTCGGGCTACAATCAAATTTATATAGCCAAAGAAGAAGTTCATAAGACTACTTTCAGATGCCCAGGGTCAATTGGAATATTTGAATGGGCAGTCATACCGTTTGGATTGAGGAATGCTGGGGCCACGTATCAGAGAGCCATGAATACCATATTCCATGATTTAATCAGAAAGAATATGGAGGTGTACATAGATGATGTGATGGTTAAATCCGTTAATTTTGAAGAACACCTTTGTGATTTGGAAATGGCATTTCAGAGAATGAGATTTCACGGATTGAAGATGAATCTAGAAAAGTGTTTGTTTGGGGTCTCGGCTGGTAATTTTTTGGGTTTTTTGGTACATCAGTGATGAGCTCCGCCTTCATGCAAACTCCAACATAATTGGTCATGAGCATTTTAATCTTCATATCCAAATCAACATCTCCAAATTAATTGTCAAATCTTATCATATCCTTTAATAGGCAATTATTATCCAAATCCAAATTGATTTGGATCCAATCTTTTATCTCAATGCCAATTGAATTATCTTTTAATCATAATAATTCAAATCCAAATTGATTTGGATTTAAATCCATCATGCGGGCCCTTGAAATTTAGTTGGCAATCTTCAATTTAATTGATTTCCATTCTTTTCTCCTTGATACTTTCCTAAAAATAAAAAATAAGAATAATATCAGAAAATTAATCAAATTCTAATTAAAATTAATTAATACACACATTGACTCTAAAATAACCAAAATAGGAAAACAAAGTCTAATTTGGGCTAAATCAAGCATTCAACAAAATTTAATTGATGAAATCCGCTCTAAAATAATAGATAAAACATGATAGACATTGGAATATCAAAATACCCCAACCTTAAACTTTGCTTGTCCTCAAGCAAACTAAAACTCAAAAAGACTCAGAATTGGGTAAGCTCAATGGAGTCAATTAATTTCGCACAAATTTCATGCAATTATATCAATCCAATTTTTCTTCAATGTTTCCCCCTTTACATCAATGTAATCCCCACATTCATTTACTTTAAACAATTGAGAATTTTATCATTCATGCAATTATTTAATCCAAGCAAAGGGTTCGAGTTACACACAAAAGGTAGATCACCAATTTCAAACATTTACTTTCCTCACAAGGGCATTTAATAATTCACTCATTCGCTCAATTTGTCTAGGCTATCAACTTTTACCAAATTTCACATTTCAAGAGCACTTTCCATGAATTTGATTTTCATATCAAACAAAGTTCCCACTAAAACACTAAAACATGCATGCATCATCAAAAGGTCTTTCATAGGTTGTAATGTAGCCTGGCTAAAGGTAGGATATACAAAGGTGCTAGGCTTTACATCCCTAGGAATTAAGAGAACATGAAACTTTTTACACTATTATTTTCACTCTAATTCCTTTTTCCATTTTTATTTTTGACGCCTTGGGTGGTTACAACCTATTTCCTTTGACACCCTTTTATTTTGCCCTTTTTTGGCTATTTTTATTTTATTTTTTTATTTGTCTTCTTTTTCTTTTTCCCTTTGCCTCTGGCTTAAACCTATATTTTTCTTTTTCTCAATCCAAAACAACATATCATATCCTTGTAGCCACCCCAAACTTAGTTTCCTTCAACCCTTGTCTTACTAAGCATCCATGCTCTCCTAAATCCTAAGATTGGGTTAAAATGGTTCTTCCGGATTTTTGGCTTATAACATAAGGTCATCAAGAAACAATAGGCTATTAGGCTCAATGTGGCTAACTAGGTAACATGCATTAGGGATTGTTCTTTTTAGGCCAAGTAGCTATTTCAAAGAAAATTGCCTAAATCATTTGATGCAAACATATAACCATGCAAACCATGAAGAGATTCAAGCAAATCGAGGAAAGTGCAAGTTAAAAGTGATTCACACAATATAAAAACAATGTTGGAGGCTCAAATTCGTCACCTGGACATTTTTCGCAAATTGTTTGACCGAGATACAAACCCTAGTGTATGCACCCATTCACCCCAAACTTGTCATAAATCATGCATTCCAAACAAAAATTCTCAAAGTTCAATTTTCAATTTTTCATGGGGATCAATTTTCGGATTTTCAAAATCTAGGGGGAAGTCATCAAAAATCAACATATATCATGCAATCCATCTATGCTAAATTCAATTAAATTCCTTCAAGCTTACCAACACAAGACTCATACACATATGACTCAAGTAAAGAAAAGCAAAATAATTAAAAAGAGAAGGGTTTAGAAAAACTCATTGAAGACTCTTCCACCCGATTGCCATAGCCTGTGGTAAAAAGATCAAGAGATGCCCAAGATGTAAGACCTTTCTCCCGGATCCCATGGCTTGTGGAGTGGAGATGGAAGAAGCAAGTGTGATGAGATTCCATTGACTTCTTTAAGTGATATGATGAGCTCACTTCCTCCTGGGTCAAATGGTAAGTCACCTACTCCAAGAATGACCTTTATGTAATTAGTTTCTCCATGAAGCACTAGAACCATAACTTTTTGAGGAGACCTTAGAGCCTTTGCCGCTGTTGATGAAAACTCACAATTCTCAGGCAATGATTTGAACTCCAAAGTTGGTATTTTCACCAAGTAATGTTGTAGACAAATAGAAGGTACCAACTTTGTTATATCCAAACATGCATGCAAACCAACATACTTATCCAACTTTGAATTTTTAGGCTCCTCAATAGGAATGGTGAGAGAAGTATTTTCCATATGATTGGTCTCTTTTGTCCCTTGCAAAGGAACAATAGGAGATATTTTCCTCCTTGCACTCCTCTTCATGATCCCCTCCTCTTGAATCATCTTCCACCACCACTTCATCTTCATTCACGTCCATTCTAGCAAATAGATTCCCTTCAATTTGAATTCCATGTTGCTTTTCTGCTAGCAATTTAGAAAATTCACTAGCTTGTTCTTCTAACTTTTGAAAGTTGTTACTTAGCATCTCCTCTTGGATAGTGATGATAGTCCATGTGTTTCATCAACCTTGTACAAACAAAACTCAAAAGAAAAGGTCAAATATATACAGTTAAAAATTAAAAAGTCTAAAGTAGTTGCCTCCTTTGTTACTAATGATATTGGTATTGCCAATCCCCGGCAATGGTGCCAAAAACTTGATAAGCTCCGCCTTCATGCAAACTCCAACATAATTGGTCCTGAGCATTTTAATCTTCATATCCAAATTAATTGCCAAATCTTATCATATCCTTTATTGTTGTGATAGACAATTATTATCCAAATCCAAATTGATTTGGATCCAATCTTTTATCTCAATGCCAATCGAATTATCTTTTAATCATAATAATTCAAATCCAAATTTATTTGGATTCAAATCCATCATGCGGACCCTTGAAATTTAGTTGGCAATCTTTAATTTAATTGATTTCCATTCTTTTCTCCTTGATACTTTCCTAAAATCAAAAATAAGAATAATATCAGAAAATTAATCAAAATCTAATTAAAATTAATTAAATACACACATTGACTCTAAAATAACCAAAATAGGAAAACTAAGTCTAATTTGGGCTAAATCAAGCATTCGAAAAAATTTAATTGATGAAATCCACTCTAAAATAATAGATAAAACACGATAAGACATTGGATTATCAATCAGCATGGCATTGAGATAGACCAGAACAAGGCAAAGGCAGTGTTAAAGGCATCATCTCCCAGAAATGAGAAGGAGTTTTAGAGCCTGATAGGGAAAATAATTTTCCTTAGAAGATTTATAGCTAATTCGGCTCGGAAGATGAAGTCCTTTTCTCCATTACTTAGACTAAAGAATACTGAGGAGTTTTTATGGGGACCAAAGCATCATGATGCATTTTATCAGATCAAGCAGGCTTTGGCCAGTCCACCAGTGTTGATGCCCCCCGTACCAGGAAAGCCTTTGAAGCTGTACATATCGTCTACAGAAGGATCAATCGGCTATCTTTTTGGCACAGGAAGCCGAAGATGGCACAGAAAGAGCCATCTATTGTCTTAGCCGTTTGTTAAATTCATCTGAATCTAGATATACTCCCATTGAAAAATTATGTTTGTCTATATTCCATGATTGTACAAAACTTGAATATTATTTGGTACCCAAAGAAGCGTTAGTTTTGTGCAAAATTGATATTATTAAATATCTACTTAATAGGCCTATCTTGAAAGGTAGATTAATGAAGTGAGCCATTAAGTTAAGTGCATATGCTTTGACATGTGTGTCGTTGAATGTAATATCCGTAATTTTATGTGTGGTTTACGTATGAGGTTTAGGGTTAGGACTTGGAATACATAGTTGAGATGTTGTTTGAGGTTTAGAAACCCTTGCATGTTAAGTACGCGGCTTTTTCGGATAAGTTTGAGGCACAGAGACTAATTAGGGTTTTCCCGATGAGCATCTTTGAGACGTCTGAGTGTGAAATAATAATTTTAGACTTCGAGATGATATTAGGCCTTTTGATGGTTTTAGGTTGTTTATTAGGTCCTAATGAGCCTATATCTCAAATTTGAGCGTAATCAGACGTCGAACGAACCCTGAACGCAAAGAGTTGACTTTTTACAAGAAGTCAACGCTCGAGCATGGGAGTATCCACGCTCAAGCATCCAAGTCAACAGACAAGGGCCATGATTTGACTTGCCACGTGTCAATCAAGGCTTACATGACGACTCATGATGGGTTGCATGGCGCGGTGGTCCACCAACCCTCCAACGCTCGAGTGCCAGCACGAATTTCAGCAAAAATAAAAGATGACTTAAGTGACTTAAGCTACTTAAGTCACCAAACGAAAAACAGAGGCAGAGAGTGGAGAGAGGCCAGAGAACAGAGAGGGGAGTCTTAGAGAGAGAGAGAGAGAGAGAAGAGCTTTTAGCTAAAAGTGTGAGAGTTTCGATCGTCCAATCATGAAACGGAGTACGTGGTTGTGATTGTAGCGAGGATATCTATCTTGTTCTATTCTCTTTTTCTTCTAAAAGTGAAGGTAAATCATCCTCTTTTATGTCAAAACTCCATTCGTTATGTTTCTCGTAATATCTTTCATTTTGTTTGTCGGAATTTAATTCCGTTTTCGAATATGAACTCCTAGTAACGTGTGCTTCGTAATGTGACACTTAGGTGAATTTTTGGAAGTTCCGAGGCCTGAGAATCACATAGGTAAAAATTGAGAAAGTGGGAGGAAGTCTCATTTTGCTTCGTGTCGAGCATCGTACGACTCTCCAGGTGGGGGAAGAAACTATTTAACATCAGAAATGGCGCGTTACATTTAATTAGATAAGGGCGTAGGGCGACCCAAACCCTACACGAGAGCGAGTAATGGACAATGTCTATACCATATTAGGGACTACTCAGTGGTACCGATGATGATATAGAAATTGTACATTTATTACGTGATGATTGTATGTTTGACTGGTTGACTTGAACTTGGTACTTGATGAATGATAACATGAATGTTATAATTATTCTTTTGAAAGTGATTATATTTATTATTATTATTAATTTATTTTGGTATTTATTATTTGGAAATGATATTATGACATGATGATATATGATGATGATTTTGGATAACATGATGATGATTGTGATGATATGATGAGTGTTATGATTGTGCTTAGAGGTTGAGTAAGTTCCAAGTTTTATTGAGACATGAGGATGTACTGGGGATTGAATATGATATGTGATAGTAGAGCCTAACCGAGATTATTATGGTGACGTGAGGATGAGACTGATGAGATGAGATCATTTTGAGGTTATTTATGAGATTATGATGAGCGGTTAGGGGGGTTAGGGCACTAGGGGGTGACCTGAAACATGGTCTGTGATATGAGGGACCTGAAACATGGTCGAGTGGACCTGAAACATGGTCGAGTGGGGTCTATGCATCAGAGGGAGAATTCCCAAGGATAGGCTAACGGCGGACCGTCCAGAGATGATTTCATTTTAGCCACAGCTATAGTTCATGCATTGCATGAGCATCCTGGATTGTGGTCCAGAGGTGTGCACCGGGTTGTGTAGCTATAGTGTCATTGCTTTGAGTGGGCACCCTCCATTCGCGGATGAGGGTTTGCACCGGGGAATCTGGGACGTGTCGATTATATTGTTGTGATATCCGGATATGGCCGATACCTGAGGAGATTATTCATACAGCATATGCATTGCATAATGATGGAGGGTAGAGGAAAGATCTTAGATGTGGATTGAGGATGATTGTGTTACATATATTTATAATTGGGAGATGGATGTTTAGTATGCTGTTATTTAATTAAATGTTGCTAAACCCTTTCCACGTTTGATGTTATATGGTTTCTTATCCATGTCTTCTCTATATTGCAATTTTTTTTTGTGATTGTGATGAGAAGATCCATCGGGGGAGCCAGCTATGGAGGAGCTTGATGGGACCTCGTATGAGCCAGACATTGGAGGACGAGTAGTGGATCCCCATAGTTGAGTATAGAGTCTATGGCCAGTGTGTCTAGTCTCTTTAGGATATTGTTTTTATTTTGTTTGTTTATCAGTTTGTACATTTTAGGATCCGACTGATGGGATTCCCTCTAATATACTATATCAGGCCTTGAGGTGTATATGTTATGTATGTATATATATTTGTTGTGTATATTTTAAGTTTTTTTTTTACTTTTTCTGTTGTTTTAATATATTAGTTTAACGATAATAACGAAATTAGGATTTAGTAGTTCCAGAGGAGCCAGTGGTTCCAGAGGAGGAGCTGGGAGAGGGGTTCCAGCAACGGGACGACAGACGGCCATACCTCAGGCCACGGGGAGGGTGTTTACAGTGAGAGGATCCGAGTCCTCTCAATATGCATATCTTATTCAAGGTATGGGTTTAATATCTGGCAGACTCTCGTCTGTGTTGTTTGACTCAGGCGTTACACATTCGTTTGTTTCACATGAGTGTGTTGATCATTTACATTTGCCCGTTTCTCAGCTACCCTGTACCTTGATAGTATCTACCCCTACTAGTGATCCTTTGATCACTATGTTTGTTTGCTTACAGTGTCCTATAGTTATTAAAAATAGGACATTTCTTGTGGACCTCATCTGTTTGCCTATGCATCAGATAGACATGATCCTTGGCATGGATTGGCTTTCGGCTAACCATGTAGTATTAGAATGTTCCTAAAAGACCTTATCTTTTCTTGAGCCTTCTAGCATAGTATCTGCCAATGAATGAACATCTATGAGGAGTGACGAGTCTCAGTAGTATGTGATGTTTTTTTTCTTTTTGGAAGCTAAGGAGACTTCGAGTATGGATTCTTTGCCTATTTTGAGAGAGTTTCCTGAGGTTTTTCCTCCTGATGTTCCAGGTTTGCCACCAGGGACCGGACCTATATCAGTAGCTCCTTATCGAATGCCACTAGTGGAGTTGGCAGAGTTGAAGAAACAGCTGGATGACATGATGAAGTAGGAATTCGTCAGACCGAGTGTTTCACCTTGGGGAACACCGGTATTGTTTGTCAAGAAAAAGGACGGAAGTTCTAGGTTGTGCACGGATTATAGGGAGTTGAATAAAGTTACAATCAAGAACAAATATCTGTTGCCTAGGATATATGATTTGATGGATCAGTTCAAGGGAGCTTCGGTGTTTTCCAAGATAGATTTAAGATCAGGATACCATCAGATTAGGGTAAAGAAGGAGGATATACCTAAGACTGCTTTCAGGACGAGGTATGGACACTACGGGTACCTAGTTATGCCTTTTGATGTAACTAATGCTCCAACGGTGTTCATGGATTACATGAATAGGATCTTTAGACCGTTCCTCAAAAAGTTTGTTGTGGAGCTTATAGATGATATTCTTATCTACTCCCGTAGTCGGGAAGAACACGAGGAACATCTGAGAGTGGTGTTATAGGTGTTGAGAGATAGGCAGTTGTATGCTAAGCTATCCAAGTATGAATTTTGGTTAGAGGAAGTATAGTTTCTAGGGCATGTAATCAACAAGAAAGGGATAGCTATTGATCCAGTTAAGGTAGAGGCCGTGATTAAGTGGTAGAGGCCTAAGTCAGTGAGTGAGGTGAGTAGTTTCCTAGGATTAGCCGAGTATTACAGGAGGTTCATCGAGGGTTTCTCGAAGATTGCGTTACCTATGACGCAGTTAATGAGAAAAGGTACGGAGTTTGTTTGGACAGAGAAGTGTGAAGAGAGTTTTCAGAAGCTAAAGGAGAAGTTGACTACATCTCCTGTGCTGACGTTACCAGATCCATTAGGACAGTTTGACGTGTACTGTGACGCGTCATATCCAGGATTGGGTTGTGTTTTGATGCAAGAGGGAAGAGTTGTGGCTTATGCTTCCTGACAGTTGAGGGTTCATGAAAAGAATTACCCGACCCATGATCTGGAGTTAGCAGCCATAGTGTTCGCATTGAAGATATGGCAACACTATCTCTATGGAGCTAAGTTTAATGTGTTCAGTAATCACAAGAGTTTAAAGTATTTGTTTGATCAGAAGGAGCTGAACATGAGGCAACATAGATGGATGGAATTCATTACGGACTATGAGTTTGATCTTCAATACCATCCTGGGAAGGCTAATATTGTGGTGGATGCACTAAGTCAGAAATCCTTGCACGTATCCGCAATGATGGTGAAAGAGACGGAGTTGCTTGAAAGGTTTAGAGATTTGAACCTATGTATGGATTTGATTGAGGATAAAATATGCTTCGGTATGATCACCATCAGTAGTGAGTTTTTGAGAGATCTTAAGGTTAAGCAGGGTCAGGATGGATATTTGATAGATGTGAGTCGAGGTATAGATGAAGGAAAGGTGTCCGAGTGTAGGAGAGGATCAGATGGGGTGTTAAGGTTTAGAGATCGGATATGTGTGCCAAAGGACTTAGAGATTAGGAAGATGATCTTAGAGGAGGCACATAAAAGTGAGCTGAGTTTCCACCCAGGAGCCACCAAGATGTATCAAGACTTGAAGAAGATGTTTTGGTGGCAAAAGATGATGAAAGAAGTGGCGGAGTATGTTCTATCATGTTTGGTGTGTCAGAAAGCTAAGATAGAGCATCAAAAGCCCGCATGGTTGTTGTAGTCCTTGGATATCCCATAGTGGAAGTGGGATAGCATAGCGATGGACTTTGTGGTTGGATTCCCTCGAACTCCGAAGAGGTTTGATACAATTTGGGTTATCATTGATAGGTTGACGAAGTGTACTCACTTCTTACCCATTGGTGAGAGTTATAGTCTTGAGAAGTTGACCCAGATCTACATCAAGGAAGTAGTGAGGTTGCATGGTGTGCCGTCGAGTAGCGTCTCTGACCGAGATCCCAGATTTACATCTAGATTTTGGAGATAGTTACCTGATGCTTTGGGAACAAAGTTGAGGATGAGTTCTGCTTATCATCCTTATACGGATGGACAGTTAGAGAGAACAATTCAATCATTGGAGGATCTTTTAAGAGCCTGCATGCTGGAACATGTTGGCATTTGGAATGAGTTCCTACCTTTGATTGAGTTCACAAAAAATAACAGTTTCCACAGCAGTATTGGGATGGCACCGTATGAGACTCTGTATGGAAGAAAGTGCAGGACTCCGGTGTGTTGGTATGAGACTGGTGAGAGCCAAGTGTTGGGTCCTGATGTGGTACAACAAACTACGGAGCAAGTCAGGAAAATCAAAGAGAGAATGAAGGAAGCGCAGGATAGGCAGAGAAGCTACAGTAACAAGAGGATGAGGCCCTTGGAGTTCCAAGAAGGTGATAATGTGTTCTTTAGAGTCACTCCGAAGATCGGATTTGGCAGATCTATAAAGTCTAGAAAGCCCACTCCCCGATTCATTGGACCATTTCAGATTCTTCGACTAATTTGTCCAGTAGCTTACCAGATGGCTTTACTGCCTAACCTTTCCAACCTTTACGATGTCTTCCATGTATCCCAGTTGAGAAAATATTACCCTAATCCTTCTCATGTCATTGAGCTTGAGTCAATACAACTCCGAGAAAATATGGGATATGAGGCTTTACGGTCTAATATTGCAGATAGAAGGATTAAAGAACATCATGGTAAACAAATTCCCCTGGTCAAGGTCATTTGGGATAGTGTTACCCCTATCTGTTTTCAGGTATATAAATTCCGAGGACGGAATTTCTTTTAAGGGGGTAGAAATGTAACATCCGTAATTTTATGTGTGGTTTACGTATGAGGTTTAGGGTTAGGACTTGGAGTACATAGTTGAGATGTTGTTTGAGGTTTAGAAACCCATGCATGTTAAGTATGCGGCTTTTTCAGATAAGTTTGAGGCATAAAGACTAATTAGGGTTTTCCCGGTGAGCGTCTTTGAGAAGTCTCGATGTGAAATAAGAATTTTGGACTTAGAGATGATATTAGGCCTTTTTGATGGTTTTAGGTTGTTTATTAGGTCCTAATGAGCCTATATCTCAAATTTGAGCGCAATTAGACATCGAATGGACCTTGAACTCAAAGAGTTGACTTTTAGCCATAAGTCAACGCTCGAGCGTGGGAGTATCCAGGCCCAAGCATCCAAGTCAACAGACAAGGGCCATGCTTTGACTTGCCACGTGTCAATCAGGGCTTACGTGGCAGCTCTTGATTGGTTTCATGGCGCGGTGGTCCACCAACCCTCCAACGCTCGAGTGTGGAAAAGCCAACGCTCAAGCGTTGGAACGCTCGAGCGCTAGGCTTCCAACGCTCGAGCGCTAGCACGAATTTCAGCAAAAATAAAAGATGACTTAAGTCACTTAAGTCACCATACGAAAAACAGAGGCAGAGAGTAGAGAGAGGCCAGAGAACAGAGAGAGGAGTCTTAGAGAGAGAGAGAGAGAGAGAGAGAGAGAGAGAGAGAAGTTTTAGAGAGAGAAGAGCTTCTAGCTAAGAGTGTGAGAGTTTCGATCGTCCAATCGCAAAATAGAGTATGTGGCTGTGATCGTAGCGAGGATATCTATCTTGTTCTCTTCTCTTTTTCTTCTAAAAGTGAAGGTAAACCATCCTCTTTTAAGTCGAAACTCCGTTCGTTATGTTTCTCGTAATATCTTTCATTTCGTTTGTCGGAATTCAATTACATTTTCGAATATGAACTCCTAGTAACGTGTGCTTCGCAATGCGACACTTAGGTGAATTTTTGGAAGCTCTAAGGCCCGAGAATCACGTAGGGCAGAATTGAGAAAGTGGGAGGAAGTCTCGTTTTGCTTCGTTTCGAGCATCGTACGACTCTCCAGGTGGGGGAAAGAAACTATTTAACGTCGGAAACGGTGCGTTACATTTAATTAGATAAGGACGTAGGGCGACTCAAACCCTACACGAGAGCGAGTAACGGGCAATGTCTATACCACATTGGGGACTACTCAGTGGTACCGATGATGATATAGAAATTGTGCGTTTATCATCGTCACGCTATATATATATGTGTGTGTGTGTGTGTGTGTGTGTGTGTGTGATTATTTTATTACGTGATGATTGCATGTTTGACTGGTTGACTTGAACTTGGTACATGATGAATGATAACATGAATGTTATAATTATTCTTTTGAAAGTGATTATATTTATTATTATTATTATTATTATTATTATATTTTGGTATTTATTATTTGAAAATGATATTATGACATGATGATATATGATGATGATTTTGGATAACATGATGATGATTGTGATGATATGATGAGTGTTATGATTGTGCTTAGAGGTTAAGTAAGTTCCAAGTTATGTTGAGACATGAGGATGTACTAGGGATTGAATATGATATGTAATAGCAGTGCCTAACCGAGATTATTATCGTGACATGAGGATGAGATTGATGAGATGAGATTATTTTGAGGTTATCTATGAGATTATGATAAGCGGTTAGGGCACTAGGGGGTGACCTGAAACATGGTCTGTGCTATGAGGGACCTGAAACATGGTCGAGTGGACCTGAAACATGGTCGAGTGGGGTCTATGCCTCGGAGGGAGAATTTCCGGGGATAGGCTAATGGGGGACCGTCCCGGGATGATTTCATTTTAGTCGCAGCTATAGTTCATGCATTGCATGAGCATCCTGGATTGCGATCCAGAGGTGTGCACCGGGTTGTGTAGCTATAGTTCTATTGCTTTGGGTGGGCACTCTCCATCCGTGGACGAGGGTGTGCGCCGGGGACTCTGGGACGTGTCGGTTATATTGTTGTGATATTCGGATATGGCCGATACCTGAGGAGATTATTCATACAGCATTTGCATTGAATCATCATGGAGGGTAGAGGGAAGATCCTAGATGTGGATTGAGGATGATTGTGTTACATATATTTATACTTGGGAGATGGATGTTTAGTGTGACGTTTGATGAGTGTTATTACACCTCATATTTGATTATCATTTTGCATGCATTTTCATATAGTTTAGGCATTTTTAATTTGATTTTTGTTAGTTTTTACCTTGGAACGGGTAAGGCGGTTTTGTGGTGTTGTTTTGCAGAAATTAACGATTAAATGCTCAGGATCAACCATGATGGAGGTTGGATGAAGATAGAGCTTGATAAGTGAAGAAAATGAACCAAGCAGAGCCCATCACGGCCTAGCCGTGATGATCATCACGGCCATGATCGAGCAAAACTGAAAAGAAAGAAGGCAAAAGTCAGGACTGGTCACGGCCTTGCCGTGATTCCCATCACGGCCGTGACCTGTCAGTTGAACCAGACCCTCAACAGGCAGAACTGATCACGGCCTAGTCGTGATGAGCATCACGGCCGTGACAGACCAAAAATTGAAAAAGCGCCCAAGGCAGAATCCATCACGGCCGTGACGCATATTACTTGGATCAGAAGCAACTGATTTGGATCTAATTTGTGTTTGATTGGGATTCAAACTTCGCAAATCTATAAATAAGGCATCTGATCAGAGGTAAAAGAGGACTTTTGGCTGCTACTCTTAGGCTATAATTTAGGATCTCTCTTCTTCTCCTCCTCTCTTCTCTTATTTTTATTTTTCATGTTGTTGTTAACAAAGCTTGTCATCACCATGACAAGGCTTGAGTAGTAGTTTAATTTCTAAGGATTGGGGCTATGCCCAAGGTTTGTTTATGGAAATGAATTGATGTTATATCTTTGTTAATTGCGATTTTGCTTTAGATCTGATTTCTAGTGTTATAATTACTTATAAATCTGGTGCGCACTTATTTGCATGTCGTAGACATTCTAAGGAGGGGCCTAGCGGTGAACTTAGGTGTCGGATCTATAGAGTCAGATTTAGGACTGAAATCACGAGAGTTAGAAGTCGTCCTTCGAGGATTAACGAGTTGTCGTAAAACGCAAAGGGTTCAATCTAAATTCGACTACCACGAGAGTAGGGGTTGGTTTAATTGGGCACGATTTTTGTAACCCGAGAGGGAGCTTAAACTATTTGAGGATAAATTTGCCTTCAAGGCATTTTCGATAATTAACAAGGGTTAATCGATTTAGTAACATAAAAAACCTTGTTGGTAACCCAAATTCCTAGGAATCCAATTAAATCTGAAAAACCATAAATATATTTGCTTTCTGTTTATTTGATTATGATTTTGAATTATCTCTTAAATAAAATATCAAAACCTTTTCAAAACCTTTCTTTATAGTCTAGTTTACTGATTTGATAATTAGTTGTGATTCGATATGACGGTCACCGTGGGATCGATATATTTTTATTACTTGGCGACAATCTGGTACACTTACCGGATCGCACGTGCACTCGCACGCTATCATCGTTATTTTATTAAATATTGCTAAACCCTTTCCACGTTTGATGTTATATGGTTTCTTATCCCTATCTTCTGTATATTGTATTTTTTTTTGTGACCCTGATGAGAAGATCCTTCAGGGGGGCCAACTATGGAGGACCTTGATGGGACCTCGTATGAGCCAGACGTTGGAGGACGAGTAGTGGATCCTCATAGTTGAGTATAGAGTCTATGGTCAGTTCGTCTTGTCTCTTTATGATGTTGTTTTTATTTTGTTTGATTATCAGTTGGTACATTTTATGATCCGACTGATGGGATTCCCTCTATTGTACTGTATCAGGCCTTGAGGTATATATGTTATGTATGTATGTATGTATGTATATATATATATGTGTGTGTGTGTGTGTGTGTGTGTATGTATATGTATATATGTTGTGTATATTTTAATATATTTTTTTTCTTTTTCCGCTGTTTTGATATATCATTTTAACGATAATAACGAAATTAGGTCTTAATATTTTTGGTTTTCTTTAATAGGACGTCGGGGCGTCTCATTGAAGGCCATGAAGGGACAAGCTGTAGCAGAATTTTTAGCTCAACACCCCTCAATTGAGGTAGTTGATCCTTTTGAATAGAGTAACCAATGCATTAACCTTAAGCCATGGGTTTTGACATTCGATGGATCAAGGACCAAAAAGGGAGCAGGGGAGTAGTTACACTCATGGGACCAACTGGACAAAATTGGAAATTCATGTGTCAGTTGCAATATAATTGCTCAAATAATCAAGCCGAATATAAGGCTTTGATTATGGGACTTAGAATCCTGGCATCTATGAAAGCTCAATATATCCAGATCATGACTGATTCTCAGTTAGAAATTAAGCAATTAACAGGAGAATTTAAGTGTAGTAGCCGCAAAATGTTGGAACACTATGAAACGGCTAACTCATTATTAAAAGAGTTTGTCGATGTGGTTATAATGCATGTCCCCAGAGTAGAAAATGATGTGGCTAATGACCTCATCCAACACGCATCTGGTTATAAAGAGATAAAATCCTTGAGTTGCCATACGAAGGATATGACTGAGGTAATGGCTATTGAGGAACATCTAGCCGAGGATTGGAGGATTGAGCTTATAAAATACTTAAATGATCCCTCGACTAAGGATAATTAGTAAGAAGGGGGGTCGATGGAGTATATATTAGGTGCGTAGGAAACAAAGAGGCCGTAAGAGTAATGGGGGAAGATCGTGAAGGAATTTGTGGAGCTCACACGGCCTTACCAGTTATGAGATGGACATTACATCGGATGGGATATTATTGGCCTACAATTACGACTGATTGCTACAAATATGCCAAAGGATGTGAAGCTTGTCAAAGGCACGGTCCTATTCAAAGAGTGCCAGTCGAGGAATTGCATGCTATAATCAAACCATGACCTTTCAGGGGTTGGGAAATGGATTTATTTGGGAAGATATATCCTACATCGAGTAAACGACATGCCTTCATCATTGTGGCGACTGACTATTTCCCAAAATGGGTGGAGGCACAGCCGACGGTCAATATGACTCAACAGGATGTTATTACTTTTATCAAACAACATATCATTCATAGATATGGTATTTCTGAAACCATTACAACCGATCAAGGAACTATGTTTACAGGTGAAAAGATGGTGGCCTTTGCTCAGGAGTATGGTATAAAGTTACTTCATTCATCCCTATATTATGCCCAAGCCAATGGGCAAGTCGAGGCTACCAATAAAGTATTAATTTCCATGATCAAGAAAACCTTGGAATATAATCCAAGAAAATGGAATGAGGTACTCTTTGAAGTGTTGTGGGCCTATAGGAATTCGAAGGCAATGGTTACAGGCTTGACACCTTATAGACTGACTTTTGGACAAGATGTTGCGCTACCTCTGGAGATCAATGTGAAATCCTTAAGGGTGGCCAGGCAGCATGGATTGATACTGGATGATTATCAACAAGCCATGTTGATGGAATTAAACAACAAATAAACAAGTGCAATTGACACTACGAGATATATGTTCCTAATTTCCGAATTAAGCAAATGGAATTAAGCCCTCGTGAATTAAGCAAACACGATAGTATACACGCGAATTAAGCAAACGCAATTACAGTAAGGAACATATGATCATCGAAATTAATCAATACTTATTCTATATAACTTGGATTAAGCAAACAAGACATATAGCATAATATTGAAAGGGAATAGCAATAAGATTGGGAATTATAGAACATCAAGTGTCGGTGGAAACCGATTACAGCAGATTAATCTCCGGAAATTAGTTCTCCATCACAAATGAAACACAAAACCTAGAAAATAATTCGCAGCAGTGAATGAGAAAAAAAGTCCCCTAATCTACCCTAAAACAACCTATAAATAGAGATTCTGGGTTTCGCCGTCTCGCGGGGCGAGACATGGTTCGCGAGGCGAATCTTATGAATAAATCTTCAGCGTTTTGATTTCTCGCACGGCGAGATGGTGATTTGCGAGGCGACATAGAAAGGGTGACATCTCTGGCACAGTCAGGACTTCAGGCTCGCGAGGCAAGATGGTGATTCGCGAGGCGAGACAGAGAGGGTGACTGTTGCTGTTCAGGCTGGTCTTTAGGCTCGCGAGGCGAAATCCTGTCTCGCGAAGCGAAACTTCCAGAATTTCTTTTCCACTGCTTTCTCCATTTTCCTTGACTCTAAGTGCTTCACTTTTAACCTGAAAATATGAAATAGCAATGAATACTTTATTTGACTCAAAATTAACTAAAATATCCTAAAACTACTTAAGAGACTCTAAATGTTGCTTGAGGACGATTAAATCCAAATTTGGGTGAATACGAGATTAAACTCGAATAATTAGCACAAAAACCACAGTCTTACTAGTTATAAAACTAGATGAGCCAGAGGCTTATCAAAATACCCCAAACTTAGACTTTGCTTGTCCCCAAGCAAACTAAAACTAAAAAAGACTCAAACTTGGCAAGCTTAAAAGATTCAGCCAATTTCGCACAAATTTCATGCAATTCTAACAAAACAATTTTTCTTCAATGTTTTACCCCCTTGCAACATGTAATCCCCACATTCATTTACCTCAAACAATTGAGAATTCCATCATTCATGCAATCATTAATCTAAGTTGAGGATCCAAGTTACACACAAAAGGGAGAAAACCAATTTCAAACAATTGCCTTCCTCACAAGGGCATGTAATATTTCACTCAATCGCTCAATTTGTCTAGGCTATCAACTTTTCACCCAATTTCACATTTCAAGAGCACTTCCCATGAATTTGATTTTCATCTCAAAATGGTTCCCACGAGAACATGAATGCAACATCAAAAGGTCTTTTAAAGGTTGTAATGGGGCCTGGCTAAAGGTAAGATTATTCAAAGGAACGAGGCTTTACATCCCTAGGAATTAAGAGAGCATGAAGCTTGTACACCATTATTTTCACTCTAATTCCTTTTTCCATTTTTCTTTTTGATGCTTTAGGTGGCTACAACCTTTTTTCCTTTGACACCATTTTTTTGTGCCCCTTTTCTTTTGGCAATTTTTTTTTTTTTGCCTTTGGCTTCAACCTTTTTTTTTTCTTTTTCTCAACCCAGAATGACATATCAAACCTTATAGCCACCCAAAACTTAGTTTCTTACAACCCTTCTCTTGCTAAGCTTCCATGATCTCCTAATTCCTAAGATTGGGTTAACATGGTTTTTTTTTTCTCCATATTTTTGGCTTGTAACATAGGGTCATCAAGAAACAATAGGCTAATTAGGCTCAATGTGGCTAACTAGGGAACATGCATTAGGGATGGATCTTTTTAGGCCAAGTAGTTATTTCAAAGAAAATTGCCTAAATCATTTGATGCAACCATATCAACATGCAAACCATGAAGAGATTCAAGCAAATTCGGGAAAGTGCAGCTTAAAAGTGATTCACACAATTGAAAACATGTTGGAGGCTCAAATCCTCACCTGGATATTTTTCGCAAATTGTTTGACCGAGATTCAATCCCTAGTGTGTGCACCCCTTCACCCCAAACTTATCATAAATCATGCAATCACAACAAAATATCTCAAAGTTCAATTTTTCAATTTTTCACATGGGGGTCAATTTTGAATTTTCAAAACCTAGGGGGAAATCATTAACAATCAACAAATATCATGCAGTCAATCTATGCTGGATTTAATTAGAATCCATTAAGCTCACCGACACAAGACTCACACACAAACGACTCAAAGCAACATAAACAAGGAAAACAAAATAAAACAAAAACAAAACAATTGGTTCCCTCCCCCACACTTAAGACATACATTGTCCTCAATGAAAGAACATAAATATAAAATAAGAGTGAGGGAAAGGAGAATGCGCTCCCTGATCAAGTTGTAGTGTAGGTGGGCTCTTCCAAGGAGAGCTCTTCAACAGTAGCATCTTTAGGCACCGAGCTCTCATGGAATAGCTTCAAGCGCTGCCCATTAACCTTAAAAACGTTGTTGGTACCTACACTTTTTATCTCTACCGCACTATGAGGGAAAACATTAGTAACAATAAAAGGGCCAATCCACTTGGATCGAAGTTTCTCAGCCATCACTCTTAGGCGGGAGTTAAACAATAAAACCTGTTGTCCCATAGAGAATTCCTTCTTAGAAATCATCTTAACATGGAAGTGTTGGTGTAAGCCCTAGAGGCCAGTGTATTTCTTAGACTTACATTTGTATCTTGCCATTATATATATATATGTATATATATATATATATATGTATATATATATATATATATATATATATATATATATATATATATATATGATATGAGGCATTCCAGTTTATTGTGTTCCTTGTTTAAAAATAATAAAGTCCTTAGAATAGAAATTTCAGTTTAATAGAATATCAAGTACATGACTTGATCGTGAGACACTATTGAACAATGAAATCCTATTCTTAAATATCTGTAGTCAAGTATTTTATTAATAAGGACAATAATAATACATTGAGACTGTTATGTGTGCAGACTGATGACCATATCTCACGGGTCATGGATATGAGATATCGAGTCACCACATAGGTACACATTAGAGTAATGATGTACTGGATTGTCCCACCATGAGAACACTACATGGAGGGTTATGTGAGTGTCATAAGTAGTTCTCATAGTGACAATGGTGTATGCAATCCTTCGACCTGAAATCGCTACGATCCCTACATGAGGAGTCGTGTGCTTTAATCCCGTCAAACATCATCTTTAATAGGATGATTATAAAGACGGTCATTGGGCATACCACGAGCCATGCAGAGGGATGTGAGTGACCTAGATGGAATTTGTCCCTCCTACATAACAGGAGTAATATCTGTGGGCCCCCTGATAGAGTGAGACTGTAAAATGCATGACCGTGCTGAAATGAGTCAATATGAGATATTGACCTCATTTGTTGTTAAGTCTACTCGGGTATCTGGGAACATGATATTGAACCATACAAGGGTGACACATTTTATGTCTTGTGTTCAATATAGATATATGGACAAATGGATAATAATGCACATGAATATTTGTCACAGAAAGGTTTCGTCAAATCACTGACTTTCTCACTACTTAGGTGGTAGTGATGTATTGCTAGATACCGCTCACTGTTTGTAATATTAAATGGGATTTAATATTACTACTAATGTTTTGGGAACCTATAGGGTCACATACATAAGAGAAGATCAAAAGAAGCATTAAAAGGAGAGTTGGACTCTTCTATTGGGTCTAGCGCATAGTACATGGGGCTTAGGTCAAACGCTGCTCACTAACTCACTTAAGGAGGTGCTACTATAAGTAGACCACTTAAGCTATTGTGCCTACACGGTTTTTACCCTAGCCGCACATAGAGAGTGACAGTGAGCAGCAGGTCTCGGTTTTCGAAGCTAGCACTGTGAGGCAGAGACGCTTCGTGTTCGTGACGTTGGACGTTCACGGGATCTGCTCATGTGGATACCTTAGAGACATCGCTCGTGCGGTGTTCGTGATAGACGATTTCAATCAATTGTCATCGCTTCAAGAGGTAAATCTTCTAACCATGAATCATGACCATTCGCAAGGATCCTTCGATGGTAATTTTTTTTCCGCTGCGTTATTTTGTTTTATACGCAAATTCCCAATAGTGGTATCAGAGCCTGGTTGCGAAACCATGATTCTGTTACGTGGTTTACCTGTTATGTATGATAACATGTTTATAATGTGAATCGTTTTTCTGAAAATTGTTTTCTGAAAGTCGTTTGCATCCGTTTTTGCGAAACCTTGTTTCTGTAATTTTCGTATGTATATGATATATGCGTCTATAGCTTGTTTATGTATATATGCGATATGTACATTGGTTCTATAATCCTTATTATGTTCTGCGATGGCGTCAAGTGTTGATGTTAAACATGATCGGTTTCAGTTCTCTGTTGGCGGCGTTAAGGGGTTTCAGACATGAAGAGTTCATGTTCTTGCGGGCCTTGCGGTTTTAGGGTTGAGAGGTTGAAGCCCTAGCCGCCAAGGAAGCGGGAATCCCGTGCTACCTCTGCGTAGTGTGTTATTTCGAAATTCAATTTTTGAAATCTTTTATGTCACCATTTAATAATAACATTAATTACAATAAATGTGATTTATCGTAACATCAATTACAATAAATGTGATTTATAGTAACATCAATTACAATAAATGTGATTTATAGTAACAGCAATTACAATAAATGTGAGTTATTGTATATATGTTATGTTTTCAAAATTCAGATTTTGAAATCTCTAATTAATAAATAATAATAATAATAATAATAATAATAATAATAATAATAATAATAATTGTGTATTATTATTGGTTGATTATTTATTTGGTAATGTATGGTGAATGGTTATGGCCTTAGTCCTTTAATATTTTGGTTTATATTTTGAAATACGGCCTGCGTGCCGTGCCTTTCTCTTATATTCTATATGTATATTCTTTTCTCATCTCACTCCCCTCATATGTAAAATGAGGTTTCTGTTTATGTAATGTAATGATGGAGACAAGAAGACGTTATCCTGTGGGAGATCATGCTTGGAGAAGCCTGGATGCTCCTAGGTTTCAGTTTAGATTCTCTCATTGGCTCGGGAGAATCAATGCGTTAGGGGCCATAACCATATCACATTTATTTGCCTTATATATGTATGAGATGCATATATGTATATAGTATGTTAAAAGGGGTTTAACTAATATATGTATGAGATGCGTGTATATAAATAGTAAGTTAAAGAGTTTAACAAATGATGAGATCAAATTTTAATCAAATCGCTCAAAAGGAAATATTAAGTCACATTTAAAGGTCTTCCAATGCATGACACTCGTCAAGACTAGGATCGATTAAGTGTGGGTCCTCCAAAGCGGGGTACCTTTATCTATACTAGTAAGACGTGATGGGACAAATGTAATGTTCAACTGCTATCCATTGGGTCTGACTTAACTAAGCCAACTTCAATAGGATTGAAAGGCTTAGAGGCTTATAAGTTGGGCTTTGGTCCATGTGATGGATTAGAATAAGAGTTATTCACCCAACTGTCCAAGAGTTGCATGAGATGCAATCGGAAAGTGTTTCCTACCTATATAACCAAATTTTGAGTGATCAGCCAAAGCTGACTTAAAGCTAGGTGAAATATGGATATTGGCCCACTAGAAAATCTTCCAACGGGATTTTCCGAATCAATGATGAAGGTCATTGTTTTGAGTAAAATAGTGGGAGGCGCATTTAATTAAAGACCTTATTAAATAACTTCATGGCATGATACTTATATTTTGCATATTTATCTCTGTAGATTACCATGGCATCAAACACATCAAGTAACCTGTCATTGCGATCCGTCCTTGAGAAGGACAAACTATCCGGAGAAAATTTTCTGGACTGGTACAGAAACTTGAGGATTGTCCTCAAACATGAGAAAAAGTTGTATGTTCTTGAGGAGCCTATTCCTGAGGAGCCACCGGCTTCAAGTGCTCCTAGGGCTAACAGGGATGCTTATAAGAAGCATCAGGATGACGCCTTAGACGTCGACTGTCTTATGCTTGCTACCATGACCTCCGAGCTGCAAAAGCAACATGAGACCATGGAGGCGTACGATATGATCGTGCACCTCAAGCTGCTCTACCAAGAGCAAGGAAGGCATGAGCGGTTCGAAGTTTCCAGAGCCCTTTTCCAGTGTAAATTGGCAGAAGGAAGCCCTGTGAGTCCTCATGTACTCCAGATGATCGGGTACATTGAGAATCTCGAGAGACTGGGATTTCCTTTAGGCCAAGAGTTGACCACCGACTTAGTTCTGCAATCGTTGCCTGAGAGCTATAGTCAGTTTGTCATGAACTATAATATGAATGATCTTGACAAACCTTTGCCAGAATTGTTGAGCATGTTGAGAACTGCTGAACAAAATATTAACAAAGGAAAGGGGAAGGCCATTTTGATGGTCCATGCTGGAAATAGCAAGAAACAACCCAAGAAGCCCACGCACAAACAGAAGGGCAAGGGCAAGGGCAAGGGCAAGGGCAAGGGCAAGGGCATCAACAAGATCAAGCCCAGTGCTTCTGGCTTGAAGCCTCTGGGTGGTGTGGCTAAGGAAGGCAATTGCTTCCATTGTGGTCAGACCGGACATTGGAAGAGGAACTGCCCAAAATACCTGGAAGAAATCAAGAAGAAGAAGGGAAGTGAGACTTCCACTTCAGGTGTGTTTGTTATAGAAGTCAATTTATCTACTTCTGCATCATGAGTATTAGATACTGGATGTGGTTCTCACATTTGTACAAATGTGCAGGATCTAAACAGGAGTAGACCATTGGCAAAGGGCGAAGTCGACCTACGAGTTGGAAATGGAGCAAAGGTTGCTGCTTTAGCTGTAGGGACTTATGTATTGACTTTGCCCACTGGGCTTACTATTCAGTTAGAGAACTGTTATTTTGTGCTTGCAATTAGAAGGAATATCATTTCCGTTTCTTGTTTGGACAAGATTGGTTTTTCTTTTATAATAAAGAACAAAAGTTGTTCTATTTATTTGGATGATATTTTCTATGCTAGTGCACACATGAGTAATGGGATTTATGTCCTTGATCTTGAAATGCCCATCTATAACATAAATACTAAGAGGTTCAAACCAAATGAGTTGAACCCGTCTTATCTTTGGCATTGTCGTTTAGGTCATATAAATGAAAAGCGCATTTCGAAGCTCCATAAAGATGGACTCTTTGACTCATTTGATTATGAATCATATGAGATATGTGAGTCTTGTTTATTGGGAAAGTTGACTAAAGCTCCATTCACTGGAAAAGGTGAAAGATCTAACGATCTTTTAGGTCTTATACATAGCGATGTATGCGGAGCCCTAAACACATTAGCTAGAGGTGGTTTTCAGTACTTCATCACATTCACTAATGATTTCAGTAGATATGGATTTGTGTATCTTATGAAACATAAATCGGAAACCTTTGAAAAGTTCAAGGAATTCAAGAATGAGGTACAAAACCAACTTGGTAAAAATATTAAAACTCTTCGATCAGATCGAGGTGGTGAATATTTGAGCCTAGAGTTTGATGATCATCTGAGAGAGTGTGGAATTTTATCTCAACTCACTCCCCACCTGGAACACCACAATGGAATGGTGTTTCTGAGAGGAGAAATCGAACCTTGTTGGACATGGTTCGGTCTATGATGAGTGATGCAAACCTTCCAAACTCTTTCTTGGGACATGCTCTATTAATAGCAACTTTTACACTTAACCGTGTTCCATCCAAAGCGGTAGAAAAGACACCATATGAGATATGGACTGGTAGACGACCCAGCATGTCTTTTATGAAGATTTGGGGTTATGAAGCATACGTAAAACGTCAAGTTTCTAATAAGCTTGATCCCAAATCTGATAAATGCTTCTTTGTGGGGTATCCCAAAGAAACCAAGGGGTACTATTTCTATAATCCTTCCGAAGGCAAAGTGTTTGTCGCACGGACTGGTGTATTCCTATAAAAGGAGTTTATCTCCATAGGAAACAGTGGGAGGAAGATAGAACTTGAAGAAATTCAAGAATCACAGAGTAGTGACCTACCATTGGTGGAACATGAGCAATCTTCACAAAATACTGTGGAGGAACAACCTGCTCTAGTAGCACAAGACCAGCGTAGGTCTAACAGGATACGTCACCAGCCTGAGAGATATGGATCTCTCATGACTCCACAAGGTGATGTATTGCTCATGGATCAACATGAGCCAGTGACTTACCAGGAGGCCATCACTGGCCCAGAATCTGAGAAGTGGCTTGAGGCCATGAAATCTGAGATGGATTCCATGTACACCAACCAGGTATGGACCTTGGTAGAGCCACCTGAAGGGGTGAAACCCATAGGGTGCAAGTAGGTTTTCAAAAAGAAAACTGACATGGATGGTAAGGTTCACACCTTTAAGGCGCGATTGGTCACTAAGGGTTTCAAGAAAATTCATGGTGTCGACTATGATGAGACCTTTTCGCCTGTTGCGATGCTTAAATCCGTCCGGATCTTACTTGCTATCGCTGCATACCATGATTATGAGATATGGCAGATGGATGTCAAAACTGCTTTCCTTAACGGAAAGCTTCTTGAGGATGTGTACATGACACAACCTCAAGGCTTTGGCATTTCAGAGGATGCCGGAAAGGTATGTAAATTGCAGTGATCAATCTATGGATTGAAGCAAGCTTCCAGAAGTTGGAATCTTCGTTTTGATGATGCTGTAAGACAGTACGGATTCATCAAAAATGAAGATGAACCTTGTGTCTACAAGAAGGTTAGTGGGAGCATTGTTGTTTTTTTGGTGTTATATGTAGATGACATATTACTCATTGGAAATGACATCCCTACACTACAAAATGTAAAGACATGGTTAGGGAATTGATTCTCTATGAAAGATTTGGGTGAAGCCACCTATGTATTGGGAATCAGGATCTATAGGGATAGATCGCTGAAATTGCTTGACCTAAGTCAGAGTACATACATAGACAAAGTCTTGAGACGCTTTAACATGCATGAATCCAAGAAAGGACTCTTGCCTATGTCACATGGTATATGCCTATCAAAGGCACAATCCCCTTCCACTCAAGAAGAAAGGGATCACATGAGTAAGATTCAATATGCATCCGCAATTGGATCTATCATGTATGCCATGTTATGTACTCGACCAGATGTATCGAATGCTTTAAGCCTAACGAGCAGGTACCAGTCTGATCCCGGTGAAAATCACTGGTCTGCTGTCAAGAACATCCTTAAGTACTTGAGAAGAACTAAGGACTCGTTCTTGGTATATGGAGGCGAGGAAGAGCTTGTTGTAAAAGGTTACACCGATGCTAGCTTCCAAACCGATAAGGATGATTCCAGATCGCAATCTGGTTATGTGTTCTGCCTGAATGGTGGGGCGGTGAGCTGGAAGAGTTCAAAGCAAGAGACAGTCGCCGATTCTACTACAGAGACTGAGTATATTGCCGCCTCCAATGCAGCAAAGGAGGCTGTTTGGATCAGGAAGTTCACTGCTGAGCTTGGTACAGTTCCTAGTATTGTGGACCCCATTGATCTCTATTGTGATAACAATGGGGCCATTGCACAAGCTAAGGAACCTAGATCTCATCAGCGATCCAAACATATACTTAGGCGCTTCCATCTCATTCGAGAGATTATCGATAGAGGAGATATGAAAATATGCAGAGTACCAACACTTGATAACGTTGCTGACCCACTTACGAAACCTCTTGCTCAACAGAAGCACGAAGGTCACACTAGATCGATGGGCATTAGATTTATGCCTGAATGGCTCTAGTGCTAGTGGGAGATTGTTGCTGAAAGCCCTAGATGCAAGTGTAATTCTAAGACTAACATTATTATCTTGCCATTAAATATATAAATATATATATATATATATATATATATATATATATATATATATATATATATATATATATATGAGGCATTCCAGTTTATTGTGTTACTTGTTTAAACATAATAAAGTCCTTAGAATAGAAATTTCAGTTTAATAGAATATCAAGTACATGACTTGATCGTGAGACACTATTGAACAATGAAATCCTATTCTTAAAAATCCGTAGTCAAGTATTTTATTAATAAGGACAATAATAATACATTGAGACTATTATGTGTGCAGACTGATGACCATATCTCACGGGTCATGGATATGAGATATCGAGTCGCCACATAGGTACACATTAGAGTAATGATGTACTGGATTGACCCACCATGAGAACACTACATGGAGCGTTATGTGAGTGTCATAAGTAGTTCTCATAGTGACAATGGTGTATGCAATCCTTCGACCTGAAATCGCTACGATCCCTACATGAGGAGTCGTGTGCTTTAATCTCGTCAAACGTCATCTGTAATAGGATGATTATAAAGACGATCATTGGGCATACCACGAGCCATGCAGAGGGATATGAGTGACCTAGATGGAATTTGTCCCCCCTACATAACAGGAGTAATATCTGTGGGGCCCCTGATAGAGTGGGACTGTAAAATGCATGGCCGTGCTGAAATGAGTCAATATGAGATATTGACCTCATCTGTTGTTAAGTCTACTCGGGTATCAGGGAACATGATATTGAACCATAGAAGGGTGACACATTCTATGTCTTGTGTTCAATATAGATATTTGGTCAAAGGGATAATAATGCACATGAATGTTTGTCACATAAAGGTTTCGTCAAATCACTGACTTTCTCACTACTTAGGTGGCAGTGATGTATTGCTAGATACCGCTCACTGTTTGTAATATTAAATGGGATTTAATATTACTACTAACGTTTTGGGAACCTATAGGGTCACACACATAAGAGCAGATCAAAAGAAGCATTAAAAGGAGAGTTGGACTCTTCTATTGGGCCTAGCGTATAGTACATGGGGCTTAGGTCAAACGCTGCTCACTAACTCACTTAAGGAGGTGCTACTATAAGTAGACCACTTAAGCTATTGTGCCTACACGGTTTTTACCCTAGCCGCACATAGAGAGTGACAGTGAGCAGCAGGTCTCGATTTTCGAAGCTAGCACTGTGAGGCAGAGACGCTTCGTGTTCGTGACGTTGGACGTTCACGGGATCTGCTCGTGTGGATACCTTAGAGACATCGCTCGTGCGGTGTTCGTGATAGACGATTTCAATCAATTGTCATCGCTTCAATAGGTAAATCTTCTAACCATGAATCATGACCATTCGCAAGGATCCTTCGATGGGATTTTTTTTTTCCGCTGTGTTATTTTGTTTTATACGCAAATTCCCAACAAGAAGTGCTTAGTTTTCTCTTTATAAATTCGAGAGCTTTCATAGACTTGCAGCCTAAGCTCTTCAAGCTGCTGTAAGCACGGTGCTCAATTTCTACAGGAAGATGACATACCTTACCGAGTCTAGGACTTTTCTTGTAGTCCTTTGTGACCCAAAATGTCCCCCCCCCCCCCCCACTTGAGAAGCATGATAAAAATGCAAAATAGATTCAATCTCATAGTCGGGGACACATCTCCTAATTACTGATCACTACCAAATTTCCAAAGATATGGATCATCCCAAACATAATATTTGGCATCACTCTTGAGTTTGTGAATTTGTGACCCGGTTGCACCTGTCAGAAAAACACCAGCAACAAGGTAGTTAACAATATCGGTAAACCAAGGAGTTACCCCATGTAACTGTAAAAGCTGCTCATCAGGAAAGTCATCATGAATGGGAGAAGGATCCTCATCCCTCTCTATTCTGCTCAAGTGATCAGCTACTAAATTCTCAGCTCCATTTTTATCTTTAATCTCCACACTGAACTCTTGGAGCAACAACATCCACTGAATCAATCTCGGTTTTTCTTCTGGTTTCTTCAACAAGTACTTTAGAGCTGCATGGTCAGTGAAAACAACAACCTTGGAACCTAGCAAATATGATCTAAATTTATCAAGAGCAAAAACAATAGCTAGAAGTTCCTTTTCAGTAGTGGTGTAATTAGCATGTGCAACATCTAAAGTTCTAGAAGCATAATAAATCACATGGGCAGCCTTGTCCACCCTTTGTGCAAGGACCGCCCCCACGGCATAGTTAGAGGCATCACATATAATCTTAAAAGGGAGGGTCCAGTCAGGAGACTGGATGATGGGAGTAGAGGTCAACGCTTTCTTCAAGAAATCACACACCTTTTTACAGTTGTCATCAAAGTTGAAAACGGCATCATTTTTCAACAGGTTTGACAAAGGAAGAGCTACCTTGCTGAAATCCTTTATGAAACGCCTGTAAAAACCTGCATGACCAAGAAAAGAGCGAATCTCGCAAACGCAAGATAGGTAAGGCAGTGTAGAAATCACCTCAATCTTAGCAGGATCTACTGAAATACCCTTTTCAGAAATAATATGCCCCAAAACAATCCCTTGTTCAACCATAAAATGGCATTTTCCATAATTCAAAACAAGGTCAGTTTCAATGCATCTTTACAAAACCATATTCAAACTATTCAAGCATGCATCAAATGAGGAACCATAAACAGTAAAATCATCCATGAAAACTTCCATGCAATTCTTAATATACTCAGTAAAAATACTAATCATGCATCTCTGGAATGTGCTAGGAGCATTGCAAAGACCAAATGGCATCCTCCTGTAAGCAAACGTGCCGAAAGGGCACGTAAAGGTTGTTTTTTCTTGATCCTATGGTGCAATGTGTGAGACACCCCGTTGTGCCCCATTGTATTATTACATTAAATCCTTAATTATTTATTTACCTAATCGCGCGCTTAACGTTGAAAATACGTAAAAATTAAAACTTAATTAATAATTATATAACTTATGCAGATATAAAACACACCAAACTATATTACATAAATACACATATAAGTATCCTTTATTTTACACAACTTGCTTATAACTAACGGAAACAAAACATCTTATGTGACTCCCTGGCCTTTAACTAACTACGCCACATTATTAGGATCAGTAAGTTGTTCTTCAGCGTCAACTTCGTACGGAACATCGTTCAACTCTTCAACATTCTCCGTCTCGTATGGGGTTCCATCCACCTCCTCGGTAACATAGTCATCCATATGGTCTTCTAACGTAACAAAGTAGACATACACCAAAAATACAGAAATAGGGAGATAAGAAACAATTCTATCATCATAAGTGGAAAAGATTCATAGAATATAATACAATAACTGTCACAGACACGCATCACTCACAATTTGCAATCATCCATACTTTATAACATCATCCTCTACCCTTCAACTCATGCAACTAGAGCTTTATGCTGATGTGGTCACTACTACTCCTGTCACAGATCCCTCGTTAGGGATGCCAGTCAGTCATCCAAGTGACACGTTCCCCATGCCGGTGCACATTCTCATCCATGGTAGGAATGCTCATGCAAAGCAATGACACTATAGCTGCACAGTACCGTCGGTGCACACCCTGGTTCTCTCTCTCAACTCTATCAAGGGTGCTTGTGCATAGCAATGAAACTATAGTTGCGCAACTTAAATTCTAATTTGGAACGGTCTAGAAGAACTTCAGACCTCGTGCATCTCAAATACACGGTTATGAATAACAATGCAACACATGATTCTCACTGACTTTTATCAATAACAACCTAGTACCTCAAGCTTTTCCTCATAACCTCGACTTACACTCTATATAGCATCACTTCTATAAAATAATAGCGAGGCGCTTCTAATTCATATTCAAAACTCTCACCCAAACAAAATACCTCCGAGCAATATATATCTTTCCTTAAAATTATCTAAGCATAGAATTAAACCCAAGAAGATCATGCATAACACATTAATCAACAGAATATTCAAACATTTCAATATCATATAAGGCAATTTATCACAACCAAATCATAATAGTTCAACCAAATAAATAACAAAGTCAGATTCTGTCACGGCCTGACCGTGATAGCCATCACGGCCGTGACAGACAACAAAGACAAGAATCCTACAACACAGAACCTATCACGGCCTGGCCATGACAACCATCACGGCCGTGACAGACAACAAACATCCTCAATATCATAATATTCAAACACCAAAACAATACGTCACATGCAGATGGAATACCTCAACCAGCGTATCACAAACAATCAAAAGTAAATAATTCAAACATCCTCAAATATGAATAATCCACCTAAGGCGATAAACCTACAATTCCTAAATCGTCATTGGTTTTAAGGAAAAGTTTCCAATACGATTTTGGTATTGTCGATTACTCGACCACTAGTAGGGTTTAGGTCGCCCTACACCATTATTATAAATTATATACTACTTATCGGTTCCGACGATGGAATGGTTCTTTCTCCCACCTGAGTTTGCACCGGGAACACGTACACGACAATCCTCTTTATCCCATCACGAGTTAACACAACCACCTTCAACCAAACAACATAATTATAATTAATCAACTAATACCCATCTATGACACTTTAGGGCTAGGTTCGGCCAAGACTTAGAAATAGGTTTAGGATTATCTTCTTAATGTCATCTTTTGGATCCTAATTACTAGAGTCTTAACTATCATAGATTACTTATTACAAGACTAAAATTTGAAACAAAATCCTCTAACCTTTAGGGTTAGGGTTTCGGCCAAGGGCTGACCTTTAGGGTTCAAAATCCTTAAAATTCCTAATCATGATTAAGTCATAGATTAATGATCCTTGATTAACCTAAATCATGGATTAGTTACTAAACAACTAAAGTTGAAACTCAAAACTTCCTATCTCTTTTATACAAAGATTCGGCATCAATAGGCTCATAGGGCTAAGGTTCTTAGTTTAATAAACCAACTTGGATTTATTAAGCATACATACTAATAGCTTTATTAACAAGATCATTAAGGAAAACATTGAACAAAACTCAACAAATCTAACCCACCTAGGGTTTCGGCCAACACAAAGATTTTTGAGTAAAATATTCATTTTAAGAGACTAACATGGATTAGAGTGTGTAGTCATACATGCCATATAGAATACATGATCATACATGACAACACATGAACAAAACTCTACCAACCCGAATGTGATAGATTCGGCCAAGGCTAGATTTTTAGGAAAGAAATTTTTGATTACATCATGCTCTTGGATTTAGATAATATGAATGATATCAAGAAGATAGAAAGTAGTTTCATCATCATTAGATTTTTCTAGAATTTATTATTACTTTTCAAAGTTCTAGGGTTAGAAACTTTAAAGTGATGAACAACTATGATATAAGACTTGAATCAAGAAACTTGCTAAAGAACATAGGCATGATTAAGAATGAAGATTTGAATTTACCTCTTGAAGATCAATGACAAAGGAAATCCAAGAACTCGTTTTACAAACTTAGCACTAAGAGACTTATGAACTTTAGGGTTTTGGAAACAAATGGCAAAAGAAACTAAGTGAAAAGTGAGAGTATGATATTTATAGAGGTAGTGGCGCCGTCTTAGGAAGGATCTAGATGATGATGAGTTGTCTTGCTAAAGGATTCAAATGCAATTAAGTTCTAAGGACCAATTTGCAAAGATTCCAAAAGTTGAATGACTAGTTTGCAAATTGTCAATAAAGTGCCATGATGATGATTTTGCCACATTTAATGCAAGCTTATATTGACTTTGTTGGCTGAATTTATGAGTCAAAGATAGGTTAAGAAGAATCAAGAAACTTGAAGAAGATTTGAGAACATTAGAGAAGAAGATGAACATGATGAGGGTTTAGAACAGTTTTAGTAATTTGGGGAAAGATGAACAACTTTCATGTTGAAAGTTTTCCGAGATTAAGAGTATAAACTGGTCAGAATTTCGTGGCAGTTTCGGGTGATTGATGAGAGAATGACTTTGCCTTATAACTCATCCACTTAACATAAATGTCATTTATGGCTTAGGAAAAGTGATGTCCAAGTGGTTGGAATGGAGGAAGGAGGCGTTAGTTTTGGGTTGGATTTGGTCAAATTTTCCAATGGCATGGCTTGTAATTGTCATAAAAAGACAAGGGTAAAATGGTCATTTCATAGCAAAAATTCACTTTGTCATAAATGCGCCATTATGGCCATTATAACTCGGATAAGCTCGTCATAAATGCTCGTCAAGTCGGTCAAATCCATTGTCTCAGCTACGTTGCCGACTCCGGGTTTCATCTGACGCAGGTTTTTCCTAGAGATAATCTCGACGTATACGCCCGCAACAAATATAATATTTTAATTTTTTACCAAAATTTTCAAAACTTCTAGTATCGTAGAAAATAAGTTAAAAACATTTTTCATCTCGTTCACGAATTAAAATTAGGTCGTTTGAGCTGTATAATTATACTGTCAATGGAATTCGCAGGCCGGGTTTCACCTGAATTTCCAACCTAAATTTTAATCGTAGCTTCCTACATTCAAGTAGGATTGAGTAGTAAACTCCGTTTAATTAAAATAATTTTATAAAACTCAAATAAATTTATAAACATATTTATATGTATTACTATTATTTCAAACAGTGAAATATAGGGTGTTACATTACTACCCCACTTAAAAAAAAATTCGTCCTCGAAATTTACATACTTCAGAAAAGATGTGGATATCGTTGTTGCATATCTGCTTCACGTTCCCAAGTAGCATCTCCAGTATTTTCATCCCATATGACCTTAACCAAAGGAATTTGTCTACCACGAAGCTCCTTAATCTCTTTATCTGCTATCCTTACAGGTAGAGCCTCATACTCTAGATTCTCTCGCAGTTGAATAGACTCAGACTCAATGACATGTGAAGGATCAGGATAATATTTTCTCAACTGAGACACGTGAAAGACGACATGAAGGTTAGCAAGGTTAGGTGGTAAAGCAATATGATAAGCTACTGGACCAATCCTTCGAATAATCTGGAAATGTCCGATGAATCTAGGAGTAAGTTTTCTAGTTTTTATAGCCCTGCCAATTCCGATCTTCGGAGTGACTCTCAAAAACACGTGATCGCCCTCCTGGAATTCTAAAGGTCTCATTCTCTTGTTACTGTAGCGCCTTTGCCTATCATGTGCTTCCTTCATCTTTTCCCTTATCTTCCTAACTTGTTCCGTAGTTTGTTGCACCACATCTGGATCCAAGACTTGATTTTAACCAATCTCATACCAACATAACGGTGTCCTACACTTCCTACCATACAAAGCCTCATATGATGCCATCCCTATACTACCGTGAAAACTATTGTTGTAAGTAAATTCAATCAATGGCAAGAACTCATCCCAACTGCCAGTGTGTTCCAAAACACAAGCTCTTAAAAGGTCCTCCAATGATTGAATCGTCCTTTATGATTGTCCATCCGTTTGGGTATGATAAGCAGAACTCATCCTTAACTTGGTCCCTAAAGCATGGTGCAACTGTTTCCAAAATCTAGATGTAAATCTAGGATCTCGGTCTGAAACAATGCTCGATGGCACACCGTGCAACCTAACAATTTCTTTGATGTAGATTTGGGTCAACTTCTCCAAACTATAGTTTTCACCCATAGGTAAGAAGTGAGCACACTTCGTCAACCTATCAATGATAACCCAAATCGCATCATGTCTCTTAGGAGTTCGTGGTAGTCCAACCACAAAATTCATAGCTATACTATCCCATTTCCATTCTGGGATGTCTAATGATTGCAATAAACCAGCTGGCTTTTGATGCTCTATCTTAGCCTTCTGACACACTAGGCAAGATAAAACATACTCTGCTACCTCTTTCTTCATCCTTGTCCACCAAAACAATTTCTTTAGATCCTTATACATTTTAGTGGATCCAGGATGAATACTCAACTTACTCTTATGTGCTTCTTCTAATATCAACTTCCTAAGTTCTAAATCCTCGGGCACACATATTCTATCCCTAAACCTCAATACACCATTTGTTCCTCTACTAAACTCAGAATTTTTACCTTCGTCTATACCTCTACTTATCTCTTGTAAATATGGATCCTGAGCCTGTTTATCCTTAAGATCTCTCATAAAATCACTACTAATAGTGATCATACCTAAGAAAATTTTATCCTCAACTAACTCCATTCCTAAGTTCAAATCTCTGAACTGTTCCAGTAATTCCAACTCTTTAACCATCATTGCAGACACATGCAATGATTTCCTACTCAAGGCATCCGCTACTACATTCGTCTTCCCAGGATGGTATAGTAAATCAAACTCATAATCTTTGATAAAATCGATCCATCTTCGTTGTCTCATATTCAACTCCTTTTGGTCGAACAGATACTTCAGACTTTTATGATCACTGTAAACATTAAATTTTGCTCCATATAGAAAGTGTCGCCATATTTTTAATGCGAATACTATGGCTGCTAATTCCAAATCATGAGTCGGATAGTTCCTCTCATGAATTCTCAATTGTCGGGAAGCATAAGCTACCACTCTTCCCTCTTGCATTAGAACACAACCTAAACCTTGGTATGACGCATCACAGTATACGTCAAACGGTCCTAATGGATCCGATAAAGTCAACACTGGTGATGTAGTCAACCTTTCTTCAGCTTTTGGAAACTCTGCTCACATTTGTCCGTCCATACAAAAGCTGTATTTTTCCTCGTCAACTGCGTCATAGACAACGCAATCTTCGAGAAACCTTTTATAAACCTCCGATAATATCCAGCTAACCCTAGAAAGCTTCGTACTTCACTTACTGACTTAGGCTGTTCCCATTTAAGAACTGCCTCAACCTTTGCTGGATCTACTGCTATACCTTCCCTGGTGATCACATGTCCAAGAAATTGGACTTCTTCCATCCAAAACTCACACTTGGAAAGTTTAGCCTAAAGTTGCCTATCCTTCAAAACTTGCAGCACTATCCTTAAATGTTTCTCATGATCTTCCCAGGTACGAGAATAAATAAGGATGTCGTCGATTAATACAACCACAAACTTATCAAGAAACGGTCTAAATATCCTGTTCATATAATCCATGAACACTGCTGGCGCGTTAGTCACACCGAACGGCATAACTAAATACTCGTAATGTCCATACCTTGTTCTAAAAGCCGTTTTTAGTATATCTTCCTTCTTTACTCTAATCTGATGGTATCCAGATCTCAAATCAATCTTGGAAACTATTGTGGCTCCTTTCAATTGATCCATCAGATCATCTATCCTAGGCAATGGATACTTATTCCTAATTGTTACCTTGTTTAACTGTCTATAATCTGTGCACAACCTAGCACTTCCATCTTTCTTCTTAACAAACAACACTGGAGCTCCCCATGGTGAAACACTCGGCCTTATGAATTCTTTTCCCAACATATCATCCAACTGTTTCTTCAACTCCGTCAATTCTATAGGTGACATCCGATAGGGCGCCATAGATATAGGTCCTATCCCTGGTACAAGATCTATGGTGAATTCCACTTCTCGTTCTGGTGGTAAACCTGGAACGTCGGGAGGGAAAACTTCAGGAAACTCTCTCACGATAGGCATAGAATCTATACTAGGGGTCTCAATAGTTTCCACCACGAACAGCATCACGTACTGCCGAGAATCGTCACTCCTCATGGATACTCCTTCATTGGCAGTGACTATACTAGAAGACTCAAGAAATGATAAGGTCTTACTAGAACAGTCTAGCATTACATGGTTAGCCGAATGCCAATAAATGCCAAGAATAACATCTATCTGTTGCATAGGCAAACAGACAAGGTCTAAAATAAATGTCCTATTCTCAACAACTATATGACACTGTAAACAAATAGACCTAGTAGTCAAAGGATTACTAGTTGGAGTAGATATTGTAAGGTTATAAGGTAATTGAGAAACAGTTAATTTTAATTGATGCACACACTCATACGAAATAAATGAATGTGTAGTGCATGAGTCAAATAACACATACGAGAGTCTACCAGCTATCAAACACATACCTTGTATAAGATTAGCAGATTGAGAGGATTCAGCTCCCTTCACGGTAAACACTCTTCCAGTGGCCTGAGATCTTGCTCCCTGTTGCCCTGCTGATATGACTCCTCTCCCAGCTCCACCCCTATTACCTCCATTTCCTCTTCCTGCAGCTATCGGCGATCGCCTAGCCTGCTGTCTGCAATCTCGAGCCATATGACCTTTTTTTCCACAGCGAAAACAACTAGGTCGCTCCATGCAGTCTCTAAGATAATGCGGTCCGCCACATCTGAAACAAGATAAGCCTTGCTGCTGTTGACCAGCTCTAACCACTAGTGCTGGTGTTGGTGTCTGCACTGGTCGTGCATACGGTCTCTATCTCCATTGAGAGTTACTACCTCCTCGCCTCTGAAAACCCGGTCGAGTAGGACCCCCACTCCTTAATTGTTTCTTCTCATTAGCCAGCCTCAGATATAGACTTTCGATCGCACTGCATCGTTCCACTAGCTCTGGAAAACTCTGGATATCAAGAGATACTATAGCCCTCTGGAGTTCATGTCGGAGTCCTTCCTCAAACCTTCTACATTGCCAATCTTCATCTGGGAATCTCTGATAAAATTTGGAATACTTAATCAGAGCCTCGAATCGTGATGCATAATCACCAACAGTCATGTTGCCCTGTTTGAGACTCATGAATTCCCTTTCTTACTCGCACCGAACTAGATGCGGAAAGTACTTCTCAAAGAAGCAGTCACTAAACAGCTTCCAGTTGATAATTTTGCCTTCGGCATCCAGCAATCTTCGCTTGCCTCTCCACCAAGACTCTGCTCCTCCAGTTAGCATGAAGGCAGCATACGTCACTTTCCTATCCTCTCTTCAGCGCATGGTATTGAATATCTTCTTGATCTCTTGTATCCACCACTCTGCCTTCTCTGGATCATAATCTCCTCGGAATTGGGGTGGCCACCCTTTCAGGAAAGTAGCCATTCCGGCATCTTCAGCTGCAGCAACTCTCCTTTGATTCTGTTGTTCCTGCTATTCTTTGTTCATCTGTAGCATCTCAGCATTCTGTTGTGTTTGTAACAACAGAGCAGTAACTATGTTTTTCATGGTATCTTGAGTCTCAGATGACTCTCCTCCACTTTCGGTATGATTATTTTCCACATTGTTATCTCCAACAATTCTTTCAGGAGTTCTGTCATCACCGACGATCGGACGTCCTCTTCCACGAGCCATGATTTTGTAAAAGAAATCATTTGCTCTGATAAGTATGACATATAATACCACATAGACCAGTATATAAATACCATATGCCACACTAATGTTAATTAACGCATCGGATTCGGACACACTACCCATCTTCTAAGCATAGTTGAAATCCGATGTGGGTTCAACTAGACACGGCCAGTAACAACTTCCTAGACCTCACAGTCCGATTAGAATCGAACTGCTCTGATACCACCAAATGAGACACCCCGTTGTGCCCCATTGTATTATTACATTAAATCCTTAATTATTTATTTACCTAATCGCGCGCTTAACGTTGAAAATACGTAAAAATTAAAACTTAATTAATAATTATATAACTTATGCAGATATAAAACACACCAAACTATATTACATAAATACACATATAAGTATCCTTTATTTTACACAACTTGCTTATAACTAACGGAAACAAAACATCTTATGTGATTCCCTGGCCTTTAACTAACTACGCCACATTATTAGGATCAGTAAGTTGTTCTTCAGCGTCAACTTCATACGGAACATCGTTCAACTCTTCAACAATCTCCGTCTCGTATGGGGTTCCATCCACCTCCTCCGTAACATAGTCATCCATATGGTCTTCTAACGTAACAAAGTAGACATTCACCAAAAATACAGAAATAGGGAGATAAGAAATAGTTCTATCATCATAAGTGGAAAAGATTCATAGAATATAATACAATAACAGTCACAGACACGCATCACTCACAATTTGTAATCATCCATACTTTATAACATCATCCTCTACCCTTCAACTTGTGCAACTAGAGCTTTATGCTGATGTGGCCACTACTACTCCTGTCACACATCCCTTGTTAGGGATGCCAGTCAGTCGTCCAAGTGACACGTTCCCCACGCCGGTGCACATTCTTATCCATGGTAGGAATGCTCATGCAAAGCAATGACACTATAGCTGCACAAGATCACTGCTGCACACCCTGGTTCTCTCTCTCAACTCTATCAAGGGTGCTCATGCATAGCAATGACACTATAGTTGCACAACTTAAATTCTAATTTGGAACGGTCTACAAGAACTTCAGACCTCGTGCATCTCAAATACACGGTTATGAACAACAATGCAACACATGATTCTCATTGACTTTTATCAATAACAACCTAGTACCTCAAGCTTTTCCTCATAACCTCCACTTACACTCTATAATAAAAAGAAAAAAATATATAATAAAAAGGTTGGAGCCTAAGAAAAAAACAAAAAAAAAAAAGAAAGAAAAGCAGAAAAAGAAAAAAAATTGTCAAAAAGGCTGTAGTCACCCAAGGCATAAAGAGAAATGAGAAAAGGAACCTGAGTGGAATTCCAATGTGTTGAAGTGTTTCATGCTCTCTTAGTTACCTTTGTATATCCTACCCTTAGCCAGGCCCCATTACAACCCATAAAAGACCTTTTGATGTTGCGTGCATGTTTTCTGTGGGAATCATTTGGAGATGAAAATCAAATTTATGGGAAGTGTTCTTGAAAAGTGAAACTGAGTGCAATGTTAATAGCCTGACACAAACTGAGCGATGAGTGAACACTAAATGCCCTTGTGAGGAAGGCAGTTGTTTGAAAATGGTGATCTCCCTCTTGTGTGTAACTTGGATCCCCTGCTTAGATTGATGATTGTTTGAACGATAAAATTCTCAATTGTTTGGAATGAATGATTGTGGGGATTGCTTTGCTTGAAAGGGGGGACATTGAAGTAAACTGTTTTGATGTACTGCTTGAATTTGTGAAAGGTTGATTGAATCTTTGAAGCTTGCCAGGTCTTGAGTCTTTTTGATTTTTGAGTTTTAGTTTGCTTGGGGACAAGCAAAGTTTAAGTTTGGGGTATTTTGATTAGCCTCTGGCTCATCTAGTTTTATGGCTAGTATGACCAGGGTTTTGTGCAAATTATATCCTATTTTCACCCAAATTAGATTCGATTGTCCTCAAGCAAGGTTTTGAGTCTCTAAAGTAGTTTTAGGATAATTTAGCCAGTTTTGAGTCAAATAATGCACTTATAGCTATTTCTTTGTTTTCAGGTTAAGTAGAAGTTGAGGGAATAAAGAAACAGGGGATTCGCCTGGCGAGAGTTTTCTTGCCCCGCGAACCTGAAAGCCAGCAGAACAGTGAAAATGTCATCCTCTCTGGTTCGCCCCGCGAACAGCTCTTCGCCTCGCGACACTGAAGGGTGACTGTTCCAGAAATATGCCAGCTCTCGGGGTCGCCTCGCGAATAAATTATTCGCCTTGCGATCATGGAAGTCAGAAAGCATCACGGTTGGCCCCTGATGTTCATAACCGGCGTAATAAGAAGACTCTTCAGTTCTTCGCCCCGCGATCCTTTCTTCGCCTCGTGAGAATGCCAATGGTTGCTGACTTTTCATGATATTCGCCTCGCAAATTAATGCTCGCCTCGCGAGTAGACTTAATTTCTGATTAGTATAAATAGCTGTTCTGAACAGTTTGGAAGGACTTTCGCTTCTCCATTGTTTTTGCATTTTTCTGTGTGTTTTCGTTTTCTATGGAGAACTAAGTTTCCAGGATTAATCTATTGTAATCGATTTCCACTATACTTGAGGTTCTTGTATTTCCTGTTTTGTATGATTTTCCCTTTTCAATGCCATGCTTTATATTTCTGTTTGCTTAATTCAGGAGTATATTGTATTGTGTTGATTTGTTTTCGGTGATATCATGTTCCTATAAGTAACCGCGTTTGCTTAATTCGCGTGTGTACGTTTCGTGTTCGCTTAGTTCACGAAGGGCTTAACCCCGTTTGCTTAATTCGGGAATAGGGACATATATCTGTAGTAGTGGTTTCACTTGTAAATTGTTGCTACAACCGGGAGGGGATTAGAATCTGCTTAGGGCTTGGAAATTGCATGAACCTATGATAGTTGCGAAATCGAGAACAATAGATTAATCGGTTTTTGGCTATTTGACAATCTCTTTGAATTACCTTGTTTCATTGCTCTGTTGTTATTTTGTTTACTTATTTGCATCCCAATCCAACCCCCCCGCCCCCCCCCCCCCCTCCCCAAAAACTGATTTTTGTGGAAAATAACACTTTAAGAGTCCTTGTGAGACGACATCCGAGTTGTCGCCCTAAACTACAGTTTAAAACCCGCTCGTTCTTTCTGGCGCGTGCGCGACAGCGCGACCATTCACGAAGGGCTTAACCCCGTTTGCTTAATTCGGGAATAGGGACATATATCTGTAGTAGTGGTTTCGCTTGTAAATTGTTGCTACAACCGGGAGGGGATTAGAATCTTCTTTGGGCTTCAAATTACATGAACCGATGATAGTTGGGAAATCGAGAACAATAGATTAATCGTCTTTAGCTATTTGATAATCTTTTCAACTGCTCTGTTTTCATTGCTTTGTTTTGCTTTGTTTCTTATTTGCAGTCCAATCCAACCACCCCCCCCCCCCCCCCCAAAACTGATTTTTGTGACAAATAACACTTCAAGAGTACTTGTGAGACGACATCCGAGTTGTCGCCCTAAACTACAGTTTTAAAACCCGCTCGTTCTTTTTGGCGCGTGCGCGACAGCACGACCAAAAATTGGCGCCGTTGCCGGGGACTCTTGTTGTTATTTTCGCATTTTTTTTCTTTTTGTCTTTCTTTTATTTTTCGTTTTTGTTTTGAATTGGTCTGGCTACTAGGTCTAATTGCCCTGAATTGTGTGATTTTGATCCTGAAATTGAAAGAACACTGCACACACGCCATAGAGAAATTCGGGCTAGCACTAGTAGTGATTCTAATTCTAAAATTGTTTTTGCTAACATGGGTGACCAAAGGACATTCAGACAACTTCCTGCCCCTGAAGTTAATTATAATGGCTTGTGTATTGCATATCCTGGTGCTGATACCCCCTTTGAATTAAAATATGGTTTCATTCACTTGTTGCCAAAGTTTAATGGTCTTGCAGGTGAGGATCCACACAAGCACTTGAAGGAATTCCAGGTTGTTTTCTCCACAACCTCGAGATCAGAGGGAGTCACTGAGGATAGCATCAAGTTGAAAGCTTTTCCGTTCTCACTCCAGGGAGCTGTAAAGGATTGGCTGTTATATCTTGTGCCCAACTCTATTACCACCTGGAACGATTTGAAGAGGGTTTTCTTAGAGATATATTTTCCTGCCTCCAGAGCTGCATCAATCAGGAAGGAAATATGTGGCATCAGACAAGGAACTGAGTCGTTGGCTGAATATTAGGAGAGATTCAATCATTTGGTATCCAGTTGCCCTCTACATCAGATTTCTGAACAGCTTCTTATCCAGTACTTTTATGAGGGGTTACTGCCGATGGATAGGAATATTTTGGATGCTGCTAGTGGGGGAGCACTTGTTGATAAAACCCCAGCTGCTGCCAAGCAACTAATTGAAAATATGTCACTGAATTCCCAGTAGTTTACAACCAGAAGAAATTATGTTGAGACAAGAGGTGTGCATGAGGTCCGTAGCTCTTCGTCCCACCAAGCCCTTGAGAATAGAATGGATGAGCTCACTTCTTTTGTAAGGCAATTGGCAATAGATAGGGTTCAGCCTGCAAGGTTGTGTGGCATGTGCAACTCTCCTGAGCACCCGTATGATGCATGCCCCACTCCGAAGGAAGAGTTCGTCACTGACCTGTCTTAGGCTTATGCAGTCCATCCCTATAATCAAGGCAATAATCAAAACCGGTACAGCACTCCAGACCTCTCCACAAATAGGTACCATCCCACCTAGAGGAATCATCCTAACCTTCGGTATGGGAACTCGTCCCAACAACAACCGATGGCAGCACCTCAGAATCCTCCTCAAGTGACCACTTCTGCACCTTCTGGACCTTCACTAGAGGACATGTTCAAGCGAATGACCGAACAAAATCTACAGTTGCAGCAGCAAATTGGACAGTTCCAGGCACAGTTCCAGGCCTCACAGGCACAATATCAGCAGCGAACAGATGCTAGCATTCAAGATTTGAGGACACAGATTGGACAGCTTGCCACTTCCATAAATAACATACAGCAAGCTCAAGGGACAACCCAGCTACCTTCACAAACAGTGATAAATCCCAATGTCTCCAATCCTAATGTGAGTGCCATTTCTCCGAGATCTGGAAAAGTTGTTGAGGCAGCCTCTGGAAAAGATGAAGAAACTATTGAGGTAACTCCTGAGCCTTCAGTCGATGTTGAAGCTGAGAAAGTGTACAGACCACCAATCCCCTTACCACAGAGATTGCAGAAAAATAAGAAGATTGGTGGGGAAGACAAGGAGAGGGAGATTTTAGATGTGTTCAGAAAGGTAGCTGTGAATATTCCCCTTCTAGATGTGATCAAGCAGGTGCCCAAGTATGCAAAATTTCTGAAGGATCTATGCACCAACAAGAGGAAGTTGAAGATTAATGAGAGAGTAAATTTGGGAATAAATGTTTCACCTCTTATTCAGTCTAAGCCTGCACCAGATAGAGTTACTGTTTCAGCACCTACTCAAGCACTACCAGAGAAGTGCAAGGATCCAGGCACTTTTACTATTCCATGCATTATTGGGGACAGAAAATTTGAAAATTGCATGTTGGATTTGGGAGCCTCCATAAATGTCATGCCCACTTCTATTTTCAATAACCTTGATCTTGGTCCCTTGCAGTATACAGGTATCACTATCCAGTTGGCCAACAGGACCAGTGCCCGCCCCATAGGAATAGTAGAAGATGTGCTGGTACAAGTTGATGAGTTGATCTTCCTTACTGACTTCTACATACTGGACATGGCAGGAGAGACGCATTCCAGTAAATCACCAATCATCCTGGGCAGACCATTCATGAAGACAGCTAAGACTAAGATTGATGTTGATGATGGGACCATGTCTATGGAGTTTGGTGATATTGTGGCAAAGCTTAACATCTTTGATACAGGGAAACATCCATTGGAAGAGCACTCCGTTTTCCACATAGAGCTACTTTCTGGGATTATTGATGACACCCATGAGGACCTTGTTCTTCATTTTCCATTTATTTCAGGCTTTGATGATATTTCTTCATGTCCTGATTGTACTAACACTAACCATTGTGTGGTGTGTGCTGAAATTGTTGCATGTTTAGCAGGTGATGGATTTGTCAGTGCGGTGAATGAGGAACATGCAGAAGATGAAGCAGCACCGGAGACCCTCCCTACCTATCTGCCACCTCCCCCTGCGAAACCACCAAAGGGACTGGATTTTGCACCATGGCCGGTCCAAGGGGTTGAACCCCAATTTTATTGGGAGGACTTTGTTGAGAAAGCGGTCATCTTTGCACAAAGAGGAAGTGATGGGTCCGCCGCATTGGGAAAGGTCACCATCAGTGTCAAGTGCTCACACTACTACAGAAAAGGGTTTTAGTAGCGCACTTTCAGTAGCGCTTCAATAAAAAACGCTACTTAAAAATAGGCGGAAGGTTTTTAATAGCGCTTCCTTAAGAGAGCGCTATCTATTCCTTGTTCTAAGACAGCGCTCCTTCAAGGAAACGCTACTGAATGTAGATTGATAGGAATAGATAGCGTTTTCTTGAGAAAGCGCCACTATAAGTAAGAGAATAGATAGCGTTTTCTTGAGAAAGCGCTACGATAAGTAAGAGAATAGATAGCGCTTTTTCAAAGAAGCGCTATCTATTCCCCTTTACTAAATATTTCCCCTTTTACCTCTCCTTTGGTCTGAAATCCCTCACCACTCTCTCTCCCTTGTTCGCCTCTACGTTTTGCTTCGTCTTCGCGCTTTCTCTCACTCGGCCAAGGAATTTCGTCGTCGTCCTCTGCATGTCCACCACCATCCACCGCTCGTCCGCCACCTCAGCAGTCGGTTGTCCTCTACCCCCAGCCCAGGTACGATTCATCTATTTCGATTGATAACCCTAACCACTGTGACCTCTTTCTGCACCTCCGCATTCGCCGCCAAGTATGATTTAGCCAAGCTGTTCCCTATAGCTTCGTTGTGCGTGGAGCCGTGCCGCAGGTACCCATATTTTCTTCTTCTTCTTCTTCTTCTCTCGTTTGTTCTTCTTCTCCTTTCTCTTAGGGTTTGGAATTGAGGGAATAACTGGTATGACTCTGTTCTCACTTACTCTTTTCTTTCTTTTCTCCATTCAACATCAAGTTTGGTTACCTCTCTCGCCTCATCGATCTGGTATGACGATGAAGTTGGAGGCAATGACTTTTGATGAGGCTTCCATGGAACGAAGCAAGAACTTCGTTTTAGCCTTTCAGGTTCTTTATTCTTCACAATTGCAACCAGATCTATCTATTTTTATTTTTATTTTATTTGTACCCCATTTAACTTCTCCACCACAATTATTGGTGCTGGGATCATGGCCTTGCGTGCAACCTTGAAAGAGTTGGGGATGGTGCCTGGTCTTGCTATCATCTTGATGACTTTCTTGACTGAGAAGTCAATTGAGCTTATGATCAGGTTTTCCAGGGCATAAAGCCTTGCTTCTTATGGAGGCCTCATGTTAAGGTGTGTATGTCAAGGCTGATGTGCTGTTGATGGGATAAATTTTTATTATAAGGCATATTTAAATTTAATTCAAGTACTTGGAACAAGCTTTTGCTTGTTTAAAATATTGTCTGCGTGTGTCTTGCGGTCATGTTATAATGTTTTTGTTGTTGTTGTAGGCTGTTGACTTGTATGTATTATTAAGTTCATTTGTCCCCTCTAATGGACTGATCAAATCAGTAGCTATCTATAGATCTGAGTTTGGTCTTCAACGTATGAAAGAGGAGGAAGTTCGTGGTCCTGAAGAATGCAATGGTCTTGAATTTATACAGTCATCTAATGCACTTGATTTAAGGTTTATTCCTGACAACATGGAAATCAAACATCCTCCTTGGGACATTGCCACCGAGGTATTTACCATCTGATTGTGTTTGTCCTTTGTTAGTATGCAATAGAGTCTAAATGCAATTAAAGAAGTGATTGAGGTTGTCTATTTAAATTTGTATAGTCAGATATACAATATAGCTTCTGTTGCATTGGCTAACTAAATTAGAGAGATGCTATATATATATATATATATATATATATATATATATATATATATATATATATATATATATATATATATATGATTATGATAGCTAAATGGCATGACATAGTAGTAGACATGTATTATAGTTTTAGGATTGCTCTTTTGCTTCAACTTTTCATACATAGTACTAGACTTGTAATATTGTCATTTTTTATAATAAATCCATGAAGATTTTACATACCTTCTTTGTGGTTGCAGACTCATTGAGATTCACTTCTGCACTATCAGTTGGATCGGCGCTTGTTTTTCTTGTAATTGCTGTGGGAATTGCAATTGTCAAGATTTTTAGTGGAGGCATTGGGATGCCAAGAATCTTCACAATCGTTATTGATGTTGCATCTTTATTTAAACTAATCACTGTAGTTCCCGTGCTCGTGGATCGCATATATCTGCCATTACAATGGTACAAAAAAATTTCAAACTTTTATGTTGAGCTCATTTCCCTTGTTTTAATGTTTTTATGAGGGACGGAGTTGTATAACTATAAGTTACTAATTTGCATGAAAAACGTTGTAAGGTCAATATGACAGATCCTTGCATAAGCCTAAACCCTGTCCATGCCCAACTGTGCTGTTTTGAAAGGAAATATCAATGAAAGTAAGATGGTTTGTACCATGCATGCAGATTATGACAGGCTAAGTAGATATTCATGTTATTCTGGTTTGGTTCTAGCTATGCAACATGGATGAGTACAATCTGGGCAACACTAAAATTTCTTCATCCTACTGGTCATACTCTTCATAGTTTATTTTATGTAAACATAACAATGAATTGAAGTATACATTTTATATCCTCATTTTAGTTATAAGGAAAGAAACAAGTTCTGAGGACAGTGGCAACAACAACAGCGATTGTTGTTATTCCTGCTGCCTTCGCCTTTTCATCTTCCTCTCAGTCTCGCTAGTCCCCCAATTCCCCAAACGCGGTCTTCCCTTCCAACACAAATCGCTTCCCACACGTGAAATCATTCGCTACCGCTCCCTCACCTCTTCACATGGACCCCAATCCCACTTCTCAGGTTTCCCTTTGCCTTTCATTCCTCTCTTCAGTTCATCACTTCATTATTATTATGCTATAATCTTAAAATTCAATTCTCATTTAACATTCATCTCCTTCGTCTTTCTCTCTCACAAATCGATCATCTGCTTGTCTTACCGGAGTTACTGGGTCAGTTTCACCATTTTCACTTTTTCCGGTGTTTCTATGCAATTACTAATTTGCAGGGGGGTTTTAGCTAAAATAATTTAATTTAATCCTTATTCATCTTTTTTTTTCTGGGGTTAATTTGGTGATAGACGGAATACATGGTGGATATGAAATGTGAAGGTTGTGTTAATGATGTCAAAAATAAGTTGCAGACCATACAGGGTAGGTGTTTTTATATACTTTACCAATTTCTTTATATTTACGATGTTTTTAGTACTTTAGATAATCATTGAAAAGTGAAATTGAATTGATTTGAGTGGATTTCTACACATGCACAACTAAAGTTAAAATCAAAAATTCAAATTCTAAATCAAATCACTTTATATTTTATAAATTAGACAAATGATTATAATTTCTGAAACAAAAGGTCTCCTTTATGAGAGATTTCCATATTTATGTCATTCAGGTTCTATCACTTTTTGCAGGAGTGAAGAATGTAGAGGTGGACTTGAGCAATCAGGTAGTTAGGATTCTTGGTTCATCACCTGTGAAGACCATGACTGAAGCTTTGGAGCAGACTGGTATAAAAGCCCGATTAATCGGACAAGGAGTTCCTGAAGGTTCGATAGTTAAACCCTTGCTCTATTTGGTTCCTGTGTGCAAATTTTATAGTAGTAGTATCACCATTTTTGTTTCATTCATTTTCTTGCACCTCAGATTGTAAAATTCACATCAAATAGATCACTTTATATTGTTGCTTCTCCTTGGCCTTCTCTACTTTATCCTCAGTTAATAAGCAGGATCTTGTATTAAAAAGAAAAAAAAGCAGGATCTAGAAGGTTTTCTTTTGCTTGTGCTCACTTGGACTGAGTACTTGAATTTACAGTCCCTCATTACCGTGATAGCTGTTACCCTTTGATTTCACACAACGAGATCATGATTGATGAAGTTAACTTGAAGCACAAATTGTTCTTTACATTTTGGTTCGTACAATCTTGTGGAGCTTTTCTTCTTGTAGTTTACATTTGGAACTCATGCGGAAGTTTCAATTGTACAGTTAGTAAGTGATGAAGTACAATTTATGAATAGTTGAACAGAAATAAAGGCAACCCAGGATCAATGTTCTTCTCTGTTGAGCATTCATTTTGCTTGGTACGCTAAATGCTGTGACTTTTTATTTTCCCATTTCTTAATTATAATAAGCACAGTGAACCTTTTGTTCTGTTTTTGAATTTTCCATTTCGTTTTGCAGTTTTTGTGTTATTGGGTTAAACCCCATTTCATCGATCTTCAGGATCTTTCACTCAAACCCCAGGTGTTGATTTTATTTGTTGCTTTGGTTGGGTTATTATTTTGTGGGGAATATCGGTGGGTTAGGTATTCTGATTTTGGTGATGTTGTTCTTGTTCAATGCTGATCAGAGTGAATATGGGAAGCATGAGGGAGTATGTGCAATTTGCTTGGATAAGATACTGCTTCAGGAAAAGGCTCTTGTAACAGGTTGCTACCATGCTTACTGGTTTGTCTCAATTTTTCTGAAGGTGATGGCTGTTTTCTCCAGGATGTATATACATCTAATATAATCTATAATAGTGATAGACATGACTTCTATATATCTATTAATATTAGATTATTTTAAGATATCAAATTTACTGTAAGGTTTTTTTTCTTTTTATATACAGTTTTCCTGAGTAGTACTACACCTACCTTTTTGCAGAACTTCTAGAACTGAAAACGGGCTATTTCAGTTTAAAACAAATCAAAGCTGCTACTGATAACTTTGATCCAGCAAATAAGATAGGTGAATGAGGCTTTGGGCCAGTTTACAAGGTAACTTTGTATAGAAGCATTAAGTTTTGAAACATTGGATTATGTCATTTATTGCCAATATTTTATATAAGAAAACATGATACTGAAGATATTGCATATTCACAGGGTATATTGTCAGATGGTGCTGTCATTGCTGTTAAGCAGCTCTCCTCCAAGTCAAAGCAAGGGAACCGTGAATTTGTTAATGAAATAGGCATGATATCTGCTTGCAAAGATCCAAATCTTGTGAAGCTTTATGGTCATTGCATTGAAGGAAACCAATTCTTTGCTAATATATGAATACAATTGTGTAAAATAAAATCATGAAGGCCTTTTATTTTTGGTTGATCCTTCGAGATTTTACTTTTGTGGATTCTTGCAGCTTTATTCACAGCAAGGCCATCAATAAGGATTTTGTGCGATCAAGTAGAAGATGGAAGCCGCATGCACAAATTGTTTAGAATTACTAGTGTGTTAATTAGCCTGTATACATTGTTAGTAGTGCATGGTTATTGTCTAGTATAGGTTAGCGACTTTTTGGTTTATGGACTTAAATATTAGAATTGGTTATGTGTAAGCCTTACTATGAATTATGTTGAAGTATATTACTTAATTAATTGGTTATAATATGCATTATTTTGATATTTGGTTTGGTTTATATATATATATATATATATATATATATATATATATATATATATATATATATATATATATATATATATACTTACCAATATTGTATGTAAACTTTGTACAATATATATGTGTATGTGTGTGATGTACCTAAATGCAGTGTTACTGTGAATTGATGAGGGATGGTTGTGTAGGTGGGAAATGTAGAAAAACAGTGAATAATGAAAAAAAAAGGGGGAATAGGTAGCGCTTTCTTGAAAAAACGCTGTCTAAAGTTACAAATAGATAGCGCTTCCTTGAGAAAGCGCTGTCTAAAGTATGTAATAGATTGACTCATTACCAACTTTAGAAAGCGCTACCTATTCCTACTTTCAGTAGCGTTTTCTTGAAAAAACGCTGCCTAAAGTGACAAATAGATAGCGCTTCCTTGAGAAAGCGCTGTCTAAAGTATGTAATAGATTGTCTCATTACCAACTTTAGACAGCGCTTTCTCAAGGAAGCGCTACCTATTCCTACTTTCAGTAGCACTTTTTTAAGCGCTATTGAATCTCTCCCACCTTCAGTAGCGGGTGAATAGATAGCGCTTTGAAGCGCTACTAAAGGCCAAAAAAAAGCGCTACTGAAGCCCTTTTCTGTAGTAGTGTCACTCCTATATCAAGGTTGCAAGTTATGGGACCATGGAATGAACTCCCTCTCCTTGGCTTTATGCTACAAGCAATGGGATCCAGGCGGAAGCTCCCATCTACACTGCCACCTGATCAGGGAGTACCCTTTCCTTTCCCTCACTCTGATTTTATAGTTATATTGTTTCATTGGGGACAATGCATGTTTTAAGTGTGGGGGAGGGAACTAGTTGTAGTTTTGTCTTGTCTTTATTTTAGCTCTTGAATAAATTGTATGCGTCTTTGGTCGGTGAGCTTGATTGATTTTGATTAATTTTGCACAGATTGATTGCATGATTTATGTGATGATTCCCCCTAGGCTGAAATTTTTTTTTTTTGTTTTTGAAAAGTGATCCCCATGTGATTGAAAACTGAACTTTGGGATTTTGATGTGATGACATGATTTATGATAAGTTTGGGGTGATGGGAAGCACACACTAGGGATAGAATCTCGGTCAAACAATTTGCAACATTGTCCAGGTGAGGATTTGAGCCTCCAGCATGTTTTTAATTGTGAGAAACACTTTTGGATTGCACTTCCCCGAATTTGCTTGAATCTCTTTTTGGTTTGCATGTTTATGTGTTTGCTTCAGATGATTTAGGCATTTTCTTTGTAAATAACCACTTAGCCTAAAATAACCAGTCCCTAATGCATGTTCCTTAGTTAGCCCCATTGAGCCTGATTAGCCTGTTAATTCTTGATAACCTAATGTTATGAGCCTAAAATCTGGAAAAAACCATGTTAACCCGATCTTAGGATTAGGAGAGCATGGAATCTTAGAAAGAGGATGGTTGCAAGAAACTAAGTTTGGGGTGGCTACAAGGTGTGATGTGTTGTTTGATTTAAAAAGAAAAATAAAAAAAAGAAGAAAGTAAAATATATATATATATATATATATATATATATATATATATATATATATATATATATAATAAAAAGGTTGGAGCCAAAGGCCAAGAAAAAAAAAGAAAAGAAAAGCAAAGTGTAAAAATGAGGAAAAGAAAATAAATAAATAAATAAAAGTATCAGAAGAAATGGTTGTAGTCACCCAAGGCAAAAAGATGAATGAAAAAAGGAACTTGAGTGGAATTTCAATGTTTTGAAGTGTTTCATGCTCTCTTAGTTCCTAGGGTCTTCAGCTAGTTCCTTTGTATATCCTACCCTTAGTCAGGCCCCATTACAACCCATAAAAGACCTTTTGATGTTGCATGCATGTTTTCCGTGGGAATCAATTTTGAGATGAAAATCAAATTTATGGGAAGTGCTTCTGAAAAGTGAAATTGAGTGAATTGTTGTTATCCTAGACAAACTGAGCGATTGAGTGAAACACTAAATGCCCTTGTGAGGAATGCGATTGTTTGAATTTGGTGATCTCCCTCTTGTGTGTAACTTGGATCCCCTGCTTAGATTAATGATTGTTTGAATGATGAAATTCTAAATTGTTTAGAATAAATGAATGTGGGGATTGCTTTGTTTGAAAGGGGGGACATTGAAGAAAATTATTTTGATGTATTGCTTGAAATCTGTGCGAAATTGATTGAATCTTTTAAGCTTGCCAGGTCTTGAGTATTTTTGATTTTTGAGTTTTAGTATGCTTGGGGACAAGCAAAGTTTAAGTTTGGGGTATTTTGATAAGCCTCTGGCTCATCTAGTTTTATGGCTAGTATGACCAGGGTTTTGTGCAAATTATATCCTATTTTCACCCAAATTAGATTAGATTGTCCTCAAGCAAGGTTTTGAGTCTCTAAAGTAGTTTTAGGATAATTTAGCCAGTTTTGAGTCAAATAATGCACTTATAGCTATTTCTTTGTTTTCAGGTTAAGTAGAAGTTGAGGGAATAAAGAAACAGGGGATTCGCCTGGCGAGAGTTTTCTCGCCCCGCGAACCTGAAAGCCAGCAGAACAATAAAAATGTCATCCTCTCTGGTTCGCCCCGCGAAAAACACCTCGCCTCGCGACCCTGAAAGCTGACTGTTCCAAAGAAATGCAACCCATTCTGTGTCGCCTCGCGGATACATGTCTCGCCTCGCGAGACTGAAGACCAGAAGACATGACTGTTCCATTACTCGCCACGCGAGTAGTACTTCGCCCCGCGAGAAGACCAAACGTTACTGACTCTTCACAATATTCGCCTCGCGAGCGAGTGTTCGCCTCGCGAGTGGGCTTAGTTTCTGAATAGTATAAATGGCTGTTCTGGACAGATTGGAAGGATTTTTGGCTTCTCCATTGTTTTTACATTTTTCTGTGTGTTTTCGTTTTTCCATGGAGAACTAATTTTCTAGGATTAATCTATTGTAATCGATTTCCACTACACTTGAGGTTCTTGTATTTCCTGTTTTGTATGCTTTTCCCTTTTCAATGCCATGCTATATATTTCTGTTTGCTTAATTTAGGAGTATATTGTGTTGTGTTGATTTATTTTCGGTGATATTATGTTCCTATAATTAATCGCGTTTGCTTAATTCGCGTGTGTTCGTTTCGTGTTCGCTTAGTTCACGAAGGGCTTAACCCCGTTTGCTTAATTCGGGAATAGGGACATATATTTGTAGTAGTGGTTTCGCTTGTAAATTGTTGCTACAACCGGGAGGGGATTAGAATCTGCTTAGGGCTTGAAATTGCATGAACCGATGATAGTTGGGAAATCGAGAACAATAGATTAATCGTCTTTAGCTATTTGATAATCTTTTCAACTGCTCTGTTTTCGTTGCTTTGTTTTGCTTTGTTTCTTATTTGTAGTCCAATCCAACCCCCCCCCCCAAAAAAAAAAAACTGATTTTTGTGACAAATAACACTTCAAGAGTCCTTGTGAGACGACATCCGAGTTGTCGCCCTAAACTACAGTTTTAAAACCCACTCGTTCTTTTTGGCACGTGCGCGACATCGCGACCAGTAGTCATACATGCCATATAGAATACATGATCATACATGACAACACATGAACAAAACTCTACCAACCCTAATGTGATAGATTCGGCCAAGGCTAGATTTTTAGGAAAGAAATTTTTGATTACATCATGCTCTTGGATTTAGATAATATGCATGATATCAAGAAGATAGAAAGTAGTTTCATCATCATTAGATTTTTCTAGAATTTATTATGACTTTTCAAAGTTCTAGGGTTAGAAACTTTAAAGTGATGAACAACTATGATATAAGCCTTGAATCAAGAAACTTGCTAAAGAACATAGGCATGATTAAGAATGAAGATTTGAATTTACCTCTTGAAGATCAATGACAAAGGAAATCCAAGAACTTGTTTTACAAACTTAGCACTAAGAGACTTATGAACTTTAGGGTTTTGGAAACAAATGGCAAAAGAAACTAAGTGAAAAGTGAGAGTATGGTATTTATAGAGGTAGTGGCGCCATCTTAGGAAGGATCTAGATGATGATGAGTTGTCTTTCTAAAGGATTCAAATGCAATTAAGTTCTAAGGACCAATTTGCAAAGATTCCAAAAGTTGAAGGACTAGTTTGCAAATTGTCAATAAAGTGCCATGATGATGATTTTGACACATTTAATGCAAGCTTATCTTGACTTTGTTGGCTGAATTTATGAGTCAAAGACAGGTTAAGAAAAATCAAGAAACTTGAAGAAGATTTGAGAACATTAGAGAAGAAGATGAACATGATGAGGGTTTAGAACAGTTTTAGTAATTTGGGTATATCTCTCAACATACTTGTCCGTTTTGGATGATCTTTATGTCGTTGGAAAGAAGAGAGAAAGATGAACAACTTTCATGTTGAAAGTTGTTCGAGATTCAGAGCATAAACTGGTCAGAATTTCGTGGCAGTTTCGGGTGATTGATGAGAGAATGACTTTGCCTTATAACTCATCCACTTAACATAAATGTCATTTATGGCTTAGGAATAGTGATGTCCAAGTGATTGGAATGGAGGAAGGAGCCGTGAGTTTTGGGTTGGATTTGGTCAAATTTTCCAATGGCATGGCTTGTAATTGTCATAAAAAGACAAGGGTAAAATGGTTATTTCATAGCAAAAATTCACTTTGTCATAAATACGCCATTATGGCCATTATAACTCGGATAAGCTCGTCATAAATGCTCGTCAAGTCGGTCAAATCCATTATCTCAGCTACGTTGCCGACTCCGGGTTTCATCTGGCGCAGGTTTTTCCTAGAGATAATCTCGACGTATACGCCCGCAACAAATATAATATTTTAATTTTTTACCAAAATTTTCAAAACTTCCAGTATCGTAGAAAATACGATAAAAACATTTTTCATCTCGTTCACGAATTAAAATTAGGTCTTTTGAGCAGTATAATTATACTGTCAATGGAATTCGCAGGCCGGGTTTCTCCTGACTTTCCAACCTAAATTTTAATCGTAGCTTCCTACATTCAAGTAGGATTGAGTAGTAAACTCCGTTTAATTAAAATAATTTTCTAAAACTCAAATAAATTTATAAACATATTTATATGTATTACTGTTATTTCAAACAGCGAAATACAGGGTGTTACAATGTGGATCTGAAAGTAACCTGAAAAACCATCAAGAAAACAATAGTGTGATTTACCAGCTAGCCGTTCAAGCATCTGATCGATGAACGGCAAAGGGAAGTGATCCTTTCTAGTATCCTGGTTCAATCTCCTGTAATCAATGCAAACTCTCCAGCTATTCTGAACTCTAGTGGGAACAAGTTCATTGTTTTCATTTTTCACCACCGTGAGTCCAGATTTCTTAGGTACAACTTGCACTGGACTCACCCAATTACTATCTGAGATAGGATATATGATACCTGCATGCAAGAGTTTTGTTACCTCCTTCTTCACCACATCAAGAATCAAGGGATTGAGCCGCCTCTGGTGCTGCCTAACCGTTTTAGCCCCATCCTCCAACAAAATCCTATGCATACAACTGGATGGGCTAATACCTGGTATGTCGGCCAAGGTCCACCCAATCACCTTCTTATGCTTCTTCAAAACCTCCAACAGCTTAGTTTCTTGGTCAAAATCAAGGTTCGAGGAAATTATAACTGGAAGTTTTTCATTCCTCTCCAAGTAAGCATGTTTCAGATTTTCAGGAAGTGGCTTAAGCTCTAAGGAGGGTGGCTGCTCAATAGATGGTATGTTTGGGGCAGTCGTGCTGTCAAGAACTTCAGCTGAACAAATAGCTTCGTCTACACTGTCACCCCACATGACAGCAGCAATCTCAGCACAAACAGTACAAGGGTTAGTGTCAGTTCAATCAGCACATGAGTAAACATCATCAAAACCAGAAACAGACGGAAAATCAGCAGCTGCAACCAATTCATAATAAGTGTCATCAACAATTTCAGAGAGTAACTCTATTTGAAAAACAGAGTGCTCTTCCAAGGGATGCTTCATAGCATCGAAAATGTTGAATTTTGCAATAATGTCACCAAACTCCATGGTCATGGTTCCATCGTCAACATCAATCTTTGTCTTCGCCGTTTTCATGAACGGTCTGCCGAGAATGATTGGTGATCTGCTTGAATTCGTTTCCCCTGCCATGTCCAGGATGTAAAAATCAACAGGGAAAATCAGGTCATTGACTTGAACAAGCACATCTTCTACTACTCCAATGGGGCGAGCATTGGTCCTGTTTGCCAACTGAATAGTAAGACTTGTATGCTCCAAAGGACCAAGATCAAGATTCTTGAAAACAGAATTAGGCATGACATTAATAGAAGCTCCTAAATCCAACATGCAATTGTCAAATTTACTATCCCCAATGGTACATGGAATAGCAAAAGTCCCCGGATCCTTGCATTTCTGTGGCATTGCCTGAGTGAGGACTGAAACAGCAACCTTGTCAGGTGCAGGCTTAGGTTGAATGAGGGCTGAAACATTTCGCCCGAAATTGACTCTCTCATTACCCTTCAACCTCCTCTAGTGTGTGCACAAATCCTTCAGAAACTTCGCGTCTTTCGGAACCTGCTTAATCACATCAAGAAGCGGAATGTTTACCGCCACTTTTCTGAATACATCCAGAACCTCTCTCTCTCTTTGTCTTCCTCATCAATCTTTTTATTTTTCAGTACTCTTTGTGGGAAGGGGATTGGTGGCACATACTCGTTTTCAGCCTCAACAACAACAGAAGGTTCAAGTGTTACCTCAACAATTTTCTTATTTTTTTCAGGGGCTGGTTCTGCAATCTTCCCGGATCTCAATGAAATTGCACTCACATTAGGATTTGGGACATTAGGATTCACCACTGTTTGTGCAGGTAGTTGGTTTGACCCTTGAGCTTGTTGCATGGCATTCATCGAAGTGGCAAGCTGTCCAATCTGTATCTGCTAAGCATGAATACTAGAATCCATTCGTTGCTGAAACTGGAGATTGTTTGCAGCCATTTATTTGACAAGGTCCTCTAGTGAAGGTCCGGAAGGTGCAGAGGTGGTCACCTGGTGAGAGTTCTGTGGTGGTGCTAGCGGTAACATCAGTTGTTGCTGTTGTGCGGATGAGTTTCCATACCGAAGGTTTGGATGGTTTCTCCAATTGGGGTGGTACTTATTAGTGGAAAGGTCATGAATGTTATACCTGCTCTGATTGTTGCCTTGATTGTAAAGATTGGCTGCACATGCTTGAGGCAAATCAGTGACCGACTCATCTTTCAGAATAGGTCATGCATCGGTCAAGTGCTCAGGAGAAGTAAAAATACCACACAACCTTGCTGTTTGAACTTTATCCACCGCCAGCTGTTTCACTAAAGAAGTAAGCTCATCAAGTCTGGTTTCAAGGGCCTTGTTGGAAGAAGAACCATGGATCTCATTCACACCCCTTGTTTCAACAGAATTGCTTCCAGTTGTGAACTGTTGGGAGTTGCGTGACATGTTTTCAATCAATTGCTTGGCAGCAGCTGGAGTCTTATCAACAAGTGCTCCCCCTCTAGCAGCATCCAAAATGTTTCTATCCATTGGTATCAATCCCTCATAAAAGTACTGGATAAGCAGTTGCTCGGAAATCTGGTGCTGAGGACAACTGGACACCAACTTCTTGAATCTCTCCCAGTACTCAGCCAATGATTCATTGCATTGTCTAATACCACATATATCTTTTCTGATTGATGCAGCTCTGGAGGCAGGAAAGTATCTCTCTAGGAAGACCTTCTTCAAATCGTTCCAGGTTGAAACAAAATTTGGCTCAAGATAATACAACCAATCCTTCGCAGCACCTTGAAGTGAGAATGGGAAGGCTCTCATCTTGATATGGTCTTATGTCATTCCTTCAGGTCTCAAAGGTGTAGAACAAACGACCTGGAATTCCTTCCGATGCTTATGCGGATCCTCACCTGCAAGACCACGAAACCTTGGCAACAAGTGTATTAAACCAGATTTCAATTCAAAAGGAGCAGCGGCATCAACATATTCAATACGTAAACCATTGTAATTAACATCAGGAGCATCAAGCTGTCTTAAAGTTCTTTGATCAGCCATGTTATCAAAAGTAAGTTCAGAATCAGAATCACTACTGGTTGGTGAACTAGTGCTAGCCCGAATTGCTCTACGGCGTGTGTGCAGTGTTCTCTCAATTTCTGGATCAAAATCAAACAGATTAGAACAACCAGACCTAGTAGCCAGAACTAATTCAGCAGAAAATCAAAAATAAAATGCGAAAATAACAACAAGAGTCCCCGGCAACGGCACCAATTTGATCCGCTGTCGCACACGGGTCAAAAACGAGTAATTGGAAAAATTGTAGTTAGGGAACGACAACTCGAGTATCGTATCTCAAGGACTCTTGGATTGTTATTAACCGTTAAATCAGTTTTTGGGGGGGGGGGGGGGGGTGGGTTAAGATTAAAGATTCAATTATGAAAAACAGTGCAAATAAGTGATTATCAATAAGCTAATTTTATTAATCTACTGTTTCGGTTCCCAACTATCATCGATTCACATAAATTCCATGCCCTAAGCGGATTCCAATCCCTTTTCGATTGTAGCAACAATTAAACAAGCGCAATTAACACTACGAGATATATGTTCCTAATTTTCGAATTAAGCAAACGGAATTAAGCTCTCGTGAATTAAGCTCTCGTGAATTAAGCAAACACAATTAGAGTAAGGAACATATGATCATCGAAAATAATCAATACTTATTCTATATAACTTGGATTAAGCAAACAAGACATATAGCATAATATTGAAAGGGAATAGCAATAAGATTGGGAATTATAGAACCTCAAGTGTCGGCGGAAACCGATTACAATAGATTAATCTCCGAAAATTAGTTCTCCATCACAAATGAAACACAAAACCTAGAAAATAATTCGCAGCAGTGAATGAGAAAAAAGTCCCCTAATCTGCCCTAAAACAACCTATAAATAGAGATTCTGGGTTTCACCGTCTCGCGGGGCGAGACATGGTTCGCGAGGCAAATCTTATGAATAGATCTTCAGCGTTTGGATTTCTCGCGAGGCGAGATGGTGATTCGCGAGGCGACACAGAAAGGGTGACATCTCTGTCACAGTCAGGCCTTCAGGCTCGCGAGGCGAGACAGAGAGGGTGACTGTTGCTGTTCAGGCTGGTCTTCAGGCTCGCGAGGCGAAATCCTGTCTCGCGAGGCAAAACTTCCAGAATTGATTTTCCACTGCTTTCTCCATTTTCCTTGACTCTAAGTGCTTCACTTTTAACCTGAAAAATATGAAATAGCAGTGAATGCTTTATTTGACTCAAAATTAACTAAAATATCCTAAAACTACTTAAGAGACTCAAAATATTGCTTGAGGACGATTAAATCCAAATTTGGGCGAAAACTAGAATAAACTCGAATAATTAGCACAAAAACCACAGTCTTACTAGTTACAAAACTAGATGAGCCATAGGCTTATCAGTGAGTCATAGGGGTTAGTCACCATGCATTAAATGCATGTAATGATGACTTAAATGTGAAAAGTCCAAAATACCCTTAAGCTTGCATTGTAATTTCAAGTGTGCCATGCCAACATTTTACCTTATTCTCCTTAGCAACTGCTGTTTTGGCTTCAACAAATGAAGATTGGGGGGGGGGGGGGGTGGATGAATTGAGTTTTCAAAAAATATTTCCCCCTTAAAACTTTTTCACAAAGCTTTATAAATCAGAGTTGCGGATTAGTGTTCTCAGGATCTTTCACAAAATCGATGAAGGGTTTTTACAAAATCTTGAATAGAAGGTGATGATGATAAGAAAGATCAATTTAGAAAGATTCAGAATAAGTTCGGGTTTAATAACTCAGTAATAACAAAATACAGTTTATACAGATCAAGAAAAAAAATTATATTTAACTTTAAAACATCAAAGTTGCAGGTTCTTGAACATAAATAGAAAGTAAAGGAGTTTGAGTTTAGGGATACCACACAACCAGATTTATCCTGGTTCAGTCACCTCCACTGTGACCAACATCCAGTCCCTACTCCACCTATGGGATTTCACACAGTAACACACAAGCTTTACCAGGTAGCTTGAAAAACCATCACACCACTGAGCACTCCTTCACCTCGAGATACCACACTCTTGTGCAGAGCCTCAATGTTCGACCTTAAGGATACCTCACCCTAATCACTCAGAGAGACTCCCTCTCTCTTTACAATCAAAAGTAAAAACAAAAGTTGATTCCTAACTCTCACTAGTCAGATGAACAAATTGAAGCACTTATGAGTCTTGAAACACTCTTTTCATAGTAAGCTCAATAAAGATGATGAATGATTTTCACAATTGATTTCTCAAAATGATATCATAAAACTGTGATATGTTATGATATTCGTATATCTTGTTTAAGTGTTCCTTTGATCCCTCTTTATACACAAGTTATAGTCATTGGGATCAATCAAAACAGATTTGGATCTGATTAATAGAATCTGTTTTCTTGATTCTCGTTCTTGAAATAAGATTCTGATTATTCTTGTAGAATTCGAGTCCATTAAATAACCGAGTCCATTTGGAAAAATAGTCGCGTCCATTTGAAGAAAATAGTCGAGTCCATCTTGAAAAAAATAGTCGTGTCCATTTGCCACGTCAGCAGACGGGAGTACTAACACAAAGTAATTGGATGTGCTCCAACTAGTAGACGAGCTCCATATGCCATGTCAGTGGACGAAGCTTCTTATTAAGATCTTAGCAAGTCCAAAGACTTGTGTGGATGAGCACTTTTATCACGTCAGTGGACGTGCGCTTGTGTCACTTTACTGGACGTGCGCTTGTATCACTTTAGTGGACGTGCGCTTGTATCACTTTAGTGGACGTGCGCTTGTATCACTTTCTTGGATGCCGGTTTTTACTATTCCCAATGTTGGACGAGCGCTTATATTATTCCAGTGTTGGACGAGCGCTTTGAAATCTTATTTCAAAAATCATTTTCATTTACGAAAACTTATTCCTTTTAATGCAGGTTATGAAAAATGATTTTATTTCATGCAAATTTTCAAATTGAGCTTATTTGTGAATAAGAGATTCCATCTCTTACAAATCATCTAAGACTTAACACTAATTTCTTTGTTAAGCTCTTGTCTTGATGATTCCTTGATCTTCGTCGTTGCTCTTTGATTCCTCCAAGTTCTTCCTTGAATATTCTCCTTTGATTGCTCACTGAACTTGTTGAATATTGCTTGATACCTGTCTTTACAATTTGACACTAAAAACACTTGCATACACATTAAGTTGTATTGTCATATATCAAATATCTAAGTCATTGAATTTAACAATCTCCCCCTTTTTGATTATGACAAACCTTTTGACAAATTATAAGATCAGAGTATAAGTGTAGCAGATGCTAAGTTTTTTTGATAGATTTATATCATGGTATCAAAGCAGTCAGAGCAGAAGTATATCAGAGCAAAAAAAAAATATTATTAGAGCTGAATTTGATTTACTCCCCATTAATCATGTAAGCTTTTAAGCTCCCCCCCTCAACATATGCATGTATAATTCATTTTCTCTATATCATAATTTTTCGTTTTCTCTATATCATACTTTTTCTTCATGTATAATTTGTTATTATCTCCTTTTGGCATCATAAAAAAGAAAAAGAAAAGAAACATTTAAAGCGATAGAGAAGGTAAGCATTTAAACATTCAAACTTAGCATATAAAATTGTTCATGATAGAGGGATAGGTGCAGGGGTAAATCAAAAAGATGCGTCCAACTCGTATAGATGTTCCAAAGCTCTCTCTGATCATTCATAGATATTCCAAATCAAATCATACAAGAATCAGAGCATATTTACACAAAGATACAGTCATATAATCAGTTTCTTTAGAGATTAGATATAGGATTGATCGATTATGCCCAATTCTTTTCTAATGAAAAAGAAGATTTCGTTGTTCAAGGGCTTGGTAAAGATATCGGCAAGTTATTTAGTTGTATCAACATATTCAATCTCAATTTCTCTACTTTGAATATGGTCTCTAATGAAATGATGTCTGATTTCTATGTGTTTAGTTCTATAGTGAATTATAGGATTCTTAGTTAGGTTAATTGCACTCGCATTGTCACATCTAATAGGAACTTGGTTTAGTTGCTCACCATAATCAACTAATTGTTGTTTCATCCATAAAACCTGTGCACAACAGCTACCAGCTGCTACATATTCAGTCTCTGCAGTGGATAAAACTACACTAGATTGTTTCTTACTGAACCATGATACTAATGAGTTTCCTAGTAAATGGCAAGTTCCACTAGTACTCTTTCTGTCTAGTTTACAACCAGCAAAATCAGAGTCTGAATAGCTAATTAAAGTACATGTAGCTCCTTTGGGATACCATAATCCCATGTCTTTTGTTCCTAACAGATACTTAATTATCCTTTTAACTGCTGTTAAGTGTGATTCTTTTGGATTTGCTTGATACCTCACTAGTGGAAAATATACATTAGACGGTAAAGGTTTATGTCAGTTAACCAAAAGTTAGACGTTAAAAAGGGGGCGGTGGCAGTTTTGTAAATATCAGACTTCATTAATTCAATTTTAACGTCAGTTGTTTTAATGACTGGAGTTAAAAGTGAAGTGACTCACTTTTAACGTCAGTTCAATAAACAACTAACGTTAACAGTGAACATTTTAACGTCTGTTCGATAAAGAACTGACGTTAAAAGTGAGTCACTTCACTTTTAACGTCGGTCCTTACATCAACCGACGTTAAAGGTTGTTTTAATAATTTTTTTATCTAGTATACGATCCCTTCCACATTGCCTTCCTCAAAGTTTCAGTTTCACATGAACTGCTTTGATGTTTTGTGTTTCTGTTTTGAAAACTAAAATATATGTGCGAAGTATAAGTTGAATCAATAACCCAAACCGGATCTCATTCATGAAGTGTAATACAGACTGATACAGAAGATTGAAAGGGTTTAAAATCCTATAAAAAGTTATATTGAAAGGGTTTAAAATCCTAAACATTAAAGCTACATCCCATCAGAGAGTTTTATGAAATATGCCAAAGGGAAAACTATACTCCGAAGACCTCAGAAAACTGGGGGGCATGAGAGAGCTCAAGAGAGGCAAAAACAGGTACACTGGATCTGTTTCAGGCAAAGGCAGTGGTTCCAGAGGCTTCCATGACGGTCACTTGCTGCCAAAGCTGAGGTTTTGGAACTGTAACGCCCGAGCACCTGATTTGCCCTCCAACAGCTGATTCTCCGGAAGGATGATAAGGTGAGCAACTCACATAATGTGGTTTACTCAAACTTATCACCCATGTAATGTGATTTACTCAAACTCAAAAGTTGTTTGACCATTAAGACAAAGATCTTTGAGTCTAGGAATAGGAAGAAAGAGTGATGAAGTTAATCTCCATGGCAGAGCCATATTGTGAAGCCGAAAATTAAAAGGATGGAAGGAAGCTATTTATAGGAGCAGGGGATGAAGTTACTAAGCTATTCTGATTTTCTTGAAAACTTATCTATAAACTTAATGCTCATTAAGAGGATTAAGTTACAAGGTGCATGGGTAAGTAGCACAATAGTCAAAGGAATGAATGTTTTTGCAGATATCTATACACTTTTAACGTCAGTTGTTTAAAAAAACTGACGTTAAAAGTGTTTTTAAAATAAAAAATATTTATTGTTAACGTCAAAAACTGACGTTAAAAGTTTGATTTTTACTTCAGTTAAATAAATAGCTGACGTAAATAATCCTATATATTATAAAAGTGCAGAATGAATATTGGAAATAATATAATTAATATACGAGAACTTGGCAGTCATAAATTAAGTTGACGTTAAAAATGAGGTGGTGGCAGTTTGTAAATATTAAATCACTATTTGCGTCAGTTCTATAAATAACTGACATAAATAATTATGAAACTCATTTCATTGGTTGTCATGTCCCTGTTGTCCCTCTTAACGCAGATCACTCCATATAGTACTGCAGTTTATTTCTAAACCTTTTTTTTATACAAGTTTATTTTTAATTTTTATTAATTAGCTTGAATTAGTAAACAAATTCTTGTGCAAATTAAAATAAATAAACACTTAACATAAAACAAGTTATATGTATAATTAAATCGTATGTCATTGAAGCGATTCATAAGTTAAAATTGCATGATTAAAAGATAAAAAAATTCTGCAACATAGCCCTAAAATATAAAAAAGTTTCTGCATCAACATCATTTTCTTCTCAATCCTGTCATCAGAAACTCCAATGGATGCATCACCTCCCTCACTTGAATTCCATGATGCAAAGTAAATCCTCAGTCACTAGCATCGAAAGCAAAGTGAAATGGATCTTTTCATCTTTCTTCTTCAGTGGAATTCCTTGATGCATCATCTTGAATCCACAATCACTTGCTTCCAAAGCAAAGTGAAAGGGATGAGGGGGATGAAATAAAGTGAGAGAATCACATTATGTGATTCACCCAACCTTGATATCCATGTAATGTGATTTACACAAACTCAAATTGTTTGACCATTAAGACAAAGATCTTTGTGTCTAGGAATAGGAAGAAAGAGTGATGAAGTTAGTCTCCATGGCAGAGCCATATTGTGAAGCAGAAAAAATTAACAGGATGGAAGGAAGCTATTTATAGGAGCAGTGGATGAGGTTACTAAGCTATTCTGATTTTCTTGAAAACTTATCTATCAACTTAATGCTCATTAAGAGGATTAGGTACAAGGTGAATGGGTAAGTAGCACAGTAGTCAAAGGAATGAATATTTTTGCAGAACTTTTAACGTCCGTTGTGTAATACAACTGACGTAAGAAGTGTGAGTGTTTTTAACGTCAGTTTCTTAATACAACTGACGTTAAATATATGACCTTTAACGTCAGTTTTTACTAACAACTGACGTAATAAGTGTGAGAGTTTTTAACGTCAGTTTATTAAGTCAACTAACGTTAAATATATGATCTTTAACGTCAGGTTTTACTAACAACTGACGTAAAATGTTGTTTTATTTTAATTATAACGTTTAAACCCGCGCGCCTTCTCCACTTCTCTATACGTCTCTTTTCTCTTTTCATCACGCTCAACCCTCACTCTCGCTCTCACTCTGCCCTAGTCGCGAGCTCATCTCCACCACAACCACCGCGAGGGCTTCTTCGCCACCACCGTGAGGTACACTCTTAACCCCTAACTCTGTCTTTCCCGCTCATTCTTTGCAATAACTTGACATCTCTCTTTCCCCTTCCCGCGCACTAACTTTCCTTGTCCCTCTGCTCTTAGTAACCACATCGAACGTTGGCCACCACTCGAGCTTCCCCCCACCACCACGTGAGCGCCTATTTCTGGTGAGTCTTTAGGGCACATTTTTTTATTTTTGGTTTTGAGTGCATGCATGTTGCTCTGCTGGTTGAAACTGTAGTCTCAGTAGTTGAAACTTGAAACTGTGAGTTTGAGTTGTTTGGAATGTCTCTATTTTTGGTTTTGAGTGTATGTTGAAACTGTAGTCTCAGTAGTTGTAACTTTAAACCGTGAGTTTCAGTTGTTTGGAATGTCTCTATCTTTGTTTTTGAGTGCATGTTGCTCTGCTGGTTGATCTGTCACAGCCGTGATGCTCATCACGGCTTGGCTGTGATCAGTTCTGCCTATGAGGGTCTGGTTCAGTTGGCACGTTACGGCCGTGATGGACATCACGGCCAGGCCATGACCAGTGCTTGGCAATCTTCAAAAACTATAGTTTTCAATCTCCCGTATTGTCCTTATATTGTATATATAGATGTTTTGTATATCTACAGGACCTATCTAGTTATTTTTATTTATACTTCTGTATTTATTTTGAGTTATAACCTATGTTAATACATATATATTGTTTCTGAACAGGCATACATATGGATCAGTCGGATAGCCCACATGCACGGGAGGACATTGTGGGGGTTTCGCAGGACCCGATCATGCCTACGCCTGATTCTAGTGTAAGTTTACATGTTATATACTATCTTTAGTCCATCTTTTTAATGTAAGTTTATAATGTTACAACCCTCTATTTTATCATTTTTTTTGTCCATACAGACATCACAGGCTCATAGGAAACGGGGTAGAGGAGCCACCTCGTTGAAGAAACTAGAGAACGACAGGCAAAGCGGACAGAAGCTTGAGGTGTCCTTCGATGCTAATATAAATGCCCATGGACCCCGTGCTAAAGAATTTAATAAGTGGATGTTTCTACAAGCGAAGCAGCACGTAAGCATCAACTATAACCACTGGAATGACGTTCCACAGAACGTTAAGGATCAGATTTGGAAGGCTATCACGATATTTTACCTTTACATTCGTTTGATTTACATTATTAGATAATTATTCGAGTTATAATCCATCCAGTTGTTATGTATCCAATGTGTAGGTAGCTTGGACTGTGCCAAATGACGAGCATCATCGTCATAAATGTATGAAAATGGCATCAAAGCGTTGGAATGGGTTTAAGCATGATCTTACCAGGTACTATGTATCTGGGAAGAAGTGGCTTGATAAAATGTTCTCGGATTATCCCTGAATTGATCAGGATACTTGGGATATGTTTGCCAGGAGTCGACAGGATGGAGAATTTCAGGTTGGTTGATTAAGTTAATTTTGTATGCTTATTATAGATCATTTAACTGTATTTAATTATGTGTTTTTGTTTGAATAGGCTAAGGCAAATAAGGGTCAGCAGAATCAGGCGAAGAACGTCCACCGCCACACCATGTCTCAAGGTGGGTACCAGACTCGGATCGAGCAGATGATGGCGGATAGGCTGAGGGCGAAGCAGGAAGAACACTCTGCTAGGATTGAAAGATGAGAGGTGCCTGAGGGCACACCATCAAGTCCTCCGTCGGACATCGACCGCGAGGATGTCTGGTTAGCCGGCCGCATGACAAAGACATGATCTTTTAAAGTTGATGCCACTCGCGAAGTGGCAGATAAGATTGTAAGTAAATAATTAACTTGATTTCAATTGATATTTGTATAGATATTTGCAACACTTTTCACTTGCACGTTTTTTCATTTTTTTTCATTGTAGATGGATCTTAAAGCAAAATCCTCCCAGGGCGCATTCGTCGCTTCTGGACAGCAGGACGTCTTGATGACTGCTCTAGGCAAGAAAGACCATCCTGGTCGGGTTCTCGATGTTCCTGGGAACGTGACCATCAAAGAATATTATGGCAAGTCTGCTTCACGAAAGCGGGTGGTCAATGAAGCATCAATTTTGGCTGACATTACTCAACACCTCATGTCCAACCCAGCTATTACAACACATCTGATGCAAGGCTTAATATCCAACCCAGAATTCAAGCAGGTGCTTGCCAGAGAGATTTCCTCCGTCGGTACATCCCAGGACACCGCAAGGCTTGCCAACCCTTCACATGTGAGCACAAAAGAGAGTTTTAGTAGGGCACATGTGGAGGACGATGAGTTGGCAGCTAGGGAGCGGGAGTTGGAAGTCCAGCGCCATGAGCATGAGTTGGAAATGAAAAGGCGTGAGCTTGAGTTGGACTCCAAACGACGTGAGCTCGAAATGTTAACAAAGGTATTTATTCATTATTAATGTCCAAATTAGTCAAATAATTACTTGTGTTTTTTTTAATTATCAAAAACTTATCTATTTTATTTTTCCTAAACTGAAGGCCAAGTCGACGTCGGTGTCGTTGTCACCTATCACTCGTTTGTTCTCACTTGGTGAGGATTATGCGTTTGAGATTTTTGAATGTCCATTGAAGCACGATGGATGGGTGGCACGCCCAGATCAACGGAGGATATTTACCTTCTGTGGTGATGATCTCGGGAACGCCTGCAGAAATAGCGTCTGGATGAACAACAATGTTTTCAGTCTCTGGTGCACGTAAGTTAATTTTAATTTTATAACTTATTTATTTTTGGTATTTTTCCATTTAATAATTTATTTTAATTTCAATATATATATATATATATATTATGTAATTAACATCCACAGCTTTTCATATCTTAGGTATCTCCATCGTCTTCAGCTTGATAAGGGCGTTGCATCAGTTTACGGTTTCTTAGATCCGTCAATCCTTCTGCCCGATTTCTTTGCTGGCGATGCATTGAGTAAATACTTAGGGAACTTGTTGGGAGACAATCCGAAAGATTTATATCTAGCTCCCTACTGTATGAAAAGCCGTTGGCAGTTGTTCGTACTTCACCCGTCTATGCATAAAGTCATATTCTTCTGCTCTCTCCACCAAGATCCGCCACCGAAGGTGGTGGAAGCTGTAAATAAGTAAGTAACTAATCTTAAATTTAATTTAAGTTTTAATATCAGTTGTTTTTAGTTTATTGCACACATGATATATGAATTTGTTAATTGATCGACATGATTATTTTGTTTATGATAGCGCGCTGAAGGCGAGTAGCATAAGTTGCGCCAACGGGAGAAGTAGGACTTCTAAGGCTAAAGCAAATCCTGTATGGAACATCCTCAAGGTTTGGTAGTTTATTTATCAAATAATTAATATTATAATTACTAATTTATATGTATATTCAATTGACGTTGAAATTAATTTTGTTGGTAGTCTCGATTTCAAATTGACGGGTGGTCGTGCGGCTATTATGTGACGCTTCATATGCTGAACATAGTCTCCACATCTATTACGGATGGATGGATTAAGGTAATATTTAAACAACTTGTAAATTATATATTATAGTTTTGAAGATGACTTGCATTGATGTTATTGTTATTATTTGAACGTGTGTAGGCATTTAACGACCGATCGCCTATTCAAGAAGATGAGCTAAGAGACTTGAGGATGCGCTTCGCTGAATTCTTCTTCAAGTATGCGGCTGAAAAAGGAATTGACAAGATACCTCCGCAATACTTACATAAATAGTTTTTTTGTTAGACTTTAGAAACTAATTAATAACATGTATATATATATATATATATCCTTAGATTGGTAGTTTTGTTTTTTAGACATTGGAACTAAAATTTATTTATATATATACATGGGTTTTGGTTTTAAGTCCCCCCATTGTTCCATTTTTCCTTTGCAATTTTGTAATGTGTGTGATATTTTGTGTTACTGGGATGTTTACTGAATGCGGGATGGCTGAGGGGAGTGATATTTTAAAACTGAATTTTAAAAAAAAAAACCTATTAACGTCAGTTGTATCAAACAACTGACGTTAATAGTATTTTATAAAATATAAAGTACACTATTAACGTCAGTTGTTTATTAAAACTGACGTTAAAATTAAACCTTTAACGTCAATTCTTTATAACCACTGACGTTAGTTTTAACAAAATTAACGTCCGTTGTCTTAAAGAACTGACGTTAATAGTTTTATGTTTAACGTCAGCTCTCAACTGAAGTTAAAATATTAACTATTAATGTCAGCTGTATTTACGTCAGTCAGTATTCTGACGTAAAAAATCAATTTTAACTGACATAAAAAGCACTTATTGCACTAGTGCCTAGCCCACATGCATACACTAAACATGATATCTGGCCTACTAGTAGTAAGATAAAGTAGTAAGCCTATCATACCTCTGAATTTAGAAACATCAACAGGTTTACCTTTCTCATCCTTGTCTAGATAACAGGAGGTACTCATTGGAGTAGCCATCTCCTTAGCTTTTTCCATGTCAAAATTATTGATTAACTCATTGCAGTACTTGGTTTGGCTAACAAAGATTCCATTTTCAGTTTGCTTTATTTGCAGTCCAAGGAAAAAGTTCAGCTCACCCATCATTGACATTTCAAACTCACTCTGCATAAGACTTGCAAACTCATTGCATAACTTGAGGCCTTTGTCACATTGTTGACTGATACTTAACAGGTTATGTTTCAATCCCTCAACATATAGTACATCCTCAATGATTGTTTTTGAGTCACTTCCAATGTTGCCAATGCCAAGTATTCTTCCTTTATTATTGTCTCCATAGGTAACACTACCACTTGACTTAGGGGTAAAGGAAATGAACTTGCTTTTGTCTCCAGTCATGTGCTTGGAACAACCACTGTCAAGATACCGTTTCACATTCTTGGCTATCCAACACACCTACAAAACAGAATCGTGTTTTTGCTTTAGGTACCCAAATTTGTTTAGGTCCTTTTGAGTTAGTTGCTGCAATAGTCCCTTTTAGGAACCCATATATATTTAGATTTATTGTATGCTGATTTTCTGTATTGGCATGTAGAAGCTATGTGACCTTTTCTAGCCCGGAAATAGAATTTATCAAATGGTGTGTTTGATGTCATAGGTGCAGCAAAAAAATTATTGAAAGATTTGTCATGTATCTTAGGTTTATAGCCTATTCCATCCTTATCATAAACACATTTTTGCTGTCCTAACAATGCATCCAAATTATCTCTACCATTTGTGAACTTGGCTAAGTTATTTTTTAGTTTTTCAACTTCTTTAGTCAATGTACAGCTAGATGCATTCCAGATTTCTTTATCACTAGTAATTCTAGATAGATCACCATTAAAATGATTTATATGTTTCTCCAACTTAGGACATTTATCACATATATGTGCATCTAAAACAGTAGCTAGTTTTTCTTTTAAAGCACAATTTTCTGTTTTTAATTGATCTACCTCTTTGTTTAAAACAGAAGTTTTCTCCTCTAAGCATGTGATGGTTTTCTTAAACTTATTTAGAAATCTTGCAAGTCTAATGGATTCTTTATGAAGTTCTTCAAAAGCATTTTGCAATTCATCATAAGAAGGTTGATAATCAGAAATTACTTCACTTTCTGAATCACTGTCATTTCTGGCCATCAAGCAAAAGTTTGCCTCCTCAGATTCATATTCTTTAGTGGAATCTAGATCATTATCATCCCAAGCAATGTAGGCCTTTCTTGGCTTTCTCCACCTCTTGTCCTTTAAGTCAAATTTTTTAGTTTTGTCCTTCTTTTGCAGCTTTGGACGGTCAAGCTTCATGTGGCCAATCTTTCCACATTCAAAGCATGTAATGTTGTTGGAAGAGTTGTCACCTTTACTGAAGTTTCTTTTTGGAAAAGTGGATTGCTTTCTTTTGAAGTTGCCTTTCTTCTTTAGGAAGTTCTTCAACTTTCTAAATAGCAATCCCATCTCTTCTTCGGATTGTGCTTCTTGTGATGAATCATCATCATCACTGTCTTCTGCTTCTCTGACTTGTGATTTCAGAGCCAATCCCTTCTTTCTTTTATCAGTTTCTTCACTCTCATTTAGTCTGTTCAATTCATGTTCTTGAAATTTTCCAAACAGTGTGGCAGTGGTCATTGATGAGAGATCTCTGGATTGAGATTGCAGTGACTTTAGGTTGCCATTCTCTGCTCAAGCATCTCATTACTTTGTTAACTTGATCCTCATTTGATATTGTTTTTCCAAGACCAGCCAATTGGTTTACAATGTGTGTGAATCTCTTTTGCATTTCAGTCACAGGTTCTCCTCGATTCATTCTGAACAGCTCATACTCATATGTGAGGGTGTTCATTCTTGCTCTTTTGACATCTTAGGTTCCTTCATGTGTTACTTGCAATGTATCCACACCTCCTTTGCTGATTTGCAATTTGAAACCCTGAAAAACTCATCACGGCTTAAAGAAGATGTTATAATATTCTTAGCACGTGCATTTTATTGAATTATTTTCTTATCATCCTCATTCCATTCAGTTTTAGGCTTATTTCTTGGAGCACCATTAGCATCTACAGTGGAGGGGACAAATGGTCCATTCTCTACTGCATCCCATATGTCAACACCTGCTTCCTCAAGAAAGATTACCATTCTTTCCTTCCAATAGATATACTCAGATCCATTGAAGGTAGGCGGGTGTGCAAGGGAAGCCACTTCATTCAGACAGTCATTGGAAGCCATACACTTATAGCTATTAAGCCAAACTTCAGAGTTTAGTTCTAATGCTAACTGTTGTTTTGGCTTCAACGACTCCAGAAGGGGGGGGGGGGGGGATGAATTGAGTTTTCAAAAAATATTTCCCTCTTAAAACTTTTTCACAAAGCTTTATAAATCAAAGTTGCGGATTAGTGTTCTCAGGATCTTTTACAAAATCGATGAAATGTTTTTACAAAATCTTGAATAGAAGGTGATGAGGATAAGACAGATTAATTCAGAAAGATTCATAATAGGTTCGGGTTTAATAACTCAGTAATAACAAAATACAGTTTATCCAGATCAAGAACATAAATTATATTGAACTTTAAAACATCAAAGTTTCAGGTTCTTGAACATAAAATGAAAGTAATGGAGTTTGAGTTTATGGATACCACATAACCAGATTTATCCTGGTTTAGTCACCTCCACTGTGACCTACATCCAGTCCCCACTCCACTTGTGGGATTTCACACACTAACACACAAGCTTTACCAGGTAGCTTGAAAAACCTTTACACCATAGAGCACTCCTTCACCTCGAGATACCACACTCTTGTGAAGAGCCTCAATGTTCAACCTTAGAGATACCTCACCCTAATCACTCAGAGAGACTCCCTTTCTCTTTACAATCAAAAGTAAAAACAAAAGTTGATTCCTAACTCTCAGTAGTCAAATGAACAAATTGAAGCACTTATGAGTGTTGAAACACTATTTTCACAGTAAGCTCAATAAAGATGATGAATGATTTTCACAATTGATTTCTCAACACGATTTCGTAAAACTGTGATATGTTATGATATTCGTATATCTTGTTTAAGTGTTCCTTTGATCCCTCTTTATTTAGAAAACAAGTTATAGTCATTAGGATTAATCAAAACAGATTTGGATCTAATTAACAGAATCTGTTTTCTTGATTCTCGTTCTTGAAATAAGATTCTGATTGTTCTTGTAGAATTTGCGTCCAGAAAATAACCGAGTCCATTTGGAAAAATAGCCACGTCCATTTGAAGAAAATAGCCGAGTCCATCTTGAAAAAAATAGGTGCGTCCATTTGCCACGTCAGCAACCGGGAGTACTAACACAAAGTAATTGGACGTGCTCCAACTAGTAGACGAGCTCCATATGCCATGTCAGTGGACGGAGCTTCTCATTAAGATCTTAGCAAGTCCAAAGACTTATGTGGACGCACACTTTTATCACTTCAGTGGACGTGCGCTTGTGTCACTTTAGTGGACATGCACTTGTATCACTTTAGTGGACGTGCGCTTGTATCACTTTCTTGGATGCCAGTTTTTACTATTCCCAGTGTTGGACGAGCGCTTATATAATTCCAATGTTGGACGAGCGCTTTGAAATCTTATTTCAAAAATCATTTTCATTTGCGAAAACTTATTCCTTTTAATGCAGGTTATGAAAAATGATTTTCTTTTATGCATCTTTTCAAATTGAGCTTATTTGTGAATAAGAGATTTCATCTTTTACAAATCATCTACGACTTAACACTAATTTCTTCGTTAAGCTCTTGTCTTGATGATTCCTTGATCGTCGTCCTTGCTCTTTGATTCCTCCAAGTTCTTCCTTGAATATTCTCATTTGATTGCTCACTGAACTTGTTGAATATTGCTTGATACCTGTCTTTACAATTTGACACTAAAAACACTTGCATACACGTTAAGTTGTATTTGTCATATATCAAAATCTCTAAGTCATTGAGTTTAACAGCAACTCACGCCACGTCACCCTATGAGCACCTTCACCACACAAATTTTCATAGCATAATGATTACACCAAAATATCATGATATTTATTCTAGTAAAAAGACCAAAATGCCCCTAGTCTTTAAGTGAAACTCCAAAAGTGTCTCTAAGTGAATTTTGACCAAAATACCCTCTAAAACTACTCACTTTCGTGCAGTCCCTCCATTAAACCAAACTCATTTCATTTTGCTTTTATTTCATCATTTTCCTCTCAAAAACCCTAATCGGGTCAATAACGTAATCGGACATGATGCGCAGAGATACTAATGAGTGTGATTTCACATCATCTTTGTCTATCATTTTGCATGCATTTTCATGTAGTTTAGGCATATTTAATTTGATTTTTGGTTAATTTTCCTTTGGAACGGGTAAGGCGGTTTTTGTGGTGTTGTTTTGCAGAAATCAAGGGTAAAATGCTCAAGATCAACCATGATGGAGTCTGTATGAAGATGGAGCTTTAAAAGTGCAGAAAATGAGCCAAACAGAGCCCATCAAGGCCTAGCCGTGATGCCCATCACGGCTATGATCGAGTAAAACTGAAAAAGAAGAAAGGCTGAAGTCAGAGTCTGTCACGGCATGGCCGTGATAGCCATCACGGCCGTGACCTAAAACCCCCACAAGTCAGAGCACATCACGGCCATAGCCGTAATATTCATCATGGCCATGAATTGAAGGCTCGCATCGCGAGAGCCTTTTCACGTCGCGAAGGATCGGAACTTTGCATACTTGCCAGAGACAGAAGCCGTCACGGCCTAGCCGTGATGGCCATCACGGCCGTGACGCGCATTACTTGGACCTGAAGAAACCGAATTGGATCAGAATTTGAGTTAGATTGGGATTCTAACTTCCCAAATCTATAAATATGGACCAGGCAGATGTAGAAGGGATCATCTGGGAGGAGAACAACAGATTTACACTTGGGCTACTACTCTAGGCATAGATTTAGGATCTCTCTCTTCTCCTTCTTCTCTTAGTTTATTTTTCATGTTATTTGTAATCATGCCTGTCATCTCCATGGCAAGGCGTGAGTAGTGGCATAGTTTCTAGGGATTGGGGCTATGCCCGAGATTTGTTTATGATGTTGAATTTGATTTAATATCTTTGTTATTTCGATTTTGCTTTAGATCTGATTTCTAGCGTGTTAATCACTTGTAAATTCGGCGACCACTCATTCGCGAGACGTAGATATTCTAAGGAGGAACCTAGCGGTGAACTTAGGATTTCTAGTGTTTTTCACTCGTAAAATTCGGCGGCCGCTTGTTTACGAGAAGTGGATGATCTAAGGAGGAACCAAGCGGTGAACTTAGGTTTATTTGCATGACTTAGACATTCTAAGGAGGAACCTAGCGGTGAACTTAGGTGTCGGATCTATAGAAGTCAGACTTGGGACTGAAATCACGAGAGTTAGAAGCCGTCCCTCGAGGATCAACGAGTTGTCACGAAACGCAAAGGGTCCAATCTGAGTTCGACTACCACGAGAGTAGGGGTTGGGTCAATTGGGCACGGCTTTTGTAACCCGAGAGGGAGCTTAAGCTATTAGAGGATAAACTCGCCTTCAAGGCAATTTTGCTAATTAACAAGGGTAATCGACTTAGCAACGTAAACGATCTTGTTGGTAACCTAAAATCCCTAGGAACACATTTAGATCTGAAAAACCAAAAAAAGATTTGTTTTCTGTTTTATTTGATTCTGTTTGTTTATCTCTTAATTAAAACCTTTTTGAAAACCCTTTCATACAGTCCAGATTTACTCAATTTGAGATTTGATTGCGATTCGGGATCACAGTCTCTGTGGGATCGTTATCTTTTATTACTTGGCGACAGTCCGGTACACTTGCCGGAAACGCACGCGTCGTGTCGCTCGAGCGGCGCGCTGTCAAGTTTTTGGCACCGTTGCCGGGGACTGCGCATTTTCGAATCTCAATTCAATTTTTGAATTGATTTTTCTGGACCTTTTCTTTTTATTTAATTTTTATATTTGAAAAAAAAAAATTCTCTTTCCTTCTAGTGTATCTATCTCTCTGTGTGTTATATGCAAAGATCCCTAAGTCTTGGGAGCCTTAGTGAGGTTGATCCAGAAATCGAGAGGACCTTCCATAGACGTAGGAGACTACAAAGTGAGAGAGAGAGGTTGACCCCCGTTCCACTCATGGCGAATCAACCGGATACGAAACCATTGAAGGATTATGCAGCCCCAAATGCTAGAGGCTTGCGAACTGGGATTGCCAGGCCAGAGATTGAGGCGGAGAACTACACTATACCGCCTATGCTAATCAACATGATTAGGTAGCACCAATTCGGAGGATTGCCCTCGGAGGACCCGATAGATCACGTAGAAACATTCTTGGAGTTCACCGACGCAATTAGGATTCATGGTGCACCGGTCGATGCTATTCGCTTAAGGTTATTCCCCTCATCTCTGACTGGAAAGGCAAAGGCTTGGCTAAAGCAAATACCCGCCAACACCTTGTCTACTTGGGACCAACTGGAACAGGCGTTCTTGGAGAAATTCTTTCCTCCATCCAAGACAGCCTATATACGAACCCAGATCACCGGCTTCTTCCAAAAAGATGGAGAATCCTTATCGGAAGCTTGGGATCGCTACAAGGGACTGTTGGAGTCTTGCCCACACCATGGACTCGAGAGGTGGTTACTAGTGCACACCTTCTACAACGGATTAGACTACTCTTCGAAGGTGTCATTTGATTCTGCAGCTGGTGGAGCATTTATGAATAGGCCTCAGACTGAGGCATTCAACATCATTGAGAACGTGGCCACCAACTACCACCAATAGGGTTCAGAAAGAGGTAATAACCCGAACAAGATTTCGGGGGTAAGTTTGAAGTAAATAGCACTGATCTTATAATGTCAAAAATAGACTCACTGAATAAACGTTTTGATCGGCTTGAAAGGGCTAATGTGAGTGCAATAGGTGCTACTAACCTTGTTTGTGAGATTTGTGGAATGCAGGGACACGACATCATGGAGTGCCCACGAGGTATTGCTCACGGATCTGGTGCTTCGGGGGAGCAAGTGAACTCTTGCCACAATTTTTACGACACCAACCCGAAGCTGCCCAATTATGCTCCCCCAAATCCCTACAACCAAAGGAAGAACAACCCTTACCTCTCTTACGGCAACTACAGCAATACGCTCAACCATGAGTTCCAAGAGGGCCAAGGTAATAAGAGAGCCGCACCAGGGTATCCTCAGGTGCAGATATCTAAACTCGAGACTTTATTTGAAAGTTTTGTTGAAACTCAAACAAAACAAAATGAGGAGTTTAGACAACAAGGCAGGGCAGTAAACGAGGCAATAAAAGAGCTAGCGTCTAAGGTAGACAACTTAGCCACTCACAGCAAGATGCTAGAAACACAAATTGCCCAACAAGCCAGCACATACACTAGACCTAAGGGTACGTTCCCGGGTCAACCCGAAGCTAATCCCATTGAGCATTGTAATGCCATACACTTGAGGGATGATAAGCTTGGGGTGGGGGAAAAGGACGTGGAACCAGAGGAGGACATGAGCGAAGATGAAGAGCCAGAACCAAAGTACGTCCCTCCACCACCGTACCAACCCCCGATACCTTTACCACAAAGGTTGGTCAAGAGAAAGCAAGTGGAAGAAGAAACTAAGAGCTTAACTGAGGAGCCAAATGCCATGAACAAATCTAATATGCCTCCTAAACTGAAAGAACCAGGTAGTTTCTCTATCAATTTCTCGATTGAACAGGTACAAATAGACCAAGCCTTATGTGACTTAGGGGCTAGTGCGAGCTTGATGCCCCTCACTATCATGGAAAGGTTGGGAAGCAAAGAGTTGAGACCGTTCAAATTCTCCTTACAATTTGCGGATGGCTCAACTAGGACTCCTCTAGGCATACTAGAGAACGTTCCTGTAAAGGTAGGGAAACTCTTCATCCCTACCGACTTCCTGGTATTGGGCATGAAAGGGAATTCTAAATTCCCCATCATTTTAGGAAGGCCATTCTTGGCCACCGCTGGAGCAGTAATAGACGTAAGGAATGTTGAACTCTCTCTAAATGTAGAGGAAGGTAGGGTAGATTTTCAATTGACTAACTCTTAGAACAACCCTCCTTTTGAGAGCCATGTGTGCAGGATCGATTTAACGTCTCCAGTGGTAAAAGAAGAGCTCAACATGGAAGCAACTCCGAAGATATGCATGACTAATGATGCACCCAGCAGTGATGGAATTGGAGTTGCTGTCCATACTGAAACAAAACTTCCGCCGGGAGGAAGGAAGGCTAGGAAGCTCCGAGAGAAAAGAGCAAAGCGGAAGCGCAACTGGCCGTATGAGGAGAATCGGCTTTTCGAAGGAGTCCCATGGAAGAGAAGTGTTCCGACACATCTACGCCCAGTCGACCCCGGTTGATTGAAGGAAGTTTGGTCAAGCTTAGGACCATAAACAAGCGCTTCTTGGGATGCAACCCAAGTTTTATTTCCCTTTTCCTTTTATTTTTGAATTTATCTCTTGAATACTTTGAGAAGATCAAGAGGCAAAAAAATCATAAATTAATAGATTTGTCTAGTGTTGTCAGGTTAAAGAGGGAGGAATAACGAAAAGATCAAGGACTAATAAAGTCAGAAGCCATCACGCCCTGGCCGTGACAGTGGTCACGGTCGTGATAAGCTATCCAAGGAGAACAGAAAGGATCACGGCCTAGCCGTGATATCCATCACGGGCATGATGAGTAGGATGCCAAGACAGAATTGATCACGGCCTGCCCATGATACGCTTCACGGCCGTGATGGTATGATCACATTCTCTAGATTGCCCGTCACTTAGAATATGCATCCAATTGTGAGAACTTGGTGCCATATGAATTGAGATAGTGAATTTTTGAACCCAATTTTTTTATTATTCTTGTGATAAGGCTAAAAATAAAAAATTCTTGAGATAATCTTTTGATAGTTAATGATTAGCCTATGGTTCCTTATGTTTGTATGTCTCACTGATTTTTGAACTACTAAATGTAAGATTTTGAGCCAAAAAGGGGTACTCACTAAATCTACCCCATTCCTTGTAATAGAGTGTTTTAATTCCTCTTGGACTGTATTTTCTAGAACTTGACTTGAAACCATTTCGAAACTTAAAAATTTTTGAAAACATTTTTGAATATGATTGAGGCACTAGGTATTTTTCCGGCCTTCTGAGCTTTGAATGATTAAATGCTACCCCTTAGTTGCCCAATTTTGAGCCTGAGATAAAATACTTTTCTTGGTACCTTGAAATACTTTGATGAATAATGCATGGTATGACACCTTTTAAATTATTACAAAAAGGGTAAAAGGGTAGTTTGAAAAAGTATGGGATGAAAAAAAGCTAGAAGATATTTCTCTTGAGCTAAAAAACTCCCCTTCTCCAAATAAATAAAAATGAAATAAACACAAAAAAAAATGGAGAAGGGGATGACAAAAGAAAGTGAGAAATAAAAAAAGAAAAAAAAAAGAAAAAGAAAAAAAAAGAGAGAAAGAAAGGTGGAGAAGTGAATCAAAGCCCAAAAAGGGTATTTTAGAAGGTGTCATGCTTTGCAATGTTTGATAATTCGTTTAGCCTTCTCGAAATTTCCTTTTCTTGATTTCCCCACCTAACAATTAATCCCATGGCCACATTACAACCAAAGGAAAAGACCTCTTGATTCTTATGTGTTTTCATTAATAAAGTAGAGATTTGGTTAATAGTCAAGCCTATGGTAGAATACTTTCCTTGAGGAAATTGAGCGAATTGTCATATACCCTAAAATACTTGAGTGAGGTGAGATGAGTGCCCAAATCAGTGAGAGTATGAATTTGATGAACCTAAGCTTCTAATTGGACTTGAAATCGATTATCTCTCGGGTGCTTATTGAATATGCCTATCACTTGGATTAGCTTCTCGGGTTCTTGATTCACTATCCATGCTTTGATTGATTTATCTTATGAGATGAGTAATTGCTTGAGGACAAGCAAAATCTTAAGCTTGGGGTGATTTGATGAGTGTGATTTCACATCATCTTTGTCTATCATTTTGCATGCATTTTCATGTAGTTTAGGCATATTTAATTTGTTTTTTGGTTAATTTTCCTTTGGAATGGGTAAGGCGGTTTTCGTGGTGTTGTTTTGCAGAAATCAAGGGTAAAATGCTCAAGATCAACCATGATGGAGTCTGGATGAAGATGGAGCTTTAAAAGTGCAGAAAATGAGCCAAACAGAGCCCATCACGGCCTAGCCGTGATGCCCATCACGGCCATGATTGAGCAAAACTGAAAAAGAAGAAAGGCTGAAGTCAGAGTCTGTCACGGCATGGCCATGACCTAAAACCCCCACAAGTCAGAGCACATCACGGCCATAGCCGTAATATTCATCATGGCCATGAATTGAAGGCTCGCGTCGCGAGAGTCGTTTCGTGTCGCGAAGGATCAGAACTTTGCAGACTTGCCAGACACAAGCCGTCACGGCCTAGCCGTGATGGCCATCACGACCGTGACGCGCATTACTTGGACCTGAAGAAACTGAATTGGATCAGAATTTGAGTTAGATTGGGATTCTAACTTCCCAAATCTATAAATATGGACCAGGCAGATGCAGAAGGGATCATCTGGGAGGAGAACAATAGATTTACACTTGGGCTACTACTCTAGGCATAGATTTAGGATCTCTCTCTTCTCCTTCTTCTCTTAGTTTATTTTTCATGTTATTTGTAATCATGCTTGTCATCTCCATGGCAAGGCGTGAGTAGTAGCGTAGTTTCTAGGGATTGGGGATATGCCCGAGATTTGTTTATGATGTTGAATTTGATGTAATATCTTTGTTATTTTGATTTTGCTTTAGATATGATTTCTAGGGTGTTAATCACTTGTAAATTCGGCGACCACTCATTCGCGAGACGTAGATATTCTAAGGAGGAACCTAGCGGTGAACTTAGGATTTCTAGTGTTTTTCACTCGTAAAATTCGGCGGCCGCTTGTTTGCGAGAAGTGGATGATCTAAGGAGGAACCTAGTGGTGAACTTAGGTTTATTTCCATGACTTAGACATTCTAAGGAGGAACCTAGCGGTGAACTTAGGTGTCGGATCTATAGAAGTCAGACTTGGGACTGAAATCACGAGAGTTAGAAGCCGTCCCTCGAGGATCAACGAGTTGTCACGAAACGCAAAGGGTCCAATCTGAGTTCGACTACCACGAAAGTAGGGGTTGGGTCAATTGGGCACAGCTTTTGTAACCCGAGAGGGAGCTTAAGCTATTAGAGGATAAACTCGCCTTCAAGGAAATTTCGCTAATTAACAAGGGTAATCGACTTAGCAACGTAAACGATCTTGTTGGTAACCTAAAATCCCTAGGAACCCTTTTAGATCTGAAAAACCAAAAAAAGATTTGTTTTCTGTTTTATTTGATTCTGTTTGTTTATCTCTTAATTAAAACCTTTTTCAAAACCCTTTCATACAGTCCAGATTTACTTGATTTGAGAATTGATTGCGATTCGGGATCACAGTCTCTGTGGGATCGATATCTTTTATTACTTGGCGACAGTCCGGTACACTTGTCGGAAACGCACGCGCAAGCATCGCGTCGCGCTCGCGCGGCGCGTTGTCAATACACCGGGAGATAGAACGGTGATTCATCCATGATGACTCATAGGGGATGAGTCACCATGGTGAGTCATAGTAGTGACTCACCTCCCTCATCAATGCTCATAAATGCTAAGCCCAAAATATCTAGATATTTCCTTACTAACCTAACATTGGCTTAGTTAACTTCAAGCACGGTTTACAAGACAAATTCAATTTGGCTTCTCCTTCCTTTGTATGGTTACAAATCAGCCACATCCTCCCATTCACCTCCACCACATATTTTTCATGACTCATCCTAATGATTCATCATAGCCATTAATGGTATTTATGTTAACCAAGGTGAATCACCATTTAACATAACCAAGGTTTAGTTTATTTTCACCATGGTTCTTACTTAAAGTTAAGAAAACAATGTCAAATTGAATTCTTCTCCTCCTCTCTTCATTTATCCATGGCAGCCACCTCCACACACATTAAGTTTCATTTCGTTTCACCTACAACACTAAGTTGACAACTTACTAGGTTATTAAGTCTCAAGAACCAACCTTCATCACTTTGCTTCATTTTTCTAGAACATAAAATGTTCTTCATTCTTTCCTTTCATGACACTCGGCCACCCCCTCTCACACTCATCTTCATTTCATTTCAACTTATCGTATTACATGACACAAAATACTTTCATTTCATTTCATCATCTTAAGTCCATTTCTCTAAACTCACAAAGTTCTTCCTTTCCTTTTCTTCCTCCATGATTCGGCCACCACCATGCCTCCACCTTCCAATTACTCTATTGAAAAACCAAGATCATATTCATCATCCTCTCATCATCCTTGTTCATGAAGTAAAATTCATTCTTTCCTTTCTTTCTTCAAGAATTCGGCCTCCATCTCCAAACAATCATCTAAGAGTTTGTTTCATGAATCAACCATAGATCCATGATCCACTCATCATTCTAAGCCTTAGTTATCTCATCCAAAAATCTATTTGGAGCCTTCTACAAAAATGGGTATTTATTTGTCAAGAACATCAATATCTTAATCATCATCCTTTTGGCTTAAGATAAGTGATATAAGCCTTGATTCCTATCTTTGGTTATGTCTAAGCATAGTTATATAATCCTTTTGAATTTTGTGTGTTGATCTTTAGGATTACGGAAGAAAAACTGTGTCCATCCCTAGGAGAACAACATCATTCTTGCTTGTTTTAAGGGATCTACAAGAGGTAAGGGAGGCGATTACTACTATCCTACCTTAATGTAGATATGTATGTGGTTTAAAATAATTGTATGTTGTTTTTCAAATCCTAAGTGTTATGATTATGTATTATTGTTTATGGTTGTGTGATCCTCTTAGAGGATTTGATTTGATGTTTGGTTGTGGTATGATATGCCATATGGTTGTTTTGGTTCCAATGACCTTAAGTTGGAACCATGATTGTTGTTTGCTTGATGTGTTAAGAAAAATGCCTAATATATTTATTTAAGGCCATTCGGCCATAACTGGTTGAGGGAGTTCCGTGGGGATTTAATTTGGTTGGATAATTTTTATAAGGAGTGAATGAGTATATAAGAGTATAAAAATTGGTTTGGATGGATTTGGAGATGTATGTTAAAAGATATGAATTTTTGAGTCTTTAGGGACTTTTATGAAATTTCTGGAAAATTTTGAGACTGAACTATAAATATGAAAATATGTCATGCAGTTGAAGTGAATGATAAAATAAGATCATAGAAATTGGTTTGGTGTTAATTGGATTAATACATAAAAATATATAAGCTTTTTAGTAAACAAGGACCTTTTTTTCAATTATTGTAAAATATTTGGGTGCAGAAATGTAATTTATGAAAACATTGAGGGTAACTGAAAAATATTTCTATAAAAGTTGGTTTGGTGTAATTTGAAGTTATAAATAAAAAGTTATAAGGTTTTAAGTGAATAAGGGCCTTTTTGTAATTAATGAAAGTTTAGGGACTAAAATGCAATTTTCTAAAATAAATGTTATTGGACAGTTAGAGACTGTTTTTCATACCTATTATACTGTTCTAAAACTCCAAAATGAGTTTTGGACTATTAGAGTATAAAATCGTTGAAAAATAATTTACGCGATTTACAAACTTAACGATGTTCAGTCAAATTTTTAGGAATTTCGCATACTTGGAAAGCAAACTTTAAAAGCAGTGTTTCATCATCTTAAAATGAGTATTATAACCTAGGTGAGTAATACATTTGAGGTGAACAACCATATTTTCAAAAGTATGGCTTTTGTGCCTAAATTCATGAAAAAGCGGCGAAACCGTCGTCAAGCGTTTTAAAGATTTTTGAGGAAACCATGATGTAAAGTTTGAAATTAGTAATTTTTTTATACTTTAAAATAAGTATGGTAACTTAGGAAAGTAAAGTATTTGAGAAAAATAATTATATTTGTGAAAATATGGAATTTAAGTTGAAATACAGTAAAAAGCAGTAAAACGCTATTTTAAGAGTTTCAACGTTTTTCCAGAAACGGTTTTGATGAATTTAGTACTTATGTACTTTGATGTAATCTGATTTTAAAATGGTTTGGTTTTAACCAAAGGTTTTAGTTTTAAAGACAAGAGAATTTTAGTTTTCAAGACTAGTATTTCAAGTAAATGGAAAACTAAGTCATTATGGTGATGCAAGACCATTTGTCATAAAGTGTGGATAATTCATTATCCATACCTTCATAAGATTTAATGGACTAAGAGTTATTTAATTTTCTTGAAAGCCAAGAGAAAGGCTCAATCAGAAAAGTGTAAAGAAATAAATGATTGGACTGTCGATCCAATTTCATAATGTGTTAAGACTTGTAAGTAAGTGACTTAAAATATCTTTACACAAACATGGAAAGTTTTCTTGAGAACTGTTGCTCAGTGAAGAGCCGATGGTTTGTACCCGAGAATATCATTCGTCATAGATTGACAGCAACTAGATTCTGGTCGAATCACAAGGTTACCTGATGGATAAACCAATTGGACATATTTTGGCAACTTTGCCCAACTACATAGTTGATACTATGTTTAGAAAGGTCATCGTGCCTAGGAAGCCAAACTTCCTAGTAGTTGAGGTTTCATAAAGAGCCCGTTGTTCCACAGGGAGTTTGAGATCACATGTGATTATGATAGTACGTACATTATGATTATGATTTGAGCCTTGTGTGCCATGATAGCCACACATGGCTCCTGAAGGTGGGCGTAGATGAAACCTGTACTAACCATTCCTTTCCAAAATACCATCTTAGAATCGGATATTCGTTGAGGCTGTGTTGGAATAGGACTATACGGTTTCAATAAGTTTCTCTCTATTCCTGTCCTCCGATGGACAAACCGTGTCTGGTATGCTTGATAAGCATACCGTCGAGTTTTTTTATATTATATTCTTGGTGTTTTGAGTTGCAGAATTAAAATGGGAGATAAAAGGAATATAGTATTGTTGTATTATGTACCCGTGAGTCGTACCACTGCATGTCTGCCTTATGTGTAAGATAAATGGAATCTCACCTCCTTATTTTATTATGCCTTATGTGTAAGATAAATGGAATCTCACCTCATTATTTTATTTTGCCTATGTCGGTTGGCTATGTGCTTTCTGTATTCCGTTGAGAAGATTGAGACGTCAGGATGACGCTTGACTGATTCATCATAGAGATCGAGGTTCGACCATGCGAACGTTATGGTGGAACTTCTATTGGACTTCTTCCAGACTTCAGAGGGTTCAAGGATATGGCATTAGGGTTTCAGTTATGCCTAACCTTTCTTTTCTTGAGATAGGCATAATAATCATTAGTTCGTAAGTTATAGTTTTCCTTAGAAAGGGAAATGGTTTAGTCTGAGAGTTACTTTTGTAGTGACTCTAGTAGAGACTTTTGTGACGACGTCGACAATGGACTCAAATAGAGTTTACACTAGATCTCGTCTATTGGGTTTATCCTTCTCACGATGTACGAGAGAGGATTGTATTTTTCTATTTTAGTTTGGCCAACTGGGTATGTCTGGGAATTAATGTTACTGTTTATGGAGCTGCGACTCCAAGTATATTATATTTTAGGAGCTGCGTCACCATATCTTTATACTGGATCTGTGTATTTCAATGATTTTGTTTATCAGTCGGGTTGGGTCTTGTGTAAATGATTTTTGAACTTACAACCCTAAAAAGGGTAATGGAATATTTTATTGTCCATTCACTTGAATCAAAGTTTTTATATTTGCGACTTGCGAAAACAAAAAAAATCACCCCATTCTTTTATAGCCAATTTTAATTAACCTATTCTTCGACCTTAAAATGTCACGTATGATGTAGCACTCCAGAAGGGTGTTACGAAATTGGGAAGGACCCTTTATTATTAGTCAAGTTGTTAGTGGAGGTGTTTATCTGCTAGTTAGTATGCAAGGAGAGGAATTGAGTAGAAGCATCAATGGAAAATACTTAAAATCATATTATCCTTCAATTTGGGAAGGGGTAATGGCAAAATGATGACCACAGGTCGGCCAAGTAACTTCATGAAAAAAAAGGGGAGAAATACTTAGAAAGTACATCGGCTGCTGCTATCCTTAAGTTAGATAGCTGGGTCAGTCGATAGGTTTTGGAGGGTTACAGGAGGTTCCTCGGGTTGTGCAGTTGGAGGAATATCATCTGAAATATCGGTTGCAACATCTTCAGCCGTAATATAGCCTTCGGCTACGTTCTCTTTGTCAGTTGTCTTTGTCATTTCTTCAACCACGAGAGTTGATTCAGGAACTGTCGAAGCTTCATTTGTCACAACTGTGTTCGCAGTGTTGGTGATGATGGTGTCAACCGAGATAAACTTGGAAGTTACAGGTTCTGGAGCCAAAGTCTCAAGAATGGCGGCAGAAATATTCGATATAGTAGCTAGAGGAGCGGGAGCAGTCTTGGCTTCCATAAACAATGTCCTTAAAGCTGCCCAAGAAGACTTGGCTACCGTAATAACATTTTCTGCGGTGGCCAAGTCCCCTTCCAAGGTGATTCGTTGTTGAGCAAGATGAGTGATTTCCTTGTCAAGTACAGTGGATTGATGGTATAACTGGACTCTGACCTTAGCATTCGACTTGAGCTAGTCTTCAATTGCTTATACCAAACACAGTTTGTCCATCGGAGGACAGGAATAGAGAGAAACTGATTGAAACGGTATAGTCCTATTCCTACACAGCCTCAAGAAATATCTGATTCTAACATCGGAGCTAAGATGGTATTTTAGAAAGGAATGGTTAGTACAGGTTTCATCTATGCCTACCTTCAGGCACCATGTGTGGCTATCATGGCACACAAGGCTCAAATCATAATCGTAATCATAATATACGTACTATCATAATCACATGTGACCTCAAACTCCCTATGGAACAACATGCTCTTTATGAAACCTCAACTACTGGGAAGTTTGGCTTCCTAGGCACAACGACCTTTCTGAACATAGTATCAACTATGTAGTTGGGAAAAGTTGCCAAAATATGCCCAATTGGTTTATCCATCAGATAACCTCGTGATTCCACCAGAATCTAGTTGTTGTCAATCTCTGACGAACGATATTCTCGGGTACAAACCATCGGCTCTTCACTGAGCAACAGTTCTCAAGTAAACTTTCCATGTTTGTGTAAAGATGTTTTAAGGCACTTACTTACAAGTCTTAACACATTATGAAATTGGATCAACATTCCAATCATTTATTTCTTTACACTTTTCTAATTGAGCCTTTCTCTTGGCTTTCAAGAAAATCAAATAACTCTTAGTCCATTAAATCTTATGGAGGTATGGATAATGAATTATCCATACTTTACGACAAAAGGTCTTGCTTCACCATAAGTCATAAATTATTAACTTCATATTTTCACTAAGTCATTCATGACTTAGGTTTTGCACTTTAATGTAAATACTAGTCTTTGAAGACTAAAATCCTCTTTTGTATAAAAACCAAACCTTTGGTTAAAACCAAACCCTTTTGAAATTAGATTCCATCAAAGTACATAATTACTAAGTTCCTCAAAACAGTTTCTTGAAAAATGTCGAAACTCTTAAAATACCGTTCTACCGCTTTTTACTGTATTTCAACTTAAATTCCACATTTTCACAAATGTAATCATTCTTCTCAAATCCTTAACTTTCCTAAGTTACCATACTTACGTTAAAGTATTAAAATACTGATTTCAAAGTTTACATAATTGTTTCCTCAAAAATCTTTTAAAATGCTTGACGATGGTTCCGCTTTTTACTAGTTTCCCAAAAGTCATGCTTTTGAAAATATGGTTCTTCACCTAAAATCTATTACTAACCTAGTTTATAATAATCATTTTGAGATGTTAAAACACTGATTTTCGTATAAATCCATTTTCAACTATTTTAAACCCTAATGATCCAAAACTCATTTGGAGTTTTAGAACACTTAGTTAGGCATGAAAAACAGTCCCTAAATGTCCAATTAAACATATTTTCTAAAATTACAGTTTAGTCTTTGAACTTTCATTATTTGCAAAAATGCCCTTATTTACTTAAAACCTTACAACTTTTTATTTACAACTTCAAATCTCACCAAACCAACTTCTTTAGAGACGATTTTCAGTTTCCAACAAATTTCCAAAAATTTATATTTTTGGGTCTCATTTTCCAATATTTGCAAATAAGTCGTTAACTATTAAAAAGCTCATAACTTTTTATATATAAATCGAAATAACGTCAAACCAATTTATTTAATCTTATATTACCAAGGGCTACAATCCCAACATATAAGAATATAGTTTTCAGAATAGTCCCTGTAAATCTCAGTATTTGCAATTTAGTCCTTTTATATTCAATAGTTCATAACTTTCAGTATACTTAACCAATTCACTTCTAACCAATTTCTATATTCTCAAATACCTATTCAATCTCTATAAAGATTATTTAGGCAAATTAAATCAATGAGGAACAACCTCATACAGCTATGGCCGAATGGCCTTCCTATAAGCATATTGGGCAATTTATTTTATATCAAGCCAAACAAACAACAATCAAGGTTCCAACTTATGATTATTGGAATCAAAACAAACATATGGTATATCATACCACAATCACAAGCATCAAATCAATTCCTCCACGAGGATCACACAACCATACACAATAATATATAATCTTCACTCTTAAGATTTATAAGACAACATTAAAATAATTTAAACCATATACATATCTACATTAAGGTAGGATAGTAGTAATCTCCCCCCTTACCTCTTGTAGATCACTTGAAACTCAAGTAGGAGAATGATGTTGTTCACCTAAATCGCAAGGTTTTGAACCCACAAAACCTAGCCATGAACAACCAACAAGAAATCAAGTTATAGATTGAAGAAAATCACCTAAACCCATTTGAGCATAGATTCGGTCAACTCAAAATGAAATAGCTAGGGATCTCTAAATTTTTCAAGCTTTTGGATGGTGAATATGGAAGTCATATGAAGATCATAGAAATTGTTTTCAAGTCAAATGGATTTTTCTAAAATTTTCTAGAGATTTTTGAAGAAAGCATCATGAAGATGGAAAATCATGATTCATGACTTAAACAACTAAAATAATTGAAGGATAAGTCATGATTGATCATGGAGAGAAAGATTCTACCTCTTGTTGATGAATAAGTGATGAAGATGATCAAGTTCTTCACAAAAATCACTAAGTGTCCTTGAGAGAAAATGGGAGAAAGTGATGAAGAAGATGGAGTCTTTTCATAAAAATGACTAAGTGTGAGGGGAAGGGGCTGCATGAAATTAAGGGAGTGAGGGGGTATTTTTGTCCTTCAAAATTGTCTTGGGGACAAAATGGTAAAAGCGCATAGGGACAAACTTGGAATTTCCTTTAAGAACAAGGGTATTATGGTCATTTCCACAAAAAAGTTATCAAGACAATTGAGTGACTAGGAACGAAGGAGATGATGTTGAATTGTGACCACAAAAAGCTTATGGCACACTTGAGAATTGATAGAAAACTAGGGACATTTTGGCCTTTTCGCGCACAAAATATCTAGATATTTAGGAATCATCATAAATGCGCCATAAATGTTCGATGACTCACCCCTGTGACTAGCTGCCTTAGGTGGCAAGATGACTCATCATCCTCATCCACCCGTCTTATCTCTGCAGCTCCGTTCTTGACTCTGTCAGTTACCCGATTTAGATTTTGCGCCCAAACAAAGCATAATAACTTATTTATTTTGAAAATTTTCAAAATACCCCATATCGTTGGAAACGGAATATAAAATCTAACCATTTCGTTCACGAGTCAAAATTAGGTTTTATGATTAGTAAAATCTTACTGGCAGTTAAAACGCAGATCGGGTTTCGTCTGAATTTTAAACCTAAATTTTTATCGTAACCTTCTACCATAAGGTAGAGTAAAATTATGGTTTTATTTTATCAAAAATATTTTTATATATCTGAGATAAAATATAGAGAATTAAAAATTCTACCGATAATGAAAAACAGTAAAAACGGGGTGTTACAGCTATCTCATTGTTTATCCTTTCTCGTTTAGCCGTGAGATAGACAAGTCTATCAACTAGCCTCTTGTTTTCAGTCGTGTCAAATTCTCTCTTGGATTGGACTTAACATAAGGTGGTCAATAGTAGGATTTTTTGGGCTTCCAGTTCAGAGAGGTGTTGAAGGCTGTTGAATGCTTTTTCATGACGGTGGGGGTGGGCAGAATAATAATAGTGAACGTCCCTGACCCTTGCTGATATGGTTTGAAGAATGGCTTTCTGAGTTTCTGAGAATCTGGGACTTTGGATGATCTTCGACAGAGACATTCGCAGTTGGGTGACGATGGTCTCATCGGAAGGTACTTCTTTTTCAAGTTGTTCTTCAATAAAAGATAATTGTTCATCCATTGGAGAGGAAGGAGCAGCGGTAGCCGATGAGGTAATGCTTCGAAATACTGGAGGAGAATGTCATCTAGGATCTCGCACTCTGGAGAGGCAATTGGAGTATAAGGACGAAGGGTTGCTTCAACTTGGTCTTCAGCCGGTTGAACGACTGACCCCACTGGAGTGGTTGGGACGTTTGTCGTCCTTTCATTAATCGGTGATAGGAAATCTATGTCTGGAAGAGCGGACTAGAAAAAAGAAAGTAGGTGTTAGACGAAACAAGTTTAGACAAAATATAGAGAAAATGAACAATGGATAAAAGAAGACTTACTTCAACGACTTGTCGAGGAGTTCGTTTCTTCGGCTGACGGTGTATTGAAGGGGAAGCCTCAAGGGATTGTTTCTAGTTTTTCTGAAAAGAGAAAGAAATAAATACTTAGGTATTGGCTTTATAGGAGTGTTGGTCCCATGATTAAAGAAGATACCTTAGCCGATCCTCCAGGTCCTTCCTTAGCTTTCTTGGGGGCACCTTCTGAGGGTTCCCTAATGACTATCCCTTGAGACCTTGTTCTTTTCTTAACAGATGAAATGGGGGTATTATCATCAGGATCTTCATCTAGGTCAATAATTCCTTTTTCTGTATTCAAGTATTTGAACAAAAAGGGTTAAGATTAGGAAGAATATGAAGGTCGGTCAGAATCATGAAATGTGTATTGATTTACCTCGTGCTTGCAAAGAGGAAGACGGTGGTTGAGAGGACATAGGTTGAACGATGAGTGGAGGAGAGGAAGATCTATCATCTGCCCTACCTTCAACCAAACGGTTGACCCAATCAGTAGTTTAGTTGTTGAAGGTTTTGTCAACGACTGATGGCCACCAGTTAAGGAAAGCTGAAGTGGTGCCTGGTTGCCATTGGAAGCTTTTGTATCGGAAAACAGACAATCTTTTCACAATGGCAGAAAAACTTCATGTTCATCAAAAGTGGGTCGAGAGTAAGGGGATGCAGGTTCAAAGAAAGATAGTGGAATGTGTTGAAGCAGTTCAAATTGTCTAGCAAAGCATTAGGGATTGTAATATTCTTTTGAGAACTTGCTATTTCTGGATTTGGTCTTGATTCCAGTGAGGAGGTACCGAGCTGTCAAAACGCTTGCCCAGCCGAGTACGATTGTGCGACGAGTGGCTTGACGAGCAGTGCTTTCACATAAAGTGAAGATCCAAAGTGGTCTGATCCCTGCAGAAATGGTGGGATGAAATTCTGAGGGGAGCCGTTGAAGAGAAAGGAGAGTGTTTACCCCTTCAAAAGTTGAGTCGTAGGAAGGGGTGAGTGTAAGCAATCTCTCGGCTAGGATAAAAGGATTACAAGGAGATGGGACCGAACTCTCTGCTCGAGTCACGAACTCAGGGAAATAGTGCAGGATCCAAAGATGTAAGAACCATAGCGGGCTAGGGATGTTGTCAGTCTTCTCTTGGTTCTTCGGTCGATCCATGTATATGAACAAGCTCCGGTAAAGGGGGCCGAGGAAAAGAGGGCCAGGTGCCAATTCTTGTCCAGAAGTGATGAGTTGGACATAATTAAGAACTTCGGCCACTATTTGTACTGAATTGATGCAGATAAAATACCTACACATCCAGAACAGCAAGTGTAACACCCCCTTTGGGCATTACTATGTGAGCACGTGCAGAAATAAATTAAAAGAATTTTGCTGGCTGCTTTCGGAAAATTATTTTATTTGAAGTCATATAATCTGGGTGTAAAATAACTTCTCTTGAATACTACAAGTGTAATGTGCATAACACAAAAATAAAAACCATCTTATTCACAATAGAATCTCAACCATATAAAGGTTTTCAAAACACCTACACATACTTTCTCAAAACATACCACCCAACAAATTTTAAAATATCCTAAGTCGGTCTCTCTATAAGACACTCAGTGATAAGACCTCATGATCATCCCTATGATCACACATCTTTTCCTGCAATCCATACGTAAGTCTCCAAGTGACTTAAGGAACTCTTCGGCAATACATGCATTCGTGTGCCAAGATACAACAGCTAGACAGATGAACATGTATATGCAAGGGTGAGTTCCAATATATGGATTTTAAAAGAATAACCATATGCACGACTCTCAAATACCAATTAACATGAATATTCAAAGATAAATAATATATTTATCAAAGGGTTTCATACTCGACAGTCGTAGCCGTTTTAAAAACCATAGCACTTCAATATTCATCAACTAACTTTGATACCTAATCTCCGGAGCTCCAACCAAACAATAAATGAGCTAATCAGGCTCTCACGTAATTTTCTTTGTGTTCATTCTTTCTTTGTTGAGGCTCAAAGGCTCACGACCAAACAAAGGTTTAAACATTTAAGTTAAGAAACCATTCCAATAAAGAGGACTCCGAGTCCAAACCAATCAAACAGACTCCAAGACAAAAATATGCAAATCACGAAATCTAGACCCGTGCACCAGATTTAGATTCGTAGATTTTGGTGCACAAAAATCAATATATATTTTTATAGGACATCTAGTCCATAACTCCACCTTTCGGACCTCGGGTCGATATCATAGAACACTAGACACCGACATCTCAGCAGTGTTGAGTCGCCGGCAAGTGTACCAGGTCATCGTAAGTAATAAACACGGTAAGTAATTACCGTGGTCGGACAGAGGGATTGGGCTACCAATTCTACCAATTTTCAAGAAATTTGATACGTTTGACCAAGTAAAAGCAAGTGGTTGAGAAGAGAGAGGAAATATGATAGCAATTTAAATCAACGAATCAATTAGAGATTAAGTAGGTAGCGATAAGATAAGATAAGAATTAAAATCTGGATTAAACATCTAAGGTTACAAATCCACCTACCCAATCATGCATAGTACCCAAGTGATGATGATCCTCTCCCTAAGTTCAATTGCAATGTCAACCAGGACCCTCAAATTCTCCTAATGACACTATCGTGCTCAATAGGACATATTCAACAATTGAGTTAATTACTTGCTACGGTCTCATAACCCAATCATCAAACTTTATTAAATCTTGTTCCCTATAAGGTTGCACTGATCTCCTACTCACTCTCGTGCAATATTCAATCAGTGATCCCAATTCAAGTTCTAAACGCGAATTGCCTATCAAGCCTCATCACGTTAACTAGTCAATCATGCATGCTTATGATCAACGCAATAAATTTAGAATTGGAAGACATGAATTGAGGTAAAGGAGGGAAGCATACATCACATTGAATGCTACACCGTCATGGGTGGTTTCATTGATCCCATAGACAAGGGAATTAGTTCCTCATGCTTGTAACAACGCACAAACAACTGGAGTTCATCATAATTGTAAACTAGGAAAAGAACATAGGGAGACGTAGCTCCAGAGAATAAGGATTCGTCTCTCAAAAACGATCTAAAACAAGTGGTGAACAAAAGGTTCTAATCTGCCCTAAAACATCCTATAAATAGAGGTTCTGGGTCTCGCCCGCTCGCGGGGCGAGCAAGCTCTCGCAAGGCGAAATTCAGTTTTCGCTCCATCTTGATTTGAATACTCGCGAGGCGAGATGGTGATTCGTGAGGCAAGACAGAAAGGGTGACATCTTTGGCACAGTCAGGCCTTCAGGCTCGCGAGGCGAGATGGTGATTCACGAGGCGAGACAGAAAAGGTGACTGTTGCTGTTCAGGCTGGTCTTCAGGCTCGCGAGGCGAGATCCTGTTTCGCGAGGCGAAACTTCCAGAATTGCTTTTCCACTATTTTCTTCATTTTCCCTGACTCTAAGAGCTTCACTTTTAACCTGAAACAATGAAAGGAAATGAAAAGCGTAATTCTACTCAAAATAAACTAAAAACTACTAAAAATGCATTAAACGAATCAAGTTCTAACTTAGGAACAAAACAAGGCCAATTTGGGAGATTAGCGAGGTTGACTCGCCCAATTAGGCACAAAATCTACCCATTTTCTAGCTGGAAACTAGATGAGCCAGAGGCTTATCAAAACACCCCAAACTTAAAACCTTGCTTGTCCCCAAGCAAACTAAAACTCAAAAAGACTCAACACTTGGCAAGCTTAAAGGATTCAATCAGTTTTTGCATAAATTTCATGCAATTTAACACAACAATTTTTCTTCAATGTTTTCCCCTTTGCAACAATGTAATCCCCACATTCATCTACTTTAAACAATTGAGAATTCCATCATTCATGCAATCAGTAATCTGAGTGTAGGATCCAAGTGACACACAAAAGGGAGATCACCAAATTCAAACAATTGCCTTCCTCACAAGGGCATTTAATATTTCACTCATTCGCTCAATTTGTCTAAGCTACCAACTTTTCACTCAATCTCGCATTTCAAGAGCACTTCCCATGAATTTGATTTTCATCTCAATCAAGGTTCCCACGAAAACATGCATGCATCATCAAAAGGTCTTTCATAGGTTGTAACGAGGCCTGGCTCAAGGTAAGATATTCAAAGGATAGATGCATAGTCCCTAGGATCAATGAGAGCATGAAACTACCATTGCAACAATTGAATTTACTCTCATATTATTATTCTATTCCTTGCATTGGGTGGCTATAAACCTCTTCCTTTTTATATTTTTTCGTCTTGCCCTTTTTGGCATATATTCAATACTTTTCATCACATTTTTTTTCTCAAGTCTTTAGCCTTTAATTTTGCTTTTATTTTTCTCAACTATGATTCATGAACTTGTAGCCACCCCAAACTTAGTTCCACAACAACACTCACAAAGCTAAAATTCCATGCTCTCCTAAATCGTAGGATAGGGGAAAATCATGGTTTTTCTGAGTTAATGGCTTGTAATGTAAGGTCATCAAGAACATTTGATGCAACATATAAATATGCAAACCATGCACAGATTCAAGCAAATCCGAGAAAGTGCAGCTTAAAAGCGATTCCCACAATTAAGAACATGTTGGAGGCTCAAATTTCTCACCTGGACATTTTTGCAAATTGTTTGACCGAGATACAATTCCTAGTGTGTGAACCCCTTCACCCCAAACTTGTCATAAATCAAGCAATCACAATAAAATTTCTCAAAGTTCAATTTCCAATTTTTCACATGATGATCAAATTTTCGATTTTCAGAACCTAGGGGGAAATCATCAACGGTCAACATAATTCGTGCAGTCAATCTATGTTAAATTTAATTAAAATCCACCAAGCTTGCCGACACAAAACTCACACACATACTCTTGATCTTCTCAAATTATTCAAGAGCGAAATTCAAAAACAAATGGAAAAAGGGAAAGAATAAGAGAAAGGATAAGAAATTTTTATCTCAAGGGGGTCCGAGCGGACCCCATACTTTCAGTTGATTGCCTTGCCTCTTTTCATCTCTCTACTACCCCGCTTCACAGCGCGGCTAGTTTCGGCCTCATCCTCATCCAATTGGTTGGCCCATGATATTCCGGGCTCTCCATGTTGATCCATTCACAAGAAAACAGGAAAGTTAAAGCAATAACATAAAAAGAAAGTAAATATATACAACTATCCAAGTTTGTCAGTAAAAGGTCAGTAGACAGAGTTTCTAGCTAGCTATTAGTGTACAACCATATCGAAACTACTAGCTAGAACTCTAAATAAAGTAATGCAGGGGCCCGGATCACTGATCAAAATCAATGTCGTCCGCCGGGTCACCCTGGTCCTCTGGTGCCTCCTCATCCTCTGGTCCCTCGGGCACCCCCCCTGTGGCATAGCACCCTGGTCCCCAGGGTAGTCCTGCCACCCATGCCGAGGGGACAGCTCCTCCTCGGAGGGGTATACGGGCACCAAACCCTCCTACTGGGCCAATGACATCTCCTGGATGAACTCCCGCAGCACCTCCTGATCCCGCCTCATCGCCTGCTGGTTCTGCAAGAGCAGAGCCATTTTCGCTTATCGTGGCCTCTGAGTGGGTAGGGGTGGCGGCCTCCTAGGTGGGGCCGGGGCTACGTAACAAAAACTCTGGATGTACTCCTGGTCGATGGGCTGTCGCGGGACCTTCTCCATCACTGTACTCACCGGCACCCCCGCCCAGCGGATGAGCTCGGTGATCAGCAGCCCATGCCCCAGGCTCTCCTTCAACGCCCGGGAGTTCGCCTTCATCTGGATATCTGTGGCGATGACTCCCCCGACGTTGATCGTGCGGCCCGTCAGTATGCCATAGAGGAGATGGGCTCTGGCGGCAGTGACTGTGGACTCATGAGAGCTCACTCGAAGGTTGGCGTGTAAGAACGCCGACAAGACCTTGGCATTTGGGGTGAGGTCCTGACTCCTCAACCTCAAGAGGTTCCCCGACGTTCCCATCTCCCAGGCAGCTCCTTGGACACAGCAGGTGTCGATGATGGCCTGAGCTAGGGCCTGCACCGCGGGGAGCTGCTCGTACTGGCAGGCCTCCTCTCCGATGGGGATCCCCAAGCATGAGTTAATATCCGATGCAGTGAATGTAATGGGGACCCCCTGAACCTCCGTCACACAACTCGGGTTTGAGAGTGTTGGCATAAAATTCCTGCACCAGTTTGATATCATACCGGTGAGGAAGATCAGCCAACACCTCCCAACCTCGTTGCGTATCTGCTCGGAGACGCTGGCGTAGTTGTTGCCCACCAGGGACACACGCCGCTCTAAGATCATCTCCTTCCTCACCACCAGGTCCCAATGCTTCATGTGATCAGGAGAGCAGAACTTGGGGGAGTAGGAGGTGGCCCTAGAGGAGGCACCCGACCCTGAAGGTAACTCTATGTCGTCCCCCTGAGCAGATGCGCGCTTCTTGCGCTTAACCGGTTGCTTTTCGGCAGCGGTGTTCTTAGGCAGGGCCATAACCTGAAAATCAGAAAAATCCCAGTACAATTCATAAATCAGTATTGCAGAACATGTATAACAGAGGCACAAATTCAGTGTAATTCTATCCTGCTAAACATCCCAATTGCTCATCCCACTGTCCCACTAACATGTAAATATGCAACGAATACCCGGACAACATCCCAACTATATTCCTAACACAACTAACCATAATACTCAGATCAATCATTAGGCAGTTAGTTTCAAATTGCATTCGTGGAATATTAAAGGACTCTAAGTCTTCATGATCAACATTCATCGTTTTACTCAGATCAGATGACAATGAGCAGTAACACTCCCTAGACTAGACAAGGTCATGATCATGGCGTCTACCCTACTACCAGTTATAACAGACAGTTAGTGCATAGTGTGATCGTGACTGTTTGAATTCCACAAGGCATAAATAAGCGAAGAGTGAAGTCAAGTGAGATGTTACTTACCTTGTAGAGATGAAGGAATGCGAATGCGTGAGGGTGAGAGTGTGAGAGTGTGAGAGGAAGGGAGATGAGTGGGAATGGAGTTGAACCCACGCGAGAGAGGGAAAGAACAGCGAAGGGTCACGAAAATGCTTCGCGATCCGCTCATGTGACTGATAAACATTTCAGCTTTCGCGAGGCGAGAGACTCCTCGCGACGCGAATTTTAAATTTTCCCCCAAATTGAAAACCCTAATTGCAGATTCACGAGGCGAATCATCACTCGCGAGGCGAATCAGAAAAAATTGTTCTTCACACTTTCCAGAATCGCGAGGCGAGTAACAGTGCGCGAGGCGAATCTGAAATTCCAACAGCTGATGATGCCCAGATTCGCGAGGCGAAAGTGGCTCTCGCGACGCGAGACAGAAGCGTGAGCGAGCCTCTGAGATTCAGGGCTTCTGGCTCGCGAGGCCACTTTGGATTCGCGGGGCGAACCTGGTTTTTTTTTTCAGAAGAGAAAATGACAAACTTAAAAAAAATAAAGGATATCTAGCTTGAGTTGCCTCCCAAGTAGCTCTTGTTTAACGTCCCGTGCCTGCCTCAAGTCACCCCTGAGGGTTAATCCAGAAGAAGAACTTGCTTGCCATTTGGGATTGATTCCCCATGGTAATGCTTTAGCCTTTGCCCATTTACCTTGAAGTTGTCAGAGGCCCCTTCTAGTTCTACTGCTCCGTGTGGAAAAACTTGGAGGACCTTGAATGGTCCCGACCACCTTGATTTTAGCTTTCCAGGAAAGAGTCTCAACCTTGAATTATAAAGAAGTACCATTTGTCTGGGCTCAAACCTCCTAGGAAAGATGTGCTTGTCATGCCATGTCTTAGTCCGTTCTTTATAGATTCTTGCATTTTCATATGCTTGCATGCGGATCTCGGAAAACTCATTTAAGTCCAAAAGCCTTTTATCGCCGGCCTTCGTCAAATCAAAGTTGAGTTCTAGAATTGCCCAATAAGACTTTTCCTCCAATTGCACCGGCAAGCGGCATGCCTTTTCCAAACACCAAATTGTAAGGAGACCTTCCAATTGGAGTCTTGAAGGCGGTCCTATAAGCCCATAAAGCATCATCTAACCTTTTTGACCAATCCTTCCATGAGGAGTTGACGATTTTCTCAAGAATACGCTTCAACTCACGGTTGGATACCTCCGCTTGCCCATTTGTTTAGGGATGATAAGGAGTAGAGACCGTATGCTTGATCCCATACTTCTCAAGAAGCTTGTGCATTTGATTGTTGCAAAAGTGGGATCCCCCACCACTAATCAACACTCTAGGGACCCCAAACCTCGAGAAGATATTGCGCCTTAGGAATTCCATGACTACCCGTGCATCATCCGTAGTTGTTGGGATTGCTTCTACCCACTTTGACACGTAGTCCACCGCCACCAAAATGTATTGATAGGAGAAAGATGGTGGGAATGGTCCCATGAAATCTATCCCCCACACATCAAATAGCTCTACTTCAAGCATGCAATTCAAGGGGAGTTCATTCCGCTTAGAGATGTTGCCAACTCTTTGGCAATGATCACAGTTCTCAACAAAGGTGTGGGCATCCTTGAAGAGCGTTGGCCAATAAAACCCGCTTTGGAGGATTTTTTTATGCGGTCTTCTTTCCCCCATAATGCCCACCATAATCCGAGCTATGACAATGCCACAACACGTTTCCGATTTGGTCATGGGGAATGCACCTTCTTAGGATCCCATCCGAGCATTGCTTGAAAAGATAGGGGTCCTCCCACACATAATACTTTGCATCCGAGAAGAACTTCTTCCTTTGTTGATTAGTCCAACCTTGAGGAACCACATTTGAAGATTTGAAGTTGGCCATGTCCGCGAACCAAGGAGATAAATTTTCAATGAGTGCAAACAATTTTTCATCAGGAAATTCTTCCTTGATGTCCAACAATTCCTCCTCGGTGTCGGGATTGACAAACCTAGATAACCGTCACACCATTGTCGGATCCCTTCCTGTCTTTAATCTCTAGATCAAATTCCTTCAAAAAAAGAATCCACCGAATTAATCTAGGTTTGGCCTCTTGTTTTGTCATCAAGTGTTTTATGGCCTCATGATCGGTGAAAACAACAATCTTAGACCCCACAATATAGGATCTAAACTTATCTAAAGCAAAAACCACAGCAACTAGTTCCTTTTCAGTGGTGGAATAATTATCTTGTGCCTCATTCAAAACTTTACTTGCGTAATAAATAACATGAGCTAACTTTTCCACCCTTTGTCCCAAAACAGCCCCCACCGCATAATCACTAGCATCACACATGATTTCAAATGGTAAATTCCAATTAGGTGCAGTGATTATGGGTGCGGTGACAAGCATATTTTTCAAAATAGTGAAAGCATTCAAACAAGAAGCATTAAACTCAAAGGATACATCCTTCGCAAGAAGGTCACAAAGCGGCTTTACGATTTTGGAGAAGTCCTTGATGAATCTCCGGTAGAACCCAGCATGACCCAAGAAACTCCTCACCCCCTTTACATTGGTTGGTGGGGGAAGCTTCCCAATCAACTCAATCTTGGCTTTATCAACCTCAATCCCCCTTTGGGAGATTTTGTGACCCAAGATTATACCTTCCTTGACCATGAAGTGGCGTTTCTCCCAATTAAGCACAAGGTTAGTCTCTTGGCACCTTTTAAGCACCAAAGTCAAGTTCTTCAAGCAATTGTCATATGAGGTCCCAAAGATCGAGAAGTCATCCATGAAAACCTCAATGCATTTCTCCACCATGTCCGAGAAAATAGAAAGCATGCACCTTTGGAAAGTAGCAGGAGCGTTGCACAATCCAAAGGGCATCCTCCTATAGGCAAAGACTCCGTAGGGACAAGTGAAGGCCGTCTTCTCTTGGTCTTGAGGATCCACCACAATTTGATTATAGCCGGAGTAACCACCTAAGAAGCAATAGTACTCATATCCGGCTAACCTTTCGAGCATTTGATCAATGAAGGGGAGAGGGAAGTGATCCTTCCTTGTTGCCTCATTTAGCCTTCTATAATCGATGCATACTCTCCACCCCGTGATGGTCCTTGTTGGGATCAATTCGTTGCTTTCATTGACCACCACGGTTGTGCCACCTTTCTTTGGGACCACATGAATTGGGCTAACCCAATTGCTGTCCGAGATTGGATAGATGATTCCGGCATCTAAAAATTTAATCACTTCCTTATGCACCGCTTCTTTCATGATGGGATTTAGCCGTCTTTGTGGCTGAACCACCGGCTTGTAATCATCTCCCATCAAGATTTTATGCATGCATATGGAAGGGCTTATACCCTTTAGGTCCGAAATCTTCCACCCAATGGAGGATTTGTGTTCCCTAAGAACTCTCAACAAATTTTCTTCTTCATCCTTTTTCAAGGCATTGCTAATGATAACCGGATGTTGTCCCTTCTCCCCAAGAATGCATACCTTAAGTGGGTTGGGAGTTGCTTCAACTCCGGTGCCTTGCCATCTTCTTCCATTCCTTCGTTGTCGAGCTTTTCCTTTGAACATTCTTCCCTTGGGAGACTTGGTAAGGCTTCCATGTTCTTTAAGCACTCAAGATAGTCCTCATCCCCAAAGGGTCTTCTTCCTCACTATCATCATCATGGGATTCTACCAACACTTGTGCAAGTGAAGAACCATGGGCTTCTCTAGTGGCCTTTGCCTTGACAATTGAGTCCACCATATCCACTCGATACACATCCGACCTCTCATCGGGGTGCTTCATTGCTTCAAAGACATTGAAGACTACATTCTCATTTTGCACCCTTAGGGTGAGTTTCCCTTGTTGCACATATATCAAAGCGCGCCCAGTGGCCAAGAAGTGCCTACCCAATATGAGAGGGATCTCGGCGTCTTCATCCATATCAAGCATGACAAAATCCGCCGGAAATATGAACTTGTCCACCTTCACTAACAAATCTTCGACCACTCCATAAGGATATTTTATAGAATGATCTGCTAGTTGGAGTGACATCCGTGTATCTTTGGCTTATTTGATCCCCAACTTCTTCATCATAGAGAAGGGCATCAAGTTGATGCTTGCCCCTAGATCACACAACGCCTTTCCTAGAGTCATCTCCCCAATGGTGCATGGTATAGAAAAAGAACCGGGATCCTTCAACTTTGGAGGTGGTTTTCTTTGAAGAATGGTACTACACTCCTCGATCAAAGCAACCGTTTCCTCATCCACTATTCTCCGCTTCTTGGAGAGAAGCTCCTTCATAAACCGGGCATAAGATGGCATTTGTTCCAAGGCTTCTGCAAATGGAATGTTAATTTGAAGTTTGCAGAAGACATCAAGGAATTTATTGAACTATTTATCTTGTAGAGGCTTCTTCAATCTTTCAGGATATGGTACCTTCATGAAGAGCGGGAGGTCTTTGGGTTCAACCCACTTCTTTCTTCGGAACTCTTCATCTACAAGTTTTAACCTTCCCCCTTGCTCCGGTGCCTTGTCACTTGCCAACTCCTCTTTCTTAGGTTGCTCTTCCTCAACATGTGGTTGTTCCGAGGTCTCAGCTTCCTGAGAACTAGTTGCACCCCTGTTAGATCCCAACACGCTACCGCTTCTAGTTGCTAGGGCATTGCACTGGTTCTTAGGGTTGTTCTCGGTATCACCTGGGAAAGTGCCTGGGAGACGCTCATTTAGTTGCTTTGCGAGCTGAGCTATCTGCGTCTCTAGATTCTGAATTGCCGACCCTGTATGAGCTGCCAACTTGTCAATGGTTGTGCTTGTATTGATTGGCAACTTCTCAATTGCTGCATTCGTCTTTTCTATAGCCAACTCCCAAGGTTGCCTTCCACCATCTGTTGTTTGCAATTGATTATGCTCTGGAAGAGCTTGCTGAGTATTGCGTTGATGGATCCCATAGTTTGGCCTCTGATTCTGTTGAGGTTGTTGTTGCCCGGCTAGACCACCACTAGCATTATTCCAAGCCAAACCCGGATGGTCTCTCCTCATATAACCCCTATTCTGATTCTGACTGTAATCATACTATCTGTTCCACTGATAGTTGTTCTGGGGCACTCTGTCATAGAAATTGTGGCATGAGTCCACATGTTCTTGAGAGAAGTTGAACGGACAACTCTGAATGTCATGATCTCCATTACAATTATCACAACCCGGAGGCATTCCTTCGTGTATCACATTAACCTTTTTGTTCCTAGACAATGCCGCATTTTGCATCTTCAACGGTTTATTTTGCTCTAGAATGGCTTCTATTGTTGCAGACTGACTCCACTTGAGGTTTCCCTACCACGGTTGTAATCATTGTTCGACATCTTCTCCAATAATGCCCATCCATCCTTAGCTGATAAATAAGAAAAAGAACCACCCGTTGCAGCATCACAATTCATCTGGTAGCGCCCCCTTAACCCGTTAAAGAAATTTTGAACCTTGGAGACCGAGTCAAAGAAGGCCGAAGGACATCTTCTCAAGAGCACATTATACCTCTCCCAAGCTTCATTATAAGATTCATCTTCTGTCTTCCTGAAAGATGTGACGGCTACTCTTGCTTGTGCCGCTTTCTGAGGAGGAAAATATTTAGTGAGGAACTTTTGGGTCATTTGCTCCTATGTTGTGATACTGTTGCGATTCAAGCTGTCAAACCAATCGCGAGCGGTATCCCTAAGAGATAGAGGGAATAGCCACAAGCGAAACTCATCTTGAGAAACTCCTCTTGTCTTCTGCAAGTCACAAGCTTCAAGGAAGCGAGTGATGTGTCTATGAGGGTCTTGTGTGCAACCCGCATCAAATTGATTCTCACGGATCTGGGCTGTGACACATCTTTCCACTATGAAGGAATCTGTATTGAGGTTGCCCCTCACGATAGAAGAAGCACAATCATCCAAATTGGGTAGATTGTACTTGAATAGAGGCTTGTAAGGAGGAGGAGGAGGAGGAGGAGGGTTTGCTTCGGTCATCCCCTCAAAATTAATTGCTTCAAGCCTCTTTCGTTCTCTGGCTTCTTTCCTTAATCGCTTCTCGGTCTTGGTGATCTCCGAATCAAATAGCAAGTCCTCTTGTGAAAGGGTACCTCGCATACAAAAACTAGGCAAGACCAAGTGGATTCAAAGAAGTAGAGAGAAATAATAGTAAATAAATAACAGAATAAAAATAAAAATAGCCTAACCAAATAATCAAACTTTCCAAAAATTGGGAAAATTGGTTGTGCCAATCCCCGACAACGGCGCCAAAAACTTGTTCAGTCACCGGCAAGTGTACCAGGTCGTCGTAAGTAATAAAAACGGTAAGTAATTACCGAGGTCGGACACAGGGATTGGGCTACCAATTCTACCAATTTACAAGAAATTCGATACGTTTGACCAAGTAAAAGCAAGTGGTTGAGAAGAGAGAGGAAATAAGATAGCAATTTAAATCAACGAATCAATTAGGGATTAAGTAGGTAACGATAAGATAAGAATTAAAATCTGGATTAAACATATAATGTCACAAATCCACCTACCCAATCATGCATAGTACCCAAGTGATGATGATCCTCTCCCTAAGTTCAATTGCAATGTCAACCAGGACCCCCAAATTCTCCTAATGCACTATCGTGCTCAATAGGACGTATTCAACGATTGAGTTAATTACTTGCTATGGTCTCATAACCCAATCATCCAACTCTATTAAATCTTGTTCCCTATAAGGTTGCACTGATCTCCTACTCACTTTCGTTCAATATTCAATCAGTGATCCCAATTCAAGTTCTAAACGTGAATTGCCTATCAAGCCTCATCACGTTAACTAGTCAATCATGCATGCTTATGATCAACGCAATAAATTCAGAATTGGAAAACATGAATTGAGGTAAAGGAGGGAAGCATACATCACATTGAACGCTACACCGTCATGGGTGGTTTCATTGATCCCTTAGACAAGGGAATTAGTTCCTCATGCTTGTAACAAGGCACAAACAATTGGAGTTCATCATAATTGTAAAATAGGAAAAGAACATAGGGAGACACATCTCCATAGAATAAGGATTCGTCTCTCAAAAACGATCTAAAACAAGTGGTGAACAAAAGGTATCTAATCAGCCCTAAAATAGCCTATAAATAGAGGTTCTGGGTCTCGCACGCTCGCGGGGCGAGCAATCTCTCGCGAGGCGAAATTCAATTTTCGCTCCATCTTGATTTGAATACTTGCGAGGCGAGATGGTGATTCGCGAGGCGAGACAGAAAGGGTGACATCTCTGGCACAGTCAGGCCTTCAGGCTCGTGAGGCGAGATGGTGATTCGCGTGGCGAGACAGAAATGATGACTGTTGCTGTTCAGGCTGGTCTTCAGGCTCGCGAGGCAAGATCCTGTTTCGCGAGGCGAAACTTCCAGAATTGCTTTTCCACTGTTTTCTTCATTTTCCCTGACTCTAAGAGCTTCACTTTTAACCTGAAACAATGAAAGGAAACGAAAAGGGTAATTCTACTCAAAATAAACTAAAAAACTACTAAAAATGCATCAAACGAATCAAGTTCTAACTTAGGAACAAAACAAGGCCAATTTGGGAGATTAGCGAGGTTGACTCGCCCAATTAGGCACAAAATCTACCCATTTTCTAGCTGGAAACTAGATGAGCCAGAGGCTTATCAGGCAGCTAGGTTCATCTTTTAATCTAACAAAATTTTCGCTTTCTAAAACACAAATCCAAAAACAAAATTTCCTTAACTTATCCAAGTTGTCAGAAATAACCCATTGTATAAATCCACTTTACCGAAAATCCTTTTATGTTGGAAATTCGTTTTATAAAATCATCAAAATCACTTAAAATTCACACTCTTTCAAAAAAATCAATATTTTGAACTTGAAAATTTTGCGTTGAAACAAATTCTCTATTTTAACTAATATTACCATTTTTAATAACACTACTGTAAATATTGTCGGAATTGTCCGACGTTTGACGTTTTAAAAAAACGTTATAAGTCCAAAAATGACTTTTCTAGTAACATAATTTTTCCAATACTATAATAAAATTATTTTTGAAACTTATTTTCCTAAAATAACATTTTCTAATATTCAGAAATTTGTTATGTCAAAATTAGCAGTGCTAAAATATTTTCACATGTTACGTCCTCACTATGACTCATAAAACACTCTTACGCTATTAAATTATTAAAATAATATTATTTTTCACTATAACCCAATTTTCACCAAACCAATAATTAGTAATAATATATTATTATTTTCCACATTTTTTACTAATTGAAAACTCGTTATTTCGTAAAAAAAAGCTTTTTAATGCTTTTAACCTCTTTATTAATTGAGCATTGACCACTGTCAGGCTTTACAATCCACTAACAACTTCAATAACAATCATGCCAATAATATAGCAAATAGCAATTAATGACATGCAACAAAATATAATAACAATTAAATACAGATAATTAAATCATTAAAAGAATATAGATCTAACTACGTAAAATAACAATTACACCCAAATAAATCATACAGGCCACAAACAAATCAGGTACAACTATCGAAAAAATCCCTCAGGTACTCCCCTTACCTCTTGAAGATTTTTCTTGTCAAATTGAAATTCTGTCAAACGTCTTGTCTCCGCAAAACACTTACACAACTCACACAACAATTAATCCTTCAACAAAATACAAAAAATAATTATCAATCAAACAACTAAACACACATATGCTCCTATATGATAGGTTCGGCCATGAGGCATTTGGATGGATATAAAATTTCTCAAATTCTTAAGCTTTTGGATTAAGGATCCTTAAGCAGGATTAAGACTTAAACATAGCTTGCTTAACAAAAATTGAATCAATACCATCTTAACCACAAAGTTAAGATTTTCGGCCTTAGAGGAATTTTATGGCTAAAAATTTCTAAAAATCTTAAGCTCTTGGATTAGTGATCTCTAATCACTTGAAACCCTAAAACAAAGATTAGAATACAAAGATTGAAATAAAATATTCCAACCTTTCAAAAACCCTAATTCGACCATGACACTTAACATAGGCTAGAGATTTCAAAATTTTACATACTCTTAGATCCATGACCTTAGAGTAGTGTAGAGTAAAGATAAACTATCATAAGTTGAAAAATGAAACAAAATCTTTCAACTCATCGGGAACATAATTTCGGCTATGAACAAAATAATGGCTTATATATTTTCATTTGATTAAACAAGAATGGATTCAATATCTAACATCCCTGTCTGCTTTATGGATACGACTGTCCCCACAAACCAACAAGGGTCTTTTCAGCATGCTTTGTCCTCACTTACACGCTTCCTGGGAAAACTTTCCCAAGAGGTCACGCCTCCTAGAATTGCTCCAAGTCAAGCACGCTTAACTGTCAAGTTCTTAAGTGATGGGCTATCGAAAAGAAGATGCATCTTGTTAGTATAGGTTATACCAATCAATTCATATAAGCCTTCCTCAACTGTATAGTCCCATACCGCCGCCGCGCCTGAGGTCCTAGTAGCCACACTTCTCTTCCTTCCTCCTTGGGTGAGTGAAACCTTATCTATTTTGCTTAGATTCAAAAATCCCCAAATTGATTTTGAAACCCTAACTTTTCATCTTACTTTAATCATGAAATTGCTTCAGTTTTAGTGCAATTGGGGCTTGTAATTAATGGATTCTAAGGTTAATTTTATGATTCTCTATTTAAATCAAAATTTCCCTAAAATTCTCTTTGAACCCTAAACCCCAATTTGATTTTATTTGAAATCGATTATATTTCTATGAAATTAATTATGTTTTATTCAAATTAGGACCTTTAATTTGAGATTTCTAAGTTCAATTTCATGTTTCTCAAACCAAATCAAATGTTCCCCAATTTTAATTATGGATCCTTTTACCCAAGTCGATATTATTGAGAAATCGATTCCATTTACTGAATTAAATGTATGGTTTCTTTTGATTATATGTTTTGAGAATGAAAATTGAATTGGTGAATTTAATTGTTTGTTGTCATGCTTGGTTTATGTCTCTGTGATGTTGAACACGGCTATGCTTGCTTGATGGAGTATATAATTACAATCTTGGAGCTAACGTGAGCATTAAGACGAGGATCATTTACTTGTATTTAAAGGTAAGGGGAGTTTGCCTAGGGATATTCAATAACTATATGCATGTGTGTATGTGTTTAATTGAGTGTGGTGAATATTATCGTGATATTGAGCCAATACTTAAATAACTTGTTCACTTGAACTATTGTGGTATTACTTGGAGTTGAATATTACTTGCTTTAAAAGTGTTATGAATTTTATATATATATATATATATATATATATATATATATATATGTGTGTGTGTGTGTGTGTGTGTGTGTGTGTGTGTGTGTGTGTGTGTGTGTGATGAACTGTCATTAACTGTAATATTATTATTGTTATGAATATATTAATGTTGATTGAAGTTTGCGAAGCCGGACTTGAGTCTGTGCCCAATGACTATAAGGATTAAAAGCCTTAATAAGCCTTGAATAGAACTTTGAAAGTTTTGGGCTCAATTATAAAAGTTCCTTGTTTAAAGTGCTTACTTCAGAAGAATAAGATCTTGGTTTTTAGAAAAATGTTGAAGTGATTTTGAGTTGAAGGAAACTACATTTTTATGATCAAAAGTTTTGTAAGAGAGAAAACCTTTTCGAACGGTGTGTTTTATGAAGGAAAGACCCTTTGAAAATAATTGACTTTATTCCATCAAGGATTTCAAAAGTAAATGAATTTCCAAATGTTTTATAAAATACTTTGTAAAGGAAAAGATTTTCTCCTAAATGATTTAGAAACGTTCCAGTCACTTGGATAAGTGACCGAGGTTTTGTTTTGGTTTTTGATTTTCACTGAGCGAAAAGTAAGCACATGTGAAAGAGAATACTAGTTCGCGAGACGTCGCCTCTAGTATTCAGTTGTATGCACGTGATCTGGGATCCGTGTCAAGAATTATGGACCAAGGGTCCTACTCGTGATATTATGGGCTAGGAGTCCTGATTTTGGAATTGAGGACTATACCTAGTCGTTGGACGAAATCTAGGCAAGTATACCTAGTCTTACAAGTAATACGGTGGTCACACCGATATCGTTCCCACGAGGATCAGTTGCCAATTACCAATTCACAAATCAAATAACTATCTAGACTAAACTATGGCATGAAGAGAAATCAAAACATAAAATAAAGCAACAAAAGCAATAAAATATTTTTGGTCTTTTGGGAATTTTTATTAAACACTTGGAGTGCAGAAAGAGGTGTTGGGATTAAACTTCACTAAACCTTAGTCTCATGCAATACCAAGACCACCAATCCAGTTCATGCTTCGAATATTAAAATCAACCCACAAGATTACTCAAACCCTAATTCCTTAGGTGGAATGAGCCTAAATCCCCTAATTAAACCCTAATTCCTTAGGTGGTCTAATTAGTGAATTTGCATTAAGAGTAGGGATTACACGATTACTAAAAAACCAAAATCCATTCCTAGATGCAAGGTTTACTAGGTGATTAATTCCTGATCAAGAATTGATAAGAACGTCCCCATTGAAAATCAAATCTCAAAATCATTTCATGGGTGGCCAAACCACAAAAAGCATTAAGCAAAGGAATTAAACACTAATAGAGAAACATAAATACAGATTGATCAATCAAGGCAGTTACATAATATTCAGTTTAGCTACATCCAATCCCAACAAAGAGGGAATTTAGCTACTCATGGTAATAGAAACTACAAAAGAGCAAGAGAGAAGAGAAGAAGAAAACTCCATGAAGAATCCTCCAATCTTCTTCCAGTGCAAGAGCAGAGAAAAACCACTTTTTAGGGTTAGAATCCCCTCCAGCCTCCAAGTCTTCCTAGGGTAAAAGTGCTCCTAGGGTAAAAATTCCTCCTTTTTTTTATGTCTGGTCCCAGTCCCTTTTTCTATTCAGTGCGGCTCTATTTATAGATTAGGCGCGCGTCACGACCGTGATGGCCATCACGGCCAGGCCGTGATGTGTTCTACCAAGGGCGCGCTTTCAAATTTTGGAGCATCACGATTGCGATCCTCATCACGGCTAGGCCGTGATCAGTTCTGCCTGTTGAGGGTCTGGTTCATCTGACCTATCACGGCCGTGATGGCCATCACGGCCTGGCCGTGATGGCTTCTGATTTTTGCCTTCAGCTCTGCTTGATCATGGCCGTGATGGCCGTGATGGGCTCTGCTTGGCTCATTTTCTTCACTTTTCAATCTCTATCTTCATCCAAGCTCCATCATGGTCAATCTTGAGCATTTTACCCTTAATTCCTGCAAAACAACACCACGAAACCGCCTTACCTGTTCCAATGTAAAAACTAACAAAATCAAACTAAATATGCCTAAACTATATGAAATTGCATGCATAAATGTACATGAAATATGAGGTGGAATCACACTCATCAAATCACCCCAAGCTTTTTCATTTGCTTGTCCTCAAGCAATCACCAAGGCTAGAAGATATAAATAATCAGAGCATGGATAGTGAACCAAGAACCCGAGTAACTAATCCAAGTAACAGACATTTTCAAATAATTCAGCTAGAGATTATCAATTTCAAGTCCAATTAGATGCTTAGGTTTCCTAGACTCACATTCTCACTGATTCAGGCACTCCTTCTCACCTCACTCAAGTGTTAAGGATATATGACAATTCACTCAATTTCCTCAAGGAATGAATTCTACCATATGCTTGACTATTAACCAAATCTCTACTTTATTAATGAAAACAATTAAGAATCAAGAGGTCTTTTACTTTGGTTGTAACGGGGCCATGGGATTAATCGTTAGGTGGGGAAATCGAGAAAAGGAAATTTCAAATGGCTACACAAAATATCAAGCATTACAAAGCATGACACCTTCTAAAATACCTTTGTGGGTTTAGATTCACTTTTCCACCTTTCTTTCTTTCTTTTTATTTTATTTCTCACTTCCTTTTGTCATCCCCTTCTCTTTTGGCTTTTTTTTGGAGAAGGGGAGATTTTCAATTCAAGAGAAATATTTTTCTAACTTTCTCATCCCATACTTTTTCATACTACCTTTTTACCCTTTTTCTAATACCTTAAAAGGTGCCATACCAAGCATCATTCATCAAAATAATTCAAGGTACCAAGAAAAGTATTTTATTCTTTCAGGCTCCAAATTGGGCAACTAAGGGGTAGCATTTAGTCATTCAAAGCTCAGAAGGCCGGAAAAAATACCTAGTGCCTCGATCATTTTCAAAAATGTTTTAAAAAATTTTTAAGCTTCAAAACGATTTAAAGTCAAGTTCTAGAGAATATAATCCAAGAGGAATAAAACACTCTATCACAAAGAATGGGGTAGATTTAGTGAGTACCCCTTTTTGGCTCAAAAATCTCACATTTTAGTAGTTCAAGAACCAATGAGAAACACAAATCTACGGAACCACATGCTAATTATCAACTATCAAAGATCATCTCAAGATTTTTTTATTTGTAGCCATATCACAATAATAAAAAAATTGGGTTCAAAAATTCACTATCTCAATTTATTTGGCAATAAGTTCTCACAATTGGATGCATAATTTAAGCAAGGGGCAATCTAATCATGTGATCATGCAAAACTATGACTATATGAATGCAACATGAAAAATGCAAAAAATGCAAAAAAAAATTGCAAAAATACCCCTACCCCAAGCTTAAGAACTTACATTGTCCCCGATGTAAATAATCAAGTCGGAGAGAGGATAAAAAATGGAACAACTCACCGAGGTGGTAGCGGGTGTTGGCTCACATGCCTAGGCAAAGGGATGCTGGAAATTGTGTCACGACCGTGAGGCTCATCACGGCTAGGCCGTGATCAATTCTAGTCTTCAGGAGCTGTCCTGTCACGGTCGTGATCTGTATCACGGCTAGGCCGTGATGCTCTCTGATCTTCAGGGTCCTCTCATCACGCCCGTGATGGGTGTCACGGCTGGGCCGTGATCCTTTCTGGTCTTCATGGTTAGCTCATCACGGCCGTGACCAGTTTCACGGCCTGGGCGTGATGGTTGCTGACTTTGTTTCTCCCTGCCCTTTTGCTTCTCCTTCCTTCTTGCCCTGAAAACACTTAACAAATTTATTAATTTATGATTTTTTTCCTCTTGATCTTCTCAAATTATTCAAGAGTTGAAATCAAAAACAAATGGAAAAGGAAAAGAAACTTGGGTTGCCTCCCAATAAGGGCTTCTTTAACGTCACTAGCTTGACGGGTCGGTGATCTCAAGGATCACGAAGCTTCCACCCGGATCCCATTGCTTGTAGCATAGGGACCAAGAGATGCAAAAGATGTAAAGGCATCCTCCCGGATCCCATGGCTTGTGGAGTGGCAATTGTAGAAGCAATATGAATCTACCCTCGGTTCTTCCTGGGTCAAAAGGCAAGTGATAAACTCCTCTTTTGACCTCTTCAGGCATAAATGTTCCATGAAGCACATGAGGTTTTCTTCTTGAGCCAATTTTGTAGTGTCCACACATGCATCCAAACCAATATATTTATCCAAGACAGCAATATCAGGTTTCTTGGAAAGCATGGTGAAAGATAGACCCTCTTTGCTCTGCAACCCATGTTCTTTTTCTTGTGAGTCATCTTCCACTACTACTTCAACTTCACTTTGAACTATCCCCAAAACCAGATTTTGCTTAAATTGTGCTTCATGTGATTCTTGTACTAACTGTTTACAAATTTCCTCAACTTGCATTTTGAAATTTTGCTTCACAACTTCGATACTATCACAGTTGGTTCTTACTTTGGCCTTAGAGATGGATAGCTCTAGTGAATATTGTTCTAGAGCAGCTTTCAAAAGATTTGGCTCATCCCATTTCCATTCCTCCTCATGCTTCATGATTACACTATAAGCTTGTGCATGAGGGCATTGATATCCCCAGAGCCTGTAGTCTCCCAGGACTACATTAGGCCCAAAGTGATATTTTATTACTCCATCCAAGGCTGGAAAATAATAAGTCTCCATGATTTGCAATCCACCTTGAACAAACAGAACTCAAAAGAAAAAATCAAATATACACAAAAAAATAAAAAAATAAAAATGTCTAAATTAGTTGCCTCCTTTGTTACTAATGATATTGGCAAAACCGATCCCCGGCAACGGCGACAAAAACTTGTTGGACGAAATCTAGGCAAGTATACCTAGTCTTACAAGTAATACGGTGGTCAGACCGATATCGTTCCCATGAGGATCAATTGCCAATTACCAATTCACAAATCAAACAACTATCTAGACTAAACTATGGCATGAAGAGAAATCAAAACATAAAATAAATCAACAAAAGCAATAAAATATTTTTGGTCTTTTGGCAATTTTTATTAAACACTTGGAGTGCAGAAAGAGGTGTTGGGATTAAACTTCACTAAACCTTAGCCTCATGCAATACCAAGACCACCAATCTAGTTCATGCTTCGAATATTAAAATCAACCCACAAGATTACTCAAACCCTAATTCCTTAGGTGGAATGAGCCTAAATCCCCTAATTAAACCATAATTCCTTAGGTGGCCTAATTAGTGAATTTGCATTAAGAGTAGGGATTACACGATTACTAATAAACCAAAATCCATTCCTAGATGAAAGGTTTACTAGGTGATTAATTCCAGATCAAGAATTGATAAGAACGTCCCCATTGCAAATCAAATCTCAAAATCATTTCATGGGTGGCCAAACCACAAAAAGCATTAAGCAAAGGAATTAAACACTAATAGAGAAACATAAACACAGATTGATCAATCAAGGCAGTTACATAATATTCAGTTTAGCTATATCCAATCCCAATAAAAAGGGAATTTAGCTACTCATGGTAATAGAAACTACAAAAGAGCAAGAGAGAAGAGAAGAAGAAAACTCCATGAAGAATCCTTCAATCTTCTTCCAGTCCAAGAGCAGAGAAAAACCACTTTTTAGGGTTAGAATCCCCTCCAACCGCCAGCCTCCAAGTCTTCCTAGGGTAAAAGTGCTCCTAGGGTAAAAATTCCTCCTTTTTTTCTGTCTGGCCCCAATCCCTTTTTCTATTTAGTGCGGCTCTATTTATAGATTAGGCGCGCGTCACGACCGTGATGGCCATCATGTCCAGGCCGTGATGTGTTCTGTCAAGGGCGCGCTTTCAAATTTTGGAGCATCACGTCTAGGCCGTGATCAGTTCTGCCTGTTGAGGGTCTGGTTCATCTGACCTATCACGGCCGTGATGGCCATCACGGTGTGGCCGTGATGGCTTCTGACTTTTGCCTTCAACTCTGCTTGATCATGGCCGTGATGGTCACACGGCCAGGCCGTGATGGGCTCTGCTTGGCTCATTTTCTTCACTTTTCAAGCTCTATCTTCATCCAATATCCATCATGGTCAATATTGAGCATTTTACCCTTAATTCCTGCAAAACAACACCACGAAACAGCCTTACCCGTTCCAAAGTAAAAACTAACAAAATAAAACTAAATATGCCTAAACTATATGAAAATGCATGCAGAAATGTACATGAAATATGAGGTGGAATCACTCTCATCAGAGTCCTGATTTTGGAATTGAGGACTGTGTGTCCTAATTTCGTTGTTATGGGCTAGGAGTCCTTATCATGTTGAAATAAAACATGGATAAAATTATAATTGTTTCTACGACCACAACCTCGGACTGCGGCATCGGTCTAAGGTGTTGTGATTGAGCACTCGGACTGCGTGTCCTATGTTATTTATTTTCAAGTAATGGAAATTGTGAATAGTCGTTAGCCTTGGGCTTTGACAATGAAAAAGAGTGAACACAAAGAAAGGTCTCGATAATGAAAAGTCTTTTATTCAGCATTTCCCCTTAGCAGACGTGTTTTAGTTATCCGAATACCCGCTTTCGATGAGGTATACATCCGAATGGCCGTTATAAGGGACTCGTGATGATGTTGATCCAAGGGGCGTATGAGCCTGATCAGCTCTTTCTTTCTTAATGATAAAACGGTGTTGGTATCTCATGAGATTAAGTTTAGAGCCTGATGATTGAAGTGTCATGCATTCTCTTTATAAAACTGATTGATTCGGTCATGAGACCCACTGATACGACACTTGACATTTTATCTCTTTATAATAATTAAATGTTAATGCGCTGAGGTGATGTATGTATCGTGTATATGGTTGTTGTGTGATATATCCATTTGTTGGTATCTCACCCTTACAGATATATCAGGTTTCTTCTGGTTCGCTATTGTACCCTGGGTACTTTAGTATAGATGGTGCAGAGGAGTCTCCCTAAGTCACTGTTGACGGATCTGGGGAAGTATACCCAGTCGTGCAAGTAATATGGTGGTGAGACCTGATAAGCCTCTGGCTTATCTAGTTTTATAACAAGATGGACTGTGGTTTTTGTGAAAATTATTCGAGTTCAATCTCGTTTTCGCCCAAATTTGTCCTTGTTTTGTTCCTAAGTGGACTTTGACTCGTTCTAGGCATTTTTAGTAGTTTTTAGTCTATTTTGAATAGAATTACGCCTTTTGTTTCTTTTTATTGTTTCAGGTTAGAAGTGAAGCTCCGAGAGTCAAGGAAAGTCAAGAAACAGTGGAAATTTCCATTCTGAAGATACTCGCCTCGCGAAAGTATTCTCGCCTCGCGACCCTGAAGACCAGCTGAGCAACAACAGTCATCAATTCTGTCTCGCCTCGCGAGTAACCAGCTCGCCTCGCAAACCTGAAGCCCTGACTGTGCCAGAGAAGTCATCCTTTCTGGTTCGCCTCGCCAATCACATTTCGCCTCGCAATCATTCAAACTCAGGATGGAGCCAAAACTGAAATTCGCCACGCGAGAGGCTTCTGACCTCGCGAGAGACTGAAGACCCTGGAAGACAGAGACCATCACGGCCTAGCCGTGATGAAGGTCACGACTGTGACAGATTAAGGTTTGAAGACTCGCCCCGCGAACACACTCTCGCCTCGCGAAAATCCAAATTGAATGCGCACCAATTTTAATGCTCGCCTCGTGAGAATCTGTTCACCTCGCGAGAGAGCGCAGAATCAGAACTCTATATATAGGCTGCTTCAGATCAGAAGAAAAGATCGGAATCCTAGTTTTTCCACTTGTTTAGAGTAGCGTTTAGGTTAGTTTCTTGTCTCTTTGGAGCTGCGTCTCCCTTTTTCTTATTTTATTATGGCGGTTATGTCCGATTGTTTGTCTATGAGCATGAGGAACTAATCCCCTCGTCTGAGGAAACAATGAAGCCACCCATGGCAGTGTAGATTCGATGTGATGTATGTCTTTCTCCCTTTTTATCAATTAATTATTCCAATTCTGATTTGATTGTGTTGATCATATGCTTGCTTGATTAACTAGTTAAACGTGTTGAGGCTGATCGGCGATTCGCGTTTTAGAACTTGAATTGGGATCATCGATCGAATATTGCACGAGAGTGAGTAGGAGATCGGTGCAACCTTATAGGGAACAAGAATTAATAGAGTTTGATGATTAGGATTATGAGACCTAGTAAGTAATTAATCCATTCTTCGAATACGTCCTATTGAGCACGACAGTGGAGATAGGAGAATTTGGGGGTCCCGGTTGACATTGTAAATTGAACTTAGGGAGGAATTCATCATCACTTGGGTACTATGCATGATTGGGTAGGTGGATTTGTGACCTTGGATATTTTAAATTCAGATTTTTAGTTAATTAGCCTTATTTGATTTGTTACTTGAATTGCGATCTTAATCTCTCTCTCACACCCACTTTCCTCGCTTAACCAAACGTATCTAATTTCCCGCGGATTAGTTGAATTGGTAGCCCAATCCCTGAGTTCGACCTCGGTAAATTCTTACCTTGTTATTTTATTAGTTGCGACGACCCGGTACACTTGTCGGTGACTCATCAAGTTTTTGGCGCCGTTGCCGGGGATTGGCACAACCAATTTTCCTAATTTTTAGGGAAGTTTGATTATTTGGTTAAGTATTTTTATTTTTATTTTTATTTTTATTTTTATTTACTATTATCTCTCTCTACTTCTTTGATTCCACTTGGTCTTGCCTTGTTTTGTATGCGAGGTACACAAGGGAATGCTTCCGGGTTGCGAATATTGTAATGGAGACCATGACACTTGGAGCTGTCCGTTCTACTTCTCTCAAGAATATGTGGACTATTGCCGTAATTTCTATGACAGCGTGCCCCAGAACAACTATCAGAGTCAGAATCAGTATTGGGGTTATATGAGGGGAGACCATCCGGGTTTCGCTTGGAGTAATGTTGGCGATGGTCTAGCTTGGCAACCACAACCTCAACAGAATTGGCAACAACAACCTCAACAGGATGGTGGAAAACGACCTTGGGAGTTGGCTCTTGAGAGTACAAATGAGGCATTTGAGAAGGCGTATGCGGCAGTAGAGAAGTTGGGTCAGCTCGCAAAGCAACTAGATGAGCGTCTCCTAGGAACTTTCCAAGGTGATACCGAGAACAACCCTAAGAACCAATGCGAAGCCATAACAACTAGAAGCGGTAGGGTATTGGGATATGACTGGGATGCAACTAGTTCTCAGGAAGTAGAGGAAGAACTACCCCATGTTGAGGAAGAGCAACCGGAGGAATAGGAATTGACAAGTGACAAGGCCCCGGAACAACCACATGTTGAGGAAGATCAACCTAAGAAAGAGGAGTTGGCAAGTGACAAGGAACCGGAGCAAGGGGGTAGAGTTCAAAATGAAGATAAAGTGGTAGTGGACTCCACCATGCTTGCCGAGCAAACTGATTTTGCTGCATTAATTAAATATGTTGGCTTGCATGCATGTGTGGACTCTGGTAAGTTAGACCCTCCCACTTGTCTGGCACACTTCCTCGTGAAAACACAATTTGACCCGAGAGGAAGTGAGTTTATCATTGCGGAGGTCAAAGAAGTTTTCATACTCAGGCCAGGTGAAATCATGGATAGAGTCATATTGCTCCTGCAAGGGCCACTTCACAAACCATGGGATCCGGGTGGAGGATTTGATATGATGAGCGTCTCTTGGCCCTTGTGCCACAAGCTGTGGGATCCAGGTGGATGCTTATTAATAAGTCAAGCTAGTGACGTTAAAGAAGTGCTTATTGGGAGGCAACCCAATCTAGGTATCCTTTATTCTTAGTTTCTGACATTTTCATTTATATTATTTAAAAAAAAAAAGAGCTTGAATCGCCACGTGAATCCACAGTGACCGCGCGAGACAGAAGCCCTGAATCTCAGAGGCTTGCCCACGCTTCTGTCTCGCGTCGCGAGGTCTACTTTCGCCTCGCGATTCTGGGCATCATCATCTGTTGAAATTCCAGATTCGCCTCGCGAGATACTACTCGCCTCGCTATTCTGGAAAGTGTGAAAACAATTTTTCCAGATTCGCCTCGCGAGTTGTCTCTCGCCTCGCGAATATGCAATTAAGGTTTAATCTGTAGGAGTTCTTCCAGGATGCTATGCAACAGAAGGGAGCCCGTGAGACCAATTGGACGAGGATGCAACCATAGAAACTTGATCAGGGAGCACCCTCTCCTCTCCTCACTTTTGTTTTGTTTTTGTTTTTTTTTTTTTGTCACTCTTGAACAATTTGAGAAGATCAAGAGTTTGTGTATGAATGTGTGTCGGCAAGTTTGTTGGATTTTAATTAAATTGAGCATAGATTGATTGCATGAATTATTTTGACCATTGATGATTTCCCCCTAGATTCTGAAATTAGAAAAGTTGATCCCCATGTGAAAAATTGAAAACTGAACTTTGAGAATTTTATTGTGATTACTTGATTTATGATAAGTTTGGGGTGAGGGGGTGCATACACTAGGAATTGTATCTCCGTCAAACAATTTGCAAAATGTCCAGGTGAGGATTTGAGCCTCCAACTTTGTTTTTGATTGTGTGAATCACTTTCATGTTGCACTTTCCCGAATTTGCTTGAATCTCTTCATGGTTTGCATGTTTATGTGTTGCATCAAATGATTTAGGCAAATTTTATTTGAATAACTACTTGGCCTAAAGAGAACCATCCCTAATGCATGTTCCCTAGTTAGCCCCGTTGAGCCTAATTAGCCTATTGTTTCTTGATGACCCTATATTACAAGCCAAAATCTGAAAAACCATGTTAACCCAAACTTAGGATTAGGAGAGCATGGAAGTGTAGCAAGAAAAGGGTTGTGAGGAACTAACTTTGGGGTGGCTACAAGGTGATATGTCATTTTGGGTTGAGAAGAAGAAACATAAAGGTTGAAACCCAAGGCAATAAAGAAAAGAAGGAAAAAAAAAGAATAAAAAAAGAATAAAATTTTGCCAAAAGAAAAGGGGTAAAGCAGAAAAAAATCGCAAGGAAAAGGTTGTAGTCACCCGAGGCAAAAATAAAAATGGAAAAAGGAATTTGAGTGGAAGATGTGTCAAATGCTCATGCTCTCTTAGTTCCTAGGGACTTAAGCCTAGTATCCTTGAATATCCTACCCTCAGTCAGGCCCCATTACAACCTTTATAAGACCTTCTGATGTTGCATACATGTTTTCGTGGGAACTATTTTTGAGATAAAAATAAAATTCATGGGAAGTGATCTTGATATGTGGAATTGAGTGAAAAGTTGATAGCCTATACAAATTTGAGCGAATGAGTGAAATTTTACATACCCTTGTGAGGAAGGAAATTGTTTGAAATTGGTGATCTTCCTTTTGTGTGTAACTCTGATCCTCAACTTAGATTAATGCTTGCATGAATGATAAGTTCTCAATTGTTTAAAGTAAATGAATGTGGGGATTACACTGATGCAAGGGGGGAAATCATTGGAGAAAAACTGTTTTGATTGCATGAAATTTGTGCGAAATAGATTAAATCCCTTAAGATTGCCAAAGTCTTGAGTCCTTTTTGAGTTTTAGCTAGCTTGGGGACAAGCAAGGTTTAAGTTTGGGTGTTTTGATAAGCCTCTGGCTTATCTAGTTTTATAACTAGATGGATTGTGGTTTTTGTGCAAATTATTCGAGTTCAATATCGTTTTCGCCCAAATTTGGCCTTGTTTTGTTCCTAAGTGGACTTTGACTCGTTCTAGGCATTTTTAGTAGTTTTTAGTCTATTTTGAATAGAATTACACCTTTTGTTTCATTTTATTGTTTCAGGTTAGAAGTGAAGCTCCGAGAGTCAATGAAAGTCAAGAAACAGTGGAAATTTCCATTCTGAAGATACTCGCCTCGCGAAAGCATTCTCGCCTCGCGACCCAGAAGACCAGCTGAGCAGCAACAATCATCAATTCTGTCTCGCCTCGCGAGTAATCAGCTCGCCTCGTGAACCTGAAGCCCTGACTGTGCCAGAGAAGTCATCCTTTCTGGTTCGCCTCGCCAATCACAGTTCGCCTCGCGATCATTCAAACTCATGATGGAGCCAAAACTGAAATTCGCCACGCGAGAGGCTTCTCGCCTCGCGAGAGACTGAAGACCTTGGAAGACAGAGACCATCACGACCTAGCCGTGATGAAGGTCACGGCTGTGACAGATTAAGGTTTGAAGACTCGCCCCGCGAACACACTCTCGCCTCGCGAAAATCCAAATTGAATGCGTGCCAATTTTAATGCTCACCTCGCGAGAATCTGTTCGCCTCGCGAGAGAGCGCAGAATCAGAACTCTATATAAAGGCTGCTTCAGATCAGAAGAAAAGATCGGAATCCTAGTTTTTCCACTTGTTTAGAGTAGCGTTTAGGTTAGTTTCTTGTCTCTTTGGAGCCGCGTCTCCCGTTTTCTTATTTTATTATGGCGGTTATGTCCGATTGTTTGTCTATGAGCATGAGGAACTAATCCCCTCGTCTGAGGAAACAATGAAGCCATCCATGGCAGTGTAGATTCGATGTGATGTATGTATTTCTCCCTTTTTCTCAATTAATGTTTTCCAATTCTGATTTGATTGTGTTGATCATATGCTTGCATGATTAACTAGTTAAACGTGTTGAGGCTGATCGGCGATTCGCGTTTTAGAACTTGAATTGGGATCATCGATCGAATATTGCACGAAAGTGAGTAGGAGATCGGTGCAACCTTATAGGGAACACGAATTAATAGAGTTTGATGATTAGGATTATGAGACCTAGTAAGTAATTAATCCATTCTTCGAATACGTCCTATTGAGCACGACAGTGGATATAGGAGAATTTGGGGGTCCCGGTTGACATTGTAAATTGAACTTAGGGAGGAATTCATCATCACTTGGGTACTATGCATGATTGGGTAGGTGGATTTGTGACCTTGGATATTTTAAATTCAGATTTTTAGTTAATTAGCCTTATTTGATTTGTTACTTGAATTGCGATCTTAATCTCTCTCTCCCAACACTTTCCTCGCTTGACCAAACGTATCTAATTTCCCGCGGATTAGTTGAATTGGTAGCCCAATCCCTGAGTTCGACCTCGGTAAATTCTTACCGTGTTATTTTATTACTTGCGACGACCCGGTACACTTGTCGGTGACTCATCAACACCGTTTATCGTTCCCACGATGATTGGATGTCAAGTACCAGTTCACAAACCATGCAACTATCTAGACTAAGCTATAAATCAAGAGAAATCAAAACAGAAAAATAAAAGGAATAAAATCTTTTTGTATTTTTATTGAATACTTGGAATGTGAAAGGGGATAAAAGATGTTGGGATCAGATTTCACTAAACCTTAACCTCATGTACTACCAGGACTAGATACCTCCCATTCATGCTTCAAATATTAAAATCAATCCACTAGATTACTCAAGCTCTGATGCCTCAGATGCCAAGAGCCTAAATCCACTAATAGACCCTAATTCCTTAGGTGACCTAGATTAATGAATTAGCATTAAGATTAGGGATTACGCGATTACTAGTAAACCAAACTCCATTCCTAGACGCAAGGGATACTAGGTGATTAATTCCAATTCTGGTTCTAATACGAATTTTCCAATTGCATACCAAAACACTAATCAAGTCATGGGGGTGCTAGCCACAACAGGCATTAAGCGAAGGAAATCAATCACTAATAGAAAAACATAAACATAGATTAATCAGTCAAGGCAAATACATGAAGTTTAGTTTAGTTACATCTAATCCCAACAAACGGGGATTAGCTACTCATAATTACAGAGAAAGCCAAAACCAGAGAAATAGGAGAAGAGGAGATAAGAAACTCCATAGGAGCTTTCCACCGTCGTCACAACAGCCCCTCTCAGTAGCTCATTTCTAGGGTTGGAACCCTCTTCGCAGCCTCCAAGTATCCTTTAGGTTAGAAGTCAGTCTGAGAGTCTGTGTCAGAGACCTCAGGATCCTCCAGACATCAAAATCTCCCCAGAGTCCCCTTTTCTGTCTGTTCTGCGCTCTATTTATAGAGAGACCACACGTCATGGCCATGATGGCCATCACGGCCAGGCCGTGATGTGTTTTGGAGTGGACGAGCTTTTAAATTTGGAGCATCACGGCCGTGAGCCTCATCACGGCTAGGCCATGATCGATTCTGCCTGGCCTGTCACGGCCGTGATGGTTATCACGGCTAGGCCGTGACAGCTTCTGACTTTTGCCTTCAATCTTCTCAGTTTTCTTGATCATGGTCGTGGTGATCATCACGGCTAGACCGTGATGGGCTCTTCTTGGCTCATTTTCTTCACTTTTCAAACTCTATTTCATCCAAGCTCCATCATGACTGATTCTGAGCATTTTTTCATTAATTCCTGCAAAACAACACCAAGAAACCGCTTCACCCGTTCCAAGGGAAAAACTAACAAAAATCAAATAAAGAATGCCTAATCTATATGAAAAATGCATGCAAAAGTGTACATGAAACATGATGTAAAATCACACTATCAAATCACCCCAAGCTTATTCAATTGCTTGTCCTCAAGCAATCACTAAGGCTAGAAGATATAGACAATCAGATTACGGATAGTGAACCAAGAACCCGAGTAGCAAGTAATCCAAGTAACAGGCATCTCAAAAAATTCAGCAAGAGAAAATCAGTTCAAATCCAATTAGAGGCTTAGGTTTCTTAGACTCATATTCTCACCGATTAGGGCACTCTTTCTCACCTGAAGATCACCCCAAGCTTGTTCATTTGCTTGGCTATCTTTCTCACCTCACTCAAGTGTTAGGGAAATAAGACAATTCGCTCCACTTTCCTCAAGGAATGAATTCTACCATAGGCTTGACTATCAACCAAATCTCTACTTTATTAATGAAAACAATTAAGAATCAAGAGGCCTTTTACTTTGGTTGTAACGGGGCCATGGGATTAATCGTTAGGTGGGGAAATCAAGAAAAGGAAATTTCAAAAGGCTACACAAAATATCAAGCATTGCAAAGCATATATCATACCTTCTAAAATACCTTTTTGGGTCTTGATTCATATTTCAACCTTTCTTTCTTTTCTTTCTTTTCTTTTTTTTATTTCTCATTTCCTTTTTTTGTCATCCCCTTCTCTCTATATTTTTCTTTTTCTTTTGTTTGGAGAAGGGGAAATTTTTCAACTCAAGAGAAATATTCTTCTGATTCTTTGATCCCATACTTTTTCAACTACCTTTTTACCCTTTTGTAATACTTTAGAAGGTCCTATCAAGCATCATTCAACAAAGTAATTTAAGGTGCCAAGAAAAGTATTTTTATTCTTTCAGGCTCAAAATTGGGCAACTAAGGTGTAGCATTTCATCAATCAAAGCTCAGAAGGTCGGAAAAATACCTAGTGCCTCAATCATTTTCAAAAATGTTTTCAAAAATTTTTAAGCTTCAAAACGGTTTCAAGTCAAGTTCTAGAGAAATACAATCCAAGAGGAATAACACTATAACACAAAGAATGGGGTAGATTTAGTGAGTACCCCTTTTGGCTCAAAATCTCACATTTTAGTAGTTCAAGAATCAATGAGAAATACAAATCTATAGAACCATATCTAATTATCAACTATCACAGATCATCTCAAGCATTTTTATTTGTAGCCTTATCACAAGAAAAAAAAAATTGGGTTCAAAAATTCACTATCTCAATTTATTTGGCACTTAGTTCTCACAATTGGATGCATAATCTGAGCGAGGGGGCAATCGAATCATGTGATCATGCAAACTATGCCTATGTGAATGCAACATGCAAAATGCAAATGCAAAATACCCCTACCCCAAGCTTAAGAACTTACATTGTCCCCAATGTAAACAATCAAGTTAGAGAGAGGAGAAAAATGGAACGACATACCGAGGCGGTAGCGGGTGTTGGATAACATTCCAGTCAGAAACTTTTTGGGGAATGCATCACGGCCATGAGCCTTATCATGGGCAGGCCGTGATCAATTCTGGTTCTCAGGGCTGGCCTATCACGGCTAGGCCGTGATGCTCTCTGATCTTCAGGGTCTTTCCCATCACGCCCGTGATGGGTGTCACGGCTGAGCCGTGATCCTTTCTGGTCTACTCGTTAAGCTCATCACGGCCGTGACCAGTGTCACGGCTTGGGCGTGATGGTTACTGACTTGCTTGTCCTTGCTTTCTTGCTCTTCCTTCCTTCTTTCCCTGAAAACACTTGGTAATTTTATTAGTAAAAGAGAACTCTTGATCTTCTCAAATTATTCAAGAGTTAAAATCAAAAACAAAGACTACTAAGAAAATGAAAATAACTAAAGAGAAGGGTTAAGAAAAGTTGGGTTGCTTCCCAATAAGCACTTCTTTAATGTCACTAGCTTGACTCATTAGAAGCATCCACCTGGATCCCATAGCCTGTGGTATAAGGACCAATTGGTGCTCAAGATGTGAGATCCTCCGCCCGGATCCCATAGTTTGTGGAGTGGCAATTGCAGAAGTAATATGACTCTATCCACAATTCCACCTAGCCAGTGTGTGAAAACTCCATTGACCTCTACAATTGTGGACTCACTTCCTCTCGGGTCAAATGGTGTTTTCAAGAGGAGAGTTGACAGACAAGTGGAAGGGGCTAGCTTTGCAGCGTTCACACATGCATGTAAGCCAACATATTTGTCCAATGCAGAAAATTCAGATTCCTTAGCAAGCATGGTGAAATCCACTACCACTTCATCTTCATTTTGAACTATCCCCAAAAAACCAGATTTTGCTCAAATTGTGCTTCATTTGACTCTTGTACTAACTGTTTGAAAATCTCCTCAACTTGCGTTTTGAAGTTTTGCTTCACAGTTTCGATACTGTCACAATTGGCTCTTGCCATGGCCTCAGAGAAGGATAGTTCTTGGGAATATTGTTGTAGAGCAGCTTTCAAAGGTGTTTGCTCCTTCCATTCCCATTCCTCTTCTTGTTGCTCTTCTACCACCACCACTTCATCTTCATTCACGTCCGTGCTAGCAAGTAGATTCTCTTCAATTTGAATTCCATGTGACTTTTCTGCTAGCAATTTAGAGAATTCACTAGCTTGTTCTTCCAACTTCTGAAAGATGTTGCTTAGCGATGCTACTATATTACTAGCATTTTTACGTTCTTGCAACTCAGTCCTCTGAATCATGGAACCAACTTCCTCCTGGATACGCTCTATGCTCAAGCTCAAAGTATAAGCATCTATATCCCCAAGAATCCCTTGCAGATCAGGATCCAGCTCGAAGTGTGGTGGTGGTTGCAAGGATGACAAATAGGACTTCCATTCCTTCTTGGAGTAAATCTTCACGTGCTTATCAGTGATACCATCAAACACGGTCCAATCAAGTTGAGATTCCTAAGTTGGATGGTAACATAGTCCATGTGTTTCCTCAACCTTGCACAAACAAACACTCAAAAGAAAAAAATCAAATCTGTACAGAGAAAATGTCAAATATATATATACAGAAAAATAAAAGATCAAAATGTCTAAATTAGTTGCCTCCTTTGTTACTAATGATATTGGTAAAACCAATCCCCGGCAAGGGTGCCAAAAACTTGTTGACGGATCTGGGTAAGTATACCCAGTCGTGCAAGTAATACGGTGGTGAGACCGTTTATCGTTCCCACGAGGATTGGATGTCAAGTACCAGTTCACAAACCAAGCAACTATCTAGACAAAACTATAAATCAAGAGAAATCAAAACAAAAAAATAAAAGGAATAAAATCTTTTTGTATTTTTATTGAATACTTGGAATGCGAAAGGGGATAAAAGATGTTGGGATCAGATTTCACTAAACCTTAACCTCATGTACTACCAGGACTAGATACCTCCCATTCATGCTTCAAATATTAAAATCAATCCACTAGATTACTCAAGCCCTGATTCCTCAGATGACAAGAGCCTAAATCCACTAATAGACCCTAATTCCTTAGGCGACCCAGATTAATGAATTAGCATTAAGATTAGGGATTACACGATTTCTAGTAAACCAAACTCCATTCCTAGACTCAAGGGTTACTAGGTGATTAATTCCAGTTCTGGTTCTAATACGAATTTTCCAATTGCATACCAAAACACTAATCAAGTCATGGGGGTGCTAGCCACAACAGGCATTAAGCGAAGGAAATCAATCACTAATAGAGAAACATAAACATAGATTAATCAGTCAAGGCAAATACATGAAGTTTAGTTTAGTTACATCTAATCCCAACAAACGGGGATTAGCTACTCATAATTACAGAGAAAGCCAAAACCAGAGAAATAGGAGAAGAGGAGAGAAGAAACTCCATGGGAGCTTTCCACCGTCGTCACAGCAGCCCCTCTCAGCAGCTCCCTTCTAGGGTTGGAACCCTCTTCGCGGCCTCCAAGTATCCTTTAGGTTAGAAGTCAGTCTGAGAGTCTGTCAGAGACCTCAGGATCCTCCAGCCATCATAATCTCCCCAGAATCCCCATTTCTGTCTGTTCTGGGCTCTATTTATAGAGAGGCCACGCGTCATGGCCGTGATGGCCGGCCAGGACGTGATGTGTTTTGGAGTGGGCGCGCTTTCAAATTTGGAGCATCACCGCCGTGAGCCTCATCACGGCTAGGCCGTGATCGGTTGTGCCTGGCCTGTCACGGCCGTGATGGTTATCATGGCTAGACAGTGACAGCTTCTGACTTTTGCCTTCAATCTTCTCTGTTTTCTTGATCATGACCGTGATGATCATCACGGCTAGGCCGTGATGGGCTCTGCTTGGCTCATTTTCTTCAGTTTTCAAACTCTATTTCATCCAAGCTCCATCATGGCTGATTCTGAGCATTTTTTCATTAATTCCTGCAAAACAATACCAAGAAACCGCTTCACCCGTTCCAAGGGGAAAACTAACAAAAATAAAATAAAGAATGCCTAATCTATATGAAAAATGCATGCAAAAGTGTACATGAAACATGATGTAAAATCACACTATCAGTCACTCAGAGACTTAGATCTGGTTGTTTGATGAAGTACTTGATCGTGGAATGACCACATGAGTTTCCCTCAGGAATAACTTTTAGAATGACCACCTTAGGGTTCGAGACTTGGATTATTTTTTATAGTATGTATGAGTATGGCTCAGAGAGCCTTTATTTTAAAATGGAACGTTTATGGCTCGGAGAGCATATCTTTTGAATGAAAACCTAAGCTGTTCCTTTTGGTCTTGTACAGCTTATTGATATAACTATTTTTTTAGCATATTACTACCTGGTTGTATTTGGTGTAACTGGAATTCTGGAATGAAAATGTAATTATTTTAGCAGGTGTTCTTTTACCTGGGATGTCCGAATTACAGAGGAGACTCTGTCAAAATTTTCGAAAAAATACTAACTTTTATTCAAGTATATCTTTAAATTAAATGGGCTTGCTATGATAGGATAGTAAGCCTGTGTGTTGATCAAGGCTTAGGTTTGGCCTCGTGACAAAATTTTTTTATACCCAATTTCAGACGCTTACGTGCTTATATAAATTATTTTCCAAAAGCAACCAGCAAATTATCCTTTTAATTTTATTTCCGCACTTGTTTACGTAGTAATGCCCAAGGGGGGTGTTACACAATACCTATATGAGCCATAAGATTGAATCAAGCAAGACTAGTCTTAAAAAATTCAACAAAGTCCTTCCCCCACAACAAGTTAGGGTTCGGCCTCAACAAAATAAATAAGCACGAAATTTTTGTTTGATGTATCCTCTTGGATCCTGAATATAGAGAGGTAATAAGTTCATAGAAATTGGTTTCATACTCAATAGATTTTTCTATGATTTTATATGAATTTTCAACTTTCTAGATCTAGGAATTGGAAAATATGATCAAGACTTCAAATCACAAAAATGAATGAAGAACATGATGATGATTGAGTGAGATGAGTATTGTATACATCTTAGAATTGGAAAATGAGCTAAAAATTGAGTACTTCCTTCAAAAAAATGGCTTATGGAACTTATGAACTTTGATAGAAAATGGAGAACAAAGCAAAGGAAGAAGATGATGACTTAATGGAATGGATTGATGATGTGTGTTGGCCGTGGGAATTGGGGGGGGGGGGGGGGGCTAAAGGGTCCAAATTGTTTTTCATTTAAGGACAAAGGTGTAATTTCACTTAGGACAATTTTGTGATTAAGTTAGGACTTAAGGATATTTTTGGTAATTTTGCCTAAGGCAATCATGAAATTTATGTGGTTGAGATAGAAGGAGAGGTGGCTGATTTGTGTCCACATATTGTGGGGTAAACTTGTCGTTTCAATGAAAGTTCAAGGGTAAAATGGTCCAAGGGCAAAATGGTCTTTACACTATTTTAAAGAAATATCTAGATTTTTATTTAAATGTCATCATGACATTGATGACTCACCCATATGACTCCCCACCCTAGGTGGCAAGAGGTCTCATCATCTTATGTCGGGTTTTGTCTCTGTACGTCTGTTCTCGACTCTGTCGATTACCCGATTTAGGGTTTTACGCCCGAATCGAGTATAATAACCTATTTCTTTTGAAAATTTTGAAAATAACCGATATCGTTGGAAATGAGGTATAAATATATTCATTTTGTTCTCGGGTCAAAATTTGGTTTTCTGATCAGTAAAATCTTACTGCCAGTGAAAACGCAAACCGGGTTCCGTCTGAATTTTCAACCAAAAATTTCATCGTATACTTATAAAAATAAGTATAATATGAATATGACTTTTGTTTTCCAAAAATAATTTTCTAAGATTCAGATAAAAATATAAACGTTTATTTATGTTTATACCAATATTAGAAAACGGAAAAATCGGGGTGTTACATTACTACCCCACTTAAAAAAAAATTCGTGACTCAAAAATAAACAGGATTTCTTAATCCCAAGGTTTTACATTCACAAGAAAGTGTATAGAAAAACTTTGTCGATCTGAAAATAATATAGGAATGTTCGGTATGTAAAAAGATTCTTTAATAGGTTCGTGAGTATAAAAATGCATAGCTAATACATATTTACAACCATGATTCTAATAAAGTTCCTTCTTTCACGAGAACTCCCTCAGAATTAGGAACTCATAAAACTAATAGTTCCTAACCTTAAGAGGATTCATTCTTTGAATAAGGGATTTACAAACGCCAATTTGAAAATAACAATAGTCCGACAAAATTTCAGACTCGGTCACTTTCACCCAAAGTAAAAGTGATTAGACTAAGTCTCATCTAGAAACTTCTTTTGTCAAGAAAGTGTCTATCCAGAACAACAACAGGACAATTCACAAAATTTTCCACAATAAACGATACAACATTTGAAATTTGAAAACAAATCTACTACCAAAGAAATGATCTGATCTCAAAAATCTATTCTGATCACATCAATCAAGAGAAAAAGGACTGGAATAAATTTCCTTTCAAGAAATCTTTATTCTCATAAAGTTGTAGATACTATGCATCACTGACGTCAACTGAAAAGACTAATAACATAAAAGACTTTAGAGAGTCAAATACTCAAGAGTACCTACAAACAGTTCTACTTAAATCCCCTTACAGACTTAATATATAATAGTCATTAAAACACACATCTTGTTGGTAATGGCTACAATCTCAAGAAGGGGGTGAATTGAGATATTGAAATTTTTTTCAACAATTTAAAGCAAAAACAGAGTTTTCTTAAAGAAAATTGGTTTTCACTCAATTTTAATTCCCAAGAATCGGGTTATGTAACAAGTAATGATGTTAAGAAGAATTATAATAAGTACCAACAAGTTTAACACAGATTGCAGATCAAAGATTCAAGTTAACAAGCATTCTTAAAACTCATTCACAACACACACGTGCATATAACAAGTATATGGAGTTTTTGAGTAGTAGGAGAAAACAAAGTCCAAAGAGACAAAGTTCAAGAGGAATTCGAAAATTCCAAGGTAAGGGGAGTTTACCTGAGGGGTTTTTGATAGCTACGTGTTATTTGTGTGTCGTATGTAAATTTATTCGTAGTGATTTTGTGGTGTTTGATTTAATTATTATGTATTTGATTATATGATTTTTCATGTTATCTGTGAAAGCATGTGATAACCGTGATGTATGGATAACTGTGATGTATGGATTAACTGTTGTTTGAGTGATTAACTGAGAAGTCTGACAGTGGTTAGTGCTCAATTATAATTGAGGATAAAACTTTAAAAAGTTTGAGGAGAAACTTAAGCATTTGATTTATGGAAGTATAAGAAAAATATTGAAAACAATATTATTTAATGATATTTTGGTGAAAGAGTAAATCAACGAGTGACAGTGATGACGAAACCGTAAAAAAATTTCACTTACGTTAATTTTTTCGGAATAAATTCAAAAAGAAAATAAATAGTAATTGCAATAAATTAAGTTTCAAAAATAATTTTAATATTTATGGGGAAAATTTTTTTTTGGAAAAGAAAAAAGTCATTTGATTCACAAATGAATGTATTCCAAAACGAAAAAATAATTTGGAAAAGTGATTTACAGTGAAACTATGAGAAATAGTGTTATTATTTTGGAAAAAACGTGATTGAAATGATTTTCAAGGATTTGATGTGTTTTCGTAAAATAAATTTCAAAAGGAAATGAATTTGAGAAAAAAATGAATTTCGTTATGATTTAATGTTTTATAAACGAATTTCAGCTGAAACGATTATCTGCCAAAGGGTTTTAAATCTGCGAAAATATTTCTGATAAACTTGGATAAGTTTTCGGAGTTTTGTTTTGGTATTTGTTGTTTCACAGAATGAAAACAATGTTGAAAAAGAAAATTAAGCCCAGTAGCCGAGACATCAGAATTCTAGTGTTATGTGATGGACTTATGTATTTTGAGGTGATGTGGAGGACTTTGTGTCACATATCTGCGAACCTAGGACTGGTGCATCGGTCTAGGGTTTCGTGATTGAGCACTCGGACTTCGTGTCCTGTGTTAAGAATGAATGGGTTTGATGCCTAAGTAAGAATAGTCATGAGCTTTGAGCCTCGACCAAGAATGAATGAACGAAAAAGAAAAGTAACAAGAATAAATGTTTTACATGCATAGTTTGGCAGACATGCCATTGTTGGCCAGTGTGCCATGTATTGTTGACCATTGTGCCATGTATTGTTGGCCAATGTTCCATGTATTATCAAGCTACAATTTACAAAGGGTGGATTGACAAATTGGGGAAGTCAAGACCAAAGTGGGTCTATTAGGGACATCCAGGTTCGTGATCCACAAAGGCAGCCTTGCAACCTCGTGTCGTGGATGTAATGACTGCCAAATGTGGATGTACTCAATCAGGGACTACTCAATATTATTTAGGTGCTTGAGTGTGATACCCTTGAACAATTGGAGAACGGACCTAAATTAAGGGCCTACCTTCCGGAAACAATTGTGTTAATAGGATATTGCAGCCTATACTACTCGACAAAGGGAAGTTAGGATCTCCGGAGAATAAATATCAAATATAGATGAGGAACATTGAAGTGTCATGCATTTTTTAAGAAATTGCGATAAATGTCGGGAATGAATCCCATTGGTTAAATTATTATGATTATTGTTGGGAAGTTATGTGCTGTACATATGTGTATATGTTGTTGTCTGTGTGTCGCGCATGTAGTTATCATGGTAAAACTCATTTATCGGTATCTCACCCTTGCAATATTTGTATATACGAGTACAGATCATGTAGAGGAGTTCCCAGCTTCATTCAGGATGTTAGTTCCATTTTTGAAGAAATTGTTGACAGTGGGGATGATCACGGGGTCTTCCCAGTGGGTATTTTGTAGAGTGACCAGCTTAGGATTTTCTTTGGGTGGTAGGTTTGAGGAGGTCGGTATGTGTGATATGTGAACCCTTATTTGTTTTAAATCTTCAGTTTTAAATATTGAAGGCATTTTCCAGACAACTTGTGCGTTGTGGCGGTTTGATTATGAATACAATCAGTTTATGTGTGTTGATAAGTATAATATAGTCTTACTATTTTAATGTGTGTGTCACATTTTCAAAGTATTTCGTAGGAAAATAAAAATTTGTACTGAATTTTCTGACTTACAGAAAAATAATTTTCCGAAAGCAACCAGCTGTTTTATTTAAGTTTTATTTCCGAACGTGTTTACCATGTAATGCCCAAATGGGGTGTTACGGATTTTCTCCACACGAACGCAAGAGTCAAGGATCAAACCCCTGACCAATTTCTAAAGGGGCCCGAGCACGTTACCACTCAAACTAACCACATGTTGGTATTTTAATTACACTAAGATTTTTTTAATGTTTTTATAGTTATTAATAATAAATTTCAGTCAATGTTAATAAATGAATGTACTATATAATTTACAGTTAATAATATATTTAACTATTTTAAAATTAATATAACATATATGTAATCAATAATATGCGATAAATTCTTAAAATAATCAATAGTAACATTAATTACCTTGTTTAATGAAAAAAACTTTAATTACCTCAAAACAATATTACTTCAGAGTATGTATTGAAAACTCTAATAAATATTATTTTTATTACAGGTGTTAGTATTGTGGTAGTAGACATTTATTTAAAAATAAATGAAAATTTACCACATTTATCTATTAATGGTGTTATTTACAATGAAGAATTACACAATGATAATTAAATAACGAGTATTATAAAAACTCAACCGAGTTGTCCCTTATCACCATATGTCTCCTTCCGCATGAATACTTGTCCATTATCACCATATGTCTCCTTCAAGATTGACATGACTATTGAAAATGACATTTAATCAACAAATATATAAATGGAATATTAAATCATCAAACAGTAAATAGAAATGTACAAAAAACCATTCGATGTAAATAATTATGTTGCATAATGTTACTTTTTTTAAGTAATTAGATTAATTATGCCTGCAAAATTAACGGTTTTCTTTTTTTCCAAAATTGCTCAAATAATCAGATATATTTCTTATTAAAAAATTTATTAAACTAGAAACTTTTTATCTTAATCACTTTATCAAACAAAAAGAAATAATATTTATTTACTATTAAAGAATACAAATAATAATTTTAATCTTTTTTCTTTTTTAATGTTTTTATAATTTAATAATAATCAACTTCATTCAGTGTTAATAAATGAATGTTAATCTATCTATATAATTTATAGTTAATAATAAATTTATTTATTAATTTAATATTATATACATAATTAATGAATTCAATAACTTCTTAAAATAATTAATGGTAGCATTAATTATCTCAAAAATAATATTATTAGATTGAAAACTCTAATAAATATTCTCTATTTATATATTATTATTATTATTATTATTATTTTATGCGTGTTATTTGTGTATATATTTGTATCATTGTCCCCCTTAGTATCTTCCCCCATGATAAAGATAAACCTTTGTTTTTATTCAGTTCCCAGTACATAAAGAATGGCAAGCAAGGACCTTCAAGAAGGATTGATAGAGGAAATCCTGATAAAGCTCCCTGTAAAGTCTCTTGTATGATTCAAATCATTAAGCAAAGCATATTGTTCTCTTATCACCAACAAGATGTTCATTACTAAACACTTTTCCTACTTCACGACAAAAAATCAACCCAACTTTCTTGTCATTTACAACAACTTTGATATAACGTTGATTTCTGATGATAAATTATCGTAACCCCCCATTGATCTAACACCACCGTCTCCATACACAGATCATCTTATAGATGACATCATAGCTTATGGTCCTTGTAATGGTATACAATGTCTTAAAGTGATACATGTAGGCAATCTTGATCGGTTGATGTTGTGGAATCCAGCCGCAAGTGCGACACCCTAAACCCGACATCACATGGTTACCCAATTGAAGAAATAAAACCGATTACAATGCTGGTCACTTTCAGAAAATATCGTTTTCTTGATGGATAAGTACACTAAAAACGGTTTTTTTTGTTTGAAAGGATAATTGAAATAAAAGTGATGAAAACTCAACATGAATTGAAGACAACATATATATATATATATATATATATATAACATGTCCCATTGAGACCCAAGTTCAAGTACGTAAGCTAGGACCTTATCAATGGCCATTGCAACAGAGATAGAAATCTAGAAGATACAACTGAAAAGAGAGTAAGCAAAAACATGGGGAAAGAGGGTCCGGAACCACATCACAAAAGTCACTCTAGAAAGTAAGAAGATGGAAGACTATTCACAAAACGTTCCAAACCGGTCACTGACACTGGCTACAAGCAGGGTCTCCACAAAAACTCCCATGAGACGAGACATCGGGTAATGGGTCTATGACGTCGCTGCCCTGATCCACGGAATCATCGTCGTCATCATGATCCAGAACGTAATACTCAGGCACATCCTTCTCCATGATCTCATAGAATTCCTCCTTGGGATCCTCCTCAGGGTCCTCCTCGATAGGTTCTGCCTACTCGACGTCTAGAGCTGGTAGCTCTTGTAGTAGTCCATTAACTTGCAGTGCGTGAAGGTAGTACCAAGTCGGAGGCAGAGCGACTCTCCTAGTCTCCACGGTTTGGCTCCTACAAATCGAGTCTGCGTCAGCATTCAAATCAGTGGTGGTGATTGATCCGTGGTACGTAGCATACGTCGCCCCCAGATGAATCTGCCATGCCCCGACGTTCCCCGCGTCGTCGAAGACCTCAGTCTTCGACATCATCGGCACAAGAGGGATGTTGGGATCCATCTGAGTGCATTTACATACGGCGATACCAAAAAGGAAGAGAGAATAACAAGCATAAATGAAAGAGTGAGATACCGACAGTGGATATATCACACAACAACCTTATACATGGTACATACAACACATTGGCTTATTAACGTTTAAAACATTATTCATAGGTAAACAACAAGTATTATTTCAGTGGGTCTCATACCCGAATCAATCTGTTTTATAAACATAATGCATGACACTTCAATCACCAGGCTCTAAACTTAATCTCATGAGATATCATCACCGTTTCATCATTAAGAAATAAAGAGTTGATCAGGCTCGTATGCCACATTGGCAAGTTGTCTCCGTCACCTTATGTACCCGGATCAACATCATCACGAATCCCTTATCAACGGCCATCCGGATGTATACATCATCGAACACCACATCTTAAACGGGTATTCGGTAAATCAAGCACGTTTGCTAAGGGGAAATGCATATGAATAAAAGACTTTTCATTATTAAGACTTTTCTTTGTGTTCACTCTTTTCTGTTGTCGAAGCCCAAAGCTAACGACTATTCACAATTTTCATCACTTAAAAATCAATAACACAGGACGCGCAGTCCGAGTGCTCAATCACAACCCCTTAGACCGATGCCGCAGTCCAAGGTTGTGGTGTTGGAAACAATTATAATTTTATCCATGTTTTATTTCAACATGATAAGGACTCTAAGTCCATAATAACGAAATTAGGACACACAGTCCTAAATTCCAAGATTATGACTCCTAGCCCATAATATCACGATTAGGACCCTTGGTCCATAATTCTTGACACGGATCCCAAATCACGTGCATATGAATGCTAGAGGCGACGTCTCGCGAACTAGATTCTCTTTCAAATGTGCTTACTTTTGGCTCCGTGAAAATCAAAATCCAAAACAAAACCTCGGTCACTTATCCAAGTAACCAGAACGTTTCTAAATCATTTAGGAGAAAATCTTTTCCTTTACAAACTCTTTTATAAAACAATTAGGAAATTCGTTTGCTTTTGAAATCCTTGATGGAATAAAGTCAAACATTTTCAAAGGAGTTTTTCCTTCATAAAACACATAGTTCGAAAAAGGTTTTCTCTCGTACAAACTTTGGATCATAAAAAGGTAGTTTCTATTGACTTATAAACGATTCAACATTTCTTTTCAAAACAAGAATCTTATTCTCTTGAAGTAAGCATTTTAAACAAGGAACTTTTATAAATGAAACCAATATTTTCAAAGTTCTATTCAAGGCTTATTAAGGCTTTTAATACTTATAATCGTTGAGCACAGACTCAAGTCCGGCGTCTAAAACTTCTATCAACAGTAATATATTCTCAGCAATAATATCACAGTTAACGACAGTTCATCACATTTATACAACTCACAATACTTTAAGGCAAGTAAAAATCAACTTAATAATCACAATAGTTCAAGTAAACAAGTCATCCAAGTATTTGCTCCATATCATAATAATATTCAAATCACTCAAGTAAACATATACACACATGCATATAGTCATTGAATATCCCTAGGCAATCCCCTCTTAACTTCCGTGAAGGTAACGAGATTAGATGCTTGAAGAGATATACCACGAATGCCCTTGTTTTCTACGCGATGGAAGTCTACTTTTATGAAGAAAATCATAAGTTAAAATCAACCAAGAACACTAACCACAAGGTATTAGGTTCTGCCAAGACAATAAGCTAGGGTTAGAGATCCCCGAAAATTATACAACTTATGGATTTATGATCCTTAAGTGTTAGGAGTTCATATACAATGATCATTTAAAAAGTTGAATTAAAATCCCACTAAGTTATAAACTTAGGGTATTCGGCCAAGGCTAGTAAAATAAGCTAGAATTCACTAAACTTTCCAATCTCTTAGGTTTAGCATCCATATGTATTAAGGAGCTCAAAACCATGATCATCTTGGAAAAATAAGAAAAAAGTATCCTAAGTCCATAACCTTCTAGGTTCAGCCTTCATAGGATTTATAAGCTAGAAATCTTTGAACCTTCCAATCTCTTAGACTTAGCATCCAAATATCTTATGGAGCTCAAGTCCATGATCATTTTGGAAAACAATGGAAACTTAAACATTCCAATCTCTTAGACTTAGCATCCAAATATCTTATGGAGGTCAAGTGCATGATCGTTTTTGGAAAGCAGTGGAAACTTAAACATTCGAATCTCTTAGACTTAGCATCCAAATATGTTATGGAGCTCAAAGTCCATGATCATTTTGAAAAAAAAATAAAATAAAAACTCAAACATCCTAGCACCTAAACACTAAGTTCCGGCCATCATAGGATGATGACGAAAATATTCTTTGTTTAACAACAAATCTTAGGTTTAGAATCACATGGTATTAAGAGTTCTAAATCCCTGATCATACTTGGAAAGTCGAAACATACTATCCTAGGCCTACTTATTCATATTTTCGGCCATCATAGGAACAAGCTATCAAAGCTTCCAAGATTTATAGATTTAATATCAAGGGATAGTTAGAAACTCAAACACATGATCATATTCCAAAAGTTGAAACAAAAACCTCCTAGGCCACATATGCATAGCTTCGACATTCATAGGAAGAGATAGGTAGAGATTTTTGTTTTACACAACCTCTTAGTATGTGAAAATATTAGTTAATACAAGACTATAGAAAGTGGTTTCAACTCAAAAGGAGTTTTCTACCATTTTAGAGAGATTTTAGAAGTTTAAAGCATATAAAGAACATATAAAGTAAACTATGAAATAAAAAGAGAAACTTGAAAAAAGATTCATATGAGAGCATTACCCTTAGTAAAAGGAATAACTTTAATGAACAACTCAAGTAGAAAAGATGAATAAAAACTAAAGCTTTAAGAGCTTGAACTTTTAAAAGAAAAGGATGTAGATGAAGTTTTAATGGAGTTTTGGAGAAGGAAGGTGATGAAGTGAAAATAAGAGCTTGGGGTGCAAGCTTGGTCTTAAGGCATTGTTTGGTTGAAGAGGAAAGAGAAAAATAGGTTTTTAGAATATAATATGATATAATTTGAAAAGTGTGATGATTATACTTTTGGAGTGTGTCATAACCCATTTCCATCAAGTCCCATCATGTCACTTCACTTCTTTTGTGCTCCCTAATCTGCTCCATTTCGTACCCGGTTGCATTTCCGATTGTAATTCTTCCGACGTTTTCGCCCGACTAAAATTTTATATTTTATTTTTGAACGAAAATTTTAAAAATAACCAAAGTTGAAGGAAACATAATAAAAACACTAACCGTCTCGTTCACGGCTCAAAATTAGGTTTTCTGCACAGTAAACTTGTACTAGCAGTGAAAATGCAGACCAACTTACGTCTGAATTCTCAACCGAAATTTTTACCGTGACTTCATATGATATAACAACACAAGAAAATGATTTTAGTTTAATTAAAATCATCCTATGAGTTTAATCTAAAATAAACACATTTAAATATGTATTTACTGCTACAGAAAACATGGGAAAAATAGGGTGTTACAATACTACGCCTCAAAAAAGAATTTCGTCCTCGAAATTACACACCTTGAAATAACTCAAGGTATTGCAATTTCATATTTTCCTCCGCTTCCCATGTAGCTTCTCCAATTGTCTCGTTACAGTTGACTTTGACTAAAGGAATTTGTTTACCTCTGAGCTGCTTCATCATCTTATCCGCGATTCGTACCGGTGAAGTCTCAAAAGACAGGTTCTCTTTTAATTGTACTTTATCAGGTTTAATAACATGTGATGGATCAGGAATATACTTTCTCAACTGAGAGACTTGGAAAACATCAGGGATGTTGGAAAGAAAAAGAGGTAAAGATATTTTGTAAGCTACTGGACCTACGCGACGAAGAATTTGGTAGGGTCTAATGAATTTGGGAGTAAGCTTTCTGGATTTTATCACTCTACCAATCCCAGTCGTGGGCGTGACTCTCAAGAACAGATGATCGCCTTCCTCAAACTCAAGAGGTCGTCGTCTCTTGTCAGCGTAACTTTTTTGTCGAATTTGGGCCGTCTGCATTTTCTCATGGATCATCTTCACCTTCTCGGTCATTTGTTGCACGATCTCTGGTCCTAACAGCGGACTCTCACCATCCTGGTGCCAACACAAAGGTGTTCGGCATCGTCGACCATACAAAGCCTCATAAGGTGCCATCCCTATACTTGAATGAAAACTGTTGTTGTAGCTGAATTCTGTCAATGGTAGGAACTCGTCCCAGCTCCCAGTGTCTTCCATCACGCACGCTCTTAGTAAATTTTGGAGTGATTGGATTGTCCTCTCTGACTGTCCGTCAGTTTGTGGATGATACGCAGAACTCAATTTGAGTTTTGTTCCCAAAGAGTTTTGTAGTCCTTTCCAAAGTTTTGACGTAAACCTCTGATCACGATCCGAAATGATACTCGAGAGTATACCGTGCAACCTAACAATCTCGTCGATGTACAACTGAGTCAACCTTTTCATCGGGTGCTTCATGTTGATAGGTAAAAAGTGAGCTGACTTGGTCAGTCGATCCACAATTACCCATATAGCCTCATGTCCTTTCCGAGTCCTGGGTAAGCTGGTCACAAAGTCCATCGAAATACCATCCCACTTCCATTCTGGGATGTCCAATGATTTTAACATTCCTGCTTGCCTCTGGTGCTCAATCTTAGTCTTCTGACATATCAGACAAGAAGCGACGTATTCCATTACGTCCCTTTTCATTCAATACCACCAGTATAAATTCTTGAGATCTTGATACATCTTCGTGGCTCCTGGGTGTAAACTCAGCTTACTCCTATGAGCCTCCTCTAAAATCAACTTCCTAAGCTCGGCGTCATCTGGTATACAGATTCTTTCACCGAATCTCAAAATTCCATCTGTTCCTTCTCTGAATTTTGACAGTGCTCCTTTCCACACTAAGTCTCTTTCTTCCTGCAGATACTGATCACTCACTTTTTTTCTTTTATTTGTTCCATCAATCCGTTCGAAATGGTGATCCTATTCAGACACGGCCTTCCCGAAAATGTCTCAAATGATAAACTTAGATCCTATAATTGTTCCAACAATCCCTGCTCTTTAACCATCATTACTGACGCGTGTATTGACTTCCTGCTTAGCGCATCTGCCACTGCATTCGGCTTCCCAGGGTGGTACTGTAGTTGAAAGTCGTAGTCCTTCAAAAACTCCAACCAACGTCTCTGACGCATGTTCAACTCCTTCTGATCAAAGAGGTACTTCAAACTATTGTGGTCATTGAAAACATTAAAAGTAGCTCCATACAAATAATGCCTCCAGATTTTCAGGGTAAATACTATCGTTGCTAACTCCAAGTCATGCGTCGGGTAATTCCTTTCGTGAATCTTCAACTGCCTTGAAGCATATGCTACGACCTTTCGGTTCTGCGTCAGATCACAACCCAACCCTTGATGTGAAGCGTCACAATAAACCTCAAAATGTTCCTTAGGATCAGGTAGGATCAACACGGGTGAGGTTGTCAACCTTCTCTTCAGCACTTGAAACTTCCTTCACAAGCCTCCATCCAGACAAACGCTTGGTCTTTTCGAGTTAACTTGGTAAGGGGTCCCACTATCTTGGAAAATCCCTCAATGAATCTCCTATAGTAGGCCGCTAAACCCACAAAGCTACGGATTTTGGTTGCCGTTGTTGGCCCTTTTCCATTCTAAAACAGCCTCGACCTTTGACGGATCCACTGTGATTCCTTCGCATGATATCACAAGACCTAAGAATTGCACTTGGTCCAACCAGAATTCACACTTTTCCAGCTTCACATATAGATGCTTCTCTTTCAAGGTCTGAAGAGCAATGCTGAGATGCTTAGCATGCTTTTCCTTGTTTGGAGAATAGATCAGAATATCATCAATGAAGACGACAACAAATTGATCTAAGTAAGGACAAAAAATCATATTCATGTAATCCATGAATATGGCAGGAGCATTCGTCACTCCAAACAGCATCACCAGGTACTCATAATGCCCATAGCATGTTCGAAACGTTGTCTTTGGGACATCCTCTGCTTTCAGACAAATCTGATGGTAGCCTGACCGTAAATCTATTTTCGAGAATATAGCTGCGCCACGCAACTGATCCATGAGATCATCTATCCTTGGGAGCGGATATCTGTTCTTGAAAGTAACCTTGTTCAATTACCGAAAATCCACACAGAGTCGAGAAGTCCCATCCTTATTCTTCACTAATAAAACTAGAGCTCCCCACAACGATACACTGGGTCGAATGAATTCCTTTCTCATCAACTCTTCAAGTTGTTCCTTCAAGGTTTCTAACTCCGATGGTGACATGTGATACGGTGCCATGGATATCGGTCCAGTTCCTAGAAACAGATCAATCACAAACTCGATATCTCCAACAGGCGGTATACCAGGTACATCCTCAGGAAAAACTTTCGAAAACTCATTGACGACAGGTATGGACTCTAAGTCTAACTCACTCTTAACATTTGATGAAAACAACAGCATGTAACCTTGAGCTCCCTCTTTCAAAGAAGCTCTTACCTGACCAGCAAATAATAATCCAGAAATCTCATCCCTAAAGGCTAAGGTTCTTTGAGCACAGTCTATCAGGATATGGTTGGAAGGTAACCAATCCATGCCTAAAATTACATATAGTTGTATTAAAGGCAAACAGATTAAGTCTACAAGAAAGTGCCTATCCTGAACAATGATAGGACAATTTAAGCAAATAGAATTAATAATTACTGGCTCAGCAGTTGGGGTAGAAACAATCAAGTTATATGGTAAGGAAGAAATAGGCAAGTCTAGAAGTTTCACACAATCCATCGAGAAAAAAGAATGATTTGCACCTGAATCGAAAAGTACAGTTAAAAGATTACCGGCTAAATCGCACTTACCCTGCACCAGATCGGCGGAATTCGATGCTTCAGCTCCACTCATCGTATACACTCGCCTTTTAGCAGTCGGCATGCTCGCTTTGGCATGATTGACAGCTGGGTCTCTTTTCGGTGCTCTGCAGTCCCTGGCCAGGTGCCCTACATGATCACAGTTAAAGCACTTCATCTCTTTCCTTGGGCACGTATAAGCTAGATGACTGGGATCTCCGCACTGGTAACACTTCCTCTCTTGGCCTTGATTATTGTTTCTCTGGCCTCGACTTCTCGTTCCCAAAGTACCAGAACAATATTGTTGCTGTTGTTTCTGATTGTTGCTGGATGATTGGTAATATGGCTTCCTCTAGTTCTCCTTCCACTTTTGGTTCTGTCCCTGATATTGACTCTTAGGACGAACAGGTCCTCCATCATTCCCTTTGCTATCTTGCCACTTGCGCATCAGCTCTACCTTTCGGCATTTCTCTACCATTGCTTGGAAATTCTTCATTTCCAAGGGCATCACAGATTCCTTGATCTCGAAGCGCAGACCGCCTTCAAACTTTTCGCACTTCCACTCCTCATCGGGGTTGTTCTGGAAAAAGAGAAAATATTTGACAAGGGACTCAAACCTACTGCATATTCCCCCACCGTCATGTCCCGCTGACTCAGCCTCAGGAATTCCTGCTCCTTCTCTGTTTGAGCACTCTGGGGAAAATATTTGTCCAGAAATATGTTGCGAAATACTCCCCAGTTGATTGCCTAATGCTCAGCTTCTAGCAGTTGTCTGGTGCCCTTCCACCAGTATTCAGCATCTCCAATCAGTTGGAATGTTGCATAAGGTACCTTTGCTTCCTTTGGTGTGTGGGCCAGCTCAAAGATCTTCTCCAGCTCTTGGATCCAAAGATCAGCTTTAGTCGGGTCTACGTCCCCGTCAAATTACGTTGGATTCTGGCGTCGGAAGGCACTCATATTCTTCCTTTCTGTAGCTTGTTAAGCTCTTTGCTGCTCCTGTTGATTCTGGGCAGTCACGTTGGCAGTCTGGAGTGCTATGGCAGCAGCAACGTCAGCCAAAGCTTGGGCAGCGAAGTCCATCCCGCCATTGCCTCTGCCATGACCACCACGCCAGCGCGCTCCTCCTGGTTCCATATTGACCTGTAAGACATAATCATTGAGATGATAACCAGAAAATGAAAGGTAAACCCGTCGGATAACACATATTACTTCCAAGAAGTAATTCAAACAAGAATCGATAAGAGAATACACAACATCGACACAAGAAACCTAAACCCAAACATTCCTGAAAGACTCGACCAGCTCTGATACCACTAATTGCGACACCTTAAACCCGGCATCACATGGTTACCCAATTACGAAAATAAAACTGATTACAATGCTGGTTACTTTCAAAAAATATTATTTTCTCGATGGATAAGTACACTAAAAATGGTAGTTTTTTTTGTTTGAAAGTATAATTGAAATAAAGTGATGAACACTCAGAACATGAATTGAAGACAATATATATATATATATATATATATATATATATATATATATATATATTCATAACATGTCCCAGTGAGACCCAAGTTCTAGTACATAAGCTAGGGCCTATTCAACGGCCATTGCAACAGAGTTAGAAATCTAGAAGATACAATTGAAAAGAGAGTAAGCAAAAACACGGGGAAAGAGGGTCCGGAACCACATCACAAAAGTGACTCTAGAAAGTCAGAAGACGGAAGACTATTCATAAAATGTTCCAAACTGGTCACTGACACTGGCTATAAGCAGGGTCTCCACAAAAACTCCCATGAGACGAGACATCGGGTAATGGGTCTATGACGTCGCCTCCCTCATCCACGGAATCGTCGTCGTCGTCATAATCCATAACGTAATACTCAGGCTCGTCCTCCTCCATGATCTCATATAAGTCCTCCTCAGGATCCTCCTCAGGGTTCTCCTCGATAGGTACTGCCTGCTCGACGTCTAGAGGTGGTAGCTCATGTAGTAGTCCGTTAATTTGCAGTGCATGAAGGTAGTACCAAGTCAGAGGTAGAGCAACTCTCCTAGTCTCCACGATTTGGCTCCTACAAATCGGGTCTCCGTCAGCATCCAAATCAATGGTGGTGATTGATCCGTGGTGCGTAGCAGACGTCGCCCCCGGATGAATCTACCATGCCCCGGTGTTCCCCGCATCGTCGAAGACCTCAGTCTTCGATATCATCAGAACAAGAGGGATGTTGGGATCCATCTGAACTCATATACATACGGTGATACCAAAAAGGAAGAGAGAATAACAAGCAGAAATGAAAGAGTGAGATACCGACAACGGATATATCGCACAACAACCATATACATGATACATACAACACATTGGAATATTAACATTTAAAACATTATTCATAGGTAAACAACAAGTATTATTTCAGTGGGTCTCATACCCGAATCAATCTGTTTTATAAAGATAATGCATGACACTTCAATCATCAGGCTCTAAACTTAATCTCATGAGATATCATCACCATTTTATCATTAAGAAATAAAGAGTTGATCAGGCTTGTATGCCACATTGGAAAGTTGTCTCCATCACCTCATGTACCCGGATCAACATCATCACGAATCCCTTATCAACGGCCATCCAGATGTATACATCATCGAACACCACATCTTAAGTGGGTATTCGGTAACTCAATCACATCTGCTAAGGGGAAATGCATATGAATAAAAGACTTTTCATTATTAAGACTTTTCTTTGTGTTCACTTTTTTCCGTTGTCGAAGCCAAAAGCTAACGACTATTCACAATTTTCATCACATGAAGATCAATAACACAGGACGCGCAGTCCGAGTGCTCAATCACAACACCTTAGACCGATGTCGCAGTCCAAGGTTGTGGTCGTAGAAATAATTATAATTTTATCCATGTTTTATTTCAACATGATAAGGACTCCTAGTCCATAATAACGAAATTAGGACACATAGTCCTCAATTCCAAGATTAGGACTACTAGCCCATAATATCATGATTATGACCCTTGGTCCATAATTCTTGACACGGATACCAGATCGCGTGCATATAACTGAATGCTAGAGGCGACGTCTCGCGAACTAGATTCTATTTCACATGTGCTTACTTTTTGCTCCGTGAAAATCAAAATCCAAAACAAAACCTCGGTCACTTATCCAAGTAACCGGAACATTTCTAAATCATTGAGGAGAAAATATTTTCCTTCACAAACTCTTTTTAAACAACAATTAAGAAATTCGTTTGCTTTTGAAATCCTTGATGGAATAAAGTCAAATATTTTTAAAGGGGTTTTTCTTCATAAAACACATAGTTGGAAAAAGGTTTTCTCTCGTACAAACTTTGGATCATAAAAATGTAGTTTCTATTGACTTAATAACACTTCAACGTTTCTTTTCAAAACAAGAATCTTATTCTTTTGAAGTAAGCGTTTTAAACAAGGAACTTTCATAAATGAAACCAATACTTTCAAAGTTCTATTCAAGGCTTATTAAGGCTTTTAATCCTTATAATCATTGAGCACAAACTCAAGTCCATCTTCTCAAACTTCAATCATCAGTAATATATTCTCAACAATAATTACACAGTTAACGACAGATCATCACATGTATACAACTCACAATACTTTAAGGCAAGTAATAATTAACTTCAAGTAATAATCACAATAGTTCAAGTAAACAATTCATCCAAGTATTGGATCCATATCATAATAATATTCAAATCACTCAATTAAACACATACACACATGCATATAGTCATTGAATATCCCTAGGCAATCCCCTATTACCTTTTGTGAAGGTAAGGAGATTATATTCTTGAAGAGATATATCACGAACGTCCTTGTTTTCTCTGTGATGGAATTCTAAGGTTATGAACACAAAATCATAAGTTAAAATCAACCAAGAACACTAACCCACAAGGTATTAGGTTCGGCCCAGACAATAAATTACGGTTAGAGATCCCCGAAAATTATACAACTTATGGATTTATGATCCTTAAGTGTTAGGAGTTCATAAACAATGATCATTTAACAAAGTTGAATTAAAATCCCACTAAGTTATAAACTTAGGATATTCGACCAAGGCTAGTAAAATAGGCTAGCATTCACTAAACTTTCCAATCTCTTAGGTTTAGCATCCATATGTATTAAGGAGCTCAAAACCATGATCATCTTGGAAAAATAAGAACAAAGTATCCTAGGTCCATAACCTTCTAGGTTCGGCCTTCTAGGATTTATAAGATAAAAATCTTTAAACATTCCAATCTCTTAGACTTAGCATCCAAATATCTTATGGCGTTCAAGTCCATGTTCATTTTGGAAAACAATGGAAACTTAAACATTCCAATCTCTTAGACTTAGCATCAAAATATCTTATGGAGCTCAAGTCCATGATCATTTTGGAAAACAATGTAAACTTAAACATTCCAATCTCTTAGACTTAGCATCCAAATATCTTATGGAGCTCAAGTCCATGATCATTTTGAAAAAGAAAAAAAAAACTCAAACATCCTAGCACCTAAACACTAAGTTTCGGCCATCATAGGATGATGAGGAAAATATTCTTTGTCTAATAACAACTCTTAGGTTTAGAATCACAAGGTATTAAGAGTTCTAAATCCATGATCATACTTGGAAAGTCGAAACATAGTATCATAGGCCTACTTATTTATATTTTCGGCCATCATAGAAACAAGCTATCAAACCTTCCAAGATTTATAGATTTAAGATCAAGGGATAGTTAGAAACTCAAACACATGATCACATTCCAAAAGTTGAAACAAAAACCTCCTAGGCCACATATGCATAGCTTCGGCATTCATAGGAAGAGATAGGTAGATATTTTTGTTTTACACAACCTCTTAGTATGTGAAAATATAAGTTAATACAAGACTATATAAAGTGGTTTCAACTCAAAAGGAGTTTTCTACCATTTTAGAGAGACTTTAGAAGTTTAAAACATATAAAGAACATACAAATTAAACTATGAAATAAAAAGAGAAACTTTCAAAAAGATTCATATGAGAGCATTACCCTTAGTATAAGGAAGAACTTTAATGAAGAACTCAATTAGAAAAGATGAATAAAAACTAAAGCTTTAAGAGCTTGAACTTTTAAAAGAAAAGGAAGTAGATGATGTTTTAATGGAGTTTTGGAGAAGGAAGGTGATGAAGTACAAATGAGAGGGATATATATAGAGAAGGGGGGAGAGTCCACGGCTCCAAGGGGAAAAAGAAGAGCTTGGGGTGCAAGCTTGGTCTTAAGGCATTGTTTGGTTGAAGAGGAAAGGGAAAAATAGGTTTTTAGAATATAATATGATATAATTTGAAAAGTGTGATGATTATAATTTTGGAGTGTGTCATAACCCATTTCCATCAAGTCCCATCAAGTCACTTCACTTCTTTTGTGCTCCCTAATATGCTCCATTTCGTACCCGGTTGCATTTCCGATCGTAATTATTTCGACGTTTTCGCCCAAATAAAATATTATATTTTATTTTTGAACGAAAATTTTCAAAATAACCAAAGTTGAAGGAAACATAATAAAAACACTAACCGTCTCGTTCACGGGTCAAAATTAGGTTTTCTGCACAGTAAACTTGTACGACAGTGAAAACGCAGACCGGCTTCCGTCTGAATTTTCAACCAAAATGTTTACCGTGACTTCATATGATATAACAACACAAGAAAATGATTTTATTTTAACTAAAATCTTCCTGTGAGTTTAATCTAAAATAAACACATTTAAATATGTATTTACAGCTACAGAAAACATAAGAAAAACAGGGTGTTACAACAAGAGAGGTCAAAGCCCTTCCTTTTCCTCGTGAGGTATACATCTTCCCTGAGGAATATAGTATATAGGTAAATGGATTTGGTTTTGATCCAATAACTAGTGATTATATGGTTGTGAACTTTGTGGCAGGTGTGAAATTTTCTTCCAACACAGGTATACGACCTACTACTCAGGTATATAGTCTGGGTACAAACTCATGGAACATTGCTAATGTTAATGTCAATGTCTTTGACTCACCGTTTACTTCATTTTTGAATGAAGTTTATCATTGGTTGGTTAAACTTCAAAACCACAAATCCATCCTCTTCTTTAATATGAGCAACAATGTATTTTGGAGAATGAATCTTCCCTCGATTTCTCAAGATGGTACAAATGAAAAACTTATAGATCGTAATATTGCTATTATTAAAAAAAATGTTGCTTATATTAAGGAGTGTAAAATTTCTTCTACGTTTGGAACTCACGTTGAGATTTGGATATTGAATCAATATGGTGTTGAAGAAAGTTAGACAAAGAGGTTTAATATTGTACCTCATCATCTTCAACAATGGAAATTTTGGGGCTTTTGGAAAGATGACGAGGCTCTTCTAACAGAAGTTGATGACAATTTACCATTGGTTTCATATAACCTAGGAGACATGCTTCACGCTATTAGATATGCGGAAAGTACTTTTCTCTTATCAATTTAGGAAGAATTTGTTTCAAAAAAAATCAATTTAGGAAGAATTTTAAATTATTGATTTGCCTATGTTATTGACATTTCAATATGATTGTGCATTATAATTATTATTACGTTAATTACATTGTCTTTCATATGATAAAATTTATGTTGTTGTAATAAACATTAGCATGATGTTTATAAACTTTTATACACCTTTTGTATATGCTATTTGTGAATTCTTCCTTTCTATATTTTTTTTTCTTCTAATATAATTTTTTGAATGGAGATATTCTCAAAGGTAAACAGAATAATGAAACTACTAGGGTTAATTTTAAGTGGTGCTAAAAAATAAGAGGGTGAAGATCATTTGAAAATTATGTCTCTTCTTCTAGATCTTTCACGTACATATATGAAGTGCAAGCTCCAAAGGGAAGGAAATGTATAAGTTATTATGAGGAAGTAGGTGGAAATAAAATTAATTGAAATTATGTTTCTGATTCTAAAAGGTCTTCAAAATATAAAAGTCAGAATTTCAAGCACCAATTCTATGCCCAATTCCAGACACCAAACAAGTACTAAAATTCTAGTAATTTACTTTTAAGAAATCATATTTATTTAATCATGTATTTATGTAGTTTTGTTTTTTGGATTTTTTTGCTATTGAACCTAAAGAGTCAATTTATCCTCGATTGATTGGTTCTTTCACTTCGATATTAACCTATTCTTCATAAGAAGAGAAAGTCTTAATCAAACACAAACCCAATACCTTATCATTAGACATGGACGACTTGATGCTATAACTACTAATGCTAGGGCTTTATGCGACACCCTAATCTAGGGTCATCACACTATTACCCAAGAACGGAAATTTAATTATTTACTCTGGTTACTTTCGGAAAATATATATTAAATAAACGTTTCCTTACAAAAATAGTGCTAATTTTTTTTTCCGTTATACATACAACATAAACCATTGTAAACATATCAACATATATATATATATATATATATATACATCACCTTTTATATACACAACACCTATAATAGGAGATAACAAAAGAACCCTCATGAGTATAGGCTATTCTCCATCAACTAGACAAAGAAAATAAAGATATATACATATCAGCAACAAGTAGTTCAGAACCACATTCAAAACTCATGGCTCTCCGAAGCCAGATCAAAACTGTCAAGACTCACTACCCCAAAAACTCTACCTAAGCTGGTCAAGCTACTGAAATCCATTGGGAAGACCATGATCATCAATCCTTCCTACAACTGACGAATCTGACGATGATGCCTCTACTACCACTGTGTCATCTGAAGAATCTTCATCATCAACCGCAGGAGGTTGAAACTCAGGATCGTCCTCTATGTATTCCTCGGGATCTTCCTCTCCTTCATTTAACTCCACTTCAGTAGGAGGTTCCGCAGGTCCTAATATCTGAAGAGGATGTGGTTGAGGAAATGGATCCATCAAACCGTGCTCTTCCAGATACTGTAGGTAAATCCAGATTGGAGGTAGAGATACCTCAACCGTCTCCACTACATGAATTCTCTGTTGGGGTCCTTCCTCTATTGTTCCGATCACCTCTCTACTCGGTCCATGGTATGTGGTGCTGAGTGCCCCAAGGTTAATCTCCCAGGCACCACCATATTGTGCACGATCAAAAGTGATCGTTCGGACCCTCGATTGTACCAAGGGTATTTCTGGGTCCATCTGAATGTGTGTAAGAGTGAGAAACCAATACATGGATCTTACTCAATAAGCACATACTAATCACCATATAAACACATCAGCATTTACCAAGTACATATATTTATAACGAACAGTTTATCAGTGGGTTTAACACCCCAAACATCATCCATAAAATTATGCCTGACACTTCTATTCATCATCTAATTTTCGTCCTAATCTCATGAGATATCCCAACATAATATGAGTTGATCAGACTCCACAGCCACACTGGCTAACTTGGCCATCTGCCAACAGGTGCGCAACCTCTTCCCATCCATAAAGGCATACATAGCCAGGCACACAAGGCCAAACACATTGCTAATGTCCACAATCAGGGCCTACCATTAGCAAGTAAGATGGGGTCTCCATGTCCTCCCTAGGCACATGAGATAAATGCACATCGGAATTACCTTTCGCCGCTGGTAATTAATGCATTAAACCACAAACCGCAGGCACGTCTGCCAAATGCATGCAAAACACGTTTGTTTTGTTCTTTTCTTTGTGTTCCAACTTTCCTTGCCGAAGCTCAAAATGGCTTACGACTCACATAGTTTTAAAACACTTTTAAAACTTTCATTACAACACAGGACCTTATTGTCCGAGTGCTCAATCACGACACCTCTCGACCGGTGCACCAGTCTTAGGTTCGTGTTACTAGAAAACATCTTCTATGTTTCAACACAGTATACCTCATGTATACAATATAGGCCCTCAAAGTCCAAATGACTGAGTCCATCATAACACAGAACATTAGTACCCCGACGTCTCGGTTACTAAGTCCAACTGTATTTTCAACATGGTTAAAATCAACTTTTGATTTTTAGAAATTCTTTTCCAAGGTAGAAATTCATTATAAAATCCTTAAATAATAAAAACTTAGTTTTTCACAAACCATTGAGTCACTTGAGGTTTAATTTCCTCAAAATAGGTACTGCTGTTTCGAAAATACTTGTCGTCTATATTTTTCCAAATTTGCCGTCAAAATCTTATTTTTAAGGCTTTTAAGTCAAAACTTAACTTTTTCCACTTAATTAATTTTCTAAAGTCATGATTAAATTATTTTCACCAATTAATTAAATAAAAGAATATTTTGTAATATTCTGGGTTTTCTTACGTAAAATGCAGCTGTACCAAAATATTTTCACAGTTTCGCACTCGTTGTGACTCATAATTCACTTTTCCAAAAGTAAATTATTAAAATAATAATATTTTTCAAAACTCTTCATTTTTCTCAAAATAAATTCCCTTTAATATTATATATCAATATTTTGCCGTTAAAACATTGAATATAATTTGCGAAGCTTCTTAAAGCTGTTATCCGTCTTTCTTAATTGTGCACTGACCACTATCAGGCTTCTCACACATCAAACAACAGTTATATCACAGATATTTCCCAGGCAGATCATGCATCACAGTAACATAATATAATTGCAGATAAACAATTAACACAATTAAAACCACACAGATACAAATAACACAACAATAAACAACATAAATAAATACTTAACAAACAAATAATTACAAACAACCACGGGATAGCATATAGCCATTGAATAAAATCCTCCGGTGTTCCCCCCTTACCTCTTGAAGACTCCTTGATGAACTTACAGACTCCTTCGGAATTTCAGTTACCTCGTAAACGTCGTACTCAGCTAACCTTCATCCATTACAACCAAATAGTTACAAATCAAGAAACTAAAACATTCTAAACCCTAATACATAGTCATGGCCTCTAGGGTTTTTGAATGACTAAAACTTCTAATCATGATTAAGTTATGGATTATTGATCCTTGATTAACCTAAATCATAGATTAGTAACTAAATAACTAAGTTTAAAACTCAAGACTTCCTAACTCTTTTATACATAGATTCGGCCTTAATAGGTTCAAAGAGCTAGGGTTCTTAGTTTAACAAATCAACTTGGATTCATAAAGCATACATACTAAGAGATTGATTTCTAAGATCATTTATGAAAACCATGAACAAAACTCAACAAAACTCACCCACTTAGGGTTCGGCCAACATAAATATTTTTGAGAAAAATATTTATTTTAAGAGACTAACATGAATTAGAGTGTGTAGTCATACATGCCATATAGAATACATGATCGTACATGAAAACACATGAACAAAACTCTACCAACCCTAAGGTGATAGATTCGGCCAAGGATAGGTTTTCAAGAAAGAAATTTTTGATTACATCATGCTCTTGGATTTAGATAATATGCATGATATCAAAAAGATAGAAAGTCGTTTCATCGTCATTAGATTTTTCTAGAATTTATTATGACTTTTCAAAGTTCTAGGGTTAGAAACTTTAAAGTGATGAACAACTATGATATAAGCCTTGAATCAAGAAACTTACTAACGAACATAGGAATGATTAAGAATAAAGATTAGGATTTACCTCTTGAAGATCAATGACAAAGGTAATCCAAGAACTTGCTTTACAAACTTAGAACTAAGAGACTTATGAACTTTAGAGTTTTTGGAAGCAAATGGCAAAAGAAACTAAATGAAAAGTGAGAGTATGGTATTTATAGTGATAGTGGCGCCATATTTGGAAGACTCTAGATGATGATGAGTTGTCTTGTTAAAGGATCCAAATGAAATTAAGTTCTAAGGACTAAGTTGCAAAGATTCCAATAGTTGAAGGACTAGTTTGCAAATTGTCAATAAAGTGTCATGATGATGATTTTGCCACATTAAATGCTAGCTTATCTTGACTTTGTTGGCTGAATTTATGAGTCAAAGATAGGTTAGGATGATTCATGCATTTAAGAAGAATCAAGAATATTGTGGAAAAATCAAGGATAATGTAGAAACTTATAGAAAACTCTAGAAACATCATGATGCATTTGATGCGTGATTTTTAAGATAAAGGCAAGTGCACCTCGTCGCAAACAAGTAATAAAACGGTGAGACCGGTTATCGTATCCACAGGGATCGGTTGTCAATTTCCAATTCACAAACTCAACAACTATCTAGACTAAACTAAAGTATGAGAGATTAAACAGAAAACACAAATAAAATATTTTTGTCTTTTTGGAATTTTGTCAAACACTTGGTATGCAAACAGGGATGTGGCTAGAATTGTCAGGGTTAGACCACACTAATCCTCCCTTAGTTGCAATGAAATGGCTTCTAACACAAGTCCTAATTCAATTATGTCAATCAAGCCTTTTCTAAAATACTCAAGCCTAATGTCTTAGGTGCATTGAGCCTAAAACCCCAAATTAAACCCTAATGTCTTAGGTGGAATAACCTGAGATTTTGCATTAAGTGAAGACTTATAAGATTGCAAGCAGCCAACACCTATGTCTAGATTCTTGACCTACTTGGCATACGATTCATGAGCATGCCTTAACACCAACCTTTCAGTCATCTATTAAAGCAACATATCATTCCTATGGGTAGCTAATCCAAGGAAAGCATTAAACACAGAATCACATACTCATAACGAAATAGAAACTTGTATTAAAACAACCACATCACAATACAACTAAGTTCAGAAAAGTTACATCTAACCCCAACAATGGGGGATTTAACTACTCATGATAAGGAAATACAAAAAGGAAAAAAAAAGAGAAGAGATGAAGAACACTCATAGACAAGCTTCCTCCATCTTCTCCCCATCCAAGAGCAGAGAAAACGCCCCCCTTTTGGGTAGAAACCCTCTCCAGCCTCCAGCCTCAGCCTGCCTCCAAGTGCAGATCCCTAATTCTGTTCAGTGCAGGTTTATTTATAGGTCCGTCGCCCGTCACGGCCGTGATGGCCATCACGGCCAGGCCGTGACGCTTTCTGTCCAAGGCATGTCTTCAAGTTTTTAACTCTCGCGAGGCGAGAGAAGTGTTCGCGACGCGAGCCTTCATTTTCTGGTTGGTCACGGCCGTGACGTCTGTCACGGCTAGGCCGTGACAGTCTCTGACTTTTGCCTTCTTCTCTACTTGATCACGACCGTGATAGTCATCACGGCCAGGCCGTGATGGGCTCTGTTTAGCTCATTTTCTTGACTTTTAAGGCTCTAATCCATCCAAGCTCCACCAAGGCTGATTTCTGGGCATTTTTCCACTGAATCCTGCAAAACAACACACAGAAACCACCTCATCCGTTCCAAAGGAAAAACTATACAAAATCAACACTAAATTGGCCTAACTATATGCACATGCATGCAGAAATGTACATGAAAAATGAGGTGAAATCACACTCATCAGCATTCAACAACAATGAGGCAGACACAAATCCTAATGGGCTTGCGCATGGGCTGGGTTAATTTGGGCTTGGGTTCATTCTTGTGGGGCCCACTTGAAAAATTTTAAGCTTTAAGGTTAAGATAGGAAACTTAAGGAAACTTAAATGGCTTTTTGGGATCAAACCATGAACTAGAAAATTTTGGTCTTCTAAGCCACGACCATTTGAGATTGGAAACAAGGATTCTAGCCCAATCCACTTGGAAAAACTTAAAAAACTAATTTAGGGACAAAAGGGTAATTTACAGAAAGTTCAGGGGCTTAAACGTAAAATTCCTAAATTTTCTATTTAACCCTGAAAAACCTTCTAGACTTAAAAATATGATTCATCCCCTTGAATCATCTCAAAATCCTAAGATAAACCCTCTATCTACTCTTAGAAACTCTAATTTCCCTTCCGTCGTCTACCCGATTACGCGTTTCGCCTGAAAACGTAAATTATTCTATTTTTTTCTGAAAAAATTCTAAAAATACAGAATTGTAGAAAATAAAATACTAAACTTAAGTCTTTCGTTCACAATTAAAATTAGGTCTTTTGAGCAGTATTATTATACTGTCAATGGAATTCGCGGGCCGGGTTTCGCCTGACTTTCCAACCTAAATTTTAATCGTAGCTTCCTAAGGTCAAGTAGGATTGAGTAATAAACTCTGTTTATTTAAAATCATTTTATAAAACTCAAATAAATTTATAAGCTTATTTATATGTATTACTGTTATTTAAAACAGTAAAATACAGGGTGTTACAATACTACTCCACTAAAAAAATATTTCGTCCTCGAAATTACGTACTTGTAAATAAATCCGGATACTGTAACTTCATTTTGTCTTCTACTTCCCACGTTGCTTCTCCAGTCACGTCATCCCAAATAACTTTGACCAACGAGATTTGTTTACCTCTGAGCTGCTTCGTCATCTTATCCACGATTCGCACCGGTAAAATCTCATAAGACATGTTTTCTTTTAGTTGTACTAGATCAGGTTCAATTACGTGAGATGGATCAGGAATATACTTCCTCAATTGTGAAACATGAAAGACATCATGAAGATTAGATAGAAACGGTGGTAAAGAAATTTTATAAGCTACAGGACCTATCCGATGAAGAATTTGATATGGTCCAATGTATTTAGGAGTGAGTTTCCTGGATTTAATTACCCTACCAACCCCAGTCGTTGGCGTGACTCTCAAAAACACATGCTCACCTTCCTCAAATTCAAGAGGTCGTTGTCTCTTGTCAGCATAACTTTTCTGTCGACTGAGTTGTCCGCATTTTCTCTTGGATCATTTTCACCTTTTCCGTCGTTTGTTGCACTATATCTGGTCCAACCATAAAACTTGCACCATCCTGGTACCAACATAGCGACGTTCTGCACCGTCGACCATACAGTGCTTCATAGGGTGCCATTCCTATGCTAGAGTGAAAACTGTTATTGTAAGTGAATTCTATCAATGATAGATATTCATCCCAGCTTCTAGCATTTTCCAACACATAGGCTCTCAACAAATCTTCAAGAGACTGAATAGTTCTTTCGGATTGTCCATCCGTTTGAGGATGATACGCATAACTCAATCTAAGTTTCGTTCCCAACGACTCTTGCAGACTTTGCCAAAATCTTGATGTAAATCTTGGATCACGATCTGAAACAATACTCAAAGGCACTCCATGTAACCTAACAATTTCATCGATGTACAACTAAGTTAATCTTTCCAATGAGTATTTCACATTAACTGGTAAAAAGTGAGCTGCCTTTGTCAATCGATCGACTATTACCCATATAGAGTCATACCCTTTCCGAGTCTTTGGCAAACCTGACACAAAATCCATCATAATACCATCCCATTTCCATTCTGGAATGTCTAAAGATTGTAGCATTTCTGCTGGTCTTTGATGTTCTACCTTAACCTTTTGGCAAGTTAAGCATGCCGCTACAAGTTCTATTACATCCTTCTTCATACCATGCCACCAATATAATTTCTTTAAATCCTGATACATCTTAGTAGCTCCGGGATGCAAACTTAACTTACTCCTATGAGCTTCTTCAAGAATCAACTTCCTCATTTCAATATCATTTGGTACACAAATCCTTTCCCCAAATCTTAAGATTCCATCATTTCCTTCTTTAAATTCTGACACAGCTCCCTGCCGCACTAATTCTCTTTCTCTTTGTAGGTATTGACCACTTTCTTGTTTTTCCTTAATTTGCTCCATTAGTCCACTTGAAATCGTAATCATACCCAAACACAATTTTCCTGGAAACATCTTAATTGTCAATCGCATATCTCGGAATTGTTCCAACAACTGTTGCTCTTTAACCATCATTGTCGATATATGCATCGATTTCCTACTCAAAGCATCTGCTACAACATTCGCTTTTCCAGGATGATACTGTAGTTGAAAATCATAATCCTTTAAAAATTCCAACCAACGCCTTTGTCTCATATTCAGCTCCTTTTGATCAAACAGGTATTTCAAACTTTTATGGTCACTGAAAACATTAAAAGTCGCTCCATACAAATAATGTCTCCAGATTTTTAAAGCAAATACCACTGCTGCTAGCTCCAAATCATGTGTAGGATAATTCCTTTCATGAATCTTCAATTGCCTTGAAGCATATGCCACAACTTTCCGATTTTGCATCAATGCACATCCTAATCCTTGATGTGAAGCATCACAATAAACCTCAAAAGGCTCATGGGGATCAGGTAGAATCAATACCGGTGAAGTAGTCAACCTTCGCTTTAACTCTTGAAAACTTTCTTCACATGCTTTAGTCCATACAAACGCTTGCTCCTTTCGAGTTAATTGGGTAAGAGGTCCTACTATTTTAGAAAATACCTCAATGAATCTTCTATAGTATCCCGCTAAACCCACAAAACTACGAATTTCTGTCACCGTCTTAGGCCTTTCCCATTGCAAAACAGTCTCAACTTTCGACGGATCAACAACAATTCCCTCACTCGAAACTATGTGTCCTAAGAATTGAACTTGGTCTAACCAAAATTCACACTTCTCAGGTTTCGTGTAAAGTTGTTTCTCCTTTAAAATTTGGAGAACCACACTGAGATGTTCAACATGTTTTTCTTTACTGGGAGAATAGATTAGAATATCGTCGATGAAAACAACGACAAACTGATCTAAGTAAGGACGAAAAATCCTATTCATGTAATCCATGAATATCACTGGAGTATTCGTAACTCCGAACGGCATCACAAGATACTCGTAATGACCATAACGTGTCCTAAACGCAGTTTTAAAAACGTCCTCCGCCTTCACACGAATCTGATGATAACCCGGACGTAAATCTATCTTTGAGAAAACAGCTGCTCCACGTAACTGATCCATTAAGTCATCTATCCTTGGAAGTGGATACTTATTCTTAATCGTCACCTTATTCAACTGACGAAAATCTACGCATAACCGAGAAGTTCCGTCTTTCTTCTTCACTAATAAAACTGGAGCTCCCCAAGGTGATACACAAGGTCTAATGAATTCCTTCCGCATCAGTTCCACTAATTGTCCTTTTAATTCCTCAAGTTCTGATGGCGACATTCGATATGGTGCTATGGATATTGGTCCAGTTCCTGGAACCAGATCAATCGCAAACTCAATCTCCCGAACAGGTGGTAATCCAGGTACATCTTCAGGAAAAACTTCTAGAAACTCATTGACAACTGGTATGCACTGCAAGTCTAACTCACTCTTAACATCTAAGGAAAATAATAGCATGTATCCTTGCGCTCCCTCCTTTAAAGAAGCTTTTACTTGATTAGCAGTTAACAATCCAGAAATCTCATCCTAGGAAAAACTAGGGTTTTACGAGCACAATCAATCAAGATATGGTTAGAAGACAACCAATCCATGCCTAAAATTACATCTAACTGTATTAAAGGCAAACAGATCAAGTTAACAAGAAAACGTTTGTCCTGAATAATGATAGGACAATTTAAACAAACAGAAGTGACTACCACTAGTTTAGCAGTAGGGGTTGAAACAATAAGATCACACAACAAGGAAGAAACAGGCAATTTCAACAGTTTCACACAATCCATCGAGATAAAAGAATGTGTTGCACCCGAATCAAATAGTACAGTTAAAATATTACCGTTTATGTCACACTTACCTTGTACGAGATCGTCCGAATTTGAAGCTTCAGTCCCACTCATCGTATAAACTCTCCCTCTGGCTATCGGTTTATTTGCTTCGATGTGACTGACAGTCGACTCCCGCTTTGGTACCATGCAATACCTCGCCATATGTCCCATTTGATTAAAATTAAAACATCTCACTTCCTTCCTAGGGCAAACATTTGACATGTGTTCCGGATCTCCACAATTATAGCATCTCCTAATCTGACCTTGATTTTGATTTCTTTGACCTCCACTTCCTGATACAGTAAAATTCGAACGGTTTTGTTGTCTATTCTCACTATTTCCTTGTGGATGAAAATAAGGCTTCCTCTGATTCTATTTTCCTTTCCAATTCTGATTCTGATTCTTGAATTGAGATGGTCCACCAACACTCCCTCTATTATCTTTTCCTTTCCTCATTTGCTCAATCTTACGACTCATTTCCACTAAAGCTTGAAAATTACGAAGTTGCAAAGGTAAAACGGGCTCCTTAATCTCAAATCACAGTCCCGCTTCAAATCTTTCACACTTCCAGCTTTCATTTGGTTGAGCTTGAAAGAAACGGAAGTATTTGGCAAGCGATTCAAACTTCGTCGTATACTCCTCCACCGATAAATCTTTCTGATATAACCCCAAAAATTGTCGTTCTCTCTCAATCCTTATACTCTCCGGAAAATATTTGTCCATAAACGCAGTTCGAAAAACATCCAAAGTAATGTCTTGATGTTCCGCCTCCAACAGTAGCCTAACACCTTTCCACCAATACTCCGCATCTCCCACCAATAGGAAAGCAGCATGATAACCCTCTGGCTTATCTAGTTTTATAACTAGATGGACTGTGGTATTTGTCCAAATTATTCGAGTTCACTCTTGTTTTCGCCCAAATTTGCCTTGTTTTGTTCCTAAGCTGGGCTTTGACTCGTTCTAGGAAATTCTCGTAGTTTTTAGTCTATTTTGAGTAGAATTACGCTTTTTGTATCTTTTTATTGTTTCAGGTTAGAAGTGAAGCTCCGAGAGTCAAGGAAAGTCAAGAAACAGTGGAAATTTCCATTCTGAAGATACTCGCCCCGCGAGTGGATGCTCGCCTCGCGAGCTTGAAGATCAGCAAAACAGCAACAGTCATACATTCTGTCTCGCCTAGCCAATAAAAGTTCGCCTCGCGATCATTCAAACTCAGGATGGAGCCAAAACTGAAATTCGCCCCGCGAGAGACTGAAGACCCTGGAAGACAGAGACCATCATGGCCCAGCCGTGATGAAGGTCACGGCTGTGACAGATTAAGGTTTGAAGACTCGCCACGCGAAGACACTCTCGCCTCACGAGAATCCAAATTGAAAGCGCGCCAAAACTAATGATTCGCCTCGCGAAAGGATGTTCGCCCCGCGAGCGGCCGAGAACCAGAATCCCTATTTATAGGCTGTTTCAGATCAGAAGAGGGAGTTTTTGGAGATCTGAATCCTAGTAGGTTTTTTCCACTGTAGAGTAGCGTTTAGGAAGATTTCTTTTCTCTTTGGAGCTGCGTCTCCTCTTTTTCTTTTCTTATTTCACTATGGAGGTTATGTCCGATTGTTTGTCTATGAGCATGAGGAACTAATCCCCTCGAGGGAACATTGAAGCCACCCTTGGCGATGTAGATCTGATGTGATGTATGTCTTTCTCCCCTTATCTCAATTGATGTTTTCCAATTCTGATTTGATTGCGTTGATCATATGCTAGCGTGATTGACTAGTTAAACGTGTTGAGGCTGAACGGCGATTCACGTTTTAGAACTTGAATTGGGATCACTAATTGAATATTGCACGACAGTGGGTAGGAGATTAGTGCAACCTTATAGGGAACACGAATTAACAGAGTTTGATGATTAGGATTATGATACCTAGTAAGTAATTAATCCAATCTTCGAATACGTCCTATTGAGCACGACAGTGGATATAGGAGAATTTGGGGGTCCTGGTTGACATTGTAATTGAACTTAGGGATGAATTCATCATCACTTGGGAATGCATATTGGGTAGGTGGATTTGTGACCTTGGACATTTTAATTTCAGATTTTTAGTTAATTATTTTATTAGATTTGTTAATTTGAATTCGATCCTATTTTCTCTCTCTCAACCACCTTCTGTAACTTGACCAAACGTATCGGATTTCCCACGGATTAGTCGAATTGGTAGCCCAATCCCCGAGTTCGACCTCGGTAATTACTTACCACGTTTATTTTATTACTTGCGACGACCCGGTACACTTGCCGGTGAATCAACAAGTTCTTGGCGCCGTTGCCGGGGATTGGCACAACCAATTTTCCTAATTTTTAGGAAATTTGATTGATTGGTTAAGTTGATTTTAATTTTATTTTTATTTTTCTGTTATTTATTTATTATTCCTCTCTACTTCTTTGATTCCACTTGGTCTTGCCGTGTTTTTGTATGCGAGGTACCCTTTCACAAGAGGACCTGCTATTTGATTCGGAGATCACCAAGACCGAGAAGCGCTTAAGGAAGGAAGTCAGAGAAAGAAAAAGGCTTTAAGCGAGTAATCTTGAGAGGATGGCCGAAGAAAATCCTCCTCCTCCTCCTCCTCGTTACAAGCCTCTCTTCGAGTACAGTCTACCCAACTTGGGGGATTGTGATTCTTCCATCGTGAGAGGCAACCTCAATACAGACTCCTTCAGAGTGGAAGAATGTGTCACAGCCTATATCCGTGAGAATCAGTTTGATGGGAGTGGCAGACAAGACCCTCACATGAACATCACCCACTTCCTTGAAGCTTGTGACTTGCAGAGGACAAGAGGTGTTTCTCAGGATGAGTTTCGCTTGCGGCTATTCCCTCTCTCTCTTAGGGATGTCACTCGTGATTGGTTTGACAGCTTGGATAGGAACAGTATCACAACTTGGGAGCAAATGGCACAAAAGTTCCTAACTAAGTATTTTCCTCCTCAGAAAGCGGCACAAGCAAGAGTGGCCGTTACATCTTTCAGACAGACAGAGGATGAAACTTTTAATGAAGCTTGGGAAAGGTACAACGTGCTCTTGAGAAGATGTCCTTCAGCTTTCTTTGACCCGGTCTCCAAGGTTCAACATTTCTTTAATGGGTTAAGGGGACGCTATCAGATGAATTGTGATGCCGCAGCTGGCGATTCCTTCTCCTTTTTATCAGCTGAGGATGGATGGGCATTATTAGAAAAGATGTCGTACAATGATTACAACCGTGGTAGGGAGACCTCAAGTGGAGTCAGTTCTGCAACAATGGAAGCCATTCTAGAGCAAGTTAAATCGTTGAAGATGCAAGTTGCGACTTTGTCAGAGAACAAGAAGGTTAATCCGGTACACGAGGGAATGCCTCCGGGTTGTGATAATTGTAATGGAAATCATGACACTCAGAGCTGTCCTTTCTACTTCTCTCAAGAACATGTAGACTCATGCCACAATTTTTATGACAGTGTGCCCCAGAACAATTATCAGAGGAACAGACAGAATGACTACAGTCAGAATCAGAATAGGGGGTATATGAGGAGAGACCATCCGGGTTTCGCTTGGAGTGATGCTAGTGGTGGTCTAACCGGGCAACAACCTCAACAGGGTCTGAGGCCAAACATTGGAATCCAGCAGTGCAATACTCAGCAGGCTCTTCCGGGGCCTAATCAATTGCAAATAACAGATGGTGGAAGGCAGCCTTGGGAATTGGCTTTTGAGAAGATGAGCGTGACAGTTGACAAGGTGAGTGCAACAGTTGACAAGTTGGCAATCAACACAGACAAGGTGAGTGCGACAGTTGACAAGTTGGCAACGCATACAGGGGCGACAATTCATAATCTAGAGATGCAGATAGCTCAGCTCGCAAAGCAACTGAATGAGCGTCTCCTAGGCACTTTCCCAAGTGATACCGAGAACAACCCTAAGAACCATTGCAATGCCATAACAATCAGGAGAGGTAAAGTGTTGGGATCTAACAGGGGTGCAACTAGTTCTTAGGAAGACAAGGCCCCGGAACAACCAATTGTTGAGGAAGAACAACCTGAGAAAGAGAAGTTGGCAAGTGACAAGGCACCAGAGCAAGGGGGAAGGCTGAAGCTTGTGGATGAAGAGTTCCGAAAGAAGAAGTGGGTTGAACCCCAAGACCTCCCGCCTTACATGAAGGTACCATATCTTGAAAGATTGAAGGAGCCTCAACAGGATAAGCAGTTCAACAAATTCCTTGATGTCTTCCGCAAACTTCAGATTAACATTCCATTTGCGGAAGCCTTGGAACAGATGCCATCATATGCTCGGTTTATGAAGGAACTTCTCATCAAGAAGCGGAGAATAGTGGATGAGGAAACGGTTGCTTTGACCGAGGAGTGTAGTGCCATTCTTCAGAGAAAACTACCTCCAAAGTTGAAGGATCCCGGTTCTTTTTCTATACCATGCACCATTGGGGAGATGACTGTAGGGAAGGCTTTATGTGATCTAGGGGCAAGCATCAACTTGATGCCCCTCTCTATGATGAAGAGGTTGGGGATCAAAGAAGTCAAGGATACACGGATGTCACTCCAACTGGCCGATCGTTCTGTAAAATATCCTTATGGAGTGGTCGAAGACTTGCTAGTGAAGGTGGACAAGCTCACATTTCTGGCGGACTTTGTAGTGCTTGATATGGATGAAGACGCCGAGATCCCTCTTATATTGGGTAGGCCCTTCTTGGCCACTGGGGGTGCTTTGATAGATGTGCGACAAGGGAAACTCAGTCTAAGGGTGCAAGATGATGAGGTAGTCTTCAATCTCTTTGAAGCAATGAAGCACCCTGTTGAGAGGTCAGATGTGTATCGAGTGGAAGTGGTGGAATCAATTGTCAAGGCAAAGGCAACTAGAGAAGCCCATGGTTCTTCACTTCCTCAAGTGTTGGTAAATTCCCATGATGATGATAGTAAGAAAAAAGACCCTTTGCAGGATGAGGTCTATCTCGAGTGGTTGAAAGACATGGAAGCCTTACCGAGTTCCCCAAGGGATGAATGTGCAAGGGAAGAGCGCAACAACAAGGGCATGGAAAAAGAGGATAAAGCACCAAAGTTGAAAGGTGGCACAACCGTGGTGGTTAATGAAAACAACCGGTTGATCCCAAAAAGGACCATCACGGAGTGGAGAGTATGTGCCGATTATAGAGGGCTTTTGGATTTAAATGAGTTGTCCGGGATTCGCAAGCAATCAAACCACAACAAGCGGACTAAGGAAAGGCAGGACAAACACATCTTGCCTAAGGAGCTTGAGCCCGGGCAAGCGGTACTTCTTGACAACTCAAAGTTGAAACTCTTTCCGGGAAAGCTAAGATCGAGGTGGTCGGGACCATTCAAGGTCCTCCAAGTTTGTCCTCACGGAACAGTAGAGTTAGAAGGGGCCTCTGGTAACTTCAAGGTGAATGGGCAATTGATAAGGCATGACCATGGGGAGTCAGTCCCAAATTACAAGCAGTTTCTTCCTCCGGAGTAACCCTCTGGGGTGACTTGAGTCAGGCTCGGGATGTTAAACAAGCGCTACTTGGGAGGCAACCCAAGCTAGGTATCCTTTGGTTTTAGTTTTGTCATTTTCATTTATATTATTAAAAAAAAAGCTTTATTCGCCACGCGAATCCATAGTGGCCGCGCGAGACAGAAGCCCTGAATCTCAGAGGCTTGCTCACTTTTCTGTCTCGCGCCACGAGGTATACTGTCGCCCGCGATTCTGGGCAACATCATCTGTTGGAATTCCAGATTCGCCTCGCGAGATACTACTCGCCTCGCTATTCTGGAAAGTGTGGAAACAGTGATTCCATATTCGCCTCGCGAGTGATCTCTCGCCTCGCGAATCTGCAATTAAGGTTTTAATTTGCAGGAGTTCTTCCAGGATGCTATGCAACATAAGGGAGGCCGTGAGACCAATTGGATGAGGAGGCAACCATGGAAACTTGATCAGGGAGTATCCTCTCCTCTCCTCACTTTTGTTTTGTTTTTGTTTTTGCTTTTTGTTTTGTTTTTGTTTGTCACTCTTGAATAATTTGAGAAGATCAAGAGTTTTTGTACGAATGTTGTGTCGGCAAGCTTGTTGGAATTTAATTAAATTGAGCATAGATTGATTGCATGAATTATATTGACCATCGATGATTTCCCCCTAGGTTATGCAAATGGAAAATTGATCCCCATGTGAAAAATTGAAAATTGAACTTTGAGAATTTTATTGTGATTACTTAATTTATGATAAGTTTGGGGTGAGGGGGTTCACACACTAGGAATCGTATCTCGGTCAAACAATTTGCAAAATGTCCAGGTGAGGATTTGAGCCTCCAACTTTGTTTCTGATTGTGTGAATCACTGTTAAGTTGCACTTTCCCGGATTTGCTTAAATCTCTTCATGGTTTGCATGTTTATGTGTTGCATCAAATGATTTAGGCAATTTTCTTTGAATTAGCTACTTGGCCTAAAAAGAACCATCCCTAATGCATGTTCCCTAGTTAGCCACATTGAGCCTAATTAGCCTATTGTTTCTTAATGACCCTATATTATAAGCCAAAATCTGAAAAACCATGTTAACCCAATCTTAGGATTAGGAGAGCATGGACACTTCGCAAGAGAAGGGTTGTGAGAAACTAAGTTTGGGGTGGCTACAAGGTGATATGTCATTTTGGGTTAAGAAAAAGAAAAATAAAGGTTGGAACCCAAGGCAATGTAAAAAAAAAAATTTGCCAAAATAAAAGGGGCAAAACAAACAAAAAGAATAGCAAGGAAAAGGCTGTAGTCACCCGAGGCAAAAAGAAAAATGGAAAAACGAATTTGAGTGGAAAATGTGTCAAATGCTCATGCTCTCTTAGTTCCTAGGGACTTAAGCCTAGTATCCTTAAATATCCTACCCTCAGCCAGGCCCCATTACAACCTTTAAAAGACCTTCTGATGTTGCTTGCATGTTTTCGTGGGAACTATTTTTGATATGAAAATCAAATCCATGGGAAGTTCTCTTGATATGTGAAATTGAGGGAAAAGTTGATAGCCTAGACAAATTTGAGCGAATGAGTGAAATTTTATATACCCCGGTGAGGAAGGCAATTGTTTGAAATCGGTGATCTTCCTTTTGTGTGTGACTCTGATCCTCAACTTAGATTAATGATTGCATGAATGATGAAGTTCTCAATTGTTTAAAGTAAATTATTGTGGGGATTACGTTAATGTAGGGGGGAATCATTGGAGAAAAACTGTTTTGATTGCATGAAATTTGTGCGAAATCGATTGATTCCTTTAGGCTTGCCAAGTCTTGAGTCGTTTTTGAGTTTTAGTTTGCTTGGGGACAAGCAAGGTTTAAGTTTGGGGTGTTTTGATAAGCCTCTGGCTTATCTAGTTTTATAACTAGATGGACTGTGGTTTTTGTGCAAATTATTCGAGTTCACTCTCGTTTTCGCCCAAATTTGCCTTGTTTTGTTCCTAAGCTGGACTTTGACTCGTTCTAGGAAATTCTCGTAGTTTTTAGTCTATTTTGAGTAGAATTACGCTTTTTGTATCTTTTTATTGTTTCAGGTTAGAAGTGAAGCTCCGAGAGTCAAGGAAAGTCAAGAAACAGTGGAAATTTCCATTCTGAAGATACTCGCCCCGCGAGTGGATGCTAGCCTCGCGAGCCTGAAGATCAGCAAAACAACAACAGTCATACATTCTGTCTCGCCTAGCCAATAAAAGTTCGCCTCGCGATCATTAAAACTCAGGATGGAGCCAAAACTGAAATTCGCCCCGCGAGAGGCTTCTCGCCTCGCGAGAGACTAAAGACCCTCGAAGACAGAGACCATCACGGCCCAGTCGTGATGAAGGTCATGGCTGTGATAGATTAAGGTTTGAAGACTCACCACGCGAAGACACTCTCGCCTCGCGAGAATCCAAATTGAAAGCCCGCCAAAACTAATGATTCGCCTCGCGAAAGGATGTTCGCCCCGCGAGCGGCCGAGAACCAGAATCCCTATTTATAGGCTGTTTCAGATCAGAAGAGGGAGTTTTTGGAGATTCGAATCCTAGTAGGTTTTTTCCACTGTAGAGTAGCATTTAGGAAGATTTCTTTTCTCTTTGGAGCTGCGTCTCCTCTTTTTCTTTTCTTATTTCACTATGGAGGTTATGTCCGATTGTTTGTCTATGAGCATGAGGAACTAATCCCCTCGTCTGAGAACAATGAAGCCACCCATGGCGGTGTAGATCTGATGTGATGTATGTCTTTATCCCCTTATCTCAATTGATGTTTTCCAATTTTGATTTGATTGCGTTGATCATATGCTAGCGTGATTGATTAGTTAAACGTGTTGAGGCTAAACGGCGATTCGTGTTTTAGAACTTGAATTGGGATCACTAATTGAATATTGCACGACAATGGGTAGGAGATTAGTGCAACCTTATAGGGAACACGAATTAACAGAGTTTGATGATTAGGATTATGATACCTAGTAAGTAATTAATCCAATCTTCGAATACGTCCTATTGAGCACGACAGTGGATATAGGAGAATTTGGGGGTCCTGGTTGACATTGTAATTGAACTTAGGGAGGAATTCATCATCACTTGGGAATAAATATTGGGTAGGTGGATTTGTGACCTTGGACATTTTAATTTCAGATTTTTAGTTAATTATTTTATTAGATTTGTTAATTTGAATTCGATCCTATTTTCTCTCTCTCAACCACCTTCTGTAACTTGACCAAACGTATCGGATTTCCCACGGATTAGTCGAATTGGTAGCCCAATCCCCGAGTTCGACCTCGGTAATTACTTACCATGTTTATTTTATTACTTGCGACGACCCGGTACACTTGCCGGTGAATCAACACAGCATAAGTGACCCGAACATCTGCCAGCGTAGCAACCAACTCGAAGATCTTTTCCAACTCCTGGATCCATAGATCAGCCTTCTCAGGATTAACATCCAGACCAAACTGTGAAGGATTTTGACTTCGAAACGCCATCAAAGCCTTGCCTTCCGCAGCTTGCAGATTCTGGACATTCATCGCTGCAGTTTGATTTGCAATTGCCGCTGCCATATTCTCCATTGCTTGAGCCGCATAGTCCACTCCTTCTTCATACTCCTCATTTATATTACCACGACCTACTCTACGGCCTCGTCCACGATCGCGTCCACGTCCACGTCCACGTCCACGTCCACGTCCACGTCCAGCTTTTGGTTCCATAACTGACCTAAAAACCAACATCAGTTAAACCAAAACCAGAAACTGAAACGCAAACTTACTCACTACCACACATTACTTCTAATAAGTAATTAAAAACAAGTCTAAGCCAAAGATCACACAACAAAGACATAACAGACCTATTTCACGACATTCCCGAAAGACTCGACCAGCTCTGATACCACAAAATGCGACACCCTAATCTAGGGTCATCACACTATTACCCAAGAACGAAAATTTAATTATTTACTCTGGTTACTTTCGGAAAATATATATTAAATAAACGTTTCCTTACAAAAATAGTGCTAATTTTTTTTTCGTTATGCATACCACATAAACCACTGTAAACATATCAACATATATAGATATAGATATAGATATATACACATCACCTTTTATATACACAACACCTATAATAGGAGATAACAAAAGAGCCCTCATGAGTATAGGCTATTCTCCATCAACTAGACAAAGAAAATAAAGATATATACATATCAGCAACAAGTAGCTCAAAACCACATTCAAAACGCATGGCTCTCCGAAGCCAAATCAAAACTGTCAAGACTCACTACCCCAAAAACTCAACCTAAGCTGGTCAAGCTACTGAAATCCATTGGGAAGACCATGATCATCAATCCCTCCTACAACTGATGAATCTGACGATGATGCCTCTACTACCACTGTGTCATCTGAAGAATCTTCATCATCAACCGCAGGAGGTTGAAACTCAGGATCGTCCTCTATGTATTCCTCTGGATCTTCCTCTCCTTCATTTAACTCCACTTCAGCAGGAGGTTCCGCAGGTCCTAATATCTGAAGAGGATGTGGTTGAGGAAATGGATCCATCAAACCGTGCTCTTCCAGATACTGTAGGTAAAGCCAGATTGGAGGTAGAGATACCTCAACCGTCTCCACTACATGAATTCTCTGTTGGGGTCCTTCCTCTATTGTTCCGATCACCTCTCTACTCAGTCCATGGTAGGTGGCGCTGAGTGCCCCAAGGTTAATCTCCCAGGCACCACCATATTATGCACGATCAAAAGTGATCGTTCGGACCCTCGATTGTACCAAGGGTATTTCTGGGTCCATCTGAATGTGTGTAAGAGTGAGAAACCAATACATGGATCTTACTCAATAAGCACATACTAATCACCATATAAACACATCAGCATTTACCAAGTACATACATTTATAACGAACAGTTTATCAGTGGGTTTAACACCCTAAACATCATCCATAAAATTATGCATGACACTTCTATTCATCATCTAATTTTCGTCCTAATCTCATGAGATATCCCAACATAATATGAGTTGATCAGACTCCACAGCCACACTGGCTAACTTGGCCATCTGCCAATAGGTGCGTAACCTCTTCCCATCCACAAAGGCATACATAGCCAGGCACACAAGGCCAAACACATTGCTAATGTCCACAATTAGGGCCTACCATTAGCAAGTAAGATGGGGTCTCCATGTCCTCCCTAGGCACATGAGATAAATGCACATCGGAATTACCTTTCGCCGCTGGTAATTAATGCATTAAACCACTAACCGCAGGCACGTCTGCCAAATGCATGCAAAACACTTTTGTTTTGTTCTTTTCTTTGTGTTCCATCTTTCCTTGCCGAAGCTCAAAATGGCTTACGACTCATAGTTTTAAAACACTTTTAAAACTTTCATTACAACACAGGACCTTAATGTCCGAGTGCTCAATCACGACACCTCTCGACCGGTGCACCAGTCTTAGGTTCGTGTTACTAGAAAACATCTTCTATGTGTCAACACAGTATACCTCATGTATACAATATAGGCCCTCAAAGTCCAAATGACTGAGTCCATCATAACACAGAACATTAGTACCCCGACGTCTCGGTTACTAAGTCCAACTGTATTTTCAACATGGTTAAAATCAACTTTTGATTTTTAGAAATTCTTTTCCAAGGTAGAAATTCATTATAAAATCCTTAAATAATAAAAACTTAGTTTTTCACAAACCATTGAGTCACTTGAGGTTTAATTTCCTCAAAATAGGTACTACCGTTTCGAAAATACTTACCGTTTCGGAATTTCAGTTACCTCGTAAATGTCGTACTCAACTAACCTTCATCCATTACAACCAAATAGTTACAAATCAAGAAACTAAAACATTCTAAACCCTAATACATAGTCACGGCCTCTAGGGTTTTTGAATGACTAAAACTTCTAATCATGATTAAGTTATGGATTATTGATCCTTGATTAACCTAAATCATAGATTAGTAACTAAATAACTAAGTTTAAAACTCAAGACTTCCTAACTCTTTTATACATAGATTCGACCTTAATAGGTTCATAGAGCTAGGGTTCTTAGTTTAACAAATCAACTTGGATTCATAAAGCATACATACTAAGAGATTGATTTCTAAGATCATTTATGAAAACCATGAACAAAACTCAACAAAACTCACCCACTTAGGGTTCGGCCAACATAAATATTTTTGAGAAAAATATTTATTTTAAGAGACTAACATGAATTAGAGTGTGTAGTCATACATGCCATATAGAATACATGATCATACATGAAAACACATGAACAAAACTCTACTAACCCTAAGGTGATAGATTCGGCCAAGGATAGGTTTTCAAGAAAGAAATTTTTGATTACATCATGCTCTTGGATTTAGATAATATGCATGTTATCAAAAAGATAGAAAGTAGTTTCATCATCATTAGATTTTTCTAGAATTTATTATGACTTTTCAAAGTTCTAGGGTTAGAAACTTTAAAGTGATGAACACCTATGATATAAGCCTTGAATCAAGAAACTTACTAAAGAACATAGGCATGATTAAGAATAAATATTAGGATTTACCTCTTGAAGATCAATGACAAAGGTAATCCAAGAACTTGCTTTACAAACATAGAACTAAGAGACTTATGAACTTTAGAGTTTTTGGAAGCAAATGGCAAAAGAAACTAAATGAAAAGTGAGAGTATGGTATTTATAGTGATAGTGGCGCCATATTAGGAAGACTCTAGATGATGATGAGTTGTCTTGTTAAAGGATCCAAATGAAATTAAGTTCTAAGGACTAAGTTGCAAAGATTCCAATTGTTGAAGGACTAGTTTGCAAATTGTCAATAAAGTGTCATGATGATGATTTTGCCACATTAAATGCTAGCTTATCTTGACTTTGTTGGCTGAATTTATTTGTCAAAGATAGGTTAGGATGATTCATACATTTAAGAAGAATCAAGAATATTGTGGAAAAATCAAGGATAATGTAGAAACTTATAGAAAACTCTAGAAACATCATGATGCATTCAACAACAATGAGGCAGCCACAAATCCTAATGGGCTTGCACATGGGCTGGGTTAATTTGGGTTTGGGTTCATTCTTGTGGGGCCTACTTGAAAAACTTTAAGCTTTAAGCTTAAGATAGGAAACTTAAGGAAACTTAAATGGCTTTTTGGGATCAAACCATGAACTAGAAAATTTTGGACTTCTAAGCCACGACCATTTGAGATTGGAAACAAGGATTCTATCCCAATCCACTTGGAAAAACTTAAAAAACTAATTTAGGGACAAAGGGTAATTTACAGAAAGTTCAGGGGCTTAAACGTAAAATTCCTAAATTTTCTATTTAACTCTGAAAAACCTTCTAGACTTAAAAATATGATTCATCCCCTTGAATCATCTCAAAATCCTAAGATAAACCCTCTATATACTCTTAGAAACTCTAATTTCCCTTCCGTCGTCTACCCGATTACGCGTTTCGCCTGAAAACGTAAATTATTCTATTTTTTTCTGAAAAAATTCTAAAAATACAGAATTGTAGAAAATAAAATACTAAACTTAAGTCTTTCGTTCACGAATTAAAATTAGGTCTTTTGAGCAGTATTATTATACTGTCAATGGAATTCATGGTAGGGTTTCGCCTGACTTTCCAACCTAAATTTTAATCGTAGCTTCCTACGGTCAAGTAGGATTGAGTAATAAACTCTGTTTATTTAAAATAATTTTATAAAACTCAAATAAATTTATAAGCATATTTATATGTATTACTGTTATTTAAAACAGTAAAATACAGGGTGTTACACTTTAGGCCTTAAAAAATAAATTTAGTTAATATTACTAACTCAAGTTGTTTCCCTCAAAAAGGCCTCCAGTTTTACAAAAGAATTGCTCTCAGTAGCCAAATATACAGACTGATGAAATACCACTACCTCAGAAATGGAAACCAAAAAGTCCTACAGCTGGTCACCCTAGTGGAAACCGTTGGGAAGACCACCATGGTCCTCATCAACTGCAGGGGTATCCTGTACGAGTACCTTTACTCCCGCTTCAACAGCGGGGTCCACCACATCACCCATACGATGATACTCTGGTACCTCCTCATCCTCTTGAGGGTCCTCCTTGTTCTTGTCATCTACCTCTCGTACAAAAATCGGAAGGACTGGAGGTGTAAGTCATGCCACATCCTAGAACTGTTGGACGGGTGAAGGCAGATGCACCAGATCTCCCTACGCTACTAGAGCTCCCAACAGTAACCACATTGGTGGTAATGGAACCTCTACTATCTGAGTAGTGTGAGTACGTCGATGTGGTCCATCTGCATGTGTGCCTTCAGTGACACATACCGGGCATGTACATGTTGCGATGTGGGCTCCCGGTTTTATCACCCACGCTCCTCCATCGTCTACCTCACCAAACATCAGGGACATAATCCCTGAGTATGACAGATTCCCCATGTGGTTCATGTATATTCGAATATATATAATACCGCAGTAGAAACCCAACAAGAATAATACAAGGGTGAGATGTGACACTATAAACCTGGCATCACATGGTTACCCAATTGCGGAAATATTTCTGATTTACAATGCTGGTTACTTTCGGAAAGTATCATTTTCTCGATGGATGAGTATACTAAAAACGGTAGTTAATTTTTTTTTGAAAGGATGAAACAATATAAAGGTGATTAACACTCATAACATTAATTGAAGACAACATATATATATAACATGTCCCAATGAAAGCCAAGTTCCAGTACATAAGTTAGGGCCTTATCAATGGCCATAACTTATGTACTGGAACTTGGATTTATACAACTTAAAATAGATCTAGAAGATACAACTTAAAATAGAGTAAGACATAGGGAAAGAGGGTCCGGAACCACATCCAAAAAGGTAACTCTAAAAAGTCAGATGATGGAAGACGATCCACATAACGCTCCGAACTGGTTACTGACACTGGCTGCAAGCAGGGTCTCCACAAATGCTCCCACGAGATGAGACCTCAGGTAATGGATCTATGACGTCGTCGTCCTCATCTACGGAATCGTCGTCGTCGTCATGATCCATAACATGATAATCCGGCTCATCCTCATCCATGACCTCATAGAAGTCTTGTCAGGGTCATCCTCAGGGTCCTCCTCGGGATCTTCCTCAATCGGTGCTGCCGGCTCTACGTCTAGAGGTGGTGGCTCATGTAGCAGTCCGTTAGCTCGCAGTGTGTGAAGGTAATACTAAGTCGGGGGCAGAGCTACCCTCCTAGCCTCCATAGTATGGCTCCTACAGATTGGGTCTCCGTCAGTATTTAAATCGATTGTGGTAATTGCTCTGTGGTATGTGACAGATGTCACCCCTGGATGTATCAGTCATGCCCCGGCATTCCATGCGTCGTCGAAGACCTCAGTCTTCGATGTTGTCTGCACAAGTGGGATATTGGGATCCATCTGAACTCATATACGTACGGCGATACCAAAAAGGAAGAGAGAAAAACAAATAGAAATGAAAGAGTGAGATACCGACAACGGATATATCGCACAACAACCATACACATGATACATACAACACCTTGGCATATTGACATTTTAAACATTACTCATAGGTAAACAACAAGTATTATTTCTGTGGGTCTCATACCTGAATCAATCAATTTTATAAAGATAATGCATGACACTTCAACCATCAGGCTCTAATCTTAATCTCATGAGATACCATCACCGTTTTACCATTAAGAAAGAAAGAGTTGATCAGGCTCATACACCACGTTTGGCAAGTTGACTCCGTCACCTCATGTCCCCAGATCAACACCATCACGAATCCCTTATAACGGCCATTCGGATGTATACTTCATCAAATACCACATCTTAAGCGGGTATTCGGTAACTCAAGTACGTCTGCCAAGGGGAAATGCATATGAATAAATGACTTTTCATTAACGAGACTTTTTTTTGTGTTCACTCTTTTCCGTTTGTCGAAGTCCAAAGCTAACGACTATTCACAATTTTCATCACTTGAAAATTTGTAACACAGGACGCACGATCTGAGTGCTCAATCACAAGACCTTAGACCAAGGCCGCAGTCCAAGGTTGTGGTCGTAGAAACAAATTATAATTTTATCCATGTTTTATTTCAACATGATAAGGACTCTTAGCCTATTACAATGAAATTAGAACACACAGTCCTCAATTCCAAGATTTGGACTCCTAGCCCATAATATCACAACTTGGACCCTTGGTCCATAATTCTTGACACGGATCCCAGATCACGTGCTTATAACTGAATTCTAGAGGCGACGTCTCGCGAACTAGTATTCTCTTTCACATGTTCTTACTTTTCCCTCAGTGAAAATCAAAACCAAAACAAAACCTCGGTCATGTATCCAAGTAACTGGAACGTTTCTAAATCAGTTAGGAGAAAATCTTTTCCTTTACAAAGTCTTTTATAAAACATTTGGAAATTCATTTTCTTTTGAAATCCTTGATGGAATAAAGTCAAATACTTTCAAAGGTGTTTTTCCTTCATGAAACACATAGTTCGAAAAAGGTTTTCTCTCGTACAAACTTTGGATCACGAAAAAAGTAGTTTCTATTGACTTAAAAACACTTCAACGTTTCTTTTCAAAACTAGAATCTCATTCTCTTGAAGTAAGAGTTTTAAACAAGAAACTTTTATAAATGAAACCAATACTTTCAAAGTTCTATTCAAGGCTTATTAAGGCTTTTAATATTCACTAGTGCAGAAAAGGGAATCCACGTCGGTTATCTATGGCTTTCCACATCGGTTTTCAAACTGATGTGGAAACGACCGATGTGGTTTATTGCCACTTTACACATCGGTTATAAAACCGATGTGTAAAGTATATTTTAAATAGCGGTTTTCTTTTAACCGATGTGGAAAATTAATTTGTCAATTGATAAGCAGTTGGAAATTACACTTTCTACATCGGTGTTTCTAAAAACCGATGTGGAAATTTCACTTTCCACATCGGTTTTAATAATAACCGATATGTAAAGTGAAATTTACACATCGGTTATTAATAAAACCGATGTGTAAGTGAAATTTACACATCGGTTTTTGTAGAACCGATGTGTAAAATCTCATTTTTTTAATCTGTTATTTACATTTCAATCATTCCTTTCCCCTGTTTCAGTAATGCAGATCAATACCAGAATAACATACTGTAAATTTTGGGGTAAACATAATGTAGTTATTCCACCAAACTAGTAGAAAATGATAACAAGCAGCCACATACAATTGGAAGACACAAATTTTTATAGTTCATTCGATGACAAGAAACAGGAAGGCAGTAACCACACGTGATTTAGGCATCACATGAGTTAGATAACAAATGGGCAAGGCAAACTAATTGGTAAAGTAAGAGCACTTACTAATTCATAACCATCAATTCCAGGAACTTGTTTAAGCTAACAAACCAGTAGTACCCTGATCAAACAAGAAACAACAACAGAACACCAAACCAGTTTTGACACAATTGCAACAAAGTTTTAACCATATCAAAAGCAAAACATACTTCATTAAATTTTCTTGGCACAAACAATCAGCTCTTACACATATGGTTAAAAATACTGACATTTCATCAAATGACTAGTGAGCACAGAATCTGAAAACAGAGGGCATCAGGCCCAATTAATTTCGAATGAATGAAAACAACACTTTATCAAGGCTACATCAAAACACGAGAGAAGAAGAATTGAACCAGACCTGAGCACTAATACATATCATCAGTGAAAGGTACACTATAGATAGTACATGATAAGTTTTTAAACTAACTACATATATACAAACTATGGTTGGTACACTTCAAGAAAGAAAGTTGCCCAACGCCTCTTTATGATGTTGATGTCAGAATCAGATAATGGAGTTGGATTGTTGAATATCTGCAAGTTTAATTGGACAAAAGATTATATCTTTTAAGTAATAAACTAACATAAAACATATAACGAATCTATATTATTAATTCTAATTGTGTCAATTAACATTTACCTCCTGCCATCTTTCAGTGATCCCGGAGGAGATAATTTCCAACATCCACTACATCACATAGTAGCCACATTCCCATGACCCACGTTGTATACGTGACTACGTACAAATGAAACCCAATTAGAATATGAGGAATTAAATAAAATAGAAATCAATTATTGTACCCACTGCATTTGATGCATTTGAACTAATAAATATCTTACGCTGGGAATAATCCATCTGATAGCCCGAGTACGCCTTTCACCACGCAACATGTGGGTTGCATTAATAGACCTATCATGACAAAAACATTAATTAAAGTATATCTAATAGATTTCAGATAAGTAAAACAACTGCATTACTGATTATAAAGTATTTTAATGCTTACGTTTCGATGATCGTCTTCAGTTGATTCGTCGGCTTATTTCCCAATGAGCAGAAGAAGACCACGACGTTCATTCTTGGGTACAAGAGCAACAGTTGCCAATGCCGGCTGTATTTGCGGAACAGTTAGTGACTAAGCCATATATAGTTATACTTAAATAACCGGTACTTACTTATTGAGATAAGGCGCAAGATAGAATTGATGATCGTCTCGGGCAAGTATATCACGTATGGTAGTGACCGGGTCTTCCGATGCTATGAGAACATCACCCTGAATGAACATGGGGTCAATGAACACATAAAGGGCGAGGTTACCCTGATCGACTAACATACGATGCAGATACCTAATATATTGGAAAAACATGTTAATTATCATAGTATTTAAAAATTAATTACGTACTTAACTTATAAATAAAATGTACTTACGTGCACCAAAACGATATGTGTGCAGAACTGGCCATTTATTTATTGAGTACCATCTCCATAAGTTCCTTCTTTGGTATATATAGTTCACCAGGGCTGGCATCATGTTCCAACCTTACCAAGGCTGCGTCATTCTCCATGGTGACAACCTGTATAGCCAGAACTTTAAAAACATCACCATGGCCAGGTGCCCCTTTGTCGATCCCCTAAACAACATAGATATATATATTAGTAATCACGGATAATTAAGTTATTGAATTCGTTATTAACTAAATAGTCAAATGAATACCTTGGCAGGAGAAGACATCTCTGGTCTTCCTAGATCCGACCTCTTAGGCACAATATCATTTCCAACATCCTATAACGAATATAAATAAAGCATTATCTTGAAACAATAATAAATTATTTCAACTATGAATATAGAAAAACACAACTAACCGAATACCTCAGATGCAACAAGAAAGTTGACCATTCTTCTTGGCCAGAGGATGAAGTTACGGGGGGCCTGACCCACTGTTTGAACCTCCTCAGTAGGCACAGGGACTCGAGCATCAGCATCTCGAATAATCTCAACAGACACCCTCAGCTGATCATCCGGTAATAACCGATGGTGTATGGTATTACCTAAGTTATTATGTGCCCTTCCCAATGCCACTAAGCGGCGATGATGATGATCATCAACATACAGCTCACACCTATCAGGGTCGTCGTCATCATCATCATCATCATCATCATCATCATCACCATCATCATCATTTTTAGGATGATGAGGAGGATCACATGAGCCCTTAGTGCTCACATGGACAGAGGGTTGGACACCGGCTGTCATCTGCTGGGACATAGAAGTCAACATTGCCATCTGCTGGGTAAACTGCTCGGCCATCTCCTGTCGAAGCTCAGCTACAATCTCCTGTTTTAGTCGTGCTCTATCTGCTTCAACATCCCTGTGGCATTGGTGTGAAGATGAACCATGGTATTGGCGAATGCCGACTCCCCATCCCACACCAATGACACGGCCCGGGTGGTCTGGTTTACCGATAGCAGTAGATAAGATATCATTGCGTCCTCTAGGAACAAAGGTTCCTTGGGTTAGCTGATCATCCAAGGCATCCTATCACATAAAATATCAGGTCATATTACAATTCGGTAACAATCTTAAAATGACAATTACAACAAACTATACTTACAATCCTCTCTGCTACTTGGCGGGCCTCCTCGGATGTATATTGTCCCGTTTTTCTTTGTCGGCCCCTCTTCCATGAACGATGGCGTGGGGGTGGAGGTGGATCAACAACCTCTGGAAGAGTTTCAGCATTAGGATCGACCTGAGATGCTGCTTCCTAACGTGCTTTCTTTTCCTCTTCAACCATTTTCTGAACAAGCTTTTTATATCCCCCACGAGACATGACATAGGGCTAGACATTCTTGCTTTGGTTTTTCTGCCCCTTTTTCCTCTTCTCCTGTTATAAATAAAAGACAATTAAATTACATAAGTAAATGAAATTAATGCAATTACATAAATTTAGAGACAAATCAAATAAGTTAACCTGAAAGCTGGGATCATGTCGGCTCTGAACAAAGCGATCCCACGTCGCCTCGTCAAGAAACGGATACACCTCAAGTGGGTTCTTTTTACTTTTTGGATTGAATATATAGTATCTGCCCAGGTCGGCCTTAAAAGCCCTCCAACGCTCTCCAGCATACTTTAGCCAACGCTTCTTCATAGCGTATGTATCCGGTATGTCAAAGGTCAACTACATTAAGACCAAAAGAATCAACGAATTACTGTATGATATTATTAAGATAAAAATAAAGTAGATACAGACAAACACAGGACGTAGAAGTATAGATACCAGAATACTCTTCCATATCTTCTCCTTCACGTCCGCCGGTACATCTCTCTACCTATCAATGAGTATACTGGGACTGTTCCTAGCAAGGGTCGCCACAAAACTGGTAAACTGATCTTCCATTGGCCCAATAGGATTGAGTTTATTATCAAAGTATACTCTTATCCTTTGATTTGACCCACGGTTGGCAGTCAAATGCCTCATCCGTGTGGCACGTCTACCTTTTCTACCGGTAGACAGGGTCTCTGACCCGGTGCATGAAGGAGGGATATCCTCATGATCAGCCATGTATACCTGTTTAAACACAAAACAAAAAAAAACTTGTTAGTATGTCAGGATAAATATCAAACATAACTTATAAATATCGATCAACGTACATAAACATAACTTATAAATATCAACGTAAACATATAATATGCCAAACTTGATAGTAATATCAAACTAAACTTACTTTGTGGTCAATTAGTAAAGTTCTCCCATAACCCTTCTTGGTGATCATTACGAGTAGCATGTACATCATCCACTTCATTTTCCTCATTGAAATTAGGCACTCGTGTTGAGAAAGAAGGAGTATCAGAAATGTCAAGAGTTGAATCGTGATTTCCCTCACTACCATTATACATGTTTTTTCCCTGGAGAACCACTGACCACCTTTTGTTAGAAGGATCACGGATATAAAACACTTGTTTTGCTTGGGATGCCATGATGAAAGGTTCCTCTTTATTACCTACCTTACTAAGGTCCACCAATTTGAATCCTAACTCATCGGTTTGCACACCATTGTTCTTGTCGACCCACATACATTTAAAAACAGGTACTCTAAACTTCGTGTAATCAACCTCCCATATCTCTTCAATGATTCCAAAGTATGAAACTGATGCCATAACAGGGTTTTTATCTTTCGAACTAGAGAAATGCATGGACTCAGCGACGACCATAACCCCACTGTTTTGCATAGTACTTTTGTCATCCTGGGACTTTGTATAGAAGGAAAACTTATTGATATCGTACCCACTCCAGCATATGACATCAAAGTTAGGCCCCTGTGCTAGCCATTTTAATGTATCAGAAGCAGTACCATCCTTTGCAATTTTTTCTTTAAACCAGTTCAAGAAAGTCTTGTTATGCTTGTTCAAACACCATTTTTCATTCATTCTAGGGTAAGTTTCATTGATGATGCTTTTATGCTCACGTAAGTATGGTTCAACCTCATCAGTGTTATTCAATATATACAAATGTGCTTGAAGCACTTCCTCCCGATCCATGCTCTTAACAGTGATACCTCGTGTACCCTCACCATCATATCTTCCTTCGTGACGAGACTTCGGAAGCCCTACAGGTTCCGCTTCTGACATGTAGTCTATACAAAACTCAATAGCTTCTTCTGCAACATACCTTTCAACAATAGATGCTTCGGGACGGTGTGAATTTTTCATATATCCTTTCAGGATCTTCATGTATCGCTCAACCGGGTACATCCACCTTAAATAAACGGGACCGCACAATCTAATCTCCCTCACTAGATGAACAATCAAATTAACCATGATGTCAAAAAATGAAGGTGGAAAATACATCTCCAATTGGCACAATACAATGGCTGCCTCATTTTCCAACTCATCCAAATTTTTAGTGTCAATGACCTTGCTACATATAGCATTGAAGAATAAGCATAACCTAGTAATGGCATGTCTGACTTTTTTAGGCAATATGTCACGAATGGCCACCGGTAGTAGTTGTTGCATCAAGACATGACAATCATGAGACTTTAAGCCAACTAATTTGAAATCTTTCATTGAGACAAGTCTTCTGATATTTGAAGAGTAACCCTGTGGCACTTTGACTCCCAGTAGACATTCACATAAACTTCTTTTCTCCTTTTTTGATAAAGTATGACATGATGGGGGCAAATAAGTCTTCTTATCCCCCACTTTAAGTGGAGCTAACTGCTCTCGTATACCCATCGCAACTAGATCCAGACGGGCATTCACACCATCCTTTGTCTTGCCTTGAATGTTGAGAAGCGTTCCAATTAAACTGTCACACACATTTTTCTCTACATGCATCACATCAATACAATGTCTTACATCAAGCTTGCACCAGTATGGAAGATCAAAGAAGATCGACCTCTTCTTCCATATTTTCTTCTCGGTAGCCTTCTTCTGGGTCTTCCCATAGATAACATTAGTGTTGTTCACCCTTTCATAAACTTGCTCTCCAGTCAAGGCCACCGGAGCAATTTCATTCTCCGGAAGTCCATTGAAAGCTTTTCTCAATCTACGATAAGGATGATTACGTTGGAGAAATCTCTGATGCCCAAGGTAAACCGTCTTCCTTCCATGTTGCAGTTGATGGTAACATGTTCCTTCTTCACATATTGGACATGCTTTATGCCCCTTAACACTATACCCACACAGGTTCCCGTATGCTGGAAAGTCATTGATGGTGCAAAATAACATGGCACGCAATCTGAATATCTCACGGAAATACCCGTCAATCACTTCAACGCCTTCATCCCATAACATTCTCAAGTCTTCAATCAAGGGACTCAGATAAACATCAATATCATTTCCTGGCTGTTTAGGACCCGAAATCATCATACTTAACATAATGTATTTGCGCTTCATGCACAACCAAGGAGACAGGTTGTAAATTACAAGGAGAACAGGCCATGAACTATGAATACTACTTAAGTTTCCATATGTATTCATTCCATCGGTAGCCAGTCCAAGCCTGAGGTTTCTGGGCTCATTGCCGAAATCCGGAAACAAACTATCAATTCTCTTCCATTGCAAAGAATCGGTCGGATGGCGAAGCTGTCCATCACACTTCCTCTCATCTACATGCCATCTAATGTTCTTTGCGTCATTTACATTAGCAAACAATCGTTTGAACCACGAAATCACGGGAAGATACCATAACACCTTCGCAGGAGGACCTTTGGTGACCACATCACAACTAGAATCACCATCTTTCACTTTGTAGCGTGATACCCCACACCTGGGGCACTCGTGCATCTCTTCAAACTCTTTCCTGTACAATATGCAATCATTGGGGCAAGCGTGTATTTTCTTATACTTCATACCCATCGGACACAATATCTTCTTCGCCTCATAGTTTCGAGATGGCAATGTGTTGCCTTCTGCAAGCATTTCTTGTTGGTGTAAGCCCTAGAGGCCAATGTATTTCTTTAGACTTACATTTGTATCTTGCTATATATATGATATGAGGCATTCCAGTTTATTGTGTTACTTGTTTAAACATAATAAAGTCCTTAGAATAGAAATTTCAGTTTAATAGAATATCAAGTATATGACTTGATCGTGAGACACTACTGAACATTGAAATCTTATTCTTAAATATCCGTAGTCAAGTATTTTATTAATAAGGGACAATAATAATACAATTGAGACTATTATGTGTGCAGACTGATGACCATATCTCACGGGTCATGGATATGAGATATCGAGTCGCCACATAGGTACACATTAAAGTAATGATGTACTGGTTTGACCCACCATGAGAACACTACATGGAGCGTTATGTGAGTGTCATAAGTAGTTCTCATAGTGACAATGGTGCATACAATCCTTCGACCTGAAATCACTACGATCCCTACATGAGGAGTTGTGTGCTTTAATATCGTCAAACGTCATCTGTAATAGGATGATTATAAAGACGGTCATTGGGCATACCACGAGCCATGCAGAGGGATGTGAGTGACCTAGATGGAATTTGTCCCACCTACATAACAGGAGTAATATCTGTGGGCCCCCTGATAGAGTGAGACTGTAAAATGCATGGCCGTGCCGAAATGAGTCAATGTGAGATATTGACCCCATTTGTTGTTAAGTCTACTCGGGTATCAGGGAACATGATATTGAACCATACAAGGGTGACACATTCTATGCCTTGTGTTCAATATAGATATATGGACCAAGGGATAATAATGCACATGAATATTTGTCACAGAAAGGTTTCGTCAAATCACTGACTTTCTCACTACTTAGGTAGCAGTGATGTGTTGCTAGATACTGCTCATTGTTTGTAATATTAAATGGGATTTAATGTTACTACTAACGTTTTGGGAACCTATAGGGTCACACACATAAGAGCGGATTAAAAGAAGCATTAAAAGGAGAGTTGGACTTTCCTATTGGGCCTAGCGCATAGTACATGGGCTTAGGTCAAGTGCTGCTCACTAACTCACTTAAGGAGGCGCTACTATAAGTAGAACACTTAAGTTGTTGTGCAAAAAAAAAAAAAGGTTGATACCCTAGCCGCAGAGAGAGAGTAAGAGTGAACAGTAAGCCTCAATTTTGAAGCTAGCACTGCAAGACAGAGACGCTTCAGGCTCGTGATGTTGGATGTTCGTGCGGTGTTCGTGATAGACGAATTTCAACCAACAACCATCGCTTCAAGAGGTAAACTTTCTAATCATGAATCATGACCATTCGCATGGATCCTTCGATGGGAATTTTTCCGCTGCGTTTTATTTTGTTTTATACGTAAATTCCCAACAGTGGTATCAGAGACGCTTCCGAAACCATGATTCTGTTACGTGGTTTATCTGTTATGTATGATAACATGTTTATAATGTGAATCGTTTTTCTAAAAATTGTTTTTGAAAATCGTTTGCATCTGGTTTGCGAAACCTTGTTTCTGTGATTTTCGTATGTATATGATATGTACGTCTATTGCATGTTTGTGTATGTATGCGATATGTACGTTGGTTCTGAATCCTTATTATGTTATGCGATGGCGTCAAATGTTGATGTTAAACATGATTGTTTTCAGTTCTGTGTTGGCGGCGTTAAGGGGTTTCAGACATGAAAAGTTCATGTTGTTGCGGCTGAGGTTCCAAGTGTTGAAACCGTAGCCGCCGTTCCTTGCAACGTGAAGTGTTCACGGGCCTTGCGGTTTTAGGGTTGAAAAGGTTGACGCCCTAGCCACCAAGGAAGCGAGGCACGCTTCGGAGAGAAAATTTTTCTTCGGGGCGCTGCCCTGCACCCCGCAAGGGGCGGCCTCCCCTTGACCCCCGCCCGTTGACCGGGCAGCGGGACCCCCGTGCTACCTCTGCGTAGTGTGTAATTTCGAAATTCAAATTTTGAAAATTTTATGTCACCATTTAATAATTATATCAATTACAATAAATGTGATTTATGTTACAATAAATGTGATTTATGTAAATGTGATTTATATCAATTACAATAAATGTGATTTGTTACAATAAATGTGATTTATATAAATGTGATTTATATCAATTACAATAAATGTGATTTATAGTAACAACAATTGTAATAAATGTGATTTATAGTAACATCAATTATAATAAATGTGATTTGTTATATATATGTTACGTTTTCAAATTTCAGATTTTGAAATCTCTAATTAATGAAATTAATAATAATAATAATGGTGTATTATTATTGGTTGTTACTATTTATTTGGTGATGTATGGTGAATGGTTATGGCCTTAGTCCTTTTATCTTTTGGTTTATATTTTGAAATACGGCTTGCGTGCCGTGCCTTTCTCTTATATTCCATATGTATCTTCTTTTCTCATCTCACTCCCCTCATATGAAAATGAGGTTTCTGTTTATGTAATGTAATGATGGAGACAAGAAGACGTTATCACGTGGGAGATCTTGCTTGGAGAAGCTTGGACGCTCCTAGGTTTTAGTTTAGATTCTCTCATTGGCTTGGGAGAATCAATGCGTTAGGGGCCATAACCATATCACATTTATTTGCCATATATATGTATGAGATGCATGTATGTATATAGTATGTTAAAAGAGTTTAACTAATATATGTATGAGATGCATATATGTAAATAATAAGTTAAAGAGTTTAACAAATGATGAGATCAAACTTTAAACAAATCCCTCAAAAGGAAATATTAAGTCACACTTAAAGGCCTTCCGATGCATGGCACTCGTCAAGACTATGATCGATTAAGTGTGGGTCCGCCAAAGCGGGGTACCTTTATCTATAATATTAAGGCGCGATGGGACAAATGTAATGTTCAACTGCTATCCATTGGGTATGACTTAACTAAGACAACTTCAATAGGATTGAAAGGCTTAGAGGCTCATAAGTTGGGCTTTAGTCCATGTGATGAATTAGAATAAGAGTTATTCACCCAACTGTCCAAGAGTTGCATGAGATGCAATCGGAAAGTGTTTCCTACCTAAATAACCGAATTTTAAGTGATCAGCCAAAGCTGACTTAAAGCTAGGTGAAATATGGATCTTGGCCCACTAGAAAATCTTCCAACGGGATTTTCCGAATCAATGATGAGGGTCACTGTTTTGAGTAAAATAGTGGGAGGTGTATTTAATTAAAGACCTAATTAAATAACTTCATGGCATGATACTTATATTTTGCATATTTATCTCTGTAGATTACCATGGCATCAAACACATCAAGTAACCTGTCATTGTGATCCGTCCTTGAGAAGGACAAACTATCCTAAGGAGCAATTTTCTGGACTGGTACAGAAACTTGAGGATTGTCCTCAAACATGAGAAAAAGCTGTATGTTCTTGAGGAGCCTATTCCTGAGGAGCCACCGGCTTCAACTGCTCCTAGGGCTGACAGAGATGCTTATAAGAAGCATCAGGATGACGCCTTAGACGCCGGCTGTCTTATGCTTGCTACCATGACCTCTGAGCTGCAAAAGCAACATGAGACCATGGAGGTGTACGATATGATCGTGCACCTCAAGCTGCTCTACCAAGAGCAAGCAAGGCATGAGCGGTTCGAAGTTTCCAGAGCCCTTTTCCAGTGTAAATTGGCAGAAGGGAGCCCTGTGAGTCCTCATGTACTACAGATGATCGGGTACATTGAGAATCTCGAGAGACTGGGATTTCCTTTAGGCCAAGAGTTGGCCACCGACTTGGTTCTGCAATCGTTGCCTGAGAGCTATAGTCAGTTTGTCATGAACTTCAATATGAATGATCTTGACAAACCTTCGCCAGAATTGTTGAGCATGTTGAGAACTGCTGAACAAAATATTAACAAAGGAAAGGGGAAGGCCATTTTGATGGTCCAGGCTAGAAATAGCAAGAAGCAGCCCAAGAAGCCCAAGAACAAACAAAAGGGCAAGGGCAAGGGCAAGGCCATCAACAAGATCAAACCCAGTACTTCTGGTTTGAAGCCTGTGGGTGGTGTGGCTAAGGAAGGCAATTGCTTCCAATGTGGTCGGACTGGACATTGGAAGAGGAACTGCCCAAAATACCTGTAAGAGATCAAGAAGAAGAAGGGAAGTGAGACTTCCACTTCAGGTATGTTTGTTATAGAAGTCAATTTATCTACTTCTGCATCATGGGTATTAGATACTGGATGTGGTTCTCACATTTGTACAAATGTGCAGGACCTAGACAGGAGTAGACCATTGACAAAGGGCGAAGTCGATCTACGAGTCGGAAATGGAGCAAAGGTTGCTGCTTTAGCTGTAGGGACTTATGTATTAACTTTGCTCACTGGGCTTACTATTCAGTTAGAGAACTGTTATTTTGTGCCTGCAATTAGCAGGAATATCATTTCCGTTTCTTGTTTGGACAAGATTGGTTTTTCTTTTATAATAAAGAACAAAAGTTGTTCTATTTATTTGGATAATATTTTCTATGCTAGTGCACACATGAGTAATGGACTTTATGTCCTTGATCTTGAAATGCCCATCTATAACATAAATACTAAGATGTTCAAACCAAATGAGTTGAACCCGTCTTATCTTTGGCATTGTCGTTTAGGCCATATAAATGAGAAGCGCATTTCGAAGCTCCATAAAGATGGACTCTTGGACTCATTTGATTATGAATCATATGAGATATGTGAGTCTTGTTTATTGGGAAAGATGACTATAGCTCCATTCACCGGCAAAGGTGAAAGAGCCAATGATCTTTTCGGGCTTATACATAGCGATGTATGCGGACCCCTAAACACATTAGCTAGAGGTGGTTTTCAGTACTTCATCACATTTACTGATGATTTCAGTAGATATGGATTTGTGTATCTTATGAAACATAAATCGGAATCCTTTGAAAAGTTCAAGGAATTCAAAAATGAGGTACAAAACCAACTTGGTAAAAATATTAAAGCTCTTCGATCAGATCGAGGTGGTGAATATTTGAGCCTAGAGTTTGATGATCATCTGAGAGAGTGTGGGATTTTATCTCAACTCTCTCCACCTGGAACACCACAATGGAATGGTGTTTCTGAGAGGAGAAATCGAACCTTGTTGGACATGGTTCGGTCTATGATGAGTCATGCAAACCTTCAAAACTCTTTCTGGGGACATGCTCTATTAACAGCAGCTTTTACACTTAACCGTGTTCCATCCAAAACGGTAGAAAAGACACCATATGAGATATGGACTGGTAGACGACCCAGCATATCTTTTATGAAGATTTGGGTTTGTGAAGCATATTTAAAACGTCAAGTTTCTAATAAGCTTGATCCCAAATCTGATAAATGCTTCTTTGTGGGGTATCCCAAAGAAACCAAGGGATACCAATTCTATAATCCTTCCGAAGGCAAAGTGTTTGTCGCACGGACTGGTGTATTCCTAGAAAAGGAGTTTATCTCCATAGGAACCAGTGGGAGAAAGATAGAACTTGAAGAAATTCAAGAATCACAGAGTAGTGACCTACCATTGGTGGAACAGGAGCAACCTTCACAACATGCTATGGAGGAACAACCCGCTCCAGTAGCACAAGACCAACGTAGGTCTAACAGGATACGTCACCAGCCTGAGAGATATGGATTTCTCATGACTCCACAAGGTGATGTATTGCTCATGGATCAAGATGAGCCTGTGACCTACCAGGAGGCCATCACTGGCCCAGAATCTGAGAAGTGGCTTGAGGCCATGAAATCTGAGATGGATTCCATGTACACCAACCAGGTATGGACCTTGGTAGAGCCACCTGAAGGGGTAAAACCCATAGGGTGCAAGTGGGTTTTCAAAAAGAAAACTGACATGGATGGTAAGGTACACACCTTTAAGGCGCGATTGGTCGCTAAGGGTTTCAAGCAAATTCATGGTGTCGAATATGATGAGACCTTTTCACCTGTTGCGATGCTTAAATCCGTCCGGATCTTACTTGCCATCGCTGCATACCATGATTATGAGATATGGCAGATGGATGTCAAAACTGCCTTCCTTAATGGAAAGCTTCTTAAGGATGTGTACATGACACAACCTGAAGGCTTTGACATTTCAGAGGATGCCGGAAAGGTATGTAAATTGCAGCGATCAATCTATGGATTGAAGCAAGCTTCCAGAAGTTGGAATCTTCGTTTTGATGATGCTGTAAGACAGTACGGATTCATCAAAAATGAAGATGAACCTTGTGTCTACAAGAAGGTTGGTGGGAGCATTGTTGTTTTTCTGGTGTTATATGTAGATGACATATTACTCATTGGAAATGACATCCCTACACTACAAAATGTAAAGACATGGTTAGGGAATTGCTTCTCTATGAAAGATTTGGGTGAAGCTACCTATGTATTGGGAATCAGGATCTATAGGGATAGATCACTGAAATTGCTTGGCCTAAGTCAGAGTACATACATAGACAAAGTGTTGAGACGCTTTAACATGCATGAATCCAAGAAAGGACTCTTGCCTATGTCACATGGTATATGCCTATCAAAGGCACAATCCCCTTCCACTCAAGAAGAAAGGGATCGCATGAGTAAGATTCCATATGCATCCGCAATTGGATCTATCATGTATGCCATGTTATGTACTCGACCAGATGTATCGTATGCTTTAAGCATAACGAGCGGTACCGATCCGATTCCGGTGAAAGTCATCAATCTGCTGTCAAGAACATCCTTAAGTACTTGAGAAGAACTAAGGCTTCGTTCTTGGTATATGGAGGCGAGGAAGAGCTTGCTGTAATAGGTTACACCGATGCTAGCTTCCAGACCGATAAGGATGATTCTAGATCGCAATCTGGTTATGTGTTCTGCCTGAATGCCTGGCTGTGAGCTGGAAGAGTTCAAAGCAGGAGACAGTTGCCGATTCTACTACAGAGGCTGAGTATATTGCCGCCTCCAATGCAGCAAAGGAGGCTGTTTGGATCAAAAAGTTCATTACTGAGCTTGGTACGGTTCCTAGTATTGTGGACCCCATTAATCTCTATTGTGATAACAATGGGGCCATTGCACAAGCTAAGGAACCTAGATCTCATCAGCGATCCAAGCATATACTTAGGCGCTTCCATCTAATTCGAGAGATCATCGATAGAGGAGATGTGAAAATATGCAGAGTAGCAACACTTGATAACGTTGCTGACCCACTTACGAAACCTCTTGCTCAACAGAAGCATGAAGGTCACACTAGATCGATGGGCATTAGATTTATGCCTGATTGTCTCTAGTGCTAGTGGGAGATTGTTGGTGTAAGCCCTGGAGGCCAATGTATTTCTTTAGACTTACATTTGTATCTTGCTATATATATGATATGAGGCATTCCAGTTTATTGTGTTACTTGTTTAAACATAATAAAGTCCTTAGAATAGAAATTTCAGTTTAATAGAATATCAAGTATATGACTTGATCGTGAGACACTATTGAACAATGAAATCTTATTCTTAAATATCCGTAGTCAAGTATTTTATTAATAAGGGACAATAATAATACAATTGAGACTATTATGTGTGCAGACTGATGACCATATCTCACGGGTCATGGATATGAGATATCGAGTCGCCACATAGGACAACATTAAGGTAATGATGTACTGGATTGACCCACCATGAGAACACTACATGGAGCGTTATGTGAGTGTCATAAGTAGTTCTCATAGTGACAATGGTGCATACAATCCTTCGACCTGAAATCACTACGATCCCTACATGAGGAGTCGTGCGCTTTAATATCGTCAAACGTCATCTGTAATAGGATGATTATAAAGATGGTCATTGGGCATACCACGAGCCATGCAGAGGGATGTGAGTGACCTAGATGGAATTTGTCCCTCCTACATAACAGGAGTAATATCTGCGGGCCCCCTGATAGAGTGAGACTGTAAAATGCATGGTCGTGCTGTAATGAGTCAATATGAGATATTGACCTCATTTGTTGTTAAGTCTACTCGGGTATCAGGGAACATGATATTGAACCACACAAGGGTGACACATTCTATGCCTTGTGTTCAATATAGATATATGGACAAAGGGATAATAATGCACATGAATATTTGTCACAGAAAGGTTTCGTCAAATCACTGACTTTCTCACTACTTAGGTAGCAGTGATGTATTGCTAGATACCGCTCACTATTTGTAATATTAAATGGTATTTAATGTTACTACTAACGTTTTGGGAACCTATAGGGTCACACACATAAGAGCGGATTAAAAGAAGCATTAAAAGGAGAGTTAGACTTTCCTATTGGGCCTAGCACACAGTACATGGGCTTAGGTCAAGTGCTGCTCACTAACTCACTTAAGGAGGCGCTACTATAAGTAGAACACTTAAGTTGTTGTGCAAAAAAAAAAAAGGTTGATACCCTAGCCGCACAGAGAGAGTAAGATTGAACAGTAAGCCTCGGTTTTGAAGCTAGCACTGCAAGACAGAGACGCTTCAGGTCCGTGATGTTGGATGTTCACGGAGTCCGCTCGTGTGGATACCTCTGGAGACACCGTTCGTGCGGTGTTCGTGATAGACGAATTTCAACCAACAGCCATCGCTTCAAGAGGTAAACTTTCTAATCATGAATCATGACCATTCGCATGGATCCTTCGATGGGAATTTTTCCACTGCGTTTTATTTTGTTTTATACGCAAATTCCCAACAGTTTCTTTCAACAACTCAAGCAATTCGGTAAAGCTTTTACCCCTCCACCCATTTCTCGCCTTCACATTGAACAATCTTAACACCGCTGACAATCGTGTGAAATTAGTGCACCCCGGATACAAAGCCACTTGTGCATCACTGCACAAAGTATCATACACATGTGCGCGCCGAAAAGACTCTTGCCCAACATCACGGATCATGTCCTCTAGTCCATCGCCCATTTCCATGTCATCAACTTCCTCTCTATCCGACACCCTCGGCCTGTCTAACGATTCACCATGACATATCCATGTTGTATAACTCTTGCAAATCCCCTCACAAATAAGATGATCACGTATCTCCTCAGCTTCTAGTCGTCTCTCATTCAAACAGTTAACACAAGGACAATAAAACCTTCCGTTACCACTATCAGGAGCATTTGTTTTTGCAAACTGTAGAAAATCTTCCACTCCATTCTCATACTCATCACTTGTCCGTCTAGCATTCATCCAACCGTGATCCATGACTAAACCAATACCTTCGTACTTAGTCCAACATATTCATCAACCACTTCTTATGACAGGGTATGGCCCTATCCCATTCTAGAAGAAACTTTTTCAACATTCGGTTAACAGTTAGTCCTTAACTCTCATGCTCATACTCGACAAAATTTTGGCAGCATTTCCCTGCGGTCTCCGACGTACACTACTTGAACGTGAAGACATCCACCACGATAAAGTATGCACCCGGAGAACGAAAGGAAATTTATCAATCCGAACTTTCATCAAGTATATAACATTAGAATCAATGAATAACTATTTTAACTGAATTAAGAAAAAGTTTTTTCCCAAACTGTCCAACTTTGGACAATTCAAGATCCAACACAATGAGCGGTACATTAAGCACATACACGTACGCTCATTAGTATTGCATCTCAAACGGGAAACTAAGGCTTTACTAATTTTTGTGGGCATATTCTCGAATCAAATAAATTTTCAAGAAAATACATTAAAACTCCAATGAAAGCTTTTCAGCCAAAACGTACCTTCTGAGAGACACGCCTAGTTGTTATTGTGCAAAGACAGCAGAGAAGTGAACAAAGCAAAGGCAGTAACACTATGCAATGAAGTGTAGATCACCCTGCAGCAAAATGAACATCTAAGAATTCTAATGAAAACCATAAAATTGACAGACACTATAAGGTCTTTTTAAAGTCACTTACCAAAACACAAAGAGGAAAAGGGTAAAAACAAGATCGAAGAGTTTGACAGGTCGTTGTTTCTTTTCCCAGGAGAGCAAGTTGAATATCTCAGTAAAATCAATCAAATGATTTCCTATTCTATACCTGATCAACGGAATAAAATAGGCAATTAGCAGGACCATGTTAATCACATTCCAGTATATTAAGATACCAAGCTTATTGCTAAAAAACAGAAAGCAAACAATTCATCTCCTTTGATCCTCTAACTAGTAAGCAACCATCTACGAACCAAATAAAAAATAGTGACAGACAAGAATTGCCATAATAGGGCAGCTGTAAGAGATATAAACAACAATTTGTCATGTAATCACAAAATTAACACCGCCTTTGTATACATGAATCTGAACATGAGCCAGATACATATTCTTAATTTTGTTTCCCTCAACTTTATATCATTAACTAGAAATTTCAAACAAACTATCCATTCCCAAAATAAATCCCGTAACATAGACCAGAATTTTAATCTCCCTGTACCTTTCGTTTCGGCTTTAGGGCATTTGGCCAAGGAGGTGCTGGGGTGTGTCTAAGTGTATCTGCTGTCTATGTTTTTATGAATATACTTCTACCCAATAACGTGAGAAAGCTTTAATGAATATACCTTCAATTATTCAGAGAACTTTATTTTTACTCTAAATAAACATTTATGCTATAACAATGCTCAGAAATAAGAAAGAAAAAGCGTGAAACAGAGGTGCAAGAATAATAAAGAAAAGGAGTTCACCAGTTTGATGTTGTGTTCTTGAAGAGAAGATGCTTCCTTTTCACAGAGAAGTTGATAAAAAAAACCCTAATGTGAAAGAAAGAGGAAATAAGACAAGAGTAAGAAAGAAAAATCGAAGTTGCAGCTGATGAGTTTTGAGGAAATGTTAAATGTGAGGAGAGGAAATGTAAAATGGAACCTTACCTTCAATATTCAACAGCGCCCTCTGTTTGATGTTTGAGGTACCGTGCAATGCTGGTTTGGTTTTGCAAATAGAACTCAAGGGAGGAGGAGGGTAGCTCGCGGATGGCCGTTTTCTGGCTCGCAGTGGTTCTCTGGCTCGCAGTGTATAGGCTAGGGTTAGAGGTCGCCGCTGTTGGTGTCAGCTAGGGAGGGAGAGGGAGCTCAAACGGAGGAGATGAACGTGCGTTAGCAGAGGGAGGGAGTGTTTTCTGTTTTAGCTAGGGTTCATAAACTGAAGAATGGGTAGAGCGCGGAATAGAAGGAGGGAAAGAGAAAAAATGGGAATATTACACATCGGTTATGTGAAAAACCGATGTGTTAACAATGTTATACACATCGGTTATTGTAAAACCGATGTGTAAACATTAAACTTTTATCTTCTGAATTTTTTTTAAAAAAATTTATACATCAGTTAATATAAACCGATGTGTAAAAGTAAGATTTTAATTTCTATTTTTTTTCTTTATAATTTTCTACATCGGTTATTTAGAAACCGATGTGGTTAATCACTAGTTTACACATCGGTTAAGATAGAACCGATGTAGAATGTTAAAAATTCTGACTTTAAATTTTTTTTATGTTAATTTTAAACATCGGTTAGAAATAACCGATGTGGAAACTTTTTACACATCGGTTATTCTTTAAACCGATGTGTAATACTTTGGTTTTAATTTAAAAAATGCCACCGCCTCGTTTTACACATCGGTTTCTAATAAACCGATGTGTAAACTCCGATGTAGAATCCCTTTTCTGCACTAGTGCTTTATAATCATTGTGCACAGACTCAAGTCCGGCTTCTCAAACTTCAATCAATAGTAATATATTCTCAACAATAATATCACAGTTAACGACAGTTCATCACATATATATACAACTCACAATACTTTAAGGCAAGTAATAATCAACTTCAAGTATTAATCGCAATAGTTCAAGTAAACAAGTCATTCAAGTATTTGCTCCATATCATAATAATATTCAAATCACTCAAGGAAACACATACACACATGCATATAGTCATTGAACATCCCTAGGTAATCCCCTCTTACTTTCTGTAAAGGTAAGAAGATTAGATGCTCGAAGAGGTATGTCACGAACGTCCTCGTTTCCTCCGCGATGGAAGTCTAAGGTTATCAACACAAAATAACAAGTTAAAATCAAACAAGAACACTAAACCACGAGGTATAGGTTCGGCCAAGACTAGTTCTTAGGGTTAGAGATTCCCAAAAATTATACAACTCATGGATTTATGATCCTTAAAAGGTTAGGAGTTCATAAACAATGATCATTTAACAAAGTTGAATTAAAATCCCTCTAAATTATAAACATAGGGCATTCGGTCAAGGCTAGTAAAGTAGGTTAGCATTCACTAAACTTTCCAATCTCTTAGGTTTAGCATCCATATGTATTAAGGAGCTCAAAACCATGATCATTTTGGAAAAATGAGAACAAAGTATCCTAGGTCCAAAACCTTATAGGTTCGGCCTTCATAGGATCTATAGTCTAGAAATCTTTAAACTTTCCAATCGCTTAGACTTAGCATCCAAATATCTTATGGAGCTCAAGTCCATGATCATCTTGGAAAACAATGGAAACTTAAACATTCCAATCTCTTAGACTTAGCATCCAAATATCTTATGGAGCTCAAGTCCATGATCATCTTGGAAAACAATGGAAACTTAAACATTCCAATCTCTTAGACTTAGCATCCAAATATCTTATGGAGCTCAAGTCCATGATCATCTTGGAAAAATGAAAGTAATACATACTAGCTTTAATAACATAGAATAAACCAGTTAGAAATCCTTAAACTTTCCAATCTCTTAGACTTAGCATCCAAATATCTTATGGAGCTCAAGTCCATGATCATCTTGGAAAAATGAAAGTAATACATCCTAGCTTTAATAATATAGAATAAACAAGTTAGAAATCTTTAAACTTTCCAATCTCTTAGACATAGCATCCAAATATCTTATGGCGCTCAAGTCCATGATCATTTTGGAAAAATGAAAGTAATACATCCTATGCTACGCCTGCCATAATGGCACACCTGCCAAACTATGCATGTAAACCAGTTGTTTTCATCATTTTTCTTTTTCGTTCGTTCTTTCTTTATCGACGCTCAAAGCTCACGACTACATTTACTATGGTATTAAATTCATTTCACCACCAACGGAAGATTTTTTTTTAAATCTGCGACTTATAATTTATTTCTCATATGAACACTAGCCCGACATCTCGGCAATCTAGGTCCTTATCTTTTTCCTCAAATTTTCCCACAGGAACACTAGCCCGATATCTCAGCAATCTAGGTCCTTCTCTCTTTCCTCAATTCCCTTTTCAACATAATTTCCATTCTGCGAAACACAAATACCAAAAACAAAATCTGAAACTTATCCAAGATTATCAGAAATGTTTTTCACTGATTTAAAATCCTTTTGCAGAAAATATTTTCCGTTAAAATTCATTTATGAAACGTTAAATCACAACGAAATTCATTTTTCTCAAATTCATTTTCTTTTTAAATTTCTTTCCTGAAAATCCATCAAATCCTTAAAAATCATTTATAACCCATTTCTGTCCAAATAATAAAACTGTTTCTCATAATTTCACCGTAAAACACTTTCATAAATTTTTTTTTCGTTTATAATAAAATCATTTATAAATCAAATGAATTTTTCTTTTACAAAAAGATTTTCACCATCACTATTGAATTTATTTTCGAAAAATTAACGTAAATGAAATTTTTTTCACGGTTTCGTCCTCACTGTCACCCATTAACTTATTATTTCACCAAAAACTCATTAAATATTATTATTTTCCACATTTTCTTCCACTTCCTTATTTCAAAACCCTTAAGTTTCTCCTCAAACTTTTTAGTTTTATCCTTAATTTTAATTGAGCACTGACCACTGTCAGGTTTTTCAGTCAATCACTCAAACAATAATTAATCCATACATCATAGTTATCCATGCATCACAGTTATACATGCATCATAGCTATAACATACTTTCACAGATAACATTAAAAATCACATAAACAAATACGTAATAATTAAATCAAACACCACAAAATCACTATGGATAAATATACAAACAACTCACAGATAGCATGTAGCTATCAAAAACCCCTCAGGTAAACTCCCCTTACCATTGGAATTTCGATTTTCCTCTTGAAGTAGCCTCTTGAAACTTTTGTTTCCTCCACACAAATCAACACACAATACTATCACTTGATCCTTCACAACAAAGCATAAAACAAGTTAAAAATTGAAACAAAAACTATATAACCCATATGGTTAGGGTTGCCTACATAAAAAAAAATAGGCTAGGGATCTCTAAATTTTTCAATCTCTTGGATCTATGATCCTAGAGTATTAGAGAGACAAGAACAATTGTCATACTTCAAAAATCTATTTTCTATGATTTTCTATAATTATTTGAAGAAAGTCCAAAGAAATGGAAATATAGAGTTCTTGACAAGAATCAATTGAAATGAAAGGAAAGAATAGAACTCATGATCAGAGTTGATGAGGATATACCTCTAAGTAATGAAGAAAGTGAAGGAATTGATCAAAGCTTCAAGTTTTCAACTATGGTGATTTAGGTTCTTTTTGTGAGAGAAATGATGTTGATGAAGCAAAAATGAAAATGGAGTGTTTAGAAGGGGGAGGCCATGTACATGGAGGGCAAAATGGTCTAAGAAAATTTGGGACAAGCATGGAAATAAAAGGAAAGTTCAAGCGCATTTTGGACAAATCACAACATGTAATCATTACAATGGTGAGTCATATGGTGACTCACCAAAATGAGTCATCCATGACTCACTATCCTCACCCGTTAGCGGGTCTCTGCAGTTTCGTATCCGGCTCCGTTGTTTAACCGATTTAAATTCTTTCGCACGTTTTCTTTGAAAATTCGCCCGAATAAAATATAACATTTTATTTTTGAGAGAAAATTTCCAAAATACTTTATATCGTTGAAAAAGTGATATAAATCTAATCTGTTTCGTTCACGGGTCAAAATTAGGTTTTCTTATTAATAAAATCTTACTGTCAGTGAAAAGGTAGACCGGGTTCCATCTGAATTTCCATCCCAAAATTTAACCGTAACCTACTACTATAAAGTAGGGTCTAAATATGATTTTGTTTTATCCAAAATCATTTTCTAGGTCTCGGATAAACATATAAACTGATATATATTTATCGATATTGAAAAATAGTAAAAACGGGATGTTACAATCCCACTACCATCGTCACCACCGTCGTCCACCCGTTCATCTCCTTTCTTTCTTGACATGCGGAACCTTCTCTAGCTCCATAGTTATTTGCAAATCAGCAATTGTTGAACCTTGAATCCATTGCAGCAAGTAATGAATTACCAGAATCTGTGAATGAACGATCCTAATATTGTTCAAAGGAACCTTGAAACTAAACTCACAGTTGATTTGCAACCCAAACAATAAAAAAATTCTCAATGACCATCATCTTAAGGCATTCACAAATGCCATCAACGAATCAACATCTCTCTTCTCTGTGAGATACTTTATTGGCTGAGATAAAAACATATTGCTAGAGGAAGAAAATTTCAAGAAGAGCATAAGAGAGAAACCAAAACATAGTTAATATGATAGATGGATGGATGGATGGATGGATGGGTAGATGGATCATCTTAAGGTATTCACAAATGCCATCAACGAATCAACATCTCTTTTCTCTGTGAGATACTTTATTGGCTGAGATAAAAACATAATGTTAGAGGAAGAAAATTTCAAGAAGAGCATAAGAGAGAAATCAAAACACAGTTAATATGATAGATGGATGGATGGATGGATGGATGGTTGGATCGATGGATGGATGGAAGGATGGATGAATGGATAGATGGATGGATGGATGGATGGATGGATGGATGCAACGGTGTTTTCCTTAATTTCTAGCTCCTACACTTTTGACTAAACAACGTTGCTTAGTGCAAATTTTTTTTGTGTCTTTTCTAAAGTCATTTCCACAGTGGCAATGGAGCACCACGCTAGACATTAACAGACACATATGACATTTAACATTACACATTAGCAAATTAACGGAGAGTACTGAATTGAAAGTAACGGAGAGACTAACATGTCCCTGGTTTGTAATTGTTGAGGACTAACGGGTGAGTTTTTTTTTCTCAGGGACTAAATTGGGTACCTCAAAATTTGTCAGGGACCAAAGTGTACCTTTACTCTAATATTTAATTAGTAGTTTCAAAATCGCAAATTTTGACATTTATTTTTTCTTCTTTTATTAAACTCTATAACACATATGGAGCTGGAAAAGAATGTCTAGGACATGCTGCTAAGGGTCATTTGATGTTATTTAGCTTATTTTGGCATTACCACTACCGACCTGCTTATTCACGACAACCATTATATCTATAGAAACAACATGTCATAGGGGTTGACATTGTCTTTGGTTGGAGTGTGACTCTAAGGTAATCATTGATGTATTCTCATCCAAATTTTTTTCATCTAGTTATATAATCAAATGACTTCTACTTCTTGTTTTATTTAGTTCTTGTCATATGCAAGCATACCAATATGGTGTTGGTCCAAGTGGTAAGGCGGATTAGGCCCCTTAAGCAAGTGGTCCTGTGTTCGATCCCTGGATCCGTGTGTATGGAAAAAAAATCCTTGGGAGGGGTCGCCCACTTAGGAGCGTCATAGTACCCCGGGAGATTAGTCTTTCACTTATCGGGTGGGAGGACACTTTGGGAAAACAAACAAAAAATATGCAAGCATATTTTAAATTATGCAAAGAAGTTATGAGCTTTTCGTGTTTTTACTCCTTTAGTTTTGACAATTGAATGATTCAATTGAGGATTCAGATTATGAGTGAGAAACTATGGAAACTTCCATCACGCAAGTCGTGTACAAAGCCTATGAAATTTCTTTTAGTACTTAATTGAAGTATTATATTTTTTATTTGATTGTTTCTAGACGTTACAAACTTCTGCAGGTTTAGTGTAGTTGCTGAGTAGTTATAAAGCCACATGTTACATCAAGACAGAACCTAGAAGTTAACTATAATATATATGTTGATGGATGAAAAAATTTAGAGTTTCGAGAAGATCATAAACCATTATTGTTATAAAATTTTGGATGTTCTGTATAGTTGTATTGCTAGAAGCTAAAAATTTGTTTCCTTTACTACAGAATACATATATGTGATATATTAGCTATAGCTTGTACCATAAATGCCACTCTTGTAATTTCACACCATGATAAAAGCTCATTCTGGCAAGACATTAGGTAACCTTTTGAATACTTTTTGTGTTTTATTTTTTCTATTATGGTTCTGTCTCTTTTAGGATCTTACATAATTAGATTCTATAGTTTGTTGTTTGATTTGTAGCAATTTCTATGATATCTTTGAAGAAGAATGGTTTATTAAGTTCTCTAGCTAATGATGTGAAAATCATAAAAGCCACTCTTGTCATGTTACTTAGTCTAACTCCTATTTTAATGGGTTGTGGTTTCAAATATGAAACAATATATGAAAAATAACATGCATCGGACTAGTGTTGTTAAATTCAACTCAACCCAGCTGGCTAAAGAGAAGACAACCTTACCAACAAGGTCCAACAAAGTTGGTAGATAGTTAGGTTCCTTAAGCATGATGTCAAGGGCATGAATCACACCGTGTGTATCGAAAAGACTTTGTTTGGCGAGACAAAACTCACTTTGATGGTCACTCTACACCTCAAAAGGGATTAGTCTCCAACTATTGGCGGAATAATACCCTTAGTGCAAAAAAGAAAAAGAAAAAAGAGAAGCCAACTGATAGTGTGATTTTACATCATATTTCATGTGCACTTTCGCATGCATTTTTCATATAGTTTAGGCATAATTAGTTGATTTTTGTTAGTTTTTCCCTTGGAACGGGTGAAGCGGTTTCTTGGTGTTGTTTTGCAGGAATTTAAGTAAAAATGCTCAGAAATTAGCCTTGATGGAGCTTTGATGGAATAGAGCTTGAAAAGTGAAGAATATGAGCCAGACAGAGCCCATCACAGCCTGGCCGTGATGACCATCACGACCATGATCAAGCAGAGCAGAAGGCAAAAGTCAGAAGCTGTCACGGCCTAGCCGTGATACCCCTCACAGCCGTGACAGAACAGTTGGTGGAGACAGAAGCTATCACGGCCTAGACGTGATACAGATCACGGTCGTGACAGGTTAGGCAGAACTGATCACGGCCTAGCTGTGATGAGGCTCACGGCCGTGATGCTCCAGATTTGAAAGCGCGCCCATTCCAGAACGCGTCACGGCCTGGCCGTGATGGTCATCACGGCCGTGACGCGTGGCCTCCCTATAAATAAAGCAGTGCAGACAGAACCAGAGACACCTTTTGGGATCAAAACTGTTTTTTAGATCTATTTTAATCCTTATTCTGGAGCTGCGTCTCCTACTCCCTACTTTCTTTTTCTTGTTTAGAATTATGATGAATTCCGATTGTTCGTTTGTCGTTACGAACATGAGGCACTAATCCCCTTGTCTAAGGGATCAATGAAACCACCCATGGCGGTGTAGCGATTCAATGTGATGTATGTCTCTCTCCTCTAACTCAATTCTTGTTTTCCAATTCTGATTTCATTGCGTTGATCATATGCATGCGTGATTAACTAGTTAACGTGATGAGGCTTGATACGCAATTCACGTTAACAACTTGAATTGGGAACATTGATCGAATATTGCACGAGAGTAAGAGATTAGTGCAACCTTATAGGGAACAATATTTAATCGAGTTTGATTATTGAGTTATGAGACCTAGCAAGTAATTAACTCAATCGTTGAATACGTCCTATTGAGCATGACAGTGAATTTAGGAGAATTTCGGGGTCCCGGTTGAGATTAAAATGGAACTTAGGGAGAGGATCATCATCACTTGGGTACTATGCACGATTGGGTAGGTGGATTTGTGACCTTAGACGTTTTAATCCAGATTTTCACTCTTAATTGATTTGTTAATTCATATTGATTTGAACTTGCGATCCTATTTTCTCTCCAATCTCAACCACTTTCTGTTACTTGACCAAACGTATCGAACTTCTCGCGAATTAGTCGAATTGGTAGCCCAATCCTTGTGTTCGACCTCGGTAAATTCTTACCGTGTTTATTTTATTACTTGTGACGACCCGGTACACTTGCCAGTGACTCAACAAGTTTTTGGCGCCGTTGCCGGGGATTGGCACAACCAATTTTCCTAATTTTTAGGGAATTTGATTATTTGGTTAAGCTGTTTTTATTTTTATTTTTCTGTTATTTATTTATTTTTATTTCTCTCTACTTCTTTGATTCTACTTGGTCTTGCCTTGTTTTTGTATGCGAGGTACCCTTTCGCAAGAGGACTTGCTATTCGATTCAGAGATCACCAGGACCGAGAAGCGATTAAGGAAAGAAGCAAGAGAACGAAAGAGGCTTGAAGCAATTGATTTTGAAAGGATGGCCGAAGAAAACCCTCCTCATCATCCTCCTTACAAGCCTCTCTTCGAGTACAATCTACCCAACTTAGGTGATTGTGATTCTTCTATCGTGAGGGGAAGCATCAATACAGATTCCTTCAGAGTGGAAGGATGTGTCACATTCCAAATCCGCGAGAATCAGTTTGGTGGGAGTGGCAACCAAGACCCTCACAGACACATCACTCGCTTCCTTGAAGCTTGTGACAAGTAGAAGACAAGAGGATTTACTCAGGATGAGTTTCGCTTGCGGCTATTCCCTCTCTCTCTTAGGGATGTCGCTCGCGATTGGTTTGACAGCTTGGATAGGAACAGTATCAGAACTTGGGAGCAAATGACACAAAAGTTCCTAACTAAGTATTTTCCTCCTCAAAAAGTGACACAAGCAAGAGTTGTCGTCACATCCTTCAGGCAGACAGAAGATGAATCCTATAATGAAGCCTGGGAGAGGTATAATGTGCTCTTGAGAAGATGCCCTTCGGCGTTCTTTGACCCGATCTCCAAGGTTCAACATTTCTTTAACGGGTTGAGGGGACGCTATCAGATGAAATGTGATGCCGCAACTGGCGGCTCTTTCTCTTATTTATCAGCTGAGGATGGATGGGCGTTATTGGAAAAGATGTCGTACAATGATTACAACCGTGGTAGGGAAACCTCAAGTGGAATCAGTTCAGCAACAATGGAAGCCATTCTAGAGCAAAATAAACTGTTGAAGATGCAGAATGTGGCATTGTCTGGGAACAAGAAGGTTAATGTGATACACAAGGGAATGCCTCCGGGATGTGATAATTGTAATGGAGATCATGACACTCAGAGTTGTCCGCTCAACTTCTCTCAGGAACATGTGGACTCATGACACAATTTCTATGACACTGTACCCTAGAACAACTATCAGAGGAACAGAAAGAATGATTACAGTCTGAATCAGAATAGGGGGTATATGAGGAGAGACCATCCGGGTTTCGCTTGGAGTAATGCTAGTGGTGGTCTAGTCGGGTAACAACAACCTCAACAGGGTCTGAGGCCAAACATTGGAATCCATCAACGCAATACTCAGCAGGCTTTTCCAGGGCCTAATCAATTGCAAATAGCAGATGGTGGAAGGCAACCTTGGGAGTTGGCTATAGAGAAGACGAATGCGGCAATTGAGAAGTTGGCAATCAATACAAGCACTGCCATTGACAAGTTGGCAACTCATACAGGGTCGGCAATTCAGAATCTAGAGACGCAGATAGCTCCGCTCGCAAAGCAACTAAATGAGCGTCTCCCAGGCACTCTCCCAGGTGATACAGAGAACAACCCTAAGAACCAATGTAATGCCGTAACGACTAGAAGCGGTAGGGTGTTGGAATCTAACAAGGGTGCAACTAGTTCTCAGAAAGCTGAGGTCTCAGAACAACCACATGTTGAGGAACAACAACCTGAGAAGGAGGAGTTGGCAAGTGACAAGGCACCGGAGCAAGGGGGAAGGTTGAAACTTGTAGATGAAGAGTTCCGAAAAAAGAAGTGGGTTGAACCCCAAGACCTCCTGCCCTACATGAAGGTACCATATCCTGAAAGATTGAAGCAGCCTCTACAATATAAGCAGTTCAATAAATTCCTTGATGTCTTCCACAAACTTCAAATTAACATTCCATTCGCGGAAGCCTTGGAACAAATGTCGTCTTATGCCCGGTTTATGAAAGAGCTTCTCTCCAAGAAGCGGAAAATAGTGGATGAGGAAACGGTTACTTTGACCGAGGAGTGTAGTGCCATTATTCAAAGAAAACTACCTCCAAAGTTGAAGGATCCCGGTTCTTTTTCTATACCATGCACCATTGGGGAGATGACTCTAGGAAAGGCATTGTGTGATCTAGGGGCAAGCATCAACTTGATGCTTCTCTCTATGATGAAGAAGTTGGGGATAAAGGAAGCCAAGGATACACGGATGTCACTCCAACTAGCCAATCGTTCTATAAAATATCCTTATGGAGTGGTCGAAGATTTGTTAGTGAAGGTGGACAAGTTCATATTTCCGACGGATTTTGTGGTGCTTGATATGGATGAAGATGCCGAGATCCCTCTCATATTGGGAAGGCCCTTCTTAGCCACTGGGCGTGCTCTGATAGATGTGCAACAAAGGAAACTCACCCTCCATGTGCAAGATGAGAATGTAGTCTTCAATGTCTTTGAAGCAATGAAGCACCCAGCTGAGAGGTCGGATGTGTATCGAGTGGATGTGGTGGACTCAATATTCAAGGCAAAGGCCACTAGAGAAGCCCATGGTTCTTCACTTGCACAAGTGTTGGTAGAATCCCATGAGGATGATAGTAAGGGAGAAGACCCTTTGGGGGATGAGGACTATCTTGAGTGCTTAAAGAACATGGAAGCCTTACCAAGTCTCCCAAGGGAAGAATGTGCAAAGGAAAAGCTCAACAACAAAGTAATGGAAGAAGATGGCAAGGCACCGGAGTTGAAGCAACTCCCAACCCACTTAAGGTATGCATTCTTGGGGGGAGAAGGGACAACATCCGGTGATCATTAGCAATGCCTTGAAAAAGGATGAAGAAGAAAAGTTGTTGAGAGTTCTTAGGGAACACAAATCCGCCATTGGGTGGAAGATTTCGGACCTAAAGGGTATAAGCCCTTCCCTATGCATGCATAAAATCTTGATGGAAGATGATTATAAGCCAGTGGTTCAGCCACAAAGACGGCTAAATCCCATCATGAAAGAAGCGGTGCGTAAGGAAGTGATTAAACTTTTAGATGCCGGAATCATCTATCCAATCTCGGGCAACAATTGGCTAAGCCCAATTCATGTGGTCCCAAAGAAAGGTGGCACAACCGTGGTGGTCAATGAAAGCAACGAATTGATCCCAACAAGGACCATGACGGGGTGGAGAGTATATGCTTTGATTATAGAAGGCTAAATGAGGCAACAAGGAAGGATCACTTCCCTCTCCCCTTCATTGATCAGATGCTAGAAAGGTTAGCCAGATATGAGTACTATTGCTTCTTAGATGGTTACTCCGGCTATAATCAAATTGTGGTGGATCCTCAAGACCAAGAGAAGACGGACTTCACTTGTCCCTATGGAGTCTTTGCCTATAGAAGGATTCCCTTTGGATTGTGCAATGATCCTGCTACTTTCCAAAGGTGCATGCTTTCTATCTTCTCGGACATGGTGGAGAAATGCATTGAGGTGTTCATGGATGACTTCTCGGTATTTGGGACTTCATATGACAATTGCTTGAAGAACTTGACTTTGGTGCTTAAAAGGTGCCAAGAGACTAACCTTGAGCTCAATTGGGAGAAATTCCACTTCATGGTCAAGGAAGGTATAGTCTTGAGGCACAAAATCTCCCAAACGGGGATTGAGGTTGATAAAGCCAAGATTGAGTTGATTGAGAATCTACCCCTACCAACCAATGTAAAGGGGGTGAGGAGTTTCTTGGGGCATCCCGGGTTCTACCGGAGATTCATCAAGGACTTCTCCAAAATCGCAAGGCCGCTTTGTGACCTTCTTGTGAAGGATGTATCCTTTGAATTTAATGCTTCTTGTTTAAATGCCTTCACTATTCTGAAAAATATGCTTGTCACCGCACCCATAATCACTGCACCTAATTGGAATTTACCATTTGAAATCATGTGTGATGCAAGTGATTATGCGGTGGGGGCTGTTTTGGGGCAAAGGGTGGAAAAGTTAGCTCATGTCATTTATTATGCAAGTAAAGTTTTGAATGAGGCACACGCTAACTATTCCACCACTGAAAAGGAACTACTTGCTGTGGTTTTTGCTTTAGATAATTAAGTTTAGATCCTATATTGTGGGGTCTAAGATTGTTGTTTTCACAGATCATGCGGCCATAAAACACTTGATGACAAAACAAGAGGCCAAACCTAGATTAATTCGGTGGATTCTTCTTTTGCAGGAATTTGATCTAGAGATTAAGGACAGGAAGGGATCCGAGAATGGTGTGGCGGATCACTTATCTAGGTTGGTCAATCCCGACACCAGGGAGGAATTGTTAGACATCAAGGAAGAATTTCCTGATGAAAAACTGTTTGCACTCATTGAAAACTTCTCTCCTTGGTTCACGGACATGGCCAACTTCAAATCATCAAATGTGGTTCCGCAAGGTTGGACTAATCAATAAAGGAAGAAGTTCTTCTCAGATGCAAAGTATTATGTGTGGGAGGACCCCTATCTTTTCAAGCAATGCTCGGATGGGATCCTAAGGAGATGCATTCCCCATGACCAAGTCGGAAACGTGTTGTGGCATTGTCATAGCTTGGATTATGGTGGGCATTATGGGGGAAAGAAGACCGCAGAAAAGATCCTCCAAAGCGGGTTCTATTGACCGATGCTCTTCAAGGATGCCCACACCTTTGTTGAAAACTGTGATCGTTGCCAAAGATTTGGCAATATCTCTAAGCGGCATGAACTCCCCTTGAACTGCATGCTTCAAGTAGAGCTCTTTGATGTGTGGGGGATAGATTTCATGGGACCATTCCCACCATCGTTCTCATACCAATACATTTTGGTGGCTGTGGACTACGTGTCAAAGTGGGTAGAGGCAATCCCGACAACTACGGATGATGCGCGGGTAGTCATGGAATTCCTAAGGCGCAATATCTTCTCGAGGTTTGGGGTCCCTAGAGTGTTGATTAGTGATGGGGGATCCCACTTTTGCAACAATCAAATGCACAAGCTTCTTGAGAAGTATGGGGTCAAGCATAGAGTCTCTAGTCCTTATCATCCCCAGACAAATGGGCAAGCGGAGGTATCCAACCGTGAGTTGAAGCGCATTCTTGAGAAAACTGTCAACTCCTCACGGAAGGATTGGTCAAAAAAGTTAGATGATACTTTATGGGCTTACAGGACCACCTTCAAGACTCCAATTAGAAGGTCTCCTTACAATTTGGTGTTTGGAAAGGCATGCCACTTGCCGGTGGAGTTGGAGGAAAAGTCTTATTGGGCAATTCGAGAACTCAACTTTGACTTGATGAAGGCCAGAGAGAAGAGGCTTTTGGATTTAAATGAGTTGTCCGAGATCCGCATGCAAGCTTATGAAAATGCAAGAATCTACAAGGAGCAGACTAAGGCATGGCATGACAAGAACATCTTGCCTAGAAGGTTTGAGCCCGGACAAATGGTACTCCTTTATAATTCAAGGTTGAGGCTCTTTCCTGGAAAGCTGAAATCGAGGTGGTCCGGACCATTCAAGATCCTCCAAGTCTTCCCACACAGAGCAGTGGAATTAGAAGGGGACTCTGGCAACTTCAAGGTAAATGGGCAAAGGCTAAAGCATTATCATGGGGAATCAATACCAAACGGCAAGCAAGTCCTTCTTCTGGATTAACCCTTAAGGGTGACTTGAGTCAGGATCGGGACGTTAAACAAGCGCTTATTGGGAGGCAACCCAAGTTTCTTAACCCTTCTCTTTGTTTATGTTCAATTTCTTAGTAGTTTTTGTTTTTGATTTCACTCTTGAATAATTTAAGAAGATCAAGAGTTTTCTTTTACTAATAAAATTGCCAAGTGATTTCAGGAAGGGAGAGCAAGAAGACAAGGAAAAAGCAGAGGCAGCAGCCTCATGCCCAGGCCGTGACACTGGTCACGGCCGTGATGAGCTAAAAATGAAGACCAGAAAGGATCACGGCCTAGTCGTGATACCCATCACGGGCGTGATGGAAAGACCCTGAAGAGCAGAAAGCATCACGGCCTAGACGTGATGGAGGTCACGGTCATGACAGGCCAGCTCTTAGGACCAGAATTGATCACGGCCTAGCCGTGATGAGGCTCACGGCCGTGATGTACTTCCCAACAAGTTTCTGACTGGAATGAGAGTCAACACCCACTACCGCCTTGGTAAGTCGTTCCAATTTTTCTCCTTTCTCCGGATTCATTGTTTACATTGGGGACAATGTAAATTTTTAATCTTGGGGTAGGGGTATTTTGCATTTGTATTGTTCATGTTGCATTCATATAGTTGTGCATGATAGTTTTGCATGATCACACGAATTGATTGCCCTTTGCTTAGATATGATGTATCCAATTGTGATAACTGAGTGCCAAATAAATAGAGATAGTGGATTGTTGAACCCAATTTTTTATTCTTGTGATAAGGCAAATAATGAAAATGCTTGAGATGATCTTTGATAGTTGATAATTAGCATATGGTTCCATAGATTTGTGTTTCTCATTGATTTCTGAACTACAAAATGATAGATTTTGAGCCAAAGGGGTACTCACTATATCTACCCCATTCTTTGTGTTAGAGTGTTAATTCCTCTCGGATTGTTTTTCTCTAGAACTTGACTTGAAACTGTTCCAAAGCGTGAAAATTTTTGAAAACATTTTTGAAAATGATTGAGGCACTAGGTATTTTTTCCGGCCTTCCGAGCTTTGATTGGCTAAATGCTACCCCTTAGCTACCCAATTTTGAGCCTAAAAGAATGAAATACTTTTCTTGGTACCTTGAAATATATTGTTAAATGATGCTTGATAGGACCTTCTAAAGTAATACAAAAAGGGTAAAAAGGTAGTTGAAAGAGTATGGGATGAGAAAATCAGAAAAATATTTCTCCTGAATTGAAAATCTCCTCTTCTCAAATAAAAATAAAAAGAAAAAGAAAACAAAAAAAATGGAGAAGGGGATGACAAAAGAAAAGTGAGAAATAAAAACAAAAAGAAAGAAAGAAAGGTGGAAAAGTGAATCAAAACCCAAAAAAAAAGGGTATTTTAGAAGGTCATGTTTGCAATGCTTGATGTTTTGTGTAGCCTTTTGAAATTTCCTTTTCTTGATTTCCCAACCTAACGATTAATCCCATGGCCCCGTTACAACCAAAGCAAAGACCTCTTGATTCTTAATTGTTTTCATTAATACAATAGAGATTCGGTTGATAGTCAAGCCTATGGTTGAATTCATTCCTTGAGGAAAATGGAGCGAAATGTCATATATCCCTAAACACTTGAGTGAGGTGAGAAAGAGTGCCAAGCTACTAAACAAGCTTGGGGTGATTTTCAGGTGAGAAAGAGTGCCCAAATCAGTGAGAATATAAGTCTAAGAAACCTAAGCGTCTAATTGGACTTGAATTGATTGTCTCTTGCTAAATTATTTGAATTGCCTATTACTTGGATCAGTTACTACTCGGGTTCTAAATCACACTATCCATGCTTTTTGATCTTCTGGCCTTAGTGCTTGCTTGAGGACAAGCAAGTTTTAAGCTTGGGGTGATTTGATAGTGTGATTTTACATCATATTTCATGTGCACTTTCGCATGCATTTTTAATATAGTTTAGGCATAATTAGTTGATTTTTGTTAGTTTTTACCATGGAACGGGTGAAGTGGTTTCTTGGTGTTCTTTTGAAGGAATTTAAGGAAAAATGCTCAGAAATTAGCCTTGATGGAGCTTTGATGGAATAGAGCTTGAAAAGTAAAGAATATGAGCCAGACAGAGCCCATTACAGCCTGGCCGTGATGACCATCACAATCATGATCAAGCATAGCAGAAGGCAAAAGTCAAAAGCTTTCACGACCTAGCCGTGATACCCCTCACGGCCGTGACAGAACAGTTGGTGGAGACAGAAGCTATCATGGCCTAGACGTGATACAGATCACGGCCGTGACAGGTCAGGCAGAACTGATCACGGCCTAGCCGTGATGAGGCTCACGGCCGTGATGCTCCAGATTTGAAAGCACGCTCATTCCAGAATGTGTCACGGCCTGGCTGTGATGGTCATCACGGCCGTGACGCGTGGCCTCCCTATAAATAAAGCATTGCAGACAGAACCGGAGACACCTTTTGGGATCAGAACTGTTTTTTAGATCTATTTTAATCCTTATTCTGGAGTTGCGTCTCCTACTCCCTACTTTCTTTTTCTTGTTTAGAATTATGATGAATTCCGATTGTTCGTTTGTCGTTACGAACATGAGGAACTAATCCCCTTGTCTAAGGGATCAATGAAACCACCCATGGCGGTGTAGCGATTCAATGTGATGTATGTCTCTCTCCTCTAACTCAATTCTTGTTTTCCAATTCTGATTTCATTACGTTGATCATATGCATGCGTGATTAACTAGTTAACGTGATGAGGCTTGATAGGCAATTCACGTTTAGAACTTGAATTGGGAACATTGATCGAATATTGCACGAGAGTGAATAAGAGATTAGTGCAACCTTATAGGGAACAAGATTTAATCGAGTTTGATTATTGAGTTATGAGACCTAGCAAGTAATTAACTCAATCATTGAATACGTCCTATTGAGCACGAAAGTGAATTTAGGAGAATTTGGGGGTCCCGGTTGACATTAAAATTGAACTTAGGGAGAGGATCATCATCACTTCGGTACTATGCACGATTGGGTAGGTGGATTTGTGACCTTAGGTGTTTTAATCCAGATTTTCACTCTTAATTGATTTGTTAATTCTTATTGATTTGAACTTGCAATCCTATTTTCTCTCCAATCTCAACCACTTTCTGTTACTTGACCAAACGTATCGAACTTCTCGCGAATTAGTCGAATTGGTAGTCCAATCCTTGTGTTCGACCTCGGTAAATTCTTACCGTGTTTATTTTATTACTTGCGACGACCCGGTACACTTGCCGGTGACTAAACACCAACCTAGAGAAGAGTTGGGCAGTCCTGGAGATTAAAAGCCCCAAGAACGGTCAAGGAGGAACAACAACTAAATGGAAATGGGGCCGCCCTTAAAAGATTCCATGAAAAAAGCCGCCTAAAAATCCCTACCACTCTGCAGACTCTGTCCAACCATCGCAAACATCCGATCACCATTTTTAGCTTTTTTTAAAAAAAAATCAATTAAGGAAGAAGAAAAAAAAGTGCAAAAATGGCTTTGTTTTTAGTTTCTGTTTTCAGAAATAATTACAAAATTGTCGCCTTGTTGTTTTCATTCTACTTTATATTTTCAAAAGTTTTTAAAGGAAACATTAAAAACAACGTTTTCTTATTTCCACCATTTCTTGTTGACAGATACTTCAAAATCAGTAAAGCTGGGTTTTCAGCAGGGATAATCGATTATGGTGTCTACATAATCGATTATGGGACTGGCAAAAGACTTGTAATCAATTATGTACATTTGTAGAAATATAGAACTCAGGCAGAGAAGGCATAATCTATTAGCTTAATCGATTATGTGGTTTTCTAGAACTAACATAGAAGGCATAATCGATTAGAATAATCGATTACAGGAAATTCCATAAACACGGAAGTGCAATCAGTGAAGGCATGATCGATTATGTCATTAACAAATATTTGGAAATCGATTATGTGTTCAGGGACTTTATGGTCTTCATCTGAGTCATTAGGACCAACATTTATTATACAAATATTTGGAAACAAGAAACATAATGAAAACATGGTAGCAGTTTTCTAATTATTTCTAAAGAAATCAAATGAGAACAAGAAACCGAAAATAAAACATAAGCCTAATTCTTTTAACTTTATTACATGCTAGGGAGGACAGGGGCAACATTGATTTCAGGGTTAAGGGGGACATAATGTAAATAACAAAATAGAGTTGAACTCCACCAATTTAGCAATTATTCCTTGATAATGAAAATCATGGTATCAATTCTTTCTTCCTCTCTTCCTTTTGGCAACATGATTTTCATTGAACTCCACTGGTTGCTTTTGAAGCATTAGCATAGCTCCGGATACTTCCAACTCATCACGACGTTCCTTGATATTATGATTCAGCACAGACAGTGAATCATGCAATTTTTGAAGCTCCACGTGTTGGGCCTTGTCGTATTCAATCAGGATCTTATCATGCACCTTAGTCTTCTTTACAGCCTCACGGAATTGGTCCATCACACCAGCAAGTTCTTGGTTCAACTTGTCCAATTTGGCATCATTAGAAGAGGATCCACCTTGGTCCCTTTTTGATGATTTGGGCTCTTGTTGAAGAAACCCGGCAACAACAACATCAACATGAGGGTGCCCAAAAGAGTAAGGCTTGCTCCCAGGGGAGAACACAACAAAAGCAACTTTAGCACCACACAAGATGGATAACTCATTTGCTTTCTTGAATATGCCTGTTCTACGCTTGGAGAAAGTGATTTGCCTTTTGTTGGGGTCCTGCACCATCTTGATCTCAATCTTCTTACGACCCATGATTCCTTCACTCACTGGAAAATACTAAACAAAGCAAAAAAGAAAATATTAGAGAAAAAGAGAGGGGGAGGGGGGGGGAGTTGAGATTGGGCTATTGCTATTCCCAACACCCCCTATTTATATGCAAACACTGAAAAGGTTCATCGTTTCTTTTATGAGTCACATAGGATTATTGTTTTTATCTTTAAATTTTTTTAAATTTAATTTTTCAATCTCCAATTTTTTCAATTATGGACATTGTTTTCACTTTTCAGTAATATGGAAATGTTCCAATATTTTTACAACTTGATGAAACTGTTCCTAAGAATATTTTCAGTTTTTTTTTTAAAAAAAAATCAATGGCTGCTATTACTCAGATTTTTTGAAGAGGAGAAATCTAAATCTCGTCTTTACTAAATATCACTGTAAATGTAGAAGGAGGTTTGTTTTTGTTTAGCCACATCACCAATTGTTCTGTTACTTCCAATGTGATCCCGCATATATGTTTGAGTTGTTATCTTTGGCCTTTTACTTTTCCACAATATTATTTTTTTTAAAAAAAAGAGAGAGTTAATTGATTTTATTTCTAAGTTTGGCCTAATGAGGATGGAAAATGTTAACTAGTGCCCTTAGGATATTGATTAAGGAATAAAAAAGAAAAAAGTTTTCGTTCAAAGTAATGTATTCATAATTTTCAGAAGTGTTAACTTTAATTTTGCAATGAAAACTTAATTTTATTGAATTCCCGAAAAACACTTTATTACACACTAAGTCATTTTATTTTGTTAAGTAACTATGTTAATTGTGCCTGCAAAAATAATGGCTTTCTGTTTTTCCAAGATTGTTCATATAATCAAATATGTTTATTATTACAAAAAATATTAAACTAGATTTTTTTATCTTAATCATTTAATCAAAAAAAATGAAATAATCTTTATTTACTATTAAAAAATAAAAATAAATGATTTTAAACTTTTTAATCTTTATTTACTAAATTTATTTACTACTTTTTTTTAATGTTTTTATAATTTAATAATAGTAAATTTCATTCAATGTTAATAAATGAATGTTATTCTATCTATATAATTTATAATTAATAATATATTTAATTATCTCTTTATTTAATATTATATATCGATAATTAATGAATTTTTTTCCTAATTTAATGAAATTGATTGATAAATTTTTAAAATAATTAATGATAACATTAATTACCTCAAAATGTTATTATTAGATTTAAAATTCTAATCAATATTATCAATTTTTATTTATTATTATTTTTTTATGTTAGTATAGTGGTAGGAGACATTTATTTCTAATAAATGAAAATCTACCACGTATTTGTTGTCTACACTTTTATATGTAACTGACTTTCTTCTGGTACTAAATATATATTTGTATCAATTATCTCCCTTAGTATCTTTGAGACACCCAAATGTCCCATTAAGAAACAATCCTAATTAATTATTCCTTAAGCCGTTTATTAACTTTAACGCGGATATACATTCGAAAATAACATAAGCTTGCGGAAGCAATAAATTTAAAATCATTTAAACATACACAACGGAAGAAAAGATAAACGGAAAATACGTACAAAATATATACATCATGTTTCCAACTGTGCTATCGATCCCAACATATGGACCGTAAACCTACCATCTATACAACTGATTGGATAAAAGAACGGTAAACTGGTCATAAGATAACAAAAACCTAAAACAAACAGCATCTACCCGCCCGCCTCTCATAAATACATCCAAAAATCAAAAGAAGGCTATGCTCACAGAAGCACTCCCCTAACAGACGTTACTGACTAACCATATCACAGACGATATGGGCGTCTGGAACTACCCTCGTACTCGTCGTAATGGCATCTATAAACTCTGGTCTTGACGGACTCATCACTACTGATCACAACCCTCCTGCGACGTCTGTGATGCATCTTCTGCACACTCCTTTCTCTACCTCTCTGCAACACTCCAACTCTGCTGCAAGCGTAGGTACAATCTATCGGGTTCCAATTATCCTCTGCAAACTCCTAACAGTAGGGTGGAATCCAAAGCTCTGAAAAAGGTAGCCACGGAGAGATCCGATAAGAGCTGAGCAACGTGAAGAATAGTCCTCCTCCAAGACGGACGTAGATGCTGACCGGGTCGACGTAACACATGAAAAACTGTGAGTGGTCGACCTGCCACCCACGGGCGTCATGGTATACGATCTGAATATACCCCAGGGTCTAAAACCTTGGCGGAATCATCTGCAGGTAATGCACCAGACGATGCTCTGCCCGATCACCATCGGCATATGGATGTTGCTCATCTGACGAACCGATACATACACATAAAGAGAAAGAAAAGAAGAAGGGAGATAAGAATCTCGACAAACCAGAAAATAGGGATAAGGAAAACACAGTATAGCATACTATGACACATCAATCAACACATACAACGAACATCTATCGAGTTATACTATCACAGTCAACCTCGATTATCCAACTAGGATTAATCCTCTAAGGACTCACACTCCTATGCATGTAGGCCGATATCTCACACTAGGGATACTGATCCCTCGGACATTATCTCTCTTTCTCAAGCCTATCCGTCGCCCAGAGAATGTTGGTTGGTTTGTCCTGGTAACAGTTTCGCTTGCCATGACAAATAAGGGTGCCTCCCCCTATGAGCTCAACTCCAATAGGGGTATTGTAACACCCACCTTGGGAATTGCTTTGTAAACACGTGCAAAAATTAATTAAAAAGGAAATTCCCTGGTTGCTTTCGGAAAATAATTTATATAAGTACATAAGCGTCAGAAAACGAGTATAAAATTTTTCCTACGGTGGTGGTAAAATTTAAGCCTATTTTAAAATAATACACCTCATCTATCATTGTATAGATTCTAGTCATTTACATAAAATTTGTCACGACTCAAAAACTAAGTCGTGACCGGCGAACAGGCTTACAATCCTAGCCTGGCAAGCCTATTTATTTTAGAAATGTACTTGAATAAAAAGCTAGAATATTTACAAAATTTCGACGGAGTCTCCTATGTAATTGTAACATCCCTGGCTGCTCTATGGATTGACGACTGTCCCCACAGACCAACACGGGTCTTTTCGGCGTGCTTTGTCCTCACTCACACGCTTCCTGGAAAACTTCCCAGGAGGTCACCCATCCCAGAATTTCTCCAAGTCAAGCACGCTTAACTGTGGAGTTCTTAAGTGATGGGCTACCGAAAAGAAGATGCATCTTGTTAATATAGGTATTACCAATCAATTCATATGTCTTCCTCAACTGTATAGTCCCATACCTACACAGTCTCAGGATCCCTCTCACTCGGGTGTGTAATCGGTTCATTCATGTGTCCCTCCGCCTAGAAGCCTGCCAGGAGCCGCTCCTTATCCGTGCCTTCTTGCACCGGCGACCACTACCCGCCCCCGTCGGCACCCGGGTGTTACATGCCCACCAGCTTCCGCTTGGTTCGTCCCCCAACCACACCGTACTGGGAGAGGTGCCGCTCTGATACCATTTGTAACATCCCTGGCTGCTCTATGAATAGACGACTGTCCCCACAGACCAACACGGGTCTTTTCAGCGTGCTTTGTCCTTACTCACATGCTTCCTGGAAAACATCCCAGGAGGTCACCCATCCCAGAATTGCTCCAAGCCAAGCACGCTTAACTGTGGAGTTCTTAAGTGATGGGCTACCGAAAAGAAGATGCATCTTGTTAATATAGGTATTACCAATCAATTCATATAAGCCTTCCTCAACTGTATAGTCCGATACCTACACAGTCTCAGGATCCCTCTCATTCGGGTGTGTAATCGGTTCATTCATGTGTCCCTACGCCTAGAAGCTTGCCAGGAGCCGCTCCTTGATCGTGCCTTCTTGCACCGGAGACCACTCCCGGCCCTCGTCGGCACCCGGGTGTTATAGTAATTCCAACATCCTAAAATAAAAACACCTGCTGAAATATTTATATTTTCATCCCTGAAGTTTCAGTCGTACAAAATACATCAAGATGTTGTTATTCTGAAAATATTTGCATCAAAAAACTATACATGACCAAAAGGAAAATCTTAGATTTCCATCCAAAAGAACTGCTCTCTGAGCCATATACATTCCATTCATACTATCAGAAATCGACAATGTCTCAAAAACCTATGCTGATCGTTCTAAAAGTTATTCATGAGGAAGACTCCCATGATTCTCACCATTATAACTGACATCTAACATCTTCAAGGATTAGGACTAATATCCCCTAGTGAAGCTGGAATCCTCTTTTCATCATCAGTAGTCACATACCAAGGTACGACACAAGACCACACAAATATAGTGCAAAGGTGAGTTACCAATATATGAGTTTTATAAGATAACCATATGCGTGACACACAAAACAACCTATAAAAATTTATAGTCATAATAACACAATTTTCTCATAAATAAATAAGCAGTTTATCAATGGGTTTCCTACCCAAACGTCGTCATTTGAAAATTATGCATGAACACTTCAATATTCGTAATCTAACTTCTTACTTAATCTCCGGAGATTCCAAACCTCTTTTCATTTTGAGCAGATCAGGCTTTTGCGTGGTACATTGTTAACGAAAGAAACAATGGTCAACACAATACATGGCACATGTGACACCCTGCTACCCCGCATGTTAAAACCCAAATAATAGAAAGTAATTAAACCAAACATGCATTTACTGGATAAAATAAATCATCTGTCCATGGGTAGAAAGGTCTCACATGAACTGGTTTTCAAATCACGTAAAAGTAAAACAAGTTTTAAACAAGTAAAACATAACCAAAATAAACATCAAAAACCCAACCACGATGTCACATACAGAGCTGGTATAACCGTTCAGGAAAATATCCTCGGAATACAACTGAACTAACTGAAACAACTAACTAAAAGGAAAAGCCCTAACTATGAGCGATGGCTCCTAAGAGTCACTCTTCTCCCGACTGCTCGTCATTCTCTTCAATGTGCCGATCAGGCCAAACAAAAAAACAAGGATAGGAAGTAAGAATCATATAAACATATATAGCAACAGGATAGGAAGTAAAGTAAACAAACAACATGGCATCAACTAGCATACATCAATGTACAACAACATAATATCAATCATCCATCATAACAACAGTATGACATGGAGTGCAATGCAACTCTACTTCGCTACTCTAACAATGCATGTGGATCCAAACTAACTCAGGATGAACGACTTCGTAGTTACATATCCGTATTGGCCATAAAAGCACCAACCCCGAAAGTTCACCAAACCTTGGGTGAACCCCATGGATAGCCAACACATCAAACCGTAGATGCCTCATCACAGGGGGCCGCAGTCACCAAACCATCGAGTAACCTACCGTGGATGGCCAGATCACCGTACTCTCGGGCGATCTCCCCTATGTCGAACCTCCCCCTCAACCATCAACTCCAATGCTCTATGCATGGCAAACATCAAACAATCTCAACCACCTCCTTACCTGGGCCATAAAGCTCCCAGGACTTCAACATCAATATCAATGTGCTTAGGCCAATAAGCACCCAAGAATCTCAACATCAACAACCCCTTAGATCCAAACCGTGGTACCAAGGTTCCCTTGGCCAAAAAGCTCCTAGGTATAACTTATCAACGTGCGATAACCCAAAGGGTGCCGGCTTAATCATCTTATCATCTTTAATTATCTTTGTTAGTCATTAACCAAGTTGTCTAACCTTTATCTTTGATTAGTTATGTCAACTTATCATCATTGGGAAATTGGGGTTGGAAACCCCTTTTAACTCCTTTAATTCCATCTCTGACTGATAGGGGAGCACGGGCGTGCTTGTCCCCTGCACGGCCATGCTGGTCACATAAGTGAAGCACGGTCGTGCTTCCTTTTGGCACGGTCGTGCTCAGCTGCATGGTCGTGCTCCTCTGCTGCACGGTCATGCTGGACGCACGGCCATTTTCCAGAATTCAATCTGCCGTGCTCCCTGTTCAGCACGACAGTACTGTTCTGGGCAGAAACTAACGTCTAACTTTTAGCCAATTTTTAGGATCTTTTATCCATTAAGCTTATCACGTTTTAAAGCCTATTTTATCAGATTAATATTTTAAACTTGAACCTAACAACAACAACAACAACAACAACAACATCATGACAATCAATCATCCAACATCATCATGTTAAACAACTATCCAACAATATCTCGTTCATATCGATAACAACATAAAGAACATAATATGAACATGTGTATGAACATACATCAAAACAGTTATAACAATTCATCATATAATCATTAATAATCATTTAGATATTTAAATCATACAAAGCATGCATTAAACGGGGCTATGGGAACCCATTTACTTTACTCTAACCCCAAGCCTATGAGTACACTACCCTTCTCCCCATACCTGGATTGAAGGTCTCTCCAACGTAAGCTCCTAACGCAAACTGGTCGAGGTTCCCTAAGAGGTTCAACCCAAACTTAAACCTTAGGTAAACAGAACATAAGCCTATTAGTTTCCAATGCCGAAACCATGAAAGGAAACTGGGAAGGAAAGAAACGTTACCTATGCACTTGACACAGATAAGAAAGGTCTCCCGAGGGTCTCCAACACTCAAACTGATTGAGTTAGTGGGAAAAGGGAGAGAAACCGTTCTGGCCACAATAGGGTGACTGTTGCTACCAGAAATAGGGTTAAAACAAAAACCTCGGTTTCTGTGCCAAACATTTATAGGTTGCACCTGAGCACGACAGTGCTTACCATTGAGCACAATCGTGCTAGACTTAGCGTCAACGAGACGTGCTAGACTTAGCGTCAACGAGACACGGTCAACACATTGAGCACGGGCGTGCTCACTATTGAGCATGGGCGTGCTCAACTTAAAACTTGAAACACGCTTCAGTCTTTGAGCACGGGCGTGCTAGCTAATGAGACCGGACGTGCTCAACCACCAGAAAGGGACTTTTGAGCCAAAAAATCCCACTAAGCCCTTAACCAACCAAACAACTTATAAAAAGCACTTAACGAAAAAGCAGGGTGTTACAGTACACTGTCCAACTTCTTGGTACAATGGTCAACACGGGTCATGACACACTTTATGAACTCCCAGCACAATGGTCAACACAATACATGGCACATCGTCCAAAACTCCGGGTATGATGGTCAACACAGAACATGGCACATTGCCCATCAAGGCACAATGGTCAACACGAGAAATGGCACATTGTCCAAACATTCTAGTACAATGGTCAACACGATAAATGGAACATTTTGTCCATAAAAACACATTGCCCATGAGGGTACAATGATCAAATTAACATGATGCATTGTCCGTCAAGGTACAATGATCATCGCGATAAATGGAACATTTGTCCATTAAAAACACATTGTCCATTAAGGTACAATGATCAATACCAGCACGTCTGCCAACTAATGTATGTAAAAAAATTTGTTTTCGTCACTTTTCTTTCTCGTTCATTATTTCCTTGTCGAAGCACAAAGGCTTACGACCATTCGTAGTTTTCAACGTCTTAAGATTTTCATCAATAAGACAGGACACAAAGTCCGAGTGCTCAGTCACGAAGCCCCTAGACTGATGCCCCAGTCTTAGGCTCGTGGTAATAGAAAACAACATTAATCTTTTAACATCATTTATACCACCATGAAGTAGACACAATGTCCACAGGACATCAAGTCCATAACACCGTAAGAACACTAGTACTCCGACATCTCAGTTACTAAGTTCCATATCATCATTTACACCATTAAGTAAAACTTGATTACGAAAAATCATCTCAAATTGGAAATTCCTTTGTAAAATCATCAAGTAACTAAAAATCTTTATAAAAACATCACTTGAGACTAAATCATGGTTTAATATGAATACTGCAACTTTAGGAAATACTTTTCAGAATTAACCGTCGTCTAGCATTTCTAAAGTATTTTAAGTCAAATTTTGACCTTTTCTCCTTAAATGATTTTCTAAAATCATAATTAAGTTATTTTCGAAGGTTAATTTCTTAAAATAACTTTCTATAATATAATGGAATTTCTTATGTAAAAATTAGCAATACTAAACTATTTTCAAGCTTTCGTCCTCGTCATTACTCATTAACCATTTTTTCACCTAAAACATTATCAAATATGATGATTTTCAATATCTACTTCCACTTCCTTAAATCAAATCCCTTAAATTTTTCTTCAAGTTTTTTAAGCTTTTATCTTTAATTTAATTGGGCACTGACCACTGTCAGGCTTTCAGTCAATCAATCAACCAAACAGATAATCGCATACAACATAGTTATAGCATGCATCATAGTTATAACCAAATAACTCAATGAATCACATCAAATCGCTTAACAAATTAGAAAATAAATAATTAAAAACCACAGAACAACCACGACAGATAATTTTACAAACAACACTAAAATAGCATATGGCTATCTAGAACTCCTCAGGCTTACTCCTTTTACCTTTTGAAGACAAGTGAAAGATCCTCGTCTTAATGCTCACATTAGTTCCAAGAGTGAAAACATCTACTCCACCAAGCAAGCATAGCCATGTTCAACATCCAAGAGACACAAACCAAGCATGATAACAAACAGACAATTTCACCAAATCAATTTTCATCCGAAAAACATACAATCAAAAGAAACCATATATTTAATTCAATAAATAGAATCGATTTCTCAATAAATTCGATTTGGGTAAAAAGGATCCATAATTAAAATAATTAAAATTAGGTAAAATTTGATTTGGTTTGAGAATCATGAAATTGAACTTCTAACCATAAATTAAAAGTCTTAATTGCACTAAAATAGAAACAATTTCATAGTTGAAGTTAAGATGAAAATTTTGGGATTTTAGTGAAATTGGGGAAAATGAGATTTGCTCTTAGAAAAGCAAAATTGATTTGTCAGAACTTAAACTAACAGTCCCAATTTCATAAATGCATAGTTAATTTTACAAAACATAACCAATTTCAATAAAAATCAAATTGGGGCTTTAGGGTTCATAACCTAAATTGGGGAAAATCTAATCCACTGAAAGAATGATGAAATTGATTTAGGAAAACACTAATTTACAATCTCAATTGCATAAAAACAAGTTTTAATTTCAGATGACAACATGAAATTAAGGAGCTAGGGTTAGGGTTTGTAACTGAAATTTGGGGTTTCTTGAAATTTAACAAGATAAGGTGAGGAATCACTCACCCACAAGGAAGAATAAGAAAGGAAGCGGTGGCCAGTCATGGGTGTGACGACAGTGATGTTTTTGGAGTAACCATGAGCCAAAAGTGAAGGTAAGCTTAAAGAGAAGAAGAAGAAGCTTAAACTAACAAGGTAAGGTTCGAAAACCACCATAGATGGCGGCTAACCAAGCTTACCGCAGCGGAGATGGTGTTTCACGGCGGCAGAGGGCGAGGCAGAGGTCATTCGAGCACGGGAGACGAGCTGGGTCGCATAACTGTCTTCTCGTGTTGAGCAGCGGTCGAACAGCATCCCTAGGTGGCGCGGTGCACGGCCGGACGGTGGCTTCGATGGAGGGTGGCGCCGGCTAGAGAGAAGGAAGGAGGAAGAAGATGAAGTGGGAAGGAAGAAGAAGAAAGGAAAATAAAGGAAAGAAGAAGAGTGAGGGGGCTGTCGCGTGAGAGAGGGAGATAAAAGGAGGAAAACTTCTGATTAGTAATAGTAGGTACAAAATGAGTGGTAAATATTAAATCTAAAAATAAACATGTTTTTGGCTTTTGGATCTAAAAATAATGGTTGACAATTATATACTTTCAAAATTTAAATTAGAGCGAAGAGTGATAGTTGAACTGATCAACTAATAAAATTAACAGTCCAAAATTTAATCTCCGATTAATTTTAAACCAACATATTTTAAAATCTAAAAATAAATACAGTCAAATAGGAAAATAATTTTCTTTCAATTATATCATTTAAAATATTTTTCTAAACAAATACTACTAGTGACAATAACATAATATTATAGTCTAGTAATCGTGATACACTGACATAAAATAGTATTAATGCACTCAAAATTAATTTCAAATGAGTAATTAAAATTACTCAAACCAAACCACATAAAATAAATTAAAATAAATATCTAGAAAATTAATCAGTCCAAATAAAATAATTTAACATATACACATATTTACTATTATTGAAAAACGTTAAAAATGGGGTGGTACAGGTATCTTGGTCTCCTCAGAAGGTCCACCATAGACTGCAACAATCTGGGCCCAAACGTCGAGATAGTCGAGTACCAGCGGAGACCACGACACAATGGATGCAAACCATTGGCCACTGTCTGTCAATCTGAACCTGGCTACATCCCAAGGTTCCCTGAACCGTCCCGCTTACATTCCAAACACCCGGGTACACCAACCTCGCATGACTCTCGGTCACACAGCTCGCCACTTTGGCAAATATGCAATGCAACACAAACTAAGTTGACACCAGTACCAACACTCATTTACACGCATTATGATGCACTCGGTATCCACAACATCAACATGGTACCCATATACTGCTTTCAAAATCCATTCTCATCACTAACTCAACAGCGTACCCTCAGGTGTCAACTAGGGTTTCCCACAGTACAACAAACAACCAGACAACCTCAGCAATATCATATCATATTATGGATATATGCCTTGACAAGTATTTTTGTTTGGATGATGAGCAAAAGGGGAATTTCAAGTCCAAGAACCAACACACAAATTCAAGTCTAAAGACCAAATTGCAAAAAAAAAAGCATGAAAAGGACCAACAAACAAATATGGGGTTAAAAGGGAAATTTTCTTTTACTGTTTTGTTTGTTTTAGATTAAATGTAAATGGGTGTGTGTCTCTCAAAGGTAAAATAAATCACACACACACACAACAATCTGTTTTAGAAAAAAATCTTCGAAATTAATTTCACCATATCTTTTTCAGACCTTTAATGATTTTCAAAAACCAATTTACGCGGAGAATAATTGATTATGATAATCGATTATGCAGCTCATAATTGTGCTTAAATGAGACTTTAAATAACAGAGCTGTTGGGTTTTTGAAATTCGAAATTCACAGTATGATAATCGATTATGAGTCGATAAAAATGAGTTTTCATGTGTTTTGACCTAACTTTCAAAGAGATATATATTGGTCTATTGCAGAGAAAGTTCATACAACACCTTGAACGAATTTGAACTATTTTCCTAACTTTCTCTTGACTCTTGAACATAACTCAAAATCACTCTCATACTCTTATACTAGCAAATCAATTACTTGAGAGAGACATACACACCATATAGGTGATTGTTGTATTGCTTCAATTTGTTTCATATATGCACTTGAGAGTGATTTCTGATTGTAATCCTTTTCTGAATTCTTGTGAGTTGTTATCTCACGTTTTGAGACTCTATCACTGGGGGATAGGTCGTCCCTGGTCTGTGAGGAGTTCTCGTTGTTGTAAAGGTCCTAGCAGCGCCTGTTTAAAAGCTAGGGATTGAGTGAAATCCCTTGGTGGTGTTGCCTTGGGCACTGAACGTAGGCCACGTGGGTAGTTTGTGGCCGAACCAGGATATATCGCTATGTCAATCTTCTTATCCCTATCTCTTTTACTTTTCCTTTATCTTTTGCCAAAACGTTTTTTTAATTGCACGCGTATTTCTAATAAGTTGTTTTTCATAAAATATTAAAAGGGAAAAAGGTTTGATTTTAGAAGCTTTTGACATTGATATTTGGGATGCTGTGGAAAATGGTCCATTTGTCCCTAAGCACGAAGTTGATGGTGCTTCATTGGATAAACCGAGAAATCTCTGCACCGAGGAAGATAATAAAAAGGTTCAACACAATTTGAAATCTAAGGAGATGTGGGACACCCTTCAATTGACCCATGAAGGTACTACTGAGGTCAAAAGGGATAGGATGAACACAATGACCCATGAGTATGAGCTATTTAGGATGAAACAGGGTGAAAGCATACAGGATATGCAAAAACGTTTCACTCATATAATTAATCATCTTAGGGCTCTTGGAAAAATGTTTTCAAATTAAGGTTTAATATATAAAATTCTTAGATGTCTAAATAGAAGTTGGCAGCCCAAAGTAACTGCTATTTCTGAGTCAAGGGATTTGTCTTCTATTTCTTTGGCGACTTTGTTTGGTAAGTAGCAGGAACATGAACTCAAGCTGAATCACCTCACTGAAAGTGAAGAAAATGACAAGAAAAAGAAAGGGTTTGACCTTAAGGCATGTATGAATGAACCATTGAGGAAGATGGCGAATTTGATGATTTCGAAGGACTTGATGATGGAGGTGAAAACATGAGCTTGATGGTCTGAAAATTCAAAAGTTTCCTAAGGAACAAAGGGAGAGCTCGTCAAGACTTCACTCCTCAAAAGAAAGGTGAAGAAGAAACTAACTCCTATACTCCAATATGCTTCAACTGCAAAAAGAAAGGCCACATTCGTCCCGACTGTCCTCTAGTTCAAAAGAAAAATGAAAGAACGGAAAAGAGGTCACAAAAGGATAAGAGAGGAAGAAAGGCCTAAATCGCATGGGAGGACAACGACACAGATTACACTGATGAGTCCAAGGACGAAGAAGCTAATCTTTGTCTCATGGCCAATCATGAGGATGATGAAGATGAGGTAACGGATGATGAACCTGTTTTTGGTTTATCTTATAATGAATTACTTGTTACCCAAATAAAATATTATATTTTATTTTTGAATGAAAATCTTCAAAATTACCAAAGTTGAAGGAAACATAATAAAAACACTAACTATCTCGTTCACAGGTCATAATTAGGTTTTCTGCACCGTAAACTTGTACCGGCGGTGAAAACACAGACCGGCTTCCGTCTGAATTTTCAACCGAAAATTTTACCGTGACTTCATGTGATATAACAACACAAGAAAATGATTTTAGTTTAATTAAAATCATCCTCTGAGTTTAATCTAAAATAAACACATTTAAATATGTATTTACTGTTACAGAAAACATAGGAAAAACAACGTGTTACATGAGATACCGACAAATGAGTTTTATCATGATAACTACATGCGCGACACACAAATAAACATCATATACATTTTCAAGATAATCTTAATATGCTAAACAATGAGATTCATACCTGAAAGTCGTCGCGATTTTGTAAAAAATGCATGACACTTCAACATCCATCATCTAAATTTTGATATTTATTCTCCGGAGATCCTAACTTCCCTTCTTCGAGTAGAATAGGCCACAATAATCCCCATAACACAATTGTTTCGCGTTGGGTCAGCCTCTTAATTTAGGTATGATCCCCAATTTTTCAAGGGCATCACGTCTCACCTAAATAATATTAAATAGTTCCTTATTGAGTACATCCGTGCGGGGTAACCGAGTTCCACGACCAAATATTGCAAAGCCCCGAGTATTCCATGGATTTTGAGCCCGATTGTCCCTAATAGATCCAAAGACCTAAGAACATATCTTTGGTCTGTAACTATCCAATTTGTCAATCCACCCTTTGTGAATTGTAGCTCGATACACAATGCTACGCCTGCCATAATGGCACATCTGCCAGACTATGCATGTAAACCAGTTGTTTTCATCATTTTTCTTTTTTGTTCGTTCTTTCTTTATCGACGCTCAAAGCTCACGACTACATTTACTCTGGTATTAAATTCATTTCACCACCAACGGAAGATTTTTTTTTAAAATCTGCGACTTATAATTTCTTTCTCATATGAACACTAGCCCGACATCTCGGCAATCTAGGTCCTTATCTTTTTCCTCAAATTTCCCCACAGGAACACTAGCCCGATATCTCAGCAATCTAGGTCCTTCTCTCTTTCCTCAATTCCCTTTTCAACATAATTTCCATTCTGCGAAACACAAATACCAATAACAAAATCTGAAACTTATCCAAGATTATCGGAAATGTTTTTCACTGATTTAAAATCCTTTTGCAGAAAATATTTTCCGTTGAAATTCATTTATGAAACGTTAAATCACAACAAAATTCATTTTTCTCAAATTCATTTTCTTTTTAAATTTCTTTCCTGAAATTCCATAAAATCCTTAAAAATCATTTCTAACCCATTTCTGTCCAAATAATAAAACTGTTTCTCATAATTTCACCGTAAAACACTTTTATAAAATTTTTTTCGTTTATAATAAAATCATTTATAAATCAAATGAATTTTTCTTTTACAAAAAGATTTTCACCATCACTATTGAATTTATTTTCGAAAAATTAACGTAAATGAAATTTTTTCACGGTTTCGTCCTCACTGTCACCCATTAACTTACTATTTCACCAAAAACTCAGTAAATATTATTATTTTCCACATTTTCTTCCACTTCCATATTTCAAAACCCTTAAGTTTCTCCTCAAACTTTTTAGTTTTATCCTTAATTTTAATTGAGCACTGACCACTGTCAGGTTTTTCTGTCAATCACTCAAACAATAATTAATCCATACATCATAGTTATCCATGCATCACAGTTATACATACATCATAGCTATAACATACTTTCACAAATAACATTAAAAATCACATAAACAAATACGTAATAATTAAATCAAACACCACAAAATCACACTGGATAAATATACAGACAACTCACAGATAGCATGTAGCTATCAAAAACCCCTCAGGTAAACTCCCCTTACCATTGGAATTTCGATTTTCCTCTTGAAGTAGCCTCTTGAAACTTTTGTTTCCTCCACACAACTCAACACACAATACTATCACTTGATCCTTCACAACAAAGCATAAAACAAGTTAAAAATTGAAACAAAAACTATATAACCCATATGGTTAGGGTTGCCTACATAAAAAAAAAATAGGCTAGGGATCTCTAAATTTTTCAATCTCTTGGATCTATGATCCTAGAGTATCAGAGAGACAAGAACAATTGTCATACTTCAAAAATCTATTTTCTATGATTTTCTAGAATTATTTGAAGAAAGTCCAAAGAAATGGAAATATAGAGTTCTTGACAAGAATCAGTTGAAAGGAAAGGAAAGAATAGAACTCATGATCATAGTTGATGAGGATATACCTCTAAGTAATGAAGAAAGTGAAGGAATTGATCAAAGCTTCAAGTTTTCAACTATGGTGATTTAGGTTCTTTTTGTGAGAGAAATGATGTTGATGAAGCAAAAATGAAAATGGAGTGTCTAGAAGGGGGAGGCCGTGTACATGGAGGGTAAAATGGTCCAAGAAAATTTGGGACAAGCATGGAAATAAAAGGAAAGTTCAAGCGCATTTTGGTCAAATCACAACATGTAATCATTAGAATGGTGAGTCATATGGTGACTCACCAAAATGAGTCATCCATGACTCACTATCCTCACCCATTAGCGGGTCTCTACAGTTTCGTATCCGGCTCCGTTGTTCAACCGATTTAAATTCTTTCGCACGTTTTCTTTGAAAATTCGCCCGAATAAAATATAACATCTTATTTTTGAGTAAAAACTTCCAAAATACTTTATATCGTTGAAAAAGTGATATAAATCTAATCTGTTTCATTCACGGGTCAAAATTAGGTTTTCTTATTAATAAAATCTTACTGTCAGTGAAAAGGTAGACCGGGTTCCGTCTGAATTTTAATCCCAAAAATTAACCGTAACCTACTACTATAAAGTAGGGTCTAAATATGATTTTCTTTTATCCACAATCATTTTCTAGGTCTCGGATAAACATATAAACTGATATATATTTATCGATATTAAAAAATAGTAAAAACGGGATGTTACAATCCCACTACCATCGTCACCACCGTCGTCCACCCGTTCATCTCCTTTCTTTCTTGACATGCGGAACCTTCTCTAGCTCCATAGTTATTTGCAAATCAGCGATTGTTGAACCTTGAATCCATTGCAGCAAGCAATGAATTACCAGAATATGTGAATGAACGATCCTAATATTGTTCAAAGGAACCTTGAAACTAAACTCACAGTTGATTTGCAACCCAAACAATAAAAAAAATCTCAATGACCATCATCTTAAGGCATTCACAAATGCCATCAACGAATCAACATCTCTCTTCTCTGTGAGATACTTTATTGGCTGAGATAAAAACATATTGCTAGAGAAAGAAAATTTCAAGAAGAGCATAAGAGAGAAACAAAAACATAGTTAATATGATAGATGGATGGATGGATGGATGGATGGATGGATGGGTAGATGGATCATCTTAAGGCATTCACAAATGCAATCAACGAATCAACATCTCTTTTCTCTGTGAGATACTTTATTGGCTGAGATAAGAAGATAATGTTAGAGGAAGAAAATTTCAAGAACAGCATAAGAGAGAAATCAAAACACAGTTAATATGATAGATGGATGGATGGATGGATGGTTGGATCGATGGATGGATGGATGGATGGATGAATGGATAGATGGATGGATGGATGGATGGATGGATGGATGCAACGGTGTTTTCCTTAATTTCTAGCTCCTACACGTTTGACTAAACAACGTTGCTTAGTGATAAGTCGCTGGCTCAGCTAGTTTTATGACTAGTATGACCATGGTTTTGTGCTAATTATATATCGTTTTCACCCAAATTAGACTTGATTGTCTTCAAGCAGCATTTTGAGTCTCTAGAGTGTTTTTAGGTTAATTTAGCTGATTTGGAGTCGAATAAAGCACTTACTGCTATTTCTTGTTTTCAGGTAATAAAGAGAAACAATTCTGGAGTTCTTCGCCCCGCGAGCCTGAAGGCTGACTGTTCCAGAAAATGTAAACCTTTCTGTGTCGCCTCGCGAACCATTTCTTTGCCTCGCGAGCCTGGAAGTCAGAAAGCATCACGGTTAGCCCCTGATGCTCATCACGGGCATAAAAAGAAGACTTTTCCATTCCTCGCCTCGCGAATACTAAGCTCGCCTCGCGATAAAGCCAAACAATGAAGATTGTTCATCATATTCGCCTCGCGAAGGTATGCTCGCCTCGCGAGCTCGCGGAATCCAGAATCTGTATTTAAGTCTGTTTTAGGGCAGAACTGATCATCTTCTCTTCTCATCTTCTTCTTCTCTTTAGATTACTACGGCTGCAAATTAGGTTTAGGTTTATGTTGGTAATGGAGAGCTTGTCTCCTTTGATTAATCTACTGCGATTAGGTTCCATTGAAGCTTGAGGTTTTGTAATTCCTAAACTTAATGCTATTCTCTTTCAATATTTTTTCTGTATGTTCTGTTTGCTTAATTCAGGATTATATAGGATAGGTATTGATTTGTTTCGATGATTGTATGTTCCTATACTTAATCACGTTTGCTTAATTCGCGTGTGTTCGTTCATGTTCGCTTAGTTCATGAGTGCTTCACCCCGTTTGCTTAATTCGGGAATAGGAAAATATGTCTCGTAGCGTTGATTTCGCTTGTTAATTGATGCTACAATCGAAAAGGGATTAGAATCTGCTCAGGGCATGGAATTATATAAATCGATGATAGTGGGAAACCGAGAATAGTAGGTTGATCATTTTTAGCTATCTGATAGTTATTTTATTTGCATTATTTTCTGCTCTATTTTCTTATTTGCATTTAAATCCAACCCCCCCCCCCCCCCCCAAAAAAAAAAAAATTGATTTTGTGTTAGTAACAACCCAAGAGTCCTTGTGAGACAACACTCGAGTTGTCGCACTTTCCCTAACTACATAATTTTGTAAACCGCTCGGTTTTTGACGCGTGTGCGACAGCGTGTCAAAATTGGCACCGTTGTCGGGGAACTCTTGCTGAGACCTGAAGGAATAACAAGACCACATCAAGATGAGAGCTTTCCATCTCTCACTTGAATGCGCTGCAAGGGATTAGTTGTATTGTCTTGAGGCGAATTCCATCTCAACCTGGTTTGATTTGAAGAAAGTCTTCCTGTTGAGATACTTTCCTGCCTTCAGAGCTGCATCAATCAAGCGAGAGATATTGGGTATTGGACAAGTTAATGAATCACCTCAAGAATATACAGCCAATATTTACAACCAAGGCAACAATCAGAACAGGCACAACATTCCTGACCCTTCCACTGATGAGTACCACCCCAGCTGGGGAAACCATCCAAACCCTTGGTATGGGGACTCACCCACGCAACAACATCTGATGTTACCGCTGACACCACCACAGAATCCTCCCCAAGTGACCACCTCTGCACCTTCTGGACCTTCACTAGAGGACCTATTCAAGCAAATGAATCCACAAATAACTGCACAAATGGATGCACAAAATCTCCAGTTTCAGCAGCAACTTGGACAGTTTCAGCAGCAAACAGATGCTAGCATTAATACTTTTCAGCAGCGAACGAATGCTGGTATTCAGGCCCTGCAGACATAGATTGGACAGCTTGCCACTTCAATGAATGCCATGCAACAAGCTCAAGGATCAGAACCCTTGACTAAGGAAATTGAGAGGAAGAGGCATATGGAGGACATCCATTCCGTCATGCTAGAGGATGATGCAGAAATTCTAGAGTTAGATGATTCCATTGGCTCCTATGCATGTGCCAATTGTGATGGGAGAAGTACCTGTGTGGCGCATGCTGAGGTTACTGTATATACAGAAGGTGATGAATCTGGTAATTCAGTGGATGAAAATTGTACAGAAGATGAAGCAGCACCAGAGACCCTCTCTACCTATTTGCCACCTCCCACTGTGGAACCACCAGTGACGGAGTTCAAGTCTCTGGATTTTGCACCCTTGGATATGAAGACACTATGGCCAGTGCAAGAGGTTGAACCCCATTTTTATTGGGAGGACTTTGTAGATAAAGAGATCAACCTTGACCCAAGAGGGAGTGAGAAGTCCGTCGCACTTGGCGAGGTCACCATAATTGTCAAGTGCTCACCTCCATATCAAGGCTGCAAGTTAGGGGACCATAAAATAAGCTTCTGTCCCTTGTCTATCACGTGGGCATTATGCTACAAGCCATGGGATCTGGGAGGATCATATTGCAATTTGGGCATTCCTTGGCCACTGTATCACAGACAGTGGGATCCCGGTGGAACCACCCCCTTGAGTTTTCTCTGAACCTTACTCTTTTTAATTGCTTTGCCCTGCTTTGTTTTTGTTTTGTTTTCTTTTAGCTCCTGAATAATTTGAGAAGATCAAGAGTTGAGTGTTGAGTCTTGTGTCGGTGAGCTTGCTGGATTTCGTTAATTTTTGCATAGATTGATTGCATGTTATTTGTTGACTGTTTTCCCCCTAAGTCTTGAAAATTTGAAAATTTGATCCCCATTTGAAAAATTGAAAACTGAACTTTGAGATATTTTGTTATGACTGCATGATTTATGATAAGTTTGGGGTGATGGGAAGCACACACTAGGGATAGAATCTCGGTCAAACAATTTGCAAAAATGTCCAGGTGAGGATTTGAGCCTCCAGCATGTTTTTAATTGTGAGAATCACTTTCAAGTTGCACTTTCCCGAATTTGCTTGAATCTCTTCTTGGTTTTCATGTCTATGTGTTTGTATCAAATGATTTAGGCAGATTTTCTTTGTAAATAACCACTTGGCCTAAATTGAACCATCCCTAATGCATGTTCCCTAGTTAGCCCCATTGAGCCTAATTAGCCTGTTAATTCTTGATGACCTTATGTTACGAGCCAAAATCTGGAAAAACTATGTTAACCCGATCTTAGGATTAGGAGAGCATGGATGGTTAGCAAGAGAATGGTTGCAAGAAACTAAGTTTGGGGTGGCTACAAGGATGTGACATGTCATTCTGGGGTGAGAAAAAGAAAAAAAAATATAATATAATAAAAAGGTTGGAGCCAAATGCAAAGAAAAAAAAACAAAAAAACAAAAATGCCAAAAAAAAAAGGATATCTAAAGAAAAGGCTGTAGTCACCCAAAGCATAAAGAAAAATGGAAAAAGGAATTTGAGAGGAAATTCAAAGTGTAAAAAGTTTCATGCTCTCTTAGTTCCTAGGGACTTAAGCCCAGTACCTTTGTATATCCTACCCTTAGCCAGGCCCCATTACAACCTTAAAAGACCTTTTGATGTTGCATGCATGTTTTCGTGGGAACTCTGTTGAGATGAAAATCAAATTCATGGGAAGTGCTCTTAAAAGTGAAATTGAGTGAAATGTTGATAGCCTAGACAAACTGAGCGATTGAGTGAAACACTAAATTCCCTTGTGAGGAAGGTAATTGTTTGAATTTGGTGATCTCCCTCTTGTGTGTAACTTGGATCCCTGCTTAAATTGATGACTGCTTGAATGATGAAATTCTCAAATGTTCAGAATAAATGATTGTGGGGATTGCTTTGTTTGAAAGGGGGGGACATTGAAGGAAAAATTATTTTGATGAATTACTTGAAATTTGTGCAAAGTTGATTGAATCTTTTAAGCTTGCCATGTCTTGAGTCTTTTTGAGTTTTTGAGTTTTAGTTTGCTTGGGGACAAGCAAAGTTTAAGTTTGGGGTATTTTGATAAGCCGTTGGCTCAGCTAGTTTTATGACTAGTATGACCATGGTTTTGTGCTAATTATATATCGTTTTCGCCCAAATTAGACTTGATTGTCTTCAAGCAGCATTTTGAGTCTCTAGAGTGTTTTTAGGTTAATTTAGCTGATTTGGAGTCGAATAAAGCACTTACTGCTATTTCTTGTTTTCAGGTAATAAAGAGAAACAATTCTGGAGTTCTTCGCCCCGCGAGAGGCTATTCGCCCCGCGAGCCTGAATGCTGACTGTTCCAGAAAATGCAAACCTTTCTGTGTCGCCTCGCGAACCATTTCTTTGCCTCGCGATCCTGGAAGTCAGAAAGCATCACGGTTAGCCCCTGATGCTCATCATGGGCATAAAAAGAAGACTTTTCCATTCCTCGCCTGCCGAATACTAAGCTCGCCTCGCGATAAAGCCAAACACTGAAGACTATTCATAATATTCTCCTCGCGAAGGTATGCTCGCCTCGCGAGCTCGCGGAATCCAGAATCTGTATTTAATTCTGTTTTAGGGCAGAACTGATCATCTTCTCTTCTCATCTTCTTCTTCTCTTTAGATTACTACGGCTGCAAATTAGGTTTAGGTTTATGTTGGTAATGGAGAGCTTGTCTCCTTTGATTAATCTACTGCGATTGGGTTCCATTGACACTTGAGGTTTTGTAATTCCTAAACTTAATGCTATTCTCTTTCAATATTTGTTCTGTATGTTCTGTTTGCTTAATTCAGGATTATATAGGATAGGTATTGATTTGTTTCGATGATTGTATGTTCCTATACTTAATCGCGTTTGCTTAATTCGTGTGTGTTCGTTCATGTTCGCTTAGTTCATGAGTGCTTCACCCCGTTTGCTTAATTCGGGAATAGGAACATATGTCTCATATGTCTCGTAGCGTTGATTTCGCTTGTTAATTGATGCTACAATCGAAAAGGGATTAGAGTCAGCTTAGGGCATGGAATTATATAAATCGATGATAGTGGGAAACCGAGAACAGTAGGTTGATCTTTTTTAGCTATTTGATAGTTATTTTATTTGCATTATTTTCTGCTCTATTTTCTTATTTGCATTTAAATCCAACCCCCCCCACCCACAAAAAAAAAAAAAACTGATTTTGTGTTAGTAACAACCCAAGAGTCCTTGTGAGACGATACTCGAGTTGTCTCACTTTCCCTAACTACATAATTTTGTAAACCGCTCGCTTTTTGACGCGTGCGCGAAAGCGTGTCAAAATTGGCACCGTTGCCGGGGAACTCTTGTTGTTATTAACAGAAAATTAAAAAACAAATTGAATTGGTCTGATTGTGAATCTACCCATGGATGATTATATGCAAGGATACATGCCTAATGTTAATTATGAACCACCATGCATATATTATCCTGATTTTTCTGGTTTAATGCACCGGTTGCCAAGGTTTAGTGGTCTTGCAGGTGAGAATCCGCAGGAGCATCTGAAGGAACTCCGGATTGTTTGTTCTACAATGCTGAGACCTGAAGGAATAACAAGACCACATCAAGATGAGAGCTTTCCATCTCTCACTTGAAGGCGCTGCAAGGGATTGGTTGTATTATCTTGAGGCGAATTCCATCTCAACCTGGTTTGATTTGAAGAAAGTCTTCCTGTTGAGATACTTTCCTGCCTTCAGAGCTGATGTTACCGCTGATACCACCACAGAATCCTCCCTAAGTGACCACCTCTGCACCTTCTGGACCTTCACTAGAGGACCTGTTCAAGCAAATGACTGCACAAATAACTGCACAAATGGATGCACAAAATCTCCAGTTTCAGCAGCAACTTGGACAGTTTCAGCAGCAAACGGATGCTAGCATTAATACTTTTCAGCAGCGAACGGATGCTGGTATTCAGGCCCTGCAGACACAGATTGGACAGCTTGCCACTTCAATGAATGCCATGCAACAAGCTCAAGGATCAGAACCCTTGACTAAGGAAATTGAGAGGAAGAGTCATATGGAGGACATCCATTCCGCCATGCTAGAGGATGATGCAGAAATTCTGGAGTTAGATGATTCCAGTGGCTCCTATGCATGTGCCAATTGTGATGGGAGAAGTACCTGTGTGGCACGTGCTGAGGTTACTGCATATACAGAAGGTGATGAATCTGGTAATTCAGTGGATGAAAATTGTGCAGAAGATGAAGCAGCACCAGAGACCCTCTCTACCTATTTGCAACCTCCCACTGTGGAACCACCAGTGACGGAGTTCAAGCCTCTGGATTTTGCACCCTTGGATATGAAGACACTATGGCCAGTGCAAGAGGTTGAATGGTCGCGCTGTCGCGCACGCGCCAAAACAATAAAATAAGCTAAAGACGATTAACCTACTGTTCTTGGTTTCCCACTATCATTGGTTCATGTAAATTCCAAGCCCTAAGCAGATTCTAATCCCCTCCCGGTTGTAGCAACAATTAACAAGCGAAATCACTACTACAGATATATGTTCCTATTCCCGAATTAAGCAAACGGGGTTAAGCCCTTCGTGAACTAAGCGAACACGAATTGAACACACGCGAATTAAGCAAACGCGATTAAATATAGGAACATAACATCACCGAAATAATTCAACACAACACTATACACTCCTGAATTAAACAAGCAGAAATATATAGCATAGTATTAAAAAGGGAAAAGCAAATAAAACAGGAATTACAAAACCTCAAGTGATAATGGAAACGAATCGCAGTAGATTAATCGAGGAGACTAGTTCTCCATTACAAAGGAAAAACAAAGCATTAAACCTAAATTCGTAGCAGTCCTATTCTAAGAGAAAAGAAGATAAACTACTACTACTGACTAACTCTAACTCTTGCAATCTGCCAAAGAACAACAATTTATATCTGTGAGTTCTGCGCGAGCTCGCGAGGAGAAAACTGCCTCGCGACGCGAATCTCTGCAACGTTTGGTCTTCTCGCGAGGCGAAGTACGGCTCGCGTGCAAGGAATGGAAAAGTCATGGATTCTGGTCTTCAGTCTCGCGAGGCGAGGAATGGATTCGCGGGGCGACACAGAAAGGTTTGCAATTTCTGGCACAGTCACGCTTCAGGTTCGCAAGGCGAATGCCTTCTCGCGGGGCGAAGAACTCCAGAATTATTTCTTTTTATTACCTGCAAACAAAGATTAACAGTAAGTACTTTATTTGACTCTAAATCAACTAAATTAACTTTAAAATATTTTACAAACTCAAAATGCTGCTTAAAGACAATCAAGTCTAATTTGGGTGAAAATGCGATATAATTAGCACAAAACCACGGTCATACTAGCCATAAAACTAGATGAGCCAACGGCTGATCATTGAACCCCAAACTTAAAATTTGCTTGTCCCCAAGTAAACTAAAACTCAAAAACTCAAAAAGACTCAAGACATGGCAAGCTTAAAAGATTTAATCAAATTTCGCGCAAATTTCAAGCAATTTCATCAAAACAGTTTTCTTCAATGTTCCCCCCTTTCAAACAAAGTAATCCCCACAATCATTTATTCTAAACATTTGAGAACTTCATCATTCAAACAATCATTAATCTAAGCAGGGGATCCAAGTTACATATAAAAGGGAGATCACCAAATTCAAACAATCGCCTTCCTCACAAGGGCATTTAGTGTTTCACTCATCCGCTCAGTTTGTCTAGGTTATCAACATGTCACTCAATTTCACTTTTAAGAGCACTTCCCATGAATTTGATTTTCATCTCAAAATGGTTCCCACGGAAACATGCATGCAACATCAAAAGGTCTTTTATGGTTGTAGTGGGCCTGGCTAAGGGTAGGATATACAAAGGAACTAGGCTTAAGTCCCTAGGAACTAAGAGAGCATGAAACAGTTTGATACATTGAATTTCCACTCAAGTCCCTTTTTCCATTTTTCTTTATGCTTTGGCCTTGGGTGACTACAGCCTTTTCCTTCAAATAGCCTTTTTGACATTTGTGCACTTTTTTTTTTTGGCCTTTGGCTCCAACCTTTTTATTGTATTTTTTTTTATTTTCTTTTTCTCAATCCCAAACAACACATCACACCTTGTAGCCACCCCAAACTTAGTTTCTTGCAACCATTCTATTGCTAAGATTACATGCTCCCCTAATCCTAAGATCGGGTTAACATGGTTTTTTCCAGATTTTAGGCTCATAACATAAGGTTATCAAGAATTAACAAGCTAATCAGGCTCAATGGGGCTAACTAAGGAACATGCATTAGGGATGGTTATTTTAGGCTAAGTGGTTATTTACAAAGAAAATGCCTAAATCATTTGAAGCAAACACATAAACATGCAAACCATAAAGAGATTCAAGCAAATTCGGGAAAGTGCAATCCAAAAGTGATTCTCACAATTAAAAACATGCTGGAGGCTCAAATCCTCACCTGGACATTTTTGCAAATTGTTTGACTGAGATTCTATCCCTAGTGTGTGCTTCCTATCACCCCAAACTTATCATAAATCATGCCATCACAACAAAATATCTCAAAGTTTAGTTTTCAATCACATGGGGATCAATTTTCAAATTTCAAAACCTAGGGGGAATCATCACATAAATCATATGACATGCAATCCATCTATGCAAATTCAATTAAAATCCAATCAAACTTGCCGACACAAGACTCAACACACATACTCCTGATCTTCTCAAATTATTCAGGAGCTAAAAGAAAACAAAACAAAAACAAAGCAAAGCAGAAACTAACAAGAAAATGAAAGTAAACTAAAGAGAAAGGGTTTAAGAAAACTCATTGGGGGTGGTTCCACCGGGATCCCACTATCTGTGATACAGCGGCCACGGAATACTCAAATTGCAGTATGATCCTCCCGGATCCCATGGCCTACAGCATAATGCCCACGTGGTAGACAAAGGATGGAAGCTTGTTCCATGGTCCCCTAACTTGCAGCCTTGATATGGAAGTGGGTGCTTGACAGTTACGGTGACTTCGCCAAGTGCGGCGGACTTCTCACTCCCTCTTGGGTCAAGGTGGACCTCTTTCTCAATAAAGTCCACCCAATAAAATCGGGGTTCAACCTCTTGGACTGGCCATGGTGCAAAATCCAGAGGCTTGAACTCCATCACCGGTTGTTCCACAGTGGGAGGTGACAAATAGGTAGAGAGTGTTACTGGTGCTGCTTCAACTTCTGCACGTTCTTCATTCACTGCACTATCAAATCCATCACCTGCTAAACCTGCAGAAATCTCAGCACACACCACACAAAGGTTAGTGTTAGTAGAGTCAGTACATATGGTACAATAAACTGAATCAGTAAAGGTCTGAATGTCTGGAAGTGGCTTGAGCTCTAAGGAGGGTGGCTGCTCAATGGATGGTGTATTTGGAGTAGCCATGATGTCAAGAACTTCGGCTGAACAGACAGCTTCACTCACACTATCACCCAGCAAAATAGAATCAAGAAACTCAGCACAAACAGCACACGGGTTAGTGTCAGTACAGTCAGTACATATAGTACAAGAAACTGAATCAGTAAAGGTCTGAATCTCTGGAAATTCAGCACACAATTCATCCACCCCATCACTTTCAACACATGCATTTGAATTAATTGAATCATCTACTTCCAAAGTTTCTTCATCATCCTCAAGCTTATTGCCTTGATTGTAAGGATGGGCTGCATAAGCTCGAGGCAAACCAGTAACTTCTGTCAGAATGGGGCATGCATCAAACAGGTGCTCAGGAGAGCGCACATGCCACAAAACCTTGCCTGCTGAACCTTATCCATTACCAATTGCCTCACCAAGGAAGTGAGCCTATCAAGTTTATTCTCAAGGGTCTGGTTGGAAGAAGTAAGCCTATCAATCCTATTCTCAAGGGCCTGGTTGGAAGAAGAACTATGGACCTCATTCACACCAATCATGTCAAAACCACTGCTAAACTCATAACTTCCAGCAAAATTAGGATAATTTATGCATGGTGGTGGTTTATTAAAATCCGGATAATATATGCATGGTGGTGGCTTATAATCAACATTAGGCATATCACCAAACTGGAAATGATCCATAGCAGTACTAAGATTCATAACTAGACAAATTCAGCAAAATGTTTTTTTTTTTAATTTTCTGTCATTAACAACAAGAGTCCCCGGCAACGGCACCAATTTTTGGTCGCGCTGTTACGCACGCGCCAATCCCCTCCCGGTTGTAGCAACAATTAACAAGCGAAATCACTACTACAGATATATGTTCCTATTCCCGAATTAAGCAAACGGGGTTAGGCCCTTCGTGAACTAAGCGAACATGAATTGAACACACGCGAATTAAGCAAACGCGATTAAATATAGGAACATAACATCACCGAAATAAATCAACACAACACTATACACTCCTGAATTAAGCAAACAGAAATATATTACATAGTATTAAAAAGGGAAAAGCAAATAAAACGGGAATTACAGAACCTCAAGTGATAATGGAAACCAATCACAGTAGATTAATCAAGGAGACTAGTTCTCCATTACAAAGGAAAAACAAAGCATTAAACCTAAATTCGTAGCAGTCCTATTCTAAGAGAAAAGAAGATAAACTACTACTACCGACTAACTCTAACTCTTGCAATCTGCCAAAGAACAGCAATTTATATCTTTGAGTTCTGCGCGAGCTCGCGAGGCGAAAACTGCCTCGCGACGCGAATCTCTGCAACGTTTGGTCTTCTCACGAGGCGAAGTACGGCTCGCGTGGCGAGGAATGGAAAAGTCATGGATTTTGGTCTTCAGTCTCGCGACCCGAGGAATGGATTCGCGGGGCGACACAAAAAGGTTTGCAATTTCTGGAACAGTCACACTTCAGGTTCGCGAGGCGAATGCCTTCTCGTGGGGCGAAGAACTCCAGAATTATTTCTTTTTATTACCTGCAAACAAAGATTAACAGCAAGTACTTTATTTGACTCTAAATCAACTAAATTAACTTAAAAATACTTTACAGACTCGAAATGCTGCTTAAAGACAATCAAGTCTAATTTGGGTGAAAATGTGATATAATTAGCACAAAATCACGGTCATACTATCCATAAAACTAGATGAGACAGCGGCTGATCATTGAACCCCATTTTTATTGGGAGAACTTTGTAGATAAAGAGATCAACCTTGACCCAAGAGGGAGTGAGAAGTCCGCCGCACTTGGCAAGGTCACCATAATTGTCAAGTGCTCACCTCCATATCAAGACTGCAAGTTAGGGGACCATGGAATAAGCTTCCGTCCCTTGTCTATCACGTGGGCATTATGCTACAAGCCATGGGATCTGGGAGGATCATATTGCAATTTGGGCATTCCTTGGCCGTTGTATCACAGACAGTGGGATCCCGGTGGACCCACCCCCATGAGTTTTCTCTAAACCTTACTCTTTTTAATTGCTTTGCCCTGTTTTGTTTTTGTTTTGTTTTCTTTTAGCTCCTGAATAATTTGAGAAGATCAAGAGTTGAGTGTTGAGTCTTGTGTCGGTGAGCTTGCTGGATTTCGTTAATTTTTGTATAGATTGATTGCATGTTATTTGTTGACTGTTTTCCCCCTAAGTCTTGAAAATTTGAAAATTTGATCCCCATTTGAAAAATTGAAAACTGAACTTTGAGATATTTTGTTATGACTGCATGATTTATGATAAGTTTGGGGTGATGGGAAGCACACACTAGGGATAGAATCTCGGTCAAACAATTTGCAAAAATGTCCAGGTGAGGATTTGAGCCTACAGCATGTTTTTAATTGTGAGAATCACTTTCAAGTTGCACTTTCCCGAATTTGCTTGAATCTCTTCTTGGTTTGCATGTCTATGTGTTTGCATCAAATGATATTGGCAGATTTTCTTTGTAAATAACCACTTGGCCTAAATTGAACCATCCCTAATGCACGTTCCCTAGTTAGCCCCATTGAGCCTAATTAGCCTGTTAATTCTTGATGACCTTATGTTAGGAGCCAAAATCTGGAAAAACCATGTTAACCCGATCTTAGGATTAGGAGAGCATGGATGGTTAGCAAGAGAAGGGTTGCAAGAAACTAAGTTTGGGGTGGGTACAAGGATGTGACATGTCATTCTGGGGTGAGAAAAAGAAAATAAAGGATATCTAAAGAAAAGGCTGTAGTCACCCAAAGCATAAAGAAAAATGGAAAAAGGAATTTGAGAGGAAATTCAAAGTGTAAAAAGTTTCATGCTCTCTTAGTTCCTAGGGACTTAAGCCCAGTACCTTTGTATATCCTACCCTTAGCCAGGCCCCATTACAACCTTAAAAGACCTTTTGATGTTGCATGCATGTTTTCGTGGGAACTCTGTTGAGATGAAAATCAAATTCATGGGAAGTTCTCTTAAAAGTGAAATTGAGTGAAATGTTGATAGCCTAGACAAACTGAGCGATTGAGTGAAACACTAAATTCCCTTGTGAGGAAGGCAATTGTTTGAATTTGATGATCTCCCTCTTGTGTGTAACTTGGATCCCTTGCTTAAATTAATGACTGCTTGAATGATGAAATTCTCAAATGTTCAGAATAAATGATTGTGGGGATTGCTTTGTTCGAAAGGGGGGGACATTGAAGGAAAAATTATTTTGATGAATTGCTTGAAATTTGTGCAAAGTTGATTGAATCTTTTAAGCTTCCCATGTCTTGAGTCTTTTTGAGTTTTAGTTTGCTTGGGGACAAGCAAAGTTTATGTTTGGGGTATTTTGATAAGCTGCTGGCTCAGCTAGTTTTATGACTAGTATGACCATGGTTTTGTGCTAATTATATATCGTTTTCGCCCAAATTAGACTTGATTGTCTTGAAGCAGCATTTTGAGTCTCTAGAGTGTTTTTAGGTTAATTTAGCTGATTTGGAGTTGAATAAAGCACTTACTGCTATTTCTTGTTTTCAGGTAATAAAGAGAAGCAATTATGGAGTTCTTCGCCCCGCGAGCCTAAAGGCTGACTGTTCCAGAAAATACAAACCTTTCTGTGTCGCCTCGCGAACCATTTCTTCGCCTCGCGAGCCTGGAAGTCATAAAGCATCACGGTTAGCCCCTGATGCTCATCACGGGCATAAAAAGAAGACTTTTCCATTCCTCGCCTCGCGAATACTAAGCTCGCCTCATGATAAAGCCAAACACTGAAGATTGTTCATAATATTCGCCTTGCGAAGGTATGCTCGCTTCGCGAGCTCGTGGAATCCAGAATCTGTATTTAAGTCTGTTTTAGGGCAGAACTGATCATCTTCTCTTCTCATCTTCTTCTTCTCTTTAGATTAGGACGGCTGCAAATTAGGTTTAGGTTTATGTTGGTAATGGAGAGCTAGTCTCCTTTGATTAATCTACTGCGATTGGGTTCCATTGACGCTTGAGGTTTTGTAATTCCTAAACTTAATGCTATTCTCTTTCAATATTTGTTTTGTATGTTCTGTTTGCTTAATTCAGGATTATATAGGATAGGTATTGATTTGTTTCGATGATTGTATGTTCCTATACTTAATCGTGTTTGCTTAATTCGCGTGTGTTCGTTCATGTTCGCTTAGTTCGTGAGTGCTTCACCCCGTTTGCTTAATTCGGGAATAGGAACATATGTCTCGTAGCATTGATTTCGCTTGTTAATTGATGCTACAATCGAAAAGGGATTAGAATCTGCTTAGGGCATGGAATTATATAAATCGATGAGAGTGGGAAACCGAGAACAGTAGGTTGATCGTTTTTAGCTATTTGATAGTTATTTTATTTGCATTATTTTCTGCTCTGCTTTCTTATTTGCATTTAAAACCAAAACCCCCCCCCCCCCCCCCCCCCAAAAAAACTGATTTTGTGTTAGTAACAACCCAAGAGTCCTTGTGAGACGATACTCGAGTTGTCGCACTTTCCCTAACTACATAATTTTGTAAACCGCTCGCTTTTTTACGCGTGCACGACAGCGTGTCACTCAGTGCAAATTTTTTTGTGTCTTTTCTAAAGTCATTTCCACAGTGGCAATGGAGCACCACGCTAGACATTAACAGACACATATGACATTTAACATTACACATTAGCAAATTAACGGAGAGTACTGAACGGAAAGTAACGGAGGGACTAACATGTCCCTGGTTTGTAATTGTTGAGGACTAACGGGTGAGTTTTTTTTTTCTCAGGGACTAAATTGGGTACCTCAAAATTTGTCAGGGACCAAAGTGTACCTTTACTCTAATATTTAATTAGTAGTTTCAAAACTGTAACTTTTGACATTTATTTTTTCTTCTTTTATTAAACTCTATAACACATATGGAGCTGGAAATGGATGTCTAGGACATGCTGCTGAGGGTCATTTGATGTTATTAGTCACGACAGCCATTATATCTATAGAAACAACATATCATAAGGGTTGACATTGTCTTTGGTTGGAGTGTGACTTTAAGGTAGTGGTTGATGCATTCTCATCCAAATTTTTTTCATCTAGTTATATAATCAAATGACTTCTACTTCTTGTTTTATTTAGTTCTTGTCATATGCAAGCATACCAATATGTTGTTGGTCCAAGTGGTAAGGCGGATTGGGCCCCTTAAGCAAGTGGTCCTGTGTTCGATCCCTGGATCCGTGTGTATGGAAAAAATCCTTGGGAGGGGTCGCCCACTTAGGAGCGTCACAGTACCCCGGGAGATTAGTCTTTCACTTATTGGTTGGGAGGACACTTTGGGAAAACAAACAAAAAATATGCAAGCATATTTTAAATTATGCAAAGAAGTTATGAGCTTTTCGTGTTTTTACTCCTTTAGTTTTGACAATTGAATGATTCAATTGAGGATTCAGATTATGAGTGAGAAACTATGGAAACTTCCATCACGCAAGTCATGTACAAAGCCTATGAAATTTCTTTTAGTACTTAATTGAAGTATTATATTTTTTATTTGATTGTTCCTAGACGTTACAAACTTCTGCAGGTTTAGTGTAGTTGCTGAGTAGTTATAAAGCCACATGTTACATCAAGACAGAACCTAGAAGTTAACAATAATATATATGCTGATGGATGAAAAAATTTAGAGTTTCGAGAAGATCATAAACCATTATTGTTATACAATTTTGGATGTTTTGTATAGTTGTATTGCTAGAAGCTAAAAATTTGTTTCCTTTACTACAGAATACATATATGTGATATATTAGCTATAGCTTGTACCATAAATGCCAGTCTTGTAATTTCACACCATGATAAAAGCTCATTCTGGCAAGACACTAGGTAACCTTTTGAATACTTTTTGTGTTTTATTTTTTCTATTATGGTTCTATCTCTTGTAGGATCTTACATAATTAGATTCTATAGTTTGTTGTTTGATTTGTAGCAATTTCAATGATATCTTTGAAGAAAAATGGTTTATTAAGTTCTCTAGCTAATGATGTGAAAATCATAATTGCCACTCTTGTCATGTTACTTAGTCTAACTCCTATTTTAATGGGTTGTGATTTCAAATATGAAACAATATATGAAAAATAACATGCATCGGACTAGTGTTGTTAAATTCAACTCAACCCAGCTGGCTAAAGAGAAGACAACCTTACCAACAAGGTCCAACAGAGTTGGTAGATAGTTAGGTTCCTTAAGCATGATGTCAAGGGCATGACTCACACCGTGTGTATGGAAAACACTTTGTTTGGCGAGACAAAACTCACTTTGATGGTCACTCTACACCTCAAAAGGGATTAGTCTCCAACTATTGGCGGAATAATACCCTTAGTGTAAAAAAGAAAAAGAAAAAAGAGAAGCCAACTGATAGTGTGATTTTACATCATATTTCATGTGCACTTTCGCATGCATTTTTCATATAGTTTAGGCATAATTAGTTGATTTTTGTTAGTTTTTCCCTTGGAACGGGTGAAGCGGTTTCTTGGTGTTGTTTTGCAGGAATTTAAGGGAAAATGCTCGGAAATTAGCCTTGATGGACCTTTGATGGAATAGAGCTTGAAAAGTGAAGAATATGAGCCAGACAGAGCCCATCGCAGCCTGGCCGTGATGACCATCACGACCATGATCAAGCAGAGCAGAAGGCAAAAGTCAGAAGCTGTCACGGCCTAGCCGTGATACCCCTCATGGCCGTGACAGAACAGTTGGTGGAGATAGAAGCTATCACAGCCTAGACATGATACAGATCACGGCCGTGACAGGTCAGGTAGAACTGATCACGGCCTAGCCGTGATGAGGCTCACGGCCGTGATGCTCCAGATTTGAAAGTGCGCCCAATCCAGAACGCGTCACGGCCTGGTCGTGATGGTCATCACGGCCGTGACGCGTGGCCTCCCTATAAATAAAGCAGTGCAGACAGAACCGGAGACACCTTTTGGGATCAGAACTATTTTTTAGATCTATTTTAATCCTTATTCTGGAGTTGCATCTCCTACTCCCTACTTTCTTTTTCTTGTTTAGAATTATGATGAATTCTGATTGTTCGTTTGTTGTTACGAACATGAGGAACTAATGCCCTTGTCTAAGGCATCAATGAAACCACCCATGGCGGTGTAGCGATTCAATGTGATGTATGTCTCTCTCCTCTAACTCAATTCTTGTTTTCCAATTCTGATTTCATTGCGTTGATCATATGCATTGGTGATTAACTAGTTAACGTGATAAGGCTTGATAGGCAATTCACGTTTAGAACTTGAGTTGGGAACATTGATCGAATATTGCACGAGAGTGAGCAAGAGATTGGTGCAACCTTATAGGGAACAAGATTTAATCAAGTTTGATTATTGAGTTATGAGACCTAGCAAGTAATTAGCTCAATCGTTGAATACGTCCTATTGAGCACGACAGTGAATTTAGGAGAATTTGGGGGTCTCGGTTGACATTAAAATTGAACTTAGGGAGAGGATCATCATCACTTGGGTACTATGCACGATTGGGTAGGTGGATTTGTGACCTTAGGCGTTTTAATCCAGATTTTCACTCTTAATTGATTTGTTAATTCGTATTGATTTGAACTTGCGATCCTATTTTCTCTCCAATCTCAACCACTTTCTGTTACTTAACCAAACGTATCGAACTTCTCGCGAATTAGTCGAATTGGTAGCCCAATCCTTGTGTTCGACCTCGGTAAATTCTTACCGTGTTTATTTTATTACTTCCGACGACCCGGTACACTTGCCGGTGACTCAACAAGTTTTTGGCGCCGTTGTCGGGGATTGGCACAACCAATTTTCCTAATTTTTAGGGAATTTGATTATTTGGTTAAGCTGTTTTTATTTTTATTTTTCTTTTATTTATTTATTTTTATTTCTCTCTACTTCTTTGATTCCACTTGGTCTTGCCTTGTTTTTGTATGCGAGGTACCCTTTCGCAAGAGGACTTGCTATTCGATTCAGAGATCACTGGTCGCGCTGTCGCCACGCGCCAAAAAGAACGAGCGTTTACAAAAATAATGCAGATAGGGAAGCGACAACTCGAGTATCGTCTCTCAAGGACTCTTTGGTGTTGTTATTATTAACAGAAAATCAAAAGCTAGTTTTGGGGGGTTGTTTGGATTGAAATAAATTAAAGAAAACAAACGAAAGCAAATAAACAGAGCAGTTAAGAGATTAACAACTATGCTAAAGAACGATTAACCTACTGTTCTCGGTTTCCCACTATCATCGGTTCATATAAATCCAAGCCCTAAGCAGATTCTAATCCCCTCCCGGTTGTAGCAACAATTAACAACGCAATCACTACTACGGATGTATGTTCCTATTCCCGAAATAACAAACGGGGTTAAGCTCTCATGAACAAACGAACATGAACGAACACACGCGAAATAACAAACGCGATTAATTATAGAAACATAGCATCACTGGAATGAATCAACACAACACTATACATTCCTGAAATAAAAAACAGAAACATATAGCATCGCATTGAAAAGAGAAAAGCAATTAAAACAGGAAATACAGAATCTCAAGTGTAAATGGAAACCAATCCCAGTAGATTAATCAAGGAGACTAACTCTCCATTATAGACTTAAAAGAAAAGAAAATAAACTATGAAACTACTGACTAAAAACTAGCTAGCCACTGACCAAAAACTAGCCAACAGCCCAGCCAACCTTCAGTTCTGCCTAAAACAGGCTTATATACAACTTCTGGAATTCCGCGGACTCGCGAGGCTAGCACATATTCGCGAGGCGAATAATGCGAACAGTCTGCAACTTTTGATCTTCTCGCGAGGCGAGCATATCATTCGCGAGGCGAGACTCTTCAGATTCCAAACTGTAACGCCCGTGACCTTCAACATGCGCAAACCGTGATGGCTTCTGATCTTCCAAGGTTGGATTACTCGTGGGGCGAGTCAAGTCTTCGCGGGGCGAGACAGAATGGTTGCAATTTCTCTGGCACAGTCACCTTCTGGTTCGCGAGGCGAATGCCCTCTCGCGGGACGAAAGACTCCAGAATTATTTCATTTTATTACCTGAAAACAAGAAATAACAGTAAGTACTTTATTCGACTCTAAATTAGCTAAATTAACCTAAAAATACTTTATAGACTCAAAATACTGCCTAAGGACAATCAAGTCTAATTTGGGTGAAAATGATATAAAATTAGCACAAAGCCAAGGTTTTTATTAGTTATAAAACCAGTCAACCAGAGGCTCATCAATCACCAGGACCGAGAAGCGATTAAAGAAAGAAGCAAGAGAACGAAAGAGGCTTGAAGCAATTGATTTTGAAAGGATGGCCGAAGAAAACCTTCCTCATCCTCCTCCTTACAAGCCTCTCTTCGAGTACAATCTACCCAACTTAGGTGATTGTGATTCTTCTATCGTGAGGGGCAGCCTCAATACAGATTCCTTCAGAGTGGAAGGATGTGTCACATTCCATATCCGCAAGAATCAGTTTGGTGGGAGGGGCAAGAAAGACCCTCACAGACACATCACTCGCTTCCTTGAAGCTTGTGACAAGCAGAAGACAAGAGGAGTTACTCAGGATGAGTTTCGCTTGCGACTATTCCCTCTCTCTCTTAGGGATGTCGCTCGCGATTGGTTTGACAGCTTGGATAGGAACAGTATCAGAACTTGGGAGTAAATGGCACAAAAGTTCCTAACTAAGTATTTTCCTCCTCAAAAAGCGGCACAAGCAAGAGTTGTCGTCACATCCTTCAGGCAGACAGAAGATGAATCCTATAATGAAGCCTGGGAGAGGTATAATGTGCTCTTGAGAAGATGCCCTTCGACGTTCTTTGACCCGGTCTCCAAGGTTCAACATTTCTTTAACGGGTTAGGGGACGCTATCAAATGAATTGTGATGCCGCAGCTGGCGGCTCTATCTCTTATTTATTAGCTGAGGATGGATGGGCGTTATTGGAAAAGATGTCGTACAATGATTACAACCGTGGTAGGGAACCCTCAAGTGGAATCAGTTCGGCAACAATGGAAGCCATTCTAGAGCAAAATAGACTGTTGAAGATGCAGAATGTGGCATTGTCTGGGAACAAGAAGGTTAATGTGATACATGAGTGAATGCCTCCGGGATGTGATAACTGTAATGGAGATCATGACACTCAGAGTTGTCCGCTCAACTTCTCTCAGGAACATGTGGACTCATGCCACAATTTCTATGACACTGTACCCCAGAACAACTATCAGAGGAACGAAAAGAATGATTACAGTCAGAATCAGAATAGGGGGTATATGAGGAGAGACCATCCGGATTTCGCTTGGAGTAATGCTAGTGGTGGTCTAGTCGGGCAACAACAACCTCAACAGGGTCTGAGGCCAAACATTGGAATCCATCAACGCAATACTCAGCAGACTTTTCCAGGGCCTAATCAATTGCAAATAGCATATGGTGGAAGGCAACCTTGGGAGTTGGCTATAGAGAAGACGAATGCGGCAATTGAGAAGTTGGCAATCAATACAAGCACTGCCATTGACAAGTTGGCAACTCATACAGGGTCGGCAATTCAGAATCTAGAGACGCAGATAGCTCAGCTCGGAAAGCAACTAAATGAGCGTCTCCCAGGCACTCTCCCAGGTGATACAGAGAACAACCCTAAGAACCAATGCAATGCCGTAACGACTAGAAGTGATAGGGTGTTGGAATCTAACAAGGGTGCAACTAGTTCTCAGAAAGCTGAGGTCTCAGAACAACCACATGTTGAGGAAGAGCAACCTGAGATGGAGGAGTTGGCAAGTGACAAGGCACCGAAGCAAGGGGGAAGGCTGAAACTTGTAGATGAAGAGTTCCGAAAAAAGAAGTGGGTTGAACCCCAAGACCTCCCGCCCTACATGAAGGTACCATATCCTGAAAGATTGAAGCAGCCTCTACAAGATAAGAAGTTCAATAAATTCCTTGATGTCTTCCACAAACTTCAAATTAACATTCCATTCGCGGAAGCCTTGGAACAAATGTCGTCTTATGCCCGGTTTATGAAGGAGCTTCTCTCCAAGAAGCGAAAAATAGTGGATGAGGAAACGGTTGCTTTGACCGAGGAGTGCAGTGCCATTATTCAAAGAAAACTACCTCCAAAGTTGAAGGATCCCGGTTCTTTTTCTATACCATGCACCATTGGGGAGATGACTCTAGGAAAGGCATTGTGTGATCTAGGGGCAAGCATCAACTTGATGCCTCTCTCCATGATGAAGAAGTTGGGGATCAAGGAAGCCAAGGATACACGGATGTCACTCCAACTAGCCGATCGTTCTATAAAATATCCTTATGGGGTGGTCGAAGATTTGTTAGTGAAGGTGGACAAGTTCATATTTCCGGCGGATTTTGTGGTGCTTGATATGGATGAAGACACCGAGATCCCTCTCATATTGGGAAGGCCCTTCTTAGCCACTGGGCGTGCTCTGATAGATGTGCAACAAGGGAAACTCGCCCTCCGTGTGCAAGATGAGAATGTAGTCTTCAATGTCTTTGAAGCAATGAAGCACCCAGCTGAGAGGTCGGCTGTGTATCGAGTGGATGTGGTGGACTCAATCGTCAAGGAAAAGGCCACTAGAGAAGCCCATGGTTCTTCACTTGCACAAGTGTTGGTAGAATCCCATGAGGATGATAGTGAGGGAGAAGACCCTTTGGGGGATGAGGACTATCTTGAGTGCTTAAAGAACATGGAAGCCTTACCAAGTCTCCCAAGGGAAGAATGTGCAAAGGAAAATCTCAACAACGAAGGAATGGAAGAAGATGGCAAGGAACCGGAGTTGAAGCAACTCCCAACCCACTTAAGGTATGCATTCTTGGGGGAGAAGGGACAACATCCGGTGATCATTAGCAATGCCTTGAAAAAGGATGAAGAAGAAAAGCTGTTGAGAATTCTTAGGGAACACGAATCCGCCATTGGGTGGAAGATTTCGGACCTAAAGGGTATAAGCCCTTCCCTATGCATGCATAAAATCTTGATGGAAGATGATTATAAGCCGGTGGTTCAGCCACAAAGACGACAAAATCCCATCATGAAAGAAGAGGTGCGTAAGGAAGTGATTAAACTTTTAGATGCCGAAATCATCTATCCAATCTCGGACAACAATTAGGTTAGCCCAATTCATATGGTCCCAAAGAAAGGTGGCACAACCGTGGTGGTCAATGAAAGCAACGAATTGATCCCAACATGGACCATCACGGGATGGAGAGTTTGCATCAATTATAGAAGGCTAAATGAGGCAACAAGGAAGGATCACTTCTCTCTCCCCTTCATTGATCAGATGCTCGAAAGGTTAGCCGGATATGAGTACTATTGCTTCTTAGATGGTTACTCCGACTATAATCAAATTGTGGTGGATCCTCAAGACCAAGAGAAGACGGACTTCATTAGTCCCTATGGAGTCTTTGTCTATAGAAGGATGCCCTTTGGATTGTGCAATGATCCTGCTACTTTCCAAAGGTGCATGCTTTCTATCTTCTCGGACATGGTGGAGAAATGCATTGAGGTGTTCATGGATGACTTCTCGGTCTTTGGGACTTCATATGACGATTGCTTGAAGAACTTGACTTTGGTGCTTAAAAGGTGCCAAGAGACTAACCTTGTGCTCAATTGGGAGAAATGCCACTTCATGGTCAAGGAAGGTATAGTCTTGGGGCATAAAATCTCCCAAAGGGGGATTGAGGTTGATAAAGCCAAGATTGAGTTGATTGAGAAGCTACCCCCACCAACCAATGTAAAGTGGGTGAGGAGTTTCTTGGGGCATGCCGGGTTCTACCGGAGATTCATCAAGGACTTCTCCAAAATCGTAAGGCCGCTTTGTGACCTTCTTGTGAAGGATGTATCCTTTGAATTTAATGCTTCTTGTTTAAATGCCTTCACTATTCTGAAAAATATGCTTGTCACCGCACCCATAATCACTGCACCTAATTGGAATTTACCATTTGAAATCATGTGTGATGCCAGTGATTATGCGGTGGGGGCTGTTTTGGGGCAAAGGGTGGAAAATTTAGCTCATGTCATTTATTATGCAAGTAAAGTTTTGAATGAGGCACAAGCTAACTATTCCACCACTGAAAATGAACTACTTGCTGTGGTTTTTGCTTTAGATAAGTTTAGATCCTATATTGTGGGGTCTAAGATTGTTGTTTTCACAGATCCTGCGGCCATAAAACACTTGATGACAAAACAAGAGGCCAAACCTAGATTAATTCGGTGGATTCTTCTTTTCCCGGAATTTGATCTAGAGATTAAGGACAGGAAGGGATCCGAGAATGGTGTGGCGGACCACTTATCTAGGTTGGTCAATCCCGACACCAAGGAGGAATTGTTAGACATCAAGGAAGAATTTCCTAATGAAAAACTGTTTGCACTCATTGAAAACTTCTCTCCTTGGTTCGCGGACATGGCCAACTTCAAATCTTCAAATGTGGTTCCGCAAGGTTGGACTAATCAACAAAGGAAGAAGTTCTTCTCAGATGCAAAGTATTATGTGTGGGAGGACCCCTATCTTTTCAAGCAATGCTCGGATGGGATCCTAAGGAGATGCATTCCCCATGACCAAGTCGTAAACGTGTTGTGGCATTGTCATAGCTCGGATTATGGTGGGCATTATGGGGGAAAGAAGACCGCAGAAAAGATCCTCCAAAGCAGGTTCTATTGGCCGACGCTCTTCAAGGATGCCCACACCTTTGTTGAAAACTGTGATCGTTGCCAAAGAGTTGGCAATATCTCTAAGCGGCATGAACTCCCCTTGAACTGCATGCTTGAAGTAGAGCTCTTTGATGTGTGGGGGATAGATTTCATGGGACCATTCCCACCATCGTTCTCCTACCAATACATTTTGGTGGCTGTGGACTACGTGTCAAAGTGGGTAGAGGCAATCCCGACAACTACGGATGATGCACGGGTAGTCATGGAATTCCTAAGGCGCAATATCTTCTCGAGGTTTGGGGTCCCTAGATTGTTGATTAATGATGGGGGATCCCACTTTTGCAACAATCAAATGCACAAGCTTCTTGAGAAGTATGGGGTCAAGCATAGAGTCTCTACTCCTTATCATCCCCAGACAAACGGGCAAGCGGAGGTATCCAACGTGAGTTGAAGCGCATTCTTGAGAAAACTGTCAACTCATCACGGAAGGATTGGTCAAAGAAGTTAGATGATGCTTTATGGGCTTACAGGACCGCCTTCAAGACTCCAATTGGAAGGTCTCCCTACAATTTGGTGTTTGGAAAGGCATGCCACTTGCCGGTGGAGTTGGAGGAAAAGTCTTATTGGCAATTCGAGAACTCAACTTTGACTTGACGAAGGCCGGAGAGAAGAGGCTTTTGGATTTAAATGAGTTGTCCGAGATCCGCATGCAAGCTTATGAAAATGCAAGAATCTACAAGGAGCGGACTAAGGCATGGCATGACAAGAACATCTTGCCTAGAAGGTTTGAGCCTGGACAAATGGTACTCCTTTATAATTCAAGGTTGAGGCTCTTTCTTGGAAAGCTGAAATCGAGGTGGTCGGGACCATTCAAGATCCTCCAAGTCTTCCCACACGGAGCAGTGGAATTAGAAGGGGCCTCTGGCAACTTCAAGGTAAATGGGCAAAGGCTAAAGCATTATCATGGGGAATCAATACCAAACGTCAAGCAAGTCCTTCTTCTGGATTAACCCTTAAGGGTGACTTGAGTCAGGCTCGGGACGTTAAACAAGCGCTTATTGGGAGGCAACCCAAGTTTCTTAACCCTTCTCTTTGGTTATGTTCAATTTCTTAGTAGTTTTTGTTTTTGATTTCACTGTTGAATAATTTGAGAAGATCAAGAGTTTTCTTTTACTAATAAAATTGCCAAGTGATTTCAGGAAGGGAGAGCAAGAAGACAAGGAAAAAGCAGAGGCAGCAGCCTCACGCCCAGGCCATGACACTGGTCACGACCTTGATGAGCTAAAAATGAAGACCAGAAAGGATCATGGCCCAGCCGTGATACCCATCACGGGCGTGATGGAAAGACCCTGAAGAGCAGAAAGCATCACGGCCTAGCCGTGATGGAGGTCACGGCCGTGACAGGCCAGCCCTGAGGACTAGAATTGATCACGGCCTAGCCGTGATGAGGCTCACGGCCGTGATGTACTTCCCAACAAGTTTCTGACTGGAATGAGAGTCAACACCCACTACCGCCTTGGTAAGTCGTTCCAATTTTTCTCCTCTCTCCGGCTTCATTGTTTACATTGGGGACAATGTAAATTTTTAAGCTTGGGGTAGGGTTATTTTGCATTTGCATTGTTCATGTTGCATTCATATAGTTGTGCATGATTGTTTTGCATGATCACACGAATTGATTGCCCTTTGCTTAGATATGATGTATCCAATTGTGATAATTGAGTGCCAAATAAATAGAGATAGTGGATTGTTGAACCCAATTTTTTATTCTTGTGATAAGGCAAATAATGAATATGCTTGAGATGATCTTTGATAGTTGATAATTAGCATATGGTTCCGTAGATTTGTGTTTCTGAACGCACTGTCACGCACGCGCCAAAAAGCGAGCGGCTTACAAAAATATGTAGTTTAGGGAGCGACAACTCGGATATCGTCTCACAAGGACTCTTGGGTTGTTATTAACACAAAATCAGTTTTGGGCGGGGGGGGGGGGGTTGGATTTAAATGCAAATAAGAGAACAGAGCATAAAACAATGCAAATAAAACAACTATCAAATAGCTAAAAACGATCAACCTACTGTTCTCGGTTTCCCACAATCATTGGTCCATGTAAATTCCAGGCCTTAAGCAGATTCTAAACCCTTTTCGATTGTAGCATCAATTAACAAGCGAAATCAATACTACGAGACATATGTTCCTATTCCCGAATTAAGAAAATGGGGTGAAGCACTCATGAACTAAGTGAACATGAACGAACACACGCGAATTAAGCAAACGCGATTAAGTATAGGAACATACAATCATCGAAACAAATCAACACCTATTCTATACGATTCTGAATTAAGCAAACAGAACATATAAAACAAGTATTGAAAGAGAATAGCATAAAGTTCAGGAATTACAAAACCTCAAGTGACGGCGGAACCCGATTACAGTAGATTAATCAAGGAGACTAGTTCTCAATTACAAAAATAAACCTAAGCCTACTGTTGCAGCCGCAACTGTGAAAAGAAAAGAAAAGGAGAAGAGAAGACGAGAAGATAAAAACTCCTCAGTTCTGACCTAAAACAGACTTAAATACAGATTCTGGATTCCGCGAGCTCGCGAGGCGCACATACCTTCGCGAGGCGAATATTATGAACAGTCTTCAATGTTTGGCTTTTTCGCGGGGCGAGCTTAGTATTCGCGAGGCGAGGAATGGAATAGTCTTCTTATTATGCCCGTGATGAGCATCAGGGGCCAACATGATGGCTTTCTGACTTCCACAATCGCGAGGCGAAGAAATGGTTCGCGAGGCGACACAGAAAGGTTTGTATTTTCTGGAACAGTCAGCCTTCAGGATCGTGAGGCGAGCAGCCTCTCGCGGGGCGAGAAACTCCAGAACTGCTTCTTTTTATTACCTGAAAACAAGGATTAACAGTAAGTGCATTATTCGACTCTAAATCAGCTAAATTAACCTAAAAATACTCTAGAGACTCAAAATGCTGCTTAAAGACAATCAAGTCTAATTTGGGCGAATATGAGATATAATTAGCACAAAGCCAAGGTTTTTCTAGTTATAAAACTAGACGAGCCAGAGGCTGATCAAAATACCCCAAACTTAAACTTTGCTTGTCCCCAAGCAAACTAAAACTCAAAAAAATCAAAAAGACTCAAGATATGGCAAGCTTAAAAGATTTAATCAACTTTGCACAAATTTCAAGCAATTCATCAAAATAATTTTTCCTTCAATGTTCCCCCCTTTCAAACAAAGCAATCCCCACATGCATTCACTCTAAACATTTGAGAAATTCGTCATTCAAGCAATCATTAATTTAAGCAAGGGATCCAAGTTACACACAAAAGGGAGATCACCAAATTCAAACAATCGCCTTCCTCACAAGGGCATTTAGTGTTTCACTCATCCGCTCAGTTTGTCAAGGTTATCAACATTTCACTCAATTCACCTTTCAAGAACACTTCCCATGAATTTGATTTTCATCTCAATCAAGGTTCCCACGAAAACATGCATGCAACATCAAAAGGTCTTTTAAGGTTGTAATGGGGCCTGGCTAAGGGTAGGATATACAAAGGTACTAGGCTTAAGTCCCTAGGAACTAAGAGAGCATGAAACTTTTTGATACATTGAATTTCCACTCAAGTTCCTTTTTCCATTTTTCTTTATGCTTTGGGTGACTACAACCTTTTTCTTTAGATATCCTTTTTGACATTTTTGCACTTTTATGTCTTTTTCTTTTTTTTTCTTTTTTCATTTTTTTTTCTTTGCCCTTTGGCTCCAACCTTTTTATTATATTGTTTTTTTTTTCTTTTTCTCACCCCAGAATGACATGTCACATCCTTGTAGCCACCCCAAACTTAGTTTCTTGCAACCATTCTCTTGCTAAGGATCCATGCTCTCCTAATCCTAACATCGGGTTAACATGGTTTTTTTTTTCAGATTTTAGGCTCATAACATAAGGTCATCAAGAACAACAGGCTAATCAGGCTCAATGGGGCTAACTAGGGAACATGCATTAGGGATGGTTCAATTTAGGCCAAGTGGTTATTTACAAAGAAAATGCCTAAATCATTTGATGCAAACATATAGACATGCAAACCAAGAAGTGATTCAAGCAAATTCGGGAAAATGCAACTTGAAAGTGATTCTCACAATTAAAAACATGTTGGAGGCTCAAATCCTCACCTGGACATTTTTGCAAATTGTTTGACCGAGATTCTATCCCTAGTGTGTGCTTCCCTTAACCCCAAACTTATCATAAATCATGCCATCACAACAAAATATCTCAAAGTTCAATTTTCAATTTTTCAAGTGGGGATCAATTTTCAATTTTCAAAATCTAGGGGGAAAACAGTAAACACATAACGTGCAATCCATCTATGCAAAATCAACTAAAATCCAATCAAGCGTGCCGACATAAGACTCAACACACATACTCCTGATCTTCTCAAATTATTCAGGAGCTAAAAGAAAACAAAACAAAAACAAGGCAAGGCAAAAACTAACAAGAAAATGAAAGTAAACTAAAGAGAAAGGGTTTAAGAAAACTCATTGGGGGGGCGGTTCCACCAGGGTCCCACTGTCTGTGATACAGGGGCCACGGAATGCCCAAAGTGCAATACGATCCTCCCGGATCCCATGGCATGCAACATACTGCCCACGTGATAGACAAGGGACGTAAGCTTGTTCCATGGTCCCCTAACTTGCAGCCTTGATATGGAAGTGGGTGCTTGACAATTATGGTGACCTCGCCAAGTGCGGCGGACTTCTCACTCCCTCTTGGGTCAGAGATGACCTCTTTCTCAATAAAGTCCTCCCAATAAAATCGGGGTTCAACCTCTTGGACTGGCCATAGTGTCTTCATATCCAAGGGTTCAAAATCCAGAGGATTGAACTCCATCGCTGGTGGTTCCACAGGGGGAGGTGGCAAATAGGTAGAGAGGGTCTCTGATTCTACTTCATCTTTTGCACAATTCCCATCCACTGTATTACCAGATTCATCACCTTCTGTATATGCAGTAACCTCAGCACGCACCACACCGGTATTTCTCCCATCACAATTGGCACATGCGTAGAAGCCAATGGAATCATTTAACTCCGGAATTTCTTCATCATCCTCCAGTATGGCAGAATGGGTGTCCTCTATATGCCTCTTCCTCTCAATCTCCTTAGTCAAGGGTTCTGATCCTTGAGCTTGCTGCATGTTATTCATGGAAGTGGCAAGTTGTCCAATCTGTGTCTGCAGGGCTTGAATGCTAGCATCCGTTCGCTGCTGAAAAGTATTAATGCTAGCATCTGTTTGCTGCTGAAACTGTCCAAGTTGCTGCTGATACTGGAGATTTTGTGCATCCATTTGTGCAGTTATTTGTGCAGTCATTTGCTTGAACAGGTCCTCTAGTGAAGGTCCGGAAGGTGCAGAGGTGGTCACTTGGCTGGGGTGGTACTCATCAGTGGAAGGGTCAAGAATGTTGTGGCTGATTGATGCAGCTCTAAAGGCAGGAAAGTATCTCAGTAGGAACACTTTCTTCAAATCAATCCAGCTTGAGACGGAATTCGGCTCCAGACAATACAACCAATCCTTTGCAGCGCATTCAAGTGAGAGATGGAAGGCTCTCATCTTGATGTGGTCTTCTGTTATTCCTTCAGGTCTCAGCATTATAGAACAAACAACCCGGAATTCCTTCAGATGCTCCTGCGGATTCTCACCTGCAAGACCATTAAACATTGGCAACCAGTGCATTAAACCAGAAAAAACAGGATAATATATGCATGGTGGTTCATAATTAACATTAGGCATGTATCCTTGCATATAATTATCCATGGGTAGATTCACAACCGGATCAATTCAGCAAAAAGTTTTTTTTTCTGTTAATAACAAGAGTCCCCGGCAACGGCGCCAATTTTTGAACGCGCTGTCGCGCACGCGCCAAAAAGCGAGCGGCTTACAAAAATATGTAGTTTAGGGAGCGACAACTCGGATATCGTCTCACAAGGACTCTTGGGTTGTTATTAACACAAAATCATTTTTAGGGGGGGGGGGGGTGAATTTAAATGCAAATAAGAGAACAGAGCAGAAAACAATGCAAATAAAACAACTATCAAATAGCTAAAAACGATCAACCTACTGTTCTCGGTTTCCCACAATCATTGGTCCATGTAAATTCCAGGCCTTAAGCAGATTCTAAACCCTTTTCGATTGTAGCATCAATTAACAAGCGAAATCAATACTACGAGACATATGTTCCTATTACCGAATTAAGCAAACGGGGTGAAGCACTCATGAACTAAGCGAACATGAACGAACACACGTGAATTAAGCAAACGCGATTAAGTATAGGAACATACAATCATCGAAACAAATCAACACCTATTCTATACGATTCTGAATTAAGCAAACAGAACATATAAAACAAGTATTGAAAGAGAATAGCATAAAGTTCAGGAATTACAAAACCTCAAGTGACGACGGAACCCGATTACAGTAGATTAATCAAGGAGACTAGTTCTCCATTACAAAAATAAACCTAAGCCTACTGTTGCAGCCGCAACTGCGAAAAGAAAAGAAAAGGAGAAGAGAAGATGAGAAGATAAAAACTCCTCAGTTCTAACCTAAAACAGACTTAAATACAGATTCTGGATTCCGCGAGCTCGCGAGGCGAACATACCTTTGCGAGGCGAATATTATGAACAGTCTTCAATGTTTGGCTTTTTCGTGGGGCGAGCTTAGTATTCGCGAGGCAAGGAATGGAAGAGTCTTCTTATTATGCCCGTGATGAGCATCAGGGGCTAACCATGATGGCTTTATGACTTCCACGATCGCGAGGTGAAGAAATGGTTCGCGAGGCGACACAGAAAGGTTTGTATTTTTTGGAACAGTCAGCCTTCAGGATCGCGAGGCGAGCAGCCTCTCGCGGGGCGAGAAACTCCAGAACTGCTTCTTTTTCTTACCTGAAAACAAGGATTAACAGTAAGTGCATTATTCGACTCTAAATCAGCTAAATTAACCTAAAAATACTCTAGAGACTCAAAATGCTGCTTAAAGACAATCAAGTCTAATTTGGGCGAATATGATATATAATTAGCACAAAGCCAAGGTTTTTCTAGTTATAAAACTAAACGAGCCAGAGGCTGATCAGTTTCTCATTGATTTCTGAACTACAAAATGTGAGATTTTGAGCCAAAGGGGTACTCACTATATCTACCCCATTCTTTGTGTTAGAGTGTTAATTCCTCTCGGATTGTATTTCTCTAGAACTTGACTTGAAACCGTTTCAAAGCGTAAAAATTTTTGAAAACATTTTTGAAAATGATTGAGGCACTAGGTATTTTTTCCGGTCTTCCGAGCTTTGATTGACTAAATTCTACCCCATAGCTGCCCAATTTTGAACCTAAAATAATGAAATACTTTTCTTGGTACCTTGAAATATATTGTTGAATGATGCTTGATAGGACCTTCTAAAGTATTACAAAAAGGGTAAAAAGGTAGTTGAAAGAGTATGGGATGAGAAAATCAAAAAAATATTTCTCCTGAATTGAAAATCTCCTCTTCTCAAATAAAAATAAAAAGAAAAAGAAAACAAAAAAAAATGGAGAAGGGGATGACAAAAGAAAAGTGAGAAATAAAAACAAAAAGAAAGAAAGAAAGGTGGAAAAGTGAATCAAAACCCAAAAAAAAAGGGGTATTTTAGAAGGTCATGTTTGCAATGCTTGATGTTTTGTGTAGCCTTTTGAAATTTCCTTTTCTTGATTTCCCCACCTAACAATTAATCCCATGGCCCCGTTACAACCAAAGCAAAGACCTCTTGATTCTTAATTGTTTTCATTAATACAATAGAGATTCGGTTGATAGTCAAGCATATGGTAGAATTCATTCCTTGAGGAAAATGGAGCGAAATGTCATATATCCCTAAACACTTGAGTGAGGTGAGAAAGAGTGCCAAGCTACTAAACAAGTTTGGGGTGATTTTCAGTGAGAAAGAGTGCCCAAATCAGTGAGAATATAAGTCTAAGAAACCTAAGCGTCTAATTGGACTTGAATTAATTGTCTCTTGCTAAATTATTTGAATTGCCTATAACTTGGATCAGTTACTACTCGGGTTCTAAATCACACTATCCATGCTTTTTGATCTTCTGGCCTTAGTGCTTGCTTGAGGACAAGCAAGTTTTAAGCTTGGGGTGATTTGATAGTGTGATTTTACATCATATTTCATGTGCACTTTCGCGTGCATTTTTCATATAGTTTAGGCATAATTAGTTGATTTTTGTTAGTTTATCCCTTGGAATGGGTGAAGCGGTTTCTTGGTGTTGTTTTGCAGCAATTTAAGGAAAAATGCTCAGAAATTAGCCTTGATGGACCTTTGATGGAATAGAGCTTGAAAAGTGAAGAATATGAGCCAGACAGAGCCCATCACAGCCTGGCCATGATGACCATCACGACCATGATCAAGCAGAGCAGAAGGTAAAAGTCAGCAGCTGTCACGGCCTAGCCGTGATACCCCTCACGGCCGTGACAGAACAGTTGGTGGAGACAGAAGCTATCACGGCCTAGACGTGATACAGATCACAACCGTGACAGGTTAGGCAGAACTGATCACGGCCTAGCCGTGATGAGGCTCACGGCCGTGATGCTCCAGATTTGAAAGCGCGCCCATTCCAGAACGCGTCACGGCCGTGACGCGTGGCCTCCCTATAAATAAAGCAGTGCAGACAGAACCGGAGACATCTTTTGGGATCAGAACTATTTTTTAGATCTATTTTAATCCTTATTCTGGAGTTACGTCTCCTACTCCCTACTTTCTTTTTCTTGTTTAGAATTATGATGAATTCCGATTGTTCGTTTGTCGTTACGAACATGAGGAACTAATCCCCTTGTCTAAGGGATCAATGAAACCACCCATGGAGGTGTAGCGATTCAATGTGATGTATGTCTCTCTCCTCTAACTCAATTCTTGTTTTCCAATTCTGATTTCATTGCGTTGATCATATGCATGCGTGATTAACTAGTTAACGTGATGAGGCTTGATAGGCAATTCACGTTTAGAACTTGAATTGGGAACATTGATCGAATATTGCACGAGAGTGAGTAAGAGATTAGTGAAACCTTATAGGGAACAAGATTTAATCGAGTTTGATTATTGAGTTATGAGACCTAGCAAGTAATTAACTCAATCGTTGAATACGTCCTATTGAGCACGACAGTGAATTTAGGAGAATTTGGGGGTCCCGGTTGACATTAAAATTGAACTTAGGGAGAGGATCATCATCACTTGGGTACTATGCACGATTGGGTAGGTGGATTTGTGACCTTAGGCGTTTTAATCCAGATTTTCACTCTTAATTGATTTGTTAATTCGTATTGATTTGAACTTGCGATCCTATTTTCTCTCCAATCTCAACCACTTTCTGTTACTTGACCAAACGTATCGAACTTCTCGCGAATTAGTCGAATTGGTAGCCCAATCCTTGTGTCCAACCTCGGTAAATTCTTACCGTGTTTATTTTATTACTTGCGACGACCCGGTACACTTGCCGGTGACTCAACACCAACCTAGAGAAGAGTTGGGCAGTCCTGGGGATTAAAAGCCCCAAGAACGGTCAAGGAGGAACAACAACTAAATGGAAATGTGGCCGCCCTTAAAAGATTCCAAGAAAAAAGCCGCCTAAAAATCCCTACCACTCTGCAGACTCTGTCCAACCATCGCAAACATCTGATCACCATTTGTAGCTGTTTTTAAAAAAAACCAATTAAGGAAGAAGAAAAAAAAGTGCAAAAATGGCTTCGTTTTTAGTTTCTTTTTTCAGAAATAATTACAAAATTGTCGCCTTGTTGTTTTCATTCTACTTTATATTTTCAAAAGTTTTTAAAGGAAACATTAAAAACAACGTTTTCTTATTTCCACCATTTCTTGTTGAAAGATGCCTCAAAATCAGTAAAGCTGGGTTTTCAGCAGGGATAATCGATTATGGTGTCTGCATAATCGATTATGGGACTGGCAGAAGACTTGTAATCGATTACGTTCATTTGCAGAAATATAGAACTCGGGCAGAGAAGCCATAATCGATTAGCTTAATCGATTATGTGGTTTTCTAGAACTAACATAGAAGGCATAATCGATTAGAATAATCGATTACGGGAAATTCTATAAACACGGAAGTGCAATCAGTGATGGCATAATCGATTATGTCATTAACATAATCGATTATGGCAGGACTACAAAAGTTGTTATGTTCAATTTTCTACAACATAATGCAAAAGTATTAGTTGTGTGATTTTGTGCAAGACTCTAAGGTTCTTGGAGCTCAAATTTTGTCCAGATATAATTGAGTGTATTGATTGTAATCGATTCATAGAGATAGATAGAAAATCAAGTGAGAATAATTGATCTTGGTTTTGAGTGAAAATAGATAGATAAGCCTGGGGTTTGTTCATGTTCTTGTGAAAAGGGGAGTGACAAATCTAGAGGAGTTATCTATTGTAAACAGTGATCATTTGATTCTTAGTGGTGCTGCTCTCTCCCGTGGATGTAGATCACATTGATCGAACCACGTAAATCTTGTATGTGCATTCTTCTCTCCCTTTTTTTGTTTGTTAAATTTGAATTTTACTGTTCCTACCAAGTGTATGCAGTATTTCCTGTGTGGCTGTTGTTCTATTTGTGTGCTTGAATTGTGTTCAGGGACTTTGTGGTCTTCATCTAAGTCATTAGGACCAACATTTATTATACAAATATTTGGAAACAAGAAACATAATGAAAACATGGTAGCAGTTTTCTAATTATTTCTAAAGAAATCAAATGAGAACAAGAAACCGAAAATAAAACATAAGCCTAATTCTTTTAACTTTATTACGTGCTAGGGAGGACAGGGGCAACATTGATTTCAGGGTTAAGGGGGACATAATGTAAATAACAAAATAGAGTTGAACTCCACCAATTTAGCAATTATTTCTTGATAATGAAAATCATGGTATCAATTCTTTCTTCCTCTCTTCCTTTTGGCAACATGATTTTCATTGAACTCCACTGGTTTCTTTTGAAGCATTAGCATAGCTCCAGATACTTCCAACTCATCACGACGTTCCTTGATATTATGCTTCAGCACAGACAGTGAATCATGCAATTTTTGAAGCTCCACGTGTTGGGTCTTGTCGTATTCAATCAGGATCTTATCATGCACCTTGGTCTTCTTTACAGCCTCACGGAATTGGTCCATCACACCAGCAAGTTCTTGGTTCAACTTGTCCATTTTGGCATCATTAGAAGAGGATCCACCTTGGTCCCTTTTTGATGATTTGGGCTTTTGTTGAAGAAACCCAGCAACAACAACATCAACATTAGGGTACCCAAAAGAGCAAGGCTTGTTCCCAGGGGAGAACACAACAACAGCAACTTTAGCACCACACAAGATGGATAACTCATTTGCTTTCTTGAATATGCCTGTTCTACGCTTGGAGAAAGTGATTTGCCTTTTGTTGGGGTCCTGCACCATCTTGATCTCAATCTTCTTACGACCCATGATTCCTTCACTCCCTGCAAAATACTAAACAAAGCAAAAAAGAAAATATTAGAGAAAGAGGGGGGGGGGGAGTTGAGATTGGGCTATTTGTAACATCCTATCTTTTGGTAAATTAAATATTTTAATTAGATGGGAATGAGGGTTAGATAAATTTAAAATTAATTAAGAATCCAAATACATATGCAAATTCAAAATAAAATTTAAGCAACCCAAAATTTTCAATAGGCAAGCACCAATATTCAAATCCTTAATTAAGATGGTTTACCATTAACAAAATTAAAAGATAATTAGACATAGATATAAATCTTAACCATAGCTAGATGATTATAATTAATTTACTCAAGTTTTACTCATTATGATCAATTAACACTAGTCTTAATTAATTAGACCCTAGTTACAAGTGTAACCTAATTAAATTAACTAAGTTAATTTTAGTTGTTGTTTTTTTTTCATGAGCAAGTGGCTCACGGTTTTGAGGCATGAAGGACACCTTCATTTCTTCAAACTCTGGACACATGATATGGAAGTGCCACCTCCTCCTTATTATTTCTTTCATCATGCAGGTGGCAATGTCCTTCATTTTCTCCTTTGATTCACGCCACCTTTAAAGCCTAAGGGCTAGCTTAAGTGAGTCATTTCCTATTTACTATCTTTCTTCATGCCATTTGCTTTGACCATATGAGTTGTGGACACGGCAATTTGTATACTAAGCTAATGCAAAAATAGAAAAGAGAGTTAGTGAGATAACACAAACAATAGAAGAAAATAGAGAGAGTGACCGTGAGAGTGAGAGAAATTTCCAGAGAGATTTCTAAGCAATCCGTTCGTCCAGTCGAGAAACCGATTACACCGTTATGATCCTCACAAAGTCTACTTCATTACTCTATCTTCCTTTTCTTGATTAGGCTAAGGTAAGCCTATGTCCTATTATGCCTAAATGTCATCGGCGACGGTATTGAGGTTATCTTTCAATTCATTTATCGGTTTCCAATTCCGTCTTCAGATTTGGACTACACGTAACGTGTGCTTCATAATGATGTGTTCAAGTGAATTTTTGGAGCATCGGAGGGTGTGGAACTGTGCGTAGCAGATTTGAGGGAGTATAGGGAGTGTCCGTTTCGTTGCTCCAGAGCTAGCCTAAGATATCACAGGTGGGGAAAAGAAACTATTTAACGTCGGAACCAGCGCGGGTACATTTAATTAAATAATGGTGTAGGGCGACCCAAACCCTACACGAGAGCGAGTAACGGACAATGTCTATACCACATTAGAAACTACTCAGTGGTACCGATGATGATATAGAAATTGTGCATTTATCGTCATTACGCTACATACATAGATTATTTTATTATGTGATGATTGCCTGTTTGACTGGTTGATGTGAACTTGATACTTGGTATATGATATCATGAGTGTAGTAATTATTTTAGAAGTGTTTATAATTATAATTATTATTATTATTATCATTATTATTAGTTTAATATTATTACTACCACTACTGGGATGATAATGATTATTATTATTAGTATTAGTATTTATTATTAGTATTATTATTATGAGTAATTATTATTAGTATTATTATTATGAGTATCATTATTATTGTCATTATTATGATTATTATTATTATTATCATTATTATTATTATTATTATTATTATTATTATTATTATTATTATTATTATTATTACTATTATTATTATTATTATTATTGTGATTGTTATTATTATTATTATTATTATTATCATTATTATATTTCGGTATTTATCATTTGGAAATGATATTATAATATGAGGATATATGATGAGGATTTTGGATAACATGATAATGATTATGATGATAGGATGAGTGTAATGATTGTGCTTAGAGGATTGAGTAAATCATAAGTTATGTTGAGATATGAGGATGTATTTGGGGATTGCATACGATATATGATAGCAGTGCCCAACCAAGATAATTATCGTGAGTTGAGGTTGAGATTAATGAGATGAGATTATTTTGAGGTTATCTATGAGATTAGGATGACCGGTTAGGGCACTAGGGGGTGACCTGAAACATGGTCTGTGATATGAGGGACCTGAAACATGGTTGAGTGGACTTGAAACATGGTCGATTGGGGTCTATGCCTCAGAGGGAAAATTCCCGGGGATAGGCTAACGGCAGACCGTCTAGAGATGATTTCATTTTAGTCGCAGCTATAGTTCATGCATTGCATGAGCATCCTGGATTGTGGTCCAGAGGTGTGCACCAGGTTGTGCATCTATAGTGCCATTGCTTTGCGTGGGCACTCTCCATCCGCGGACTAGGGTGTGCGCCGGGGACTCTGGTACGTGTCGATTATATTGTTGTGATATCCGGATATGGCCGATACCTTAGGAGACTATTCATACAACATTGGCATTGCATCATGATGGAGGGTAGAGGAAAGATCCTAGATGTAGATTGAGGATGATTGTGTTATATATATATATATATATATATATATATATATATATATACACCCAGACTTTGGAGACGTATGTTTAGTGTGCCTTTATTTAATTAAATGTGGCTAAACCCTTTCCACGTTTGATGTTATATGGCTTCTTATCCCCTTTTCTTTTGCTGTGTGTTGTGTACCTATACATTTTGTACTTCAGACTCCGACAGAGCAGATGGCGCACTGGGATCACCCATGGATGACCCAGGATCCAGGGTTCCCCCTCTCGGGGACCTGTGAGGTGGAATGCTTAGACTCGCACGGGTGGCTTGTGGACCCGGTCGCTCGTTTCGCGGTATATACGGGTCCTGCGTCCATCACTACGGGGCTTGGGCAGGGAGCGCCCATCGGATTTGTTGGCACATTTCGTTTCTGTTGGTGTAAGCCCTAGAGGCCAATGTATTTCTTTAGACTTACATTTGTATCTTGCTATTTCATATATATATATGATATGAGGCATTCCAGTTTATTGTGTTACTTGTTTAAACATAATAAAGTCCTTAGAATAGAAATTTATGTTCAATAGAATATCAAGTATATGACTTGATCGTGAGACACTATTGAACAATGAAATCCTATTCTTAAATATCCATAGTCAAGTATTTTATTAATAAGGACAATAATAATACAATTGAGACTATTATGTGTGCAGACTGATGACCACATCTCACGGGTCATAGATATGAGATATCGAGTTGCCACATAGGTACGCATTAAGGTAATGATGTACTGGATTGACCCACCATGAGAACACTACATGGAGCGTTATGTGAGTGTCATAAGTAGTTCTCATAGTGACAATGGTGTATGTAATCCTTCGACCCGAAATCACTACGATCCCTACATGAGGAGTCGTGTGCTTTAATATCGTCAAACGTCATCTGTAATAGGATGATTATAAAGACGATCATTGGGCATACCACGAGCCATGCAGAGGGATGTGAGTGACCTAGATGGAATTTGTCCCTCCTACATAACAGGAGTAATATCTGTGGGCCCCCTGATAGAGTGAGACTGTAAAATGCATGGCCGTGCTGAAATGAGTCAATATGAGATATTGACCTCATTTGTTGTTAAGTCTACTCGGGTATCAGGGAACATGATATTGAACCATACAAGGGTGACACATTCAATGCCTTGTGTTCAATATAGATATATGGACAAAGTGATAACAATGCACATGAATATTTGTCACAGAAAGGTTTCGTCAAATCACTGACTTTCTCACTACTTATGTAGCAGTGATGTATTGCTAGATACCGCTCACTGTTTGTAATATTAAATGGGATTTAATATTACTGCTAACGTATTGGGAACCTATAGGGTCACACACAAAAGAGCGGATTAAAAGAAGCATTAAAAGAAAGTTGGACTTTCCTATTGGGCCTAGCGCATAGTAGATGGGCTTAGGTCAAATGTTACTCACTAACTCACTTAAGGAGGTGATACTATAAGTAGACCACTTAAGTTGTTGTGCCCATACGGTTGATAACCTAGCTGCACAAAAGAGAGTAAGAGTGAACAGCAAAGTCTCGGTTTTGAAGCTAGCACTGTGAGACAGAAACGCTTCGGTTCGTGACGTTGGACGCTCACAGAATCCGCTCGTGTGGATACCTCTAGAGACACCGTTCGTGCGGTGTTCGTGATAGACGAATTTCAACCAACAGCCATCGCTTCAAAAGGTAAACCTTCTAATCATGAATCATGACCATTCGCAAGGATCCTTCGATGGGAATTTTTCCGCTGCGTTTTAATTTTGTTTTATACGCAAATTCCCAACAGTGGTATCAGAGCCGCTTGCGAAACCATGATTCTGTTACGTGGTTTGCCTGTTATGTATGATAACATGTTTATAATGTGAATCTTTTTCTGAAAATTGTTTTTGAAAATCGTTTGCATCCGGTTTGCGAAACCTTGTTTTTGTAATTTTCGTATGTATATGATATATGCGTCTATTGCATGTTTGTGTATATATGTGATATGTACGTTGGTTCTGAATCCTTATTATGTTCTGCGATGGCATCAAATGTTGATGTTAAACATGATTATTTTCAGTTCTGTGTTGGCGGCGTTAAGGGGTTTTAGACATGAAAAGTTCATGTTGTTGTGGCTGAGGTTCCAAGTGTTGAAACCGTAGCCGTCCCGTGCTACCTCTGCGTAATGTGTAATTTCGAAATTCAAATTTTGAAATTTTATGTCACCATTTAATAATTATATCAATTACAATAAATGTAATTTATAGTAACATCAATTATAATAAATGTGATTTATTATATATATGTTACATTTTCAAAAATTCAGATTTTGAAATGTGATTTATATCAATCACAATAAATGTGATTTATAGTAACATCGATTATAATAAATGTGATTTATTATATATATGTTACGTTTTCAAAATTCAGATTTTGAAAGGTGATTTATATCAATCACAATAAATGTGATTTATAGTAACATCAATTATAAATGTGATTTATTATATATATGTTACGTTTTCAAAATTCAGATTTTGAAATGTGATTTATATCAATCACAATAAATGTGATTTATAGTAACATCAATTATAATAAATGTGATTTATTATATATATGTTACGTTTTCAAAATTCAGATTTTGAAATGTGATTTATATCAATTACAATAAATATGATTTGTGGTAACAACAAATGCAATAAATGTGATTTATAATAACGTCAATTATAATAAATGTGATTTATTATAATAAATGTGATTTATGAAATTAATAATAATAATAATTGTGTATTATTATTGGTTGTTACTATTTGTTTGGTGATGTATGGTGAATGGTTATGGCCTTAGTCCTTTAATCTTTTGGTTTATATTTTGAAATACGGCCTGCGTGCCGTGCCTTTCTCTTATATTCCATATGTATCTTCTTTTCTCATCTCACTCCCCTCATATGTAAAATGAGGTTTCTGTTTATGTAATGTAATGATGGAGACAAGAAGACGCTATCACGTGGGAGATCTTGCTTGGAGAAGCTTGGACGCTCCTAGGTTTTAGTTTAGATTCTCTCATTGGCTTGGGAGAATCAATGCGTTAGGGGCCATAACCATATCACATTTATTTACCTTATATATGTATGAGATGCATGTATGTATATAGTATGTTAAAAGATGTTTAACTAATATATGTATGAGATGCATGTATGAAAATAGTAAGTTAAAGAGTTTAACAAATGATGAGATCAAATTCTAATCAAATCCCTCAAAAGGAAATATTAAGTCACATTTAAAGGCCTTCCGATGCATGGCACTCGTCAAGACTAATATCGATTAAGTGTGGGTCCGCCAAAGCGGGGTACCTTTATCTATACTAGTAAGACGCGATGGGACAAATGTAATGTTCAACTGCTATCCATTGGGTCTGACTTAACTAAGCCAACTTCAATAGGATTGAAAGGCTTAGAGGCTTATAAGTTGGGCTTTAGTCCATGTGATGGATTTGAATAAGAGTTATTCACCCAACTATCCAAGAGTTGCATGAGATGCAATCGGAAAGTGTTTCCTACCTAAATAACCGAATTTTGGGTGATCAGCCAAAGCTGACTTAAAGCTAGGTGAAATATGGATCTTGGCCCACTAGAAAATCTTCCAACGGGATTTTTCGAATCAATGATGAGGGTCATTGTTTTGAGTAAAATAGTGGGAGGCGTATTTAATTAAAGACCTTATTAAATAACTTCATGGCATGATACTTATACTTTGCATATTTATCTCTGTAGATTACCATGGCATCAAACACATCAATTAACCTGTCATTGCGATCCGTCCTTGAGAAGGACAAACTATCTGGAACGAATTTTCTGGACTGGTATAGAAACTTGAGGATTGTCCTCAAACATGAGAAAAAGTTGTATGTTCTTGAGGAGCCTATCCCTGAGAAGCCACCGGCTTCAAGTGCTCCTAGGGCTGACAAGGAAGCTTATAAGAAGCATCAGGATGACGCCTTAGACGTGGGATGTCTTATGCTTGCTGCAAAAGCAACATGAGACCATGGAGGCGTACGATATGATCGTGCACCTCAAGCTGCTCTACCAAGAGCAAGCAAGCAAGAGGAACTGCCCAAAATACCTGGAAGAAAGCAAGAAGAAGAAGGGAAGTGAGACTTCCACTTCAGGTATGTTTGTTATAGAAGTCAATTTATCTACTTCTGCATCATGGGTATTAGATACCGGATGTGGTTCTCACATTTGTACAAATGTGCAGGATCTAAACAGGAGTAGACCATTGGCAAAGGGTGAAGTCGACCTACGAGTTGGAAATGGAGCAAAGGTTGCTGCTTTAGCCGTAGGGACTTATGTATTGACTTTGCCCACTGGGCTTACTATTCAGTTAGAGAACTGTTATTTTGTGCCTGCAATTAGCAGGAATATCATTTCCGTTTCTTGTTTGGACAAGAGTGGTTTTTCTTTTATAATAAAGAACAAAAGTTGTTCTATTTATTTGGATGATATTTTCTATGCTAGTGCACACATGAGTAATGGGCTTTATGTCCTTGATCTTGAAATGCCCATCTATAACATAAATACTAAGAGGTCCAAACCAAATGAGTTGAACCCGTCTTATCTTTGGCATTGTCGTTTAGGCCATATAAATGAGAAGCGCATTTCGAAGCTCCATAAAGATGGACTCTTGGACTCATTTGATTATGAATCATATGAGATATGTGAGTCTTGTTTATTGGGAAAGATGACCAAAGCTCCATTCACCTAAAAGGTGAAAGAGCCAACGATCTTTTGGGTCTTATACATAGTGATGTATGCGGACCCCTAAACACATTAGCTAGAGGTGGTTTTCAGTACTTCATCACATTTACTGATGATTTCAGTAGATATGGATTTGTCTATCTTATGAAACATAAATCGGAATCCTTTGAAAAGTTCAAGGAATTCAAAAATGAGGTACAAAACCAACTTGGTAAAAATATTAAAGCTCTTCAATCAGATCGAGGTGGTGAATATTTGAGCCTAGAGTTTGATGATCATCTGAAAGAGTGTGGGATTTTATCTCAACTCACTCCACCTGGAACACCACAATGGAATGATGTTTCTGAGAGGAGAAATCGAACCTTGTTGGACATGGTTCGGTCTATGATGAGTCATGCAAACCTTCCAAACTCTTTCTGGGGACATGCTCTATTAACAGCAGCTTTTACACTTAACCGTGTTCCGTCCAAAACGGTAGAAAAGACACCATATGAGATATGGACTGGTAGACGACCCAGCATGTCTTTTATGAAGATTTGGGGTTGTGAAGCATATGTAAAATGTCAAGTTTCTAATAAGCTTGATCCCAAATCTGATAAATGCTTCTTTGTGGGGTATCCCAAAGAAACCAAGGGATACCAATTCTATAATCCTTCCGAAGGCAAAGTATTTGTCGCATGGACTGGTGTATTCCTAGAAAAGAAGTTTATCTCCATAGGAACCAGTGGGAGGAAGATAGAACTTGAAGAAATTCAAGAATCACAGAGTAGTGACCTACCATTGGTGGAACAGGAGCAACCTTCACAGAATGTTGTGGAGGAACAACCCGCTCCAAGAGCAAGAAAGACCAGCGTAGGTCTAACAGATATACGTCACCGGCTGAGAGATATGGATTTCTCATGACTCCACAAGGTGATGTATTGCTCATGGATCAAGATGAGCCCGTGACCTACCGAGGAGGCCATAGCGGCCCGAGAATCGAGAAGTGGCTTGAGGCCATGAAATCGAGATGGATTCCATGTACACCAACCAGGTATGGACCTTGGTAGAGCCACCTGAAGGGGTAAAACCTATAGGGTGCAAGTGGGTTTTCAAAAAGAAAACTGACATGGATGGTAAGGTACACACCTTTAAGGCGCGATTGGTCGCTAAGGGTTTCAAGCAAATTCATGGTGTCGACTATGATGAGACCTTTTCACCTGTTGCGATGCTTAAATCCGTCCGGATCTTACTTGCTATCGCTGCATACCATGATTATGAGATATGGCAGATGGATGTCAAAACTGCCTTCCTTAATGGAAAGCTTCTTGAGGATGTGTACATGACACAACCTGAAGGCTTTGACATTTCAGAGGATGCCCGAAAGGTATGTAAATTGCAGCGGTCAATCTATGGATTGACGCAAGCTTCCGTAAGTTGGAACCTTCGTTTTGATGATGTTTGAAGACAAGATGCAATTCATCAAAAATGAAGATGAACCTTGTGTCTACAAGAAGGTTAGTGGGAGCATTGTTGCTTTTCTGGTGTTATATGTAGATGACATATTACTCATTGGAAATGACATCCCTACACTACAAAATGTAAAGACATGGTTAGGGAATTGCTTCTCTATGAAAGATTTGGGTGAGGCTACCTATGTATTGGGAATCAGGATCTATAGGAATAGATCGCTGAAATTGCTTGGCCTAAGTCAGAGTACATACATAGACAAAGTGTTGAGACGCTTTAACATGCATGAATCCAAGAAAGGACTCTTGCCTATGTCACATGGTATATGCCTATCAAAGGCACAATCCCCTTCCACTCAAGAAGAAAGGGATCGCATGAGTAAGATTCCATATGCATCCGCAATTGGATCTATCATGTATGCCATGCTATGTACTCGACCAGATGTATCGTATGCTTTAAGCATAACGAGCAGGTACCATCGATCCCTTGAAAGTCACTGGGTCTGCTGTCAAGAGCATCCTTAAGTACTTGAGAAGAACTAAGGATTCGTTCTTGGTATATGGAGGTGAGGAAGAGCTTGATGTAATAGGTTACACCGATGCTAGCTTCCAGACCGATAAGGATGATTCCAGATCGCAATCTGGTTACGTGTTCTGCCTGAATGGCGGGGCTGTGAGCTGGAAAAGTTCGAAGCAGGAGACAGTTGCCGATTCTACTACATAGGCTGAGTATATTGCTGCCTCCAATGCAGCAAAGGAGGCTGTTTGGATCAGGAAGTTCATTACTGAGCTTGGTACGGTTCCTGGTATTGTGGACCCCATTGATCTCTATTGTGATAACAATGGGGCCATTGCACAAGCTAAGGAACCTAGATCTCATCAGCGATCCAAACATATACTTAGGCGCTTCCATCTCATTTGAGAGATTATCGATAGAGGAGATGTGAAGATATGCAGAGTACCAACACTTGATAACGTTGCTGACCCACTTACGAAACCACTTGCTCAACAGAAGCATGAAGGTCACACTAGATCGATGGGCATTAGATTGATGCCTGATTGGCTCTAGTGCTAGTGGGAGATTGTTGGTGTAAGCCCTAGAGGCCAATGTATTTCTTTAGACTTACATTTGTATCTTGCTATTTCATATATATATATATGATATGAGGCATTCCAGTTTATTGTGTTACTTGTTTAAACATAATAAAGTCCTTAGAATAGAAATTTCTGTTCAATAGAATATCAAGTATATGACTTGATCGTGAGACACTATTGAACAATGAAATCCTATTCTTAAATATCCGTAGTCAAGTATTTTATTAATAAGGACAATAATAATACAATTGAGACTATTATGTGTGCAGACTGATGACCACATCTCACGGGTCATAGATATGAGATATCGAGTTGCCACATAGGTACGCATTAAGGTAATGATGTACTGGATTGACCCACCATGAGAACACTACATGGAGCATTATGTGAGTGTCATAAGTAGTTCTCATAGTGACGATGGTGTATGTAATCCTTCGACCTGAAATCACTACGATCCCTACATGAGGAGTTGTGTGCTTTAATATCGTCAAACGTCATCTGTAATAGGATGATTATAAAGATGATCATTGGGCATACCACGAGCCATGCAGAGGAATGTGAGTGACCTAGATGGAATTTGTCCCTCCTACATAACAGGAGTAATATATGTGGGCCCCCTGATAGAGTGAGACTGTAAAATGCATGGCCGTGCTGAAATGAGTCAATATGAGATATTGACCTCATTTGTTGTTAAGTCTACTCGGGTATCAGGGAACATGATATTGAACCATAAAAGGGTGACACATTCTATGCCTTGTGTTCAATATAGATATATGGACAAAGGGATAACAATGCACATGAATATTTGTCACAGAAAGGTTTCGTCAAATCACTGACTTTCTCACTACTTAGGTAGCAGTGATGTATTGCTAGATACCCTCACATCGTTTGTAATATTAAATGGGATTTAATATTACTGCTAACGTATTGGGAACCTATAGGGTCACACACAAAAGAGCGGATTAAAAGAAGCATTAAAAGAAAGTTGGACTTTCCTATTGGGCCTAGCGCATAGTAGATGGGCTTAGGTCAAATGTTGCTCACTAACTCACTTAAGGAGGTGATACTATAAGTAGACCACTTAAGTTGTTGTGCCCACACGGTTGATAACCTAGTCGCACAAAAGAGAGTAAGAGTGAACAGCAAAGTCTCGGTTTTGAAGCTAGCACTGTGAGACAGAGACGCTTCGGTTCGTGACGTTGGACGCTCACGGAATCCGCTCGTGTGGATACCTCTAGAGACACCGTTCGTGCGGTGTTCGTGATAGACGAATTTCAACCAACAGCCATCGCTTCAAAAGGTAAACCTTCTAATCATGAATCATGACCATTCGCAAGGATCCTTCGATGGGAATTTTTCCGTTGCGTTTTAATTTTGTTTTATACGCAAATTCCCAACAGTTTCTGCACGACCTTCCCATTTCCAATAGGACAGCCTGACGGACACGTACCACCGATGCCGCCTATGTTCGGGCTGGACCCTGTACCCTTCATGGGACCTCTTGATGCCTTGGTACCCGGATTTGCACCCGCACCAGCACCGGAGCCCGAGTTAGCACCCATTCCGGAGGAAGACCCTGTTGCCCCCGCTCAGGACCTACCAGTTGCCCCCGCTCCGGGCCTGGCACCCCTTCCTGAGGTACCCGCACCCCCAGAGGTTCGTGCTACGGTTTCCGAGTCTTCACGGGTATCTTCTAGACGACTACATCCTCGTGATAGAAGACTCTACAAGCAGAGGTTTCAAGGGCAGTCGGCCAGGAGTTCTTCCAGTAAGAGCGGAGGAGTGTCCGGACCTGCCGGACCTCAGGATGCAGACGAGGGTGGTAGTGTATGATGGCTAGGGCCAATGCCATCAGTATAGGTATGGGTGAGGTTTTACTGTATTTTTGGAGAGGGGACGGGGTGTGGAGTGCATCGGTGAGGCTTTTCATTTTGGCTTTTGATGTATCTTGTTGATGTCACTAGCTTGGGGATATATCGGGATCCTACAGAAGGGAATCCCTTGACAGCAGTACTGGCATGTATGTATATAATTATAGTTATATGCTATATGTATGTTTATATATGTGTTTATAATTTTAAGTGTTAAATTTTCCGCTGTTCTAATATACTCGCTTAACGATAATAACGAACTTAGGTCTTAATATTTTGGGTTTTTATTAATGGAACGTTGGGGCGTCTCACTATTGCTATTCCCAACACCCCCTATTTATATGCAAACACTGAAAAGGTCCATCGTTTCTTTTATGAGTCACATAGGGTCATTGTTTTTATCTTTAAATTTTTTAAAATTTAATTTTTCAATCTCCAATTTTTTCAGTTATGGACATTTTTTCACTTTTCACTAATATGGAAGTGTTTCAATATTTTTACAACTTGATGAAACTGTTCCTAAGAATATTTTCAGTTTTTTTTTTTAAAAAAAAATCAATGGGTTCTATTACTTAATATGTGAGCATATTAGATTTTTTGAAGAGGAGAAATCTAAATCTCGTCTTTACTAAATATCACTATAAATGTAGAATGAGGTTTGTTTTTGTTTAGCCACATCACCAATTGTTCTGTTACTTCCAATGTGATCCCGCATATATGTTTGAGTTGTTATCTTTGGCCTTTTACTTTTCCAGAATATTGTTTTTTTTTATAAAAAAAGAGAGTTAATTGATTTTATTTCTAAGTTTGGCCTAATGAGGATGGAAAATGTTAACTAGTGCCCTTAGGATATTGATTAAGGAATAAAAAAGAAAAAAGTTTTCGTTCAAAGTAATGTATTCATTATTTTCAGAAGTGTTAACTTTAATTTTGCAATGAAAACTTAATTTTATTGAATTCCCGAAAAACACTTTATTACACACTAAGTCGTTTTATTTTTTTAAGTAACTATGTTAATTGTGCTTGCAAAAATAATGGCTTTCCGTTTTTCCAAAATTGTTCATATAATCAAATATGTTTATTATTACAAAAAATATTAAACTATATTTTTTTTATCTTAATCATTTAATCAAAAAAATGAAATAATCTTTATTTACTATTAAAAAATAAAAATAAATGATTTTAAACTTTTTAATCTTTATTTATTAAATTTATTTACTACTTTTTTTAATTATTTTATAATTTAATAATAGTAAATTTCATTCAATGTTAATAAATGAATGTTATTCTATCTATATAATTTATAATTAATAATATATTTAATTATCTCTTTATTTAATATTATATATCGATAATTAATGAAATTTTTTCCTAATTTAATGAAATTGATTGATAATTTTTTAAAATAATTAATGGTAACATTAATTACCTCAAAATGTTATTATTAGATTGAAAATTCTAATCAATATTATCAATTTTTATTTATTATTTTTTTTTTATGGTAGTATAGTGGTAGGAGACATTTATTTCTAATAAATGAAAATCTACCACGTATTTGTTGTCTACACTTTTATATGTAACTGACTTTCTTCTGGTACTAAATATATATTTGTATCCATTATCTCCCTTAATATCTTTGAGACACCCAAATGTCCCATTAAGAAACAATCCTAATTAATTATTCCTTAAGCCGTTTATTAACTTTAACGCGGATATACATTCGAAAATAACATAAGCTTGCGGAAGCAATAAATTTAAAATCATTTAAACATACACAACGGAAGAAAAGATAAACGGAAAATACGTACAAAATATATACATCATGTTTCCAACTGTGCTATCGATCCCAACATATGGACCGTAAACCTACCATATATACAACTGACTGGATAAAAGAACGGTAAACTAGTCACAAGATAACAAAAACCTAAAACAGACAGCATCTACCCGCCCGCCTCTCATAAATACATCCAAAAATCAAAAGAAGGCTATGCTCACAGAAGCACTCCCCTAACAGACGTTACCGACTAACAATATCACAGACGATATGGGCGTCTGGAACTACCCTCACACTCATCGTAACGGAGTCTATAAACTCTGGTCCTGACGGACTCATCACTACTGATCACAACCCTCCTGCGACGTCTGTGATGCATCGTCTGCACACACCTTTCTCCACCTCTCTGCAACACTCCAACTCTGCTGCGAGCATAGGTACAATCTATCGGGTTCCATTTATCCTCTGCAAACTCCTGACAGTAGGGTGGAATCCAAAGCTCTGAAAAAGGTAGCTGCGAAGAGATCCGATAAGAGCTGAGCAACGTGAAGAACAGTCCTCCTCCAAGACGGACGTAGATGCTGACCGGGCCGACGTAACACATGAAAAACTGTGAGTGGTTGACCTGCCACCCACGGGCGTCATGGTATACGATCTGAATGTACCCCAGGGTCTGGACCCTTGGCGGAATCATCTGCAGGTAACGCACCAGATGATGCTCTGCCCGATCACCATCGGCATATGGATGTTGCTCATCTGACGAACCGATACATACACATAAAGAGAAAGAAAAGAAGAAGGGAGATAAGAATCTCGGCAAACCAGAAAATAGGGATAAGGAAAACACGGTATAGCATACTATGACACATCAATCAACACATACAACAAACATCTATCGAGTTATACTGTCACAGTCAACCTCGATTATCCAACTAGGATCAATCTTCTAAGGACTCACACTCCTATGCATGTAGGCCGATATCTCACACTAGGGATAATGATCCCTCGGACATTATCTCTCTTTCTCAAGCCTATCCGTCGCCCAGAGAATGTCGGTTGGTTTGTCTTGTAACAGTTTCGCTTGCCGTGACAAATAAGGGTGCCTCCCCCTATGAGCTCAACTCCAATTGGGGTATTGTAACACCCACCTTGGGCATTGCTTTGTAAACACGTGAAAAAATAATTAAAAAGGAAATTCGTTGGTTGCTTTCGGAAAATAATTTATATAAGTACATAAGCGTCAGAAAACGAATATAAAATTTTTCCTACGGTGGTGGTAAAATTTAAACCTATTTTAAAATAATACACCTCGTCTATCATTGTATAGATTCTAGTCATGTACATAAAATTTGTCACGACTCAAAAACTAAGTCGTGACCGGCAAACAGGCTTACAATCCTAGCCTGGCAAGCCTATTTATTTAGAAATGTACTTGAATAAAAAGCTAGAATTTTTACAAAAATTTCGACGGAGTCTCCTCTGTAATTGTAACATCCCTGGCTGCTCTATGGATTGACGACTGTCCCCACAGACCAACACGGGTCTTTTCGGCGTGCTTTGTCCTCACTCACACGCTTCCTGGAAAACTTCCCAGGAGGTCACTCATCCCAGAATTGCTCCAAGTCAAGCACGCTTAACTGTGGAGTTCTTAAGTGATGGGCTACCGAAAAGAAGATGCATCTTGTTAATATAGGTAGTACCAATCAATTCATATAAGCCTTCCTCAACTGTATAGTCCCATACCTACACAGCCTCAGGATCCCTCTAATTCGGGTGTGTAATCGGTTCATTCATGTGTCCCTCCGCCTAGTAGCCTGCCAGGAGCCGCTCCTTGTCCGTGCCTTCTTGCACCGGCGACCACTCCCCGCCCCCATTTGCACCCGGGTGTTACATGCCCACCAGCTTCCGCTTGGTTCGTCCCCCAACCACACCGTACTAGGAGAGGTGCCGCTCTGATACCATTTGTAACATCCCTGACTGCTCTATGAATTGATGACTATCCCCACAGACCAACACGGGTCTTTTCGGCGTGCTTTGTGATCACTCACACGCTTCCTGGAAAACTTCCCAGGAGGTCACTGTTGATTCACCGGCAAGTGTACCGGGTCGTCGCAAGTAATAAAATAAACACGGTAAGTAATTACCGAGGTCGAACTCAGGGATTGGGCTACCAATTCGACTAATCCGCGGGAAATCCGATACGTTTGGTCAAGTTACAGAAGGTGGTTGAGATTGAAGAGAAAATAGAATTGAAATCTAAATTAACAATTCTAATAAAATAATTAACTAAAAATCTGAAATTAAAATGTCCAAGGTCACAAATCCACCTACCCAACATGCATACCCAAGTGATGATGAATTCCTCCCTAAGTTCAATTGCAATGTCAACCGGGACCCCCAAATTCTCCTATATCCACTTTCGTGCTCAATAGGACGTATTCGATGATTGGATTAATTACTTACTAGGTCTCATAATCCTAATCTCGAATTCTATTAATTCTTGTTCCCTATAAGGTTGCACTAATCTCCTACTCACTCTCGTGTAATATTCGATTAGTGATCCCAATTCAAGTTCTAAAACGTGAATCGCCTCTCAGCCTCAACACGTTTAACTAGTCAATCACGCAACACATATGATCAACGCAATCAAATCAGAATTGGAAAACATAAATTGAGACAAGGGAGAAAGACATACATCACATCGAATCTACACCGCCATGGGTGGCTTCATTGCTCCCTCAGATGAGGGGATTAGTTCCTCATGCTCATAGACAAACAATCGGACATAATCACCATCGTAAAATAAAAAGAAAAAAAGAAAAGAGGAGACGCAGCTCCAAAGAGAAAAGAAATCTGGCCTAAACGCTACTCTACAGTGGAAAAAACTAGGATTCGGATCTGGATCCAAAGCTCTCCAAAAACTTCCCCAAAACTGATCTGAAACAGCCTATAAATAGGGATTCTGGTTCTCGGCCGCTCGCGGGGCGAACAACCTTTCACGAGGCGAATCATTAGTTTTGGCGCGCTTTCAATTTGGATTCTCGCGAGGCGAGAGTGTGTTCGCGGGGCGAGTCTTCCAACTTCAATCTGTCACACCCGTGACCTTAATCACGGCTAGGCCGTGATGGTCTCTGTCTTCCAGGGTCTTCAGGCTATCGCGGGGCGAGCTTCCTCTCGCGAGGAGAATTTCAGTTTTGGCTCCATCCTGAGTTTGAATGATCGCGAGGCGAGAATATTCTCGCGGGGCGAGACAGAATTGATGACGTTGCTGCTTAGCTTATCTTCAGACTCGCGAGGCGAGAATCCACTCGCGGGGCGAGCATCTCCAGAATGGCAATTTCCACTATTTCTTGACTTTCCTTGACTCCCGGAGCTTCACTTCTAACCTGAAACAATAAAAAGACACAAAAAGCGTAATTCTATTCAAAATAGACTAAAAACTACTAAAAATGCCTAGAACGAGTCAAAACCTACTTAGGAACAAAACAAGGCCAAATTTGGGCGAAAACGAGATTGAACTCGAATAATTTGCACAAAAACCACAGTCCATCTAGTTATAAAACTAGATAAGCCGAATGCTTATCAAAACACCCCAAACTTAAACCTTGCTTGTCCCCAAGCAAGCTAAAACTCAAAAAGGACTCAAGACTTGGCAAGCCTAATGGAGTCAATCGATTTCGTACAAATTTCATGCAATCAAAACAGTTTTTCTCCAATGATTTCCCCCTACATCAATGTAATCCCCACATTCATTTACTTTAAACAATTGAGAACTTCATCATTCATGCAATCATTAATCTAAGTTGAGGATCAAAGTCACACACAAAAGGAAGATCACCAATTTCAAACAATTTCCTTCCTCACAAGGGTATGTAAAATTTCACTCATTCGCTCAAATTTGTCTAGGCTATCAACTTTTCCCTCAATTTCACATATCAAGAGCACTTCCCATGAATTTGATTTTCATCTCAAAAATGGTTCCCACGAAAACATGCATGCAACATCAGAAGGTCTTTTAAAGGTTAAAATGGGGCCTGGCTAAGGGTAGGATATTTAAGGATGCTAGGCTTAAGTCCCTAGGAACTAAGAGAGCATGAGCATTTAACGCATATTCTACTCAACTTCCTTTTTCCATTTTTCTTTCTGCCTCGGGTGACTACATCCTTTTCCTTGCTAATTAATTTTTTTTTTTGTTTTGCCCCTTTTCTTTTGGCAATTTTTTTTTATTTTTTTATTGCCTTGGATTCCAACCTTTATTTTTCTTTTTCTCAACCCAAAATGACATATCACCTTGTAGCCACCCCAAACTTAGTTTCTCACAACCCTTCTCTTGCTAAGTGTCCATGCTCTCCTAATCCTAAGATTAGGTTAACATGGTTTTTCAGATTTTGGCTTATAATATAGGGTCATTAAGAAACAATAGGCTAATTAGGCTCAATGTGGCTAACTAGGGAACATCCATTAGGGATGGTCCTTTTTAGGCCAAGTAGTTATTCAAAGAAAATTGCCTAAATCATTTGATTCAACACATAAACATGCAAACCATGAAGAGATTCAAGCAAATCCGGGGAAGTGCAACTTAACAGTGATTCACACAATCAAAAACAGAGTTGGAGGCTCAAATCCTCACCTGGACATTTTGCAAATTGTTTGACCGAGATACAATTCCTAGTGTGTGCACCCCCTCACCCCAAACTTATCATAAATCAAGTAATCACAACAAAATTCTCAAAGTTCAGTTTTCAATTTTTAAGTGGGGATAAACTTTTCTATTATCAGAACCTAGGGGGAAATCATCAATGGTCAAAATAATTTATGCAATCAATCTATGCTCAATTTAATTAAAATCCAACAAGCTTGCCGACACACTATTCATACACAAACTCTTGATCTTCTCAAATTATTCAAGAGTGACAAACAAAAACAAAACAAAAAGCAAAAAAAATGAGGAGAGGAGAGGATACTCCCTGATCAAGTTTCCATGGTTGCCTCCTCATCCAATTGGTCTCACGGCCTCCCTTCTGTTGCATAGCATCCTGGAAGAACTCCTGCAAATTAAACCTTAAGTGCAGATTCGTGAGGCGAGATATCACTCGCGAGGCTAATCTGGAAAATTGTTATTCACACTTTCCAGAATAGCGAGGAACGTAGTATCTCACGAGGCGAATCTGGAATTCCAACATATGATGATGCCCAGAATAGCGAGGCGAAAGTACACCTCGCGACGCGAGACAGAAACGTGAGTAAGCCTCTGAGATTCAGGGCTTCTGTCTCGCGGGGCCATTGTGGATTCGCGTGGCGAATCAAGTTTTTTTTTATATGTATAAATGAAAATGACAAAACTAAAAATAAAGGATATCTAGATTGGGTTGCCTCCCAATAAGCGCTTGTTTAACGTCCCGAGCTTGACTTATTAAGAAGCATCCACCTGGATCCCATAGCCTGTGGTACAAGGACCAAGAGATGCTCATCATGTGAGATCTTCCACCCGGATCCCATGGTTTATGAAGTGGCCCTTGCAGAAGCAATACGACTTTATCCATACTTCCGTCTAGTCTGAGCGTGAAAACTCCATTGACCTCTGTAATTATGAACTCACTTCCTCTCGGGTCAAATGGTGTTTTCTCGAGGAAGTGTGCCAGACAAGTGGGAGGGTCTAACTTACCAATGTCCACACATGCATGTAAGCCAACATAGTTATCTAATGCAGTAATTTCAGGTTGCTTGGCAGGCATGGTGAAATCCTCTACCACTTTATCTGCAATTTGAACTCTACCCCCTTGCTCCGGTGCCTTGTCCCTTGCCAACTCCTCTTCCTCAGGTTGCTCTTCCTCAACATGTGGTAGTTCTTCCTCAACTTCCTGAGAACTAGTTGCATCACATTGGTTCTTAGGGTTGTTCTCGGTATCACCTGGGAGAGTCTCTGGGAGACGTTCATTTATTTGCTTTGCGAGTTGGGCAATCTGCATCTCTAGATTCTGAATTGCCGACCCTGTATGAGTGGCCAACTTATAAATGGCCGTGCTTGTATCGATTGCCAATTTCTCAACTACCGCATTCAGCTTCTCAAGAGCCAACTCCCAAGGTTGTCTTCCACCATCCTGTTGAGGTTGTGGTTGCCAAGCTAGATCATCGCCAGAATTACTCCAAGCGAAACCCGGATGGTCTCCCTCATATAACCCCAATACTGATCCTGACTCTGATAGTTGTCCTGGGGCATGCTGTTATAGAAATTATGGCACGAGTCCACATATTCTTGAGAGTAGTAGAAAGGACAGCTCCAAGTGTTATGGTCTCCATTACAATATTCGCAACCCGGAAGCATTCCCTCGTGTACCTCGCATACAAAACAAGGCAAGACCAAGTGGAATCAAAGAAGTAGAGAGAGATAATAGTAAAAAATAAAAATAAAATCAAAATCAAAATCAAAATAACTTAACCAAATAATCAAACTTCCCTAAAATTAGGAAAATTGGTTGTGCCAATCCCCGGCAACGGCGCCAAAAACTTGTTGAGAGTCACCGGCAAGTGTACCAGGTCGTCGCAAGTAATAAAATAACACGGTAAGTAATTACCGAGGTCGAACTCAGGGATTGGGCTACCAATTCGACTAATCCGCGGGAAATCCGATACGTTTAGTCAAGTTACAGAAGGTGGTTGAGATTGAAGAGAAAATAGGATTAAAATCTAAATTAACAAATCTAATAAAATAATTAACTAAAAATCTGAAATTAAAATGTCCAAGGTCACAAATCCACCTACCCAACATGCATACCCAAGTGATGATGAATTCCTCCCTAAGTTCAATTGCAATGTCAACCGGGACCCCCAAATTCTCCTATATCCATTTTCGTGCTCAATAGGGCGTATTCGGTGATTGGATTAATTACTTACTAGGTCTCATAATCCTAATCTCGAATTCTATTAATTCTTGTTCCCTATAAGGTTGCACTAATCTCCTACTCACTCTCGTGTAATATTCGATTAGTGATCCCAATTCAAGTTCTAAAACGTGAATCGCCTCTCAGCCTCAACACGTTTAACTAGTCAATCATGCAACACATATGATCAACGCAATCAAATCAGAATTGGAAAACATAAATTGAGACAAGGGAGAAAGACATACATCACATCGAATCTACACCGCCATGGGTGGCTTCATTGCTCCCTCAGACGAGGGGATTAGTTCCTCATGCTCATAGACAAACAATCGGACATAATCACCATCGTAAAATAAAAAGAAAAAAAGAAAAGAGGAGACGCAGCTCCAAAGAGAAAAGAAATCTGGCCTAAACGCTACTCTACAGTGGAAAAAACTAGGATTCGGATCTGGATCCAAAGCTCTCCAAAAACTCCCCCAAAACTGATCTGAAACAGCCTATAAATAGGGATTCTGGTTCTCGGCCGCTCGCGAGGCGAACAACCTTTCGCGAGGCGAATCATTAGTTTTGGCGCTCTTTCAATTTGGATTCTCGCGAGGCGAGAGTGTGTTCGCGGGGTGAGTCTTCCAACTTCAATCTGTCACACCCGTGACCTTAATCACGGCTAGGTGATAGTGGCGTAAGTCGACGCGCGACGACGCTCGTGCGATTCCGGCAAGTGTACCGGATTGCCGTCAAGTAATAAAAGATATCGAACCCACAGAGACTGTGTTCTCGAATCGCAATCGGTTTTCGAATCGATTAGATCTGGACAGTTTTAAAAAGGATTTTTATGTTTTGAGTGAAAAGGGTTTTTGAATTTGAAATTAAGAGATAGATGAGCAGAGAACAATTAAAACAGAAAACAAATGTTTTTGGGGTTTTAGATTTAGACGGATTCCTAGGGATTACCTTTGAGGCTGTTTATGTTGCTAATCTGATTTACCTTTGTTGATTACCGAAATTGCCTTGAAGGCGAGTTTATCCTCTAACAGCTTAAGCTCCCTCTCGGGTTACAAAAGCCGTGCCCAATTGACCCGACCCCTACTCTCGTGGTAGTCGATCCCAGATTGGACCCTTTGCGTTCCGTGACAACTCGTTGCTCCTCGAGGGACGGCTTCTAACTCTCGTGATTTCAGTCCCAAGTCTGACTTCTATAGGTCCGACACTTAAGCTCACCGCTAGGTTCCTCCTTATAATGTCTAAGTCATGCAAATAACCTAAGTTCACCGCTAGGTTCCTCCTTGGATCATCCACATCTCACAAACCAGTGGCCGCCGGGCTTTACGAGTGAAACACCCTAGAAATCCTAAGTTCACCGCTAGGTTCCTCCTTAGAACGTCTACGTCACGCAAATAAGCGGTTGCCGAAATTTATGAGTGATTAACACACTAGAAATCAGATCTAAAACAATAACGAAATCAACAACGATTTTACATCAAATCAACAACATTTACAAAACTCGGGCAGAGCCCCAATCCCTAGAAACAAACTACTACTCCAGTCTTGCCATGGAGATGACAAGCTGGGTTGACAACATAATAGAAAATACAAAAATCAGAGAAGAGAAGAGAAGAGAAGAGGAGAAGAGAGATCTATGCCTAAGTCCTTGTTGTTATGGATGTGATCCTCCTCATCCAATGTTCTAATGCCTTGATCCTTATTTATAGAAATTGGGAAGTTAGAGTCCCAAACCAACTCAAAATCTGATCTATTTCGGTTTCTTCAGGTCCAAGTAATGCGCGTCACGGCCGTGATGGCGATCACGGGCTGGCCGTGACGGTCTCTGTTTCTGGCACTTCTGGAACAATTCAGTATTTCGCGTGGCGAGTCTTTGCTCGCGTCGCGAGTCCTCTGTTCATGGCCATGACAAGAATTACGGCTGTGGCCATGATGGTCTCTGACTTGTGGTGGCTTTGGGTCACGGCCGTGACAGACTCTGACTTCAGCCTTTGTTCTTTTTCAGTTTTGCTCGATCATGGCCGTGATGGGCATCACGGCTAGGCCGTGATGGGCATCACGGCTAGGCCGTGATGGGCTCTGTTTGGCTCATTTTCTGCACTTTTAAAGCTCTATCTTCATCCAAACTTCATCATGGTTGATCTTGAGCATTTTACCCTTGATATCTGCAAAACAACACACGAAAACCGCCTTACCCGTTCCAAAGGAAAATTAACCTAAAATCTAATAAAAATATGCCTAAACTACATGAAAATGCATGCAAAATGATGGACAAAGATGAGGTGAAATCACACTCATCAAATCACCCCAAGCTTAAAACTTTGCTTGTCCTCAAGCAATTACTCAGGCCATAAGATATATCAATCAAAGCATGGATAGTGAACCAAGAACCCTAGAAGCTAATCCAAGTGACAGGCATATTTAATAAGCACTCAAGAGATAATCATGTTCAAGTCCAATTAGAAGCTTAGGTTCTTCAAGTTCATATCCTCACTGATTTGGGCACTTATCTCACCTCACTCAAGTGTTTTAGGGTATATGACAATTCACTCCATTTCCTCAAGGAAAGTATTCTACCATAGGCTTGACTATTAACCAAATCTCTACTTTATCAATGAAAACACTTAAGAATCAAGAGGTCTTTTCCTTTGGTTGTAATGTGGCCATGGGATTTATTGTAAGGTGGGAAAATCAAGGAAAGGTAATTTCAAGAAGGCTAGACAAATCATCAAACATTGCAAAGCATGACACCTTCTAAAATACCCCATTTTGGGCTTTGGTTTACTTTTCCACCTTTCTTCCTTCTATATTTTTTTTTTCTTTCTTTTCTTTTCATTTCTCACTTTCTTTGTCATCCCCTTCTCCAATTTTTTTTCTGTTTATTTCATTTTTATTTGTTTGGAGAAGGGGAGATTTATAGCTCAAGAGAAATTACTTTCTAGCTTTTTTTCATCCCATACTTTTTCCAACTACCAATTACCCTTTTTGTAATACTTTAAAAGGTGCCATACCAAGCATTATTTATCAAAGTAATTCAAGGTACCAAGAAAAGTATTTTTTTTCTTTTAGGCTCAAAATGGGCAACTAAGGGGTAGCATCTATCAATCAAAGCTCGGGAGGCCGGAAAAATACCTAGTGCCTCAATCATTTTCAAAAGATGTTTTCAAAAATTTTTAAGTTTCGAAATGGTTTCAAGTCAAGTTCTAGAAAATACAGTCCAAGAGGAATTAAATCTCTCTATCACAAAGAATGGGGTAGATTTAGTGAATACCCCTTTTGGCTCAAAATCTTACATTTAGTAGTTCAAAAATCAGTGAGGTACACAAACTTAAGGAACCACATGCTAATTATCAACTATCAAATGACTATCTCAAGAATTTTTATTTTTAGTCATGTCACAAGAATAATAAAAAATTGGGTTCGAAAATTCACTATCTCCATTCATTTGGCTCCAAGTTCTCACAATTGGATGCATGTTCTAAGTGAGGGGCAATCTAGAGAATGTGATCATACCAAACTATGCCTATGAGAATGCAATATGAATGCAACAATGCAAATGCAAAAATACCCCTACCCCAAGCTTGATTACTTACATTGTCTCCAATGTAAATAATCAAGTCGGAGAGAGGAGAAAAAAATTGGAACAACTTACCGAATCGGTAGCGGGTGTTGGCTCACATTCCAGTCAAAACTTGGGTGGAAATAGTATCACGGCCGTGAGGCTCTTCACGGGCAGGCCGTGATCGTTTCTGGTCCTCAGGAGTTGCCCTGTCACGGCCGTGATCTACATCACGGCTAGGCCGTGATGCTCTCTGATCTTGGCATCCTACTCATCACGCCCGTGATGGTTGTCACGGCTAGGCCGTGATCCTTTCTGTGCTCTTGTTTAGTTCATCACGGCCGTGACCACTGTCACGGTCAGGGCGTGATGGCTTCTGACTTTATTTTTCTCTGCTCTTCTTCCCTTTCTCAACCTGAAAGCACTAGACAAACCTATTAATGATATTTTTGCCTCTTGATCTTCTCAAATTATTCAAGAGGTTAATTCAAAACAAAAGGAAAAGGGGAAAGAAAACTTGGGTTGCCTCCCAAGAAGCGCTTATTTATGGTCTTAAGCTTGACCATACTTCCTTAAATCAACCGGGGTCGGCTGGGCGTAGAAGTGCAGGAACACTTCTCTTCCAAGGAACTCCTTCAAAAAGTCGTTTCTGCTCATACGGCCAATAATGCTTCCGCTTCGCTCTTTTCTCTCGGAGCTTCCTAGCCTTCCTTCCTTCCGGCGGAAGTTTTGTTTCTGCATGGACAGCAACTCCAATTCCATCACTGCTGGGTGCATCATCAACCTTGCATATCTTTGGGGTTGCTTCCATGCTAAGTTCTTTCTCTACCTTCACAGGGACATTCTCTAGTATGCCTAGAGGAGTCCTAGTTGAGCCATCCGCAAATTGTAAGGAGAATTTGAATGGTCTCAACTCTTTGCTTTCCAACCTTTCCATGATAGTGAGGGGCATCAAGCTTGCTCTAGCCCCTAAGTCACACAAGGCTCGGTCTATTTCCACTTTTTCAATCGAGCAAGCGATAGAGAAACTACCTGTGTCCTTCAGTTTAGTAGGCATTTTAGTCTCTACATCTACTTGATTTTTCCTGACCAACCTTTGTGGGAAAGGTAACGGGGGTTGGTACGGTGGTGGAGGGACATACTTCGGTTCTGGCTCTTCCTTTTCGCTCATGTCTTCCTCCGGTTCCACCTCCATTTTAGTTACCCCCACCCCAAGCTTATCATCCCTTAAGTGTATGACATTGCAATGCTCATTGGGATTTGCTTCGGGTTGCCCCGGGAATGCACCCTTAGGTCTCGAGTACGTACTGGCTTGTTGGGCAATCTGGGTTTCTAGCATCTTGTTATGAGTTGCTAAGTTGTCTACCTTAGATGCTAGCTCCTTTATTACTTCACTCACTGCCCTTCCTTGTTGTCTAAACTCCTCATTCTGTTTTGTCTGAGTTTCTACAAAACTTTCAAATAAAGTCTCGAGTTTAGATCTTTGTACCTGAGGATACCCCGGTGCTGCTCTCTTATTACCTTGACTCTCTTGGGACTCATGGTTGAGCGTGTTGCTGTAGTTGCCGTAGGAGAGGTAAGGGTTGTTCCTTCTTTGGTTGTAGGGATTTGGGGGAGCATAGTTGGGCAGCTTCGGGTTCGTGTCATAGAAGTTGTTACAAGAGTTCACTTGTTCACCCGAAGCTCCGGATCCATGTGGGCATTCCATCATGTCATGTCCCTGCATTCCGCAAATCTCACAAACAAGGTTAGTAGCACCTAATGCATTCATATTAGCTCTTTTCAGCCGATCAAAACGTTTATTAAGTGAGTCTATCTTTGACATAATAAGATCTGTGCTATTTACCTCAAACTTACCCCCCGAAATCTTGTTCGGGTTATTACCTCTTTCGGATCCCCATTGGTGGTAGTTGGTGGCGACATTCTCGATGATGTTGAATGCCTCAGTGAGAGGCCTATTCATAAACGCTCCACCGGCTGCAGAATCTAGTGACACCTTCGAAGAGTAGTCCAATCCGTTATAGAAGGTGTGCACTATTAACCACCTCTCGAGTCCATGGTGCGGGCAGGACTCCAGCAGTCCCTTGTAACGATCCCAAGCTTCCGATAATGATTCTCCGTCCTTTTGGAAGAAGCCGGTGATCTGGGTTCTTATGTAGGCCGTCTTGGATGGAGGGAAGAATTTCTCCAAGAACGCCTGCTCCAGTTGGTCCCAAGTGGTCAAAGTGTTAGCGGGGATTTGCTTAAGCCAGGCCTTCGCCTTTCCAGTGAGAGATGAGGGGAACAGTCTCAAACGTACAACATCGACCGAGGCTCCATTAATCCTGATTGCGTCGGTGAACTCTAAGAATGTCTCTATGTGATCGGTCGGGTCCTCCGAAGGCAATCCTCCGAATTGATGTTGCCTAATCATGTTGATTAGCATGGGCGGTATTGTGTAGTTTTCCGCCTCAATCTCTGGCCTTGCAATCCCAGTTCGCAAGCCTCTCGCATTTGGGGCTGCGTAGTCCTTCAAAGGTTTTGTATCCGGTTGATTTGCCATGAGTGGAACGGGACTCAACCTTTCTCCCTCTCTTTGTAGTCTTCTACGTCTGTGGAAGGTCCTCTCGATCTCCGGATCAATGTCACTAAAGCTCCCAAGACTTAGGGATCTTTGCATATAACACACAGAGAGATGGATACAATAGAAGGAAAAGAAATTTTTGATTTTTTTTTTAATATTTCAGAAATAAAAATCAAATAAAAAGAAAAGGGTTTTTATGTTTTGAGTGAAAAGGGTTTTTGAATTTGAAATTAAGAGATAGATGAGCAGAGAACAATTAAAACAGAAAACAAATGTTTTTGGGGTTTTAGATTTAGACGGATTCCTAGGGATTTGGGTTACCTTTGAGGCTGTTTATGTTGCTAATCTGATTTACCTTTGTTGATTACCGAAATTTCCTTGAAGGCGAGTTTATCCTCTAATAGCTTAAGCTCCCTCTCGGGTTACAAAAGCCGTGCCCAATTGACCCGACCCCTACTCTCGTGGTAGTCGATCCTAGATTGGACCCTTTGCATTCCGTGACAACTCGTTGCTCCTCGAGGGACGGCTTCTAACTCTCGTGATTTCAGTCCCAAGTCTGACTTCTATAGGTCCGACACTTAAGTTCACCGCTAGGTTCCTCCTTATAATGTCTAAGTCATGCAAATAACCTAAGTTCACCGCTAGGTTCCTCCTTGGATCATCCACATCTCACAAACCAGTGGCCGCCGGGCTTTACGAGTGAAACACCCTAGAAATCCTAAGTTCACCGCTAGGTTCCTCCTTAGAACGTCTACGTCACGCAAATAAGCGGTTGCCGAAATTTATGAGTGATTAACACACTAGAAATCAGATCTAAAACAATAACGAAATCAACAACGATTTTACATCAAATCAACAACATTTACAAAACTCGGGCAGAGCCCCAATCCCTAGAAACAAACTACTACTCCAGTCTTGCCATGGAGATGACAAGCTGGGTTGACAACATAATAGAAAATACAAAAATCAGAGAAGAGAAGAGAAGAGAAGAGAAGAGGAGAATAGAGATCTATGCCTAAGTCCTTGTTGTTATGGATGTGATCCTCCTCATCCAATGTTCTGATGCCTTGATCCTTATTTATAGAAATTGGGAAGTTAGAGTCCCAAACCAACTCAAAATCTGATCTATTTCGGTTTCTTCAGGTCCAAGTAATGCGCGTCACGGCCGTGATGGCCATCACGGGCTGGCCGTGACGGTCTCTGTTTCTGGCACTTCTGGAACAATTCAGTATTTCGCGTGGCGAGTCTTTGCTCGCGTTGCGAGTCCTCTGTTCATGGCCATGACAAGAATTACGGCTGTGGCCGTGATGGGCTCTGACTTGTGGTGGCTTTGGGTCACGGCCGTGATGGCTATCACGGCCAGGCCGTGACAGACTCTGACTTCAGCCTTTGTTCTTTTTCAGTTTTGCTAGATCATGGCCGTGATGGGCATCACGGCTAGGTCGTGATGGGCTCTGTTTGGCTCATTTTCTGCACTTTTAAAGCTCTATCTTCATCCAAACTTCATCATGGTTGATCTTGAGCATTTTACCCTTGATATCTGCAAAACAACACACGAAAACCGCCTTACCTGTTCGAAAGGAAAATTAACCTAAAATCTAATAAAAATATGCCTAAACTACATGAAAATGCATGCAAAATGATGGACAAAGATGAGGTGAAATCACACTCATCACTAGGCCGTGATGGTCTCTGTCTTCCAGGGTCTTCAGGCTATCGCGGGGCGAGCTTCCTCTCGCGAGGTGAATTTCAGTTTTGGCTCCATCCTGAGTTTGAATGATCGCGAGGCGAGAATATTCTCATGGGGCGAGACGGAATTGATGACGTTGCTGCTTAGCTGATCTTCAGACTCGCGGGGCGAGCATCTCCAGAATGGCAATTTCTACTATTTCTTGACTTTCCTTGACTCCCGGAGCTTCACTTCTAACCTGAAACAATAAAAAGACACAAAAAGCGTAATTCTATTCAAAATAAACTAAAAACTACTAAAAATGCCTAGAACGAGTCAAAACCTACTTAGGAACAAAACAAGGCCAAATTTGGGCGAAAACGAGATTGAACTGGAATAATTTGCACAAAAACCACAGTCCATCTAGTTATAAAACTAGATAAGCCGAAGGCTTATCAGTCACCCATCCCAGAATTGCTCCAAGCCAAGCACGCTTAACTATGGAGTTCTTAAGTGATGGGCTACCGAAAAGAAGATGCATCTTGTTAATATAGGTATTACCAATCAATTCATATAAGCCTTCCTCAACTGTATAGTCCCATACCTACACAGTCTCAGGATCCCTCTCATTCGGGTCTGTAATCGGTTCATTCATGTGTCCCTCCGCCTAGAAGCCTGCCAAGAGCCGCTCCTTGATCATGCCTTCTTGCACCGGCGACCACTCCCCGCCCTCGTCGGCACCCGGGTGTTACAGTAATTCCAACATCCTAAAATAAAAACACCTGCTGAAATATTTATATTTTCATCCCTGAAGTTTTAGTCGTACAAAATACATCAAGATGTTGTTATTCTGAAAATATTTACATCAACAAACTATACATGACCAAAAGGAAAATCTTAGATTTCCATCCAAAAGAACTGCTCTCCGAGCCATAGACATTCCATTCATACTATCAAAAATCTACAATGTCTCAAAAACCTATGCTGATCGTTCTAAAAGTTATTCTTGAGGAAGACTCCCGTGATTCTCACCATTATAACTGACATCTGACATCTTCAAGGATTAGGACTAATATCCCCTAGTGAAGCTGGAATCCTCTTTTCATCATCTGTAGTCACATACCAAGGTACGACACAAGACCACACAAATATAGTGCAAAGGTGAGTTACCAATATATGAGTTTTATAAGATAATCATATGCGTGACACACAAAACAACCTATAAAAATTTATAGTCATAATAACACAAATTTCTCATAAATAAATAAGCAGTTTATCAATGGGTTTCATACCCAAACATCATCATTTGAAAATTATGCATAAACACTTCAATATTCGTAATCTAACTTCTTACTTAATCTCCGGAGATTCCAAACCTCTTTTCATTTTGAGCAGATCAGGCTTTTGCGTGGCACATTGTTGACGAAAGAAACAATGGTCAACACAATACATGGCATATGTGACACCCTGCTACCCCGCATGTTAAAACGCAAATAATAGAAAGCAATTAAACCAAACATGCATTTACTGGATAAAATAAATCATTTGTCCATGGGTAGAAAGGTCTCACATGAACTGGTTTTCAAATCGCGTAAAAGTAAAACAAGTTTTAAACGAGTAAAACAACCAAAATAAACATCAAAAACCCTAACTAAAACAACTGAACTAACTAAAACAACTAACTAAAATGAAAAGTCCTAACTATGAGCGATGTCTCCTAAGAGTCACTCTTCTCCTGACTGCTCGTCATTCTCTTCAATGTGCCGATCAGGCCAAACAAAAAAACAAGGTTAGGAAGTAAGAATCATGTAAACATATATAGCACCAGGATAGGAAATAAAGTAAACAAACAACATGGCATCAACTAGCATACATCAATGTACAACAACATAATATCAATCATCCATCATAACAACAGTATGATATGCAGTGCAATGCAACTCTACTTCGCTACTCTAACAATGCATGTGGATCCAAACTAACTCAGGATGAACGACTTCGTAGTTACATATCCGTATTGGCCATAAAAGCACCAACACCGAAAGGTTACCAAACCTTGGGTGAACCCCAAGGATAGCCAACACATCAAACCGTGGATGCCTTATCACGGGGGGCCGCGATCACCAAACCATAGGGTGACCTACCGTGGATGGACAGATCATCGTACTCTCGGGCGATCTCCCCTATGTCGAACATCCCCCTCAACCATCAACTCCAATGCTCTATGCATGGCAAACATCAAACAATCTCAACCACCTCCTTACCTGGGCCATAAAGCTCCCAGGACTTCAACATCAATATCAATGTGCTTAGGCCAATAAGCACCCAAGAATCTCAACATCAACAACACCTTAGATCCAAACCGTGGGACCAAGGTTCCCTTGGCCAACAAGCTCCAAGGTACAACTTATCAACGTGCGGTAACCCAAAGGGTGCCGGCTTAATCATCTTATCATCTTTAATTATCTTTGTTAGTCATTAACCAAGTTGTCTAACCTTTATCTTTGATTAGTTATGTCAACTTATCATCATTGGGAAATTGGGGTTAGAAACCCCCTTTAACTCCTTTAATTCCATCTCTGACTGATAGGGGAGCACGGGCGTGCTTGTCCGGAGCACGGCTGTGCTGGTCACATAAGTGAAGCACGGTCGTGCTTCCTTTTGGGCACGGTCGTGCTCAGCTGCATGGTCGTGCTCCTCTGCTGCACGGTCGTGCTGGACGCACGGCCATTTTCCAGAATTCAATCTGTCGTGCTCCCTGTTCAACACGACCGTGCTCAATGCACGACAGTACTGTTCTGGGCAGAAACTAACGTCTAACTTTTAGCCAATTTTTAAGATCTTTTATCCATTAAGCTTATCACGTTTTAAAGCCTATTTTATCAGATTAATATTTTAAACTTGAACCTAACAACAACAACAACATCATGACAATCAATCATCCAACATCATCATGTTAAACAACTATCCAACAATATTTCGTTCATATCGATAACAACATAAAGAACATAATATGAACATGTGTATGAACATACATCAAAACAGTTATAACAATTCATCATATAATCATCAATAATCATTTAGATATTTAAATCATACAAAGCATGCATCAAACAGGGCTATGGGAACCCATTTACTTTACTCTAACCCCAAGCCTATGAGTACACTACCCTTCTCCCCATACCTGGATTGAAGGTCGCTCCAACGTAAGCTCCTAACGTAAACTGGTCGTGGTTCCCAAAGAGGTTCAACCCAAACTTAAACCTTAGGTAAACAGAACACAAGCCTATTAGTTTCCATTGCCAAAACCATGAAAGGAAATTGGGAAGGAAAGAAACGTTACCTATGCACTTGACACAGATAAGAAAGGTCTCCCAAGGGTTTCCAACACTCAAACTGATTGAGTTAGTGGGAAAAGGGAGAGAAACCGTTCTGGCCACAATAGGGTGGCTGCTGCTACCAGAAATACGGTTAAAACAAAAACCTCAGTTTCTGTGCCAAACATTTATAGGCTACACCTGAGCACAACCGCGCTTACCATTGAGCACGGTCATGCTAGACTTAGCGTCAACGAGACGTGCTAGACTTAGCGTCAACGAGACACGGTCAGCACAGTGAGCACGGGTGTGCTCACTATTGAGAATGGGCGTGCTCAACTTAAAACTTGAAACACGCTTCAGTCTTTGAGCACGGGCGTGCTGGCTAATGAGACCAGACGTGCTCAACCACCAGAAAGGGACTTTTGAGCCAAAAAATCCCACTAAGCCCTTAACCAACCAAACAACTTATAAAAAGCACTTAACGAAAAAGCAGGGTGTTACGCCACACTGTCCAACTTCTTGGTACAATGGTCAACACGGGTCATGACACACTATCTGAACTCCCAGCACAATGTTCAACACAATACATGGCACATTGTCCAAAACTCCTGGTACGATGGTCAACACAGAACATGGCACATTGCCCATTAAGGCACAATGGTCAACACGAGACATGGCACATTGTCCAAACATTCTAGTACAATGGTCAACATGATAAATGGAACATTTTGTCCATAAAAACACATTGCCCATTAGGGTACAATGATCAAATTTACATGATGCATTGTCCGTCAAGGTACAATGATCATCACGATAAATGGAACATTTGTCCATTAAAAACACATTGTCCATTAAGGTACAATGATCAATACCAGCACGTCTGCCAACGAATGTATGTAAAACATTTTGTTTTCGTCAATTTTCTTTCTCGTTCATTCTTTCCTTGTCGAATCACAAAGGCTTACGACCATTCGTAGTTTTCAACGTCTTAAGATTTTCATCAATAACACGGGATACAAAGTCTGAGTGCTCAGTCACAAAGCCCCTAGACTAATGCCCCGATCTTAGGCTCGTGGTAATAGAAAACAACATTAATCTTTTAACATCGTTTATACCACCATGAAGTAGACACAATGTCCACAGGACATCAAGTCCATAACACCGTAAGAACACTAGTACTCCGACATCTCAGTTACTAAGTTCCATATCATCATTTACACTATTAAGTAAAACTTGATTATGAAAAATCATCTCAAATTGGAAATTCCTTTGTAAAATCATCAAGTAACTAAAAATCATTATAAAATCATCACTTGAGACTAAATAGAATCGATTTCTCAATAAATTTGATTTGGGTAAAAAGGATCCATAATTAAAATTAGGGAAAATTTGATTTGGTTTGAGAATCATGAAATTGAACTTCAAACCATAAATTAAAAGTCTCAATTGCACTAAAATAGAAACAATTTCATAGTTGAAGTTAAGATGAAAATTTTGGGATTTTAGTGAAATTGGGGGAAATGAGATTTTCTCTTAGAAAAGCAAAATTGATTTGTCAGAACTTAAACTAACAGTCCCAATTTCATAAAAGCATAGTTAATTTTACAAAACATAACCAATTTCAATAAAAATCAAATTGGGGCTTTAGGGTTCATAACCTAAATTGGGGAAAATCTAATCCACTGAAAGAATGATGAAATTGATTTAGGGAAACACTAATTTACAATCTCAATTGCATAAAAACAAGTTTTAATTTTAGATGACAACATGAAATTAAGGAGCTAGGGTTAGGGTTTGTAACTGAAATTTGGGGTTTCTTGAAATTTAACAAGATAAGGTGAGGAATCACTCACCCACAAGGAAGAAGAAGAAAGGAAGCGGTGGCCAGTCATGGGTGTGACGACAGTGATGTTTTTGGAGTAACCATGAGCCAAAAGTAAAGGTAAGCTTAAAGAGAAGAAGAAGAAGCTTAAACTAACAAGGTAAGGTTCGAAAACCACCATAGATGGCGGCTAACCAAGCTTACCGCAGCGGAGATTGTGTTTCACGACGGCGGAGGGCGAAGCAGAGGCCATTCAAGCACGGGAGACAAGCTGGGTCGGGTAACTGTCTTCTCCGTGTTGAGCAACGGTCGAACAACATCCCTAGGTGGCGCGGTGCACGGCCGGACGGTGGCTGCGATGGAGGGTGGCGCCGGCTAGAGAGAAGGAAGGAGGAAGAAGATGAAGTGGGAAGGAAGAAGAAGAAAGGAAAATAAAAGAAAGAAGAAGAGTGAGGGGGCTGTCGCGTGAGAGAGGGAGATAAAAGGAGGAAAAATTCTGATTAGTAATAGTAGGTACAAAATGAGTGGTAAATATTAAACCTAAAAATAAACATGTTTTTGGCTTTTGGATCTAAAAATAATGATTGACAATTATATACTTTCAAATTTTAAATTAGAGCGAAGAGTGATAATTGAACTGATCAACTAATAAAATTAAGAGTCCAAAATTTAATCTCCGATTAATTTTAAACCAACATATTTTAAAATCTAAAAATAAATACAGTCAAATAGGAAAATAATTTTCTTTCAATTATATCATTTAAAATATTTTTCTAAAAAAATACTACTAGTGACAATAACATAATATTATAGTCTAGTAATCATGATACACTGACATAAAACAGTATTAATGCGACACCCTAATCTCGGGTCATCACATGGTTACCCGTTTGCGGAAATAAAACTTAATTTGCTGGTTGCTTTCGGAAAATCATGTTTTCTCAACGGTTATCTCTTCAAAATATGGTGATAAAAATTTTCCTTTTCCTCCTTATTTTAACCTCATAACCACAACAACGTATCAAGTCCCACTTAAATACATAATGTATATAAGTCCTCTAACTATACTACCTCATATGTTTTCTCACATAAAACATCATCAGCTTAATTCTAACAACATAATATAACATAATCGTACCTACGCTGGTCGTAACTAACAAACACTACACCCCTTAAAAACAGCAACAGCATGCCTCGAACTAGACAGCCTTCATCTCCTTGTAGATACCATACCCCTCATACGATTCTGATATGTTTGTAAGGGTGAGACCCCAATATATGGATTCATCACCATAACTAAATGCGCAACACAAAAGAAGGCACATACACATATACATGTCTATAACAACATACTCATTCATATCATAATATCTCATTATCAATGGGTTTCACACCCCAAACATCAACATTGGAAAAACTATGCATGAACACTTCAATATATCATCTAAACATTCATACTTAATCTCATGAGATATCTCCAACCTCGTAAACCTCGTGATGAGTTGATCAGACTCAATTGCCACAGGCATACAGCCACAGGCACGCCCATCGCACACTGTCCAACATCGTGGCACAGTGATAACACTCGGAGATGGGGCCTCATTGTCCAAACCCCGGGCACAATGAGAACATCTTTGTACGATATACCCTGACGCCGCAAGGTAATCCCTCGTTTAATCCTGGCACGCCTGCCAAATGCATGCAAGAAAACATTTTGTTCTTAACACTTTTCTTTGTGCTATATCTTTATTTGTCAAAGCTCTCAAAAGCTTTTGACTTAACATCTTTTGAAACATCTTTACATATTTTATTAACAACACAGGACCTCAAAGTCCGAGTGCTCAATCACGAAGCCCCTAGACCTTGCAATCAGTCTTAGGTTCGTGGTAGTAGAAAACAACTTAAAACGTTTTAACTTCTTTAAATATATACCCAGCTTACAACATAACTAACCTTAATACCCCGACGTCTCGGTTATTAAGTCCTATATCTTTTACATCTTTTTACATCGTTTTACATCTTTCACATCGTATTACATCTTTTACATCATCTTACATCTTTTACATCATATTACATCTTTTACCTCATTTTACATCTTTTTACATCTTTTACATCTTTTACATCTTTTTACATCTTTCTACATCTTTTTCATCGTTTTACATCTGTTACTTCGTTTTACATCTGTTACTTCGTTTTACATCTTTCATCTCTTTTACATCATTAAGTAACACTCATTTACCGAAAATTCTTTCTACTTGAAATTCGTTTATAAAACGTCAATTCATAAAAAAAATCCACTTTTCCTTTGGAAACACATTTTTTTTCCAAAATAACGTCAAATCATCAACAACTTCTTTTTATTGAAACTTCAACTCTAATAAATCAATTCAAATTAAATCTCTTTTCAACATAAGTACTGATGTTTTTAAACTCTTGCCGTAAATGATTTCGAAACTTGCCGTCGTTTAGCATTTTCAAAGAAAACGTCTTTAAGTCTAACTTTGACATTTCTTCTAAAATAACTTTCATATATAATAAATAAGGTCTTTTCGAATATTAATTTCACAAAATCACTTTTTATAATATTTCATAATTTCTCGCGTAAAAATCAGCAGTACAAAAACAAATTTCACGGTTACGCTCTCACCGTGACTCATAAACTTCTTTTACACTAATAAATCATTAAACTAATAATATTTCTCAAAACTCATTATTTTTCCAAAATCATATTTTCCTCTACTACTATATTCCAACATTCCCCATAAAACGTTGAATATAACTTTCACAGCTTATTAAATCTTTTATCTCATTAATCGGTTGTGCACTGACCACTGTCAGGCCTCTCAAACAACATTCAACAACATCATCATAATTATATCCCCAGGCAGATCATGCATCATAACAACATAATATACTACTGCAGATAATTCAGAGCAGATCAATCACCGATACACAAAATCAACACATCATAAACAACATAAACAATTAATCACAAACCACATATAAATCATATAAGCCACACTAAAAGTAAATGGTTATAGAGAAAATCCCTCAGGTAAGCTCCCCTTACCTCTTGAAGACTCAACTAACGTTTTCAAACAACCTCCCGATTTAATCCGGTTCCCTCCGTTGGCTTTAGGTCAAACCAACCCGATTGATTCCTTCAAACAAATTGCAATCAAATCAAACCACAACATACCTTATTCATGAGGATTAGGTTTCGGCCTAGGGCTGACTTTTAGGATTCGAAATCCTTAAAATTGCTAATCATGATTAAGTCATAGATTAATGGTCCTTAATTAACCTAAATCATAGATTAGTGACTAAACCACTAAGTTTCAAACTCAAAACTTCCTAACTCTTTTATACAAGGATTCGGCCTCAACATGTTCATAGGGCTAGGGTTCTTAATTTAATAAACCAACTTGGATTTTTAAGGCATACATACTAGGAGTTTGATTAACAAGATCATTAAGGAAAACTTTGACCAAAACTCATCTAGTTCCAAGAACTAGGGTTTCGGCCTTGATGAAACAAATAGGTTAGGGTTTGATTTTTGATATTCTATGTACTTACATACAAGAACTATCAAGATATAATCATGAATCAAGACATGAAAATGAAACAAAACCTAAGAACACAACTTTGACCTAGGTTCGGTCAAGTCCAGAAATTAGAGAAAGAAATCTCTCATGATCTTATGCTTCTAGATGATAAAAATAGAGATGATTATAAGATCATAGCAATTGGTTTCATGTCAAAAGGATTTTTCTAGAATTAGTTAGGAATTTTCAAAGTTCTAGATCTAGAAACTTAAAAGTGATGAACAACTATGATATAAGCCTTGAATCAAGAAATTGATTGAAGAACATAGACATGATTAGAGAAGAAGAATAGGATTCACCTCTTGGAGATCAAAAACAAGTGAAGATCCAAGAACTTTCTTCACAAATCTAACACTAGTAGACTTATGAACTTTAGGGTTTTTGAACAAATGGCATTAGAAACTAAGTGAAAAGTGAGGAAGGGTATTTATAGACATGTGGGCTGCGCCACTTTTGAGGACTAAGTAGAAAGGAGGTGGCTTTTCAAAGGATTAAAGTGCAAATAACTCATAAGGACCATTTGGCAAAGATTCCATAAGTTTAAGGACTAGTTTGCAAATTGTCAATAGATTGTCATGATGACTTTTGGCCACAATAAATGTGGTCTTATCTTGATGACTTTTGGGCTGAGTTTTGTCATAAATATCTTAGGAAAACCTAGCTTGTTGAAGAAGATTTGAGAAAATAGTAGAATAATGTGGAAGAATGTAGAATGGTGTGGAATGTAGTAGACAATTCTAGAATGTTCTTTGCTCATCCAAGATGAGGGCAACCTTCACTCCATATTGGGCTTGCGCATGGGCCTAGGGAATTTGGGCTTGAATTCATCTTTGTGGGGCCCACCAAAAAGGCTTAAAGCTTATGTTGACATAGGAAACTTATATGGCTTCAAATGGGCTTTATGAAACTTAAGTCATGGGTAAGGAATTTGGGCCTCAAAGCCACGGTCCTATATGGATTTGGAACAAGGATTCTAGCCCAATTCACTTGGAAAAACTTAGAAACTAACTCAAGGACAAAAGGGTAATTAACAGAAAGTTCAGGGACTAAAGCGTAAAATCCATAAATTTTCACTTTAACCCTGAAATACCTTCTAAACTTAGAAATGTGATTCATCCCCTTGAATCATCTCAAACTCCTAAGATAAACTCTTCATCTGCTCTTGGAAACTCCGACATCCACTCCGTTGTCTACCCGATTACGTATTCCGCCCGTAAAACGTAAATTATTTTATTTTTTTACCAAAATTTTCAAAACTTCCAGTATCGTAGCAAATACGATAAAAACATTTTTCATCTCGTTCACAACTTAAAATTAGGTCTTCTGAGCAGTAAACTTTTACTGTCAGTGAAAATCTAGAAAACGGCAGACCGGCTTCCGTCTGAATTTTCAACCCAAAAACTTCCCCGTAACTTATGAAAATAAGTATAACATGGAAATGACCTTGGTTTGTCCAAAATCATTTTATAAGTCTCGGATAAAAATATATATGTTTATATATTTATTACCGATATTACGAAGCAGTGAAAATCGGGGTGTTACAATTAACGCACTCAAAAATAATTTCAAATGAGTAATTAAAATTACTCAAACCAAACCACATAAAATAAATTAAAATAAATATCTAGAAAATTAATCAGTCCAAATAAAATAATTTAACATATACACATATTTACTATTATTGAAAAACGTTAAAAATAGGGTGGTACAGGTATCTTGGTCTCCTCGGAAGGTCCACCATAGACTGCATCAATCCGGGCACAAACGTCGAGATAGTCGAGTACCAGCGGAGACCACGACACAATGGATGCAAACCATTGGCCACTGTAGGTCAATCCGAACCTGGCTACATCCCAAGGTTCCCTGAACCGTCCCGCTTACATTCCAAACACCCGGGTACACCAACCTCGCATGACTCTCGGTCACACAGCTCGCCACTTTGGCAAATATGCAATGCAACACAACCTAAGTTGACACCAGTACCAACACTCATTTACACGCATTATGATGCACTCGGTATCCACAACATCAACATGGTACCCATATACCGCTTTCAAAATCCATTCTCATCACTAACTCAACAGCGTACCCTCAGGTGTCAACTAGGGTTTCCCACAGCACAACAAACAACCAGACAACCTCAGCAATATCATATCATATTATGGATATATGCCTTGACAGGTATTTTTGTTTGGATGATGAGCAAAAGGGGAATTTCAAGTCCAAGAACCAACACACAAATTCAAGTCTAAAGGACCAAATTGCAACAAAAAAAAAAGCATGAAAAGGACCAACAAACAAATATGGGGTTAAAAGGGAAATTTTATTTTACTGTTTTGTTTGTTTTAGATTAAATGTAAATGGGTGTGTGTCTCTCAAAGGTAAAATAAATCACACACACACACAACAATCTGTTTTAGAAAAAAATCTTCAAAATTAATTTCACCATATCTTTTTCAGACCTTTAATGATTTTCAAAAACCAATTTACACGGAGAATAATTGATTATGATAATCGATTATGCAGCTCATAATTGTGCTTAAATGAGACTTTAAATAACAGAGCTGTTGGGTTTTTTCAAATTCGAAATTCACAGTATGATAATCGATTATGAGTCAATAAAAATGAGTTTTCATGTGTTTTGACCTAACTTTCAAAGAGATATATATTGGTCTATTGCAGAGAAAGTTCATACAACACCCTTGAACTATTTTCCTAACTTTCTCTTGACTTTTGAACATAACTCAAAATCACTCTCATACTCTTATACTAGCAAATCAATTACTTGAGAGAGACATACACACCATATAGGTGATTGTTGTATTGCTTCAATTTGTTTCATATATGCACTTGAGAGTGCTTTCTGATTGTAATCCTTTTCTGAATTCTTGTGAGTTGTTATCTCACGTTTTGAGACTCTATCACTGGGGGATAGGTCGTCCCTGGTCTGTGAGGAGTTCTCGTTGTTGTAAAGGTTCTAGCAGCGCCTGTTTAAAAGCTAGGGATTGAGTGAAATCCCTTGTTGGTGTTGCCTTGAGCATTGAACGTAGGCCACGTGGGTAGTTTGTGGCCGAACCAGGATATATCGCTATGTCAATCTTCTTATCCCTATCTCTTTTACTTTTCCTTTATCTTTTACCAAAACGTTTTTTTAATTGCACGCGTATTTCTAATAAGTTGTTTTTCATAAAATATTAAAAGGGAAAAAGGTTTGATTTTAGAAGCTTTTGACATTGATATTTGGGATGCTGTGGAAAATGGTCCATTTGTCCCCAAGCACGAAGTCGATGGTGCTTCATTGGATAAACCGAGAAATCTCTGGACTGAGGAAGATAATAAAAAGGTTCAACACAATTTGAAAGCTAAGGAGATGTGCGACACCCTTCAATTGACCCATGAAGGTACTACTGAGGTCAAAAGGGCTAGGATGAACACAATGACCCATGAGTATGAGCTATTTAGGATGAAACAGGGTGAAAGCATACAGGATATGCAAAAACGTTTCACTCATATAATTAATCATCTTAGGGCTCTTGGAAAAATATTTTCAAATTAAGATTTCATATATAAAATTCTTAGATGTCTAAATAGAAGTTGGCAGCCCAAAGTAACTGCTATTTCTGAGTCAAGGGATTTGTCTTCTATTTCTTTGGCGACTTTGTTTGGTAAGTAGCAGGAACATGAACTCAAGCTGAATCACCTCACTGAAAGTTAATAAAATGACAAGAAAAAGAAAGGGTTTGCCCTTAAGGCAAGTATGAATGAACCATTGAGGAAGATGGCGAATTTGATGATTTCGAAGGACTTGATGATGGAGGTGAAAACATGAGCTTGATGGTCTGAAAATTCAAAAGTTTCCTAAGGAACAAAGGGAGAGCTCGTCAAAACTTCACTCCTCAAAAGAAAGGTGAAGAAGAAACTAACTCCTATACTCCAATATGCTTCAACTGCAAAAAGAAAGGCCACATTCGTCCCGACTGTCCTCTAGTTCAAAAGAAAAATGAAAGAACGGAAAAGAGGTCACAAAAGGATAAGAGAGGAAGAAAGGCCTAAATCGCATGGGAGGACAACGACACAGATTACACTGATGAGTCCAAGGACGAAGAAGCTAATCTTTGTCTCATGGCCAATCATGAGGATGACGAAGATGAGGTAACGGATGATGAAACTGTTTTTGGTTTATCTTATAATGAATTACTTGTTGCTTATGAAGAATTAAATGATGAAACCACGCGTCTTAGAAAAACAATTTCTTCATCAAGAAAAACCATTTCTAGTCTTGAATTGAAAATTGATTCTTTTAATAAAGAAATGGAAGAAATCAAATAAAAACAAGTTTTGTTGAATAAGACTTCATTGTACTTGCCATGTGAAAACAAAAATAATAAGTTTCAAGTTGTAGTGAATGCAAGGTTTTGAAAGTGAAAATTAAACATTTATATGATACACTTGCTAAATTCATTAGTGGAAGAGACAACCTAAATATCTTGCTAGGTAATCAAAAAGGAACCTATGACAAAGCCGGTTTGGTTTATCACCCTAAGTTTCATGAAAAATCCTTTAAAAGGTTCTTTAGCCCAACAAACACATCTAGTAATCCTTTTGTAACATGTTTTTATTGTGGTGGAAAATGACATACTGCCTCTATTTGCAATGCTAGAAAGAACAAGAATGTGAAGGGCAAGAAAGTATGGGTACAAAAGGGAAATATTCCAAAGACTAACTCTCATGGATCCAACATGATTTTGGTACCAAAAGTTAAAACCTGAATCTGTTTTTTAGGTGTGCTTGAAAGCAAAGAGCTCAAATTGGTATCTCGATAGTGGATGATCCAAGCACATGGCGGGAGATAAAAGCAAGTTCTCCTCCCTCACACTCAAGAAAAGTGGTTATGTCTTCTATGGTGATAACAACAAAGGTGGAATCTTGGGAATTGGGACTCTTGGTAAAGGTCCTAATCCTACCATAGAAAACGTTCTCTATGTTGAAGGTTTGAAATAGAATCTGTTAAGCATAAGTCAACTAAGTGGTAAAGGATATAATGATGTGTTTGATAATACTAAATGCAAGGTCATGAATTCTAATAATCAAACTAAGTTAATTGGCCAAAGAATTGGAAATATCTATGTGGTTTGCTTAGATGATCATGACCTACCTTCAAATGATGCATGTTGTCTTATTAGTAAAGAGGACGCATCTTGGCTATGGCATAGGAGGATGGCTCATATTCACATGGACCATCTAAATAGATTGGTTTTCAATGACCTAGTAATTGGTTTACCAAAGCTTCATTTTGAAAAAGATAAATTGTGTGACGTTTGTCAAAAAGGAAAACAAGTAAAGGCCTCTTTCAAATATAAAAATATTATTTCTACTAACCGGCCTTTACATCTTTTACAAATGGATTTATTTAGCCCCTCCAGAACTATGAGCTTTGGTGGTAATTACTATGCGCTTGTTATTGTGGATGATTATTCTCGTAATACATGGACATTGTTCCTTTCTTATAAAAATGACGCTTTTGATGCTTTTCGTAAACTTGCCAAGGCTATACAAAACGAGAAAGGATTAAACATTGTAACTATCTGAAGTGATCATGGTGGTGAGTTTCAAAATGAGTCATTTAAGGCTTTGTGTTGAAAATGGCATTGGGCATAATTTTTCCTCACCCAGGACTCCCCAACAAAATGGGGTGGTGGAAAGGAAAAAAAGGTCACTAGTAGAGCTAGCGAGGACGATGCTCAATGAGATCAACCTTCCTAAGTATTTCTGGGCAGATGTGGTGAACACCGCATGCTATGTGATGAATAGAGTCCTTATAAGACCTATTATGAAACAGACGCCCTATGAAATTAACAAGGGAAGGAAGCCCAACATCTTCCACTTTCATGTATTTGGATGTAAATGCTTTGTTTTAAATAATGGTAAAGATAACCTTGGTAAATTCGATCTTAAGCTGATGAAGGTATATTTCTTGGATATTCCAATTCTAGTAAGGCCTTTCGAATTTATAATAAAAGAACCATGACCATTGAAGAATCTGTACATTTATCTTTTGATGAGTCTAATCCTAAAGTTGTAGTGGAAGGAAGTGTTGATGATCTTGCAGAAATTTTGGGAAACACTTATCTTGAGGAGAAAGGAACTCAAGAGAAGAACAAAGTAGATCAAACACCTCCACAAGAAGAAGAGACACCTCATTCCGATCTTCCAAGAGAATGGAGAACACCTAGATACCATCCTCTTGACAATATAATAGGTGATATCTCAAAAGGGGTAACAACTCGAAACTCTCTCAATCATGCTTGTCACTATATGGTTTTTGTATCACAAATTGAACCTAAGGATATTGATGAGGCCATAGTTGATGAACACTGGACTCTTGCTATGCAAGAAGAGCTAAACCAATTTGAAAGAAATGATGTTTGGGAGTTAGTCCCTAAACCTAAAGACCATTTGATCATAGGAACTAAATGGATTTTTCGTAACGAGCTAGATGAAAATGGAATAATAATTAGAAATAAGGCTAGGCTTGTTGCTAAAGGGTATAACCAACAAGAAGGTATAGATTTTGATGAAACCTATGCTCCCATAGCTAGATTAGAAGCCATTCGTATGCTTCTTGATTTTACTTGCATCGTGGATTTCAAAATCTTCCAAATGGACGTTAAGAGTACGTTTCTAAACGGTTTTATACAAGAGGAAGTTTGTGTGGATCAACCTCCTAGTATTTCAGATTTTGAATTTCCTAATCATGTTTTCAAATTGAAAAAGTCTTTATATGGTTTAAAACAAGCTCCTAGAGCTTGGTATGAATGCTTGAGTAAGTTTTTGTTGCAAAATGGTTTTCAAAGAGGAAAAGTTGATACAACTGTTTTCATCAAAAACAAAAGGCATGATATTTTACTTGTGCAAATTTATGTGAACGATATTATATTTGGTGCAACTAACGAAGCTTTGTGAAAGGAATTCTCTAAAATCATGCAAAGTGAATTTGAAATGTCGATGATGGGAGAGCTCAACTACTTTCTTGGGATGCAAATAAAGCAATCAAAGGAAGTTATATTCATTAACCAATCCAAGTATTGTAAAGAGCTTCTCAAAAGATTTGGGATGAACAATTCAAAGGAACTATCCACTTCCATGAGCACATCTTGTTATCTTGACAAGGATGAAGATGGTAAGTCAATCGACGTAAGTAAGTATAGATGTATGATCAAATCCCTTCTTTACCTTACTGCTAGACGTCCTGACATCATGTGTAGTGTTTGCGTGTGTGCACGTTTTCAATCAAACCCAAAAGACTCACATCTCACCTCAATAAAACGCATAATGAGATATCTCATTGGCACACAAAATATGGGCCTATGGTATCCTAAAGGGGCTGAATTCACCCTAATTGGATATTCGGATTCCGACTTTGCGGGTTTTAAATTGGACAGAAAGAGCACTAGTGGAACTTGTAACACCCTGTATTTTACTGTTTTAAATAACAGTAATACATATAAATATGTTTATAAATTTATTTGATTTTTAGAAAATTATTTTAAATAAACGGAGTTTATCACTCAATCCTACTTGACCGTAGGAAGCTACGATCAAAATTTAGGTTGGAAAGTCAGGCGAAACCCAGCCCGCGAATTCCATTGACAGTATAATAATACTGCTCAAAAGACCTAATTTTAATTCGTGAATGAAAGACTTAAGTTTAGTATTTTATTTTCTACAATTCTGTATTTTTAGAATTTTTTTCAGAAAAAAATAAAATAATTTACATATTACGGGCGGAACGCGTAATCGGGTAGACGACGAAAGGGATTTCGGAGTTTCTAAGAGCCGATAGAGGTTTTAAATTAGGATTTTGAGATGATTCAAGGGGATGAATCATATTTTTAAGTCTAGAAGGTTTTTCAGGGTTAAAGTGAAAATTTAGGAATTTTACGTTTAAGCCCTTGAACTTTCTGTAAATTACCCTTTTGTCCCTAAATTAGTTTCTAAGTTTTTTCAAGGGAATTGGGATAGAATTCTTGTTCCCAATCTCAAATGGTCGTGGCTTAGAAGCCCAAAATTTTCTAGTTCATGGATTGATTCCATAAAGCCTATTTGAAACTATATAAGTTTCCTATCTTAAGCCTAATGCTTAAATTTTCAAGTGGGCCCCACAAAAATGAACCTAAGCCCAAATTAACCCAGCCCATGCGCAAGCCATGAGGATTGATGGCTGCCTCATTGTTGTTGAATGAATCAAGATGTTTCTAGAGTGTTCCATAATTTTCCACAATTTTCTACATCATTCTTCATTATTCTATATCATTCTTGAATCTTCTCAATGCTTCATGAATTATCCTAAAATATCTTTGACACATAAATTCATCAAACAAAGTCAAGATAAGCTTGCATTAAATGTGTCAAAATCATCATCATGACACTTTATTGACAATTTGCAAACTAGTCCTTCAACTTATGGAATCTTTGCAACTTGGTCCTTAGAACTTAATTGCATTTGAATCCTTTAGCAAGACAACTCATCATCATCTAGATCCTTCCTAAGATGGCGCCACTATCACTATAAATACCATACTCTCACTTTTCACTTAGTTTCTTTTGCCATTTGTTTCCAAAACCCTAAAGTTCATAAGTCTCTTAGTGCTAAGTTTGTAAAACAAGTTCTTGGATTTCCTTTGCCATTGATCTTCAAGTGGTAAATTCAAATCTTCATTCTTAATTATGCCTATGTTCTTTAGCAAGTTTCTTAATTCAAGGCTTATATCATAGTTGTTCATCACTTTAAAGTTTCTAACCCTAGAACTTTGAAAAGTCATAATAAATTCTAGAAAAATCTAATGATGATGAAACTACTTTCTATATTCTTGATATCATGCATATTATCTAAATCCAAGAGCATGATGTAATCAAAAATTTCTTTCCTAAAAATCTAGCCTTGGCCGAATCTATCACGTTAGGGTTGGTAGAGTTTTGTTCATGTGTTGTCATATATGATCATGTATTCTATATGGAATGTATGACTACACACTCTAATCCATGTTAGTCTCTTAAAATGAATATCTTACTCAAAAATCTTTATGTTGACCAAAACCCTAGGTGGGTTAAATTTGTTGAGTTTTGTTTAAAGTTTTCCTTAATGATCTTGTTAGTCAAGCTATTAGTATGTATGCTTAATAAATCCAAGTTGGTTTATTAAACTAAGAACCCTAGCCCTATGACCCTATTGAGGCCGAATCCATGTATAAAAGAGTTAGGAAGTTTTGAGTTTTAAACTTAGTTATTTAGTCACTAATCTATGATTTAGGTTAATCAAGGATCATTAATCCATAACTTAATCATGATTAGAAGTTTTAGTCATTCAAAAACCCTAAAGGCCGTGACTATGTATTAGGGTTTAAAATGTTTTAGTTTCTTGATTTGTAATTATTTAGTTGTAATGGTTGAAGGTTAGTTGAGTACGACGTTTACGAGGTAACCGAAATTCCGAAGGAATCTGTAAGTTCACCAAAAAGTCTTCAAGAGGTAAGAGGGGAACACCGGAGGATTTATTCAATGGTTATATGATATCCCATGGTTGTTTGTAATTATTTGTTTGTTAGTATTTATTTATGTTGTTTATTGTTGTGTTATTTGTATCTGTGTGGTTTTAATTGCGTTAATTGTTTATCTGCCATTATATTATGCTACTGCGATGCATGATCTGCTTGGGAAATATCTGTGATATAACTGTTGTTTGATGTGTGAGAAGCCTGACAGTGGTCAGTGCACAATTAAGTTAATCGGATAAAAGCTTTAAGAAGCTTCGCAAATTATATTCAATGTTTTTAACGGTAAAATATTGATAAATAATATTAAAGGAATTTTATTTTGAGGAAAATGAGGAGTTTTGGAAAATATTATTTTAATAATTTATTTTTGGAAAAAGGGAATTATGAGTCACAACGAGCGCAAATCCGTGAAAATATTTTAGCATTGCTGAATTTTACGAAAGAAAACCCGGAATATTATGAAATATTCTTTTATAAAATTAATTGGTGAAAATAAGTTAATCATGATTTTAGCAAATTAATTAAGTGGAAAAAGTTAAGTTTTTGGCTTAAAAAGCCTTAAAAATAATATTTGACGGCAAATTTGGAAAAGTATAGACGGCAAGTATTTTCGAAACGGCAGTGCATATTTTGAGGAAATTAAACCTCAAGTGACTCATTGGTTTGTGAAAAACTAAGTTTTTATTATTTAAGGATTTTATAATGAATTTCTACCTTGGAAAAGAATTTCTGAAAATCAAAAGTTGATTCAACCATGTTGAAAGTACAGTTGGACTTAGTAACCGAGACGTCGGGGTACTAAGGTTCTGTGTTGTGATGGACTCGGTCATTTGGACTTTGAGGGCCTATATTGTATACGTGAGGTATACCGTGTTGAAACATTGAAGATGTTTTCTAGTACCACGAACCTAAGACTGGTGCACCGGTCGAGAGGTGTCGTGATTGAGCACTCGGACAGTGAGGTCCTGTGTTGTGATGAAAGTTTTAAAAGTGTTTTAAAACTATGTGAGTCGTAAGCCATTTTGAGCTTCGGCAAAGAAATATTGAACACAAAGAAAAGAACAAAACAAAAGTGTTTTACATGCATTTGGCAGACGTTCCTGCGGTTTGTGGTTTGATGCATTAATTACCAGCGGCGAAAGGTAATTCCGATATGCATTTATCTCATGTGCCTAGTGAGGACATGGAGCCCCCATCTTACTTGCTATTAGTGCCCTGATTGTGGACATTAGCAATGTGTTTGGCAGTGTGCCTCGAGGAGCCACACCTTGTATGCCTGGCCTTGTGTGCCTATGTGGATGGGAAGAGGTTGCGCACCTGTTGGCAGAGTGCCAAGTTAGCCAGTGTGGCTATGGAGTCCGATCAACTCATTTTATGTTGGGATATCTCATGAGATTAGGACGAAAATTAGATGATGAATATGAAGTGTCATGCATAATTTTTATGGATGATGTTTGGGGTGTTGAACCCACTGATAAACTGTTTGTATTTGGTAAATGCTGGTGTGTTTATATGGTTGCTAGTATGTAGTTATTGAGTAAGATCCATGTATTGGTTTCTCACTCTTACACATTCAGATGAACCCGGATATACCGTTGGTGCAATCGAGGGTTCGAACGATCATATTTGATCGTGCACAATACGGTGGTTCCTGGGAGATTAATCTTGGGGAACTCAGCGCTACCTACCATGGCCCGAGTAGAGAGGTGATCGGTACAATAGAGGAAGGACCACAACAGAGAATTAACGTAATGGAGACAGTCGAGGTATCTCTACCTCCAGTTTGGCTTTACCTACAGTACTTGGAAGAGCACGGATTGATGGATCCGCCTCAACCACATCCTCTTCAGAGATTAGGACCTGCGGAACCTCCTGTTGAAGTGGAGTTAAATGAGGGGGAGGAAGATCCGGAGGAATACATTGAGGACGATCCTGAGTTTCAACCTCCTATGGTTGATGATGAGGATTCTTCTGAGGATACGGCTGTAGCGGAGGCATCATCGTCAGATTCGTCAGTTGTAGGTGGGATTGATCATCATGATCTTCCCAATGGGTTTCAGTAGCTTGACCAGCTTTAGGTAGAGTTTTTGGGGTAGTGAGCCTTAACAGTTTTTGATCTGGCTTCAGAGAGCCATGCGTTTTTGAATGTGGTTATGAACTACTTGTTGCTGATATCTTTATTTTCTTTGTCTAGTTTGATGGAGAATAGCCTATACTTATGAGGGCTCTTTTGTTATCTCCTATTATAGGTGTTGTGTATATAGAAGGTGATGTATATATAGGTATACATATATGTTGTTTATGTTTACAATGGTTCTATGTATAAGAAAAAAAAATTCATCACTATTTTCGTAAAGAAACGTTTACTCAAATATATATATTTTCCGAAAGTAACCAGCTTTAATAATTTAAATTACGTTCTTGGGTAATAGTGTGATGACCCTAGAGTAGGGTGTCGCAGAACTTGCCACTTATTAGGAAATACCTTAGTTTCTTGCCATAGCAAGAAACAAGTAAGTGTGGCTTTATCCATCGTCGAAGCAGAATATGTTGCGGCGGGTAGTTGTTGTGCACAAATAATTTGGATGAAACAACAATTGAGTGACTATGGAATAGAACTTAAAACTGTACCAATCAAGTGTGACAACACCAATGCAATAAATCTCACAAAAAATCATGTATATCACTCAAGGACTAAACACATTGAGATCAGGCATCACTTCATTAGAGACCATGTTCAAAAGGGGGATTGCATAATTGAATTTGTTGAAGCATCTAAACAACTCATAGATATTTTTACAAAACCCCTAACTAAAAGTTTCTTTTTCTTAAGAACGGAACTAGGAATTTTGAACCAATCATGCATTGATTGAACCCTGCATATTACACCTTGTTGTTTGCTAACGTGTTTATTAAGTGTGTAGGCAGAGAGGACATAATCGATTAGGATAATCGATTATGCCAAGACAAAATTTTCAGTTCTCAAAACAGAGAAGCACTAATCGATTACAGGAATCGATTATGACATCACTGGATCCTCAAGTTATTTTAATAGAGAAGCACTAATCGATTATAGAAATCAATGATGTCCCCCACTGGATCCTTGAGCAGTCCTAACAGAGGAGTAATAATCGATCATGGGAATCGATTATGTCAAGAATACTATTCCAGAAAGTAGGTAATCAATTAATTAGTCGATTATTGGTCAAAATGGTTATCAGATAAGCTTTCATACTAATTACTTCAATTCTTATATTTCCTGGCATTTTTTTTTCTTCTGTGTATATCTGATATATGCATGCCATGGTTTATATCTTAGACTTAAAATTGACAACTACTTTTCCCATTTTTTGATAATGACAAAAGGGGGAAAGTTACTTGAGTGCATGCTTAAGTGTGAGATAAGCTAAGAAATGAATTTTATAAATGCATGCTTAAGGGGGAGAGAAATTTCAATTGGTAAATCTTCTATTAATTGCATGCTTAAGGGGGAGTAAAGCAAAATTATGAAATGAGATATATTTATTGCTTGCTCAAACTGCATAAAGTGAGGGGGAGTAGAGCGAAATTATAATGAGCGATATATTTTATTGCTCTAACTCTATCATTTAGAAATTCTCTCATGAGATGTTTGTCATCATCAAAAAGGGGGAGTTTGTGGATATATGCCTTGACAATATTTTTTTTTTGATGATGAGCAAAAGGGGAATTTCAAGTCCAAGGACCAACACGCAAATTCAAGCCTAAAGGATCAAATTGCAAAAAAAAAAGCGTGAAAAGGACCGACAAACAAATACGGGGTTAAAAAGGAAATTTTCTTTTACTGTATTGTTTGTTTTAGATTAAATGTAAATGGGTGTGTGTGTCTCAAAGGCAAAATAAATCACACACACACAAAAATCTGTTTTAGAAAAAGGTCTTCGAAATTAATTTCACCATATCTTTTTCATGGAGAATAATCGATTATGATAGTCGATTATGCAGCTCATAATTGTGCTTAAATGAGACTTTAAATAACAGAGTTGTGGGATTTTGAAATTCGAAATTCAAAGTATCATAATCGATTATGGTAATCGATTATGGCTTTTTCAACCCGTTTTAAACTCATCTTTTAAATGGCTTAATTTTGATTTAATGGAGATTTGATTTTGTCTTAGTCGTTGAGTTTAAAATTCAAATTATAATCAATTATGGCTTTGCAAAAATCGATTATTGCTTTTCAAATCAAAATGTCAGAGGCTTCATAATCGATTAGGATAATCGATTATGCTATTTTGATTCAATCTGAGATTTCAAACAGAGACCAAGTAATCGATTTTTGTAATCGATTATGACCTGATTGTTTCTTCATGCGCCTTTTGACTTTAGCTAAAATAATCGACTATGCTTTTCTGATAATCGATTATGAGTCGAGAAAGTTGTAATGTGATGCCTCGAGCCTTGAAACTCGCGCCCCCTCACCAACACAGCTATTGCCTCGCTTAGAAACGAGCTCCTCGGTGCTCCGAAATTTTCCTTGAACACATGGACAGAGTCCTGACAGTGTCATAACCCGAATCTTACAACAGTTTCACAAACAAAGCCAAAATTGAAGCAAGATTTATAAAATAAGGTAAATGAAATATTGACGAGTTAGGGATTCGAGCATATCATCCACTGTTTGACGAATCGAATGTATGTATATGATTTGCTCGTTGCCTTGAACGCAGATATGAAGTCGGAATCGAAAATGGACAAGCGAAACTCCCAGAATCACCACTTTCTCACTCCAGAACCAGCCCTTCCCTCTCTCTTCGTATTCTGTTAAAAAATGTGAAATGAGAGGCATGCAAGTGAGTTGGGGATTAAGAAAGTGGGGGTAGGTGGAGCCAGTGCTGGGCGCTCGAGCGCCCACCACCCCAACACTTGAGCGTTACGGTGCTGACTTGTGCCATGTGTCAGAGATCGCAGAACGCTCGAGCATTGACCATGTAGCGTTTGAGCATTCTGACTTATTCTGGTTGTCCGATTTCACGAGTTTCGGTACACTTTGAGTCCGTTTTAAGTCTGATTGACCTCAAACTTGATACACTGACTCATTAACACTTAACAAAAAAGATTAAGCCATCATGCACACTTAATTCTTGTCTTGTTCCTTAATCGAGAAAAGGGGGTGTTACAATCTTCACCCCAAGATAAACAATTTATTTATACTTAATTCTCAGTAGATAAAGAATGACAAGCAAGGACCTTCAAGAAGGATTGATAGACGAAATCTTGATAAAGCTCCCTTTGAAGTCTCTGGTATGATTCAAATCGTTAAGCAAAGCATATTTTACTCTTTTCGCCAACAAGTGTTTCTTCACTAAACACTTTTCCTACTTCACGGTAAAAAATCTACCCAGCCTTCTTGTCTTTTACAACAACTTTGATATAACGTTGATTTCTGATGATAAATTATCGCAATCCCCCATTGATCTAACACCACCGTCTCCATACACGGATCATCGTATAGATGACATCATAGCTTATGGTCCTTGTAATGGTATACTATGTATTAAAGTGACACATGTAGGCAATCCTGATCGGTTGATGTTGTGGAATCCAGCCACAGGAGATGTCAAAGCTCTTCCTTTCCCTCGTGGAGTGTACATCTTCCCTGAGGAATACAATATATAGGTAAATGGATTTAGTTTTGATCTAGTAACTAATGATTATAAGGTTGTGAACCTTGTGGCAGGTGTGAAATTTGCTGCGAACACAAGTATATGACCTGCTGCTCAAGTATATAATCTGGGTACAAATTCACGGAACATTGTTAATATTAATGTCAATGTTCGGGCTTATGACATACTCGACTCACCATTTACTTCATATCTGAGGCGAAGGCTACGGTGGGAGATCTTGACAAGTCTCCCACCACGAGCAAGTCCTTATATGCAATTTATTGTTATTTTAAAATTCCTTAAATTTTTAAAAATTAAAAATTGACCCCATCTCCTTTAGACCCACTTCCCTATCACTTTAACCTCCTCCCTCGACCTGGATGGATTTCAACATCTTATCTGCCAAGCACTTTAAGAAAGTTCAACTGGAGAACTCGGATCGCCGCCTCGTCACCAAGTCCGACGATTCCGGGTTCACTTCCCCTGTCTGGAACAAACATTTCTCTCTCCCTCTTCCTAACTACGCATTTCCGGTTCTCGATTCCTTTCTAAATCTGATTCGGTTGGGTCTGGGTCATCCATATCATGAGTTTGATCTGATTGGAAATTGCAGTATCATCAACTTGTAGTTCTTCATGTGCAGACACTAAGTTGGAAGTTGTGTATTCAATACCTTGAAAGTTTAAAAGTTATCATCTTCAATACAAAGTTGTTATTCTTGGCTTTCTTAAACAATGTCCTTAGGACACTGGTTATCAAGACCCATAATTAAAATTACATATAAGGACTTGCTCATGGTGGGAGACATGTGAAGGTCTCCCACCCTAGCCTTACCCCATGTCTGAATGGAGTTAATCATTGGTTGGTTAAGCTTCAAAACCACAAACCCATCCTCTGCTTTAATATGAGCAACAATGCATTTTGGAGAATGAATCTTCCCTCAACTTCTCAAGATGGTACAAATGAAAAACTTAATAGATAGTAATATTGCTATTATTAAAGATTTTGTTGCCTATATTAAGGAGTGTAAACTTTCTTCTACGTTTGGAACTCGAGTTGAGATTTGGATAATGAATCAATGTGATGCTAAAGAGAGTTGGACAAAGAGGTTTAATATTGTACCTCATCGTCTTCTACAATGGAAATTTTGGGGCTTTTGGAAAGATGACGAGGCTTTTATAACAGAACAAGATGACAACTAATTACCATTGGTCTCATATAACCTAAATGGCCAACAGTCTAAGGAGATTGTTCCAGAATATGTAGGAGACATGCTTCACATTTTTAGATATGTGGAAAGTATTGTTCCCTTGTCAATTTAGGAAGAGGTTTAAATTATTGACTTGCCTGTGCTCTTGACATTTATATTTGATTGTGCAATTTAATTATTATTACATTAATTAGATTGTCTTTCATATGATAAAATTTATGTTTCTGCAGTAAACATTAGCATGATGTTTATCAACTTTTATACACCTTTTGTATACGCTATTTGTGAATTCTTCCTTGCTAGATTTTTTTCTTCTAATATAATTTTTGGAATGGAGATATTCTCTTCTTCTATATCTTTCATTATGATTCTGATTCTAAAAGGTCTTCAAAATATAAAAATCAGAATTTCAAGCACCAATTCCAATCCCAATTCCATATACCAAACAAGTACTAAAATTCTAGTAATTTACTTTTAAGAAATCATATTTATTTAACCATGTAGTTATATAGTTTTTTTTTTTTTTTGATTTTTTTGCTATTGAACCTAAAGAGTCAATTATTCCTCAATCGAATGGTTCTTTCCCTTCGATATTAACATGTTCTTAATAAGAAGTGAAAGTCTTAGATAGACACAAACACAACAACTCATCAGTAGACAGGGACGACCCAATGCTCTAGCTACTAAAGCTAGGGTTTTAGGCCTCAAAAAAATAAATTTAGTTAATATTACTAACTCAAAATTTTTTCTCAAAAAGGCCTTGTGTATTCCTGTTAACGATTTCGTAACTGTTGTTGGAAGAAAGAAGTTTTATTAAAATTAAAATTAATAAAATCTTATCTATGATCAACAACGTCTCGACAAAGATTAAATAAAATGCCTTTATTATTGATTTAAAAAGAAATGTTAAACGAAATCGATCACAATAATTCAAAATATGACTTTGCATCTAAAAAAGCCCAAAAGATAAATTTTTAATAAAAAATTGATAATTTTAATAAATTATTATTATTATCTTTTAAAAGGAATCATCTCAAATTTGCTTTAAGCCTCAATAAGTGTTAGGTGAACCTGTCATTAGGCACATTCAATGATATGGCGACACTATCACCTAAGATTGTTTTTGACACTCCCACTTTCAAACTCCATTATTTCCTCACTACTCAATGTCACTCAAGAATTTCTCTCATAAGAATAATATTTAGAGTAAAGTCTCATTTTGGTCCCTTACAAATTTTGAGATACCCAATTTAGTCCCTAAGACAAAAAAAAAAGTTACTGGTTAGTCCTCAACAATTACAAACTAGGGACAATTAGTCCCTCCATTAATGTCCGTTAGAAAGGCTCTGTTGGTTTGCTGATGTAGCCCGTTAACTCATCCTCCTCTCCATTTTTTATTTAATTTAATTAAACAAAATTGTTTCAAAAAACAAGAACAGAGGATTTCGTCGCTGCCGCGCCACCGTCATCCACCATCCTACCACGCGTCGTCACCAACTGTTGAAACTTGGATCCATTGCAGCAAGCCATGAATTACCAGAATCTGTGAATGAACGATCCTAATATTGTACAAAGGAACCTTGAAATTATGATTTGCAACCCAAACAATAAAAAAGTTCTCAATGACCATCATCTTAAGGCATTCACAAATGCCATCAATGAATCAACATCTCTCTTCTCTGGGAGATACTTTATTGGCTGAGATGAAAACATATTGTTAGAGGAAGAAAAATTCAAGAAGAGCATAAGAGAGAAATAAAAATCATTTTTAATATATATATAGAGAGAGAGATTACCTTTGGGTTGGGATTGTGAAAATATGGAAGTAGCTATGGTAGTTGAAGAAGATACAGGGAGGGACATTATGGAGTGATAAGAATGTAAAGCACTCCACAAAAAATGCACAAGTGTGGAAATGGCTAGTTGCAATGGAGTAGTTAGGGTTCTTGATTTGATTTCAGAGAGAGGAAGAAGACAATTGGTGCGATGCCATTTTGCCTCAGTTTCAAGCTCCTTCACTTTAGACTAAACGACATTGCTTAGTGCACTTTTTTTTTTTTAACCTTTTGAAAGTCTTTTCCATGGTGGAAATGGAGCACTTGCCACGTGGGACGTTAATGGATACATATGACATTTAACAGTACACATTAGCAAATTAAAGGAGAGTATTGGACAAAAAGTAACGGAAGGACTAACATGTCCCTGGTTTGTAAGTGTTAAGGATTAACGAGTTTTTTTTCTCGAAGACTAAATTGGGTACCTCAAAATTTATCAGGGACCAAAATATATCTTTACTCTATATTTAATTATTAGTTTCAAAATCGTAACTTTTGACATTTATTTTTTCTTCTTTTATTAAACACTAGAACACAGATGGAGCTACAAGAGAATGTCCAGGACATGCTGCTGAGGGTGGGCTGTTTAGAGACTCGATGCAAGCAATTCCTTGATGTTATTTAGCTTATTTTGGCATTACCACTGCCCTCCAGTTTATTCACGGCAGACATGATATCTATAGAAACAACATATCAAAGGGGTTGACATTGTCTTTGGTTGGAATGTGACTCTAAGGTAGTGGTTGATGCATTCTCATCCAATTTTTTTCATCTAGTTGTATAATCAAATGACTTCTACTTCTTGTTTTGTTTAGTTTTTTTCATATGCAAGCATATTTTAAATTATGCAAAGTAGTTATGAGCTTTTTGTGTTTTTACTCCTTTAGTTTTGACAATTGAATGATTAATTCAATTGAGGATTCAGATTATGAGTGAGAAACCGTGGAAACCTCCATCACGCAAGTCGTATACAAAGCCTACTTATAATTACACTAGTAAGAAACTTAAATAAACTTATGTTGCAAGTTGTAAGTATCGAATTTCTTTTAGTACTTAATTGAAGTATTAAATTTTTATCATGCTTATTTGATTGTTCTTAGATGTTAGAAAGTTTTGCAGGTTTAGTTTAGTTTCTGAGTAGTTATATAGCCACATCTTACATCAAGACAGAACTTAATTAGAAGTAACTAAAATAGATGTTGATGGATGAAAAAAATTTAGAGTTTCGAGAAGATCATGAACCATTATTATTATTTTTTACAATTTTGGATGTTCTGTATAGTTGTATTGCTAGAAGCTGAAAATTTGTTTCCTTTACTGCAGATATGTGATATGGTAGCTAGAGCTTGTATCATAAATGCCACTCTTATAATTCAACACCTTGGTAAAAGCTCATTCTCCCAAGACACTAGGTAACCTTTTGAATTCTGTTTGTGTTTAATTTCTTATATCATGGTTGTCTCTTTAAGGATCATACATAATTAGATTCTATAGTTTTTTGTTTGATTTGCAGCAATTTCTTTGATATATTTGATGAAGAATGATTTATTAAGTTCTCTAGCTAATGATGTGAAAATCATAAATGCCACTCTTGTCATGTTACTTAGTCTAACTCCTATTTTAATGGGTTGTGATTTCAAATATAAAACAATATCTAAAAAATAACATGCGTCAGACCAGTGTTGTTAAATTCGACTCAACCTGGCTGGCCAAAGAGATGGCAACCTTACTAACAAGGCCTAACACAGTTGGGAGATAGTTAGGTTCCTTAAGCATGATGTCAGGTACATCGAATGTATAGAAAAGAATTTATTTGGAGAGGCAAAATTCACTTTGATGATCTCTCTACACCTCAAGAGGGACTAGTCTCATGTTTTTGGTGGAAGAATACCCTTAGTGCAATAAAAAAAATAAAGAGAGAGGCGAACCCCTAGAAAAAGTTAGGCAATCTTGGAGATGAAAAGCCCCGAGAACGGTCAAGGAGGTACAACGACTAAATGGAAAAGTGGCCGCCCTTAAAAGATTCCTAGAAAAAGCCACCCAAAAATCCCTACCACTCTGCAGACTCTGTCCAACCATCGCAAGCATCCGATCACCATTAGTAACTGATTAAAAAAAAGGTGCAACTAAGGAAGAAGAAAAAAAAAAAGTGCAAAATTTGCTTTGTTTTCAGTTCTTATTTTCAGAAATAATTACAAAATTGTCACCTTGTTGTTTTCATTTTGTATTTTATTTTCAAAAGTTTGTACACGAAACACTAAAAACAACTTTTCTTATTTCCACCATTTCTTATACAAATCTTTGGAAACAGGAAACATATTGAAAACAAGATAGCAGTTTTCTAATTATTTCTAAAGTGATTATGTTTGAAACATACAAACCTAGGTTTTTTTGTTTCTAAAATTGTTTTATAACATAATTTTTAAGAACTATTTTTTAAAACAAAAATAAAATAAAAATTGAGTTTGATAACACTATGTCTTAAAAGAGTTTTAAAAATTAGAGAACAAAAAAATTTGCTTGCTAAATTTGTTTTGAAATTATTTTTTTAAAAATAAAAAATATTTTTTAATAAATTTGTTCATCGTATGGAAAAGTGACCAAACAGGAACAAGAACTTTCTAAAGAAATTTCTCTTAAATTCTCAGTTAGGTTTTGCTATATTATGGAAAAAAATCATTCAATGTTAACTTTCTAATCTGAATGCTAATAGTTAAGATATTTAAAACACATATTGACTTACATCAAATTTTCAGTTTTCAATCATCACCTAACACACACAGAGAGACAGATAGAGAGAGCAATGTATTTGTCTCTTGTTCAATGAATACGAACAAAATAAATTTTAAAAAACAGTTGCCCAGATTTGTAACGAAGAGTTATAAGAATGATCTGAGCTATTGTGCCACAAACGTAAGGAGCTTGGCAGCTGGAAGAGATGAGCGTGCATCATTAGGTTTACAATTGGAGTAGGATTTATTTGGGTTAGATTGTTTGATATCTTCAAATTTTCCATTAGTGAGAGCAATTGTTCTCCATGTTTTTTTATGTTTCTAGAGTAGAAAACTAAAAACCAGAAGGAAAAAACAACTCATTACTATTCTCCAGATCCTATTTTAAAAACTTAAAAACAATTGGTCTATTTGCTTTGTTTTCATATTCATGTTTTCATTTCCTATTTTCAAAAATAACTACAGAACTACCACCTTGGTCCCCTTTTGATGATTTGGACTCTTGTTGAAGAAACTTAGCAGCAACAACATCAACATAGGGTGCCCAAAAGAGTAAGGCTTGTTCCCAGGGGAGAACACAACAATAGCAACTTTAGCACCACACAAGATGGATAACTCATTTGCTTTCTTGAATAGGCCTGTTCTACGCTTGGAGAAAGTGGTTTGCCTAGTGTTGGTGTCCTGCACCATCTTGATCTCAATCTTCTTACGACCCATGATTCCTTCACTCACTGCAAAATACTAGACAAATAAAAAAAGAAATTATTAGAGAAAAGGAGAGAGAGGGGGAGGGAGGGGTTGAGATTGGGATATTGTTATTCCCAACACCCCCTATTTATATACAAACACTGAAGAGGTTCGTCGTTTCTTTTATGGGTCACATAGGTTCATTGTTTTTATCTTTTAATTTTTTAAAATTTAATTTTGTAATCTCCAATTTTTGCAGTTATGGGCATTGTTTTCACTTTTCACTAATATGGAAGTGTTTCAATATTTTTCCAACTTGATGAAACTGCTCCTAAGAATATTTTCAGTTTTTTTTTTAAAAAAAAAATCAATGGGTGCTATTACTTAATATGTGAGCATATTAGATTTTTTGAAGAGGAGAAATCTAACTATCATCTTTACTAAATACTCCATCTGACCCTTAATATAAGAAACAAATGGGTACTTTTTATGGGTCCAAAATAGAAAAAACACGCATCAATTTTCACACATATTAAATGCTAATTTCCAATACTACCCTCATTTATAATAGGATTTATATTACGAGATATATCAACTTTCCTTACAAGTGAGTTTGTTCATTAATTAGAAGGGCTATTTTTGGAAATTTATATGAATATTAATTACAATTAGCTCATTTCAATGCATTTCCTTGGTTTGTGTGTTTAAGGGTTTTTTTTCATATATTAAGGATCGGAGGGAGTATCACTGTAAATGTAGAAGAAGGTTTGTTTTTGTTTAGCCATATTCCAAAGTGATCTCGCATATATGTTTGAGTTGTTATCTTTGGCATTTTACTTTTCCACAATATTATTTATTTTTTAAAAAAAGAGAGAGCAAATTGGTTTTATTTGTAAGTTTGTCCTAATGATGATTGCAAAATAAATAGTAAATAACTTGTAAAATAAAAATGGTCTTTGATTTGTAAGTTTGGCCTAATCTTGATGATGGAAAATGTTAGCTAGTGCCCTTAGAATATTGATTAAAAAATAACAAAGAAAAAGAAATTTTCTTTCAAAGTAATGTATTCATAATTTTTAGAAGTGTTAACTTTAATTTTCCAATAAAAACTTGTTTTTATTGAATTCCTTAGTAAATATCCTTAAAACACTAGTTAGTAAGCGCCAATATAAGTGTTTTTCTAACATATGCAATATTGCATAGGTTTAGTTTCATTAAATGCATATTTTTAATTAAATTTGTCTTCCTAATTTATCATTCTTTTTTAAAATTGATTTTCTCTTTCCACTATTTATTATCCTATTTATTATATTGATTTCATTTTCCTATATAATCTCTCTCTCAAGATCCATATTCTCTCCCCTGTTTATTATTATCATATATAACCGTTTTTTTTTAAAGATAAGTAGCCATATATACTGTATTGAAATAAAAACAGTTCATACATACTGCTCATCGGAATAAAAACGGAAGCAAGTTATAGGAAACAAGTCAAATATGCAATATACCTTTGTTTTTTCTTTTTCTTTTTGGTTAACGCTTCTGCATAGTTAATAGTTATTCCACTAGACAGTTATGGTTTTTTTTCCAAACGATAAGGTATTTTCAAAGTTTATCTATGAGTAGTAATCTTTTAACGGCACATCTTCCATGTAGTACTCCCTCTGGACTTAATTATAAGCAAAATTAACTAATTTCATACTTAATAAGGAAGTTATTTAATTTAGTTTAATTGTATTGATTTATGTAAAAAAATTGATTTACAATTACTAATCTACTTTTTAATTGTCTCGGGAGTTTGCAATGCTCTTTAAGAGATTGTTACAATTAAATGCATTTTTATTTTCTTTTAATATTTTAATATCCTTTTAGGAGTTGTCATTTTACTAATTTGCCCACAATTTTGGAGGAAAAATATAGAAGTTTTTCTTCTACTTTTATATAAAAATATTTATAGTGTACCCTATTATATGTAATTGGCTTCTACCTATTGCTAAATATACATTAAGAGTCACTAGTTCCATTGAAGAAAATAATTATACTGACAGTGCATATCAGTTAAATCAAAAAATAGATGCTTAGTGCATATTTCAATTTTACTTTTTTTATTTAATTTAAATTTTATGACACTCAAGATCCAAAATTAAATTTAAAATTAATGTTAATAAACGAATTTTATTCTATATATATTATTGATATTTAATAATATATTGAATTATTTCTTACATTATTATTATTATATATAATGAGATTTACAAATCAATAATTTATTAATAACTTCTTGAAATAATATTATACTATAAATTAATAATTAATAGTAGCATTAATTTCGTCAAGGCAATATAATTTTATAATAATAATTTAACACTTATGTAAATAGTATATATTTTATTCCATATTAATTTTGACGATGTTAGCAGTGTGACTAGAAAAGTTCATTTCAAATAAATGAAAATTCATCACACATTTACTGTTATATGTAACTGGCTTCGACCAATTGCTGAATATATATTAGTATCCACTAGTCTCTTTGATGTAAAATCTTTACACTAACAATATATACTAATTTATTCATATAAGCTATTAATATAATAAGGATTTAATTTATATACAATTACAGTGTAAAGTTTTTTTTACACTGTCAATCAATTAGAAATTGATACACCGTTAGAAATCTTTGATTCTTATCTTAACCACCTTAAAAGTCATCAATTTCATGATTTCTGATTGGTTGTCAGTGTAAAAATCTTTACACTGACAGTGCATAGAAATTAAACTCATATAATAAATAGATATTTAGTGCATAAATTTCCTAAAGATAATTTAACTTTATAGTAAAGATTGAAAACTCTCATGAATACTATAAATTTTTATTTAGGAAAAAGTGCATACAGACCCCCTAAACTTTAACCCATTTGTAAATAGGCATCTTCAACTATTAATTCTTCTTAATTAATCCTTAAACTTTAACTATTAGTGAAATTAGTCCTTTCCTTAATTCAAAATTATATGACTAAGGATGATCAAATCCAACCATTTATTTTGCTTAAACATCAACCGTTGATTATCTTTTATTTTTTAAAAAAGGAAAAAATAAACACAACAAGGAAGAGCTCTATTTTGTGTTCTGGTTCAATGTTCTTCCTGTGTGCGTCTTCTTCCTCCGTTCCAAGGTGGATGAAAGCATGTGGGTCACCAAAATATGCAAGATTTGAATATATTAATTTAGAATGATTGACCTTGATTTAAGAATCTGGTACATAAGGGAAGGACTTGCATAAAAGGAGCTTTTAATACAATATCAATTAAATTATACAAGCTTTTAATATAATAAATAGACATTTAATGCATATTTGAATTGTACTTTTTTTCTTTATTTAATTTAAATTTTATGCCGCTCAAGATCCAATAATTTCTTTATTTAATAGTATTATATATTATTAATTAATAATAGCATTAATTTCGTCAGGGCTATTTAATTCTACGGTAAAGATTGAAAACTTTTATAAATACTATATTTTTTTTTACAAATATTACTTTTATAATCACTCTTCCAAACTTTAGGAGCTAAAATAGAAAGTCATAGGTCTCCTTCAAGAGGACCAACTTAATTATAGGGCTGTTATTTCAAATTATAGGAGTCTTTTATCATCTTATGTTACCAACTCTTCAGTAGAGTTTGATAGGAGGAAAATCCATGTAGTTGCTCACTTTTTGTTAGGGATGACTACATATATTATTATTCTCCAAATTTATGATGATGTCACCGGATATATTACCTTCTCCATTATTAATGAAATTGCTTAACTTTTTTTTTGTCAAAAAAAAAAAGTTGTTGTAATCACACATTTATATATTTTGATGAATGACAAACACTAACAAAAAGGCAAGAGAATTTTTCTTATAGCATGCAGATAACGCGTGCACAAATTCAAATTATTATGGTGTACCAGAAAATCAAGTATCAAGACCTCAAGCAAGGTTGAGTATATATACTAGGTCTTAGTTATCTTGTAAGGGTATGATGGCTAAAACTCAAATTGGCTCATTTAATCAGTTTAACTAAAACACTACATTTTTGGATAAAATGTTTTTAATTAAGCTTTTGATTAACAAAGTATTTTTCAAATTGATTTTAAATTAAAAAATAGAAATCTGATTTAACAAAAAAAAAAGATTAAGTTTTTCATAATATAAAATCAGTTTTATTCAATACGTTGCAGCATATCAAATAGTGCAATTTCAAAATGATGCAATTTCAATTGAAATGATCAATTTTTCACTTTCTCAAACCGTGTGCAGAGTTTGGTCAACATAAACTATATAGCAAATGGAAAAATTTTGTCAATCTTATAAAAACTGATTTGCACTAAAGCTTCAACCGTTTGAGCCTTTGATTCAATTTAATTATGATTGAGATTTTATTTTCAATTGACTAAGCTTTTCTTCTCAATTGAAAAACGTGATTAATTGAGTTTGAAACGAAATAAATTGATTGACTAAATATTGCCAATTGATTGGCAACGGTAATTTGTTCAATAATGACCAAAATAATAGTACATTGTTCTTTACATATATATGTGAAACTTAGGTGCAACGTAAAGCTTTCTTTTTGAAATTAAATGATATTGATCTTGAATAAAGAAAGCTTCAGTGTGTGAAATTTGAATTGGAATCTGTATGTATATCTCAAGGCATGAACCGATTTTAACATGTGAAAATTGTTTTTTAAACCACCCAATTGATTTGCACATTAAACTTATTGGTGCAACGGCTAGCTTTCCAATTCAAATTGTTTTTTAAACCACCCAATTGATTTGCACATTAAATTTAATGGTGCAACGGCTAGCTTTCAATGACATAAGTCCTTTCCTTATTTGAGGTGCAACGGTCATATTTTCAAAAGGCTATAAAAGTGGTTTTTGTTGAAAATTCATAAGAGAAGAGAATACATAAAAAAATTACTCTTTTGATAAGACAATTCTTGTGAGCCAAATTGTGTTATTATCATCATACTCATAGTGCTTCAAGTTGTAATCATCTGCACTAGAAGAGTGTATCATATTGTTCTTCCTTTGTTGAAACTTTGTGTGAGGGTGTGGTATCCCTCTTTGTTGTGATTGAGGCTTCTACACAAGGGTGGGGTATCCCTAGTGAGAAGGGTTCTGTTGTGTACAAAGGTTGCAAGCACCAGTTATAAGCTTGTTTGTTAGTGGAAGAAAATCCCACAGGTGGAGTGGGGAGTGGACGTAGGTCATTGGTAGTTGGTGGCTGAACCAGGATAAAATCCTCGTGTAAGTATTATCTTTACCTCTATTTTAATTTATTTCTTTTATATAATTGATTGCGTGATAAATTTTGTTAAGGAAATTTTTGTTGAAAAAAAAATTAAAAAGAAATTTGTAGACTCAATTCACCCCTCCCCTCTTAAGTCGAAGCCACATATTCCAACAAGTGGCATCAGAGCTAGACTCTTGCATAAAGAGCTTAGCAGCTTCAAGAGAAATGGCTTCGAATGACTTCCTACCTGAAGGAGCCTCCCTTGGCAGACCCCCTGCCTTTAATGGTGAAGAATATGCATATTGGAAAGAACGCATGGTAATTTTTATTCAAGCACAAGATTATGATGTGTGGGATGCTATTGAAAATGGACCTTTTGTCCCTATGAAAGATGTAGATGGTAAGTCTGTTATTAAGCCTATAAGTGAACAAAATGAGGATGAGAAAAAGAAAGTACAATTAAATTTACGTGCTAGAAATATGATAACATCTGCTTTGAGCAGGGGAGAATTTTTCAGGGTCTCAAATTGCAAGACGGCCAAAGAAATGTGGGATACGCTTCAAGTCACTCATGAAGGAAGGAACGAGTGAAGTCAAGCGCGCAAGGACAAACACTCTGATAAGAGAATACGAATTGTTCATGATGAAGCAAGGAGAATCCATCCAAGACATGCAGAAACGCTTCACTCACATTGTGAACCAGCTTGCTGGTCTGGGTAAGAATATTGATAATGAAGAATTAATTAATAAAGTTCTACGTTGTTTGAGCAGGGAATGGAGGCCGAAGGTGACAGCAATTGCTGAATCTAAAGATCTCACCACAATGAACTTAGTGACACTATTTGGAAAATTACAAGAGCATGAACTAGAACTTAGTCGACTGTCGGAACACGAAGAAAAAGACAAGAAAAAGAAGAGCCTAGCCTTGAAAGCATCCTCCTCCAAAAATGTGGAAGAGAGTGAAAAAGATGAAGAAGAGGAAGACGCTTCAGATGATGAAATGGGAATGCTAGTAAAGAAATTCAAAAGATTTGTGAAAAAGAAAGCTAACTCAAGAAGATCATCAACCTTTCCCAAAAAGAGTTTCAATAAGGGAGATGGTCCAAGCTACACACCTACTTGCTATGAATGTGGAAAGCCCGGTCACATGAGGTATGATTGCCCTAAATTACAAAAGAAGGACAAATTCGAAAGAAAAGAAAATAAGGAAAACAAACCTAGAAGAGCTTACATAGCTTGGGATGAAAATGATTTGGATACCACCGATGATTCAGACAATGAGGAAGCTAACTTATGTCTCATGGATGGCCACGAAAGCGATGATGAGGTAACCTCTAACTCTTCTTCTTCTTCTTGCTCATATGATGCATTGCATGATGCCTTTCTTGAACTATACAATGACTCTATGAGGTTGGCTAAGGCATTAGAAGAATCCAAGAAAATGGTTAATTATTTGCAAAACCAAGTAATTACTTTAACAAAAGAAAGGTTGGAATTAGAGAAGGAAAACTATAGCATTGGATATACTCTAGGAAATTTTACATGCAAAAAGTGCAGTGAATATGAAAAACAAGTAAATGACTTGAAGATCACTCTTGCAAAATTCACCAATGGTAGAGATAACTTGAATGTTCTTTTGGGAATCCAAAAAGGTGTATATGATAAGGCTGGCTTAGGATATAAGCCTAATGATCATGAAAAATCCTTTTTGAAGAAAACATTTGTGCCTACTCATACATCTGTTAGTCCTTTCGTCAAATGTTATTATTGTGCTAGAAAATGGCATACTGCATCAACTTGTAATATGAGAAAGGAGAATGAAAAGAAAAAATGGGTTCCTAAGGGAACATCATATGGCACTAACAACCAAGGACCCAATAAAATTTGGGTACCTAAAAACAAAATATAATTGTTGTTTTGTAGGTATGCTTGAAAGCCAAAACTACAAATTGGCACAACCTCCTAAGCATAAGTCAACTTTGTGACAAAGGTAACAAGGTTAGCTTTGATTCTAAGAGTTGTTTAATTGAAAATTTGTATGATAAAAATAAGAAATTAATTGGACATAGAATTAATAATATTTATATGATAGACTTAGATGATATCTCTTCAAATGATGCATGTTGTCTTGTCTCTAGAGAAGAAGACAGTTTTATTTGGCATCGTAGGATTGCACACATACACACAGAGCACTTAAACAAGTTTATTTCAAAAGAACTTGTTATTGGTTTACCCAAAATGAAATTTAAAAGGGATGGATTGTGTGATGCATGTCAAAAAGGTAAACAAACAAAGGCTTCCTTCAAACCAATTAATATTGTTTCATCGGAGAGGCCCTTGCAACTCCTACATATGGATCTTTTTGGGCCTTCTAGAACTAAGAGCCTTGGTGGCAATTTTTACGCGTTAGTAATTGTTGACAACTACTCTAGGATCACTTGGACCTTATTTCTTTCACACAAAAGTGACACCTTTAAAGCTTTTAAAAAATTAGCCAAGATAATTCAAAATGAAAAGGATCTAAAAATTGTATCTATTAGAAGTGACCATGGCGTGGAATTTGAAAACGAAATGTTTGAAATTTTTTGTGAAGAAAATGGCATAAAACATAATTTTTCTGCACCTAGGACCCCACAACAAAATGGGGTGGTAGAAAGAAAAAATCGGGCTTTAAAGGAACTCGCTAGAACATTATTAAGCGATGCAAACCTCCCAAAATATTTTTGGGCGGATGCAGTTAGCACTGCTTGCTATGTTCTCAATAGGGTCTTAATTAGACTGACACGATTTCGGCAAGTATACCTAGTCCCAAACAACTAATACGGTGGTAAGACCGGTTATCGTCCTCAGGGATCGTGGACAAGTACCACCTCGCAAATTGGACTACTATCTAGGCGATCGTGTTTGGATGGAAGGTAGCTATAACAAGTAACGAAACAAACAAGAATAAAATGTTTTTGTTCTTTTAGGTATTTTATCAAACACTTAACAGGCAAACAGAAATGTGATCAACAAATGGATAGAATTGTTAGGGTTAGACTAGGCTAATCCTCCCTTGGTTGCTATGAAATGATAAATAAAACAATTCCTAATTCAATTATGACAATCAAATCTTCTCAAATACTCAAACCTTAATGTCTTAGGTGGAATGAGCCTAAAATCCCAAATTAAACCCTAATGTCTTAGGTGGATTAACATGAGAATTTGCATTAAGAGTCAAGATTCATAAGATTGCAAGCACCCCAAGACCTATGTCTAGGTTCATGAACTACTTGGCATTTGATTCAAGAGCATGCCTTAATATCAATCTTTCAATTGTCTATCAAAGCAACTAATCATTCCTAGGATGATCAAACCAAGGAAAGCATTAAGCATGGAATCAAGCACTCATAAAGAAATAGGAAATTGTATTACAACCACATCATGTTACAACCAAGTTCAGAAAAACCATTATCTAACCCCAACAAGGGGGATGTTTAGCTACACATAATCAAAGAGAAAGGCAAAAGAAAAGATACAGAGATGAAGGAAGGAAGGAACTCCATGGAAGGATGCACACAGCCACAGCAGCAGAGAGTCTATTTTTTAGGGTTTTTGGCCGCCTTTTCTCCTCCCTCAAATCTGCCCTAAAACAGCTTATAAACAGAGGTTCTGGGTTTCGCGTGCTCGCGAGGCTAGACCTGGTTTGTGAGGCGAATCTTATGAATCAGATCTTCAGAGATTGGTTTTCTCGCGAGGCGAGGTGGTAATTCGCGAGGCGAGATAGAAAGGGTGTCATCTCTGGCACAGTCGGGCCTTCAGGCTCGCGAGGCGAGATGGTGATTCGCGGGGTGAGACAGAAAGGGTGATTGTTGCTGTTCAGGCTGGTCTTCGGGCTCGCGTGGTGAGATCCTGTCTCGCCAGGCGAAACGTCCAGAATTTCTTTTCCACTGTTTTCTTCATTTATTGCTCCATCACGGCCGTGATGGTCATCACGGCTAGGCCGTGATGGGTTCTGCTTGGCTCATTTTCTTCTCTTTTCAGGCTCTATCTTCACCCAAGCTTCATCATGGCCAAATCTTGGGCAATTAATCATAAATTCCTGCAAAACAACACACAAAACCACCTTATCCGTTCCAAAGGAAAAACTAACCAAAATCAAACTAAAATGGCCTAACTATATGCAAATGCATGCAGAAATGTACATGGAAAATGAGGTGAAATCACACTCATCAAATCACCCCAAGCGTAAGATTTTTCTTGTCCTCAAGCAAAAACCAAGGCCAGTGGATGAAAAAATAATAGAGAACCAGCCTGATAGAGAACCAGGAACCCGAGCAACTAATCCAAGTGACAGGCATTTTCAAATAATTCAGCAAGAGACGATCAATTTCAAGTCCAATTATACGCTTAGGTTTCCTAGACTCATATTCTCATTGATTCGGACACTCTTTCTCACTTGAAAATCACCCCAAGCTTATTCATTTGCTTGGCTCACTTTCTCGCCTCACTCAAGTATTCAAGGATATATGACAATTCGCTCTATCTTCCTCAAGAAATGAATTCTACCATAGGCTTGACTATCAACCAAATCTCTACTTTATTAATGGAAACAATTAAGAATCAAGAGGTCTTTTGCTTTAGTTGTAACAGGGCCGTGGGATTTATCGTTAGGTGGGGAAATCAAGAAGAGGACATTTCAAAAGGCTACACAAAACATCAAGCATTGCAAATCATGACACCTTCTAAAATACCCTTTTGGGTTTCGATTTACTTTTGCCACCTTTCTTTCTTTCTTTCTTGTTTTATTTATCATTTCTTTTTGTCATCCCCTTCTCTATTTTTATTTCTCTTTCTTTTGTTTTTCTTTTACTTGGAGAATGGGAGATTTTTCATCTCAAGAGAAACTTTTTTTTTTCTTCTGATTTTCTCATCCCATACTTTTTTTTCAACTACCTTTTTACCCCTTTTTTTTGTAATACTTTAACAGGTGCCCTATCAAGCATATTCATCAAAGTAATTCAAGGTACCAAGAAAAGCATTTTATTCTTTTAGGCTCAAAATTGGATAACTAAGGGATAGCATTTAGTCATTCAAAGCTCAGAAGGCCAGAAAAAATACCTAGTGCCTCAATCATTTTCAAAAAAAATTTCAAGCTTTGAAACGGTTTCAAGTCAAGTTCTAGAGAATACAATCCAAGAGGAATAACACTCTATCACAAGGAATGGGGTAGATTTAGTGAGTACCCCTTAATGGCTCAAAAGCTCACATTTAGCAGTTCAAAAGTCAATGAGAAACACAAATCTATGGAAACACATACTAATTATCAACTATCCAAGATCATCTCAAGAATTTTTATTTGAAGCCTCATCACAAGAATAAAAAAAAAGGGTTCAAAAACTCACTATCTTAAATTATTTGGCACTAAGTTCTCACAATCGGATGCTCAATCTAAGCAAGGGGGTAACCAAATCATGCGATCATGCAAAACTATGCCTAAATGAATGCAATATGAACAATGTAAAAATTCAAAAGTTTACAAAAATACCCCTACCCCAAGCTTAAAAACTTATATTGTCCCCAATGTAAATAATTAAGTCAGAGAGGGGAGAAAAAATGGAACAACTCACCGATGTGGTAGCGGGCTGGTTCACATGCTTTCTGGCTTTGTTTCTCCCTGCCCCTTTTTGTTTCTCCGTCCTTCTTACCCTGAAAACACTTAGCAAACCTATTAACAAATCTCTTGATCTTCTCAAATTATTCAAGAGTTGAAAATCAAAAACAAATGAGAAAGGGAAAAGAAAACTTGGGTTGCCTCCCAATAAGCGCTTCTTTAACGTCACTAGCTTGACGGGTGATCTCTAAGAGGGTGCCTTAAGAGGGATGGAGACTGCTTGACGATCAAAGTCTCCTCCCAGGTAGTGCTTGAGCCTTTGCCCATTAACAGTGAAAGTGTCTCCGGATGATGGATCTACCAATTCAGCCACACCAAATGGAGAAACTGACTTGACATAGAATGGACCCGACCATCTTGATCTCAACTTGCCTGGAAATAGCTTGAGACGTGAATTAAAGAGCAAAAATGATTGGCCTTCTTCAAAATGCTTGGGAAGAATGTACTTATCATGCCAAAATTTTGTTCTTTCCTTATAGATCCTTGCACTCTCATATGCCAAGAGTCGGGATTCATCCAACTCATTCAATTGCAGCAGTCTCTTGTCCATGGCCAGCCTTGTGTCAAAGTTCAGGGCCTTCACTGCCCAAAAAGCACGATGTTGGAGCTCTACCGGAAGGTGACATGATTTTCCAAACACTAATTGGTAGGGTGACATACCAACAGGTGTTTTATATGCAGTCCGATAGGCCCAAAGTGCATCATCCAGTTTCTTTGCCCAATCTTTCCTGGCATTGTTCACTGTTTTCTCCAAGATCCTCTTTAACTCCCGATTGGACAACTCCACTTGCCCACTGGTTTATGGGTGGTATGGTGTGGCAACTTTATGATTGACCCCAAACTTGGCAAGCACTACATTGAACTCTTTGTTGTAGAAATGAGTACCTCTATCACTAATGATGGCTCTAGGGGTTCCAAATCGGGTGAAGATGTTCTTCCTCACAAAACTAATCACTGTTTTTGCATCATCTTTCAGAGTTGGGACAGCTTCTACCCATTTTCTCACATAGTCAACCGCAACTAGGATATACTTGTTGTTATAGGATGATGGGAAAGGACCCATGAAGTCGATCCCGCACACATCAAAGAGCTCCACCTCTAAAATACCCTTCAAGGGCATCTCATTTCTTCTGGATATACTTCCGGTTCTTTGACACTTATCGCACTTCATCATCCAATCTCTGGAGTCTTTAAAAATGGTGGGCCAAAATAACCCGCTTTGCAAGATCTTCATGGCGGTTCTCTCACCACCAAAGTGTCCTCCATAGGGTGAGTTGTGGCAATGAGTCAACACCCCATCAACCTCTTCTTCCGGAATACATCTTATCATAATTCCATCCGAACCTCTTTTGAAAAGGTAAGGCTCATCCCATACATAGTATTTAGCATCATGGATGAGCTTCTTCCTTTGTTGTGCATTGAAGTCCTTTGGAATCTTGTTTGCCACCTTATAATTTGCAATGTCTGCAAACCAAGGTGCCACTTGCACCATAAACAACCTCTCATCTGGGAATTCTTCTTGAATTGGCAACTCATCTTTTGCTTGAACATCTGCTTGTGGAAGCCTAGACAAATGGTCAGCTACCACATTCTCCACTCCTTTCTTGTCCTTTATATCCAAATCAAACTCTTTGAGAAGTAGTACCCACCTAATGAGCCTTGGCTTAGCATCCTGTTTAGAGCCAATCAAGTAAGATCTAAACTTATCAAATGAAAACACCACAGCAAGCAATTCTTTTTCAGTCGTGGTATAGTTCAATTGAGCATCATTCAGCACACGACTGGCATAGTAAATGACATGCAACACTTTATTTTTTCTTTGACCCAAAATGGCTCCCACCGCATAGTCGCTTGCATCACACATTAACTCAAATGGCAAACTCCAATCTGGAGGTGCAATGACCGGTGCGGTGGTGAGTTTTTCTTTCAAAAGTTGGAAGGCATGAATGCAATCATCATCAAATACAAAAGGAGTATCAACTACCAAGAGCCTGCATAAGGGTTTCACAATCTTTGAAAAGTCTTTTATAAATCTCCTATAGAAACCCACATGCCCTAGGAAGCTTCTAACACCTTTCACATTTATGGGAGGGGGAAGTTTTTCAATCACTTCCATTTTTGCTTTATCAACTTCCATCCCCCGTGATGAAATTTTATGACCAAGAACTATACCTTCCCTAACCATGAAATGACATTTTTCCCAATTCAACACAAGGTTAGTTTCTTGGCATCTTTTCAAAACACATGCAAGATTTTTAAGACAATCATCAAAAGAATTACCAAACACAGAAAAATCATCCATAAATACCTCAATGAATTTTTCAGTCATATCAGAGAATATGGAAAGCATGCACCTTTGAAAAGTGGCGGGTGCATTACACAACCCGAATGGCATCCTCCGGTATGCATAGACGCCATAAGGACAAGTAAAAGCAGTCTTCTCTTGGTCCTTTGGCTCAACCACAATCTGGTTATACCCTGAGTATCCATCAAGGAAGCAATAAAAGGCATGACCCGCCAATCTTTCTAACATCTGATCAATGAAGGGCAAGGGAAAATGATCTTTTCTGGTGGCCTCATTTAGTCTTCTGTAATCAATACACACTCTCCATCCAGAAACGGTCCTTGAGGGGATGAGTTCATTTTTATCATTTGCAACCACCGTCATCCCCCCTTTCTTAGGGACAACTTGGACTGGACTCACCCAAGGACTATCGGAGATTGGATAAATTATACCCGCATCCAAAAGCTTCACAACCTCATTCCTTACAACTTCTTTCATGTTTGGGTTGAGTCTTCTTTGGGGTTGTCTGACCGGCTTGAAGTTTTCCTCCAAAAGGATTTTGTGCATACAGATTGAGAGACTTATCCCTTTCAAGTCGGACATAGACCACCCAATTGCAGATTTGTGCTCCCTAAGCACCCTTAACAGCTTCTCTTCCTCTAAAGAGTTCAACCCGCTGCTAATGATCACCGGGAATGAATAATTCACCCCAAGGAAAGCATAACGGAGATGATATGGAAGTTCTTTCAACTCTAGCACAGGTGGTTTGTTGAGTCACCGGCAAGTGTACCGGGTTGTCGTAAGTAATAAAACACGGTAAGTAATTACCGAGGTTGGACACAGGGATTGGACTACCAATTCTACCAATTCGAGAGCAATTCGATACGTTTGGTCAAGTAACAACAAGTGGTTGTGGAGATAGAGAAAATAGGATCGCAATTCAAATTGACAAATCAAATAAAGATATGGTATTAAAATCTAGAATTAAACATCTAAGGTCATAAATCCACCTACCCAATCATGCATAGTACCCAAGTGATGATGATTCCCTCCCTAAGTTCAATTACAATGTCAACCAGGACCCCCAAATTCTCCTAATGACACTGTCGTGCTCAATAGGACGTATTCAACGATTGAGTTAATTACTTACTAGGTCTCATAACCCAATCATCAAACTTTATTAAATCTGGTTCCTATAAGGTTGCACCGATCTCCTATTCACTCTCGTGCAATATTCGATCAATGATCCCAATTCAAGTTCTAAACGCGAATTGCCTACTAAGCCTCATCACGTTAACTAGTCAATCACGCATGCATATGATCAACGCAATTAATTCAGAATTGGAAAACATGAATTGAGATAAAGGAGAGAAACATACATCACATTGAATTACACCGTCATGGGGGGTTTCATTGATCCCTTAGACAAGGGGATTAGCTCCTCATGCTTGTAACAAGGCACAAACAATCGAAACTCATCATGAATGTACAATAGAAAAAGAAAATAAGGAGACGCAGCTCCCAAGAACAAGGATTCGTCAAAAACCGATCTAAAACAAGTGGGTAACCAAAAGTTATTCAATCTGCCCTAAAACAGTAATTTATAGATTTCAGAATATGCACCCGCTCGCGAGGCGAGTGGCCTCTCGCAAGGCGAATTTTAGTTTTGGATCCATCCTGAGTTTGAATACTTGCGAGGCGAGGTAGTGTTTCGCGAGGCGAGACAGAGAGAATGACATTTCTAGCATAGTCAGACCTTCAGACTCGCGAGGCGAGATGGTGATTCGCGGGGCGAGACAGAGAGGGTGACATTTACTGTTCAGGCTGGTCTTCAGGCTCGCGAGGCGAGCTCTTGTTTCGCGAGGCAAAACCTCCAGAGTTGTTTTTCCACTGTTTTCTTCATTTTCCTTGACTCTAAGAGCTTCACTTTTAACCTGAAACAATAAAAGAAAACGAAAAGCGTAATTCTACTCAAAATAAACTAAAAACTACTAAAAATGCATAAAACGGGTCAAAGTCTAACTTAGGAACAAAACAAGGCCAAGTTGGGAGATTAGCGAGGGTGACTCGCCCAATTAGGCACAAAATATACCCCTTTTCTAGCTGGAAACTAGATGAGCCAGAGGCTCATCATGGTTCCCCCTTGTCTTCTATCCGCACATCCTCCACAACTTTGTCTTCATCCGTATTCAAAACTAGACAAGCCTCAAGGGCTTTAACCATGAACTCAACTTCTTCCGCACATGCCTCTTCTTCTGTATTCTCACCCATAAGAGACGCTTCCAATGAATCTTCAAAAGTTTGTTTCACACTCTTGTCAGTCAATGAATCAACAAGGTCCACACTCATACACGTATCTTTGTCGCTTGGATGTCTCATTGCTTCAAAAACATTGAAGGTGACCTTTTCATCTTGGACTCTAAGCACCAACTCCCCTTGATTTACATCGATCAAAGCTCTACCCGTGGCTAGGAATGGTCTTCCAAGAATCAATGGAGTCTCACTGTCTTCCGCTATATCCAACACCACAAAATCTGCCGGAAAAATGAATTTGTCTACTTTAACCAATAAATCCTCCACTACACCATAAGGATACGTAATGGAACGATCCGCCAATTGGAGAGAAATCCCGGTTGGCTTGACTTCACCAATTCCCAACTTCTTAAAAATGGAGAGAGGCATAAGGTTGATACTTGCCCCAAGATCAAACAAGGCTCTTCCAATGTTCAAATGACCAATAGTACATGGGATAGTAAAGCTACTCGGATCCTTCATCTTCACCGGTAACTTCCTTTGGAGTATAGCACTACACTCTTCCGTGAGCATGACCGTTTCCTCCTTCCACTTCCTATTGTTAGTAAGAATCTCCTTCATAAACTTGGCATAGGAAGGCATTTGTTGAAGAGCTTCGGCAAAAGGGATGTTGATTTGCAACTTTTTGAACACATCCAAGAACTTAGAGAATTGTTGATCTTTTGCCTCTTTCTTCAACCTTTGAGGATAGGGTATCTTGAAATATGGTGGCAGCTCCTTAGGATTGTCAACTTCTTCAAGAATTTACCTCTTAGTCTTCTTTCTTTCAAACTCTTCATCACCCAGTTTTTCCCTCTGTGGTTTTTCAGCTTCAACAACAATGGGACTAGAGGTAGTGGCTTGGGAAGTCTCGGGTTCTTCATTGGTTACATCTTCAACAGTCACCTCATCAACTCCCTCACCAATCGTCTTTTCTTCTCTCTGTTTTTCTTGTCAAACTACCACTTTCCCGCTTATTGTAGTAATTGCCTTGCAATCCTCCCTTGGATTCTTCTCGGTATCTCCCGGCAATTGTCCTTGAGGTCTCTCTGTCATTTGTCTTGCCAAATGGCCTATTTGGTGTTCAAGATTCTTGATGGAGGCATTTTGATTCTTCATATTATCTAGAGTTGCTTGCATGAATTGGGCTAGAATATTCTCCAATTTGCTTGAATTCTCTTAAGGAGGTTTTGCATGAGAACTTGAGCCTTGCCCTTGTCTCCAACCAAAGTTAGGATGGCTACGCCACCCCGGATTGTAGGTGTTAGAGTAAGGATCATGCTTAGGCCCTTGGTTTCCCATGTAATTCACTTCTTCTTGCCCAGAACCTCCAACCACACTAATTTCACAGTTTCCGTTGGCATAGTTACCTCCACAGAAATCACACACTGAGGTAGCTTGAACTTGGACCGCTTGTAATTGAGAATTTTGTAGTTGAACGGACCTCAATTGCTTGGTAAGGATGGCCATTTGTGCCTTAAGAGCACTAATTTCATCAAGCTCCAAAACACCTCTCTTGACCAATGATCGAGAACTAGGCATTTGATAATCATTATTTGCCATAGTTTCAATCAAGTCCATTGCCTCTTCGGGTGTCTTTTGGCTCAATGATCCACCTGCAGCCACTTCAATCATACTTCTGGAATTTCGGTTGAGCCCATTGACAAAGGTTGCAACTTGCTGCCATGTTTCCAACTCATGATTTGGGCAAGCGGTAAGCAAAGATTTGAACCTCTCCCATGCTTCATAAAGTGACTCGACATCCCTCTGTGCAAAAGCATTAATCTCCGATCTCAACTTGATCATTCTTGATGGAGGGAATAAACGCGATAAGAACTTGCTCACCAAATCATTCTAAGTGATGATGCTCCCATGAGGATGAGATTGAAGCCATGACTTAGCTCTATCCCTCAAAGAGAAAGGGAAAAGCCTTAAACGAATGGCCTCATCAGAAACTCCATTTAGCTTGATGGTGTCACACAACTCAATGAATGTGCCAATGTGAGAATGAGGGTCTTCACTCTCCAAACCTCCAAACTGATTTTGCTGCACAAGATTGATAAGTGATGCCTTGATTTCAAAATTGTTGCAAGCCACTGCAGATCTAACGATTGGAGTTCCACATCTATCGACTCTAGTGGAAGTATAGTCCCCCATTGTCCTCCTTGGTGCATTGTCTTCAGCCATGGTGATAGTTGCTACTTCCACTTGTGGTTCCTACACACTTGTTAACTCAACTTGTAGCTCTTGTATACTAGAAGATGCTTCTTCTCTATTTTTCCTTGCTTTGGCTTCCTTTCTATTCTGTCTACAAAACCTCTCGATCTCAGGGTCGAATTGAAGTTCACCTGGGTCGATTGTACCTCGCATACAAGGAACAAACAGAGCAGAACAGAAAAACAGAAAAAAAAAAAATAGCAGTAGAACAGCAACGAAACAACACGTACAAGCTAAGCAACAGATGGACAATTATGTAGCTTCAATGAAAACAAAACGAATAGAACAAAACAAAAAATACAGCAAGAAAACAGAAAACAGAAAAGAAAGATAGCAGTAGGAAAACAATAAAAAATGCCTAAATTAGGAGTCCCCTTTGGTACTCGTGATATTGGCACACCGACCCCCGGCAACGGTGCCAAAAACTTGACACGATTATAGCAAGTATACCTAGTCGCAAACAAGTAATACGGTGGTAAGACCGGTTATCGTCCTCAGGGATCGTGGACAAGTACCACTTCGCAAATTGGACTACTATATAGGCGATCGTGTTTGGATGGAAGGTAGCTCTAACATGTAACGAAACAAACAAGAATAAAATGTTTTTGTTCTTTTAGGTATTTTATCAAACACTTAACAGGCAAACAGAAATGTGATAAACAAATGGATAGAATTGTTAGGGTTAGACTAGCCTAATCCTCCCTTGGTTGCTATGAAATGATAAATAACACAATTCCTAATTCAATTATGACAATCAAATCTTCTCAAATACTCAAACCCTAACGTCTTAGGTGGAATGAGCATAAAATCCCAAATTAAACCCTAATGTCTTAGGTGGATTAACATGAAAATTTGCATTAAGAGTCAATATTCAAAAGATTGCAAGCACCCCAAGACCTATGTCTAGGTTCATGAACTACTTGGCATTTGATTTAAGAGCATGCCTTAATATCAATCTTTAAATTGTCTATCAAAGCAACTAATCATTCCTAGGATGATCAAACCAAGGAAAGCATTACGCATGGAATCAAACACTCATAAAGAAATAGGAAATTGTATTACAACCACATCATGTTACAACCAAGTTCAGAAAAACCATTATCTAACCCCAACAAGGGGGAAGTTTAGCTACACATAATCAAAGAGAAAGGCAAAAGAAAAGATACAGAGATGAAGGAAGGAAGGAACTCCATGGAAGGATGCACACAGCCACAGCAGCAGAGAGTCTATTTTTTAGGGTTTTTGGCCGCCTTTTCTCCTCCCTCAAATCTGCCCTAAAACAGCTTATAAACAGAGGTTCTGGGTTTCGCGTGCTCGCGAGGCTAGACCTGGTTTGTGAGGCGAATCTTATGAATCAGATCTTCAGAGATTGGTTTTCTCGCGAGGCGAGGTGGTAATTCGCGAGGCGAGACAGAAAGGGTGTCATCTCTGGCACAGTCAGGCCTTCAGGCTCGCGAGGCGAGATGGTGATTCGCGGGGCGAGACAGAAAGGGTGACTGTTGCTGTTTAGGCTGGTCTTCGGGCTCGCGTGGCGAGAACCTGTCTCGCGAGGCGACACTTCCAGAATTTCTTTTCCACTGTTTTCTTCATTTATTGCTCCATCACGGCCGTGATGGTCATCACGGCTAGGCCGTGATGGGTTCTGCTTGGCTCATTTTCTTCTCTTTTCAGGCTCTATCTTCACCCAAGCTTCCTCATGGCCAAATCTTGGGCAATTAATCATAAATTCCTGCAAAACAACACACAAAACCACCTTATCCATTCCAAAGGAAAAACTAACCAAAATCAAACTAAAATGGCCTAACTATATGCAAATGCATGCAGAAATGTACATGGAAAATGAGGTGAAATCTGTTGTGACTCCGGCAAGTGTACCGGGTCGTCGCAAGTAATAAAAACACGATAAGATTCTACCGAGGTCGAACACAAGGATTGGGTTACCAATTCGACTAAATTGTCAATAAATCCGATACGTTGGTTAAGCAATAGAAGGTGGTTGAGAGAAAGAGATTGAGATTGCGAATTCAAGAATCGATTCAAATAACGCTACGGTGATTAAATTCAGAAATAAAAGCATCTAAGGTTTCGAATCCACCTACCCAATCATGCAAAGTACCCAAGTGATGATATTCTCCTCCCTAAGTTCAATTTTAATGTCAACCGGGACCCCTAAATTCTCCTAAATCCACTTCCGTGCTCATTAGGACGTATTCGATGATTTGAGTTAATTACTTGCTAGGTCTCTTAACCCTAATCTCGAATTCTATTAATTCTTGTTCCCTATAGGTTGCATCGATCTCCTACTCACTCTCGTGCAATACTCGACCGATGTTCCCAATTCAAGTTCTAAAACGCGAATTGCCGCTAGGCCTCAACACGCTTAACTAGTCGATCACGCTAGCATATAATCGACACAATGAAAACAGAATTGGAAAATCATAATTGAATTAAAGGAGAGAGAGTTACATTACATGAACACTATGCCGCCATGGGTGGCTTCATCGATCCCCTAGACAAGATGATTAGTTCCTCATGTCCGTAACAACAACGCACGTACAATCGGAATTCATCCTAAGCCTATGAATTAAGATAAAAGAAGAGAAGAAGAAATCCCAGAATAAGGGTTACAAAAGGTCTCTGAAAATTCTGATCCAAAAGGTTCTCTTTTCTGTTCTGATCTGCTCTATTTATAAGGAGGCCACGCGTCACGGCCGTGACGGCTTCTGCTTCTGGCGCACTTCTGGGATTTGAACATTCGCGACGCGAAGGATGTCTCGCGACGCGAGTCTTCTTGTCACGGCCCGTGATCTCAATCACGGCCAGGCCGTGATGTTCTCTGCCTTGTGTGGATTATAGGTCACGGCCGTGATATACATCACGGCTAGGCCATGATGGTCTCTGACTTGTATGGCTTTTAGGTCACGGCCGTGATATACATCACGGCTAGGCCGTGATGGTCTCTGATTCTGGTACTTTTCTGGAGTTCACACACTCGCGACGCGAAGGACGTCTCGCGACGCGAACCTTCCTGTCACGGCCCGTGATGTCAATCACGGCTAGGCCGTGATGGCCTCTGTCTTCCCAGATCTTCAAACTATCGCGGGGCGAGCCTCCTCTCGCGGGGCGAGAATCCCCAGAATGGCAATCTCCACTATTTGTTGACTTTCCTTAATTCTTAGAGCCTCACTTATGGACCTGAAAACAACACAAGCAACCACAAGCGTAATTCTCTCCAAAATAACCTAAAAACTACACAAAAGACGCAAAACGAGTCAAATTCCAACTTAGGAACAAAACAAGGCAAATTTGGGCGAAAACGAGAGTAAACTCGAATAAATTGGCACATAAACCCTAGTTTATCTAGTCTTAAAACTAGATAAGCCAGAGGCTTATCAAAATACCCCAAACTTAAACCTTGCTTGTCCCCAAGCAAGCTTAAAACTCAAAAACGACTCAAGACTTGGCAAGCTTGAAAGATCTAATCAATTTCGCACACATTTCATGCAACTTTACAAAACAATTTTTCTTCTTTGATTCCCCCCTTTTTTTCATCAATGTAGTCCCCACATTCATCTACTTTAAACAATTGAGAAATTATCATTCATGCCATCATTACTCTAAGTTGAGGCTCAAAGATACACACAAAGGAAGATCACCTATTTCAAACAATTGCCTTCCTCACAAGGGCATTTAGTATTTCACTCATTCGCTCAAGTTTGTCTAGGCTTTCAACTTTTTCACTCAATTTCACTTATCAAGAGCACTTCCCATGAATTTGATTTTCATCTCAAACATAGTTCCCACGAAAACATGCATGCAACATCAAAAGGTCTTTTAAAGGTTGTAATGGGGCCTGGTGAGGCTAGGATAATCAAGGATATTTAGGCTTAAGTCCCTAGGAACTAAGAGAGCATGAGCATTAAACACATTTTTCCACTCAAATTCCTTTCTTTCCATTTTTCATTTGGGCTCGGGTGACTACAACCTTTTCCTTGATATTATTTTTGTTTTGCCCCTTTTCTTTTGGCAATTTTTTTTTGTTTTCTTCTTTTCTTTTCTTTTCTTTTTGCCTTGGGTCAACCTTTATTTTCTTTTTCTCATCCCAATATGACACATACCTTGTAGCCACCCCAAACTTAGTTTCTCACAACCTTTCTCTTGCTCATTTCCATGCTCTCCTAATCCTAAGATTGGGTCAACATGGTTTTTCAGATTTTGGCTCGTAATGTAGGGTCATCAAAAAACAATAGGTCAATTGGGCTCAATTTGGCTAACTAGGGAACATGCATTAGGGATGGTTCATTTCAGGCCAAGTAGTTAATTCAAAGAAAATTGCCTAAATCATTTGATGCAACACATAATCATGCAAACCATATAGAGATTCAAGCAAATTCGAGAAAGTGCAACTTAACAGTGATTCACACATTCAAAAACAGAGTTGGAGGCTCAAATCCTCACCTGGACATTTTGCAAATTGTTTGACCGAGATACGATTCCTAGTGTGTGCACCCCCTCACCCCAAACTTATCATACATCAAGCAATCATAATACATCTCAAAGTTCAATTTTCAATTTTTAGTGGGGATCAACTTTTCTATTACTTGAACCTAGGGGAAATCATCAATGGTGTATATAATTCAAGCAATCCATCTATGCTCAATATCATTAAAATCTAACAAGCTTGCCGACACGACATTTCATACAAAAACTCTTGATCTTCTCAAATTATTCAAGAGTGACAAACAAAAACAAAACAAACACAAAAAAAAAAAAACAAAAACAAAAACAAGAGTGAGGAAAGGAGAGGGTACCTAGCTTGGGTTGCCTCCCAAGTAGCGCTTGTTTAACGTCCCGAGCCTGACTCAAGTCGCCCCTAAGGGTTAATCCGGAGGAAGATCCTTCTTGCCATGCCATTCCTTGGCCCGTTCTTTGTAGGTTTGTGCCCCTTTACATGCTCGCAAGCGGTTCCCGGACAGCTCATTTAAGTCCAGCATCCTTCTATAATCCGCACGCACTCTCCACTCCGCGATGGTCTTTTTTGGGATCAACTTGTTGTCTTTATTGACCACCACGGTTGTGCTACCTTTCAACCTTGGTGCTTTACCCTTCTTTTTCTTGCCCTTGCAACTGAGCTCTTCCTTTGCACATTCTTCCCTTGGGAGACTCGGTATGGGTTCCATGCCTCGTAGCCACTCAAGGTAGACTTCATCCCCCGAAGGACCTTTTTCCTCACTGTCTTCCTCATGAGATTCTATCGATATTGTTGCGAGTGAAGGATCATGGTCTTCTCGAGTTGCATTTACCTTTTCAGTTGGGTCCACCAAATCCACTCGATACACTGTTGACTTCTCTTCCGGGTGCTTAATCGCTTCAAAGACATTGAAGACCACCTTATCATCATTCACCCTTAAAGTGAGTTTCCCTTGCCGCACATCTATCAAGGCATCCCCAGTGGCCAAGAAGGGTCTACCCAATATGAGAGGGATCTCAAGCATCTTCATCCATGTCGAGCACCACGAAGTCCACTGGGAATATGAACTTGTCAACTTTCACGAGCAAGTCTTCGACTACTCCATAGGGATATTTGATAGAACGATCGGCCGATTGGAGTGACATTCGCGTATCCTTTACCTCTTTGATCCCTAGCCTCTTCATCATCGAGAGGGGCATCAAGTTGATGCTTGCCCCTAGATCACATAATGCCTTTCCGAAGGTAATTCCCCCAATGGTGCATGGTATCGAGAAGGAACCGGGATCCTTCAACTTCGGAGGCAGTTTCCGTTGAAGAATGGCACTACACTCCTCGGTCAAAGCAACTGTTTCTTCATCCACAATCTTCCGCTTCTTAGTGAGAAGTTCCTTCATAAACCGAGCATATGATGGCATTTGTTCCAAGGCTTCCGCAAATGGAATGTTAATCTGAAGTTTTCGGAAGACATCAAGGAACTTATTGAATTGCTTATCCTGTTGAGGCTTCTTCAATCTTTCCGGATACGGAACCTTCATGTAGGGTGGAAGGTCTTGGGGTTCAACCCACTTCTTCCTTCGAAACTCTTCATCCACAAGTTTCAGCCTTCCCCCTTGCTCCGGTCCCTTGTCACTTGCCAACCCTTCTTTCCCTGGTTGCTCTTCCTCAACTGGTAGTTGTTCCGGGCCCTTGTCATCCTGAGAACTAGTGGTACCCCTGCTAGGTTCCAATACCCTTCCGCTTCTAGTAGATATGACATTGCATTGTCCCTTGGGGTTGTTCTCAGTACTACCTGGAAGAGTGCCTGGAAGACGTTCATTAAGTTGCGTCGCGAGCTGTGCTATTTGTGTCTCCAGATTCTGAATTCGCGATCCTGTATGAGTCGCCAACTTGTCAATGGCAGTGTTCACCTTCTCAAAAGATGTGTATGTATAGCTTGACAGCTTCTCAACTGTCCCGGTCATCTTTTTCAAAGGCCAGCTCCCACTTTGTTGTCTTCCACCATCCGATATTTGCAGAATCGATTAGGCCCCGGAGGAGCCTCTGCTGAGTATTGCGCTTTGAATTCCAATGTTCGGTCTCGAGACCCTGTTGAGGTTGTTGCCAATTCTGTTGAGGGTGTTGTTGACCGGCTAGACCACCATTAACATCACTCCAAGCAAATCCCTGGATGGTCTCTTCTCATGTAGCCCCTATTCTGATTTTGATTGTTCCTCCGATAATTGTTCCGGGGCACGAGTGTCATAGAAGTTGTGGCAATAGTCCACATGTTCTTGAGGGAAATTTAGCGGGCAATTCTGAGTGTCATGATTTCCATTGCAATTTGCACAACCTGGAGGCATTCCCTCGTGTATAGCATTAACCCTCTTGTTCCCAGACAAAGCCTCATTTTGCATCTTCAAAAGTCTGTTTTGCTCTAAAATGGCTTCCATTGTCCCAGAACTGATTCCACTCGAGGTCTCCCTACCACGGTTGTAATCATTATATGACATCTTCTCTAACAGTGCCCATCCATCCTCAGCCGATAAATATACAAAAGAACCGCCAGCTGCGGCATCACAGTTCATCTGATAGCGTCCTCTCAACCCATTAAAGAAATGTTGCACTTTGGAAACCGGGTCAAAGAACGCAGAGGGACATCTTCTCAACAAACCATTGTACCTCTCCCATGCTTCATTGTATGTTTCATCCTCCGTTTGCCTGAATGAAGTGATGGCTATTCTTGCTTGTGCCGCCTTCTGAGGAGGAAAGTATTTGGTTAGGAACTTCGTGCCATTTGCTCCCAAGTTACGATCTTTGTTCCTATCCAAACTATCAACCCAATCGCGAGCGACATCCCTAAGAGAGAGAGGGAAGAGCCGCAAGCGAAACTCATCTTGTGAGACTCCTCTTGTCTTCTGTAAGTCACACGCCTCAAGGAAGCGAGTGATGTGTCTATGCGGGTCTTGCTTTCCACTCCCATCAAACTGATTCTCCCGGAGCTGGAATGTGACACATGCTTCAACTCGAAGGAGTCTCAGTGTTCAGGTTGCCTCTCACAATAGAAGAGTCACAATCCACCAAGCTTGGTAGATCGTACTCAAAGAGAGGCTTGTAACGAGGAGGAGGAGGAGGAGGATTTTCTTCAGCCATGCCTTCTATTTTAATTGCTTCCAACCTCTTCCTTTCTCTGGCCTCTTTTCTTAACTGCCGCTCGGTCCTGGTGATCTCGGAATCGAATAGCACGTCCTCTTGTAGAAGAGTACCTCGCATACAAAAACAGGCAAAGACCAAGTGGAATCAAAGAAACAGAGAAAAATAATGGCAATTAAATAAAAGAAAATAAAACAAAAAATCGAAACAACAAAACAATTGAATTTCCTCGAAATTAGGAAAATTGGTTGTGCCAATCCCGAACGGCGCCAAAAACTTGTTGTGACTCCGACAAGTGTACCGGGTCGTCGCAAGTAATAAAAACACGGTAAGATTCTCACAGGAGTCGAACACAAGGATTGGGTTACCAATTCGACTAAATTGTCAAGAAATCCGATACGTTGGTTAAGCAATAGAAGGTGGTTGAGAGAAAGAGATTGAGATTGCGAATTCAAGAATCGATTCAAATAACGCTACGGTGATTAAATTCAGAAATAAAAGCATCTAAGGTTTCGAATCCACCTACCCAATCATGCAAAGTACCCAAGTGATGATATTCTCCTCCCTAAGTTCAATTTTAATGTCAACCAGGGACCCCTAAATTCTCCTAAATCCACTTCGTGCTCATTAGGACGTATTCGATGATTTGAGTTAATTACTTGCTAGGTCTCTTAACCCTAATCTCGAATTCTATTAATTCTTGTTCCCTATAGGTTGCATCAATCTCCTACTCACTCTCGTGCAATACTCGACCGATGTTCCCAATTCAAGTTCTAAAACGCGAATTGCCGCTAGGCCTCAACACGCTTAACTAGTCGATCACGCTAGCATATAATCGACACAATGAAAACAGAATTGGAAAATCATAATTGAATTAAAGGAGAGAGAGTTACATTACATGAACACTATGCCGCCATGGGTGGCTTCATCGATCCCCTAGACAAGAGGATTAGTTCCTCATGTCCGTAACAACAACGCACGTACAATCGGAATTCATCCTAAGCCTATGAATTAAGATAAAAGAAGAGAAGAAGAAATCCCAGAATAAGGGTTACAAAAGGTCTCTGAAAATTCTGATCCAAAAGGTTCTCTTTTCTGTTCTGATCTGCTCTATTTATAAGGAGGCCACGCGTCACTGCCGTGATTGCCATCACGGCCAGGCCGTGACGGCCACCTTCGCGCGCACTTCGGGATTTGAACATTCGCGACGCTGGGATGTCTCGCGACGCGAGTCTTCTTGTCACGGCCCGTGATGTCAATCACGGCCAGGCCGTGATGTTCTCTGCCTTGTGTGGATTTTAGGTCACGGCCGTGATATACATCACGGCTAGGCCGTGATGGTCTCTGACTTGTATGGCTTTTAGGTCACGGCCGTGATATACATCACGGCTAGGCCGTGATGGTCTCTGATTCTGGTACTTTTCTGGAGTTCACACACTCGCGACGCGAAGGACGTCTCGCGACGCGAACCTTCCTGTCACGGCCCGTGATGTCAATCACGGCTAGGCCGTGATGGCCTCTGTCTTCCCAGATCTTCAAACTATCGCGGGGCGAGCCTCCTCTCGCGGGGCGAGAATCCCCAGAATGGCAATCTCCACTATTTGTTGACTTTCCTTAATTCTTAGAGCCTCACTTATGGACCTGAAAACAACACAAGCAACCACAAGCGTAATTCTCTCCAAAATAACCTAAAAACTACACAAAAGACGCAAAACGAGTCAAAGTCCAACTTAGGAACAAAACAAGGCAAATTTGGGCGAAAACGAGAGTAAACTCGAATAAATTGGCACATAAACCCTAGTTTATCTAGTCTTAAAACTAGATAAGCCAGAGGCTTATCAAAATCACACTCATCATAGACCAATTCTAAAGAGAACCCCATATGAATTATATAAAGGAAGGAAGCCCAATATCTCTCATTTTCGTGTGTTTGGATGCAAATGTTTTGTGCTTAATAATGGTAAAAATAATTTAGGAAAATTTGATGCCAAAGCTGATGAAGGGATATTCTTAGGTTATTCATCATCTAGCAAAGCCTTCAGGGTATACAATAAAAGAACTTTAACTGTTGAGGATTCAGTGCATGTTTCTTTTGATGAGACTAACCCCAAAAGGTTGGGAAAGGATATTGTTGATGACCTTGCAGATTCCTTAGAACATACCCACTTGGATGAAAATAAAAATCAAGAGGACAAAGAAGGCAATAATGATGAGATCAAGCAAGAGAAAGAAGAACTTCAAGATCTTCCCAAAGAATGGAGAGTTTCCAAAAATATCCATTGGACAACATTATTGGTGATATTTCTAAAGGGATAATTACTAGAAACTCCATTAAAAATGCTCGTAATCACATGCCTTTTGTTTCTCAAATAGAACCTAAGAACATTGACGGTGTTATTTGTGATGAATTTTGGTTGTTAGCCATGCAAGAGGAATTAAACCAATTTGAAAGAAATCAGGTATGGGAACTAGTCCCTAGGCCATCAAAAAATCAAACAATTGGAACTAAATGGGTCTTTAGAAATAAATTAGATGAAAATGGTATAATTGTTAGAAACAAGGCCAGACTTGTGGCTAAAGGGTACAATCAATAGGAGGGCATAGATTATGAAGAAATGTATGCACCCGTAGCCAGACTTGAGGCCATTCGCATGTTACTTGCATTTGTTTGCATTATGAATTTTAAATTATATCAAATGGATGTAAAAAGTGCGTTCTTAAATGGCTTTATTCAAGAAGAGGTGTATGTAAATCAACCTCTTGGTTTCGAAAATTTTGACCGAGCCAATCATGTGTTTCGCTTAAAGAAAGCGCTTTATGGTTTAAAGCAAGCTCCTAGAGCTTGGTATGAGCGCTTAAGCAAGTTTCTTTTAGAAAAAAGGTTTTTCAGGAGGAAAGGTTGACACAACCTTATTTATTAAAAGAAAATCACATGATATTCTTCTAGTACAAGTGTATATGGATGATATAATTTTTGGTGCTACTGATGAGTTTCTTTGGAAATAATTCTCTAAGCATATGCAGGAAGAATTTGAAATGTCGATGATGGGAGAATTAAATTTCTTCCTTGGGCTTCAAATCAAACAAACAGACAACGGCATATTCATAAGTCAAACAAAATACTGCAAGGAACTTTTAAAAAGATTCGGAATGGACAATGCCAAGGAGATAGCCACACCAATGAGCACCTCATGCTACTTAGATAAGGATGAAAATGGTAATCCTATTGAACTGACAAAATATCGAGGTATGATTGGATCCCTCTTGTATCTTACTGCAAGTAGGCCTGACATCATGTTTAGTATTTGCATGTGTGCTAGATATCAGGCTAGTCCTAGGGAATCCCACCTTTCGACGGTTAAGCGAATAATGAGATATTTAGTTGGGACAAAAGACATGGGCTTGTGGTACCCCAAAGGCGACACATGCAATTTGGTTGGGTATTCCGACTCTGACTTTGCAGGTTGCAAGTTAGATAGGAAAAGTACTATTGGGACATGCCACTTTTTATGTAGTGCCTTAGTTTCATGGTTTATCAAAAAACAAGCTAGTGTGGCATTGTCAACCACTGAGGCGGAATACATAGCAGCAGGGAGTTGTTGTGCCCAAATTATTTGGATGAAACAACAACTGTTAGACTATGGTGTCCAATTAGATCATATCCCCATTTGATGTGATAACACTAGTGCCATTAACTTAACTAAGAATCCCATTCAACATTTTAGGAAAAAACACATTGAGATAAGGCACCATTTTATTCGGGATCATGTGCAAAATGGAGATTGTGTTTTGGAGCATGTGAGTACAACTAAGCAATTAGCAGATATCCTTACTAAACCCCTCAATAAAGAGAGTTTCTTTTACATCAGAAGAGAATTAGGCATCCTAGATTTATCTTACATCAATTAATCTTACATGTTTACTTTTATTCTCACATATCTATCAAATTTGCTCTCTGTCGATAATCTTATTAATAAATATGTGAGCAGGACAATTAATTTTATCATAGTTCCTATAACTATGTGTCACACTTTTCGATAATAAATTTCCAAATTAACTGCATAAACTGAATTGCATCCAGTTGGTCAATGTGCTCCTGCACCGTCCATTCTATTGTGATAGTCTGATTTTGTTAGTTTGGATATCATGAATCATAAAATCATAAAATCAACCTCCATATTGGCTACTACACATACTTATCTTATTAACACTATTAATGTCCCACTTTTCGTCTATTTTGATGAATGAAAGTTATCATCTTTATTTATTATCTTTTATCCATAAACTTTCTTTTTGATCATGCCAAAAAGGGGAGAAGAATTGGAATATTAATCTTGCATAAAATAAATGTAATTGAACTATTCAGGGGGAGCATGATTATAATATTCCATTGCCTAATAATTTGAATTTATGCCTTCTGAATTTAACTGACATATCTATTGAGTAATATGTTTTAGATAGAGGGAAATCCATCCCACGCTCATGCAGTGCGTATATAACTCTGACACCACATTACATAGGTAAGAAGGTAAGGTTTGTCATAATCAAAAAGGGGAGTATGTAATCACACATTTATATATTTTGATGAATGACAAACACTAACAAAAAGGCAAGGGAATTTTTCTTATAGCATGCAGGTACCGCGTGCACAAATTCAAATTATTATGGTGTACCAGAAAATCAAGTATCAAGACCTCAAGCAAGATTGAGTATATATACTAGGTCTTAGTTATCTTGTAAGGGTATGATGGCTAAAACTCACTTTGGCTCATTTAATCAGTTTAACTAAAACACTACACTTTTGGATAAAAGGTTTTTAATTAAGCTTTTGATTAACAAAATATTTTTCAAATTGATTTTAAATTAAAAAAAATAGAAATCTGATTTAACAAAAAAAAATAGATTAAGTTTTTCAAAATATAAAATCAGTTTTCAATCCCATGCAATTATTAATTTTCAAGGTGCAATCAATTTATTCAATACGTTGCAGCATATCAAATAGTGCAATTTCAAAATGATTCAATTTCAATTGAAATGATCAATTTTTCACTTTCTCAAACCGTGTGCAGAGTTTGGTCAACATAAACTATATAGCAAATGGAAAATTTTTGTCAATATTATAAAAACTGATTTGCACTAAAGCTTCAACCGTTTGAGTCTTTGATTCAATTTAACTATGATTGAGATTTTATTTTCAATTGACTAAGCTTTTCTTCTCAATTGAAAAACTTGATTAATTGAGTTTGGAATGAAATAAATTGGTTGACTAAATATTGCCAATTGATTGGCAACGGTAATTTGTTCAATAATGACCAAATTAATAGTACATTGTTCTTTACATATATATGTGAATCTTGGGTGCAACGTAAAGCTTTCTTTTTGAAATTAAATGATATTGATCTTGAATAAAGAAAGCTTCAGTGTGTGAAATTTGAATTGGAATCTGTATGTATATCTCAAGGCATGAACCGATTTTAACATGTGAAAATTGTTTTTTAAACCACCCAATTGATTTGCACATTAAACTTAATGGTGCAACGGCTAGCTTTCCAATTCAAATTGTTTTTTAAACCACCCAATTGATTTGCACATTAAATTTAATGGTGCAACGGCTAGCTTTCAATGACATAAGTCCTTTCCTTATTTGAGGTGCAACGGTCATATTTTCAAAAGGCTATAAAAGTGGTTTTTGTTGAAAATTCATAAGAGAAGAGAATACATAAAAAAATTACTCTTTTGATAAGACAATTCTTGTGAGCCAAATTGTGTTATTATCATCATACTCATAGTGCTTCAAGTTGTAATCATCTGCACTAGAAGAGTGTATCATATTGTTCTTCCTTTGCTGAAACTTTGTGTGAGGGTGTGGTATCCCTCTTTGTTGTGATTGAGGCTTCTACACAAGGGTGGGGTATCCCTAGTGAGAAGGGCTCTGTTGTGTACAAAGGTTGCAAGCACCAGTTATAAGCTTGTTTGTTAGTGGAAGAAAATCCCACAGGTGGAGTGGGGACTGGACGTAGGTCACTGGTGGTTGGTGGCTGAACCTGGATAAAATCCTCGCGCAAGTATTCTCTTTACCTCTCTTTCAATTTATTTCTTTTATATAATTGATTGCGTGATAAATTTTGTTAAGGAAATTTTTGTTGAAAAAAAAATGAAAAAGAAATTTGTAGACTCAATTCACCCCTCTCCTCTTGAGTCGAAGCCACATATTCCAATAGTTGTGACTAGAAACATTCACTTCAAATAAATGAAAGTTTCATCACACATTTATCATATATCCTGATATATGTAGTTGACTTCCACCAATTACTTAATATATATTAGCAGTCGCTATCCCTTGAAGAAAAATCTTTGTAGTGACAGTACATACTAATTAATTTTTTTTTTTACAAAATTTATGTAAGATTTTAATATAGTAAATAGATATTTAGTGCATATTTGAAATATTTTTATTTTTATTTTTATTTAATTAAATTTTATATCTGTAACACCCCCTTGGGCATGAACTCATTACATGACTAACTCAATTTCTTAAAAACATATTAAATAAAAAGAATGCGGGTCTTTGATGTTCAATTTTAGATTTTTGACAAACTAAACATGAATCTACATATCTATTACGTCTTTCTTCATCCCATACCACTAATATAACTGCTTGTGATCTTGATACATCTTGGTGACTCCCGGATGTAAACTCAGTTTACTCGTGGGCTTCCTCCAGAATTAACTTTCTAAGCTCGGCCTCATCCGATACACAAATTCTTTCATCGAACCTTAAGATTCCATCTGCTCCTTTGAATTCCAATACTGCTCCTTGTCGCACTAATTCCCTTTCTCCTTGTAGGTACTGATCACTTTCTTGTTTCTCTCGTATCTGTTCCATCAATCCATTGGAAACAGTAATCATACCTAGCAAAGCTTTCTCAGCGACATCATAACTGTCAAACGCATATCTTGGATAAAAATATAAACATTTTATGTATATTTTACCGATATTAAAAGTAGTGAAAAATCGGGATGTTACAATATCATTCAAGATCTAATAATAAATTTCAATCAATGTTAATGATTGAATGTTATTTTTATCTATATAATTGATAATTGATATTTAATAATATATTAAATTATTTCTTATATTCATATTATTTAATGATAATTAATATTTAATACCAACTTGAATAATATTATACATTAATTTTTAATATCGCCATTAATTTCCTAAAGATAATTTAACTCTATAGTAAAGATTATCCAAGAGCGCTTGGATGAGATGACATGGGTTTCTTCCAACTTAATCAAAGGTCTCGAGTTCGAATTCTGACCCTTGGGAATGCAACATCGTTAAAACTCTTGAGGGAGAGCTTTGCCGCCCTTGTAGTCCTACCCGACTCGAGAGATTAGTCTCCATAGTTGCATGAGAAGGATACCTTGGGAAACCAAAAAAAAACTTTATAGTAAAGATTGAAAACTCTTATGAATACTATATATTTTTATTTAGGGAAAAGTGTATACAGACCCCCTAAAATTTAACCCATTTGTAAATAGGCACCTTCAACGGTTAATTCTTCTTAATTTTTTTTTATACCAAGAAAGACATGCAAAAGCATCACAATAGATTTAGACATCCCAACTATGTTGGCACCCCTAAATCCATCTATCATTTGCAATTCTTCTTAATTAATCCTTAAACTTTAACTATTAGTGAAATTAGTCCTTTTGTTAATTCAAAATTAGATGACTAAGGATGATCAAATCCAACCATTTATTTTGCTTAAACATCTACCGTTGATTATCTTTTATTTTTGAAAAAAGGAAAAAATAAACACAACAAGGAAGAGTTCTATTTCGTGTTGATCTGGTTCAATGTTCTTCCTGTGTTTGTCTTCTTCCTCCATTTTAGGGAGGGAACCGACAAATCTTACATAAGGTTTGTCGGTTCCCTCCCTAAAATCCAATTTTCTGTCTCACCGTGAAGCAGAAGGCACATGGACCAGAAGAAGAAGGTACACTTCAGGAAGAACAACCAACGAGAAGAACGGAAGGAATGAACACATGAAAGAGAGCTCTTCCTTTCTCTGTTAATTTTTTTTTCTTTTTTTTAAAAAAAGTTTAAAAGTTTAAAATTAAAAAATAATAATAATCAACCATTGAGATTTAAGAAAAATGAACGGTTGGATTTGATCATCGTTAGTTATCTAACTTTCAACTAACAGAAGGACTGATTTCACTGATAGTTTGAGTTTGATGACTAATTAGGAAGAATAAATAGTTAAATGTGTCTATTTGAAAATGGGTTAAATTGTAACGGGTATGTGCACTTAACAATTTTATTTAATAATATTTTGTCTTAATCGTAGTTTTACAAATGAGTGATTTCGATCCCTTTAGTTTTAATTGCTCAAATCAAGTCTCTATAATTTCAAAATTGAGCAAAACTGGTATTATCGTCAACCAATCATTCAATACTTAACAGGAGTTGCTGACCTCGTTTACCCTTTGTAATGTGACATTAGTCTTGGATTTTAATTAGTTGAAAAAATAATAAAAAAATTCACAAATTTAATCTGCATGTGTGCTCCTTTTTAGCTTTTTTTAGTTTAGCATTTTTTCAACTAATTAAATAAAACTAATCTTACACTAACATCATATCATAAAAGGTGCGACACCCCTTCTTGGGTCATCACATAGTAACACGTTTCGGAAAAATAAACTTTAATTATGCTGGTTACTTCGTTAAATAATATTTTATAATACTTTTCTTAATACAAAAATGGTGATAATTTTTTTTTCTTTTTTAATTTGACATACAACAACATAGTCAAACATAACATATATATATAAACATATGCATCAACAGTTTTGTACAAACCATATCACTATATAGGGCCTTTATCATAATAGGCCATTCTTAACATAACAAAGTAAAGAAAATAAAAACATACTGACACGTAGCGAACCGTCTATGACCATATAACAAAATCATGGCTCTCTGTAGCCAGAAATAGACTGGTAAAGTCACTGCATCAAAAATGGAATCCATCTACAGCTGATCATATCTAATATGATACCCATTGGGAAGACCATGGTGATCATTCCCACTCCTCGTAGAAGTGTCCGATGAAGACACGACCAATCCCTCGTCATGTGAATCGTCGTCATCATCAAGAGGGATGTAGTCGGGCTCGTCCTCGACAAACTCCTCCGGATCCTCCTCGGGATTTATAACCATCTGCTCTAGAGGTGATTCCGGCGTTGCTTCATCCAACGGCTGTGCAATAGGAGGGATGACATCGAGCTCTCCCTGATCAACCAAATGTTGTAGTAGAAACCACATCGGAGTTAGGGATACCTCAATGGTCTCCCCCGATTTTTCCGTTTTCTAAGATCGGTATAAATATAAATAAGCGTTTATATTTTTATTTGAAACTTAGAAAATTATTTTGGGAAAACCAAAGTCATATTCATATCATACTTATTTTTATAAGTATAAGGTTAAATTTTGGGTTGAAAATTCAGACGGAACCCAATATGCATTTTCACTGACAGTAAGATTTTACTGATCGGAAAATCTAATTTTGACCCGAGAACAAAATGAATAGATTTTATATCTCATTTCCAATGATATAGGTTATTTCGAAAATTTTCAAAATAATTAGGTCTTATACTTGATACGGGCGTAAAACCATAATCGGGAAACCGACAGAGTCGGAAACGGAACTGCAAAGACCTGTCAAGAGATCGGGACAACGAGTCATACATGATGACTCATGGAATATGAGTCACGAAGCATTTATGAGCATTAAATGCTAGTAATCATGACTTTTAGATAAAAAGACCAAAATACCCCCAAGCTTTCGCGGGTATTAACCAGACACATCTACGCACTTTTAACCACTCATTTTACATGGTTGTAAACCTCACACATCTCCTCAAATTCGTACATCCATATATACTTAACATACCTATTTCGTTTTGTTTTTGTTTCATTATTTTCCTCTCAAAAACCGAAATCGGGTAAATGACGGAGTTGCATACGGATTTTCCGGGAACCGCTAACGGATAGGATCGGTGACTCATGAGTCATTGGTGAGTCACTATGTGTGGCCTAAAATCATCCACTCCTCCATCAAATGTGAGCCACATATTATTAACCATAATTAGCCAAAATAACCTTAGTTAAGTTAACTATTAACTACGATTAATCATATATTAATTTAATATTCACAAAACCCATTATTTGGACTCTAAGGAACCAAACAAATCCTAAATCTAAGCCTATATAAAGGCTCAAAACCTCATCTGCCCCCTCCCCACTTCTCTTCATCTTCCTCACCAAGTTTTCCCCATTTTCTCTAAGTTACAAAACTCATAAGAACACTGAATCTCCACCGATAATATGACCCTCTTCCTTTCTGAAACTCGAAAACTCTCAACATAAAAGTTGTTTTTATTTCTCTCTTATTTCCAACAAGATAAAGATCATCAAAAACGGATAAGTGTATTGGGAGATAGGCTCAAAATACCGAAACTACCCAGAATTCTCAGCAACCCACGAAACAGAATAAAGAAGGCCCTTTCACCCCTGTTATGATCCGAACCAAATGAAACTTTCAACACCAAAGTTTTTAATTTTATTCTTATCTTTCTAACAAGACAAAGTTTGTGATTTTTGGATGAGTATATTGTGAGATACACTCACAATACCATCACACCCTCAAGCTGTCCAGTTTTCAAGTTAGTGAAGGTTGATCATTTTCTTCATTTCTTCAATCTTCAAGAGGTAAAAGCTCATCTCCTTGATCATCTAAGCTTTTATATTCATGTATTTATCATGTTTATGCCATGAATCATATTTTTCCATTACTAGATCTAGAACTTTGAAAATCCATAACAAATACTAGAAATATCTCATGATGTTGAAATCACTTCCTATGTTCTTGATATCATGCATACTATCTAAATCCAAGAGCATGTAGTAATAAAAAATTTCCTTCCTAATAAACTAGCTATGGCCAAACCTAGGAGGATGGGTTTGATAGGAGTTTTATTCAAGGTCTTCATCCATGATCTTGGTAATTATCCTATTAGTATGTATGCTTAATAAATCCAAGTTGGTTTATCAAACAAAGTCTTTTAGCCTTATTCTGACTCAAGGCCGAAAATATACCTTGATGGACATGGAGATTTTTGGTTTCAATCTTTGTTAGTAATCATGTGTTTTAAAGTCTTAAGTGCATTAGGATCATTAATCCATGACTTAAGCAAGTTTGGAGATTTTGAGCCACAGAACCCTAAGGAGGTCGTGACCTATCTTAGTGGATTAGGTGATTCATTTACTTGTTTTTGATTGGTGGATTTGTGGTTGTTGAAGGTTAGTGTTTTCTGACGCGTACGTTTGTCGCCGATTTCCCGAAACCGGGTCAAAACTGAAAATCAGAGCTTGTCATTCTACAAGAGGAAAGGGGAGCTTACCTGACGGATTATTCCCAATAACTGTATGTGATCAGTGTGTGGTCTGTATTATTTATCTGTGGTTGTAGTACTTGTTTAATTTGCTTCAAGTTGTTTAAGTGATGTTATTTTTACCTGTGATGATTGATTTGCTTTAAATTGTTTCTCTGCAATTATACTATAATGTGTTGTGATGCATGATTTGCCTAGGAATATTTCTGTGATATTGTTGTTTGAGAAGCCTGACAGTGGTCAGTGCCCAATCAATTAATCAGATAAAAGCTTTAAGAAGCTTTATAAATTATATTCATTGTTTTTAAGGGTAAAATGTTGGGATATAATATTAATGGAATATTTTATTTGGGAAAAATGAGGAATGCTGGAAAATATTATTATTTTAATGATTTAATAGCGTAAGAGTGTTTTATGAGTTATAGTGAAGACGTAACCGTGAAGATATTTTTGTACTGCTAGTTTATACGTAGGAAATTTCTAAATATTAGAAAATGTTATTTTAAGAAAATAAGTTTCAAAAATAATTTTATTATGGTGTTGGAAAAATTATTTTACTAGAAAAGACATAATTGGACTTAAAACGTTTTTAAAACATCAAACGTCGGACAATCCCGATAATATTTATGGTAGGATTACTAAAAACGGTAATATTAGTTAAAATAGAGAATATGTATCAAAGCAATATTTTCAAGTTCAAAATATTGATTTTATGAAAGAAAATGAATTTCAAGTGATTTTGATGATTTTGTAAAATGAATTTCCAACGAAAACGTATTTCCGTAAAATTGTTTTATACACCGGGTTATTTCTGACAACTTGGATAAGTTTCGGAAGTTTTTTTTTTTGATTTTGTGTTTCACCAAACTAAAACAGTGTTAATGTAAACCTTGTATCCGAGACGTTGTGATAATGGCGTTCTTAATAACAAGCACGAAGATCTTTGATCCGTGTTACGTTGTTAAACGTTGTACCGTTGTTACACGTTGTGATTGTTGGACGAAATCTAGGCAAGTATACCTAGTCGTACAAGTAATACGGTGATGAGACCGGTTATCGTATCCACAGGGATCGGTTGCCAATTACCAATTCACAAATCAAGCAACTATCTTGACTAAATGAAGAAAGATCAAAACATAAAATAAAGCAACAAAAGCAATAAAATATTTTTGGTCTTTTTGGGGAATCTTATCAAACACTTGGAATGCAAATAGGGGTGTTGGGATTAAATTTCACTAAACCTTAGCCTCATGCAATACCAAGACTACCAATCCAGTTTATGCTTCAGTTATTAAAATCAACCCACAGAATTACTCAAGCCCTGATTCCTCAGATGACAAGAGCCTAAATCCACTAATAGACCCTAATTCCTTAGGTGGCCTAGATTAATGAATTTGCATTAAGATTAAGGATTACGTGATTACTAATAAACCAAACCCCATTCCTAGATGCGAGGTTTACTAGGTGAATAATTCCAGATCAAGAATTGGTAAGAACGTCCCCATTGCAAATCAAATCTTAAAATCAGTTTATGGGTAGCTAAACCACAAAAAGCATTAAGCGATGGAATTAAACACTAATAAGAAGGAATAAACATAGATTAATCAATCAAAGCAATTACACGAGGTTCATATTAGCTACATCTAATCCCAACAATAGGGATTTAGCTACTCATAATGAAAGAGAAAGCCAAAACCAGAATAGTAGAAAAAAGGGAGAGAAGAAACTCCATGGAAGATTTCCACTGCCGTCACCGCAGCCCCTGGTTCAGAGCAAAACATCCCCTTTCTGTGTTCCAAGGTCGTCCTAGGGTAAAAGTGCTCCTAGGTTAAAAGTCCCTATTTTTCTGTCTGTAGCCGTGTCTGTCTACTTCTTTTTTAGGCGCCGGTATGGCTAAAAAATATATAGCAAAGTCATATTCATGCTAACTTTAAGGGCTTCTATCCTCTAATTTAGTTGTCAAATCTCAATCATATCTTATCAAGATTTAATTAGATGATAGAATGCACAGCAACAATTTTTGTTCTTTCACGCCGTGGCCTTGTCCACTTTAATTCCATTTAATCTTTCATGTGGGCCCTTGATTTGCTTTGCCATAAACATTGCTACATTAATGTTTTTATTTGTCAAATCCCAAGTTTCACGTTGGCAAGTCCTTGGATTGAGTTCAAGATATATCTCCTTGCATATGGTGATTGATATTCTTTAATGACTTCAAATATTCTAAATTAATTGCCCAATCAATATCTTCATCTTCTATTTTTATGGTAAGTCATTAATATCCAAATCATCCAATCCATCAATTAGGCCTCTCACATTGCTGTTGGACTTTTGTCAATTGTCATTAAATATTTCCATTCCAAATTAAATTGGAGTCATCCAATATCTTCACTTTTCAAGCTCCAACTTAATCCAGGCTCCATTATGGCTCATCTGGGGCATTTTCTCTTTAATTTCTGCAAAACAACACCACGAAACCACCTTACCCGTTCCAAGGTAAAAACTAACTAAAATCAATTTAAATATGCCTAAACTATATGAGAATGCATGCAAAAATGTACATAAAATATGATGTGAAATCACACTATCAGTGATGAATGTTGTTAACAGTGAATATTGTTTTTTTTTTATTTTATCACCACGAACCTAAGACTGATTGGAAGGTCTAAGGTTTTGTGATTGAGCATTCGGACTTCGTGTCCTGTGTTAGTGTTGAGAAATCTATCACGTTAAAAATTGCGAGTAGTTGTAAGCCATCTTGAGCTTCGACAAAAGAATAATGAACACAAAGAAAAAAATAACGAGAACAAAATGTTTTATATGCATGCATGGGCAGACGTGTCACGTCCTATGTCTGATACCTTAATGATAGGGTATTCAGGCTACATTGTTGTCCTATGTCTGATACCTTAATGATAGGGTATTCGGGTTACGTTGTTGTCCTATGTCTGATACCTTAATGATAGGGTATTCGGGCTACTTTGTGCCTAATATACCTGGCTACGTTGTGCCTAATATACCTGGCAATTGAGCGTGATCAACTCATTTATTTGGTGTTGGGGTCTCCGGATATTAGGCACTAAATTAGAGCCTGAATATTGAAGTGTTCATGCATTTTTTTCCAAAAAATACCTGTGAACAGGTATGAAACCTAGTGATAGACTACTTGTTTATTTATGGTAATGTATATGTGTATATGTCTTCCTTCGTGTCGCGCATGATGTTATTGTGTTAAATCCATATATTGGCGTCTCACCCTTACAAATATATCAGGTTCTGCTGGTAGTTATCGTTGTATCTTGGGATACTAGTATAGATAAAGTGGAGGAGTTCTTTAAGTCACTTGGAGACTTAAGTCCAGATTGCGGGAAGAGATGTGTGATCGTAGGAATGATCACGAGGTATTATCAATGAGTGTCTTGTAGAGCGACCAACTTAGGAGTCTTGATTGGGTTGTAAGTTTGAAAAGGTTGGTAACTGTGGGGTTGTAATTAGTCTTTGGTTTAATTTTCTCTTTTTGAAAATTGAAACTTTTTGAGAAAAATTGTATGCCGTAGTGACCTCGTTAAGAATATGATTTTACTGTTTTAGTGTATGTATCATGGTGTTCTTGAGTTTTCCTCAGAAGAAAATTTGTACACCTGAGTTTTCTGGCTTAAAACAAAATAAATTTTCTGAAAGCAACCAACAAATTACTTTTTAATTTATTTCCGCATGTGTTAAGAAGTAATGCCCAAGGAGGGTGTTACACAACAAATTTTTGTTTGATTCATACTCTTGGATCTTAAATATAGAGATGATAATAAGATCATAGAAATTGGTTTCATGATCATAGGATTTTTCTATGAATTTCTACGATTTTTTGAACATGGGAACCCTAAGATGAAACATGATGATCATGGCTTTAAATCATGAAAATGAATGAAGAACATAATGATGATTAAGTGAGAAGATGATGGTATACCTCTTGAAGATTGAAAATGAGCAAGGAATCAAGTGGTTTCTGGTGGGAATTTGCGTATAAAACAAAATAACGCAGCGGAAAAAAAAATTCCCATCGAAGGATCCTTGCGAATGGTCATGATTCATGGTTAGAAGATTTACCTCTTGAAGCGATGAGAATTGATTGAAATCGTCTATCACGAACACCACACGAATGATGTCTCTAAGGTATCCACACGAGCAGATCCCGTGAACAGCCAACGTCACGAACACGAAGCGTCTCTGCCTCACAGTGCAAGCTTCGAAAACCGAGACCTGTTGCTCACTGTCACTCTCTATGTGCGGCTAGGGTAAAAACCGTGTAGGCACAATAGCTTAAGTGGTCTACTTATAGTAGCACCTCCTTAAGTGAGTTAGTGAGCAACGTTTGACCTAAGACCCATGTACTTTGTGCCAGGCCCAATAGAAGAGTCCAACTCCCCTTTTAATGCTTCTTTTGATCCACTATTATGTGTGTGACCCTATAGGTTCCCAAAATGTTAGTAATATTAAATCCCATTTAATATTACAAACAGTGAGCGGTATCTAGCAATACATCACTGCCACCTAAGTAGTGAGAAAGTCAGTGATTTGACGAAACCTTTCTGTGACAAATATTCATGTGCATTATTATCCCTTTGTCCATATATCTATATTGAACACAAGACATAGAATGTGTCACCCTTGTATGGTTCAATATCATGTTCCCTGATACCCGAGTAGACTTAACAACAAATGAGGTCAATATCTCATATTGACTCATTTCAGCACGGCCATGCATTTTACAGTCTCACTCTATCAGGGGCCCCACAGATATTACTCCTGTTATGTAGGAGGGACAAATTCCATCTAGATCACTCACATCCCTCTGCATGGCTCGTGGTATGCCCAATGACCGTATTTATAATCATCCTATTACAGATGACGTTTGATGATATTAAAGCACACGACTCCTCATGTAGGGATCGTAGCGATTTCAGGTCGAAGGATTGCATACACCATTGTCACTATGAGAACTACTTATGACACTCACATAACGCTCCATGTAGTGTTCTCATGGTGGGTCAATCCAGTACATCATTACTCTAATGTGTACCTATGTGGTGACTCGATATCTCATATCCATGACCCGTGAGATATGGTCATCAGTTTGCACACATAATAGTCTAAATGTATTATTATTGTCCTTATTAATAAAATACTTGACTACGGATATTTAAGAATAGGATTTCATTGTTCAATAGTGTCTCACGATCAAGTCATGTACTTGATATTCTATTAAACTGAAATTTCTATTCTAAGGACTTTATTATGTTTAAACATGTAACACAATAAACTGGAATGCCTCATATCATATATATATATATATATATATATATATATATATATATATATATATATATATATATATATATATATATATATATATATATATATATATATATAATGGCAAGATACAAATGTAAGTCTAAGAAATACACTGGCCTCTAGGGCTTACACCATCAATCTCCCACTACCACTAGAGCCAATCAGGCATAAATCTAATGCCCATCGATCTAGTGTGACCTTCGTGCTTCTGTTGAGCAAGAGGTTTCGTAAATGGGTCAGCAACGTTATCAAGTGTTGGTACTCTGCATATTTTCACATATCCTCTATCGATAATCTCTCGAATGAGATAGAAGAGCCTAAGTATATGTTTGGATCGCTGATGAGATCTAGGTTCCTTATCTTGTGCAATGGCCCCATTGTTATCACAATAGAGATCAATGGGGTCCACAATACTAGGAACTGTACCAAGCTCAGCAATGAACTTCCTGATCCAAACAGCCTCCTTTTCTGCATTGGAGGCGGCAATATACTCAGCCTCTGTAGTAGAATCGGCGACTGTCTCTTTCTTTGAACTCTTCCAGCTCACTGCCCCGCCATTCAGGCAGAACACATAGCCAGATTGCGATCTGGAATCATACTTATCGGTTTGGAAGCTAGCATCGGTGTAACCTTTTACAGCAAGCTCTTCCTCGCCTCCATATACCAAGAACGAATCCTTAGTTCTTCTAAAGTACTTAAGGATGTTCTTGACAGCAGACCAAGCTCTTCCAACTTCTGGAAGCTTGCTTCAATCCATAGATTGTTCGCTGCAATTTACATACCTTTCCGGCATCCTCTGAAATGCCAAAGCCTTTAGGTTGTGTCATGTACACATCCTCAAGAAGCTTTCCATTAAGGAAAGAAGTTTTGACATCCATCTGCCATATCTCATAATCATGGTATGCAGCGATAGCAAGTAAGATCCGGACGTATTTAAGCATCGCAACAGGCGAAAAGGTCTCATCATAGTCGACACCATGAATTTGCTTGAAACCCTTAGCGACCAATCGCGCCTTAAAGGTGTGTACCTTACCATCCATGTCAGTTTTCCTTTTGAAAACCCACTTGCACCCTATGGGTTTCACCCCTTTAGGTGGCTCTACCAAGGTCCATACCTGGTTGGTGTACATGGAATCCAGCTCAGATTTCATGGCCTCAAGCCACTTCTCAGATTCTGGGCCAGTGATGGCCTCCTAGTAAGTCACAGGCTCATCTTGATCCATGAGCAATACATCACCTTGTGGAGTCATGAGAAATCCATATCTCTCAGGCTGGTGACGTATCCTGTTAGACCTACGCTGGTCTTGTGCTACTGGAGCAGGTTGTTCCTCCACAACATTTTGTGAAGGTTGCTCATGTTCCACCAATGGTAGGTCACTACTCTGTGATTCTTGAATTTCTTCAAGTTCTATCTTCCTCCCACTGGTTCCTATGGAGATAAACTCCTTTTCTAGGAATACACCAGTCCGTGCGACAAACGCCTTGCCTTCGGAAGGATTATAGAAATAGTACCCCTTGGTTTCTTTGGGATACCCCACAAAGAAGCATTTATCAGATTTGGGATCAAGCTTATTAGAAACTTGATGTTTTACGTATGCTTCACAACCCCAAATCTTCATAAAAGACATGCTGGGTCGTCTACCAGTCCATATCTCATATGGTGTCTTTTCTACCGCTTTGGATGGAACACGGTTAAGTGTAAAAGCTGTTGTTAATAGAGCATGTCCCCAGAAAGAGTTTGGAAGGTTTGCATGACTCATCATAGACCGAACCATGTCCAACAAGGTTCGATTTCTCCTCTCAGAAACACCATTCCATTGTGGTGTTCCAGGTGGAGTGAGTTGAGATAAAATTCCACACTCTCTTAGATGATCATCAAACTCTAGGATCAAATATTCACCACCTCGATTTGATCGAAGAGTTTTAATATTTTTACCAAGTTGGTTTTGTACCTCATTTTTGAATTCCTTGAACTTTTCAAAGGATTCCGATTTATGTTTCATAAGATACACAAATCCATATCTACTGAAATCATCAGTGAATGTGATGAAGTACTGAAAACCACCTCTAGCTAATGTGTTTAGGGGTCCACATACATCGCTATGTATAAGACCCAAAAGATTGTTATCTCTTTCACCTTTTCCGCTGAATAGAGCTTTAGTCAACTTTCCCAATAAACAAGACTCACATATCTCATATGATTCATAATCAAATGAGTCCAAGAGTCCATCTTTATGGAGCTTCGAAATGCGCTTCTCATTTATATGGCCTAAACTACAATGCCAAAGATAAGACGGGTTCAACTCATTTGGTTTGAACCTCTTAGTATTTATGTTATAGATGGGCATTTCAAGATCAAGGACATAAAGCCCATTACTCATGTGTGCACTAGCATAGAAAATATCATCCAAATAAATAGAACAACTTTTGTTCTTTATTATAAAAGAAAAACCAATCTTGTCCAAACAAGAAACGGAAATGATATTCCCTGTAATTGCGGGCACAAAACAACAGTTCTCTAATCTGAATAGTAAGCCCAAGTGGGAAAAGTCAATACATAAGTCCCTACAGCTAAAGCAGCAACCTTTGCTCCATTTCCAACTCGTAGGTCGACTTCGCCTTTTGCCAATGGTCTACTCCTATTTAGATCCTGCACATTTGTACAAATGTGAGAACCACATCCAAGATATCTAATACCCATGATGCGAAGTATATAAATTGACTTCTATAACAAACACACTTGAAGTGGAAGTCTCACTTTCATTCTTCTTCTTGATTTCTTCCGGTATTTTTGGGCGTTCCTCTTCCAATGTCCGGTCCGACCACAATGGAAGCAATTGCCTTCCTTAGCCACACCACCCACACGGGCTTCAAGCCGAAATCACTGGGCTTGATCTTGTTGATGGCCTTGCCCTTGCCCTTTTGTTTGTCGTGGGCTTCTTGGGCTGCTTCTTGCTATTTCCAGGCTGGACCATCAAAATGGCCTTCCCTTTACTTTGTTAATATTTTGTTCAGCGATTCTCAACATGCTCAACAATTACGGCAAAGGTTTGTCAAGATCATTCATATTATAGTTCATGACAAACCGACTATAGCTCTCGGGCAACGATTGTAGAACTAAGTCGGTGGCCAACTCTTGGCCTAAAGGAAATCCCAGTCTCTCGAGATTCTCAATGTACCCGATCATCCGGGTACACGAGGACTCACAGGGCTTCCTTCACAAATTTACACTTTGGAAAAGGCTCGGAAACTTGAACCGCTCATGCCTTGCTTGCTCTTGGTAGAGCAGCTTGAGGTGCACGATCATATCGTACGCCTCCATGGTCTCATGTTGCTTTTGCAGCTCGAGAGGTCATGGTAGCAAGCATAAGACAGTCGGCGTCTAAGGCGTCATCCCGATGCTTCTTATAAGCATCCCCGCACCCTAGGAGCACTTGAAGCCGGTGGCTCCTCAGGAATAGGCTCCTCAAGAACATACAGCTTTTTCTCATGTTTGAGGACAATCCTCAAGTTTCTGTACCAGTCCATAAAATTTGTTCCGGATAGTTTGTCCTTCTCAAGGACGGATCGCAATGACAGGTTACTTGATGTGTTTGATGCCATGGTAATCTACAGAGATAAATATGCAAAATATAAGTATCATGCCATGAAGTTATTTAATAAGGTCTTTAATTAAATACGCCTCCCACTATTTTACTCAAAACAATGACCCTCATCATTGATTCGAAAAATCCTGTTGGAAGATTTTCTAGTGGGCCAAGATCCATATTTCACCTAGCTTTAAGTCAGCTTTGGCTGATCACTCAAAATTCGGTTATATAGGTAGGAAACACTTTCCGATTGCATCTCATGCAACTCTTGGACAGTTGGGTGAATAACTCTTATTCTAATCCATCACATGGACTAAAGCCCAACTTTTAAGCCTCTAAGCCTTTCAATCCTATTGAAGTTGGCTTAGTTAAGTCAGACCCAATGGATAGCAGTTGAATATTACATTTGTCCCATCGCGTCTTACTAGTATAGATAAAGGTACCCCGCTTTGGCGGACCCACACTTAATCGATCATAGTCTTGACGAGTGCCATGCATTGGAAGGCCTTTAAATGTGACTTAATATTTCCTTTTGAGGGATTTGATTAAAATTTGATCTCATCATTTGTTAAACTCTTTAACTTACTATTTACATACATGCATCTCATACATATATTAGTTAAACCCCTTTTAACATACTATATACATACATGCATCTCATACATATATAAGGCAAATAAATGTGATATGGTTATGGCCCCTAACGCATTGATTCTCCCAAGCCAATGAGAGAATTTAAACTGAAACCTAGGAGCGTCCAGGCTTCTCCAAGCATGATCTCCCATAGGATAACGTCTTCTTGTCTCCATCATTACATTGCATAAACAGAAACCTCATTTTACATATGAGGGGAGTGAGATGAGAAAAGAATATACATATGGAATATAAGAGAAAGGCACGGCACGCAGGCCGTATTTCAAAATATAAACCAAAAGATTAAAGGACTAAGGCCATAACCATTCACCATACATTACCAAATAAATAGTAACAACCAATAATAATACAAAATTATTATTATTATTATTATTATTATTATTATTATTATTATTATTATTATTATTAATTAGAGATTTCAAAATCTGAATTTTGAAAACATAACATATATATAATAAATCACATTTATTGTAATTGATGTTACTATAAATCACATTTATTGTAATTGATGTTGTTATTAAATGGTGACATAAAAGATTTCAAAATTGAATTTCGAAATAACACACTACGCAGAGGTAGCACGGGGTTCCCGCTTCCTTGGCGGCTAGGGCTTCAACCTCTCAACCCTAAAACCGCAAGGCCCGTGAACACTTCATGCTGCAAGGAACGGCGGCTAGGGTTTCAAACCTTGGAACATCAGTCGCAAGAACATGAACTTTTCATGTCTGACACCCTTTAACGCCGCCAACAGAGAACTGAAACCGATCATGTTTAACATCAACACTTGACGCCATCGCAGAACATAATAAGGATTCCAGAACCAATGTACATATCGCATATATATACATAAATATGCTATAGACGCATATATCATATACATACGAAAATTACACAAACAAGGTTTCGCAAAAACGGATGCAAACGATTTTCAGAAAACAATTTTCAAAAAAACGATTCACATTATTAACATGTTATCATACATAACAGGTAAACCACGTAACAGAATCATGGTTTCGCAAGCGGCTCTGATACCACTGTTGGGAATTTGCGTATAAAACAAAATAACACAGCGGAAAAAAAAATTCCCATCGAAGGATCCTTGCGAATGGTCATGATTCATTGTTAGAAGATTTACCTCTTGAAGCGATGAGAATTGATTGAAATCGTCTATCACGAACACCGCACGAACGATGTCTCTAAGGTATCCACACAAGCAGATCCCGTGAACGTCCAACGTCACGAACACGAAGCGTCTCTGCCTCACAGTGCTAGATTCAAAAACCGAGACCTGCTGCTCACTATCACTCTCTATGTGTGGCTAGGGTAAAAACCATGTAGGCACAATAGCTTAAGTGGTCTACTTATAGTAGCACCTCCTTAAGTGAGTTAGTGAGCAGCGTTTGACCTAAGCCCCATGTATTATGCGCTAGGCCCAATAGAAGAGTCCAACTCCCATTTTAATGCTTCTTTTGATCCGCTTTTATGTGTGTGACCCTATAGGTTCCCAAAACGTTAGTAGTAATATTAAATCCCATTTAATATTACAAACAGTGAGCGGTATCTAGCAATACATCACTGCCACCTAAGTAGTGAGAAAGTCAGTGATTTGACGAAACCTTTCTGTGACAAATATTCATGTGCATTATTATCCCTTTGTCCATATATCTATATTGAACACAAGACATAGAATGTGTCACCCTTGTATGGTTCAATATCAAGTTCCCTGATACCCGAGTAGACTTAACAACAAATGAGGTCAATATCTCATATTGACTCATTTCAAAGACTGACCATGCATTTCCATCTCTCACTATATCAGGGGCCCCACAGATATTACTCCTGTTATGTAGGAGGGAAAAATTCCATCTAGGTCACTCACATCCCTCTGCATGGCTCGTGGTATGCCCAATGACCGTCTTTATAATCATCCTATTACATATGACGTTTGACGATATTAAAGCACACGACTCCTCATGTAGGGATCGTAGCGATTTCAGGTCGAAGGATTGCATACACCATTGTCACTATGAGAACTACTTATGACACTCACGTAACACTCCATGTAGTGTTCTCATGGTGGGTCAATCCAGTACATCATTACTCTAATGTGTACCTATGTGGCGACTCGATATCTCATATCCATGACCCGTGAGATATGGTCATCAGTCTGCACACATAATAGTCTCAATGTATTATTATTGTCATTATTAATAAAATACTTGACTATGGATATTTAAGAATAGGATTTCATTGTTCAATAGTGTCTCACGATCAAGTCATGTACTTGATATTCTATTAAACTGAAATTTCTATTCTAAGGACTTTATTATGTTTAAACAAGTAACACAATAAACTGGAATGCCTCATATCATATATATATATATATATATATATATATATATATATAATGGCAAGATACAAATGTAAGTCTAAGAAATACACTGGCCTCTAGAGCTTACACCAACAATTTCTTCACAAAAATTAGCTATGGAACTTAAAGTTTTTTAGAGAAAATGGAAGAAAACTCATGAAGATGATGAAGTGTTGCTTAAATAGGAATGGAATGGGCTCAAATGGTGGGTTGGGGCGTGGGAAAAGGAGGGCAAAAGGGTCCAAGTCAGAAAACTTTAGGGACAAAGTAGTAATCTCACAAAATGGCAATTTTTTGATATAAAGACAACTTAAGGATATAACGGTAATTTCCCTCCAAAAGCCATCATGACAAGAGTGAGTCACTCTTATGACTCACCCTTATGAGTCATCTCGGAATGACCTATGATTTACCCCTTAACGGGTCCCGGAAATCCCGTATTCAGCTCCATTGTTCGTCCGATTTCGTATAACACCCGAATAATATATATTATTTCACTTTTTAAGTGAAAAATTTTAAAATAGCCAAAGTCGTTGGAAACTTCATAAAAATCCTAAGTATTTCGTTCACAAGTCAAAATTAGATCATTTGAGCAGTAAAATTTTTACTGTCATTAAAACGCAAACCGGGTTTCGTCTGAATTTTTGACCCAAAATTTAATCGTAACTCTCTATGGTAAAGTAGAGTATGGATATGATCTTGGTTTATCCTAAATAATTTTATAAATCCTATAATAAAAATATAAACATTTCTGACTATTTTACCGATATTAAAACAGTGAAAAATCGGGTATTACAAAAGGTTAGCCAACTCAGCAACTCCAGTTAAGTACTGCATGGTATTTTGACGACAAATCCAAATTTGTTCGATTTTCAAATTTCAAGTACTTGATTTGATTAATTGAATTTAAAGATACCAAAATCACTCATTTATGAAATAACAGGGATCAAAACTTCAATTAAGCTTATTAATTTTATGTGTTAGCATTTTGACTAGAGACATTCATTTCAAATAAATGAAAATTTACCACACATTTACACTGAATCATGTATATGTAATTGGTTTCTTCCTATTGCTGAATATATATCGACAGCCACTAGTCTCCTTGACCAAAAAAAAAAAAAAATCTTTACATTGATAATTCATACCAATTAAATCATATAAAATTTTAATATAATAAATTGATATTTAATAAATATATGATTATATTTTTCTCTTTAATTTATTTTAAGTTTTATACCACTAAAGGTCCAATACCTACATCCTAAATGTGGATGGGAGCAACATGGGCAATTCGGGTAAAGCTGGTTTTGGGGGTCTTTTGTGTTTTGCTAATGGTACGTGGGTTACAGGTTTTGGTGGTATGGGTATGAGTTTGGTATTTATACATTAATATTATATAATGATAATAATTATAAATAATAATATTTTATAACTTCTATAAATAATATTATATATTAATAATTAATATATGCATTAATTTCGCCAAGGCAATTTAACTGGATAGCAAAGAATGAAAACTTTACCTATTGCAGAATACATATTGGTAGAACTTAGTCACCATAGCATCTTCACCTCAAAATAAATTGTTCATATCTTTCATTTCTTAAACAACCTTTTCATAGCATTGGGTTGTGATGATAAATTACCCCAGCCCCTTGTTGACCTAACATCACCAACATGAGTGGAAAATATACATTAGACGGTAAAGGTTTACGTCAGTTAACCAAAAACTAGACGTTAAAAAGGGGGCGGTGGCAGTTTTGTAAATATCAGACTTCATTAATTCACTGTTAACGTCAGTTGTTTTAAGGACTGACGTTAAAAGTGAGGCGGTGGCAGTTTTGTAAATATTAAATCACTATTTGCGTCAGTTGTTTAATGAACTGACGTTAAAAGTGTTTTTTATTAAAACTTTTAACGTCAGTTGTTTATAAAACTGACGTTAGAAGTGTGATTTTTACTTCAGTTAAATAAATAACTGACGTAAATAATCAACTCATTCCTATCTTTCTTTCGTTGTCATCTCCCTGTTGTCACTCTTAACGCAGATCATCACTCCATATAGTGCAGTTTATTTCTAATCTTTTTTTTTAAAAAAGTTTATTTTTAATCTTAATTAATTAGCTTGAATTAGTAAATTAACAAATTCCTGTGCAAATTAAAATAAATAAACACTTAACATAAAACAAGTTATATATGTATAATCAAATCGTATCTCATTGAAGCGATTCATAAGTTACAATTACATGTTTAAAAGATAAAAAATTTCCGCAAGATATATAGCACTAAAATATAAAAAAGTTTCTGCTTCAACATCATTTTCTTCTCAGTCATGTGCTCAGAATCTCCAACATTGAATGCATCCCCTCCCTCATTTGAAGTCGATGCTCCATCTGAATCCACAGTCACTTTGGAGCCGTGGCAGAGTGAAGGGTGCACTCGATCTGTTTCAAAGAATATTCTTGGAACAGCAGCACTTGGTTCCAAAGCTGAGGTTTTGGAACTGTAGTGCTGCGATTCTCCGAAGGATGATGGTGTGTGCAATTCACATAATGCGATTTACACACCCTTATCACCCATGTAATGCGATTTACACAACCTCGAGAGTTGTTTGACCATTAAGACAGATACCTTTAAGTCTAGGTATAGGAAGAAAGAGTGATGAAGTTAATCTCCATGGCGAGCCATATTGTGAAGCGAGAAAAATTAAAGGAAGGAAGGAAGCTATTTATAGGAGTAGGGGATGAAGTTACTAGGCGTCGTAAGTTGCTAAAAATTAAATTGATCATTAAGAGCATTAGGTTCCAAGGCGCATTGGGAGTTGGCAATCATATATTATAAACGTGCGAAAGAAAAGCATTGAAGGAATAGGAAGATACACTTTTAACGTCGGTTGTTGAATAAAACGGCGTTAAAAGTGTTTTTAAAATAAAAATATTTATTTTTAACGCCGGTTGTTTATACAATCGACGTTAAAAGTGTGATTTTTACTTGATTAAATAAACAGTGGCGTAAATAATCCTATATCCCTATCTGAAATGCCCTGTTGTCACACAAATGCGTTAACGTCGATTGTTGAATAAAACTGAAGTTAAAAGTGTTTTTAAAATAAAAAATATTTATTTTTAACGCCGTTGTTTATACAATTGGCGTTAAAAGTGTGATTTTTACTTGATTAAATAAATAGGCGACGTAAATAATCCTATATCCCTAGCTATTTGAAATGCCCTGTTGTCACTCAATTAACACAGGTCTCGGAGCCATTTTGTGAAGGAATAGAAACATAGAGGAAAAGAAGAGGCGTGTGTTACAGGTGATCTGAGAAGAATGTTACTTTATACAGAGATACACAACACTTTTAACGTCGGTTGTATTCAACAACGGACGTTAAAAGTGTTTTTTTAAAAATATTAATATTTAACGTCGGTTTGTTAATAAAGCCGACGTTAAAAATTAATTAGTAACGCGTCGATTGTTTAATACAACTCGGCGTTAAATGTTGTTTTATATAACGTTTACACCCTCCTCGTGCCTTCGCCGCTCACGCGTGCGTCTCTTTTCTCTTTTCATCACGCTCAACCCTAAATCACTCTCAACCCTCACTCTCACTCTCACCCAAAGCCACGAGACCCTAATCGCGAGCTCATCTCCACCGCAACTACCGCGAGGGCTTCTTCGCCACCACCGTGAGGTACACTATTAACCCTAACTCCGTCTTTCCATTCATTCTTTGCAATAACTTGACGTACATCTCTCTTTGCCCTTCCCGCGCACTAACTCTCCTTGTCCCTCTGCTCTCAGTAACCACATCGAACGTTGGCCACCACCCGAGCTCCCCTCCCCACCACCACGCGAGCACCTATTTCTGGTGAGTATTTAGGGCACATTTTTGTATTTTTGGTTTTGAGTGTATGTTGAAACTGTAGTCTCGGTAGTTGAAACTTGAAACCGTGAGTTTGAGTTGTTTGGAATGTACGTCTCTGTTTTTGGTTTTAAGTGCATGTTGCTCTGCTGGTTGATCTGTCACGTGCGGATCGGTTCCGCACTGTGATGGCATGGTTCTGTTCGATTGGCACGTTACGGCCGTGATGGACATCACTGTAGGCCGTGACCGATTAGCTTGGCAATTAATCTTTAAAAACTATAGTTTTCAATCTCCCGTATTGTCCTTATATTGGATATATATATGTTTTGTATATCTACAGGACCTATCTAGTTATGGATCGTAGTTGGATGGTTTGTAAGAGTACTAGTGCTGAGTATTTGAAGGGGGTGGGAGAATTTATAGAATTTGCTCAAAGGAATGTTCCTAATAGTAATGGAATGTTCTGTTGTCCTTGTGTCAAGTGTTTGAATACGAGGAAATGTACGGTGAAGGATATACGTACTCATTTGATTTGTGAAGGGATTTGCTTGAGTTATACAAGATGGATATGGCATGGTGATATGTTGTTGAGTAGTAATACGGCGAGTGTCTCCCAAAGTGAGGACGTTGACGTAGATATGGAGGATGATCGAGTAGAGGACATGATTCGTGATATTGGACAAGAATCTTTTCATCGAGCGCATGTGTATGATAGGTTGTGCGGTGATGCGGATAAGCCTTTATATCCAGGGTGTACTACTCATACACGGTTGTCGGCGGTGCTAAAATTGGTTTTTGTGAAGGAGAGAAATGGTTGGAGCGATAAAAGCTTCACGGAATTGCTTGAAGTGTTGAAAGACTTGCTTCCGGAGGACAACACATTGCCTGACCGTAACTATGAGGCCAAGAAGGTATTGTTTCCTATGGGTATGGAGTATAAGAAGATACACGCATGCCCCAATTATTGCATATTGTACACCGGTGTTCATGAAGACAAACACGATTGCCCCAAATGTGGGTTATCACGATACAAAGTGAAGGGTGGTGATGATGATGATGATGTTGATGATGTGAGAAAAAAGGGTCCTCCTGCGAAGGTGTTGTGGTATCTTCCAATAATTCCAAGGTTCAAGCAATTGTTTGCCAATGCGAAAGATGCGAAGAATCTTAGATGGCATAATGATGAGAGGAAACGTGATGGAAAGGTTCGTCATCCTGCTGATTCTATTCAATGGAAGAATATCGATACTATGTTTCCGGATTTCGCCGATGAGCCAAGAAACCTAAGGCTTGGACTTGCTACGGATGGAATGAATCCTTATGGTAACATTAGTAGTATTCATAGTTCATGGCCTGTTCTGTTGGTGATTTACAACATGCCCCCTTGGTTGTGCATGAAGCGCAAATACATGATGTTGTCTATGATGATTTCGGGCCCAAAGCAACCGGGAAATGACTTAGATGTTTATCTAGGTCCCTTGATTGAAGACTTGAAAACGTTGTGGGTGGAAGATGTTGATGTAGTTGATGGGTATTCTCATGAGACTTTCAAGCTTCATGCCATGTTATTTTGCACCATCAACGACTTTCCAGCATACGGTAACTTGTCCGGGTACAGTGTCAAGGGGCATAAAGCATGCCCTATATGTGAAGAAGGCACATGCTACACTCAGTTGCATCATGGAAAGAAGACGGTTTACCTTGGGCATCGGAGATTTCTTAGACGTGATCACCCATATCGTAAGATGCAAAAAGCTTTTAATGGATGCCGAGAGACAGAAGAAAGCGGGCGGCCTTAATTGGAGAGCAGGTTTATCGGAGGGTAAAGGACATCGATGTTATATTCGGCAAGTCCAAAAAGAAAGGTAAAGTTTGTTGAGAAAAACATATGGAAGAAGAGGTCGATATTCTTTGATCTTCCATCTTGGCGCAAGCTTGATGTCGACACTTTGCATTGATGTGATGCATGTGGAGAAAAATGTGTGTGATAGTGTGATCGGACGCTTCTCAACATTCAGGGCAAGACAAAGGATGGTGTGAATGCTCGTCTCGACCTCGTTGCTATGGGTATACGAGAGCGATTAGCTCCGGTTGTTGAGGATGGTAAGCGGACTTATTTGCGCATGACATGTCATACTTTGTCAAAAAAAGAGAGACAAAGTTTCTCAGGTGTCTTCAGGGCATCAAAGTTCCACATGGTTACTCTTCAAATATGAAGAGGCTTGTCTCTAGTGATCTTAAATTGGTTGGCTTGAAGTCTCATGATTGTCACATCTTGATGCAACAACTTCTGCCCGGTGCTATTCGTGGTATTGATACAAAAATGTGAGACATGCCATTACTCGGTTGTGCTCATTCTTCAATTCTATATGTAGCAAAGTCGATTTGACCCCGTATGTTGGATGACTTGGAAGTTGAGGCTGCTACAATCTTGTGCCAATTGGAGATGTATTTTCCTCCTTCCTTTTTCGACATAATGGTTCACTTAATTGTTCATTTGGTGAGGAGATTAGATTATGTGGGCGGTTTTTCGAGATGGATGTACCCGGTTGAGCCTACATGAAGATCTTGAAAGTGGTACGTGAAGAATCCTCATCGTCCGGAAGCATCTATTGTTCAAAGGTATGTTGCAGAAGAAGCTATTGAGTTTTGTTCGGACTACCTTCATAACACGGATCCTATAGGGGTTCCTAAGCCTCGGCATGATGAGATCAGATGTCAAGGTAAGGGTACACATGGATTAAGAATTAATAGGAAGAATCGGGAGGAAGTGCTTCAAGCACATTTGTATGTATTGAACAACATCGAATGTGTTCAGCCTTTCTTATTTGAACATAAAAGAAAAGTCAATCCAGAAAACCCTCGAATGAGCGAAAGGTGGTTGTTGAACAAGCATAACAAGACTTTCTTACCATGGTTCAAGGAAGAAATGCTTAAGGATGGTAGTACTGCTTCTGATGACGTAAAATGGCTAGCACGTGGGCCTAACTTCAACGTCATATGTTGGAGCGGATACGACATAAATAACTTTTCCTTTTATACAAAGGAACAAGATAACAAGAGTACCATGCAAAATAGTGGGGTTATGATCGTGGCCGAAGCAATGCACTTCTCTAGTGCAAAGGACACAAAAACCCGTATACAGACCAGAGACCTTACTTTGGATATATTGAAGATATTTGGGTGCTCGATTACACCTAAGCTTACGGTCTTAGGTATTTAAATGTAAGTGGGTTGATAGTAACGGTGGTGTACAAACCGACTTAATTGGGGTTCACATTGGTAGACCTCAACAAGTTAGGTCATATAAATGAGCCTTTCATAATGGCTTCCCAATCAAAACCAGTGTTCTACATCACTGATCCTTCTAACAAAAAGGTTGTCCGTGGTTCTCCAAGGAAACAGCATGTATAATGGTAGTGATGAAAATGAAGATTCAAATCTTGATATTCCTGAGACTCCTTCTTTTTCAACAAACATGCCTACTATAATCGAGGAGACACAAGTGGACGATGTACATGCCACTCGTGATGATCATCACGAAGGGATATTGATATAGGTAGTTTAAACTTAGTATACATTTATAACCTATGTTAATAAATATATATTGTTTTGAACAGGCATACATATGGATCATTGTTCCATTTTTCCTTTGCACTCAGCAATGTGTGGATATTACGTATTCTTGGGATATTTCTTGAATGTAGGGATGGCTTAGGGAGTGATATTTTAAAACTGAATTTAAAAAAATACTATTAACGCCGGTTGTATCATACAAGCGGCGTTAAAAGTATTTTATAAAAATATACAAGACAATTATTAACGCCGGTTGTTTATTACAACCGACGTTAAAATTAAGACCTTTAACGCCAGTTCTTGATAACAATTGGCGTTAGTTTTAACAAAATTTACGTCGGTTTATGCCGTTAATTTTGACA